>CM046874.1:405490113-407890113 GCA_025667525.1 Glebionis coronaria
AAGCGATGCGCATAAAAGAATGGTTTTCGTAGGAAAAATCTCTTAAGAGAAGAAAGATCTACGCTACGAAAAGGAGCGAGCGGAGAGAGCATAAAGAGCTTACTTATAAGGTACGAGCTTAGAGCCTTGCGTCACTCTGGTATGCTAATCACTTCGTTGTACGACTCTGGAACCTGAATTAGGATGATATTCATAGAGCGGTTACTCTTTGTGTAGGTTATGGAGTCTCCACTCCATGTTGAAAGCTCTTTCAAATAGCATGAGCGTTGAAAGTCTTCAATTAGACTAGAGCGTTAGATTCTTTTTTTTTTTACTTCTTTCAAAGGGGAATGAATGGAATGAAGAAAAGAAGAGAGGAGGAAAGTGGTTCACTGGAGTTTGTCTCTCGAAAATGGTTATTATCTTGAAGGTCTTTTTCTCTATTTTATTTCATGGTATTAAAGCCAACAAACAAGAGAATTAGGGTGTTAAAAAAAGAACCCCAAACCCGCTTGTTTAGAGAAGAAAACTGTTCCTGTCTGCTTTTTCTTTTTTGATTGATTTTATGACCGATAGAAATGGAAACTTTTTTATTAGATGCCCTATACCCACCCTCTTTGGTAGACCCTAACACGAATTAAGTGTAATCAATATTGAATGAAGTTTATGTAGACTGAAAGCTTAGTAAACTAGCCCAATTATTCATGTAACTAGTTAAAGAAGAGAAAGAGCTAGCACGAATCGTCTTTGCAGCGTAAACTCCTGCTAAATGAATGCCTTTGCTTTGGCTTTGAAAGTCTTTCTGTTCCTGATTCAACTCCTTCATGCCATTGATTGATGCAAGTCTTTTTCCTTGTGTCAGAGATATTCCATCAAGTTTATAGAGACTGAAAGCTGCCTAAACTGGATCAATATTCAGCCAATCCCTTGCAGCTTTATCTCACTTCGACTTCTGGTGGGGCATTGCGAAAGGAAGGAATGCCTAGTATACTACTTGAGCCGAGTGATCACAGGTCCGGGGACAGGGTACTCAGTTGTGGAAGGGCACTGCCTCACATTAGTCTTTGTTACTCAGAAGTTGTAAATCCGATCCGAATAAAAAAAAGAAAAGGCAGTTTCATTATGGTAGTATACCAGCCACCTGTTCTGGAACTGGAAGTTCCAATCGGAGCATATAGATCCGTAAATGGATTTGTATGTATAGCCACTTCAGTCGTGTTCGTCGTTTCTTGAAAGTATCTTTTTTCTGGGAACATGGTCAACCAGAAATTCTTATGTTCGCGATTCTTCATCCACCGATGCAGAAAATGCTCCAGTTTTCCATTCTCATATGAGGCCGGAAAGTTTATTGGCAACAGGTCGACACGAAGTGATTCATCATCCTCAAACATGAGCCGGTCGTTAGTTAGGGAGGGTTTATAGATCAGAAAATTCCCACAAATTGAATGAGCTCTTTCGTCTAAGCCTAGAACTAGGCAAGAGCAAGGAATGGACTTTAAGTGAGTGAAAACCGGAAGGAGGGGACAAAGGTCAGTTCTATAAGGCAAGAAAGCAAGATCAGAAGAAGGAGCAATGCAGAATAACTAAGCATGACAAGGAGAGGATAGCTAGACTTTCAAAGACAGTAGCAATGGCAAGGAGACTAATCCCGATATTCTTTCCCTAGCAATTGGAGGATTCTATTGATCCAAGACCTGTATGTAGACCTGGGCCTCCCCCGCTTGAAGTTAAGGCCAGAAAGAATTATCTTACCTTTCTCTTCTGTCAGTCTTTGAAGTTTCCTTTCTTTGAAAACCAAGGATGAAGCTAGAATGTGGAGTACGGACTTATCATGCTTCCCAATTCCACTAGCATAAAAGAGTTTATTCAACTCCTGAGAGATTCTATAGTTCCTGAGCTACTCCAATTTGATGAGAATGAGGGAAGAAGTCCTTAGCTATTCCTTTGGCCTATAATAAGAAAGGTCCATCAAGACTCAGAAATTCAAGATCAAAATTCGAATTTCTAAACTCAGCTTTTATAGGATACGTACTACCTTGGGGTCAGATGAGCTTTTGGGGGGCTACAGTAATTACAAGCTTAGCTAGCGCCATACCTGTAGTAGGAGATACCATAGTGACTTGGCTTTGGGGTGGTTTCTCCGTGGACAATGCCACCTTAAATCGTTTTTTTAGTCTTCATCATTTACTCCCCTTTCTTTTAGTAGGCGCCAGTCTTCTTCATCTGGCCGCATTGCATCAATATGGATCAAATAATCCATTGGGTGTACATTCAGAGATGGATAAAATTGATTCTTACCCTTATTTTTATGTAAAGGATCTAGTAGGTTGGGTAGCTTTTGCTATCTTTTCTTCCATTTTTATTTTTTATGCTCCTAATGTTTTGGGGCATCCCGACAATTATATACCTGCTAATCCGATGCCCACCCCGCCTCATATGTGATTATAGGTACTCTTTTCTCGATCGTATGTGGTATTCGCCAATATCTTGGTCATCTGACCAAGGAGCATCACGTTGGCTTTGAAGCAGCTGCATGGTACTGGCATTTTGTAGACGTGGTTCGGTTATTCCCATTTGTCTCTATCTATTGGTGGGGAGGTATATGAAGGAACGAATCAGTGGATTGAAGAATTAAAGCTCGAAGACAAAGAGAAGCGGGCTTTTCCAAAGAATTACTGCAGTTTTCCCACTCCCTTTGATTATCATATACAAAAAAGTCTCTTCCACTTTCCTAGCAAATCTCTCTTTATTCTGGCACATAAATGAAGGGATCGAAGAGATTAGGGCAGATCATGTTCACCAAGAAATGGGCTATCTGATCCGATCAACTGCGTAAGCCGTAGCGCGCTAGCGCGCGTACTATTCCGGGGACTCTATCCAGATCTATGGATCTCCCCAGCATCCAAGCGAGATTCCATCAAAATCTGCCACTCGTTGGGCGACGCCTTCTTTTCTACGAACACCCCACCACTGAATGATGAACTTTGCCAGTTTTCGCCTCCGACCCGACCAGGAGAGAACACAGAGTCAAGCCAAGCCCTTACCCGCCTGAATGGAATTCATATCTCCTTCGTGAAGGGAGAAAGCCCGTGGAACTGGACTGGGAAGTGCCGAAGAAGGAGAGAGCAGGCAGCAGTGGTGAAGCCGGGTGCTCGAAGCAATTTTCTTTTTTTTACGACAAGACAGCTCAGGAGGAGTAGAAAGTTGCCACAACCTAGGAGGGGTTTATATTATAGGAAGCCAAAAAAACTTGAGCCTTTTTACAAACTTCTTATCTTAAAGGGGGAGAGCGACAGGACGGCTTCAAGGAGAACGTCGAGACGCCATCAGTTTGGAGCGCGAGGCCAGCAGAGCTTGCTGCAGAGGAGATCCGGTAACTTTTATGAATGTGGAGGAGTGGGGCATTTTTCTCGTTACTGTCCCAATGTTCAGACGGACGAATGCTGCTGGGGGCTAAGCTTGTCATAATGTACCGGAATTGGGTATTTCGGGGGATGGTGAGTCATCTAAGGGATTTGGCATTTGAACAAGAACCTTTGAGCATTTCCCAATCAATAGGAGTTTGATTTATGAGTCCAAATGAGCTCGTGAAAATAGTAACTCGTCTTTCCGCCCTGGTCCGAAAGGGGCGGAAAGAGAGGCAATCCCAGTTCGATACTGGTCTTGTTGCAACTTCTTCGAGTTAATGACGGATAGCCCGCTAGGGACTGCTTGGCTTGTTAGCGAGAAAGCGCATAAAAGAAATTTCTCGATCGATAAAAGAGGCTCAAGTACATTAGTCCGTAACTGCCATTTTGACTAGGTGGATTTTTCCTTCTAGTTGACTTCTTTCTGCGGGATACCCTAGTTAGAGCAGTGAAACCTTTAAGGCAAGAGATGCGGGCAAGTCAGTCGCTAGAACTCCCAGATGCTAATAACTCGCTAGAAGGGGTAGAAAGCCTGTTCTTTTGGTACAAATCCTTTTTATTGAATGAAACTAGCTAGCTGTCTTTGAAGTCAAGTACTTAGCCGGAAAGGCAAGTCCATTCCCTGTAAGGAATGCCGCTATTCGCGCAAAGGCCGAACAGCCGAAAGCAGTACTTATATCCGCCCGTTCTACCTTTATTTCTCTTGCCGGTGCGGCCCTAGGAACCAGAGCATTGATTGCACTACGTACACTAATTCACAAACCTCGTGTGGGACTAATTCTTTTCATTTCTCATCTAAGAGAACTCAGAAGAGAAAGAAAGGTTCGTGTAACACAACTTGGGAGTTCTATTACTTAAGATGGTGTCCAGCTCCAGACTTTCTTTCATTTTTTTTATGGAAAGTGAAAGTTCTTTCGTTTAGTACGAGATCGCTTCACACCTCGCGGTGCTTACACCTCTCGCCTATCGAAGTTCTGTTCAAAAACCTCGTCCGAGAACACCCCCAAATTTATACAACTTAGTACATCGGAAGACTCGATGGTGTTACGGGATAGCACATTACTCACATCATAGACAACGCATAAAAATCGCGTCGTTTAATAATAAAAGCATTTCCATTCATAAATATCAAATTTACATAGGTCCCAAGTCATATTATTTCATATAAAGTTTTACAAATTATTTGAATGGAAAATAATGTTTAAGTGCGGGCCATGAATTCTTGTTGTCTTCCCGAGAATTACCTTCAAGTACCTGAGATAAAACATGTTAAAAGAAAAGGTCAGCGATAACGCCGAGTGAATTCATAGAGTTTAATAAATTCCATCAATATAATATCAGTATAAAATTATTACTGAAAATCATTTTGTACAAATCATTTTAATAGGCCATAAAATAGCCAAAGTCATTTTATTCAAATCCATATCGAAAATCATAATATAGGCATTTGCCTTAAAAATCATTATACGAGCCAATGTCGTGAAAATATCATACAATACGTCTTATGACGTTGTATAAAGTCAAATAAAAACCGTTATATGAATGTGGTTATAAAAACCAAAACACAAACATAATATCAATAGTATGACCCAGTATTGCTAGTCAGGCAATACATCGTAATTCGAAGCGTCTAGTAGTATTTCGTTAGTTTTGGATTATTATAAGCCGCATGACATTGTTACCTTACTAAAACCAAAACGGGTAGCTAACCCGATACCAATTTTGCCCATCTAAAGTAGCGTGTCGTCACAAAGGTCACGCTATGGAAATCTTCTCATACATAAATTCGCTTACCAATCAATGTGGCACGACGGGGATCAACCGTCAAGGCGCGAACTGGGGTGATCGTCCCCAAATAGTACTAAATGCATAAGCGTCTACCAACTCCCGGTAGTTCACAATTCATGCTAATGGGACTTTTAGTGACATAACCTAACTTTAATAATCCATTTTATTTCATCTATCGGGTCCATTAATCATTTATTGGGTCATACAATCGGGTCATTCAATCATTCGGGTCCAAATCAATAATCAAACAATCGGGACAAATGGTGTCCTATTTTATAAAAACTAACATGTTATCTCCCTCGCGGGTTTATAAAACATTTATAAAAACATTTAAAAGAATGCGAGGCTATGAACTCACGTTGATGTGGGAAGGCGGGTTATCGGCAATTCAGACGTACGGTGCGTGCTTCGATCACGGAAACCTAGACAAATAATACTCGTCTTAGACTCATGTCCAATGACTTTATAAAAATAACAATTATGTATACATATGATGATTTTATATATATGATGATCAAGTGGGTTTACATATTCTCGTTTACTCATTTTAGAGTTATGTGTCGATAACTTTTATACTAGTTTTCTCGTTTTACCCATTTACGTGTTTTAGGTCCAATAAGCCTATTATAAGTTCTTAACTTGTATTAATCCTTGTTATACTTACATTATCAGTATCTTCACTTTCAAGTTGGGCCCAAATGGGTTAAGTCCAATAATAAGTTTATAAGTGTTTTAGTCCATTTTTGTTGTATTATTAGTCCAATAACGTTAATTTAGTCCGTTAACGTCCGTATGTCCTATAGTTTGGTTTTTATCGGTTTTTACTTGTTATACATGTCTATATATCAGTATATAAGTTTTATAAAGTTTTCATTAGACGGGTCCAACCATCTAAGTTTTATTTAACAAAAACGTTAATTTTACGGCAATAGCCGAAAAAGTCGTAAAAATCATGTTTATAGTTTTATAACTTATAAAACTTAACAAGTTACCATTTTTATAATTTATACACTTATTCCACCTTTTATATATTTATATAAATAGAATCCATAAGTTAGTGGGTTTTAATTTATATTTTATACATTAAAGTTTTGAGTGCTTATATAATAGTATTATTCTTTAATTTCCAAAAATCTGATTTTTATCTTCACTTTCACCAAAACTGCCATATCTTTAGTTCTATATGGAGATAGAAGCTCAAATTTTTATCACATAAACTAAATGATATTTGCTACATTTAACTCTTCTATAGCTACTGTTGAATCATCTTTTAAGTATTTTCTAAAAATCGTCCAAAACAGTAACCTCAGATTTATACCCTAAACTTGTTTTGATCATATCTCACTCATTACAATGATTCCATTGCATGGCCAACTCTCACATGTGTACAAGACCCATAGCTTACTGTAAATGGATTCTACTTCCTCATTTTATCAGTTTACCATATGGTTCTTTACTGTTTTTTATACAGCCTATTATTTAAACAAGATTTACCCATTTTTACTTATAGTTTTTCATCTTTTTATCCATGATTATTAACAACAAATCCCCACATAAAAATTTTATCATCATATAATCATCATAAATATATACAATAGGAAATAAAATACATGTTTACATAATCAAAATAACAAGAAGACGAGGAGGACAATCTTTATACCACCATGATGATGTAGGTTGATCAAAACATGGATTTTTGATGGAGAAACTTGTGATGCACCAAGACCATCTTCAAGACCATCATTCTTCATGAGAACCTTGTGGAAAATCAGCCATCCTACTCCATGAAAACTCCTCCTTGGATGTTGTAAGTACCACCAATCAATAGGGTTTCGAAAGGGCTTCAACATATGCAAGTATAACATAGGATTTTGTGGTTAATTTTGATCAAATTAGGGTGTTTATGGTGAAAGTGGACGGCAAGAATGGAGGAGGGAGAGAGAGTTTTGAGTAGATTTGCATGTTGCAAATGAGAAGTGGTATTGGTTTGCTAGTTTTGTTGGATGGTATGCTTAACTAGTAAGCTAAAGTGGACAAGTGTAGATATGAAGCCATATCTTGCCACATCAAGGGAGTGGTGTTGCTATATTAGGCCGGTTTTAAGTGGGTTGGGACAAGTGTCCCACTTATCTCATCCCATTTATTTACGGGTATTCCTCGATTCTAGTTTCCTCGATTTGCGTGCCCTCGGGTCGTTTTACGAAAAACATTTTTATAAATTATGAATCAACGTCACAAAACGAATCCAATAAAAATTGTTTCATCAAAAACAGAGTTCGAAAACGTAAATACGTAATCCTAAGGTTTCCGGTTTAGTCGTAAAGGACGTTAAAATAAAATCGTAAGTCCTAATCTCTTCTCGTAAATTCTTGAGTTTATGAACCAACTCAAATTTAAAACTCCAAAATAATATTCATGGACAAATTTATTTTCTGAAATGTCGGACTGTCACCAAAGACGGTGTATGTAAACGTAAGCACGTAACGTTGAATCCTCCGGTTTAGACGTAGTCGATGCTACTTCAAGACGTAAATCCAAATTTCTTCCCAAAAATATGTGAGTTCATATTGTAACATTAAAATAATGTTTTTAAATAATATTCAAGAATAAAATATCAACCATAAATTGACGGATTGTCACAGCATTTACCCCTAAACAGGATCTTTATCCTCAAAGATCATCTTACCTTACTACTCGCTTCTTATAGAGTTAAAGCCATGTGGGTATTTCCTCCACATTCGGTCCTTTCGCACAAGTGCAACTCATTACAATACGCGAGTTTCATCAAACATAACTACAGGAATAAGATCAGGCTTAATGTTGACTTACTTTCTCTATCCATGATGTTCACGGGTTTTTGATGAATGCAACTTTTCTCCAATCTAAGCTTTACTAAGAACAATCAGATTTTCACTTGATAGATATTCAATCAAGTTCGATTTACGAAACATAATTCACGCAGTCTTTGAAGTCCTAGGGTAGATCCAGCTTATATGCCTTTCAAACCAATCTTTTATATCATCTCAAGGGTCCCATACAACGGGGACTTATATCCCATGATTTGTCAGATCATGAATTCATTTTTCCAATGTTAAAATTTTTGGCATAACTTCGCTACCCATTTGGCATTTCAAGATCTACATTTCCTATTCACATAACCTCCTTCCCACTACCGGCAGTCAATAATCAAATCCTAATTTCAACAATCATTTCAGATCTCGCGGGTTAGGTATTTTGCAAGGTTAGGTTTGCCATCATAGGAAACCTTAAACCTAAAAGACATGCCCAACTCACAATGGATGTATGTCGGGTGTCTTCATCTCAATTCCTGTTTACAAATGCTCTAATATTTAGATCCTAACAAGATTCGATCTTAATCCTAATACGATGATTATCAATGATAATCCTTCCAAAGGAAAACGATTATACGGTTCATTACCAAAGGTCAATCATTCAAACATAAAACAGCACTTATATTACCTTGTATCGTTACTTTACCTCGTCCCTTCGATTTGGGGTGGTACATAGTACTCTCATCAAGGTTCGTTCTTAATGACTTCTGAGCAAATCTCTAGAAATTCGTTGCGAAGCGAGGATCTTGATAAAGTTGTCAGATACAGGCACACTATGTTTACATAACTCTTTTGCATTTATCATTAACGGGAATGATATTAGCAGATTTGGTCAGTCTGTCGACGATGACCCAAATCGAATTAAATTCAGATGATGACCTTTGCAATAGCTAGACGTTTACTAATGTATGAGGCGATGTCTGCCTTCATAATTTGTCATTAGTACAACTTCTTCAGACAAAGATACTTTTAGTCAGAAATGACATACATAGAATACTTATACTTACAAATTCCAGCATAACTATATCTCACAATCTTCCATATTCAGGCAATCACAAGTGGTCTTTAAAACATTTAACGCTATCGGCTTCTCAATTCTAATGGTTCACATTAGCCGCGAACCGCTTTTTATTATCTATATTATCCTACTTATAAGCATTGTTTATTTTTATATCGTTCGGCAATTTATTTTGCACCTTCATTATTAAGGAATATGTCCTAATTGGTTCTTTATCTTTTATACATAATGTGTCGGTATCTATATTCACTTCTCATGATGATATAATTATCATGTCCACAATTCACTCAGATATTCTTTCTATATTATGCGTCAGTAATTACATTCACCTTTCTTCATATTTTCTAAGTTTCAGTTTCGTCTTATCTATCATTTTTATCAGTTTTTCTCAATCCGGCGTTTAAAGCGTCGATAATTATTATAATTAATTAAATAATTATTTATTAAATTTTTATGAAACGTGAACGTAAAGATTTTTTTAAATTTCTTAGTCCATCCAATTATATAAAATGTTCAAAATTAAATTTGAATTTAATTAACAAGGTTTTTGTTGATTTATCGAAAATAATTAAAATAGTTAATAAGATGCGTAAATGTTCAAAAAATATTTGGTTATACCGTGGTCAAAATTTTCTTAGTTTGAAAAGCAAAATGTGTCGTTTCAAATTTCAAATCATGATTTAAAAGGTTTCCTCAATTCCTCTTAAGTTATCTTGAGGTATACACAAACATTTACCCCTAAACAGAAGTTTAGTTAAATGGTTTGTGTATAAGGGAATAATCCCTTTAAAAATCCTTTGTTAAAACATTTGTCAAAACATATTTCCATTTCTTTTTGGTAAAATCCAAAGTCTTAAAAGGGCTCTTAATTTTTGAAGAGTCTATATGCATACATCTTACCATTATTAATCCAATGGTCATTTTATGTAAAGGATTAAGTTTTTAATCCCTAAGCGTTAATGGTTCTAATCTTTCAAAAGTCAATATAGCTTCCATTATCTATTATTCACACGGTTAAATCATGCAAAGAATTTAGTCTTATGTTAAATATTAAAGGTACATGTTTTCATTGTTCGGCCAATTCAGGGCAATCTATAAATAATTATTAACTCATTCTTATTTTTATAAACAAACAAATGATCCTTAATGATCACAAGCATGAATTTATCAAATTACAGCCTACACGTGATTCACAAAATTTTTGAATACTACATGTGCATTGGTTAATCCAAACGACATCACGTGAAACTCATAATGTTCATTACAAGCACCAGATGTAGTGATTGGAATAGATAATCTCTTTCGCAGATGCGAAGTTGATGATAACCATGCTATGGATCAAATTTGCTAGAACCTTGTAAATGATCGAACAATTCTTCCATTTCGAGTTATGGATATCATTTTCGATTTGTCAATTTACTCAATTCACAGTAATCTATAAATATAAGGAATGATAACACCATAGCTCTTCAGGATGACAGGCTTGGTAGACTAAAATCTTTCTCCGACAACTCTCTCAGTTGTACGGTAATTCCTTAAATTCAGATGGTGCTGACGTACAGTGCACAAGCCACAAGTGCAGCACCGGAAATATAATCAATACCAATTTCAACTTTCCTTAATGGCAAAAGTCTAGGTAATTTATTAACAAATACCTCCTAAAGTTTCAAATAACATAAACATCTTTTAATACATTCATTTTTAGGTTCCTTCTAGATTATAATATCTATGACTAATTCACAACCATTCCCGGTATAATTTCAAATCTAAATACAGGATATGGTCATCCATTAAGAATTATTTAGTTCACTTTTGATAATCAACATCTTATCTTTTAGGGGAATTCTACTCGAGTTCCCATCAATTAAGACAATGTTGTCATGTCATAATCAATCAATCCGTTCTACTGGCACTATCAACTTTCCAGTTGCATTGTCGTCGATAAGATGTGAACTTCTCAAAAGACTAATAATAATTCATAATCCTTCACAATTTCAGGGATATTAGGATACACAACTACTATTAAAAGAGTAAGGTCAACGCATAATCTGCGAGAGAATTTCAAATCAGATACAGACGAAAACATTTAACGAATATGAATATATCCCATGTTTTCATAATTTGAGTACGCATTCAAAAGCTCCTCGGATCGTTACCCAGGTCATTCAATTGAAATCAAATCAAAAGAAACGATAAGAACGTCGCTACATCCAGTCGGGTATCAACACTCGGTAATCAAATACTTTTCCTAAGAATCTCACTACGAGAGAATTGGAAAAGAAAGAATTGTCAATTGTCAAATAAGACAATTTCCACGGATGAGTAAATTCGACTCAGAAGAATAAATAGTACGGGCACATATGTAGGTGTCCCTAACACTATGTCCCTATTTTCACTTCTTGCAGATCTCATAAATTTTAATCTTTCACAATCTTCAAAGAAAATGTAGTGTTTATTCATTAGTTTTATGGTGACTACTAATCAGCCTTGCATGGTCCATTCCAAATTGTATGTAGGCGCGCAACTATATACAATTTCAAGATTAACGATGCAATACTCAGTTCGTCAAAATGTTATCATCATATTTGTAAAAACATTTTCATGCTTAATTCTTAAATAAGAATCAAAAATAAATTTACAAAGATTTTCTTTGTTATGAAAACAATAAGGTTTTCCAAAGTGTTTTATAAACAACTTCATTCAAATAACAATCACTTATAAATCTCACTATGAATAATCCTTATAGTGATGAAAATTCAATTTTTCTCAAAGGATACCGTTTCAACTTTATAAAAAAAAGGAGTGATCTGCAAAAGAGTGATGAAAGCTTGTTCACCAAGAATTAACTACGATATGATAGGAAATGAGCTTAGCCAATTAATCATGAGGTTCATGACTTCGATGGCATTCACAAAGAATGATTCACAACGTAACTCAAATCAAGATGAGTACTTGTTCAATGGTTGCATCACTAATGCGAGCATTAGGAAGAAGCAAGAAAAGATAGATAACATCGATACATGTAGAATTTAGCAATCAAAGGTAGTCTTTTCATTAATCACAAACAAGTCAAAATTGTACCGTAACATATTACGCGTCACTATGTCATACAATTCTCAGAACTCATCCTACCAACTGATGTCTCAGTTAAGTTAGGGATTATTTTTAAAAGATACCACAATGAATACTAATCTACAAGAGTCATTAGGTGTTCCATATGTCCCGGAAGATCCATTGGTCCTAATTCAGAAGAAGATTTCTTCAATTTATTTCTTGGACACTGGGCATCCTTGTCAGTGAACAATGGCCTAGGAACAACACTTAACACGAATGAACAATCATTTAAAACCTTATAATTCAATCACAGAACTTAACGACTTATATTAACAATCTCATATTCCATACAGGTTAAATTTTACTTTATTCAAGTTTCAATCAACTTATACTCAATGCGATATTCTACCTCATTCTCCAATACTTACAACCTTATTCTTCGGCCTTGTAAAGGCAATACAATCTCAATATGAATCAACAATTAATTTCCAATCCTATTAGCTCTTACAACAACAATTATCAAATGAGTCACTAGCATGAAATGACTCGATCATTCAGTTAAACTTCTCGGAAAGGTATTAGTGGCACGAGGCTTCTGGGTAATGGTTCCATTGACAGCCTCAAGTGCAACATTCACCCTTTCGATTTCAAATTTAAGAATTGGATGACAACGAATCAGATGACATCTTTCCAGGTGATAACGTTTTGTCAAACTCCACTCTATAAGGAAAGATCGTCATGACATCGATATCGGATTTAATCTCGCCAATTCTTTTTCAATATCACAATCAACTAATATCTACACTTCTACGAATATCAACCATTTGTTGGGATCATAAATATCCACAACTTGGTTTAGATCTAGGATAGCTAGAATTCCTACGAGAATAGCTTCGATTAATTTACTAGGGGATTTAGGGTTACTTGTGACAATCTACGTCGTATAAATACCTCGTATAAAAATCAAAATAATCATCAAACAATCATGTAATAAAATTACATCATATATATATAATCCAAGTTATATATATATTAAAATAACACTTCTCAGTCTTGGCCTTGTCGGTAACTCGGGAATTCTTTGGCACCGTTATAGTCAAAAGATTTTTAGACATTTTTAGAAAAATGTTTATAGTTAAAAGATTTTGAAATGTTTTATTCAAAACCTTTGGTTTTTAAAAATATTTCGTTCTCTATAACGAGAGCTCTGATACCAAACTGTAACACCCCAAATTTATACAACTTAGTACAGCGGAAGACTCGTTGGTGTTACGGGATAGCACATTACTCACATCATAGACAACGCATAAAAATCGTGTCGTTTGATAATAAAAGCATTTCCATTCATAAATATCAAATTTACATAGGTCCCAAGTCATATTATTTCATACAAAGTTTTACAAATTATTTGAATGGAAAATATTGTTTAAGTGCGGGCCATGAATTCTTGTTGTCTTCCCGAGAATTACCTTCAAGTACCAGAGATAAAACATGTTAAAAGAAAAGGTCAGCGATAACGCCGAGTGAATTCATAGAGTTTAATAAATTCCATCAATATAATATCAGTATAAAATTATTACTGAAAATCATTTTGTACAAATCATTTTAATAGGCCATAAAATAGCCAAAGTCATTTTATTCAAATCCATATCGAAAATCATAATATAGGCATTTGCCTTAAAAATCATTATACGAGCCAATGTCGTGAAAATATCATACAATACGTCTTATGACGTTGTATAAAGTCAAATAAAAACCGTTATATGAATGTGGTTATAAAAACCAAAACACAAACATAATATCAATAGTATGACCCAGTATTGCTAGTCAGGCAATACATCGTAATTCGAAGCGTCTAGTAGTATTTCGTTAGTTTTGGATTATTATAAGCCGCATGACATTGTTACCTTACTAAAACCAAAACGGGTAGCTAACCCAATACCAATTTTGCCCATCTAAAGTAGCGTGTCGTCACAAAGGTCACGCTATGGAAATCTTCTCATACATAAATTCGCTTACCAATCAATGTGGCACGACGGGGATCAACCGTCAAGGCGCGAACTGGGGTGATCTTCCCCAAATAGTACTATTAAATGCATAAGCGTCTACCAACTCCCGGTAGTTCACAATTCATGCTAATGGGACTTTTAGTGACATAACCTAACTTTAATAATCCATTGTATTTCATCTATCGGGTCCATTAATCATTTACTGGGTCATACAATCGGGTCATTCAATCATTCGGGTCCAAATCAATAATCAAACAATCGGGACAAATGGTGTCCTATTTTATAAAAACTAACATGTTATCTCCCTCGCGGGTTTATAAAACATTTATAAAAACATTTAAAAGAATGCGAGGCTATGAACTCACGTTGATGTGGGAAGGCGGGTTATCGGCAATTCAGACGTACGGTGCGTGCTTCGATCACGGAAACCTAGACAAATAATACTCGTCTTAGACTCATGTCCAATGACTTTATAAAAATAAAAATTATGTATACATATGATGATTTTTTATATATGATGATCAAGTGGGTTTACATATTCTCGTTTACTCATTTTAGAGTTATGTGTCGATAACTTTTATACTAGTTTTCTCGTTTTACCCATTTACGTGTTTTAGGTCCAATAAGCCTATTATAAGTTCTTAACTTGTATTAATCCTTGTTATACTTACATTATCAGTATCTACACTTTCAAGTTGGGCCCAAATGGGTTAAGTCCAATAATAAGTTTATAAGTGTTTTAGTCCATTTTTGTTGTATTATTAGTCCAATAACGTTAATTTAGTCCGTTAACGTCCGTATGTCCTATAGTTTGGTTTTTATCGGTTTTTACTTGTTATACATGTCTATATATCAGTATATAAGTTTTATAAAGTTTTCATTAGACGGGTCCAACCATCTATGTTTTATTTAACAAAAACGTTAATTTTACGGCAATAGCCGAGAAAGTCGTAAAAATCATGTTTATAGTTTTATAACTTATAAAACTTAACAAGTTACCATTTTTATAATTTCTACACTTATTCCACCTTTTATATATTTATATAAATAGAATCCATAAGTTAGTGGGTTTTAATTTATATTTTATACATTAAAGTTTTGAGTGCTTATATAATAGTATTATTCTTTAATTTCCAAAAATCTGATTTTTATCTTCACTTTCACCAAAACTGCCATATCTTGAGTTCTATATGGAGATAGAAGCTCAAATTTTTATCACATAAACTAAATGATATTTTCTACATTTAACTCTCCTATAGCTACTGTTGAATCATCCTTTAAGTATTTTCTAAAAATCGTCCAAAACAGTAACCTCAGATTTATACCCTAAACTTGGTTTGATCATATCTCACTCATTACAATGATTCCATTGCATGGCCAACTCTCACATGTGTACAAGACCCATAGCTTACTGTAAATGGATTCTACTTCCTCATTTTATCAGTTTACCATATGGTTCTTTACTGTTTTTTATACAGCCTATTATTTAAACAAGATTTACCCATTTTTACTTATAGTTTTTCATCTTTTTATCCATGATTATTAACAACAAATCCCCACATAACATTTTTATCATCATATAATCATCATAAATATATACAATAGAAATAAAATACATGTTTACATAATCAAAATAACAAGAAGACGAGGAGGACAATCTTTATACCACCATGATGATGTAGGTTGATCAAAACATGGATTTTTGATGGAGAAACATGTGATGCACCAAGACCATCTTCAAGACCATCATTCTTCATGAGAACCTTGTGGAAAATCAGCCATCCTACTCCATGAAAACTCCTCCTTGGATGTTGTAAGTACCACCAATCAATAGGGTTTCGAAAGGGCTTCAACATATGCAAGTATAACATAGGATTTTGTGGTTAATTTTGATCAAATTAGGGTGTTTATGGTGAAAGTGGACGGCAAGAATGGAGAAGGGAGAGAGAGTTTTGAGTAGATTTGCATGTTGCAAATGAGAAGTGGTATTGGTTTGCTAGTTTTGTTGGATGGTATGATTAACTAGTAAGCTAAAGTGGACAAGTGTAGATATGAAGCCATATCTTGCCACATCAAGGGAGTGGTGTTGCTATATTAGGCCGTTTTTAAGTGGGGTGGGACAAGTGTCCCACTTGTCTCATCCCATTTATTTACGGGTATTCCTCGATTCTAGTTTCCTCGATTTGCGTGCCCTCGGGTCGTTTTACGAAAAACGTTTTTATAAATTATGAATCAACGTCACAAAACGAATCCAATAAAAATTGTTTCATCAAAAACGGAGTTCGAAAAAGTAAATACGTAATCCTAAGGTTTCCAGTTTAGTCGTAAAAGAAGTTAAAATAAAATCGTAAGTCCTAATCTCTTCTCGTAAATTCTTGAGTTTATGAACCAACTAAAATTTAAAACTCCAAAATAATATTCATGGACAAATTTATTTTCTGAAATGTCGGACTGTCACCAAAGACGGTGTATGTAAACGTAAGCACGTAACGTTGAATCCTCCGGTTTAGACGTAGTCGATGCTACTTCAAGACGTAAATCCAAATTTCTTCACAAAAATATGTGAGTTCATATTGTAACATTAAAATAATGTTTTTAAATAATATTCAAGAATAAAATATCAACCATAAATTGACGGATTGTCACAATGTCAGGCACTATAGGTCAATGATTGGTTCATTGATGTGTCTCACAGCTTCAAGACCTGACATTATGTTTGTTGTGTGTGCATGTGCACGTCATCAAGTGACTCCCAAAGAATGTCATCTTCATGCTGTCAAGAGGATCTTTAGATACCTTAGATGTTATCCAGACCTGGGATTATGGTATCCAAAAGATTCACCATTGAAGCTTATTGCATATTCAGACAGTGATTATGGTGGTGACAAATTTGATAGAAAATCCACAACTGGTGGATGCCAGTTTCTTGGGAGTAGATTGATATATTGGCAATGCAAGAAACAAACAGTGGTGGCCAATTCTACAACTGAAGTAGGGTATGTTGCAGCAGCTGCTTGTTGTGGGCAAGTCTTATAGATTCAGAACCAGCTGTTGGATTATGGGTAAAATTTCATGCATACCAAGATTTTTGTAGACAATAACATCACTTTATGCATTATTAGAAATCATGTACATAACTCTAATACAAAACACATAGAAATTAGACATCAATTTTATAAGAGACTGTTTTGAAAAAGGTTTAATACAACTAGATAGGGTTAACACAGAAGAGAATGTGTCTGATTTATTGACTAAACCTTTTGATACTAGAAGATTTCAATACTTGATAACAAGTATTGGAATGATCAATCTTACTTAAAATGTGTTTTGGGAACTTATTGTAAAAGTATGTACAGGATATGCATTGTTATTGGTCTTTATGTGAAATTAGATTTTCCACTTTATTTGTCGAACGCTTACAAAGGTTATCTTAACGCTGATAAGTGTTATCGTGACGTTGTCAGCAACATATTAGTTTTGTGGTTTTTAATCTAATTGTGCAGGCGTTGTTAGCATTGTACCATTGGATAAAGAGTTGCTTATGTATTCTTGGAGCATTATTGAAGCATGTTTCAATTTATGGATGATGCATATTCTTTGGCAAAGGGTTTTATGAGATAACTTAACTGTTAAGAATTTTGGTTTGCAAGGGACACTAGAGGACTGTTATGTCTATCTTGCATAAGCAAGTGTGCATGATTGGACAGTGCTTGCCACCCTATAGTAATTTTCAGTTTATAGGTTATCTTCACTAGGATAAATCACTTTGTTAAGGTTCTTTTTTTTCATTTTTATCATTTTTATTTTTGGACGTTGACAGATATATTTCCAAACGTTGTTATGACCAATTTAGACGTTGACATGGCTTTTTCCAACGTTGACAAGAATATAGTCGTTGGGCGTTGATGGGTTATTTTTGACCGTTGACATTCATTGGGTCCTACCCAGTTGTTATTTTTGACGAAAATTAGGGCCGTAATTTTAGGAGTTGATAAGTTTTAATTAATGCACAAGATAACTTATTTTCTTTTCAATATTTTCATCATTATATTTTGAAAATACTTGCCTCATTTTTTTACCTATCACATGTGCCTATCCCTCCTATAAATTTGGCTCCTTCTTTTTAAACAGGGTACTCTTATATTCTTGTCTAACAACTTTTCTCCTATAATTCATCTTTTATAACCTTTCACAAATAGCTTTCTACATCAATGGCGCCTAAGTTTAAACCAAGTGACTTGGTATTGGGATTCAGAAGTCAGCATAATATGATTACTTATTTGGAGGCTGATGATGCTCTGTTTCCTCAGTACACCCATATGGTGGCATATTTAAATGCATCTCCATTACGGTATGCTCTTTCTCATGCTCCTCTCATCCCTGTCACTCATATTAAACAGTTTTGGAACACTGTCAGTTCCTCAACGCTTAATAATGTGACTACATTAACTGCTATTGTCCATGGGCGTTCATGGGTGGTTACTGAAGCCTTGGATCGCTAGGATTTGCATCTTAATGATGCATATGGTATAACCACTCTACCCGTTGGTGAGATAGAACAAGGACTTCAAGCTTTGGGGTATCCTTTCCCTGAAGAGGGTACTTTAAATAAATATAATAAACAAGAATTTCTCCCAGCTTTGAAGTACTTAATACATGTCATCCTTCAATGTTTGAGTCCCAAATGTACTGCACATAATGAAATTAACAGATCAATTGCTAGTGCAATTGTGTGTATTACAAATGGGCAAAAATATAATTTTTCTAAACTGATTTTTGATTGCATGTGTAAAAACAAGGGTAATAAGATGACTTTGGCTTACCCAAGATTTTTACAAATGATTTTTGATGAGCAAAGGTACTGTACAAGGGATCATGATGATTTTTATGCGATCCCTGTGCAAAAGAAAGCTATTTTTAGTAAGATGAATTCACCCCCTCACAGAGACTTACCCCTTACCCAAGCCATGCTTGTTGTTATTGCAGCAGCACAATCTCAACTTGATCCACAACCATTTCGTGAACCTTCACCTTCATCTCAACATATGGAACTTGACCAATACCCCATCAACGCTGACACCTTAAATGTTGGCGTTGACACTTCAAATCCAGACGTTGATACCTTTCTAAAATAGACCCAAACACCCCTTAACCTTCAAACTACCACCCAATCCACATCATCTTCTACACCTCCTGAATTTAGGTTGGTAAAAAGCCCAAGGACTACTGGAGTGTTCTCCTCTAGTGGTCCTTGCCATGTTGTAGAGAGAACCACCACCACAAGTGTGGTTGGTGATATGGATGAGGCTGGGACTATTGGTACTCGCTTAGATGCAGGCCAAGCCAGTCCTAATATCTTTAAGACCTCATCCATGCCCCGTGACTCTACTTTAGGAGGTCAAATCCCCACTCTAGAGGAGGGAAGATTGGAACCATACATAATTTTGGAATTAACGGCTGTTTGCATAAGCTTGTAAAAGCAAAATGCAGACCTGGTACAAACAGTCAGTACACAAGGTCTTGAACTCAAGCAATTGAGGGAGAGGATTGTTCTTTTGCAGGATGCTAACAATAGGCGTGGTATAGAGGATTCTTCCAAAGGGGAGGATGAGCAGATACATGTGAGTGACAAAGCTCACATGATGGAGAATCTTTGGGTGTGGCTGAAGCTCTTACTGAATTAAAGAAGCAACTAGGTTTTGATGTATCTTTGGTTATTCCTTAAAATTTGAACTTATCCTTTACAACAATGATGGAGCAGTTCACAAGAAGCGCTGACAAGAATAAGGTGAGCGTTGACAAGCAGATTTTGGACGCTGACAAGAGTAAGTTGGGCGTTGACACACATGATTTGAATGTTGACAGATGTAACACCCCCACAATTGCTATGCGCAGCGGAACTACAACAATGGGTGCTACACAGTATTCATTGCACACAAGATATATCAAACGACGCTAAAAGACGTCAACTTAAAACTTGAATTTAAAATTGTTAGATGATACATGTCCACGGTTTTTCCAACCCCAATTTGGTACAACAGAGTTTAGCGTTTTCGGTCCCCATGAATCTCAACCCAAGAATTTCAGTTTTACAACAACATAACATTAAACTTAAAAATTGTTTAAGTAGAAAAGGAGGGAAAAACAAGCGGACTCCAAGCCATACACACAACGTCCATCCCATGCATGCTCCATCCTACACCTCAGCGGTTACCTGAAACACATGCCAAAATTTTGGTAAACGAAAACGTTGAGTGGAATTCATAGGTTTTACAATCCATTTGAACGTATATATAATAAAAACCATTCGTGATCATTTATAGTCTTGTCGATCAAACAAACTATAATCAGGATACTGACAATTGTGTTTAAGCTCATGACACTAATCCGTTAACTCAATCACCCGCGTAATAAATACCGGCGTGATTCAGATGAAACCAGTGCCCCTTCTAAAGGCATCAGTTGCAATTATACCTTATTTCTCATACAAAATAATCTACCACAGAACTTACTAAAAGTACAGCTTCTCGGCTAGCATTGGGTCGTTAGCCCCGTAGTACTACAAATTGCATAAGCGGCTATTTCCCCCTACTCGAGGGCAGGACAATAGTTAATAGTTCATGATTTTAGGGACTTTTGCAACTTTGGTACTCAACACAATTTCTAAGGCAACTTTCGGGTCTAACAATCATTCATGATATACGTTCCTTTTAAAAACTAGCATGCATTTCCCTCGCGGGTAAAACAATTTGAAATAAATATAAGCGAGGCTATAGATTCACACCTTATATCTTAAGTAGTCGGTAGTTCGAGGGATGATCACTGACGACGAAACGGATGCCCGGTTAAATCAACACCTATCACAAATAACGCGTAATGAGTATTCTCATTTTAAATACTTACGGTACTGTATAAAATACATATATACTAGTCACTTAGGACAAGTATAACTCACGCCAAAAACAAAATAACAAGTACCACTCATTTTATACCATTCGTTCTCATTACCTACGTTGTCCATTTTTACTCATTCTCGCCGGTACTTGACTAAAGTACGGGCTGTTTTACCTTATTTAACCACACTTATAAAATTTGACAAAATTCTAAAAAATCCTATAAGACCTGTATATGACATGTTTTTAAGCCCAATAAAAGTTTTTACTTTTACGACCCGTTACTCGACGCTTTTCTACGACTACATTTTACGGGCTGAAATTGCACTTCGACCAATTTTGACCTCTTTGACCTATATGAAAAGTACCTTTGACTTCTTTGACACCTAAGTCAACATATAGACTCATTTATACAGGTTTTGGACCAAATTTTGACCCTTGACCATTTACCAATTCATACTTGTGACCCTCGGGATTTGACTAAAACTTTACATAAATTCGGATTATGAAAGTCCTCGTCTCCCGGTACTCGATCTTTAAAACCTCATAACTTTTAGCTCGTTTTGAGTCACGGGCTCTACCTTATACCAAATTGAAGATAAAAAGACCCTCTATAACTATATTTTGTTTTCAAGACCTGGAAGAAAAATCATTTTTATGAAATGGACCCAAAGTTTCTGCCTAAATTTGGCTACTCCAAAAACACGCTTAGACTCGATTCCAAGCCTTCTAACCACCTCTAGGCAACATCCTAAGCCTCCCTAAACATATCCAAACATCAAATTTCAGTCCTACCCCTATTGATCAACCAATCTCAAAATCAAAAATCAAAGAAATTAAACATGCAATCACCTAAACCTACTTAAATCATCCTTAAACACATAACCAAACACAAGACTAAGCTCAAATTTCAACAACCACCATGGCTCCCCAAACACCCCTTGTGCCGTGGGGTTTGGGTGACCCAATCACCACAACCAAATTGATTTTGGTGGGTTTTCTTGGTGTTTATGCATCCATAACACATAAATTTGACATGCATTACAACATTTAGCCTCAAAAACGAATTTGGATCATCATGAAAAATTTTGGAAAATTTTTGTTAGTGCATGTGGGATTTAAGCACATGGAAATGTAGGGAATGACCAAATTAGATGTGGTCTAACCTTAATTTTTATGAAAATCAAGTGAAAAAAAGTTTTTGATGGATTTCTTGGTGGGTTGGGGGTAACCGTCGGCTAGAGAGCAAAGAGAGGGAGTGTTTGATTATTTTTGGTGAAAATTTTCTATGTGTTTGTGTTTGTGTCAATTTTGGGCCTTTTTGGTGGATTGGGAGGGACCTATTTGCAATATTTGGTTTCTTTTGGCCTTAAGTTGAAAACGTCCTCAAAACTTTGCGGGTTCGACTCATTTGTCAGTTTTGAAAATTTTACGGGAGTCGGAAATCATCCCGAACACTCCAAAATATTTTTGGGATACTTTAAATGTACTCGGAAGGCTATAAAACTCACCCGACTCAACTTAACACGAACCGTAAATAAAATTCTCGAAAAATTACATTATCGATAAATCGTCAATAATTATATAAAATTGGGCATCCATCGGGATCGTAATTGTCATCGTCCTTCTTGAATCGTCAATCGTAAAAATTATAACCTCGAACATCGGCTTTAACCAAAATACTTATAAATATAGAAATTAAAATTTATTAAAAATTTCAAAAATTAGCGTAATTTAGGGTAACGTTAATGACCTCGATTCTAGGGTGTCACATCCACCCCTCCTTAAAGAGAGCGACGTCCCGGCGCTCGCCTCTTCTTGTACTCACATTTCGTTCTACTGGAACAGATGAGGATACCTTTCCTTGAAAAAGTCCTCACGTTCCCAAGTGTATTCGGTCCACGCTTAGAATTCCATCGGACCTTCACAATAGGAATCCTACTACGCTTCAACCGCTTGACCTCCCGGTCCATAATTTCCACAGGTTCTTCCACAAAGTGCATTTTGTCGTCCAGTCGAATCTCGTCCAAAGGAATCACCAATTCCTTGTCCGCCAAACTCTTCTTCAGGTTCGATACGTGAAACGTGTCATGAATAGCACTAAGTTCGGTCGGCAATTCTAACTTGTACGCTACTGGTCCAATTCGTTCAACGATCTTAAACGGTCCAATATACCTCGGACTCAACTTACCTTTCTTCCCAAAACGAATTACACCCTTCCACGGCGATACCTTGAGCATAACCATATCTCCAACTTCAAACTCCAACGGTTTCCTTCGGTTATCGGCATAACTCTTCTGTCGGCTTCTCGCAGCAAGTAGTCGGTTCTTGATCTGCACAATCTTCTCTGTCGTTTCTAAAATCATTTCGGGTCCAGTCAATTGACTTTCCCCTACTTCACTCCAACACACAGGCGATCTACACTTCCTTCCATACAATGCTTCGAACGGTGCCGCTTTGATACTCGCATGATAACTATTATTGTACGAAAATTCCACCAGAGGCAAGTGGCGTTCCCAACTTCCTCCAAAATCAATCACGCATGCTCGGAGCATGTCCTCCATCGTTTGAATAGTTCGTTCACTCTGGCCGTCAGTTTCCGGGTGATAAGCCGTGCTTAAACTCAGTTCAGTGCCCATCGCACGTTGAAGCGATTTCCAAAATTCCGACGTAAACCTACTGTCGCGATCCGAAATGATCGATAACGGCACTCCATGTCTACAGACGATCTCCTTCACGTACACGCTGGCGAGTTTTTCCATGCTGTCCGTCTTCTTCATAGGTAAGAAATGAGCAGATTTCGTCAACCTATCCACAATTACCCATATCATATCACATCCACTAGGAGTTCCAGGTAACCCCGTCACGAAATCCATTGCGATTTTCTCCCATTTCCATTCTGGGATCTCTGGTTGTACCAACAATCCAGATGGTTTCTTATGTTCTGCTTGAACCTTCGCGCAAGTCAAACACTTACTAACGTAACGAGCAATATCCGCCTTCATATTCGGCCACCAATAAACTTTCTTCAGGTCGTGATACATTTTGTCCGATCCAGGATGTATCGAATACTTCGACTTATGCGACTCATTCATAACCAATTCTCTAACTCCAGGCTTTCCTTCCTCAGATGAACACAGTGGTAACCAAATTCGATTCTCAAAATATCTCAGTCCGTCTGACCTAATCACGAAAAGAGGTTTCAACATTCGTCCCAAGTTCTCGGCTTCAACATTCCCTTTCATTAGTCCTCTCTCCTGAGCCTTCAGTATAGTTTCGGTCAAGTCAACGCTCTCGGTCATCACTAAAGCTCTAACCCTCAAAGGTTTCTCCCGTTCCTTCCTACTCAGTGCATCCGCTACAACATTCGCCTTGCCAGGGTGGTAGCGAATTTCGTAGTCATAATCACTCAGTAGTTCAACCCAACGTCTTTGTCGCATATTCAACTCCTTTTGATCTAAAATGTGCTGCAAACTCTTGTGGTCAGTGAATACAACACACTTCGTCCCATACAGATAGTGTCTCCACAACTTTAACGCAAAAACTACAGCTCCTAATTCCAAATCGTGCGTCGTGTAGTTCTCCTCATTCTTCCTCAGTTGCCTCGACGCGTAAGCTATCACCTTTTCACGTTGCATTAATACCGCTCCATAACCCTTACGAGACGCATCACAATACACTACGAAGTCTTCGGTTCCTTCAGGCAATGACAAAATCGGTGCGGAACATAACTTATCCTTGAGCGTTTTGAAAGCAAGTTCTTCCTCAATTCCCCATTCATACACCCTATTCTTTTCGGTAAGCCTTGTCAATGGTTTTGCAATCAACGAAAATCCTTCAATAAACCTTCGATAATACCCAGCTAAACCAAGAAATTGTCGAACTTCAGTCGGCGTCGTCGGTGCTGACCATTCCCTGATCGCTTCGACCTTAGCAGGATCTACACGAACTCCCTCACTATCAATCACATGACCTAGAAACTGCACTGATTCCAACCAAAACTCACACTTAGAGAATTTTGCATACAGCTTCTCCTTCCTTAACAACTCCAAAATCTTTCTTAGGTGCTTCTCGTGCTCCTCCTTACTTTTAGAGTAAATAAGTATATCATCGATGAAAACAATAACAAACTTATCTAGATACGGCTTGCACACGCGATTCATAAGATCCATGAATACAACAGGTGCGTTCGTCAACCCAAACGGCATCACTCGAAATTCAAAGTGTCCATACCGCGTACGAAAGGCAGTTACAGGAATATCCTCCTCTCTTACACGCAGTTGATGATACCCTGATCTTAAATCGATCTTTGAGTACACACTGGAACCTTGCAATTGATCGAACAAATCATCAATCCTCGGCAATGGGTACCGATTCTTAACCGTCAGCTTATTGAGTTCCCTATAGTCAATACACATCCTAAACGAACCATCTTTCTTCTTCACAAATAACACTGGCGCTCCCCCAAGGTGATGAGCTCGGCCTAATAAATCCTTTGTCCATCAATTCCTTCAATTGATCCGCTAACTCCTTTAACTCAGATGGTGCTAAGCGATAAGGTGCACGTGCAACCGGCGCAGCTCCTGGCACTAAATCAATTCGAAACTCGACCTCACGGGTAGGCGGTAAACCTGGCAACTCGTTTGGAAAAACGTCCGGATACTCGCAAATAACTGGTACCTCTTCGATCCTCTCCTCTAAATCACCATCGCTCGAAACTTGTGCCAAAAACACATCGCATCCGCTCTCTACGTACTTCATCATTTTGAAACACGAAATCACCTTCAAACGAGAAGTGCATTCGTCTCCCTTTACCGTCAAAACCCTATTCCTCAACGGAATCTGAACCAATCTCTCGCCACAGACGATCATAGCACTGTGCGCCATTAGCCAATCCATTCCCACAATCACGTCAAACGATCCTAGCTCTATAGGCATCAAGTCGATTTTAAAAGCGTAATTTCCTAACTTCAAGGTACACCCTTTCAGTATATAATTCGTACTAACAATTTTTCCATCGGCTAACTCAACATTATAACTAGTCGCTAACAACACCGGTTCTCTATCAATATGACGACTAAATCTAACATCTACAAAACTCTTGTCGAAGCCAGAATCAAACAAAACACTAGCATAACAAGCGTCTAGCAAAAACGTATCGGTAACCACATTGGGACCCTGTGGTTTATCAGCCGTTCCCACTTGATACACAGCAGCCGCATTATTACCTCCCCGTCTGTTTCCTGCCTTCGGGCAATTCGCTTGCACATGACCCTTTTCTCCACAACCATAACATCCCCTCATCCTGATAGCATTTGCCCCAGTGGCTACTCCTCCCGTTCGACAACCAGATGTCCTATGACCTGCTTTCCCACACTTGCCGCATGCAGGCGGGCAATTTCCAACATGATACAAATTGCACTTACCACAATGGGGGTTCACTTTCACACCTCTAGGGTTCGTCACTGCCCTCATCCCTTCGTTCCTTCTCTGATTAAACTGTTGATTTCGATTCGGCCCATGGTTGTTTCGATTTCCACCTCGGTTCTGGCCTTGGGATTGATTGCTTTGTGCCACTTCCCATTTCCTCTTGTTGCCTTCCGCAATGTAGTTCTGCTTGTCCTGAAGCTTGACTTCCATCAAAGCGTGAGCCATTTGAACCGCTTCATCAAACGTTCCAGGTTTTGACGAAGTTGTTTCACCTTTGATATTGCTAGATAAACCCTTAATATACTGCTTCATCTTCTTGGCATCATTGGCAAAAATATCTGGACACAAAAGGCTTAATTCATTGAATCTCCTGGTGTAAGCAGCTATATCGTTGTTCTTCAAGGTCAAATGCCTCAATTCGTCCTCCAATTGCCCCAATTCCTCCTCTGGGCAAAACTTCTTAGTCAACAAAGCTTTCGTCGCATTCCACGTCCTTGCATTCGCTACAGCCAATCCAACCGTAGCTACCTGGGTATTCCACCAACTTAACGCATCATCAAGAAACGTAGCAGCTGCAAACTTCACTTTATCCGCTTCTGCACAACCACTGATTTCGAACGTACTTTCAACCTTTTCCAACCATCGTCTAAGTTCTAAAGCTCCACCCGTTCCACGGAACTGCGTGGGACCGCACTTCATAAAACTAGAATAGGTACACACTCTCGGGGCTTGCTGTCTCCCCGCATTCCTTCCCTGGTCCTAATTCCTCCCAGCTCGGTCCGCTTCCAACGCATTTGCTATAGCTTCCTGAATCATGGTGTTAACACGATCGGCGGTCAACTTTGGAGGCATGGTGTTATCGAATATCTCTTTCTGCAAGACAAGAAAAATAGAAAAACAATGTAAGTATACATATCAAGTTTCCCAGACATAATATACATACAACGACACATCACTACGGAGTTACTAATATTCATCAATTCACACCACAAAAGATCAAATTTAAGACATATCACAGATCATGAAAGGTAACATAGATTGTATTGATAATTAACCAAAATCGTGACAAGTATTGCCACTACAATCGTTCACCATAAAACTTCAAGTACTTGAGTTTCTCGTCATAATACCATCATACAAAGGTCCAAAATAGTTCTATTACAATGATCAAAGAAAATACAAAACAAGTAACTAGGCATGTGGTGATCCACACGGCCTCTTGGATGGCGGCTCGTCGTCGTCTTCCTCGGTTTCCTCATCACTATCGTCCTCATCCACATCATCCATTTTTCTTTTTCCTTTCTCATCCGGCCCACATTCCGTTTCCTTTTTCGTCCCTGATGTGGATCCACACTCAATCGCTACCTGACTTCCCACCGTAATACAAGCACCTCCAGTAGGCGGCTGAATCATGAAGTCGTTCGCCTCCATCTCCAAATCGTCCATGAATCTCCAATCCGGGGGCAATGACGCTCTAACCCGATGCTCCCAACTCTGCATCCTCGACAACCTCATTTGATCCTCCCTAACACGGTCAAGACTAGCACTTAAATTTGCAACCATTGATCTTAAACTGTTGATGTCACTTTTATTCACATTCCCATCATACTCAACTCTTGCAGTCCTTTCCAACAGTCTTTGGTCCGCCTTTTCATTCTCGTCGAATCTACTGACCACCCTTGATTCCACTACATACCTCATGCACATCGATCCTTCCAAACCTCTCACAGTCCGTCGTACGTCATGATAAATCCTCGGTCCGGGACAGCAAATTCTTGGGATGCCTTGATGAAGAGAATTTGCGCTCATTGCACCTTCGGCTCTTCTGGGGATACCTGGTACACCAACCAGATGGGAAGTACGCATAGGCGTGGGGCAAGTAGTTCTCCTTGGGTCGGGGTCTTGGGCTTGTACATCGTTCGTCTCAGCTTGTCCTTCAGCTGCTGTTCCAACACTTCCCCCTTCGCGACCTACGACGTAATCGTTTCCATTATCATTAGGCGGTACCTCGGCCATTCCTGCAATAACAGCAAATTTCGGAGGGTACATAAGTAATTATACAATAATTATAAATACATGCATGCAAATGCAATGCAAAGGTGGTACATATGCCCGAAATGTAATAATATGATGCTCATGCATGATTAATACAAAAATTACGATGTCGGATATTTCACGTAAAATTCAACGTCTACATATAGTAATTCCATACTTACGTAATAATTACCCACATATATACTTTACTCAAAAGTATACGTCAAATGCCATAAATACAACAATAAATCTTACCGGAGCCATGCAGGATAGTTGTGTGTGCTTGGACCCTTTTCTTACGACACCAAAAGTTATAGTTTAGGATTTTCAAAAACGACCTAGTTCTCTATAACTCGTGGCTCTGATTACCAATCTGTAACACCCCCACAATTGCTATGCGCAGCGGAACTACAACAATGGGTGCTACACAGTATTCATTGCACACAAGATATATCAAACGACGCTAAAAGACGTCAACTTAAAACTTGAATTTAAAATTGTTAGATGATACATGTCCACGGTTTTTCCAACCCCAATTTGGTACAACAGAGTTTAGCGTTTTCGGTCCCCATGAATCTCAACCCAAGAATTTCAGTTTTACAACAACATAACATTAAACTTAAAAATTGTTTAAGTAGAAAAGGAGGGAAAAACAAGTGGACTTCAAGCCATACACACAACGTCCATCCCATGCATGCTCCATCCTACACCTCAGCGGTTACCTGAAACACATGCCAAAATTTTGGTCAACGAAAACGTTGAGTGGAATTCATAGGTTTTACAATCCATTTGAACGTATATATAATAAAAACCATTCGTGATCATTTATAGTCTTGTCGATCAAACAAACTATAATCAGGATACTGACAATTATGTTTAAGCTCATGACACTAATTCGTTAACTCAATCACCCGCGTAATAAATACCGGCGTGATTCAGATGAAACCAGTGCCCCTTCTAAAGGCATCAGTTGCAATTATACCTTATTTCTCATACAAAATAATCTACCGCAGAACTTACTAAAAGTACAGATTCTCGGCTAGCATTGGGTCGTTAGCCCCGTAGTACTACAAATTGCATAAGCGGCTATTTCCCCCTACTCGAGGGCAGGACAATAGTTAATAGTTCATGATTTTAGGGACTTTTGCAACTTTGGTACTCAACACAATTTCTAAGGCAACTTTCGGGTCTAACAATCATTCATGATATACGTTCCTTTTAAAAACTAGCATGCATTTCCCTCGCGGGTAAAACAATTTGAAATAAATATAAGCGAGGCTATAGATTCACACCTTATATCTTAAGTAGTCGGTAGTTCGAGGGATGATCACTGACGACGAAACGGCCCGGTTAAATCAACACCTATCACAAATAACGCGTAATGAGTATTCTCATTTTAAATACTTACGGTACTGTATAAAATACATATATACTAGTCACTTAGGACAAGTATAACTCACGCCAAAAACAAAATAACAAGTACCACTCATTTTATACCATTCGTTCTCATTACCTACGTTGTCCATTTTTACTCATTCTCGCCGGTACTTGACTAAAGTACGGGCTGTTTTACCTTATTTAACCACACTTATAAAATTTGACAAAATTCTCAAAAATCCTATAAGACCTGTAGATGACATGTTTTTAATCCCAATAAAAGTTTTTACTTTTACGACCCGTTACTCGACGCTTTTCTACGACTACATTTTACGGGCTGAAATTGCACTTCGACCAATTTTGACCTCTTTGACCTATATGAAAAGTACCTTTTACTTCTTTGACACCTAAGTCAACATATAGACTCATTTATACAGGTTTGGGACCAAATTTTGACCCTTGACCATTTACCAATTCATACTTGTGACCCTCGGGATTTGACTAAAACTTTACATAAATTCGGATTATGAAAGTCCTCGTCTCCCGGTACTCGATCTTTAAAACCTCATAACTTTTAGCTCGTTTTGAGTCACGGGCTCTACCTTATACCAAATTAAAGATAAAAAGACCCTATATAACTACATTTCGTTTTCAAGACCTGGAAGAAAAATAATTTTTATGAAATGGACCCAAAGTTTCTGCCTAAATTTGGCTACTCCAAAAACACGCTTAGACTCGATTCCAAGCCTTCTAACCACCTCTAGGAAACATCCTAAGCCTCCCTAAACATATCCAAACATCAAATTTCAGTCCTACCCCTATTGATCAACCAATCTCAAAATCAAAAATCAAAGAAATTAAACATGCAATCACCTAAACCTACTTAAATCATCCTTAAACACATAACCAAACACAAGACTAAGCTCAAATTTCAACAACCACCATGGCTCCCCAAACACCCCTTGTGCCGTGGGGTTTGGGTGACCCAATCACCACAACCAAATTGATTTTGGTGGGTTTTCTTGGTGTTTATGCATCCATAACACATAAATTTGACATGCATTACAACATTTAGCCTCAAAAACGAATTTGGATCATCATGAAAAATTTTGGAAAATTTTTGTTAGTGCATGTGGGATTTAAGCACATGGAAATGTAGGGAATGACCAAATTAGATGTGGTCTAACCTTAATTTTTATGAAAATCAAGTGAAAAAAAGTTTTTGATGGATTTCTTGGTGGGTTGGGGGTAACCGTCGGCTAGAGAGCAAAGAGAGGGAGTGTTTGATTATTTTTGGTGAAAATTTTCTATGTGTTTGTGTTTGTGTCAATTTTGGTGGATTGGGAGGGACCTATTTGCAATATTTGGTTTCTTTTGGCCTTAAGTTGAAAACGTCCTCAAAACTTTGCGGGTTCGACTCATTTGTCAATTTTGAAAATTTTACGGGAGTCGGAAATCATCCCGAACACTCCAAAATATTTTTGGGATACTTTAAATGTACTCGGAAGGCTATAAAACTCACCCGACTCAACTTAACACGAACCGTAAATAAAATTCTCGAAAAATTACATTATCGATAAATCGTCAATAATTATATAAAATTGGGCATCCATCGGGATCGTAATCGTCATCGTCCTTCTTGAATCGTCAATCGTAAAAATTATAACCTCGAACATCGGCTTTAACCAAAATACTTATAAATATAGAAATTAAAATTTATTAAAAATTTCAAAAATTAGTGTAATTTAGGGTAACGTTAATGACCTCGATTCTAGGGTGTCACAACAGACCTGCAGAAATGGTTGATGTATTCCAGTCATCAGCTATCATCAAGGAAGTGTCTTCACACGTACCATCATCATCTTTACCCATCATTAATCCATTAGATAAGGGTAAAGGAATCATGGTAGAAGCAGAGGTTCCCAAGGATGCAGCTCAAGTAGAGTTTGATTCAAAGTTGGCTGCACAACTTATGGAACAAGAAAAGAAGAAGGTTGGTGAGTCACCATTTGTAGTTACTTCTGAGGAGTAAGAAGGAAGTAATGATGAGAGTTCAGATTCAAGTGTTATGATAATTGAAGAACTAGAAAGACTTGAATATGGTGATGAGTTGGCAAGGGAGAAACTTAGAGAGTTAAAGTTGCAGGTAGATCATGAAATGGAAGAAGTTGCTCAGATGTACCATGATTAGAAGAATAAGGTTATGGAGAATCCAGATATGACAATTTCAGATCAAATTTGGGGTTTGGGGATTCTTCTAAGAGTTTAAAGAGATTGCAAGGTAATTTTGAAGCATAAGGCTAGCAATGTTTTCTCACTGTTGAAGAGAGATAGAAGGGAGTTATATTACATGTTGCTCAGATGTCATCAAACAGGATGGACTTTTCAGAAATTGTAGGGATTGTCCTTTGAAGAATTGGAGTATAAGGCTTATCCTATTTGGGCAACAGTGCAAGAGATGAACTCTATCAGACTTCTTTCTGATGAAAGGAGAGAAGAACTTGCAGAAGAGATGGAGATTCAAAAGGCTGTGATTGTTCCAAGGCCTTTGAAGAAGGGAGTTCCACTTGAGTTCCCTAAAGATGTGAATAAAGTGAATCCTAGTGAAGCTGTTATTTGATGGAGCATTAAGCTCTCACCCATGGAAGCTTCAGATATGATACAAGTGTTACCTCTTGATGCCAGAAACCCTATCATTAGCTACGAAGAAGATGCAAGTGGTTTTTGGATGATTGACAGATATGGGAAAGAGGTACACACATTTACTACTCTTATGTCTCTATTTGCAAGTATGGATATGGAAGACTTGGTAGACCTTTGGAGGTTCTTGCTGGCCAAGTATGAGACTGAAGCACATACTTCAGTCAATGGAATAAAGCTTTGGTCAACATTCAAGAGAATGTGTGCACCAAAAGAAGAAGATCCGGCTTGGAAGGATCTTGAGGATGATATCAGTGGACTTCAATGGCATTTGTATTCAACAGCTGGTGTGTATCATTTGAGTTCTACAAAGTTTTCTGAGTATCTTCTTGTGGATGCTGAGTATCCTATGTCCAAAGAAGTTTTGGAAAATATGAAGACAACACAGCTGGAGATTGACTACTCAAGTGACGTGGCCAAAGATTTGATTAGATATGTTTATTACAAATTTGATAAGATTTGTAAGAATCCTCCTAGTTCTTAGGTTTTATTTAGAAACTTGATTACTAGAGTAGATATCAAGTTTAGGGGTGGATTGTTGGGAAAAAAATGTAGCCAGTACACGTGGACACTGACAAGAGTAATCGAGACGTTGATAAGAACAAAACAAGTGTTGACAGAACAAGCATTGACAGGAAGATGTCAAGCGTTGATAGGATGAAGTCAAGCACTGATAGAAGACTTAGTCTACACGTATTATGTTTCTAGTTTGTTTCTAGTAAAGATATGATCAACAATGTATTTTGTATGTTTATCTTTACCTAAAATAGCTGATACGTAGACTCTTGTACAAGGCTCCTTATGTCTATAAAAGGTGGCCTTTAGGTTTTGTTTCAGTATAAGTTTTCACACGTTTAACACTTTCATTGTACGCAAAGTTTGTTTTTATCAATCAAGTGAAAGTTTGGTTTACATTGTTTGTGTGTTCTTGTTTGAGTATCAATTCCGCATAATACTTAAATTGTTTTATACACAACAAAGTTTCTCTACATGTCTAACTTGATTTAATCTCGTTTAAACAAGCTAAATCGATCTAAGTTTGGGATCAACAAACCACCTACATCATATTAGCAACAATATCAACAACCAGCATTATCATCACAACGTGCTCAACAACCATACTCTCTTTATCAACCACCAACAAATCCTACTCTCACCTACCAGCAACATGAACTTCCTCAACCTCACTATTCACAACATGTCAGTACTCCTTCCATTGTGTATGTGGCTCGACCAGCACCGGTTTTCTACTGCGATGATGAGGTACCAATTCCCGAGTTCAGACAAGGGGATAATCCTGTTGATGTACTAGCCCAAATGTCTTCCTACATAACTAAAACGTTGAACAAAAGAGGTTATAAAGGACCATCTCCAACAAACAATCAGTTGAGAACTTCTTCTAACTCTCGTCAACAAGCAACAATTCAAGATGGTAGAGTTACTGTGCAACCACTTCAGGGGAGACCAAGTTTATAAAAATCTGTTGCACGTCCATTCAACAACGCTTCAAGAGGAAACAATACTGGCAAAGTGAAGATGATCATTTGTTATAACTGCAAAGGGGAAGCACACATGGCTCGGGAGTGTAAGCAGCCCAAGAGGAAGAGGGATGGTACGTAGTTTCAAGAAAAGATTTACTTTGTGAATGCTTAGGCACAATGTCGAGAACTCGATGAAGAGGAGTTAGCATTTCTAGCAGATCCAGGAGTTGCGGATACTGAAGGACTCACAGCAGCTTCTACCAACAATGCAGCATATCAATGCGATGATCTTGATGCATACGATTCAGACTGTGATGACCTCAATACTACTAAGGCAGCTCTTATGGAAAATCTTTTACTTAATGGGGCTGATACAATCTCTGAGGTACCAAATACTGCCAATGATACTAGTATTGTACCTTATCAAGTTGAGTAAGTGTCAGAGTATCCGTAACAGACTCTGGTGGTTAGTAATTCAAACAAGGAGACAAACAATGATAGCAATATTAATGCAAGTCCCCATACTTTGAGTGAAACACAACCGGGAGCTATTACGTCTACAAATTCGTTTGCTCAACAAGATTTGGTTATGGTGTCAGCAGCTATGCTTGGCCAAATGAATAATGCGGTCCTTGAAACCCTAGGTGTTAATCAGACATTATTTTCCGAGATCGCTTTGTATTAGGAAAAGGTTAAAACCTTGGAATTAACTTAGTTGACGAATACCTTAACCAATCTAGAATTCGATAGGTTTAGGAAAGTCCAAATGGATAACTTGCTAGAAATTGAAAAAATAAGAGCAAATCTTTCAAAAGAACTTAAAGAAAAAGAGTCAGTCGTTAATAATTTTCAAAAACTGCAAAAGGATTTCGAAATTCTCGAGTCTAAAAGGGTTGAAACCGAAATTAAGGCGGCTGAGAAAATTAAAAAGAATGAAGTTTTGCTTTTAAAACAATACTCCGCTTCACATGTAGTACACTTGTTTCATTAATCTTTTAAGGAATTTACTCTATCGCGTCTAACAGACTTACCACCTAACTCGGGTTATGCAAAGCAAGCTTTTAACCATAACCCACGACTTTATGATGCAACCAAGTTAGGATTCGTCTTAGATCCGATTGTGTTTCTGGAATCATCAGAGAATTTGTCACTGGATGAAGAGAATCGGTTAAAAGTGATTTTTACATATCCTAAGTATGATTATGAACAAATTAATGAAGAGAATGCAAAAACGTATTTTAGAATTCGCTTTAATATACAAAGGAAATTTATCCATACACCAATTTACATGTCTACTAGAGAAAACCTTAGTATATTTCTTACACTTGTCAATCCAAATGAACCTAAGGAAATTCCAAAGGGTCTTTCACCGGCAAGTACAATATTGCTAAGCTTGAAAGAGATTAGGCGATACCTTACCAGATTTTACAAGGTCATCAAGGAATGTACGACTTCAATGGTTCAAACCGCTGGAGAATAGGCTTTTGAACACATGAAAATGGTGTTTGAGAAAGAGATCGTTCCGTTTGTAAACAATATTAAAGAGGGATTTCTAGATCTCGGGGATAATCTTAATTTCAAAATGGCTGAAGTTCGAAAAGTTTTCTATGAAATGGATGATGCTTATGAGCAACATCTAATTGAGAAAGAAAAGATTTTGTCCGAATATGACCAATTCTTAGAACATGTAGTGTCTCTCAATGTTATGCAAGTTGTTACTATTGAATGTGCTATTGAGATTACATCTGCTGTGAATAAATGTGATGATGTGCATGCTCTCTCTATGAATATTGTTGAACATGTTAACAATGTAGATAATCATTCTTGTCACGAATCTAACGCTCAATTTTTAAAACTTCAAGATTCTTATAACTCACTTTCAAAACGTTTTGATGAGCTTCAACAACATTGTATATCTCTTGAAATTGAAAATCAATCTAAAAATGAAACTCATTCAAAAACAAATGATTGTGAAAACACCGTTGAGACTAGTTACAAGATGATTCATGTGGTTCAGGCATTAGAGGAAGAAATCATGAGACTTAAGAGAGTATCATTAGCAGAGAAATTGGAACTACAGGCTGTAGAGATTAAAAATCATGCCCTAGAAGATATAATTACTTCTATGCTAGGGGAGTTTGTTAAAGTAAAGCATGGCTTTTCACAAATTTATGGTTCGTTAGAAGAACGCTTCGCTATTAATGCGTCAGAACAAAAGTCACTAGTTGACCAACTGAACCATAAGTGTGAGGAAATCTCTGACTTAAATATTCAACTCATAGACAAAAACATGGTTTTGGTTGAATTAAAGGAGACACTTCAACTCAAGGGACAAGAAGTTGTTGATAATCCAGCTACAACCGCTGCCCCGACCTCTAGTGCTCCAAAAACCAAAAAGGTGGTGATCACTAAGAACCCGTACCATAAGAACAATCCTCTATCATATAAAATCTATATAGAGCATGAAATTAAGCACGTGGATCTTGCCAGGGATGTTGTAGATGATCTCTATGAACTAGATCCCTCAAATAGTCACTATTACTCTGATCATGCTTACATTGAGAAGGTATAACAATGTTTAGTGCATTTGACTTACATAGGACAACCGGGTTCTGCACCACCTAAAAAACAAACCCCCACCATTTCCATGACTCCATTCAATAAAAATACAGGAGCTAAGCCTATTTTAAACACACCCATCAAGGCTAAATCAAAATCTGTCACTAATGTTCCCTTCAAGAGTAATTGTATCTACTAAGGCTAAAGGATTTCAATACAAGAAAGATAGGATAAAGCCTTCCACTAGTAGGACTACGAAGAAGAAAGTAGAAGTTCACCCTAGGAATGTTATTTCAAATTTGAATAAAAAGAATCATGTAGACTAAAGGCCCTGCGCTTGTGCAGCAGTCTAAGCAAAATGTGAATTCTAATTTGTGATGTTGGAATTGTAATGAATGCATGTTTTCTCAGCATTGTGATTTATGTCTTGTTGACCATGTGAATAAAATGTATTCAATTAGGAACAATCTTGAATGGACTCTAACGGGGAAGAAATTCACCCAAGTTGGTTGGCAATGGAAACCCACTGGTAGGACCTTCACTTCAAATGGAACTACGTGCCCTTTAACTAGGATCACATTCACAGAAGTTAGGTCTTAGCGTCCTTTAAATAGGAACACTAGCACTAAAAATGGAAAAAGCGTCCTTTAACTAGGTCTGCCCCCACTATTTTGCCTACCAATGAAGAAGTACCTCAAGAAGTACCTCAGGATCTTAGTCAACTAGAATCTACGCCGGCATCTAGGAAGAAAATATAGAAGCCTAAGAATTCTTCTGTCAGCAAATCTAAGATAAATATATCTGTACTTGCTAACACAGAGGAACTACTAGATTTTGATACATCGTCTATGTCTGGTGATATTTTCAGGTGGTCCAAATCATCCTCTGGTACTTGGACTCTGGATGCTCAAAGCATATGATCGGAGACCGCTCGATGCTCAGAAATTTCGTCAGCAAGTTTCTAGGAACGGTGAAATTCGGCATAGACCATATTGCGAAGATCATGGGTTATGGTGAATATCAAATTGGGAATCTTACGATTTCAAGGGTATATTACATGGAGGGACTTGGTCACAACTTATTCTCAGTACGACAATTTTGCGATTCAAACCTTGAGGTTGCTTTTCGACAACATACTTGCTTCATTCGTGATCTTGCAGGAAATGATTTGTTAAAAGGTTCTCGAGGGGATAATCTCTATACACTGTCCATTCAAAACATGATGGCCGCCTCTCCTGTATGTCTTCTCTCCAAAGCATCTAAGACCATGTCATGGTTGTGGCATCGCTGGTTATCTCATCTTAACTTTGATGCTATTAACCATTTGGCTAAAAATGAGCTTGTTCGTGGTCTTCCAAAACTTAAGTTCGACAAGGATCATTTATGTTCCGCATGTTCTTTGGGGAAAAACACCAAGAAATCATTTAAACCTAAAGCTGAAGACAACAACCAAGAACCACTGTATCTTTTGCACATGGATCTTTGCGTGCCAATGCGTACGGCTAGTGTTAGTGGTCGAAAATACATCCTCGTCATGGTGGATGATTATTCAAGATTTACATGGGTTAAGTTCTTAGCAACCAAGGATCAAGCACCACCATATATCATTACTTTTCTTAAAATGATCCAGGTGCGTCTTAATGCTACTGTTCGCCGCATTCGAACTGATAATGGAACTGAGTTCGTTAATCCGACTCTACGTGATTATTATGAAGAGGTTGGTATTTCACATGAAACTTCAGTTGCTCGCACTCCACAACAAAACGGTGTCATGGAAAGACGTAACCGTACACTTATGGAAGCTGCTAGAACTATGTTAATTTATGTGAATGCTCCTTTATTCTTATGGGGTGAAGCTGTGGCAACCGCATGTTATACCCAAAACCGCTCTATCATTCGTAAGCACCACGGAAAAAATCCATATGAGCTTCTTCATGGACATAAACCCGATATTTCATTTCTTCATGTGTTTGGTGCACTGTGTTATCCAAATACTAATAGTGAGAATTTGGGCAAACTTTAATCGAAGGCTGATATTGGCAAGATAGTAGAAACTTTGGATGTCGATTTTGATGAGCTGACATCGATGTCTTCTGAGCAACGCAGCTCTGAACCCGTACTTCATGAGATGGGAACCGGTGCTATCAGTTCCGGATTAACTCCCAACAATCCTGCTTCTCCATCATTTACACCACCTAAAAGGCCCTAGTGGGATGAGTTATTTAAACCTATGTTTGATGAATTCTTTGATCCACCTAGTGATGATTCTCCAGCACCTACAGTAGTAGCTCCGATTCCCGAAGTTGTTGCTCAAGATAATGGAAATCAATCAGATGTACCTACAGTTACCATTGAACCAGATGCACCATCCCCCAACAATTCTCAAATTGCGCCTGAATCAACACCCCCACTCGTTCCTAATGATGTTAAAGAGGATTACTATGATCACGATTTAGAAATTGCTCATCTACACGAGCTTCCATTCTTTGGTTCACAAATACCCGAAAACCCTAACGGTGCGTCTACCTCAGAGGAAGCTCCTGCAATCGTTCGCTGTGGACCACCACGAATTGTAAATCACAACACCAAATGGACAAAGGATCACCCAATCCGCAATAGTATAAGGTGACACTGATCGACCAGTCTTAACACGCCATCAACTACAAGAACATGCATTATACTGCTACTTTGATGCATTTCTTTCTGACATTAAACCTAAAACTTGGCAATAATCAATGACACATTCATCTTGGATTGAAGCCATGCAAGAGGAACTTAATGAATTTCAACGCCTTGAAGCATGGGAATTAGTTCCTCTATCGGACAACGTTGACATCCTTACATTGTTGTGGGTATATAAGGTTAAACTTGATGAGTTAGGTGGACTGTTAAAGAACAAAGCAAGATTGGTTGCTCGAGGTTACAAACAAGATTTGGGTATTGATATTGAAGAATCCTTTGCTCTTGTTGCACGATTGGAGGCGATTAGACTATTCCTTGCTTATGCTGCTCATATGAATATGATCGTCTACCAAATGGATGTTAAGACGACATTTCTTAATGGTGAATTAAGGGAAGATGTCTACGTAAGCCAGTCGAATGGATTAGTCAACTCGGAGTATCCTAATCATGTGTATAAGCTCAAGAAGGCTCATTATGGGTTGAAACAAGATCCACGCGCGTGGTACGATCTCTTATCGTCTTATCTCATCTCGGAATGCTTCTCCAAAGGAAAAGTGGACCCTACATTGTTTATTCTCAAGGAGGACAACGACATGATACTGGTACAAATTTATGTTGATGATATAATTTTTGCTGCCACTAATCAAAGACTGTCTGACCATTTTTAGAAAATCATGTCCACACGCTTTAAGATGTCGATGATGGAAAAAATTTCATTTTTTTAGGGTTGCAAATTTCTCAAAATCCCAGAGGCATCTTAATTAATCAATCCAAATATGCTCTTGAATCGTTGAAAAAGTATGATTTCGAAAACTGCGACCCCGTGGATACTCCAATGGTGGAGAGATCCAAGTTAGATGAGGATAGGGCTGGCATTGTTGTCGATCCTAAACTTTATTGTGGAATGATCGGCACCCTTCTCTATCTGACTGCTAGCAGGCCTGATTTGCAATTTGTGATATGCATGTGTACCCGGTATCAGGCTCGGCCTACCGAAAAGCACTTACATGCTGTGAAAAGGATCTTTCGATATCTTAAAGGAACACTTCATCGTGGTTTGTGGTATCCGAAGGATTCCTTTATTGCACTAATATCATATGCAGATGCGGATTATGCCAGTTGTCAAGATACTAGACGTAACACTTCTGGCAGTGTGCAACTTCTTCGAGATAGACTGATTAGTTGGGCATCCAAAAGTCAGAAAAGCGCTGTGATATCAAGTACATAGGATGAATGCATTGCTATGTTCGGTTGTTGTGCTCAATTTCTTTGGATGAGATCATAATTAACTGACTACGGTCTTGGATTCAACAAAATTCCGATGTACTGTGACAATAAAAGTGCCATTGCCCTTTGCTGCAACTACGTTCAACACTCCCGGTCAAAGCACATTGACATACGCTACCACTTTATCTAAGAGCAAGTGGAAAATGGAGTGATCGAGTTGTATTTTGTCAACACTAAGTATCAACTGGCGAATATAATCACAAAGGCCTTAGATCGAGGACGTATCGAGTTTTTGATCAAAAATCTGGGCATGAAATCATTCTCACCGGCAACACTTAAGGAGTTGGCAGAAGAATCTGCAGAATAGTGGTGGCAAACTATTCTAGAGTATCCTTTTATCGTGATCTTGTATATTATCGTATATATATAATCCACCAAAAGAAAAATACAAAAATATAAAACATACAAAAACCATAAAAAATATAAAATCAAGAAAATCCAAAAATATTTTTCATTTTAAATCGGGCATGTCTTTTATTACGATAATATTTACGGCCTTAGAAATGTCGATTTAAATTCACACGGCGCCATAAATAGAGTCCGTATAAAAGTTGTACATATTTTAAAACATGCCCATATGACTTGTAGTTATTTTTTACTGCAACCCGCTTTTCGCATTAAAGTCACGTATTTCTTACGAAGACGTTGGCTTACAACGGAAATTAATTTTCTCGGGTATGGTTTACTTTAAAACCATACAAGGGATCAAGTTTACTTTATAACTTGGTCTAACACAAATTTGTGTACGCTTTAGTGCACTTATTTTGTAAAAATAAGAGAAATCTTATTGCCACCACGAATCGTTCTTATATCAAGTAAAAAAGGTAAAAGCTTTCATCGATATTTGACTCTTTGAACAACGACTACGGCTCATTAAATAGAAAACGGGTCATTCTTTAAGGGGGAGAAAATGTCAAATCGTCTTTTCCATCAAAATGGTCTTCAAAAGTCTTTCAAAAATAAATCGGTTAAATGCTTAATGTTGGATCATATTACGTATGTGCTTTGTGATTTTTCGTGATATTTGTGATTTATGTGAATCAGATATGTTCATTGATTTGGTGCTTAGGCTAAAGTGGTTAGTTATATGTGCGAAAAATAGTTAAAAGAATATTTAAGTGATATCGTTTGTTAGGTTTTTCTCTTAATAAATGTTTAACTAAATAGGGCACTAACTGAAAGAAAAACAGACAGAAAAAGGAGGACTAAAAGAGTAAAAAGGGAAAAAGGTTAATTTGACCTAAGTCAAATATATAAAACGCGCCCCCATTCTTTTCCTTATCTTTTTCGTTTCACTGTTTCACACAAACAATAACACTAACACTTGCCGCCATTGTTAAAGTTTCATCTACCACGATCTTGATTTGTTTTTCATTCCAAACATCGAAGGTAAACATGATTCATTCATTTCTTCTTTCAATTAGTCGATGCCTAGATGTCAGATTAGGGTTTATGGATTTAATTGGATCAAATAGATGAATTGATAAGTGGGTTTTGTGTGGGATAGGTATTAGAACATATATTGTTGTTTAGGTTGCCTTAAAAAATCATAGAAATTGCGTAGGAAGACAAACCCTCTTGAATTTGGTGATGAACTGATTATCAGAAAAATGGAAATGGCACTTTACCTGAAAAACTGGAAATTAGTCTAAGAGTTTTTATCCGAAAAATCTTGTTTATCCGAATAAATATGGTCTATCCGAAGTACTATCATTTATCCGAAGAAACATTCATCCAAAAATGCAAGTTTTCTCCAAAAAAGTTGTATTTATCAGAAAATTCCACATTTATCCGAAGAAGCTATGTTTTTCAGAAAAAATGTCAATTATCCGAAGATAAAGTTTTATCCGAAGATAACTAGTTATCCGAAGATACCACTTTATCCCAAGATAATTAATTATCCGAAGATAAAGTTTTATCCGAAGATACCACTTTATCCGAAGATAAATTTTTATCCGAATATATTGATTTATCCGAGGATGATTCTTTATCCGATGATGATTCTTTATCCGATGATAATTCATTTATCAGAAAATGCATTCTTTATCCGAAAGTGTCATTTTTATCCGAAAAAGCCAAATTTATCCGAAAATGTCAATTTTTCAGAAAATTCTTTATTTATCCAAAATATGGGCTTTATCCAAAATTTGTATTTTTCGAACATTCATGTTTTATCCGAACAGTGGGTTTTATCCAAAAATGGCATCACTTTACACGAAGAATGTGAATTATCCAAATATATGTATTTATCTGAAAATGTGGAATTATCCGAATATGGTTGTTTTTCTAAATGTGTTTTTATTCTGAATGTGTGAATGTTTGATTGTATCTTTAGTTACTTAAGTATTCAATTGCTAGTTCACCTTGATTGTTTGTTCTCTATGGTATGATGTAATATGTTTCCCGTGTTTAGGAATATATACATCATGATATATATTTGTGTGTATCAACCTTGTATGTTTTGTCTTAAGCAGAAAATATGTATAATCCTATCGAGCAACAAATCAAATCTGATCAGGCACTTGTCTCCGCCAAGGCTCTAAAGTCTATACCAAACAACTATCGACTGAAAGAAGACAAAGAAGATTCTACCCCAGCTCAATATGTATTCAAGGTAGCCACAAATATTCTTGATCGAACCCCAATAAAGAAGGCTTTACGGGATACAACTTCGTTACCAACTGATTACATGTATGAATTATGGGCTTCAAAGAAACGACCATCAGACAGAAAGATCACATTCACCATCAACAAAAAGGAACATACTCTCACCATTCCTCACTTTCGTCAAATATTCAGATTGCCAACTCCACCTAAAGGTCAAAGGTTTGAAGAAGAAACTGGCAATAAAGAAGTTGTTTAGATGTTTCATTCTCTTGGATACGGTAACTCTGGTTTACGAGTGGTGTCTCAATTTACCACAACTAAATTGGGACAACCTTGGAAAGCATTTTTCGGTATACTCATTCGTTGTCTTACTGCTAAAACGAGTGGATATGACTCTCTATGATTTTCAATTGCTTGTATCTTTTGGGAAATCTACAAGGGTAAAAATGTGAATTATGCACAGTTACTATTGGAGGAATTTCACTATCAACTCTTCCGAAACACCAAGAAGAAGACTGGGTACCTTCATTTTCCCCGATTCATCAAGCTCATCATTCATCACTTCATGCAACAAGATGCTTCAATCGATAAGCGTGTGTAATAACCCGTACTTTAAAATCAACATTTAGACCGAGATCTAATCTGATTTATAGTATTCGGATCAATATTTATTACTCGAATTTTATTTGTGATATTTGTTCGACGAATAATATTGATTTCTCGGCTAACCGGTGAGGTTAGGGATTTAACGTATCGAATATGTGTCATTTATTATTTTTCGGCAAAGTTTATGTCCGTCATCGATCGTGAATATTCTCGTTATGACGTAGAAATATTTTCTATTGTCGTCGATTCAATTTCTCATTTTACGATCCTTTTTCGTAATTTACGTTATACGTTTAAGCATCATTTTTTATATACGACACGTTAACGTTTATTAAATTGTAATCCTCATTTAATTATCAATATATAACTGTCCTCCGAATGTCGACGTTTTTATTTTAAATTGAGTGTTAATTTTTCGTGTTTTGCGTGTATCTTTCAAATCGCGTAACTTTTAAAATATCGGACCTCAATAATACCCGCTTTTAGATATTTTGGGATATACTTTTAAGCAAAAATACATAAAACAATCCTACATTATTTAAGATGGGCGTGTCTTGTTTTAATCTACTAACACTACACGTGTCTTGTTTATAGCATTGGATTTTCTTATTTTGCATTGTCATAAATTGAGTTAATATTAGATCTCATGAAATCTTCATATCTTTGTCTCCCTCTCTACCGAATGTCAGCACACAAACAAATCCAATTGATATTTTGTGTTATGGTTGATTGGGTTGAAAGTCATGTCCCATTTGGTTTTGTTTCTCATATTGTAAGAATTATTTATTTATCTTGTATTCCAGTTAAATACAAGTTGATGATGATATTTCATATGGTAATTTATGATTTATAATTTTATTTAAATATATACAAGAATCAATTATTGTACTTTGGGAATTATATGGGTATGTTTGAAACTTAAAATAAAACTATACAAGTTATAGATTGAGTTATGGTCTCTTTATATTTTATGTCAGTATGAATCGAATTAGGTTGTTAACATCAGTAAGAATTGAGATCTTATTAAAGTCATGGTACGAAAAGGTAAATGTTTTGTGGTGATTTGGACGGGTGGCCCGTCACGTGGCGATTCCCGGAGAGTGAGATATGACCAAAATACGAAATTAGGTGAGATCTAAATATGTTGTATAAATCGTCTAAAAGCATACAAATTCTTACCAAACCAATGAGAAAGGTAAAACTAAAAATTGTAGATAAAATCATAAAAAAGTTAGAATCAGTTGTATAGTTTATCAATTCATTACGGTTTGTAAAAGGCGGGCGAAACGGTGAAAACGAGATTGGCTGCCTAAAACAGCCAACTCTTCTAAGTGATAAAATGGGTAAATGAGCTATGATAACTATAAATTAAGGGAAATTGGACTTATAATAAGTAAAATACATAAGTTAGGAATGATTATGTTAAAAATAACTCATATAGATTATTTACGGTTTAGGAGAAACAATCTACTCAACAAGGCATGTCGGGAAATCGTAATAATTTAACCATATTAATATAACGTAAAACATGACCATTTTTATATAACATGAGGTGGTAGAACCCACTTGTAGAGAAATATAGAATCATCTATACACTGAGATTTATGAAACCCGAGACTCGACCAACGTGAAATATTAAGTGAACATCTTTTGGAGGCGTTTTAGAACCGAAATACCATATAAAGTGGATTTGGGCCACAAAAGCCCAACTTACACTAGTAATGGCAATTGGGCATTATTAGACTTGAGATTCATAATAAGTTTAATACTGAGGTTGAAATGAAGTAAAGTCACATGAAATTTGTGATGGGCCACTAATGGGCATTAATGGTCTTAAAAGACATAATGAATACATGATAGATTGTTATCAAAGTCTTATGAAAAGTTTTATAAAACTTATGCAATCTCCAAACTTACTAAAGTGAACTATTTACATATATATACATATATATTTATATTTTTATATATATATATATATATATATATATATATATATATATATATATATATATATATATATATATATATATATATATATATATATATATATATATATATATATATATATATATATATATATATATATATATATATATATATATATATATATATATATATATATATATATATATATATATATATATATATATATATATATATATATATATATATGATTATGTATAGTCTCGAGCCTAAGACGCGTCTCGTCATTATAGGTCTCGTTCGGTCATATGACGACTGTTGGGCATCTCGTTCTCGAGCAATGAGCGACTGATATTTTGTGAAGCCTTGTATCGACTATTGGATGTTTGTTCCTCGATAAATGTGTGATAGCTTTATCAGATGAGTCTATTGCCTCGCATTTATACTATTTTGTAAATGATTTTTAACCCGCGAGGGGGAATACATGTTGTTTTAAAAAATGAACACAAGTTGTTTTCGGTATGCTGGATCCAAATATGATGATAAATGCCTAAGTACCATTGTCTTATGAAGTCCCTGAATTTCATGAACTGTTAATTACCTTGCGAGGTAAACGCTAATACATTTGATATATCTATTTGGTTTGACAGCCTTATCCTAGGGTATGTATCCTTGTGATCACCTGAAAGGGATATAATGTATAAGAGGTCGTTGGTATATGACAATATTACCTGTTGTAGGGGCGCCGTAAGTGACTCAGTTTGACATGTTGCTTAACGTTCAGTTGCATGAGCTTAAGGCATTTATCAATATATATATTTGACTTGTCTGTGTGACAAGCTTGAGATGATTAAAATTCTTGTGTTCAAATGATGATTTGAAAAACCTATAGACTTGCTCAACCGTTGTGTTGATGATTTTAGCATGTATTTCAGGTAATCAAGATGGATAGCAGCGGAGCATGCAGGGAGAGAGTTGGTGCTAATTTGTCTAAATTTTATATTATTTTCCATCCTTTGAACTGAATAAATGACTTTTAAGTCTATGATGATTGTTGTGTTGGTAACGGTTTTTGGGACTAAACGCTACTCTGATTTTATATATTGGGATGGGAAACTTTTTAGACAAGGTTGTATATTATTTTAACGTCTCTTTCGAGGTCGTTGTCTATGATTGTGTGTGATGTGCTATGAGTAGCGCCCCAAAGTGGTATTCCGCTTCATGATAATTTGGGGGTGTTACAAAATGGTATTAGAGCCACAAGTTATAGAGAACTAGGTCGATTTTGAAAAACCTAAACTATAACTTTGGTGTGTTCTAAAAAGTTTTAAGCACGCAACTACTCCGCATGGCTTAGGTAAGGCTATTCTTGCATTACTTTATGATTGATTGTGATAATGTGATCCTATGTGTATGTAGGAATGGTAGTATGTATATGTGTGAATATACTATGATACTTAAAGGCATTGCACGTGAAGCTATGTTCCATGAATGATTGTCGAACATCTTATAATATTGTTTTGTATCGGATTTGGTTTCTGTTGGGTTTACTTCTTGAAGGATCTTTGAAGCCTTGATGACAATATAAAGGGTGTGTGGAAACCAATCTTTATATAAGAAGAACAATAGGACTAACCAAACGTTCAAGCCTCAATATATTAATACGATCACTCTAAATAGTGATAGGGTTTACAACCTTGAAGCTATAACAAACAATAAGAGAAATATGTAGAGAATATGTGTGTGTATAAGTGTATTCATCTCTACACCCTAGGACCTCCTTTATAGTGCAAGGGGTCGTAGGTGGTTACAATATAATTAATACTTGCCTAAGTATTATACATCAATATTCTTTAATAGTTTCCTAAACAAACTTGTAACCTTCTCATCATCCTTATCATGTTTTAATACTTTCCATAAGACTAGGAAGACTAAGTATTTGATCTTATATTCTACAATCTTCTTTGATCATATCTTCTATAATCTTCTTTCAACTTTATAATACGACCAGGAGGAACTAGAAGCTGCCAGGAGGAACGAAGTACTCCAGTAGGAACTGCTATATGACCAGGAGTAACTTCTAAATACATTATTCCTAACAATCCTCCTCTGAACTTGAATTTAACCTTGTTGAGTTCAAGTTTCCAAATAGAAGTGCCACCAATAAGCATGAGGATTGGAATATGAACCACAGCAGCAACAATCTCACTTGAAAACACTAGAAGAAACACAAAAGTAGCTGTTGATACATGAACTGCTGAGCTTCTTTAAAGCTTGAAAACATTTGCACATGTTGATTCTTGACAGCAACAGAAGCAGATTTGATGAGCCTTTACCAAGTAGCTGCTCACTCTTGGGCTAGCCAGTCTTTTGGTGGAATCATGACATCACCCTGGGAGACTAGTACCTAGTCCAACTCTTGGAACGTGAATCATTTGTGAGTTAGAGTACCCTGACGATTTTTGGCAAACCATCACAAGCATCAACGGATTTGATAAATGTCTTTACCAAGAGTCGTACCCTCTTGGACTAGCCAACTCTCAGCAATAAAGCATGGGTGAGTTGAAAACCCTATAGCTTTGAGCAAGCTATTATAGCTATCAACGGAGTTGGGAAAGTCTTTACCACAAACCGTTTGCCTGTAGACTAGCCACTCTTCAGTCTAGGACCAAGGTGAGTGAAAACCATCCAAAGTTGGGTAAATTGGCAACCATCAACGGATTTGATAGTCGCACCAGAGTCGTACCCTCATGGTGAATCAACTCTTTCTTGTCGGTTAGACATGGTGAGTTGAGAACCATTTATTGTGTGGAGGCTAACCAACACCATAGTACCAAACAAAATAGCCCAAAAAGTGAAATATATACAAAGTTTTTTAAAAAAAAAAACAAGTCAAAGACTATGAGTTAACCAGCAGGAACGTAGGATGCACCAGGAAGAACAATGTTCCACTAGAAGTAGGAATAGAGCAACTAGGAGGATCCATGTGCGACTAGGAGCAACTTAATTCTATTAGGAGAAACCATATCCACCAGCAACAATGTCATCCTACATATATGGTTAGACGAAAAATACAAAAAATGCACACAAGCCTCCCCTTAGGCAAAAAAACCTCCCCTCAAACAAAGCTAAGTATCCACTAGCGAGGAAATCCTTTTTTTTAACACTCTTTTTTTCCTACAAAATGTTAGTTCACACAAATATAGAAAATACAAATTAATACAAGGTTTTTACACCAAGTATAAAATCTTATCGTCCGAATCTTTTCGAATTGACTATAGGTAGAAAGTGCGACTCAATTGTTCTTGGTGGAAGATAAATGGTTTGGTTTTCTATTTTAATCTAATAGCAAATATGAAAATGTCGTTGAGTAAAGTAGAAGTTTTAAAGGTTAAACTAAAAGGACGAGTTAAAAATAAATGCTTGGAAACTTAAAGACAAGATTAGAAAAACACTAGAACACTTAAGGAATCTAAAACTTGAAAACTTTGTAAAAACAAGAAATTAAACAATCGAAATGCCAAATCGGAATCTAATCGGAATGCTGGTCGGAAAGTATGATCGGAATTGTTGGAAAATATGGCTGATCGGAATATACTGTCGGAATAAGGCCAACCACTCCAATCGGAATATCAATAATAGCACCCTCGTCGGAATGCGTAATGAGATAGCAATCGGAATCCACGATAGGAACCCAAATCGGAATCCAAGAAAAAGAGAGCAGTCGGAATAATTAACAATTAAGTCCAATCGGAATGTCACTCAAACCACCACAATCTAAATGTGCTAAAACCCTTTTCCGATCAAACGATCAGAATAAGGTCCTCTGATCGGAAAGCCAAATCGGAAAGGGGTTTACCCTTTCTGATGGTACGAATTCGAGAATAAGCTAAGTATTAGGCTATTTTCAGTAAGCCAAATCCAAAACTTGAACGAATCTATAATGAAAAGGACTAAATAAGTACGAATAACAACTTATCCAATCTTAAAATAAGCAATCTTTTAAATCAAACCATAAAAAGATGAAACTTTTTAAGAAAACTTTCAAAAAGTAAATAAGCTAATCATACAAATAAGCCAATAAGCACAAAGATCTTAAAGCTTAATCGTTTGAAAGCTTATGTGGGACTAAAAAGATTAACTTTTTAAGCACGAAAACATCAAGATCAACACGGATCGAAAGTATTTCGCGCAAAAATTAACTAAAAATAAAGAAAGGTAGAAAGAGATTAAAGATTAAAAGCTTAACTTGAACTTGATTAATGAAATCCAAATACAAAAGGTTTAATCTTGAAAGATTAAAAGAAAGAAAAGATGAAAACTTAGTGAGAGAAAGTTTGGAACTTTCTCTCTCTAAAAACTAGAAAGGAAAAAATGAAAATGAAACTAGCTAACTAAAAAAAACTAACCAACCCTCCTAATGTGTATTAGGAGGGTATTTATAGGAAAAATGGGAAGGTGTGCATGTGTTGCCTCTTCTTTCTTTCTTCTCGACTCGATTTAAATCGTTGTCTTCTCTCGACGTCGTCTCGGGATTTGAACTTGTCTTAATAATTTTCTTCTTTAATTTAGACTTATGTTCTTCGACTTCATTAAACTTCCCTCTTTAGACTTTTTCTTCTATAAATCTTCAGAATAGGCCTTGGACTTCCGTTCTTTTTTCACTCTTGATCTTTTGACTTTGTCTTTTCTCGTTTTCTTCGATAAAAGCCCGTGAAAGCCCGTGTTTTCTTCCTTTTTCATCTTTTGGTCCTAAAACACAATAAAAACACAAACCACACATAATTCCGACTTTTACGACATAAAATACACGTTTTGGTCTTGTTATTATTGGAAATAAGTGGTAAAAGGATAAGTGTTTTCACACTTATTAAATCCCCTACACTTGACCATTGCAATGCCCTCATGCAATGCATTACTTTTAAAGCACGGTTTACATTTTCCATCATAAATAACCCACCTTCTTCTTTATTAAACACTAAACATTTATGGAAAGTAAAAAGATAAAAACAAGTAAAGAAATCAAAGACTTACATTGGGTTTTGGCTGCCATGAACGTTTATCATCCATAAGTTTCACGTTCCTCATACCAAGCTTAAAAACGAGATCATTGTTATCATAAGTTCGCAAACTAACACGAATTCATGTGGGCCAATTATTCACTTAGACTCCCTTATTCCTAGGTGTATCTCTTATATTTTATTTTTGTCTTGAATGATCACGAGGATCCATTGTTTGACTTATTTCGATAGTTGTTTAGGCCGAAAATAAAGTGAACGATTTAATCAATAGTTAGCTAAAGGACAAAATCTTTTAAAACAACTTCTCGGGACCTCATAAAGTTCATATCCTGGCATAACTCGCTTCACGATTTGAGACCTTTCTCGGACCGATATTTGGTAGCGACTTCATACTTCGAATCTTTGAGAGACGTTCTTGAATTATGGTCTTCTCTTCATAATAGGAATTTCTTCACTTGATGTTTTGAAAGATTCTTCATATTTGGACCACGACTTCTTCATTTTCTCCAATCTTTATTTTGGACTTTGATATACAACGATCCGCCTCCTTTTAGGACTTGGATCTATTTATCCTCATACCTTGTTAGGGCCTTTTTGGATACACTTCTCCATGATCTTTTGGGGAGTTTTTGCTTTTCGTCGTGTGTCTCGGTCTTTCATATTGATTTTCGATAAATGATTCTTCACATCACTTTTGGATCTTTAGCAACAAAATGTACCCCTCATGCCTTGTTAGGGCCTTTTCGGACTCGCCAATCTTCGCATCCCGCTTCAGTAAGTTATGCCTTGGCTATGAACTCTAATTAATACCGAGCAACTTTTAAACGATCTTGGGCTAGAAGCTAAGTAACTTTTCAAATCGTACAACCTTATTTATTGTAGATAAATTTATTAACAAGCGATGGGAGAATAGGCTCATAATTAACTCACATAAACTCACGAGAGAATACCAAACTTATAATTGACTCTATCATCTCTCGTTCTCCACAGTTTAACATCTCAAGGAATGAGACTCGTGGATGCTTAGCCTATTAAATCAAAGTTTTGGGTTTTCAAGTCATCTATAGGATCTTGCAAATTCTTAGGCTTTTTCAAGTTTAGAAATCGCATTTTAAAGTTCCCTTGATAAACAACTCTCTAGGATCAATTATAGGAACTTGCGAAAAGTTCTTGTTCTTAACCCGTGAGAGTTAAGACTTTCGCGTTTTAAAGTTCCCTATATAAAAACCTAGCAAAACTTGACTTAAACACGTTAAGGATACTAGCTAGAGTAAACTTAGATAAGTAAACTCGGGTTGAGTCAAAATATTCACGACTTTGAAAAATTTAAAACCACTTTATTGAAATTTTAATCTAGCAAGGAAAGAGAATAAACATAACAAAGGAAAATACAACTATACAACTAGGCCAAAATAGATTAAAAAATTTTGAAAAATGTCGAAAAATCAAATTTCCCGGTTAAAATGAGGGAAAATCCTTGGAAAAGACCACTTACTTCGATAGAAGTCCCCCTACACTTGATATAAACATTGTCCTTAATGTTTAAGCATGTGGGAGTAAACTCCCCTACACTTAGGACATTGTGCACTTTGTTTAAATCTTGCTAAGGAAAGGACAACTATAGTGAATTCAATGTGAACATATAAGATATGAAATATTGAATCACAAGAGTTTAGGATAGAACCAGGAAGATGGGAACACGGGATCACGGTTCGTCAAAAGTCATCAAGGGGCTCTTTGAAGCTTGAATCCTTGTAGAGAATAAGAAACAAGACAACAAACACATACGTGGCTCCCCCTACACTTATTATGAAAACAGTAAAGGATAGATCACGGGTTGCCTCCCGAGAAGCGCTTGTTTTTTTTCACCGAGTCACGAGACTGACTCGACCCAAAATTAGTTCATGGGAAACGTGGTGAGGGATGGTATCATCTCATGAGAGATGTCTTCACCAAAGTACAGCTTCAAACGATGGCCATTCACCTTGAAATTGGGCACATTTGGCTGTGAAAGCTCAATGGTCCCATATGGAAAGACTTTGGCGACGGTGAATCGACCAGACCAGCGGCTCTTTAACTTGCCCGAGAAGATCTTCAACCGAGAGTTAAAAAGTAAGACATGATCACCAAAGTGGAACTCTCGGTTCTTAATTCTTGCATCATGGATGACCTTGGTCTTCTCTTTGTAGATTAGTGAGTTCTCATAAGCTTCATTCCTCAGTTCATTAAGCTCGTTGAGTTGAATCTTGCGAAGATCACCGGCTTTGTTGATGTCGAAGTTAGCCCACTTCAAGGCACAGTACGCCTTGTGTTCCAGCTCGATGGGGAGGTGGCATGCTTTCCCGTACACAAGACGATAAGGTGTACAACTGATCGGCGTCTTATAAGCAGTACGGAAAGCCCACAAAGCATCATCTAACTTATCGGCCCACACGGCGCGATGCTCTCCCACAGTACGTTCCAGAATTCGCTTCAATCCACGGTTGGAAATCTCGACTTGACCATTGGTTTGGGGATGATAGGCGGTGGAAAGACGATGATTAACACCATACTTAGCCATGACTCTTGCAAATTGATCATTGCAAAAATGAGTCCCGCGGTCACTGATTATAGCACGAGGAACACCGAATCGAGCAAACAGCTGCTTCAAAAAGTTCACAACCACCCTCGCATCCTTCGTAGGGAGAGCCTTAGCTTCAACCCATTTAGAAACGTAGTCAACGGCTACGAGGATGTACTTGTTCCCTTTAGATGATGGAAATGGCCCCATAAAGTCGATGCCCCAAACATCAAAGATTTCACATTCTTGTATGAAATTTTGAGGCATCTCATCTTTATGTGTGATCTTGCCTTGTCTTTGGCAAGCATCACAATGTTTAACCATGTCGTGAGCGTCACGATAAATGGTGGGCCAATAGAATCCAGAGTCGAATACTTTCTTCGGGGTGTAATTGGGACCAAAGTGACCACCGGTGGGTCCTTTATGGCAAGCATCAAGGATTTGTACCGCTGCCGGCCCATCAACACATCGACGAAGAATCAGATCAGCACATTGTTTGAAATGGTAAGGGTCGTCCCAGAAATAATGTTCAATATCCTTAAAGAACTTTTTCTTTTGTTGGGACGTTAACCCTTCCTTGAGAATTCCACCCGCTAACTAGTTTGCAATGTCCGCAAACCACGGGGTGTCATCGAGATTTGGATTGATAGACATTAAGGCCTCAAGGGGAAAAGAGTCATTGATCTCTTTGTTCGGATGATCCCCTTGATAAGGATCCTCAAGTCTACTGAGATGATCCGCGGCTAGGTTTTCCGCACCCTTCTTGTCACGAATTTCAATTTTAAATTCTTGAAGGAGCAAAACCCAACAAAGAAGTCTTGGCTTAGAATCTTGCTTAGTCATCAATTACTTCAACGCGGAATGATCGGTATACACGATGGTGGTAGAAAGGACAAGATAGGGGCGGAATTTTTCAAAAGCATACACTACAGCTAAAAGCTCTTTTTCGGTAGTGGTATAATGCAATTGAGCCCCCGTCATTGTCTTGCTAGCGTAATGGATCGGTTGGAAGTATTTGTTCACTCTTTGGCCCAAAACCGCTCCAATAGCAATGTCGCTAGCATCACACATCAACTCAAAAGGTAGCTCCCAATTAGGGGTAACCAAGACCGGTGCCTTAGTTAGCTTATCCTTAAGAAGATTGAAGGATTCAAGACACTCTTTGGAAAAGATGAAAGGGGTATCTTTTTCCAAGAGGTGGGTCATTGGGCGAGCGATTTTAGAAAAATCCTGAATGAAACGACGATAGAAGCCCGCATGACCCATAAAACTTCTCACACCCTTCATAGTTGAAGGTGGAGGCAATTTAGCAATAACATCGACTTTAGCACGGTCCACTTCAAGACCGGCTTTGGAGATTTTGTGTCCTAGCACGATGCCCTCTTTTACCATGAAATGGCATTTTTCCCAATTTAGAACAAGGCGAGTGTCTTCACACCGCTTAAGCATACGTTCTAAATTGGCAAAGAAAGCAGAGAAAGAATCACCATAAACCGAGAAATCATCCATGAAGACTTCCATAGTTTCTTCAACCATGTCATGGAAGATAGCCATCATGCACCTTTGGAATGTCCCAGGAGCATTGCATAAGCCGAAAGGCATTCTTTTGTATGCAAATGTTCCGTAGGGACAAGTGAATGTGGTTTTCTCTTGGTCTTTGGGATCGGTGGGAATTTGAAAATACCCGGAGAAACCGTCTAAAAAGCAGTAATAGTCATTACCCGCTATACGTTCAAGCATTTGGTCCATGAAAGGAAGGGGAAAATGATCCTTTCTCGTAGCATCATTGAGTTTGCGATAGTCTATACAAACTCTCCACCCTGTAACGAGACGAGTAGGAATCAACTCATTGTTTTCATTGGGAACAACGGTGATTCCGCCTTTCTTAGGCACACAATGGACGGGACTAACCCACAGTGAATCCGAGATAGGATAGATAATTCCCGCATCAAGAAGTTTGATAACCTCTTTTTTTATTACGTCATGGGTCTTAGGATTCACCCTTATTTGGCTTTGAATAGTGGGTTTAAAGTCGTCCCCCATGAGAATTTTATGTGTGCAAAAGTGAGGATCAATTCCACGAATATCAGAGATTTTCCATGCAATAGCTTTCTTGTGATTCTTCAGCACGACGATAAGTCGGGATTTTTCTTCTTCTTTCAGGTCCTTAGCGATGATGACCGGTAACTTCTTGTTGTCTTCAAGGAAAACGTACTCGAGATGTGACGGTAGGTCCTTAAACTCTAAATCCGAAGGATTTTCAATGGAAGGCGTAGTCAAATTCGGTTCATCGATAGAGATATCCTTAGGAGATGGTGGAGAAGTATGGTCCTCATTGAGAAGTTTCTCAATGGTATGAATGTCTTCATCCCAATTGGAGGGAGAATCGTCATATTTTAAGTCCACATCTCCCAAAGTTGCTTCAAATTCTTTCAAGATGAAATCACTTTCTCCAAATGGAGTCAGTAATAGAGCAATAGAGGCAACGGTCTCAACACTGGGTGGAGAAGAAGAACCAATTTTACAAGCGTCTTTGAAATGTTCTTCACAAGCCTCATCAAGAACGTCAATGAAATTAACACTCTCGTTTTCTGAAGGCTGCTTAGAAAGTTTACCCATGTTGAAGACGATTTTATCGTCACCAACTCTCATGATTAATTCGCCTGCGGCTACATCAATGAGAGTGCGACCGGTCCTCAGGAATGGACTTCCAACGATTAATGGAACGCGGGGGTCCATCTCGTAGTCAACGACCACAAAATCCGCCGGAAAGGTGAATTTGTCGACACCGACGAAGACGTCTTCGGCTATCCCCACTGGATAAGCAAACCGTACGGTTGGCTAATTCCAAATTCATTCGTGTGGGGACTGGCTCGGGGAGAGATAATTGCTTCCAAACACTTAATGACATTAAGTTAATACTAGAACCTAGATCGGCTAGGTCCATGCAATTCTCTACTCCCGGGAAGTTGCAAGGAATCAAGAAATGACCCGGATCACCAAGTTTGGTTGGCAATTTCCTTAAGAGCACTGCGGAGCAATTCTCATTAAGTTGGGTCTGAGCAATATCGAGAAGTTTCTCCTTATCACTGAGAAGATCTTTAATCATTTTAGCATATTTGGGCATGTGAGCGAGAGCCTCAGCAAAGGAGATATTGAAATTCAGTTGTTTGAACATTTTAAGAAAGTTCGAAACCTGAATATCATCCTTGTTCTTCAATTTCTCTTTCCTCAACCTCGAAGGATAAGGTATATTCGGTTGAGATGAAGGCTTTGGGATAGAATTCGCACTCACATCCTTGGGTGGTGGAGGGGTAGAAGTAGAAGGTGGTGGAATTGGAGAAGTAGAAGTTGGAGGAATAGAAGATGGAGGATTCAGAGAAGGAGACTCGTTTTCCTGTGTCACAATCACCGGTGTAGGTGTAGGAAGCTCGGGTTCCTTTAAACCTTTTCCACTGCGAGTGGTGATTGCTTTCATCTCCCCTCATGGATTAGCAACGGTGTTACTCGGAAGAGAACCCGATCCAGAGGCTTGATTACTAGGGAAGAAACTAGCCATCATGTTCCTCAAGTCATTCGTTTGACTTGCCAAAGTGTTTCGCATATCAGCTCGAAGATCATTCCCTTGCTTCACCATATCTGCTTTCATGTTGGCCATTTCCCGTTGAAGATTTTGCACGATCACATCGTTAGTCCTCAAGTAGGTTTCAACATCTTGGTGTAAGGCTGTGGGTTGGTTGAGAGGAGGAGCATGGTAGGCGGGTGGTTGATAAGCAGGTTGTTGGTAAACTTGGTTGTTTCTTTGAGGTGGATATGGGTTTCTTTGGTTTTGATATGGAGTTGGAGCACGTGGTTGGTTTTGATTGTTGCGATTGAGGTTGTTTGGGTTTTGTGGGGGGAAACCGGGTGGTGAAAGAAAGTTGTTTGAGCGATAGCTGAGCAAGTTACGGTCACCTTGAGGACGTGCTTGATAGCTTCCTGTAGCATAGGTACCGTTGGCGGCATACACATTTTCCGGATTGTCGTGGGTCGAAGGACAATCGGTGTATGAGTGAGATCCCCCCACATATATCAAATGATTGAGTCATAGCATTGGCTTGGGCAGTGATAGCTTTAGTATTGTTGGCGGCTTGGAGAGCAAGTGATTCAACAAGCGAAGTAAGCTTATCAAGTCTCTTGTCGCTCTCATTAGTGCTAGCACTAGTCACATTGGTCCGAACACTCTTGGTTTGAACTCTAGACTTGTTCTCAATAATATCCCAAGCGGCATTAGAAGACTTAACCAAGAGATTACCCCCCGATGCACTGTTTAGTGAATCTTGGTCATTCATGGTAAAACCATTGTAAAAAGTATTAATTTGGTGCACTTTGGTAAAACCATGTTGTGGGCACTTTCTTAAAAGTTCTTTAAAACGGTCCCAAGATTCACTAAAAGTCTCATTGTTCTTTTGTTCAAAAGTAATGATTTCATTCCGCAAAGCGGTAGTACGAGAGGGTGGGAAAAAGTAGTTTATGAATTTGGTCTCTAAGTCCGTCCACGTAAGAATACTTTGTGGCGGTTCCTTATCAAGCCAATGCCGGACTTGTCCCTCTAAGGAGAAAGGAAAAAGTTGCAAGCGGATTACCTCTTGTGAAACCCCATTGAATTTGACTGTATTCGTGAGTTGAAGGAACCTTTTGATGTGGTCATGAGGATCATCAATGGTACGTCCCAAGAATGGTTGAGCAGAGACCATTTGAATAAAGCCGGATTTGAGCTCATAGTTGTTAGCTACAATCGCGGGTATGACAATAGCATCGTGGTTGCCCTCTACATGTGCTTGCAAAAGTTCAATCATTGGGCGATTGTCCGGTAGAGGTTCATTGTTGTTATTATTCATCTTGTTTTGAGGTGGATTATTATTTTTTTTGTGTACACCGGCCATGTCTAAGTTATCGAGAGTCTCGGTCTCTTGATAAGACGTTGATCGAGTGCGCATACACTGCAAAAGAACTAACAAAGCAAAAATATTTTTGGTTTTTTATGTTTTTTTTTAAATTTTTTTGTATTTTTGAAAATTTTATATTTTTTTTTGATTTTTGAAAATTTTAAAGCAAGGAAAATAACGTTCAAAGATGAACGGATCCCAAAATCCAACGCGTCTCTCACTAAAAACCTTTAATCTTAACGAAAAGAGCCGGCTGCGGCGCCATTTAATACAAGGTTTTTACACCAAGTATAAAATCTTATCGTCCGAATCATTTCGAATTGACTATTGGTAGAAAGTGCGACTCAATTGTTCTTGGTGGAAGATAAATGGTTTGGTTTTCTATTTTAATCTAATAGCAAATATGAAAATGTCGTTGAGTAAAGTAGAAGTTTTAAAGGTTAAACTAAAAGGACGAGTTAAAAATAAATGCTTGGAAACTTAAGGACAAGATTAGAAAAACACTAGAACACTTAAGGAATCTAAAACTTGAAAACTTTGTAAAAACAAGAAATTAAACCATCGGAATGCCAAATCGGAATCTGATCGGAATGCTGGTCGGAAAGTATGATCGGAATTGTTGGAAAATATGGCTGATCGGAATATACTGTCGGAATAAGGCCAACCACTCCAATCGAAATATCAATAATAACACCCTCGTCGGAATGCGTAAAGAGATAGCAATCGGAATCCACGATAGGAACCCAAATCGGAATCCAAGAAAAAGAGAGCAGTCGGAATAATTAACAATTAAGTCCAATCGGAATGTCACTCAAACCACCACAATCGGAATGTGCTAAAACCCTTTTCCGATCAAACAATCGGAATAAGGTCCTCTGATCGGAAAGCCAAATCGGAAAGGGGTTTACCCTTTCTGATGGTACGAATTCGAGAATAAGCTAAGTATTAGGCTATTTTCAATAAGCCAAATCCAAAACTTGAACGAATCTATAATGTAAAGGACTAAATAAGTACGAATAACAACTTATCCAATCTTAAAATAAGCAATCTTTTAAATCAAACCATAAAAAGATGAAACTTTCTAAGAAAACTTTCAAAAAGTAAATAAGCTAATCATACAAATAAGCCAATAAGCACAAAGATCTTAAAGCTTAATCGTTTGAAAGCTTATGTGGGAATAAAAAGATTAACTTTTTAAGCACGAAAACATCAAGATCAACACGGATCAAAAGTATTTCGCACCAAAATTAACTAAAAATAAAGAAAGGTAGAAAGAGATTAAAGATTAAAAGCTTAACTTGAACTTGATTAATGAAATCCAAATACAAAAGGTTTAATCTTGAAAGATTAAAAGAAAGAAAAGATGAAAACTTAGTGAGAGAAAGTTTGGAACTTTCTCTCTCTAAAAACTAGAAAGGAAAAAATGAAAATGAAACTAGCTAACTAAAAAAAACTAACCAACCCTCCTAATGTGTATTAGGAGGGTATTTATAGGAAAAATGGGAAGGTGTGCATGTGTTGCCTCTTCTTTCTTTCTTCTCGACTCGATTTAAATCGTTGTCTTCTGTCGACGTCGTCTCGGGATTTGAACTTGTCTTAATAATTTTCTTCTTTAATTTAGACTTAAGTTCTTCGACTTCATTAAACTTCCGTCTTTAGACTTTTTCTTCGATAAATCTTCAGAATAGGCCTTAGACTTCCGTTCTTTTTGCACTCTTGATCTTTTGACTTCGTCTTTTCTCGTTTTCTTCGATAAAAGCCCGTGAAAGCCCGTGTTTTCTTCCTTTTTCATCTTTTTGTCCTAAAACACAATAAAAACACAAACGACGCATAATTCTGACTTTTACGACATAAAATACACGTTTTGGTCTTGTTATTATTGGAAATAAGTGGTAAAAGGATAAGTGTTTTCACACTTATTACAAATCATAGTAGTTTACAATCACACTCGCTGAAAAATAAACACAAACCAAGTAAAGATTAGTGCTTATGGAAGTCCCAAGCCAAAACAGACTTGAATCTTCCAAAGACATCAACATAGTCATATCTTGTTAAGGTCTTTGATGCACTATTTGATTTGGAGACATGTTTTAAACCATCTTGTTTAGGTTTCCAAACCCACCTAGCTAAAGCCTTAACAATATTAACCTTAGTTTTTGACCGTGCAGACTCAACTCGTGTACCCTTAACTTTGTTAAAACATCTTGGTTGTGGAATAATGTTATTTTTAGGATTAGGGTGAAAAACTCTACCAAAGTTCTTGTGATTCACCCGTCTTGAGTTATTCCATACCGGTTTAACTTGTTGTTGATCATTAATCTTTCTCTTGTGTTTACAAGTATATTGCAAGTGATCAAAACTACCACACACATAACAAGCCTTACATTTGAACTCAAATTTATCACCTAATTTCTGAGTCATCATGCCATTCCAACCTCTTTGATTACCTCTAAGCCTTGTATTGCTTTTCCTAGGATTATCTGCTTTCCTATTACTTTCATTCTTAGCACAAGCAGATTGAGGATATAACTTAGGTGATTTAGCATTTAAGGTAGACTTACAAGAGGCATATTTACGAGTCATGGGTTCAATTATAATTGGTTCAGGCACAGACTCAAGTGTTTCAACACTAGAGTCAGACTCACAAGAGTCAAGGTCACTAGTATTAGATTCTAAAGACTTGTCATTAGAGTTACAAGAGACAAAGTCATTAGACACAAAATTAGTTTCAGTTGAGACAGTGGACCTTGTACCATATGTCATTTGTGATTCATCAAAGTCAAAGTGGTCTAATGTAGGCATGAATGTCCCTGTGAGAGGTGGAGGAACAGCATGCATCTCTGCATCTGGTTTATACCTATTGAAAACAGGCCTACCTTCCACATCTTCAGGGGTAGTGTCAAACACACTAGACAAAGAGGAGTCAAAAACATCATTTGGCCCAATATAGGTTTTAAACCCCAAACCAATTTTAGTCCTACCAGACATGGAGCTATCTACTAGTTTGATTAGGTTTTTAGAAGAACTTGTCCATTTATCAAACCTAGCCAAAGCGTTATCCAGATTAGCTTGTAGCTCCTGCTTTTCTTTGTTTAAATCAACATTAAGTTTTTCAGAATATGACAATAAGTTAGTTGTTTTTTCTAAGTCAATACTTAATACCCTAATCTTATATTCATACTCTAATTGAGTATTTTGAAACCATTTCTTCTGTTGTTCTAATGTTTTAAGAGCACTTTTGTATGACTAAACTTCTAGATAATATTTATCATTTTCAGCATTCAGATCAGCACATTGTTTTTGAAGTTCTAAATATTTATATTCACATGATTCTACAGAACTAATTTCCAAGTCATAGTTATAATAAACATGAATTTTATTCTTTTGTCTATCATTCTATTCTCTATCTTCAGATTCAGTCATACGAATTACCTCATTTTCTAGAATTGAAGTTCTGCACGCCATGTATTCTTTAGAAACACCTTAACTAGAAATCTTGTTCTTCTCAATCAAAGCTTCTCAACGAGGCTCTGATACCACTTGTTGGGTTTACTTCTTGAAGGATCTTTGAAGCCTTGATGACAGTACAAAGAGTGTGCGGAAACCAATCTTTATATAAGAAGAACAATAGAAATAACCAAACGTTCAAGCCTCAATATATTAATACGATCACTCTAAATAGTGATAGGGTTTACAACCTTGAAGCTATAACAAACAATAAGAGAAATATGTATAGAATATGTGTGGTAGAAGTGTATTCATCTATACACCCTAGGACCTCCTTTTATAGTGCAAGGGGTCCTAGGTGGTTACAATATAAATAATACTTGCCTAAGTATTATACATCAATATCTTTTAATAGTTTCCTAAACAAACTTGTAACCTTCTCATCATCCTTATCATGTTTTAATACTTTCCATAAGACTAGGAAGACTAAGTATTTGATCTTATCTTCTACAATCTTCTTTGATCATATCTTCTATAATCTTCTTTAAACTTTATAATACGACCAGGAGGAACTAGAAGCTGCCAGGAGGAACGAAGTACTCCAGTAGGAACTACTATATCACCAGGATTAACTTCTAAATAAATTATTCTTAACAGTTTCACTGCCAATCACCGATCTTGATAATTATGTATTATCTAAATACAAGTGTGAAACTCGTTTGATACTTTGAGTATGTATATATTGTTTCGTAATCTATCGCATATCGACTTGTTTAAGTTCAATTGTTATAATGGTATCATGATGTACCATTTAAGGACATCTCCTTTCGAAACGTAGTTGATTGATGTTATATTCGTGTTCCGAATACTTCTTATGATTTTGAAGAATCATTTATCTGAGGCGATATCTTCTATGTAATGCGACGTGTGATTTGATTTTATATGACTATGTTTTATTGGCGAAAAGGAGGATGCCAATGTTAGACTGAAGATATATATCCTAATAAATATATATAGTTTGAATACAACAAAGATATGCTCGTAGTAGTCATTCGGTTAACTGACTTAATACCTTGTATCTAAATGGAATGGGACATTTAGATATAGAGATTTTAACTCACCCAACTATGAGTTGTTTAAGGTTGTCTTATTTAAATGGATTGGGACATTTGAATAAGAAAATTTTAAACCACTTGACCTTACATTGTCGTGTTTTCCTTATTCAAATGGAATGGGACGTTTGGATACGGAAATCATGATTTAAGTTTATTGACACCTTTTATTTACAATGGTATTTTGATATGAAATCGTGTTGAGAGGTAGTAATACTTGAGTAGGGTGACTTATAATCGTCTCGTTGGAATAGATTGGGACGCCTTTTCATTTGAACAAGAAAGTTATAAGTTCCTGAACCGTAAATTTATAAATTCGTGTATACATGTAAAAGGACGCCTTTGGATGTAGACAAGGAGTTATAAATGAGTGGGCCCAAGTATGTCTGGCTCGATTTGTGAGTGTTTGGTCTGCGTACGTCTTCCTTCAAATCGTGTTTCATTTGAATGAATCGTTCAGTGCCGTCGTCATTATGATGATCTTCGATTTTCATCTATGCACGAGTAACCCGTTGGACTTCTATCGAGTTATGATTTGTTTTGATGGACCATTTCTAATGTGTCTCGATGATCGCGAGTATTATAAGTAGATTGTTAAGAACCATTGACCGTTTAAAAAATAGGCGACTTGTTTAAGCGTCACATGGATTTATGTGTGTACTTATGGATTGATTAAGGATCGATTTATCAACGGTGACTTATCGTGGATGTGAAGATTTTGTAATTTTACTTGCTATTATCGAAGGGTTCATTAAAGGTTTTCTCGATGATCAACAGTGGAGATTTATATTCGATTTTTACATTCGACCTTTGCTTTTTAGGTACTTATATGGTATGTGATCCAGTCAAATGATTGTAAGTTGTGCGAACTTGAGACGGCATTGTCCAATGACGTCCGATCATGGAGAACATGTACCATATAATATTTTTTGACCTTCCTTGGAAACCTAGACGATGACTTGCTTGTTTTTCACTCTTCACTGTTAGACTGAAGAATACTGAGACGAATTAAGCGCCAGGACGTCGCTTCCTAAAGGGTTAGATGATGTAATAACCCGTACTTTAAAATCAACATTAGACCGAGATATAATCTGATTTCTAGTATTCGGATCAATATTTATTACTCGAATTTTATTTGTGATATTTGTTCGACGAATAATATTGATTTCTCGGCTAACCGGCGAGGTTAGGGATTTAATGCATCGAATATGTGTCATTTATTATTTATCGGCAAAGTTTATGTCTGTCATCGACCGTGAATATTCTCATTATGACGTAGAAATATTTTCTATTGTCGTTGATTAAATTTCTCATTTTACGATCATTTTTCGTAATTAACGTTAAACGTTTAAGCGTCATTTTTTTATATACGACAGGTTAACGTTTATTGAATTGTAATCCTCATTTGATTATCAAAATATAACTGTCCTCCAAATGTCGACGTTTTTATTTTAAATTGAGTGTTAATTTTTCGTGTTTTACGTGTATCTTTCAAATCGCGTAATTTTTAAAATATCGGACCTCAATAATACCCTCTTTTAAATATTTTGGATATACTTTTAAGCAAAAAACCATAAAACAATCCTACTTTATTTAAGATGGGCGTGTCTTGTTTTAATCTACTAACATTGCACGTGTCTTGTTAATAGCATTGGATTTTCTTATTTTGCATTGTCATACATTGAGTTAATATTAGATCTCATGAAATCTTCATATCTTTGTCTCCCTCTCTACCGAATGTCAGCACACAAATAAATCCAATTGATATTTTGAGTTATGGTTGATTGGGTTGAAAGTCATGTCCCATTTGGTTTTGTTTCTCATATTATAAGAATTATTAATTTATCTTGTATTCCATTTAAATACAAGTTGATGATGATATTTCATATGGTAATTTATGATTTATAATTGTATTTAAATATATACAAGAATCAATTTTTGTACTTTGGGCATTGTATAGGTAAGTTTGAAACTTAAAATTAAACTATACAAGTTATAGATTGAGTTATGGGCTCTTTATACTTTATGTCAGTATGAATCGAATTAGGTTGTCAACATCAGTAGGAACTGAGGTCTTACTAAAGTCATGGTGCTAAAGGTAAATGTTTTGTGGTGATTTTGCCGGGTGGCCCGTCCCGTGGCGATTCCTAGAGAGTGAGATATGACCAAAAAACGAAATTAGGTCATATCTGAATATGCTGTATAAATAATCTAAAAGCATACAAATTCTTACCAAAATAATGAGATAGGTAAAACTAAAAGTTGTATATAAAATCATATACAATTAGAATCAGTTGGATAGTTTATCAATTCATTACGGTTTGTAAAAGGCGGGCGAAACGGTGAAAACGAGATTGGCTGCCTAAAACAGCCAACTTTTCTATGTGATAAAATGGGTAAATGAGCTATGATAAATATACATTAAGGGCAATTCGACTTAGAATAAGTAAAATACATAAGTTAGGAATGATTTTGTTAAAAATAACTCATATAGATTATTTACGGTTTAGGAGAAACAATCTAATCAACAAGGCATGTCGGGAAATCGTATTAATTCAACCATATTAATATAACGTAAAACATGACCATTTTTATAGAACATGAGGTGGTAGAACCCACTGGTATAGAAATATAAAATCATCTAAACACTTATATTTATGAAACCCGAGACTCGACCAACGTGAAATATTAAGTGAACATTTTTGGAGGCGTTTTAGAACCAAAATACCTTATAAAGTGGATTTGGGCCACAAAAGCCCAACTTACACTAGTAATGGCTATTGGGCATTATTAGACTTGAAATTCATAATAAGGTTAATACCTAGGTTGAAATGAACTAAAGTCACATGAAATTTGTGATGGGCCACTAATAGGCATTAATGGCCTTAAAGACCATAATGAATACATGATAGATTGTTATCAAAGTCTTATGAAAAGTTTTATAAAACTTATGCAATGTCCAAACTTACTAAAGTGAACTATTTACATATATAAATATATACGATTATGTATAGTCTCGAGCCTAAGACGCGTCTCGTCATTATAGGTCTCGTTCGGTCATATGACGAATGTTGGGCATCTCGTTCTCGAGCAATGAGCGACTGATATCTCGTGAAGTCTTGTATCGACTATTGGATGTTTATTCCTCGATAAATGTGTGATAGCTATATCAGGTGAGTCTATAGCCTCGCTTTTATACTATCTTGTAAATGATTTCTAAGTCGCGAGGGGGAATACATGCTGTTTAAAAAATGAACACAAGTTGTTTTCGGTACGCTGGACCCGAATATGATGATAAATGCCTAAGTACCATTGTCTTATGAAGTCCCTGAATTTCATGAACTGTTAATTACCTTTCGAGGTAAACGCTAATATATTTGATAGATCTATTTGGTTTGACAGCCTTATCATAGGGTATGTATCCTTGTGATCACCTGAAAGGGATATAATGTATAAGAGGTCGTAGGTATATGACAATATTACCTGTTGTAGGGGCGCCGTAAGTGACTCGGTTTGACGTGTTGGTTAAAGTTCAGTTGCATGAGCTTAAGGCATTCATCAATATATATATTTGACTTGTCTTTGTGACAAGCTTGAGATGATTAAAATTCTTGTTCAAATGATGATTTGAAAAACCTATAGACTTGCTCAACCGTTGTGTTGATGATTTTTAGCATGTATTTCGGGTAATCAATATGGATAGCAGCGGAGTATGCAGGGAGAGAGTTGGTGCTTACTTATCCAAAATTTTATATTATTTTCCATCCTTTGAACTGAATAAATGACTTTTAAGTCTTTGATGATTGTTGTGTTGGTAACGGTTTTTAGGACTAAACGCTACTCTGATTTTATATATTGGGATGGGAAACTTTTTAGACAAGGTTGTATATTATTTTAACGTCTCTTTCGAGGTCGTTGTCTATGATTGTGTGTGATGTGCTATGAGTAGCGCCCCAAAGTGGTATTCTGCTGCGTGGTTGTAACACCCCCGAATTTACACAATTCAATACAGCGGAAGACTCGTTGGTGTTACGGGATATCACATTACTCACATCATAGACAACGCTTAAAAATCGCGTCATTTAATAATAAAGCATTTCCCTTCATGAATGTCAAATTTACATAGGTCCCAAGTCATAGTCATTTCATACAATTTTACAAAAGATTTGAATGGAAATTGTTATTTAAGTGCGGGCCATGAATTCTTGTTGTCTTCCCGAGAATTACCTTCAAGTACCTGAGACAAACATGTTGAAAGAAAAGGTCAGCGATAACGCCGAGTGAATTCATAGAGTTTAATAAAATCCATCAATATAACATCGGTATAAAATTATTACCGAAAATCATTTTGTACAAATCTTTGTAATAGGCCATAAAATAACGAAAGTCATTTTATACAAATCCTTATCAAAAATCATAATATAGGCGTTTGCCTTCAAAATCATTATACGAACCAATGTCGTAAAACCAAATCACGAACATAATATCAATAATAACCGTTATATGAATATGGTTATGTAAAATCAAATCACGAACATTATATCAATAATAACACCCTGTATTGCTAGTCAGGCAATATATCGTAATTCAGTGCATATAGCAGTATTTTGTTATTTTGGATTACTATAAGCCGCATGACATTGTTACCTTACTATACCAAACAACGGGTAGCTAACCCGAACTCAATTTGCCCAACTAAATTAGTGTGTCGTCACAATAATCACGCTTGTGTAAATCTTCTCATACATAAATTCGCTTACCAATCAATGTGGCACGACGGGGATCAGCCGTCAAGGCGCGAACTGGGGTGATCGTCCCCAAATAGTACTATTATATGCATAAGCGTCTACCAAATCCCGGTAGTTCAGAATTCATGCTAATGGGACTTTTAGTGACATAACCTAACTTTAATAATCCATTTCATTTCATTTATCGGGTCATATAATCATTCATCTGGTCATACAATCATTCGGGTCCAAATCAATAAACAAACAATCGGGACAACTAGTGTCCTATTTCATAAAAATTAACATGTTATCTCCCTCGCGGATTTATAAAACATTTCATAAAAACATTTAAAAGAGTGCGAGGCTATGAACTCACGTTGATGTGGGATAGCGGGTTATCGGTAATTCGGATGTACGGTACGTGCTTCAATCACGGAAACCTAGAAAAATAATACTTGTCTTAGACTCTTTTCCAATGACTTATAAAAATAACAATTATGTATACATATGATGATTTTATACATATGATGATGATCAAGTGGGTTTATACATTCTCATTTACTCATTTTTAGTGTTATGTGTTGATAACTTTTATACTAGTTTACTAGTTTTACCTATTTACATGTTTTAGGTCCAATAAGCCTATTATAAGTCCATTAACTTGTATTAATCCATTTTATACTTTTATTATCAGTATTATACTTTACATGTTGGACCGAAGTGGGTTAAGCCCAATAAGTAAATTTATAAGTGTTTAGCCCATTTAGTTGGATTATTAGTCCAATAATGCTAACTTAGCCCGTTAATGTCCATATGTTATTTAGTTCGGGTTTTATCGGTTTTTACTTGTATTAAGTACTTATATATCATTATATGACTTTTAAAAATTTTACATTAGACGGGTCCGATCGTCTAAGTTTTAATTGACGAAAAACGTTAATTTTACGGTACTTGCCGAAAAGACGTAAAAATCTTGTTTATTGTTTTTGTAACTTATAAAACTTACCAAACTACCATTTTTATAAATGAAATATATAAGTTAGTGGGTTTTAATTTCACATTTTATACTATATTATTTTGAGTGCTTATATAATACTATTAAACTTTAATTTCACAAAATCTGATTTTTAGTTTCACTTTCACCATTTTTATCATATCTTGAGTTATATAAGGAGATAGAAGCTCATTTTTGGATGACATAAACTTCATATTATGTGCTACAAATAAGTTAGTTGTAGCTACTGTTCAATCCATTTATAAGTATCCATAACAGTCCCTACGAAACAGACTATTCAGATTGGTATACTAATTTTGTTTTGATCATATCTCACTCATTTTGATGATTCCATTGCATGGCCAACTCTCACATGTGTATGACATCTAATACTTACTGTAAATTGATTCCACCATGCCATTTTATCATTTTATCATTTGGTTAGTTACTATTTTTATACAGCCAACTTTATAAGCAAGAATTTAACCTTTTTACCTATTGTTTTCCATCTTTTTAACCATGTTTATCAAATCTATCAACACCAAATCCCCTCATAATATTTTTAATCATCATTCATCATCATATACATATACATAATTAAATAAATTACAATATTACATAATCAAAATAACAAGAGGATAGGAAGAAAAATTTTATACCACCATTAGTGATGAAAAGATGAGGTTTTTGATGAACAAGACTTGGTTTTTGTTATCAAATCTTCAACATTAGCAAAGAAACTTCTTGGGTCCTTTGGATAGATGAAAAACTCCATTAACTCAGCCCTTTAACCTCATGAAAACTCCTTTTCAAAGGTTAATATCACCTCCAATCTTCATATCTTCAAAGGTTCTTCATCATATGTGTGAATAACATATGATTTCATGGTTAAATTTAAGATCAAATGGGTTATTTAGGGTGAGAGTGGGACGAATTTTTGAGAGTGAAAAGGGATGAGAGAGTCGTTTGCATGTGTTGGAAGTGAAGAAATGGTTTGTGGTGAAGTGGTTTGTGGTTTTGATGTGTGAAGCTTACTTGTTAGCTAAATATTGACACCTAAGGGTGTTGGTGTAGTAGTTTTTGGCCATCCCATGTTAGTGGGGTGGGGAAAAACTTTTTTTGTCTCATCCCGCTAATTTACGGGTATTCCTTGATTCTAGTTTCCTTGATTTGAGTGCCCTCGGGTCATTTTAGGAAAAACGTTTTTATAAATTATGAATCAACGACACAAAACGAATCTAATAAAAATTGTCTCATCAAAAACGGATTTCGAAAACATAAATACGTAATCCTAAGGTTTCCGGTTTAGTCGTAAAGGACGTTAAATAATAATCGTAAGTCCTAATCTCATCTCGTAAATTTGTGAGTTTATGAACCAACACAAATTTAAAATCTCAAAATAATATTCACGGATAAATTTATTTTCTGAAATGTCGGACTGTCACCAAAAACGGTGTATGTAAACGTAAGCACGTAACATAGAATCCTCCGGTTTAGACGTAGTCGATGCTACTTCAAGACGTAAATCTAAATTTCTTCCCAAAAATAAGTGAGTTCATAATATAATATTAAAATAATGTTTTTAAATAACACTTGAGAATAAAATATTAACCGTAAATTGACGGATTGTCACAGCATTTACCCGTAAACAGGATCTTTGTCCGCAAAGATCATCTTATCTTAGTACTCGCTTCTTATATAGTTAAAGCCATGTGGGTATTTCCTCCACATTCGGTCTTTTCTCACAAGTGTAATTCATTACAATACGCGAGTTTCATCAAACATAACTACGGTAATAAGATCAAGCTTAATGTTGACTTACTTTCTCTATCCATGATGTTCACGGGTTTTTGATGAATGCAACTTTTCGCCGATCTAAATTTCATCAACAAGAATTCAGATTTTCACTTGATAGACATTTTATCAAATTAGATATACGAATCATAATTCACGCAGCCCTTGAAGTCCTTGGGTAGATTGTCACACTCCCAAAATATCAGAGTATAATGGCAACAAGGGAGTGGTGACGTCATGATTATCATACACACACAGTTACAAAGAACGACCTCTAAATGAGACGTTCGAAAAATAGATCACTTGTAATTGATAAAATAAATAGTTTTAACATAGTGCGGAAGCATAAAACTGGTCACAGTTACAAAACATAGTTTTCCAAATAGTACAAATGATCTTTGTTTCAATAGAAATGACGGCAATGCATGAGACCTCACTTAGCATCTTCCTTCTTAATACCTGAGAAAAACATCGCTAAAGCGTCAACATAAAGTTGGTGAGTTCATAGGTTTAGTTAATTTGAAATGTTTAATGAACCACAAGATTTTCCCAAGAGTGATGACAATATAACAAATACAAAGTCATCATGAAAGTGTTTATTACAGTCTAAGCTCGTGACACCGAAGCGTTAACAACACCGATAGCATAATCATATAAATGTAGCCCAACTGGATGCCTAAACCCACGACATCCTAACTCAGACTCAAATGAAACTGTGCCCCCTTGTCCCTTGTTGGACCAAGACAGACAGGGACGTCAATCCCGATAGATCTATCTATAACATTCGCGCTTACACAAAGTAATTAACGGTTCACGATTCACGGGCCAAAGCAACTGGGTTTTTAGTGGGACTTAGACTAATATATAAATCAGTAAATGCACTTGTGTTCATACGTTAAATCAAGCAATGTCTCACCCCAAAAAAGCAGTAAAAACAGTTAAACATAGGGCTATAAACTCACCTCGTAAATCAGCAAAGAGACAAAAGGTAAAGGTAGCTCGAGAATACGGTTACGCTAGCCGCGACCTATTTGATTATAAAGATCGTGTTACGACATTAAAAATTATACTAATAAAAAGACATGACATCCTAGTTGTTCTTGACGGTACATTTCGTTTACGGAAAACACGACGCTTAAAAATCGGGTATTAAACAATTGAGATTTACGGGCTAAATATACTCTTAAGTTAAATAAATTTGTTTTGGGCCTTAAATAACCCAACACACCACTTGGCCCAACATTTACCCCAAAATACCCACCCAAGTTTCGGCCCAATGGTCTTTTGACCCGGCCTGGCCCATATGGCGATACAAACAAGAAATAAGGGTTATAACCCTTTTGGGTTTCCCCATAACTCTCAGTCAATCTCTCTCTCTTCTCTCGAAAATACTCCCACCGCCCCTTTCTCTCTCTCTCTAAAAATCAAACAGATCTAATCCATTCCCATGGCTAAAAGGCTTCCCAGATTATTAATATCAATTATTTATGATGGTAAAGGATGCATAACCATGCGTGGGATGTGGGGTTTCATCCCCACATCAAATCGATTCGATTTCGAGGTGTTTTCCAGGAGTTTAAGTTATAGATTCATCAATCAAAGATAAGTTTTACATCCCTTTTTCCTTTTAATTAGATGGTCTACTGATTTTCGTTTATAAAAAGGATTTATGGTTTTAAATCGTTTGTATAAACAAGCTGTGAACAAAGGGCTCTCGGATTTAATAATAATCGAATTAGGTTTTCGAAAATAATTGGGGGTTTTTCCAAATCTAATGTTTAATAACAATTAATTAACGTTTTCTATCATAAAAACATATTAATTTCATCATATAGCCGATTTGTAAAAAATTAGGGTTTCGGTCAAATTTGGGGGTTTATTCATATCTCGGTTTTTAATTAAATTAATTAATAAATTCGTGTTTGGATTGGGTCTAATTAGAGTTTAAATTAATAAAATGAAATTAGGGTTTATATAAATTGGGGGTTTTTGTACACGGTTGTTTATTTGTAATTAAATAGTGTTTTTGGAACATATAATGTGTTAATTTCATAAATAAAAAGGGTTTACAATTATTAGGGTTTCGGATTAATAAAGGGGTTTTATACCCGCGGCTTATTGAGGGTTTGATGATGTTTCTGTAAAAAGAAATAGATGAATCTTGGGTTATGGTTACTTTTTGAGTGATAAATGTTTCGGCAGAAACAGAGGGTCTCGGTTTGGTCTCGGTTTGGTCTCGGTTTGGTCTCAGTTTTGGTCATGGCAGAAATAATGCAAAAGAAATGGTAAAGGGGGTCTCGGTTTGGTCTTGGCAGAAATAATGGGGTTGTGGTTTGTGGTCAAAGTCCAAGTTAATATTTCTATGATTTATCTTTATATTTTTGGTTTAACTGAACCGTAACAAAACTAATACATTTGTTTTATTTTCGCAGGTTTATTTACAAATGACGAGCACAACTAAGACGTGTACAGAAAAATAAAGAAGGTGATTAAAAAGACTCACAACGGGTGTTTCGTTTCTTTTTGCAGGTGTGGACGAGAAGGAAATGGATCGGCTTGACACTACTCTTTACTTTCACCCAGAATTTGTATTTGAAACTGCCCAGGAACAATTTTTGTAATATTTGGACTGTGGATAATATTTTGTGTTATCTTCGGACATTGAACAATTTGGGCTGTATTTAACTTTGTATTATTAGTTTAGGGTTAGACTAAAACTGGAAATGGTATGCTTGTGATGTACCCATTTTGGGTAAACTAGGCATGTGTGCTGGATTTTAGTGGTTAGTGGGTGTATAAACAATGTAATTAAGTCCAGGTCTGAATATTGACTCTTGTTGACCAAGTTTTGAAAGAAAAATAAATAAAAGTTCACAAATTAAATTTTTTTGTACAAATTGTATCATTATACCATTCGGTCCAGGGTTTGTCAAATGTTAGACGCGAAAACATGACGTGAGCAACTTGATAACAATTCGACACACGACTAAAAATCAAAGACGGATACACGTATTCTCGAGGGATACCAGCAAACAATCCGATACCAGCGAACAATCCTAATCGACACACGGTTAATGCATAAAACGCTTAATAACACGCACGTTTCATTCATAAAATAATAGACGCGAAAACTCGAGTTGTTACATTCGCTCTCCCTAAAGAGGGCTTTGTCCGCAAAGCAAAACGAACAATATACTTACATCGACACCTCATTGGTAAATAATTAAGGTACTTCACTATATGAAGAAATAAAGATGAAAATTTTGACGGATGTCACAGTATTCCCATGTTTTAGAGATTTCGTCATGAAATCAAGACGTTGTTGTAGTAGGGTGATTAGCGAAAAGATGAGGATACTTGCTCTTGAATTGATCTTCACGTTCCCACGTGTATTCTGGACCTCTACGTGCATTCCAACGGATCTTTACAATAGGTATACGGCTTTGCTTGAGCTGTTTGACCTGACGGTCCATGACCTCCACCGGTTCTTCTACGAAGTTGAGTTTGTCGTCGAGTTGAATCTCTTCTAAAGGAATAACGAGTGTCTCGTCGGCTAAACATTTCTTCAGATTGCAGATGTGAAACACATTATGCACTCGACTAAGTTCTTGAAGTAACTCCAAACGATAGGCTACGGGGCCAATCCTTTCTAGGATCTTGAATGGTCCAATATAACGAGGATTCAACTTCCCACGCTTTCCAAAGCGAATCACACCCTTCCAAGGTGAGACCTTCAACATGACTCTATCACCAATCTCAAACTCAAGGGGTTTGCGTCTCATGTCAGCATAACTCTTTTGTCGATCTCTTGCGGCTTGCATACGGCTCTTGATCTTAAAGATTTTCTCAGTAGTCTCGTGTATGATTTCGGGTCCAGTGAGTTGTGCCTCACCAACCTCTGCCCAACACACGGGTGAACGACACTTTCTCCCATACAATGCTTCGAACGGTGCTGCCTTAATGCTAGTGTGATAACTATTGTTGTATGAGAACTCTACCAGGGGTAGGTGCCTATCCCATCTATTTCCAAAGTCGATCACACAAGCTCTCAGCATATCTTCTAAGGTTTGGATGGTCCTTTCACTTTGACCGTCTGTTTGGGGATGATATGCAGTGCTCATATCCAACTGCGTTCCCAATGCCTTCTGTAGTGACTTCCAAAATTGTGAAGTAAATCGGCTATCTCGGTCGGAGATTATAGACACAGGCACACCATGCCTCGTGACTACCTCTTCTAAGTAGGTTCTTGCTAACTTATCCATTCCATCAGTCTCTTTGATTGGTATGAAATGAGCCGATTTGGTGAGTCGGTCGACGATTACCCAAATGGTGTCAAATTCGGCTGAGGTTTTAGGTAGCTTTGTAATGAAATCCATAGTGATCTTTTCCCACTTCCATTCTGGCAGTTCGGGTTAGACCAACAATCCTGATGGTTTCATACGTTCGGCCTTGACCTTGGCACAAGTCAAGCACTTGCTAACTTATGTAGCAATGTCCACCTTCATGTTCGGCCACCAATACAACATCTTCAGATCATGATACATTTTGTCAGATCCCGGATGGATAGAGTATTTTGACTTATGCGACTCATGTATAATCAAAGGTCGTAGGTCACCATGGCACGGTAACCAACTCCTATTATCAAGGCATAACGTCCCATCCGAGCGAGCTTCTAACTTCTTTATCATGCCTTCAACATCTTCAGTCTTGAGATATTCTTCCTCGACTGCCTCTTTCTGAGCCTTTAGAATTAAGGATGGGAGGTCTAAGTCAATGGTCATCACCAAGGCCTTCACCCTAAGAACTCTCTCCTTTTGACTCAAAGCGTCGGCCACGACATTTGCCTTGCCCGGGTGATAACGGATCTCGCAATCGTAATCACTGAGCAACTCTAGCCAACGTCGTTGTCTCATGTTGAGTTCTTTTTGATTCAAAATGTGTTGTAGACTCTTATGATCAGTGAATACAACACACTTTGTGCCATAAAGGTAGTGTCTCCAAATCTTTAGGGCAAACACCACTACTCCTAACTCTAGGTCATGAGTTGTGTAGTTCTTCTCGTGCACTTTTAGTTGTCTTGATGCATAAGCAATGACCTTAGTCCTTTGCATCAATACCGCACCTAACCCTTTTATGGATGCATCACAATACACCACAAAGTCTTCATTACCCTCGGGTAGGGCTAGTATAGGTGCTTCACACAACATCTGCTTCAATGTCTGGAATGCCAAATCTTGATCCTCTTTCCACTCAAACTTCCTGTCTTTTTGAGTTAACTCCGTCATTGGTTTAGCTATCTTGGAGAAACCTTCAATGAATCTCCTATAGTAACCAGCAAGACCTAAAAATTGGCGGATCTCCGTGGGTGTTGTTGGAGTCTCCCAATCCTTCACAGCCTCGATCTTAGCAGGATCAACGTGAATACCACTGCTATCGATTACATGTCCAAGGAATTGCACCATGTTTATCCAAAACTCACATTTGGAAAACTTTGCATATAACTTCTCCTTCCTCAGCAGCTTTAATATGGTCTTTAAATGCTCCTTGTGTTCTTCTTCATTACGAGAGTAGATGAGAATATCATCGATAAATACAATCACAAACTTGTCCAAGTATGGTTTGCAAACTCGGTTCATGAGATCCATGAATACCGCGGGTGCGTTTGTCAAACCGAAAGGCATAACTTGGAACTCGTAGTGTCCGTACCGGGTTCTAAAAGCCGTCTTAAGAACGTCTTCCTCTCTAACCCTTAGCTGATGATATCCTGACCTTAAATCGATCTTCGAGTATATGCTAGATCCTTGCAATTGGTCGAAAAGATCGTCAATTCTTGGCAATGGGTAACGGTTCTTTATCGTCAGCTTATTCAATTCTCGGTAATCGATACACATCCTAAAGGATCCATCTTTCTTTTTGACAAATAGGACCGGTGCTCCCTAAGGTGAAGAACTTGGCCTAATGAAACCTTTGCCAGAAAGTTCCTTTAGTTGTTCAGCTAACTCTGTCATCTCGGCTGGTGCTAAGCGGTATGGGGCTCTAGCAACAGGCGCGGCTCCTTGTTGGGTCGAATTATTGAGTTGATAAGTCAAAACACAACAAAATAAGAAGACAAGGACTACTTTTACCAAAGTTACAAACAACAAGCCGTTGGAGTCTTTTTATTACTTTAGCTTTCTTTGTAAGCTATGTTTTCTAGTATATAAAGAAAACATACGTAGGTTTTTATACATATCATTCATTCACAATGTAAACCTAAAGTGTGTGTCGCACTAGACGTGGGATTCAATGTATACACGTCTAGTGGATGTTTGTTATTAATATAATGAACATCCCCATTTGTTTTAATTCGTGTACCTTGTGCCTAAACACCTTGTTCATGATCATTGTTCTTTTCCGCTATGTTATCATATGAACGATGATCAACCTAGATATAATGGTTCTTAACCATTGAGCCCAACGATCTATAGGGATCATCAATTGGTATCAGAGCCTAAGGCTCATGATATCTAGGTCCGACGAGGTGTTCGTGTATGGTGAAGAAGAAAAATTCGTATGGAATTTTTCTGGACGTTTTTGTGTGCGCAGCAGTATTCAGAAGGTCATAACTTTTGATTGAACCGTTGGATCGTCACGAAATTTTACATGTGTGTTCTACATACATAGATCTAAACATCCACCGGAGGGATTGTCGAGTTTTATCCCAAGGCAAAAGTTATTAAGCGTCGAAGTTGGCTGATGGAAGATTTTCAGTTTTCTGCTTTCACATGAAATCATGAACTAGGGTTTCTTCAAACCCTAGATCTACATAAAAAGCAGAATTTTGTGAGATTGGTGGCTGTTAATTCAGGATCTATGATTAATCTACAAACCCTAATTAGGGTTTCGATGCTCAAGTTTCAACAAACCCTAGATCGTGCTTAATGCAACAGCTTAGAAGTAATCGTGATCAAAAGAAGAACGCAGCAAGTCAATTGTGTTTTCATAAAAACATCACGTAATCTGCCATTATTATTTATTATTGGATGTTTTGATGCAAAGTACAAAAACAGTTCACACCCGTGATTTGCTGCAAGGAATAAAGGATGCATTTGATTGGTCTATACATTATGTTCACACGGTGATAGATCCTTGATTGGAGGAAACACTTTGTGTTCACATGAAGTTTCTGTTTACAATCCTTATTGTTGCATTCACACGGTTGAGGATTTTTCTGATTGGATGACCTAGTTGTGTTCACACGGCCATATGATATTCGCTTTAATCCTCTACATGCTTGTCTATTATTACTTACGTGGGGATGCATCTACATACTAGCCTATCGTTTCTATTGGTGGAATAGTTGAGTTCACACGGTTTCTTTATTCCTATTGGTAGAAGATATTATGCATTCACACGGCTAAGTAAAAGATTTGTTTTTAAATTGGATTTTGATGCAACGTTGACAGAGATAAGCATTAATTATTCAACGCTGATGGGACTTTATGTAGCCGTTGACAAGATTTTTGGTCGACGCTGATGAGGTTTCGCATAACGCTGACAGATTATGACGCTGATGTTAGCAAATTAAACGCTGACACGTTTAAACCTTAGACGCTGACAAGGTTTAATATAGACGCTGACAGGTTTAAATGTGACGCTGACAAGTAATATTTCGACGCTGACAGGAATAAGTCAACACTGATGGAGTTGACAGTGTCGTCCGATATATGAGCTTCAACGCTGACACGTATTGTCCGATATTGGACAATACATCTGTCAAAGATATTGGACAGAAGAGATATTGGACAACACACTGATTGCTGCTGTTTGAGAAAACTGGTACGTTTTAAGCATACAAAAAGGAGAATTATACACACAAAGGTACATGGAATCTCCGTTTTAATATAGAATATCAAGTTGATATTTATGGCTCGGATATTTTAAAAGGGATTAGTGATTTTTAAGTAAGTTAGCAACCATTCATGAAGAATTTTATTGGAGTATGTAATCGGGATAGCCTTGTGAAAGAGTTATTCGTTAGCAGCTTTTACATATGAAGATATTGACTTGTCATGAAGAGGTGTTAGCTTAAGGGGAAGAATTCTTATGGGAAGTTTGATTATTGAAGAAGATTTTCGCGAGTTTGTGTTCTATCATATCTTAAAGTCATGGACTTCCAGCCACTGACTTTAAAGGTAACTTGTTCGTGCTTACATAGTTGGTGACGAAGACTTGTCATAAACACTTGAAGGAGTTACATTATCGTGCTCAGTGTCTCACAAAGGATGAGAATATTGACAAGGGATCGAGGTCTACTTATATTTTTTTCATGGTATAAGTTCTTCATCACATGGATAAACAAGACATGGAACATAGGTTTGTGGTATTCTACTTCTGCATCAAGACTACTTTATTTATTTTTCTTCAGGATCATTACATAGAGCTACTTTTGGAGAATCTACAAGATTGCATACTTTCACATATTCCCTATTGATGTGTCAAAAAGGGGAAGAATATGTGCTATACTTAAGGGGAAGCTTCTTGGAGATCATGTACTATATACAAAGGATTCATGCTTAAGAGGAATGTTTTGACATCATCAACTAGGGGAAGATTGTTGGGTCGAATTATTGAGTTGATAAGTCAAAACACAACAAAATAAGAAGACAAGGACTACTTTTGCCAAAGTTACAAACAACAAGCCGTTGGAGTCTTTTTATTACTTTAGCTTTCTTTGTAAGCTATGTTTTCTAGTATATAAAGAAAACATACGTAGGTTTTTATACATATCATTCATTCACAATGTAAACCTAAAGTGTGTGTCGCACTAGACGTGGGATTCAATGTATACACGTCTAGTGGATGTTTGTTATTAATATAATGAACATCCCTATTTGTTTTAATTCGTGTACCTTGTGCCTAAACACCTTGTTCATGATCATTGTTCTTTTCCGCTATGTTATCATATGAACGATGATCAACCTAGATATAATGGTTCTTAACCATTGAGCCCAACGATCGATAGGGATCATCACTCCTGGTGTAAGCTCGATGTGAAACTCCACTTGTCGTGCTGGCGGTAATCCCGGTAAATCCTCTGGGAATACGTCTGGAAAGTCTCTAATGATCGGTACATCTTCCACTTTCTTCTCATGATCTTCTTCTTCTTCCTTTTGCGTTATTTGAACCAAGAACACTGGACATCCCTTCGCAATGTATCTTTGGGTTCTAATACATGAGATGACTTCCAGTCTTGATCCATTCTTCACTCCACTTCTTTTTCCTTGTATGATTAGTACATCGTTTCCATAAGGAACACGGACGCACTTCTCATGACATACAATTTCCGCGTGATGCTTCGACATCCAATCCATTCCAATGATGACATCAAAACTTCCCAATTCTATAGGGAGTAAGTCGATACTGAACGAACGATCTTGTAACCTTATACTACATCCTTTCAGAATAGCATCGGTGGTTACTGACTTCCCATCGGCTAGTTCTACATTATACTTAACATCTAACGCATTTGGGGTAATATTTAGGCGTTCACTAAATACAGATGACACAAAACTCCTATCCGCACCAGAATCAAATAGTACTGAAGCATAGTTGTTATTGACTAGAAACGTACCAGTCACAACATTGTTGTCTTGCACCGCAGCTTCAGCACACAGATGATACACTTTGCTAGGTGCCGTAAATCCTCCAGGAGTACTAGTTGTGGCTCGGTTATTTCCTCCCCGGTTCCCTTGATTCTGCTTCTGGTTCCCTTGGTTGTGATTCTGACTGCCTCGAATCTGGTTACCACGACCTTGGTTCCCACCGGTTGGACATTTATTCTTGTAGTGACCTTTCTCTCCACATCCAAAGCAAGTGACATTTGCTCCTTGGCCACCTTGTGTTCCTGGTCCTCTTTGGTTAGTAGGACGAGGTGGTGCTCGACATTCCTTCGCCTTATGTCCAGCCTTCCCACAGTTGTAGCATGTAGGGGGACATGCTCCTTCGTGGTGTCGGCCACACTTTTCACAGAAAGGAAGTCTTCTAGCGTAGTTTCCAGTATTACCTTGTCCAGCAGTAAACACTCTTGCTACTTCTCGTTGCTTGTTCTGATTGTAGTTGTTTGTGTTGTTGCTGTTGTTGTTATTGTTGGTATTGTTGTTGTAGTGGTTGCCAGACCACTTCCTCTTATCTTCCGTATTTTCTCCCAACTCTTGTACCACTTGGTACATCAGACTCTGAGCCATATCGATTGCCTCGTGCAAATCAGTTGGCTTGGATGAAGTCACATTCCCTTTGATGCTCAAAGGTAATCCTTCAAAGTATCGCTCCAACAATCGATCGTCGTTGGGCACCATTTCGGGACATAACAAGATCAGCTCTTGGAAGCGCTGATTGTAAGCAGTAAGAGCGGTACCCTTGACCTTCAGGTTCCACAGCTCAACTTCCATCTGCTTGACTTCATTTCGTGGGCAGTATTTCCTCACAAACATAGCTTTGAACTTACTCCAGGGCGTCGCTTGGGCAACGTCAATGGTCACTGCACGAGCATAGACGTTCCACCAAGTCAAAGCACCATCCACTAACGTGATTGACGCAAACTTTACCTTATCAGCTTCAACAACATTGCTAATCCCAAATTGGGATTCCAGCTTCTCAAACCATCTGGTCAAACCTACTGCTCCTTCAGTACCGCGGAAACTTACTTGCGTAACTGCACGAAATTCCTTGTAGGTACAAGTCCGTGCAATAGCAATAGTAGCTCCTTGGTTGGTCTCCTCTTGTGTGCTTGCTGTACGATTTGCTTCAGCTTCTGCGAGTGCCTCAGCCACCCGTTCGGCGATCATTTGACTTAGCATGACGGGATCAATTCCACCGGTAGTCGCTGGTGGATTCTGTGTCTCAGATCTTCTAACTGGCGCCATAATCTAAAACGGTAATAGGACAATGAGTTTTGCCAGACATAACATGCATGGCACGCACAATACAATTATGAAATGCTCCATGGTATAATAAACAATATATAATGATCTCACAATTTTTGTAACCCATAATATCATTCATAGAATTGTTTGGTAATACGTCATAATTTGTCATACATAATAAAGAAAAAGAAAATGCCAACTAGCTGAGATAAACCTCAAAGCTTAGTGGTCGTACAATAATAAGTCAACAGTATAAGATAAGTCTAACTAGTGCCCTCACCGGCGCTGATGAAGCTCTCTCTCCAACTCTGCTAACCTCCTCTCAACCACGATCTCACGAGCCTGGGAATCCCTAAGTCTAACATCGGTATCATAACAAGCGGCCCTAAACCTCTTATCCAGGTCAGCAACAGGGTCCTCCACAGGTGCCTCTAGTCCACCTGTCTCAACCAATGGCTCTACTCCCCAATGGGTCATCAGGCTCTCGATCTCCTCAAGACGAGCATTCGGCATGGTATCCATCTGATAAAGAACAGCATGGAGCTGTCCTCGTAGACGGGTCACACAAACCGTCAATACCGTCTCATTCCTAACTGGACTCTTCTTCGTCAGTGCCTCCAGCTTATCCTGCACCTCATTATACTCCTCACCCAAAGCCCCTACAGCATCCTCCAACCTGTTTAAACGGGTCGTCACACATCCATCTGCTGCTCCAAGCATCACAACTGTCGACGTAGCTCTCCTAGGAAGAGGAGTCGTAGCTCTCGGCCCAGTAGAGATGCCAACATCAGCAAGCATCTCCTGATACACAGCAGGTACAGTCTCTGGTGGTGGTAGTAGTAGTGACGCCTCTGGGACAGGACTGGCAGGTGTGCGGGCTACATGCCTGTCAGTGGCAGTGAAGGGTATGAGGGGTCGGTAAGGTGAAGGTGGTGGTTGGGCAGCTCTCCCTCGAAGACGTCGCCTAACATAGTAGAAAGGCAGTGTACCAGGTGCTGGAGTAGGGATGTCTGTCCTCTCCCCTTCGTCTTCAGACGAAGACGAGGAGATGTGTGCGAGGGAAACCTCAGGAGTAGCAGCATATGTCGCAGGAGGGTCCTCAGTGTCAGTGACCTCCATGGGTTCACCTTCTCCATCGGTGAACTCCATATCATCATCCTCTATCTCCTTCATCGACTCATCCCTAGTGACTGATGCCTGTCCTGGTGACTGCACCACATCAGCGGCTAGGTCATCCTCTCCTCCGCCTTCTAGGCTAAGTACGTCATCAGCTGATGCATCAGGGATTCGGATCGGTGAACGATGGACCTCCTCAGTCTCTCTCTCAGTCTCATCATCTGAAATCATCCGGTACCACGGATATCCTGACGGTGATCCTCTAGGTAGCCCTACTGATGAACTGATAGTCGACTGTGAGCTGCGGTTGTAGTATGCTCCTGTAGACGTGGAATCATCAGAAGAAGACATCGCTGTAACATAAACAAAATAAATATATGTAAATATCTCATATAATTAGTCCGTAAAAAGGACATTAACATAACATATAGCAATCATTGTTGAACTCACATGTATCCCATATAACATAATTCAGATTTTGTTGTTGCACATGTAACCCATGTAAATATACCTCGTAATTGTTAAATCACATGTATCCCATTTATTACTTATATATATATATATCCATGTATATATATATACTTAATACTTAGAATCCTTATGATAATCGATTAAACACATAGCAGTTATAGTCTAGAGTTACTAAATGCAACCTAGTTCTCTATAACCTGGCTCTGATACCAATCTGTCACACTCCCAAAATATCAGAGTATAATGGCAACAAGGGAGTGGTGACGTCATGATTATCATACACACACAGTTACAAAGAACGACCTCTAAATGAGACGTTCGGAAAATAGATCACTTGTAATTGATAAAATAAATAGTTTTAACATAGTGCGGAAGCATAAAACTGGTCACAGTTACAAAACATAGTTTTCCAAATAGTACAAATGATCTTTGTTTCAATAGAAATGACGGCAATGCATGAGACCTCACTTAGCATCTTCCTTCTTAATACCTGAGAAAAACATTGCTAAAGCGTCAACATAAAGTTGGTGAGTTCATAGGTCTAGTTAATTTGAAATGTTTAATGAACCACAAGATTTTCCCAAGAGTGATGACAATATAACAAATACAAAGTCATCATGAAAGTGTTTATTACAGTCTAAGCTCGTGACACCGAAGCGTTAACAACACCGGTAGTATAATCATATAAATGTAGCCCAACTGGATGCCTAAACCCACGACATCCTAACTCAGACTCAAATGAAACTGTGCCCGCTTGTCCCTTGTTGGACCAAGACAGACAGGGACGTCAATCCCAATAGATCTATCCATAACATTCGCGCTTACACAAAGTAATTAACGGTTCACGATTCACGGGCCAAAGCAACTGGGTTTTTAGTGGGACTTAGACTAATATATAAATCAGTAAATGCACTTGTGTTCATACGTTAAATCAAGCAATGTCTCACCCCAAAAAGCAGTAAAAACAGTTAAACATGGGGCTATAAACTCACCTCGTAAATCAGCAAAGTGACAAAAGGTAAAGGTAGCTCGAGAATACGGTTACGCTAGCCGCGACCTATTTGATTATAAAGATCGTGTTACGAAATTAAAAATTATACTAATAAAAAGACATGACATCCTAGTTGTGCTTGACGGTACATTTCGTTTACGGAAAACACGACGCTTAAAAATCGGGTATTAAACAATTGAGATTTACGGGCTAAATATACTCTTAAGTTAAATAAATTCGTTTTGGGCCTTAAATAACCCAACACACCACTTGGCCCAACATTTACCCCAAAATACCCACCCAAGTTTCGGCCCAATGGTCTTTTGACCCGGCCTGGCCCATATGGCGATACAAACAAGAAATAAGGGTTATAACCCTTTGGGTTTTCCCCATAACTCTCAGTCAATCTCTCTCTCTTCTCTCGAAAATACTCCCACCGCCCTTTTCTCTCTCTCTCTAAAAATCAAACGGATCTAATCCATTCCCATGGCTAAAAGGCTTCCCAGATTATTAATATCAATTATTTATGATGGTAAAGGATGCATAACCATGCGTGGGATGTGGGGTTTCATCCCCACATCAAATCGATTCGATTTCGAGGTGTTTTCCAGGAGTTTAAGTTATAGATTCATCAATCAAAGATAAGTTTTACATCCCTTTTTCCTTTATATTAGATGGTCTACTGATTTTCGTTTATAAAAAGGATTTATGGTTTTAAATCGTTTGTATAAACAAGCTGTGAACAAAGGGCTCTCGGATTTAATAATAATCGAATTAGGGTTTCGAAAATAATTGGGGGTTTTTCCAAATCTAATGTTTAATAACAATTAATTAACGTTTTCTATCATAAAAACATATTAATTTTATCATATAGCCGAGTTGTAAAAAATTAGGGTTTCGGTCAAATTTGGGGGTTTATTCATATCTCGGTTTTTAATTAAATTAATTAATCAATTCGTGTTTGGATTGGGTCTAATTAGAGTTTAAATTAATAAAATGAAATTAGGGTTTATATAAATTGGGGGTTTTTGTACACGATTGTTTATTTGTAATTAAATAGTGTTTTTGGAACATATAATGTGTTAATTTCATAAATAAAAAGGGTTTACAATTTTTAGGGTTTCGGATTAATAAAGGGGTTTTATACCCGCGGCTTATTGAGGGTTTGATGATGTTTCTGTAAAAAGAAATAGATGAATCTTGGGTTATGGTTACTTTTTGAGTGATAAATGTTTCGGCAGAAACAGAGGGTCTCGGTTTGGTCTCGGTTTGGTCTCGGTTTGGTCTCGGTTTGGTCGTGGCAGAAATAATGCAAAAGAAATGGTAAAGGGGGTCTCGGTTTGGTCTTGGCAGAAATAATGGGGTTGTGGTTTGTGGTCAAAGTCCAAGTTAATATTGCTATGATTTATCTTTATATTTTTGGTTTAACTGAACCGTAACAAAACTAATACATTTGTTTTATTTTCGCAGGTTTGTTTCAAATGACGAGCACAACTAAGACGTGTACAGAAAAATAAAGAAGGTGATTAAAAAGACTCACAACGGGTGTTTCGTTTCGGTTTGCAGGTGTGGACGAGAAGGAAATGGATCGGCTTGACACTACTCTTTACTTTCACCCAGAATTTGTATTTGAAACTGCCTAGGAACAATTTTTGTAATATTTGGACTATGGATAATATTTTGTGTTATGTTTGGACATTGAACAATTTGGGCTGTATTTAACTTTGTATTATTAGTTTAGGGTTAGACTAAAACTGGAAATGGTATGCTTGTGATGTACTTATTTTGGGTAAACTAGGCATGTGTGCTGGATTTTAGTGGTTAGTGGGTGTATAAACAATGTAATTAAGTCCAGGTCTGAATATTGACTCTTGTTGACCAAGTTTTGAAAGAAAAATAAATAAAAGTTCACAAATTAAATTTTTTTGTACAAATTGTATCATTATACCATTCGGTCCAGGGTTTGTCAAATGTTAGACGCGAAAACATGACGTGAGCAACTTGATAACAATTCGACACACGACTAAAAATCAAAGACGGATACGCGTATTCTCGAGGGATACCAGCAAACAATCCGATACCAGCAAACAATCCTAATCGACACACGGTTAATGCATAAAACGCTTAATAACTCGCACGTTTCATTCATAATATAATAGACGCGAAAACTCGAGTTGTTACATTCGCTCTCCCTAAAGAGGGCTTTGTCCGCAAAGCAAAACGAACAATATACTTACATCGACACCTCATTGGTAAATAATTAAGGTACTTCACTATATGAAGAAATAAAGATGAAAATTTTGACGGATGTCACATAGATCCAGCTTATATGCCTTTCAAACCAATCTTTTTACATCATCTCAATATCCCATACAACGGGGACTTAATTCCCATGATCTTTCAGATCATCAATTCATTTCTCCATGGTGAAATTTTTTGGCATAACTTCGCTACCCATCTTGCACTTCAAGATCTACATCTCAGATTCACATAACCTCCTGCCTTCTACCGGCAGTCAATAATCAGGTCCTAATTTCAACAACCATTTCAGGTCTCGCGGGTCGGGTATTTTGTAAGGTTAGGTTCGTCATCATAGGAAACCTTAAACCTAAAAGACATGTCCAACTCACAATGGGTGTATGTCGGGTGTCTTCATCCCAATCCCTACCTACTGATGCTCTTATAATTAAATCTTAACAAGATTCGATCTCGATCCTAACACGATAATTATCAATGATAATCTCTCCAAAGGAAAGCGATAATACGGTTTATTACCAAAGGTCAAATATTCAAACATAAAACAACACTTCTAGTATTTTGTATCATTACTTTACCTCGTCCCTTCGATTGGGGTGGCAAACAGTACTCTCATCAAGGTTCGTTCTCAATAACTTCTGAGCAAATCTCTAGAAATTCGATGCGAAGCGAGGATCTTGATAGAGATGATCGATACAGGCACACTATGTTTACACAACTCCTTTAAATACAAAGAGTCAATTTCTTCATCGAGAATCTATCATTAACAGGAATGATATTAGCAGATTTGGTCAGTCTGTCGACGATGACCCAAATCGAATCAAATTCAGATGATGACCTTTGCAATAGTTAGACGTTTACTAATGTATGAGGCGATGTCTGCCTTCATAATTTGCCATCAGTACAACTTCTTCAAATAAAGATACACTAAATCAGAAATAGCATGAATAGAATACTTAATCTTATGAGATTCCAACATGACTACATTCCAAAAATCTCCATATTTAGGCAACCTCAAGTGGCCTTTATACATTTACCGCCATCGGCTTCTTAATTCTAATGGTTCACATTAGCCGTGAACCCCTTTTATTATCTATATTATCCTTTTTACAAGCATCGGCTATATTTTAATTTGCTCGGCAATTTATTTTGCACAATCATTATTAAGGAATGCATCCTAATTGATTCTTTATCTTTTCTACGTAATGTGTCAGTATCTACATTCACTTTTCCTGATGAAGTAATTATCATGACCACAATTCACTCAGAATTTATTTCTTCATATTTTATAAGTTTTAGTTTCGTCTCAACTATCATTTTTATCCGTTTTGCTCAATTCGACGTTTATAGCGTCGATAAGTATTACTAGTAATTAAATAATAAATATTAAATTTTCATGAAACGTCAACGTCAAAAATTTTAAATTTCTCAGTTCGTCCAGTTACAGAAAAATGTTTCAAAATGAGATTGAATTTAGTTAACATGATCTTTATTGATTTATCGAAAATAATTAATAAGATTCGTAAATGTTCGAAGAATTCTTTGTTTATACTTTGGTCGAAATTTTCATGGTTGAAAAGCAAAAATTGTCGTTTCAAATTTCAAGTCATGGTTTAAATGTTTTCCTCAATCCCTTTTAGGTTGTTTTGAGGTATGCACAAACATTTACCCCTAAACAGGAGTTTAGTTAAATTATTTGGGTATAAGGGAATAATCCCTTAAAAATCCTTTGTTAAAACATTTGTCAAAACATATTTGCACTTTTCTTTTTGGTATATCCCAAAGCCTTAATGGCTCTAATCTTTGAAGAGTCAATATATTCAATTATCTATTAATCACACGGTCAATTAATATAAAGGATTAAGTCTTAAATCACATGTTAAATATTCAGGGTATAGGTTTTCATTGTTCGGCCAATTCAGAGCAATCTATAAATAATTATTAACTCATTCTTGTTCTTATAAACAAATAAATGGTCCTTAATGATCACAAGTATGAATTTATCAAATTACAGTCTACACATGTGATTCACCAAATTTATGAATGCTACATGTGCATTGGTCAATCCAAACGACATAACATGAAACTCATAATGTTCATTACAAGTTCTAAATGTAGTGATTCGATAGATAATCTTTTTCGTGGACGCGAAATTGATGATAACCATGTCGTGGATCAAATCTTTAAAACATAGGCTAGAACCTTGTAAATGATCGAACAAATCTATCATCTTGGGTAGTGGATATTGATTTTAATCGTCAATTTACTTAGTTCACGGTAATCAGTAAACATAAGGTATGATAACACCATAGCTCTTCATAATGACGAGCTTGGTAGAATAAAAGCTTTCTCCGACAACTCTCTCAGTTGTACGGTAATTCCTTTAATTCAGATGGTGCTAACGTACGGTGCACATGCCACAGGTGCAGCACCGAGAATATAATCAATACCAAATTCAACTTTCCTTAATGGCGAAGGTCTAGGTAATTCACCACCAAAAACCTCCTAAAGTTTCAGATAACAGGTACCTCTTTTAATAAATTTTCTTTAAGTTCTTTCTAGATTATTATATCTATGACTAATTCATAACCATTCACGGTATAATTTCAAGTCTAAATGCAGGATATAATCATCCATCAAGAATTATTTAGATCACTTTTGATAATCAACATCTTATCTTTTAGGGGAATTCTACTCGAGTTCCCATCAACTAAGACAATGTCGTCATGTCATAATCAATCAATCCATTCTACTGGCATTACTAACTTTTAAGTTTTATTGTCGTCGACAAGATGTGAACTTCTCAAAAGACTAATAATAATTCATAATCCTTCACAAATTCAAGGATATCTGGAGACATAACTAACCTTAAAAGAGTAAGGTCAACGCATAATCTACGCGAGAGAATTTCAAATCAGATACAGACGAAAACATTTAATGAATATGAATATATCCCATGTTTTCATAATTTGAGTACGCATTCGTAAGCTCCTCGGATCGTTACACAGGTCATTCAAATGAAATCAAATCAAAAGAAATGATAGGAACGTCGATACATCCAGTCGGGTATCAACACTCGGTAATCAGATACTTTTGCTAAGAATCTCACTACGGGAGAATTGGACAAGAAAGAATTGTCAATTTTCAAATAAGACAATTTCCACAGATGAGTAAATTCGACTCAGAAGAATAAATAGTACCGGCACATATGTAGGTGTCCCTATCAGTATGTCCCTGTTTTTCACTTCTTGCAGATCTCATAAAATTTAATCTTTCACAATCTTCAAAGAAAAATTAGTGTTTATTAATAATTTCATGGTGACTACTAATCAGCCTTGCATGGTCACTTCCAAATTGTATGTAGGCGCGCAACTATATAGAATTTCATGATTAACGATGCAATACTCAGTTCTTCAAAATTTTATCATCATGTTTATAATAAAAACATTTTCATGCTTAATTCTTAAATAAGAATCAAAAATAAATTTACAAAGATTTTCTTTGTTATGAAAACAAATAAGTTTTCCAAGGTATTTCATAATCAACTTTATTTCAATAATGATTATTTATAAGTCTCACTTTAAATAATCCATATAGTGATGAAAAATCAATTTTCTCAAAGGATACTGTTTTATCTTATAAAAACAATGAGTGATCTGCAAAAGAGTGATGAAAAGTTGTTTACCAAGAACTAACCACAATATAATAGGAAATGAGCTTAGCCAATTAATCATGAGGTGCATGACCTCGATGGCACTCAAAAAGAATAATCCACAACGTAACTCAATTCGAGATGAGTACTTGTTCAATGGTTGCATCACTAATGCGAGCATTAGGAAGAAGCAAGAAAAGATAGATATCATCGATACATGTAGGATTTAGCAATCAAAGGTAGTCTTTTTCATTAATCACAAACAAGTCAAAACTGTACCGTAACACATTACGTGTCACTATGTCATACAATTCTCAGAACTCATCCTACCAATTGATGTCTCAGTTAAGTTAGGGATTTTTAAAAGATACCACAATGAATACTAATCTACAAGAGTCATGGGGGTTCCACCTGTCCCGGAAGATCCATCGGTCCCTACTCAGAAGAAGATTTCTTCAGTTTATTTCCTGGACACTGGGCATCCTCATTATTGGACAATGGCCTAGGAACAACCCTTAACACGAATCAAAAATAAATTAAAACCTTATAATTCAATCACAGGACTTAAAGACTTCCTCTTAACAATCTCATATTCCATACGGGTTAAATTTTACTTTATTCAAGTTTCAACCAAATTATACTCAATGTGATATTCTACCTCATTCTCCAATACTTACAACCTTATTCTTCGGCCTTGTAAAGGAAATAAAAGCTCAATATGAAAAACATTTAATTTCCAATCGTTATCAAATGAGTCACTAGTATGAAATGACTCGATCATTCTATTAGACTTCTCGGAAAGGTACTAGTGGCATGAGGCTTTTGGGTAATGGTTCCATTGACAGCCTCAAGTGCAACATTCACCCTTTCGATTCTCAAATTTAAGAATTGGGTGACAACGAATCAGATGACACCTTTCCAGGTGGTAACGTTTTGTCAAACTCCACTCTATAAGGAAAGATCGTCATGACATCTATATCAGATTTAATCTCGCCAATTCTTCTTTAATATCACAATTAACTAATATCAACATTTCTACGAATATAAATCATTTGTTAGGATCATAAATATCCACAACTTGGTTTAGATCTAGGATAGCTAGAATTCCTACGAGAATAGCTTCGATTAATTTACTAGGGGATTTAGGGTTCCTTGTGAGAATCTACGTCGTATAAATACCTCGTATAAATATAAAAATAATCATCAAACAATCATGTAATAAAATTACATCATATATGTATATATATATAATCCAAGTTATAGATATATTAAAATAACACTTCTCAGTCTGGCCTTGTCGGTAACTCAGGAATTCTTCGGCACCGTTATAGTCAAAAGATTTTTAGACATTTTTAGAAAAATGTTTATAGTTAAAAGATTTTGAAATGTTTTATTCAAAACCTTAGTTTTAAAAATCTTTCGTTCCCTATAAGGAGAGCTCTGGTACCAAACTGTAACACCCCGAAATTTACACAATTCAATACATCGGAAGACTCGTTGGTGTTACGGGATAGCACATTACTCACATCATAGACAACGCTTAAAAATCGCGTCATTTAATAACAAAGCATTTCCATTCATGAATGTCAAATTTACATAGGTCCCAAGTCATAGTCATTTCATACAATTTTACAAAAGATTTGAATGGAAATTGTTATTTAAGTGCGGGCCATGAATTCTTGTTGTCTTCCCGAGAATTACCTTCATGTACCTGAGACAAACATGTTGAAAGAAAAGGTCAGCGATAACGCCGAGTGAATTCATAGAGTTTAATAAAATTCATCAATATAACATCGGTATAAAATTATTACCGAAAATCATTTTTTACAAATCTTTGTAATATGCCATAAAATAGCCAAAGTCATTTTATACAAATCCTTATCAAAAATCATAATATAGGCGTTTGCCTTCAAAATCATTATACAAACCAATATCGTAAAAATATCATACAATACGTCTTATAACGGCGTGTAGAGTTAAATAAAAACCGTTATATGAATATGGTTATGTAAGACCAAATCACGAACATAATATCAATAATAAGACCCCGTATTGCTAGTCAGGCAATATATCGTAATTCAGTGCATATAGCAGTATTTCGTTATTTTGGATTACTATAAGCCGCATGACATTGTTACCTTACTATACCAAACAACGGGTAGCTTACCCAAACTCAATTTGCCCATCTAAATTAGCGTGTCGTCACAATAATCACGCTTTTGTAAATCTTCTCATACATAAATTCGCTTACCAATCAATGTGGCACGACGGGGATTAACCGTCAAGGCGTGAACTGGGGTGATCGTCCCCAAAAAGTACTATTATATGCATAAGCGTCTACCAAATCCCGGTAGTTCACAATTCATGCTAATGGGACTTTTAGTGACATAACCTAACTTTAATAATCCATTTCATTTCATTTATCGGGTCATATAATCATTCATCGGGTCATACAATCATTCGAGTCCAAATCAATAAACAAACAATCGGGACAACTAGTGTCCTATTTCATAAAAACTAACATGTTATCTCCCTCGCGGGTTTATAAAACATTTCATAAAAACATTTAAAAGAGTGTGAGGCTATGAACTCACGTTGATGTGGGAAAGCGGGTTATCGGTAATTCGGATGTACGGTACGTGCTTCAATCACGGAAACCTAGAAAAAATACTTGTCTTAGACTCTTTTCCAATGACTTATAAAAATAACAATTATGTATACATATGGTGATTTTATACATATGATGATGATCAAGTAAGTTTATACATTCTCATTTACTCATTTTAGTGTTATGTGTTGATAACTTTTATACTAGTTTACTAGTTTTACCTATTTACATGTTTTAGGTCCAATAAGCCTATTATAAGTCCATTAACTTGTATTAATCCATTTTATACTTTTATTATTAGTATTATACTTCACTTGTTGGGCCCAAGTGGGTTAAGTGATAAGTGTGAAAACACTCATCAATAATGATCCAAAAACCACTAAGAACACTGTCAAATACATAATATTAAACTGTAAAATATCATAATTATGCGTGTATTTGTGTTTCATGTGTTTTCAGGTAAGAAGATACATTTTCGAGCAAACATGCGTTTTCATGGATTTATTTGATGAAAAGACGAAGAAAGAGACGAAAGATGCTTTCAAGGGCCAATCATGCCATATTGTTAAAGATCAAGGACTTAAGTTGCTAAAATTACAAAGTTTAAACCTTTCAAATGCAAGTAGAAAAAGATTAAAGTTTGGAATTGCAAGAGTAACAAAGATAAAGGACCAAATGGCAAGTTAAATGAAAAGTTAATTTACTTTGGTCTGTTGACCAAAGACCGGTCAAACGAACACACATAAACACACACGTTTTCTCCTTCGTTCCCAAAGAAGAGAGAGAAACGAATTTCAGATTTTTATCACTTCTATCTACCCCAAACCTGCAATCGAATATCAAGGACGATCTACGAAGTTTCAGCCAAAGTCTATAACTACAAAAGTGATCACCTTCCTCTCCTCTACAAGATGATGCAAATGAATTAGATCAAAAGTCAAAGATGGAGAAACGCCCAAATTGGAATGAAGAATGAAGACGAGTTATCCTTGTATTTTCCACGTGGCAAGATTTCATTGGTTTAACCACGTCATATCTCCTCCTTTCAGCATCTATAAATAGAAGAGAAGAGCTTCATTTACAATCGGTTAGCTTAGGTGTTAGTTTTCACATAGTTAGGTTAGTTAGAATAGATAGTTAGGTTTTCTTTCAAAGCTTATCAATTTTCAGTTAATCTTTTAGTTTAAAGTTTGTTAGAAATCAGTTGAGATTAGTTAATTGTCAGTTGTAACCGAATATTTTCCTCCATTAATGAAATAACAAGCTTTTCATTTTAATCTTTCTTCTTCACTGCTTCTTTAGATTTCATGAAATTTCGAGTTCGAGTACTGTTCATTTGAATGTGGTTCTGACAGTTAGACAGTTAAGTCAGTTTGTTTGATCTTTTGTTTCTTATAATCAGTCAGTAAGTTGTTTCTTTTAAGCTCTTAGTTCGTAGGATCGTGAGTTTTTGACAGTTTGCTTGTGGTTTAATCAGCTTAAAGTTTTCGAAGTATTAAAAAAAGGGAATAGATTAGTGTTCACAGCATTAAGTAAAAACAGATTTAAGTAAAAATAGCTTATTAGATCAATTTACTGTTCACAGTTTCAGAAATTACGGAGCTTTTTGATAAATCGTCAGCTTTAAGTAAAAATAGCTTTTTGGTAAAAATAGCTTATTAGATTGATTTTGGAGCAGTTAAAAGCTTATCAGTTTTTTTTTAGTGTTGGATATCTTATCAGTTTAGATGAATTTGCTAGCGTCTTCAATTTAGATGATATAGATTGGTTTTCTGAAAATCAGTTAGTGAAATTTGTTGATTCAGAGTATAGTGATATGAACAGATTCGTAGGCTGTTATCTTTGATTTCAGTATTTTAGTAGGCTGGTTTCGGAAGTCAATTAATATAGATAGGATATATTTGGTGCTCGTTTTGATTTGATTTTGCAGGTGTAACTTGAGTTTATGCAGGTTTCAGAATCGAGAGATCTTGTCTAGTTTTTCTCTGCTTGATTTCAGTTTTACATGTTTTGGATTCGCCGTATGGTGGTAGCAGGCGTTTGTTCCTATTCCAGCTTATAGGTGTAGCGTAGCTTTGAATTCAGTATTGGTGGTGTTTTGTATTAAACCGGCTCAGCGCCGCGTTTCGACAACAACGGGCTGGCCTGGATGTTAGGGTACATTTCCTTTTTATTACTGCAATTGCTAGTGTAACTGTTAGTGTGTAATATATACTTGCTGATTCAATGCTTTAATAGATGCTTTTTGTGTGCTCTTTAATTGTTTTGACCTGCAATTTCCATTTGAGCAAATAGCTTTGTAAAATTTCTGTATATTTCTGTATAAATGAGTGTTTGGTAATAGCCTTTTCTTATTGAATTTGCATCACATTGTGAATTGGATTAGTGGTAAGTATGAATGAGCCATAGGATAGTATGTTTACTAGTTTAATGCTGAAATGAGAATTAGAGATAAAGGATTTAGTTAACTTTTGGAAGTTGATAAAAAGAACTGATATGTTAACTGTGAATAATGTCTAGATATGCAAAGTTTGACCTTAATTTTTTACTCTTCATAACTAGCTCATTTTAATAGTTTAGTGTAAAATTCATATTCTATTAGCTTGTTTGTAAGAAGAAACGTGTACTCTATTCCTACATTTGGTTTTTCACAACTTGAGTTTTTATTTGATACAGCCATGTCACTCAAAGTCTGATATTTGATTTCTAGTTCGTTTCATTAAATGGTCATTTAGTTGGTTTCAAGTTGTTGGGCTTTCATTCTATTGTTGGGCCTGTGTAGATTAGATTTTATTAAAAAGTGTATTTTTACTTTTATAGATATAGTTTGTATATTTTGTATTTGTGATTTAAATTTGTAGTCTAAAATTATATTTTACATTTTTTAATTTTGTGCATTTATTTGTTGTGTTTGCTAAATGTTTTAGTGTAGTATGTATATGTAGACTAGTTAATATTTTTACCTTTTTACTTTCTATTTGCCAATTAGACATAAATTCCAAACAAGTTTTTAGCACCAAAAACAATTAAGTCGAGCTTAAAATTGTTATATCAATTCGAATCGATAGCGAGAAAAAATGAACTAAAAAGACAAATATTAAATGGCGCCGCTGCCGGTTCTTTTCGTGAAGATTAACGGTTTCGAGTGAGACGATTGGATTTTGGGATCCGTTCACCTTGTGAACGTTATTTTTACGTATTATAAATCAAAAACATAAAAAAAAAATACAAAAAAAAATAAAAAAATAAAAAAATCACAAAATCAATTCTTTTCCTAAAGAATTGAACCAAAAAAAATAAAAAATCCAAAAAGTAATCTTTTTCCTAAAAGATTACACCCAAAAATATATATTATATCGGTTTTCATCGTTTTTACGTACATATAGTATTTTTCTTAAAAACCAAATAAATACAAAAATATTTTTGATATATTATTATATGTAAATAAGTATACGTAGATACGAACAACCAAGTTACCTGTGACAATCCGTCAATTTATGGTCAATATTTTATTCTCCGATATTATTTGAAAATATTATTTTAATGATACAATATGAACTCACTTATTTTTGGGAAGAAATTTGGATTTACGTCTTGGAGTAGCATCGACTACGTCTAAACCGGAGGATTCAACGTTACGTGCTTACGTTTACATACACCGTCTTTGGTGACAGTCCGACATTTCAGAAAATAAATTTATCCGTAAATATTATTTTGGAGTTTTAAATTTGTGTTAGTTCACAAACTCACAAATTTACGAAAAGAGATTAGGACTTACGATTTTATTTTAACGTCCTTTACGACTAAACCGGAAACCTTAGGATTACGTATTTACGTTTTCGAACTCCGTTTTTGATGGAACAATTTTTATTGGATTCGTTTTATGACGTTGATTCATAATTTATAAAAACGTTTTTCGTAAAACGACCCGAGGGCACGCAAATCGAGAAAACTAGAATCGAGGAGTACCCGTAAATAAATGGGGATGAGACAAGTGGGACACTTGTCCCACCCCCAAAGCCGGCCAACATTAGGCAACTAACACACTTGATGTGTCAAAACTTAAGCCAAAAGGCTTACACTTGTCTTAGATTCACAATGAAGCTACACTTCCACTACACCAAAAACAACTAGCTAATACCATTTACCACACACACACTCATGCAAACAACTTACAACTCTCTCACTCTCTCTAGAAATGCCGTCCCACACTCCACCATAACACCCATTTTGATCTTAAATTAACCATGAAATCCCATGTTGTTCATACACATCTTGATGCCCTCTTGAAGCTCTCTTGAATGGTGGTAATTATAACATCCATGGAGGAGTTTTTATGATGTCTTGGGGCTGATTTTCCACAAGGAGTTCATGGAGCATGGTGGTCTTGAAGATGGTCTTGGTGCAACACAAGTTTCTCCATCAAAATCCATGTTTTGATCACAACCTACATCATCATGGTGGTATAAAGATTGTCCTCCTCAACTTCTTGTTATTTTTGGTTATGTAATCATGTATTTATTTCTTATTGTATATGTATATGATGATTATATGATGATAAAAATGTTATGTGGGGATTTGGTGTTGATAATCATGGATAAAAAAAGGTGAAAAACCATAAGAAACAAGGTTAAAATCTTGCTTAAATTACATGGCTGTATAAAACAGTAAAGAAACATGTTATAAACTGACAAAATGATGAAGTAGAATTGATATACAGTAAGCTATGAGTCTTGTACACATATGAGAGTTGGCCATGCAATGGAATCAAAGTAATGAGTGAGATATGATCAAAACAAGTTTAGGGTATAAATCTGAGGTTACTGTTTTGGACGATTTTTAGAAAATACATAAAGATGATTCAACAGTAGCTATAGAAGAGTTAAATGTAGCACATATCATGTAGTTTATGTGATAAAAATTTGAGCTTCTATCTCCATGTAGAACTCAAGATATGGCAGTTTTGGTGAAAGTGAAGCTAGAAATCAGATTTTTGGAAATTAAAGTATATTACTATTATATAAGCACTCAAAATTTAATAGTATAAAATGTAAAATAAAAACCCACTAACTTATGGATTTTATTTATATAAGTATGTAAAAGGTTAAATAAGTGGACATTTTATGAAAATAGTAACTTGTTAAGTTTTATAAGTTATAAAACTATAAACTTGATTTTTACGACTTTTTCGGCTATCGCCGTAAAATTAACGTTTTTGTTAAATAAAACTTAGATGGTTGGACCCGTCTAATGTAAACTTTATAAAACTTATATACTGATATATAGACATGTATAACAAGTAAAAACCGATAAAAACCCAAACTATATAACATACGGACATTAACGGACTAAATTAACGTTATTGGACTAATAATTGGACTAAATAAGTTAAACTCTTATAAAAAGAACTTATTGGGCTTAACCCATTTGGGCCAAACTTGTAAAGTTTAACTACTGATAATATAAGTGTGAAAAGTATTAATAAGAGTTAAATAAGTTATAATAAGCTTATTGGACTCAAGACACGTAAAAAGGTAAAACTAGTAAACTAGTATAAAAGTTATCGACATATAACACTAAAATGAGTAAACGAGAATATGTAAACCCACTTGATCATCATATATATATAATCATCATATGTATACATAATTGTTATTTTTATAAAGTCATTGGACATGAGTCTAAGACAAGTATTATTTGTCTAGGTTTCCGTGATTGAAGCACGTACCGTACATCCAAATCGCCGATAATCGTCTTCCCACATCAACGTGAGTTCATAGCCTCGCACTCTTTTAAATGTTTTTATAAATGTTTTATAAACCCGCGAGGGAGATAACATGTTAGTTTTTATAAAATAGGACACCATTTGCCCCGATTGTTTGTTTATTGATTTTGGACCCGAATGATTGAATGACCCGATTGTATGACCCGATAAATGATTAATGGACCCGATAGATGAAATAAAATAGATTATTAAAGTTAGGTTATGTCACTAAAAGTCCCATTAGCATGAATTGTGAACTACCGGGAGTTGGTAGACGCTTATGCATTTAATAGTACTATTTGGGGACGATCACCCCAGTTCGCGCCTTGACGGTTGATCCCCGTCGTGCCACATTGATTGGTAAGCGAATTTATGTATGAGAAGATTTCCATAGCGTGACCTTTGTGACGACACGCTACTTTAGATGGGAAAAATTGGTATCGGGTTAGCTACCCGTTTTGGTTTAGTAAGGTAACAATGTCATGCGGCTTATAATAATCCAAACTAACGAAACACTACTAGACGCTTCGAATTACGATGTATTGCCTGACTAGCAATACAGGGTCATACTAATGATATTATGTTTGTGTTTTGGTTTTCATAACCATATTCATATAACGGTTTTTATTTGATTTCATACAACGTCATAAGACGTATTGTATGATGTTTTTACGACATTGGCTCGTATAATAATTTTTAAGGCAAATGCCTATATTATGATTTTCGATAAGGATTTATATAAAATGACTTTGGCTATTTTATGGTCTATTACAAAGATTTGTATAAAACGATTTTGGCTATTTTACGGCCTATTACAATGATTTGTACGAATTGATTTTTGGTACTAATTTTATACCAAAGTTATATTGATGGAATTTATTAAACTCTATGAATTCACTCGGCGTTATCGCTGACCTTTTTTTTAACATGTTTTATCTCAGGTACTTGAAGGTAATTCTCGGGAAGACAACAAGAATTCATGGCCCGCACTTAAACTATATTTTCCATTCAAATACTTTGTAAAACTTTGTATGAAATATAATGACTTGGGACCGATGTAACTTTGATATTTATGAATGGAAATGATTTTATTATTAAACGACGCGATTTTTATGCGTTGTCTACGATGTGAGTAATGTGCTATCCCGTAACCCCAACTAGTCTTCCGCTGTACTGAGTTGTATAAATTTGGGGGTGTTACAGTTTGGTACCAGAGCTCTCGTTATAGAGAACGAAAGATTTTTAAAACCAAGGTTTTGAATAAAACATTTCAAAATCTTTTAACTATAAACATTTTTCTAAAAATGTCTAAAAATCTTTTGACTATAACGGTGCCGAAGAATTCCCGAGTTACCGACAAGGCCAGACTGAGAAGTGTTATTTTAATATATATATAACTTGTATTATATATATATATATATATGATGTAATTTGATCACTTGATTGTTTTATGATTATTTTGATATTTATACGAGGTATTTATACGACGTAGATTGTCACAATGTACCCTAAATCCCCTAGTAAATTAATCGAAGCTATTCTCGTAGGAATTTTAGCTATCCTAGATCTAAACCAAGTTGTGGATATTTATGATTCCAACAAATGGTTGATATTCGTAGAAATGTAGATATTAGTTGATTGTGATATTGAAAAAGAATTGGCGAGATTAAATCTGATATCGATGTCATGACGATCTTTTCTTATAGAGTGGAGTTTGACAAAACGTTACCACCTAGAAAGATGTCATCTGATTCGTTGTCACCCAATTCTTAAATTGAAATCGAAAGGGTGAATGTTGCACTTGAGGCTGTTATTGGAACCATTACCCAAAAGCCTCATGACACTAATACCTTTCCGAGAAGTCTAGTTGAATGATCAAGTCATTTCATATTAATGACTCATTTGATAATTGTTGTTGTAAGAGCTAATAGGATTGGAAATTAAGTGATGATTCATATTGAGATCGTATTGCCTTTACAAGGCCGAAGAATAAGGTTATAAGTATTGGAGAATGAGGTAGGATATCGAATTGAGTATAAATTGGGTAAAAACTTGAATAAAGTAAAATTTGACTTGTATGGAATATACGATTGTTAAGAGGAAGTCGTTAAGTTTTGTGATTGAATTATAAGGATTTAATTGATTGTTAGTTTTTGTTAAGGGTTGTTCCTATGCCATTGTCCACTGACGAGGATGCCCAGTGTCCAATAAATAAATTGAAGAAATTTTTTTCTGAATTGGGACCGATGGATCTTCCAGGACAGGTGGGACACCTAATGACTCCTTTAGATTAGTATTCATTGTGGTATCTTTTAAAAATAATCCCTAACTTAACTGAGACATCAGTTGGTGGGATGAGTTCTGAGAATTGTATGACATAGAGACACGTAATGTGTTACTATACAATTTTGACTTGTTTGTGATTAATGAAAAGACTACCTTTGATTGCTAAATTCTACATGTATCGATGTTATCTATCTTCTATTGCTTCATCCTAATGTTCGCATTAGTGATGCAACCATTGAACAAGTACTCATCTTGATTTGAGTTACGTTGTGGATTAATCTCTTTGTATTCCTGAGTGCCATCGAAGTCATGAACCTCATGATTATTTGGCTAAGCTCATTTCCTATCATATCGTAGTTAATTCTTGGTGAACAAGCTTTCATCACTCTTTTGCAGATTACTCATTGTTTTTATAAAGTTAAAACGGTATCCTTTGAGAAAATTTAATTTTCATCACAATAAGGATTATTCAAAGTGAGAATTATAAGTGATTGATATCAAAATGAAGTTGTTTATGAAAAGCTTTGGAAAACTTAATTATTTTCATAACAAAGAAAATCTTTGTAAATTTATTTTTGAGTCTTATTTAAGAATTAAGCATGAAAATGTTTTTATTATAAACATGATGATAAAATTTTTACGAACTGAGTATTGCATCGTTAATCTTGAAATTGTATATAGTTGCGCGCCTACATACAATTTGGAATGAACTATGCAAGACTGATTAGTAGTCACCATAAAACTAATGAATAAACACTACATTTTCTGTGAGGATTGTGAAGGATTAAATTTTAATGAGATCTGCAAGAAGTGAAAAATAAGGACACAATGTTAGGGACACCTACATATGTGCCTGTAGCATCTATTCTTCTGAGTCGAATTTACTCATCTGTGGAAATTGTCTTACTTGATAATTGACAATTCTTTCTGGACAAATTCTCCCGTAGTGAGATTCCTAGAAAAAGAATATGATTACCGAGTGTTGATACCCGACTGGAGGTATCGACGTTTCTATCATTTCTTATGATTTGATTTCATTTGAATGACATGGGTAACGATCCGAGGAGCTTTCGAATGCGTACTCAAATTATGAAAACATAGGATATATTCATATTCATTAAATGTTTTCGTCTGTATCTGATTTGAAATTCTATCGCGTAGATTATGCGTTGACCTTGCTCTTTTAATAGTAGCTGTGTCTCCATATATCCGTGAAATTTTGAAGGATTATGAATTATTATTAGTCTTTTGAGAAGTTCACATCTTATAGACGGCAATGAAACTGAAAAGTTGATAATGCCGGTAGAATGGATTGATTGATTATGACGTGACGACATTGTCTTAATTGATGGGAACTCGAGTAGAATTCCCCTAAATGATAAGATGTTGATTATCAAAAGTGATCTAAATAATTCTCGATGGATGACCATATCCTCCATTTAGATTTGAAGTTATACCGTGAATGGTTGTGAACTAGTTATAGATATTGTAATCTAGAAGAACTTAATATGAATTTATTAAAAGATGTTTATGTTATCTGAAACTTTAATAAGTATTTGTTAATGAATTACCTAGACTTTCGCCATTTAGGCAAGTCGAAATTGGTATTGATTGTATTCGCGGTGCTGCACCTGTGGCTTGTGCACTGTACGTCAGCACCATCTGAATTTAATGAATTACCGTACAATAGAGAGTTGTCGGAGAAAGATTTTATTATACCAAGCCTGTCATCCTGAAGAGCTATGGTGTTATCTTTCCTTATATTTATAGATTACCGTGACTGAGTAAATTGACAATCGAAAACGATATCCATAACTCGAAATGGAAGATTTGTTCGATCATTTACAAGGTTTTTAAGATTTGATCCATGGCATGGTTATCATCAACTTCGAATCCGCGAAGAAGATTATTTATTCCAATCACTACATCCGGTACTTGTAATGAATATTATGAGTTTCACGTGATGTCGTTTGGATTGACCAACACACATGTAGCATTCATAAATTTGGTGAATCACGTGTGTAGGTTGTAAATTGATAAATTCATGCTCGTGATCATTAAGGACTTAATCCTTTACATAAAAGGACCGTTGGATTAATAATGGTAAGATGTATGCATATAGACTCTTCAAAAATTAAGAGCCCTTTTAAGACTTTGGATTTTACCAAAAAGAAATAGAAATATGTTTTGACAAATGTTTTAACAAAGGATTTTAAGGGATTATTCCCTTAGACACAAACCATTTAACTAAACTTCTGTTTAGGGGTAAATGTTTGTGTATACCTCCAGATAACTTAAAAAGGATTGAGGAAAACCATTTAAACCATAACTTGAAATTTGAAACAACAAATTTTGCTTTTCAACTAAGAAAATTTTGACCAAAATATAAACAAAGATTTTTCGAACATTTACGAATCTTATTAAATATTTTCGATAAATCAGCAAAAATCTTGTTAATTAAATTCAATTTTATTTTGAACATTTTATATAATTGGTCGAACTAAGAAATTTAAAACTTTTACGCTTCATAAAAATTAACTAATAACAATTTAATTAATTATAATAATTATCGACGCTTTAGACGACGGATTGAGTAACACGGACAAAAATGATAGTAAAGACGAAACTAAAACATAGAAGATATGAAGAAGAATTTTGAATAAATACGGTTATGATACTTATTTCATCAGGAAAGTGAACGTAATTACTGACGCATAATATAGAAAGAATACCTAAGTGAATTGTGGACATGATAATTATATCATCATGAGGAGTGAATATAGATACCGACGCATTATGTAGAAAAGATAAAGAACCAGTTAGGACATGTTCCTTAATAATGAAGGTGCAAAAATAAATTACAAAACGATATAAAAATAAACGATGTTTGTAAGAAGGATAATATAGATACTAAAAGAGGTTCGCGGCTAATGTGAACCATTAAAATTGAGAAGCCAATAGCGTTAAATGTTTTAAAGGGCCGTTTATGGTTGCCTAAATATGGAAAATTGTGAGATATAGTTATGTTGGAATTTGTAAGTATAAGTATTATATGTATGTCATTTATGACTAAAAGTATCTTTGTCTAAAGAAGTTGTACTGATGACGAATTATGAAGGCAGACATCGCCTCATACATTAGTAAACGTTTAGCTATTGCAAAGGTCATCATCTGAATTTGATTCGATTTGGGTCATCGTCGACAGACTGACCAAATCTGCTAATATCATTCTCGTTAATGATAAATGCAAAAGAGTTATGTAAACATAGCGTGCCTGTATCGATCATCTATATCATGATCCTCGCTTCGCATCGAATTTCTAGAGATTTGCTCAGAAATCATTGAGAACGAACCTTGATGAGAGTACTATGTACCACCCCAATCGAAGGGACGAGGTAAAGTAACGATACAAAGTAATATAAGTGCTATTTTATGTTTGAATGAATGACCTTTGGTAATAAACCGTATAATCGTTTTCCTTTGGAGATATTAGCATTGATAATCATCGTATTAGGATTGAGATCGAATCTTGTTAGGATCTAAATATTAGAGCATCTGTAAGAAAAAGTTGAGATGAAGACACCCGACATACACCCACTGTGAGTTGTACATGTCTTTTAGGTTTAAGGTTTCCTATGATGGCGAACCTAACCTTACAAAATACCCGACCCGCGAGATCTAAAATGATTGTTGAAATTAGGATTTGACTATTGACTGCCGATAGCAGGCAGAAGGTTATGTGAATGTGAAATGTGGATCTTGAAGTGCCAAATGGGTACCGAAGTTATGCCACAATTTTTAAACTTGGAAAAAAGGTATTCATGATCTGACAAATCATGGGATATAAGTCCCCGTTGTATGGGACCATTGAGATGGTATAAAAGATTGGTTTGAAAGGCATATAAGTTGGATCTACCCTAGGACTTGAAAGACTGCGTGAATTATGTTTCGTATATCGAACTTGATGGAATATCTATCAAGTGAAATTCTGATTATTCTTAGTAGAGCTTGGATCGGCGAAAAGTTGCATTCATCAGAAACCCGTGAACATCATGGATAGAGAAAGTAAGTCAACATTTAGCCTGATCTTATTCCCGTAGTTATGTTTGATGAAACTCGCGTATTGTAATGAATTGCACTTGTGAGAAAAGACCGAATGTGGAGGAAATACCCACATGGCTTTAACTCTATAAGAAGCGAGTAGTAAGGTAAGATGATCTTTGAGGACAAAGATCATGTTTAGGGGTATATGCTGTGACAATCCGTCAATTTATGGTCAATATTTTATTCTCCAATATTATTTGAAAATATTATTTTAATGATACAATATGAACTCACTTATTTTTGGGAAGAAATTTGGATTTACGTCTTGGAGTAGCATCGACTACGTCTAAACCGGAGGATTCAACGTTACGTGCTTACGTTTACATACACCGTCTTTGGTGACAGTCCGACATTTCAGAAAATAAATTTATCCGTAAATATTATTTTGGAGTTTTAAATTTGTGTTAGTTCACAAACTCACAAATTTACGAAAAGAGATTAGGACTTACGATTTTATTTTAACGTCCTTTACCACTAAACCGGAAACCTTAGGATTACGTATTTACGTTTTCGAACTCCGTTTTCGATGGAACAATTTTTATTGGATTCGTTTTATGACGTTGATTCATAATTTATAAAAACGTTTTTCGTAAAACGACCCGAGGGCACGCAAATCGAGAAAACTAGAATCGAGGAGTACCCGTAAATAAATGAGGATGGGACAAGTGGGACACTTGTCCCACCCCCAAAACCGGCCAACATTAGGCAACTAACACACTTGATGTGTCAAAACTTAAGCCAAAAGGCTTACACTTGTCTTAGCTTCACAATGAAGCTACACTTCCACTACACCAAAAACAACTAGCTAATACCATTTACCACACACACACTCATGCAAACAACTTACAACTCTCTCACTCTCTCTAGAAATGCCGTCCCACACTCCACCATAACACCCATTTTGATCTTAAATTAACCATGAAATCCCATGTTGTTCATACACATGTTGATGCCCTCTTGAAGCTCTCTTGAATGATGGTAATTATAACATCCATGGAGGAGTTTTTATGATGTCTTGGGGCTGATTTTCCACAAGTAGTTCATGGAGCATGGTGTCTTGAAGATGGTCTTGGTGCAACACAAGTTTCTCCATCAAAATCCATGTTTTGATCACAACCTACATCATCATGGTGGTATAAAGATTGTCCTCCTCAACTTCTTGTTATTTTTGGTTATGTAATCATGTATTTATTTCTTATTGTATATTTATATGATGATTATATGATGATAAAAATGTTATGTGGGGATTTGGTGTTGATAATCATGGATAAAAAAGGTGAAAAACCATAAGAAACAAGGTTAAAATCTTGCTTAAATTACATGGCTGTATAAAACAGTAAAGAAACATGTTATAAACTAATAAAATGATGAAGTAGAATTGATATACAGTAAGCTATGAGTCTTGTACACATGTGAGAGTTGGCCATGCAATGGAATCAAAGTAATGAGTGAGATATGATCAAAACAAGTTTAGGGTATAAATCTGAGGTTACTGTTTTGGACGATTTTTAAAAAATACTTAAATGATGATTCAACAGTAGCTATAGAAGAGTTAAATGTAGCAAATATCATGTAGTTTATGTGATAAAAATTTGAGCTTCTATCTCCATGTAGAACTCAAGATATGGCAGTTTTGGTGAAAGTGAAGCTAGAAATCAGATTTTTGGAAATTAAAGTATATTACTATTATATAAGCACTCAAAATTTAATTGTATAAAATGTAAAATAAAAACCCACTAACTTATGGATTTTATTTATATAAGTATGTAAAAGGTTAAATAAGTGGACATTTTATAAAAATGGTAACTTGTTAAGTTTTATAAGTTATAAAACTATAAACTTGATTTTTACGACTTTTTCGGCTATCGCCGTAAAATTAACGTTTTTGTTAAATAAAACTTAGATGGTTGGACCCGTCTAATGTAAACTTTATAAAACTTATATACTGATATATAGACATGTATAACAAGTAAAAACCGATAAAAACCCGAACTATATAACATACGGACATTAACGGACTAAATTAACGTTATTGGACTAATAATTCGACTAAATAAGTTAAACTCTTATAAAAAGAACTTATTGGGATTAACCCATTTGGGCCCAACTTGTAAAGTTTAACTACTGATAATATAAGTGTGAAAAGGATTAATAAGAGTTAAATAACTTATAATAAACTTATCGGACTCAAGACACGTAAAAAGGTAAAACTAGTAAACTAGTATAAAAGTTATCGACATATAACACTAAAATGAGTAAACGAGAATATGTAAACCCACTTGATCATCATATATATATAATCATCATATGTATACATAATTGTTATTTTTATAAAGTCATTGGACATGAGTCTAAGACAAGTATTATTTGTCTAGGTTTCCGTGATTGAAGCACGTACCGTACATCCAAATCGCCGATAATCGTCTTCCCACATCAACGTGAGTTCATAGCCTCGCACTCTTTTAAATGTTTTTATAAATGTTTTATAAACCCGCGAGGGAGATAACATGTTAGTTTTTATAAAATAGGACACCATTTTTCCCGATTGTTTGTTTATTGATTTTGGACCCGAATGATTGAATGACCCGATTGTATGACCCGATAAATGATTAATGGACCCGATAGATGAAATAAAATGGATTATTAAAGTTAGGTTATGTCACTAAAAGTCCCATTAGCATGAATTGTGAACTACCGGGAGTTGGTAGACGCTTATGCATTTAATAGTACTATTTGGGGACGATCACCCCAGTTCGCGCCTTGACGGTTGATCCCCGTCGTGCCACATTGATTGGTAAGCGAATTTATGTATGAGAAGATTTCCATAGCGTGAACTTTGTGACGACACGATACTTTAGATGGGCAAAATTGGTATCGGGTTAGCTACCCGTTTTGGTTTAGTAAGGTAACAATGTCATGCGGCTTATAATAATCCAAACTAACGAAACACTACTAGACGCTTCGAATTATGATGTATTGCCTGACTAGCAATACAGGGTCATACTAATGATATTATGTTTGTGTTTTGGTTTTCATAACCATATTCATATAACGGTTTTTATTTGATTTCATACAACGTCATAAGACGTATTGTATGATGTTTTTACGACATTGGCTCGTATAATAATTTTTAAGGCAAATGCCTATATTATGATTTTCGATAAGGATTTATATAAAATGACTTTGGCTATTTTATGGCCTATTACAAAGATTTGTATAAAACGATTTTGGCTATTTTACGGCCTATTACAATGATTTGTACGAATTGATTTTTGGTACTAATTTTATACCAAAGTTATATTGATGGAATTTATTAAACTCTATGAATTCACTCGGCGTTATCGCTGACCTTTTCTTTTAACATGTTTTATCTCAGGTACTTGAAGGTAATTCTCAGGAAGACAACAAGAATTCATGGCCCGCACTTAAACTATATTTTCCATTCAAATACTTTGTAAAACTTTGTATGAAATATAATGACTTGGGACCGATGTAACTTTGATATTTATGAATGGAAATGATTTTATTATTAAACGACGCGATTTTTATGCGTTGTCTACGATGTGAGTAATGTGCTATCCTGTAACACCAACTAGTCTTCCGCTGTACTGAGTTGTATAAATTTGGGGGTGTTACATTACCTATCTCCATAAGTATTGCCGAGGCAATACACCGTGTTGAGGGGCGTTCCAGTCCTTGACACGCGTATCGATCCAGTTTAATTAAGCAATAATAGATAAATACTTCCAATAGGCAATAATTCGAAGAATACGCGTGTCAAGGACAAAGTGAATAGAAAGGCGATGTGCTATAAAATGCCATCTAAGGGTCAATAGGTACTTAAGTGCTTCGCGCCACCTAACCCCCCGTTCACTAGTGCATATTCAAAGAAGGAAGGATTTATTGGGGGTCTTGCACCCAAGTAGTAATTATATATATACTTTCTTGTGGATATTTCATATCGAAACTCGAGGGAGATAATCTTTTCTCTCTCAAAAGTCGACCGAGGGCTACTCCCTCATTCCTCGTGTTTACTTACACGTGTACTCGCACACGTGTAAACATACCACCTTTGGTGTATTACTTCCTTCCCCGAGGAAGCTTTTAAACGTCATTTTACTTGTATATACATTCGGCCACCTTGTTACACATGGATACTCGTTTCATGTTAAAGATTTTGCAACAACGATCCACCAACGCTAATTATTCGCCTTGTTAGACTTGTGGTGGTCCACACGATACTTATTTATGTGATCAAAGTAATGGTTATTATGGGGAGGATATGCTTATAATGGAACCAATAACCCTAATTTTCGACCTAACATTCAAATGGACTATACTTGTAATGACTATATGGGATATTCCGGTTTTTTATCACAAAATCCATCATCATTTCATGATCAACCCTTTGATGAGCAATACCAAAACCAAGAATTTTCAAATTATGGAGGTTTTCAAAATAATGATAATTTTCAAGACTATAATCAAGAAACCTTTCATAATCAAGGATATAATCAAGGGCTTTACCAAGGGAATATGCAAAATTAATCTCAAATTCTTGAATTCCTTGCTAAGATGCATCAAGATAATGAGAAGAGATTTCAAGAGATGGAAAGGAGAATATTTGAATGTTTCGAGGAAAATTGTCAAAAACAAATTCTCTTTGTACAATCTTATCTAACTCAAGGAGATTTACCATGTGATATTGAGTCGTCTTTGAGAGTTGATGATGAGGATGATCCTATTAGTAATGAATATCATGAATCATGTGAAGAAGAATATCTTGCTACTTGTACTCGTAGGCCTTATCCATTATTAGATGATGATGATGATGACGAACCTTCGATTTGCATGACACTTAATGATGACACACCTTCATCACCTTTACCTCACGTGGAACCCACCGACTCTTTAACCATGGGGGACGAGCCTCTTAGCACTAATACAAACACCGATTTGGATGAATTAACCTCTTCTAGTGTTGAGAACCTTATCCCAATCCAAAGAGAGCTTGAGGGTGTTTCCATTGAACCATATGACAAGCTTTGTATTGATATCTCTTCTCCTCATGATCACATTGAGATTTCATCACACGTTGACCTTCATGCTACTACTAGTGATTTTGGTGATTTCGATCTTGATGAATTGTTTAAAGAAAAGGATAATGAGATTGAGGAAGAGTTTGTGCAAGACTTACCACAAATAGAGGATGATGAATGTGATTCTAGTGAAGCATCTTATGAGATATCATCCGATGACTTGTCTTGTCAAGATAACATTGCTAATTTGGATGAAGAGTTTGCTCCTATAAGGAATATGGATCCTTCTCCTCTGCCACTTTATGATTCTTGTGATGAAACCTTTGATGATCCTTATGATAGTGATGAGTCCTTTACATTTGATGATGAATCCATGTCTTCTATGACTCCTTCACCTATTCCTCTAAGTGATTTTGTGATGCATTCGAATCCTCTTTTTGAAACATCATTTGATAACCCACTTTTCCATCATGATGAAGAAACCAATGAGGATTTTAGTGATGATGAACCTTCTCTTTGTGATACACCAATATATGATGATTATAGTGATAATGAGTTTTCCACTTGTGAATATCCATTTTTGGATGATCACACTTCCTTGAGTTTTAAGGAGTCACCAATCTTTGACAAACCAATCTATGATTACTATAGTGATGAGGAGGGGTCTATCATTGATGAGAATGAGGAGATTCTAAAGACTGAAAGATTTCTTAGTGAAGATGAATTGATAGATAAACAAATTGAAGATTATCTTAAGAGAGATGATATTGTGTTTGATACATCTTCTTCTAATTGGGAAGAGGATATTCTTCTTATTGAGAACGTGCTTTTTGGGACCCTAAAGCCTACACCTTCTCCACAAGACACTATTAATTTTGATCCTCCTTTTACTATGCCTTATATGGAAGATTACCCACCTTTTGATAATGATGAGGAGCCCAATATGGATATACTTGTTATGAATGTTTTGATTCCTACACCTTCATTGTCTCATGATGCTTTGATCACTAAGGGGGAATCTTATATGGTTGATATGAGTTCATCTCTTTATTTTCCCATGAATGGAAAGGTTTTTGATCCTGGGATACGTATATTTGAGACACCTTGGTTTTCATCTAGTCCACTTAAGAGTGTGATTTCGATTGATCTGGTCTTTTTGTATGAGCTTACTTTGGTGATGCTACCTACTTTGGAGTTGTTCATATGTAGAGATGGAAACTTTGTATTTGATCCTGGTGTGCTTGCTATTTGAGAGATTTCGTATGTTGTACAAACTTGAGACACGTTGGACCGTTCCATTTATCGAGGCGGATATTGTATATCTTATAGTAAATGGCAACGTGCTAAGTTTGAGTGTATCATGTGAGACGAGCTTCAAAGTGGATATCTTTTTCTCTCCATGATGGTTTCCCCAAGGACAACTTAATTCGGGGCCGAGTCGAGCTAGCGACTTAGGGTTAAAAAAACTCAAGCATTGAATAACTAGGTTAGAAAACGTAGAGTAGATTTTCAATAGGTTAGGTTTAATCAAAAGGATGTTCTAGTAGAGTTGAAGTGGAGGGGTGCCTTTCTTCGTCTTTTGGTGTTTGTTTCAAGGGTTGCTCTCTCTCATTTCATGCTTGGAGCTTATGGAGGAGGCCCGTGTATTTGGTTCACTTCGATTAGTTTTTGCTATTGTGATATTAAACACTTGTGCTTAAAATGAATATCCTTTAGTTGTCTCTTCCTTAACTTGGGTTAAGCAAGGTAATCAATGTCATAAGTGTAGGGGAGTTCACTCCAATACTCTTAAACATTGAGGACAATGTTTATCTTAAGTGTAGGGGAGACTTCAATCGAAGTGACCTTACCTAGACCATTGCCTTAACTTCATGATAACTTGGAAAATTAATTTTTCAAACATTTTTCAAATTTTTGATCTACTTTGGCCACCAAAAATATGCATTCATAATTTTTGCATTAATCATTTTTCTTTTGCATATCACATTTTCATTATATATATATTTCTTCTTTTATTTTTCATCAAAAATATATAAAAAGAAAAAGAAAAATATAATAAAACATGGTTTTAACAAGTTTAGACTTCTTTGACATATTAGGCCCACCATGGATATTTTGACTCAACCCGAGTTTGCTTATCTAAGCATTCTCTAGCTAGTATCCTTAACCATGTAGTCCTTCATTGGTATATTAGGCTAAGCATCCACCAATCTCATTATTTGAGATTTTAAATTTGTGGAGAATGGGAAATGATAGAGTTGAAGCAAGTATAAAAGGGCTAGATAAACTTCATGATAATTACTTGTGGCTAAACCCTTCTCTTCTTTACCTCTAATTTCTTCGCATGTATATATTGTTAAGAAATAATGAAGAACGGTTTTAATTGGTTTGTAATCTCTTATGCATTTTTGCCTAATCATTCATGGTTGGTATAAGTACGTCTTAAGATTCTAAGTTAGAACGTTTTATGTGTACTAGACTTATGTCATGCTCAATATTTAGCGGGTGTTTTTCCTTTTATTCTTTTCAAATTTCTTAGTGAGGAATAAAGAAAAATAAGAGCGGCTTACAAAAAAATGAATGGCTAGAAAAAAAAATAAATAAAAAAATAAAATTATACAAGACTCCCAAGAGGGGCAGTGTGGTGTTAATTATAGTGACTATTGAGTTCCAATATTACCTTGACGGGTTGCGGGGATTCAATAGATTGCTCCAATCCAATATTACCTTGACGGGTTGCGGGGTTGAAGATCCAAAGTCTCAAAAAGATGGCGGATGTAAATTATTGCGTGAGTTTTATTTTTCTTTCCTTAGCGAGTATGTAGCTACTTATGAAAGCATGACACGAGGATTTTACACATAAGGCGAATGACTTATTTCTCTTGAAACGGACTTGTATTAATTGTGAGCGATTTTTCAAGTAATGGATGAGAGGATTACTTAGGATTAAAATCGTTCTTCCTTATTTTTGGATTTTACACTTCTTATATTTCACACTAGAATAATGACAAATTTGCCCACAAGCAATTTGCTCAAATAATAACCGGTTCCACATTTAATTGTCATGAATAAGTTGATGCACTTTTTACTTGTGAATACAATGATCCCATTTTTAAGCTTGGTATGAGGAAAGTGAAACTTGAGGGTGATAAATATCCATGGTACCAAAGCCCTAATCTAAGTCATTGAATTCTTTATGAGTTATTTCCATCAAAACCATTTATAAATTCAAAAATATATAAATAGAATTGTTTTCTTTGCATTGCATTGTAAATATTCAAAACCATTCATCATTAAGCCCAATAAGTAAATTTATAAGTGTTTAGCCCATTTAGTTGGATTATTAGTCCAATAATGCTAACTTAGCTCGTTAATGTCCATATGTTATTTAGTTCAGGTTTTATCGGTTTTTACTTAGATTAAGTAATTATATATCATTATATGACTTTTAAAAAGTTTACATTAGACGGGTCCGATCGCCTAAGTTTTAATTGACGAAAAACTTTAATTTTACGGTACTAGCCGAAAAGACGTAAAAATCTTGTTTATAGTTTTTATAACTTATAAAACTTACCAAACTACCATTTTTATATAATGTCCATTTATTTATCCTTATACATATTTATATAAATGAAATATATAAGTTAGTGGGTTTTAATTTCACATTTTATACTATATTATCTTGAGTGCTTATATGTGACACCCTAGAATCGAGGTCATTAACGTTACCCTAAATTACGCTAATTTTTGAAATTTTTAATAAATTTTATTTTCTATACTTATAAGTATTTTGGTTAAAGCCGATGTTCGAGGTTATAATTTTTACGATTGACGTTTTAAGAAGGACGATGACGATTACGATCCCGAGGGATGCCCAATTTTATATAATTTTTGACGATTTATCGGTAATGTAATTTTTCGAGAATTTTATTTACGGTTCGTGTTAAGTTGAGTCGGGTGAGTTTTATAGCCTTCCGAGTACATTTAAAGTATCCCAAAAATATTTTGGAGCGTTCGGGAAGATTTCCGACTCTCGTAAAATTTTCAAAATTGACAAATGGGTCGAACCCGCAAAGTTTTGAGGACGTTTTCCATTTGAGGCCAAAAGAAACTAAAAATTGCAATTAGGTCCCTCCCAACCCACCAAAAAGGCCAAAGTTGACACACACACAAACACATACAAAATTTACACCAAAAATCAAACACTCTCTCCCTCCTTTCTCTCTCAAACCGACGGACACCCCCAACACCAAGAAAACTCACCAAAAATCTTTTTCCACTTGATTTTCCTAAAAACCAAGGTTATACCACATCTAGTTTGGTCATTCCCTACATGTTCATGTGCTCAAATCCCACATGCATTAACAAAAATTTTTCAAGATTTTTCAAGATTATCCAAATTCGTTTTTGTGGCTAAATGAGCTAATGCATGTTGATTTTAAGTGTTATGGATGCAAGAACACCAAGAAAACCCACCAAAATTAATTTGGTTGTGGTGATTGGGGCACCCAAACCCCACGGCAATGGGGGTGTTTGGGGAGCCTTGGTGGTTGTTGATTTTGAGTGTTGTTCTTGTGTTTGGTTTAATGTTTAAGGATGTTTTACATAGGTGTTAGTGGTTGCATGTTCATTTCTTTGAATTTTTGAATTTGAGATTGGTTGATCAATAGGTGTAGGACTGAAATTTGATGTTAGGATATGTTTGGGAAGGCTTAGGATGATGTTTAGTGGTGGTTAGAAGGCTTGGAATCGAGCCTAAGTGCGTTTTTGGTATGGTCATTTTTAGGCAGAAACATTTGGTCCATTTCATAAAAATTATTTTATTTCCAGGTCTTGAAAACTAAATGTAGTGATAGAGGGTCTTCTTAGCTTTAATTTGGTATAAGGTAGAGCCCGTGACTCAAAACGAGCTAAAAGTTATGACATTTTAAAGATCGGGTACCGGGAGACGAGGACTTTCATAATCCGAATTTGTGCAAAGTTTTAGTCAAATCCCGAGGGTCACAAGTATGAATTGGTAAATGGTCAAGGGTCAAAATTTGGTCCCTAACCTGTGTAAATGGGTCTATATGTTGACTTAGGTGTCAAAGAAGTCAAAGGTATTTTTCATATAGGTCAAAGAGGTCAAAATTGGTCGAAGCGCAATTTCAGCCCGTAAAATGTAGTCGTGGAAAAGAGTTGCGTAACGGGTCGTAAAAGTAAAAACTTTTATTGGATTTAAAAACATGTTATCTACAGGTCTTATAGGATTTTTGGAAATTTTGTCAAATTTTATAAGTATGGTTAAATAAGGTAAAACAGCCCGTACTTTAGTCGAGTACCGGCGAGAATGGGTAAAAATGAACAACATAAGTAATGAGAATGAATGGTATAGAATGAGTGATACTTGTTGTTTTTGTTTTTGGCGTGAGTTATACTTGTCCTAAGTGACTAGTATATATGTATTTTATACAGTACCGTAAAGTATTTAAATGAGATTACTCATTACGCGTTATTTGTGATAGGTGTTGATTTAACCGGGCATCCGTTTCGTCGTCAGTGATCATCCCTCGAACTACCGACTACTTAATATCTAAGGTGTGAATTTATAGCCTCTCTTATACTTATTTCAAATTGTTTTACCCGCGAGGGAAATGCATGCTAGTTTTTAAAAGGAACGTATATCATGAATGATTGTTAGACCCGAAAGTTGCCTTAGAAATTGTGTTGAGTACCAAAGTTGCAAAAGTCCCTAAATTCATGAACTATTAACTATTGTCCTGCCCTCGAGTAGGGGGAAATAGCCGCTTATGCAATTTGTAGTACTACGGGGTTAACGACCCAATGCTAGCCGAGAAGCTGTACTTATAGTAAGTTCTGCGGTAGATTATTTTGTATGAGAAATAAGGTATAATTGCAACTGATGCCTTTAGAAGGGGCACTGGTTTCATCTGAATCACGCCGGTATTTATTACGCGGGTGATTGAGTTAACGGATTAGTGTCATGAGCTTAAACACAATTGTCAATATCCTGATTATAGTTTGTTTGATCGACAAGACTATAAATGATCACGAATGGTTTTTATTATATATACGTTCAAATGGATTGTAAAACCTATGAATTCCACTCAACGTTTTCGTTGACCAAATTTTTGGCATGTGTTTCAGGTAACCGCTGAGGTGTAGGATGGAGCATGCATGGGATGGATGTTGTGTGAACGGCTTGGTGTCCGCTTGTTTTTCCCTCCTTTTCTACTTAAACAATTTTTATGTCTAATGTCATGTGGTTGTAAACTGAAATTCTTGGGTTGAGATTCATGGGGACCGAAAACGCTAAACTCTGTGCACCATTTGGGGTTGGAAAAACTGTGGACATGTATCATCTAACAATTTTAAATTTCAAGTTTTAAGTTGACGTCTTTTTAGCGTCGTTTGATATATCTTGTGTGCAATGAATACTGTGTAGCACCCATTGTTGTAGTTCCGCTGCGCATAGCAATTGTGGGGGTGTTACAGATTGGTATCAGAGCCACGAGTTATAGAGAACTAGGTCGTTTTTGAAAATCCTAAACTATAACTTTTGGTGTCGTAAGAAAGGGTCCAAGCACACAAAACTATCCTGCATGGCTCCGGTAAGATTTATTGTTGTATTTATGGCATTTGACGTATACTTTTGAGTAAAGTATATATGTGGGTAATTATTACGTAAGTATGGAATTACTATATGTAGACGTTGAATTTTACGTGAAATATCCGACATCGTAATTTTTGTATTAATCATGCATGAGCATCATATTATTACATTTCGGGCATATGTACCACCTTTGCATTGCATTTGCATGCATATATTTATAATTATTGTATAATTACTTATGTACCCTCCGAAATTCGCTGTTATTGCAGGAATGGCCGAGGTACCGCCCAACGATAACGGAAACGATTACGTCGTAGGTCACGAAGGGGGACCGTTTCCTCCGAACCCGCCGGACAATAATAATGGATGGATCGCTCCAGAAGACGAAATAGGGCCGGAAAACGACAATGGCGAAAGTGAAGTGGATAATTTCAGCAAGAGTAGTGACGAGAATGAGGATTCCGAAGAAGAGCCCGAGGAGCTATTGGATGATGGCATTCCCGAGGATGCCGTAGGCCAGACCGAACCCGATTTGTTTCAATCCCCGAATTCGCCGAAGGGTTATGAGGTACCACCGACCGGTCGTTATGAGCAGCAACCCTTTAATCGCCCGATGGAAAATTGTAAGGATTATTTGAGAACCGTGCCAGGATTGGTTAGAGTAAGTAATGGGAGCAGTGGAGAGTCCAGCAAGTCATCCAAGTCGCCATCGATTCATGAGAACATTACAAGGGTCTACTTTCCGAGACCGAGACACTACTGGGATCCCGCAGGTCGTTTAGGGAGGATGGAAAGGTTGATGTATGAGCGGTTTGTAGTCGAGACTAGGGTGATTAAGAAGTTTGATGAGACTGAAAGGGAACACCAAAGACTGTTGGAAAGGACGGCAAGAATTGAGTATGACGGGAATGTGAACAAAAGTGACATCAACAGTTTAAGATCAATGGTTGCAAATTTAAGTGCTAGTCTTGACCGTGTTAGGGAGGATCAGATGAGGTTGTCGAGGATGCAGAGTTGGGAGCATCGTGTGAGGGATTCATTGCCCCCGGATTGGAGATTCGTGGACGATTTTTGAGATGGAGGCGAACGACTTCATGATTCAGCCGCCTACTGGAGGTGCTTGTATTACAGTGGGAAGTCAGGTAGCGATTGAGTGTGGATCCACATCAGGGACGAAAAAGGAAACAGAATGTGGGCCGGATGAAAAAGGAAAAAGAAAAGTGGATGATGTGGATGAGGACGTTAGTGATGAGGAAACCGAGGAAGACGACGACGAGCCGCCATCCAAGAGGCCGTGTGGATCACCACATGCCTAGTTACTTGTTTTGTATTTTCTTTGATCATTGTAATAGAACTATTTTAGACCTTTGTATGATGGTATTATGACGAGAAACTCAAGTACTTGATGTTTTGTGGTGAACGATTGTAGTGGCAATACTTGTCACGATTTTGGTTAATTATCAATACAATCTATGTTACCTTTCATGATCTGTGATATGTCTTAAATTTGATCTTTTGTGGTGTGAATTGATGAATATTAGTAACTCCGTAGTGATGAGTCGTTGTATGTATTTTATGTCTGGGAAACTTGATATGAATACTTACATTGTTTTTCTATTTTCCTTGTCTTGCAGAAAGAGATATTCGATAACACCATGCCTCAAAAGTTGACCGCCGATCGTGTTAACACCATGATTCAGGAAGCTATAGCAAATGCGTTGGAAGCGGACCGAGCTGGGAGAAATCAGGATCCAGGAAGGAACGCGGGGAGACAGCAAGCCCCGAGAGTGTGTACCTATTCTAGCTTTATGAAGTGCGGTCCCACGCAGTTCCGTGGAACGGGTGGAGCTTTAGAACTTAGACGATGGTTGGAAAAAGTTGAAAGTACGTTTGAAATCAGTGGTTGTGCAGAAGCGGATAAAGTAAAGTTTGCAGCAGCTACGTTTCTTGATGATGCGTTAAGTTGGTGGAATACCCAGGTAGCTACGGTTGGATTGGCTGTAGCGAATGCAAGGACGTGGAATGCAACAAAAGCGTTGTTGACTAAGAAGTTTTGCCCAGAGGAGGAATTGGGGCAATTGGAGGACGAATTGAGGCATTTGACCTTAAAGAACAACGATATAGCTGCTTACACCAGGAGATTCAATGAGTTAAGTCTTTTGTGTCCGGACATATTTGCCAATGATGCCAAGAAAATGAAGCAGTATATTAAGGGTTTATCTAGCAATATCAAAGGTGAAACAACTTCGTCAAAACCTGGAACGTTTGATGAAGCGGTTCAAATGGCACACGCTTTGATGGACGTTAAGCTTCAGGAAAAGCAGAACTACATTGCTGAAGGCAACAAAAGGAAATGGGAAGCAGCACAAAGTAATCAATCCCAAGGCCAGAACCGAGGTGGAAATCGAAACAACCATGGGCCGAACCGTAATCAACAGTTTAATCAGAGAAGGAACGAAGGGATGAGGGCCGTGACGAACCCTAGAGGTGTGAAAGTGAATCCCCATTGTGGTAAGTGCAACTTGTATCATGTTGGAAATTGCCCGCCGGCATGCGGCAAGTGTGGAAAGGCAGGTCATAGGACATCTGGTTGTCGAACGGGAGGAGTAGCCACTGGGGCTAATGCTATTAGGATGAGGGAATGTTATAGTTGTGGAGAAAGGGGGCATGTGCAAGCGAATTGCCCGAAGGCAGGAAACAGGCGGGGAGGTAATAATGCGGCAGCTGTGTATCAAGTGGGAACTGCTGATAAACCACAGGGTCCCAATGTGGTTACCGGTACGTTTTTGCTAGACGCTTGTTATGCTAGTATTTTATTTGATTCTGGCTCCGACAAGAGTTTTGTAGACGTTAGATTTAGCCGTCATATTGATAGAGAACCGGTGATACTAACGACTAGTTATAATGTTGAATTAGCCGATGGAAAAATTGTTAGTACGAATTCTATACTGAAAGGGTGTACCTTGAAGTTAGGAAATTACGCTTTTAAAATCGACTTGATGCCTATAGAGCTAGGATCGTTTGACGTGATTGTGGGAATGGATTGGCTAATGGCGCATAGTGCTACGATCGTCTGTGGTGAGAGATTGGTTCAGATTCTGCTGAGGAATAGGGTTTTGACGGTTAAGGGAGACGAATGCACTTCTCGTTTGAAGGTGATTTCGTGTTTGAAAATGATGAAGTACGTAGAGAGCGGATGCGATGTGTTTTTGGCACAAGTTTCGAGCGATGGTGATGTAGAGGCGAGGATCGAAGAGGTACCAGTTATTTGCGAATATCCGGACGTTTTTCCAGACGAGTTGCCAGGTTTACCGCCTACCCGTGAGGTCGAGTTTCGAATTGATTTAGTGCCAGGAGCTGCGCCGGTTGCACGTGCACCTTATCGCTTAGCACCATCTGAGTTAAAGGAGTTAGCGGATCAATTGAAGGAATTGATGGACAAAGGATTTATTAGGCCGAGCTCATCACCTTGGGGAGCGCCAGTATTGTTCGTAAAGAAGAAGGATGGTTCGTTTAGGATGTGTATCGACTATAGGGAACTCAATAAGCTGACGGTTAAGAATCGGTACCCATTGCCGAGGATTGATGATTTGTTCGATCAATTGCAAGGTTCCAGTGTATACTCAAAGATCGATTTAAGATCAGGGTATCATCAACTGCGTGTAAGAGAGGAGGATATTCCTGTAACTGCCTTTCGTACGCGGTATGGACACTTTGAATTTCGAGTGATGCCGTTTGGGTTGACGAACGCGCCTGCTGTATTCATGGATCTTATGAATCGCGTGTGCAAGCCGTATCTAGATAAGTTTGTTATTGTTTTCATCGACGATATACTTATTTACTCTAAGAATAAGGAGGAGCACGAGAAGCACCTAAGAAAGATTTTGGAGTTGTTAAGGAAGGAGAAGCTGTATGCAAAATTCTCTAAGTGTGAGTTTTGGTTGGAATCAGTGCAGTTTCTAGGTCATGTGATTGATAGTGAGGGAGTTCGTGTAGATCCTGCTAAGATCGTAGCGATCAGGGGATGGTCAGCACCGACGACGCCGACGGAAGTTCGACAATTTTTGGGTTTAGCGGGGTATTATAGAAGGTTTATCGAAGGATTTTCGTTGATTGCGAAACCATTGACGCGGCTTACCGAAAAGAATAGGGTGTATGAATGGGGAAATGAGGAAGAGCTTGCTTTCGAAACGCTCAAGGATAAGTTATGTTCCGCACCGATTTTATCATTGCCTGAAGGAACCGAAGACTTCGTGGTGTATTGTGATGCGTCTCGTAACGGTTATGGAGCAGTGTTAATGCAACGTGAAAAGGTGATAGCTTACGCGTCGAGGCAATTAAGGAAGAATGAGGAGAACTACACGACGCACGATTTGGAATTAGGAGCGGTAGTTTTTGCGTTGAAACTGTGGAGACACTATCTGTATGGGACAAAGTGTGTTGTATTCACTGATCACAAGAGTTTGCAGCACATCTTAGATCAAAAGGAGTTGAATATGCGACAAAGACGATGGGTTGAACTATTGAGTGATTATGACTGTGAAATTCGCTACCACCCTGGAAAGGCGAATGTTGTAGCGGACGCATTGAGTAGGAAGGAACGGGAGAAACCTTTGAGGGTTAGAGCGTTAGTGATGACTGAGAGCGTTGACTTAACCGAAACCATACTGAAGGCTCAGGAGAGAGGATTAATGAAAGGGAATGTTGAAGCCGAAAACTTGGGACGAATGTTGAAACCTCTTTTCGTAATTAGGTCTGACGGACTAAGATATTTTGAGAATCGGATTTGGTTACCATTATGTTCATCTGAGGAAGGAAAGCCTGGAGTTCGAGAATTGGTTATGAATGAGTCGCATAAGTCGAAGTATTCGATACATCCTGGATCGGATAAGATGTACCACGACCTGAAGAAAGTCTATTGGTGGCCGAATATGAAGGCAGATATTGCTCGTTACGTTAGTAAGTGTTTGACTTGCGCGAAGGTTCAGGCAGAACATAAGAAACCATCTGGATTGTTGGTACAACCGGAAATCCCAGAATGGAAATGGGAGAAAATCGCAATGGATTTCGTGACGGGTTTACCTAGGACTCCTAGTGGATGCGATATGATATGGGTAATTGTGGACAGGGTGACGAAATCTGCTCATTTCTTACCTATGAAGAAGACGGACAGCATGGAAAAACTCGCCAGCGTGTACGTGAAGGAGATCGTCTATAGACATGGAGTGCCGTTATCGATCATTTCGGATCGCGATAGTAGATTTACGTCAGAATTTTGGAAATCGCTTCAACGTGCGATGGGCACTGAACTGAGTTTAAGCACGGCTTATCACCCGGAAACTGACGGCCAGAGTGAACGAACGATTCAAACGATGGAGGACATGCTCCGAGCATGCGTGATTGATTTTGGAGGAAGTTGGGAACGCCATTTGCCTCTAGTGGAATTTTCGTACAATAATAGTTATCATGCGAGTATCAAAGCGGCACCGTTTGAAGCATTGTATGGAAGGAAGTGTAGATCGCCCGTGTGTTGGAGTGAAGTAGGGGAAAGTCTTGACTGGACCCGAAATGGTATTAGAAACGACAGAGAAGATCGTGCAGATCACGAACCGACTACTTGCTGCGAGAAGCCGACAGAAGAGTTATGCCGATAACCGAAGGAAACCGTTGGAGTTTGAAGTGGGAGATATGGTTATGCTCAAGGTATCGCCGTGGAAGGGTGTAATTCGTTTTGGAAAGAAAGGAAAGTTGAGTCCGAGGTATATTGGACCGTTTAAGATCGTTGAACGAATTGGACCGGTAGCGTACAAGTTAGAATTGCCGACCGAGCTTAGTGCTATTCATGACACGTTTCACGTATCGAACCTGAAGAAGAGTTTGGCGGACAAGGAATTGGTGATTCCTTTGGACGAGATTCGACTAGACGACAAAATGCACTTTGTGGAAGAACCTGTGGAAATTATGGACCGGGAGGTCAAGCGGTTGAAGCGTAGTAGGATTCCTATTGTGAAGGTCCGATGGAATTCTAAGCGTGGACCGGAATACACCTGGGAACGTGAGGACTTTTTCAAGGAAAGGTATCCTCATCTGTTCCAGTAAGCACGAAATGTGAGTACAAGAAGAGGCGAGCGCCGGGACGTCGCTCTCTTTAAGGAGGGGTGGATGTGACACCCTAGAATCAAGGTCATTAACGTTACCCTAAATTACGCTAATTTTTGAAATTTTTAATAAATTTTATTTTCTATACTTATAAGTATTTTGGTTAAAGCCGATGTTCGAGGTTATAATTTTTACGATTGACGTTTTAAGAAGGACGATGACGATTACGATCCCGAGGGATGCCCAATTTTATATAATTTTTGACGATTTATCGGTAATGTAATTTTTCGAGAATTTTATTTACGGTTCGTGTTAAGTTGAGTCGGGTGAGTTTTATAGCCTTCCGAGTACATTTAAAGTATCCCAAAAATATTTTGGAGCGCTCGGGAAGATTTCCGACTCCCGTAAAATTTTCAAAATTGACAAATGGGTCGAACCCGCAAAGTTTTGAGGACGTTTTCCATTTGAGGCCAAAAGAAACTAAAAATTGCAATTAGGTCCCTCCCAACCCACCAAAAAGGCCAAAGTTGACACACACACAAACACATACAAAATTTACACCAAAAATCAAACACTCTCTCCCTCCTTTCTCTCTCAAACCGACGGACACCCCCAACACCAAGAAAACTCACCAAAAATCTTTTTCCACTTGATTTTCCTAAAAACCAAGGTTAGACCACATCTAGTTTGGTCATTCCCTACATGTTCATGTGCTCAAATCCCACATGCATTAACAAAAAATTTTCAAGATTTTTCAAGATTATCCAAATTCGTTTTTGTGGCTAAATGAGCTAATGCATGTTGATTTTAAGTGTTATGGATGCAAGAACACCAAGAAAACCCACCAAAATTAATTTGGTTGTGGTGATTGGGGCACCCAAACCCCACGGAAATGGGGGTGTTTGGGGAGCCTTGGTGGTTGTTGATTTTGAGTGTTGTTCTTGTGTTTGGTTTAATGTTTAAGGATGTTTTACATAGGTGTTAGTGGTTGCATGTTCATTTCTTTGAATTTTTGAATTTGAGATTGGTTGATCAATAGGGGTAGGACTGAAATTTGATGTTAGGATATGTTTGGGAAGGCTTAGGATGATGTTTAGTGGTGGTTAGAAGGCTTGGAATCGAGTCTAAGTGCGTTTTTGGTATGGTCATTTTTAGGCAGAAACATTTGGTCCATTTCATAAAAATTATTTTTTTTCCAGGTCTTGAAAACTAAATGTAGTGATAGAGGGTCTTCTTAGCTTTAATTTGGTATAAGGTAGAGCCCGTGACTCAAAACGAGCTAAAAGTTATGACATTTTAAAGATCGGGTACCGGGAGACGAGGACTTTCATAATCCGAATTTGTGCAAAGTTTTAGTCAAATCCCGAGGGTCACAAGTATGAATTGGTAAATGGTCAAGGGTCAAAATTTGGTCCCTAACCTGTGTAAATGGGTCTATATGTTGACTTAGGTGTCAAAGAAGTCAAAGGTATTTTTCATATAGGTCAAAGAGGTCAAAATTGGTCGAAGCGCAATTTCAGCCCGTAAAATGTAGTCGTGGAAAAGAGTTGCGTAACGGGTCGTAAAAGTAAAAACTTTTATTGCGCTTAAAAACATGTTATCTACAGGTCTTATAGGATTTTTGGAAATTTTGTCAAATTTTATAAGTATGGTTAAATAAGGTAAAACAGCCCGTACTTTAGTCGAGTACCGGCGAGAATGGGTAAAAATGAACAACATAAGTAATGAGAATGAATGGTATAGAATGAGTGATACTTGTTGTTTTTGTTTTTGGCGTGAGTTATACTTGTCCTAAGTGACTAGTATATATGTATTTTATACAGTACCGTAAAGTATTTAAATGAGATTACTCATTACGCGTTATTTGTGATAGGTGTTGATTTAACCGGGCATCCGTTTCGTCGTCAGTGATCATCCCTCGAACTACCGACTACTTAATATCTAAGGTGTGAATTTATAGCCTCGCTTATACTTATTTCAAATTGTTTTACCCGCGAGGGAAATGCATGCTAGTTTTTAAAAGGAACGTATATCATGAATGATTGTTAGACCCGAAAGTTGCCTTAGAAATTGTGTTGAGTACCAAAGTTGCAAAAGTCCCTAAATTCATGAACTATTAACTATTGTCCTACCCTCGAGTAGGGGGAAATAGCCGCTTATGCAATTTGTAGTACTACGGGGTTAACGACCCAATGCTAGCCGAGAAGCTGTACTTATAGTAAGTTCTGCGGTAGATTATTTTGTATGAGAAATAAGGTATAATTGCAACTGATGCCTTTAGAAGGGGCACTGGTTTCATCTGAATCACGCCGGTATTTATTACGCGGGTGATTGAGTTAACGGATTAGTGTCATGAGCTTAAACACAATTGTCAGTATCCTGATTATAGTTTGTTTGATCGACAAGACTATAAATGATCACGAATGGTTTTTATTATATATACGTTCAAATGGATTGTAAAACCTATGAATTCCACTCAACGTTTTCGTTGACCAAATTTTTGGCATGTGTTTCAGGTAACCGCTGAGGTGTAGGATGGAGCATGCATGGGATGGATGTTGTGTGAACGGCTTGGTGTCCGCTTGTTTTTCCCTCCTTTTCTACTTAAACAATTTTTATGTCTAATGTCATGTGGTTGTAAACTGAAATTCTTGGGTTGAGATTCATGGGGACCGAAAACGCTAAACTCTGTGCACCATTTGGGGTTGGAAAAACTGTGGACATGTATCATCTAACAATTTTAAATTTCAAGTTTTAAGTTGACGTCTTTTTAGCGTCGTTTGATATATCTTGTGTGCAATGAATACTGTGTAGCACCCATTGTTGTAGTTCCGCTGCGCATAGCAATTGTGGGGGTGTTACATTATATAATGCTATTAAACTTTAATTTCACAAAATCTGATTTTTAGTTTCACTTTCACCATTTTTATCATATCTTGAGTTATATAAGGAGATAGAAGCTCATTTTTGGATGACACAAACTTCATATTATGTGATACAAATAAGTTAGTTATAGCTACTGCTCAATCCATTTCTAAGTATCCCTAACAGTCCCTACAAAACAGACTATTCAGATTGGTATACTAATTTTGTTTTGATCATATCTCACTCATTTTGATGATTCCATTGCATGGTCAACTCTCACATGTGTATGACATCTAATACTTACTGTAAATTTATTCCACCATGCCATTTTATCAGTTTATCATTTGGTTAGTTACTGTTTTTATACAGCCAACTTTATAAGCAATAATTTAACCTTTTTACCTATGATTTTCCATCTTTTTAACCATGTTTATCAAATCTATCAACACCAAATCCCCACATAATATTTTTAATCATCATTCATCATCATATACATATACATAATTAAATAAATTACAACATTACATAATCAAAATAACAAGAGTATAGGAAGAACAATCTTTATACCACCATTAGTGATGAAAAGATGAGGTTTTTGATGAACAAGACTTGGTTCTTGTTATCAAATCTTCAACTTTAGCAAGGAAACTTCTTGGGTCCTTTGGATAGATTAACAACTCCATTAACTTAGCCCTTTAACCTCATGAAAACTCCTTTTCAAAGGTCAAGATGACCTCCAATCTTCATATCTTCAAAGGTTCTTCATCATATGTGTGAATAACATATGATTTTATGGTTAAATTTAAGATCAAATGGGTTATTTAGGGTGAGAGTGGGACGAATTTTTTAGAGAGAAAAGGGATGAGAGAGTGGTTTGCATGTGTTGTAAGTGAAGAAATGGTTTGTGGTGAAGTGCTTTGTGGTTTTGATGTGTGAAGCTTACCTGTTAAGCTAAGTAAGACATGTGTTCTTACTTGTTAGCTAAATATTGACACCTAAGGGTGTTGGTGTAGTAGTTTTTGGCCATCCCATGTTAGTGGGGTGGGGCAAAACTTGTTTTGTCTCATCCCGCTAATTTACGGGTATTCCACGATTCTAGTTTCTTCGATTTGCGTACCCTCGGGTCGTTTTACGAAAAACGTTTTTATAAATTATGAATCAACGACACAAAACGAATCTAATAAAAATTGTCTCATCAAAAACGGAGTTCAAAAACATAAATACGTAATCCTAAGGTTTCCGATTTAGTCGTAAAGGACGTTAAATAATAATCGTAAGTCCTAATCTCTTCTCGTAAATTTGTGAGTTTATGAACCAACACAAATTTAAAACCTCAAAATAATATTCACGGATAAATTTATTTTCTGAAATGTCGGACTGTCACCAAAACGGTGTATGTAAACGTAAGCACGTAACGTAGAATCCTCCGGTTTAGACATAGTCGATGCTACTTCAAGACGTAAATCTAAATTTCTTCCCAAAAATAAGTGAGTTCATAATATAACATTAAAATAATATTTTTAAATAACACTTGAGAATAATATATCAACCATAAATTGACGGATTGTCACAGTGGTAATTTGGGGGTGTTATAGCGTGAAGGAAGTCCTCACCATAATCAAGATGACGACGCCACTATGGATTTAAGGCACGACGGCCACATCGGTGTTTACTCAGGTACTCCAACTACTATTCCTAATCACATGTTGACTTATGAAATCAAAGCAAGTGATGAATACAAGCAATTGTTGGATGAAATGGAAAATCAAAAGGAAAGAGTTGAGTTGGGAGATTTTTCTTCAGCAAAACCAAAGGCAAACACAAACAACGTGAACCATCAGAAGAAACAGGTTCACCTTAGCCCAAAAGAAAAAAAAGTGTTGCTAAGTCTAGTGGGAAGCAGATGATGCTTGAGGATGAAGATGAAGATATAAATGAAGAAGAACTTACTCGTAAAAATGAAAAACGCAATATAAAGAAAGCCATCATGCAAAGTAAGAAAGACACGGAGGGTAGTGGTTCTGGTGTGAAGGCAAAGGAAACCATACTACCTACTGATATTGATGAATTTAGGAAGCCTGATGAATACATACCTATTCTTGAGAAATCTGCCCAAGTTGATGACGATGTCGACTATCATGACGAACAACAAGCTCATGACGGATTGGAGAATATGGACATTGTCGGATCTGTTGAGAAGACAGCATTTGTAAACACTGAACATCTCGTTACAAATGTTGAACCTACCAAAGCCACAAGTACTACAGTGACTCAACTAGTTATTACAGTGACTCCACCTGCCTTAACTCAACTTCCCTTAACTCTACCATCTCAACCTCTCTCAGCTTCAATGTCAAGTACTGCAATGACCATTGCTCCTACACAACAAACACTAATATCACCAATATCTTTGATTCCATCATTACCGGAATTGTTCATGTTACAAATGGAACAACACACGAAAGCTCAACAAGAAGAGATGGTTCGAGTCAAAGAGGAGTTAGCTCGTCGACAGCAATGTGAAGAATCTACAAGAATATCTCAAGAAGACGCAATTGCTAAATTCTAAGAAGAGTTAGAGTTATCCAGAAAAACACATGCAGAAGAACTAGCTCACGTCAAAGCAAATGAAGTCGCCAAAAATGAAACAACGTTCACTCGTATTCGAGAACTAAAAAAGAGGTATCGAGATGAGAAAGAGATTCTTTCCAAAGCTAACGAATCAATTGTTGGCTCACTTGATGAAAAGGTTAAGGAATCCATCGACACTCTACGAGACGAGTTGAAACATATTACTGCAGGCAACTTCATGATCAAGTCTTCTGGCACTCATCTGTCATATTTTCTTATTGCTCAAAGGCTCACAGGTTATGAGTTGAAGAAACTCTTACATGCTCGGATGATTCAAGTCGGGTCCTACAACCGAACCAAAGCTCAAAAGAATCTTCTAAGGCTCATAAAAAGGCTATGGATGAAGATACTGAGATATTCAAGAAACATGGTACTGTAGTTCCTTACAATATTTTAAATGAAGAGAAAGAGGAAGACAAATCCAACAACGATGTCGATCATGATGATGATGATGGTGGTGATGATGATGAAGGTAGTGATGACGAAGGAGGAATTGATGACGAGGAGGTAATGATGACGAATGCGGTAGTAATAATGAAGGTGGTAGTGATAAAAACAGTAATGATGATGATAATGGTGATCGTGAAGGCGAAAATGGTGATGATAAAGAAGAAGGGGATGGTGATAAAGAGAAAAAGGATGGAGATAAGAAAGACAAGTCTGATAAAGACAAGTCCGATGATGCTGCCAAAGGTGACAAATCTCACAAGGATGAAGTTACCAAATATAAATCAACTCCAACAGCCAAGACACCTCCACCCCGACAAGGAAAACAAACCAAGAAGTTTCATGATGTAGATGCTAATACAGCTTCATCATCTACTCCAGCCACAACAACTCCTGCAACCATATTTCCCTGTCACATCTGCCCCAGTTACCGCTGCTTCGTTTACCAAACCTTTAGTGCAACAACAACTGACAGAACCCGATCAACCTGTACCGGATTTTCCTGTATCTGATCAAGTCCAAGACATACCAGAAACTGAAGCCGTACCTGATGTTGATGTTCCTGTATCTACTCAAGTTCCTGATGTTCCAGAGTCAAGTGAACCAGCATGGGTGGATACACTCGAGGAAGATGAAAATACACCTACACAAACTTGGGTTACACATACTGCTGCACTTCGTCCACTGACAAAGGCTGATGAAGCTGAATTTTCCTAATTCCTCATCAATCGTATAGATTTTTCAAGATACATGGAGTATAACTATGGGTCTAACATAACCCAAGCAATGGTTGTGCGAGGACTCAAAGATCCCACACTTCATGTTAAATCCCAGATCAGCAGCATGGAATACGAGTACAACGCTAATGAGCTTCTGAATGTGATGAGAACTACTCAAAGGGACGGTCTTCATGCACCTAAAACACCTCATCTCATGACAGCAGAAGATGATGATCACATCACACTAGACTTCTTCGTCAGCAATGATCTCGAATACTTGGTCAAGGTAGCAAACAAGTATGCGACCTCATTAACCTTGCTAAAAGCTGCAAATTGGGATTTGATACCTTGGATAGAAGAAAAAGTCAATCATCTCTGGGTACCACAAGTATATTTTCAATATGATCACTATGCTGAATTGGGAGTTTCCCATTGGGACGAGTGTGTGCGACGCACCTAAAATTATGCATGTCTGCACAACTCAGGTCCTCAAGTCTTTTCTCTCTTCCGAATCAGAAGCATCCAAGGAGTTAGGATTGAACCCAAAATTGGCTATCACCACTTGATAGAGATCAGAATCAAAAGAGACGATGAGCAAATCTACACTATCCAGGAAGGAGATTTTCCACTTCTTCGTCTCAAAGATATTGAAGACATGCTGCTTCTAATAACTCACAACACGCTAAGACATTTGAATTCTGAAGAAATCATTGCCTTGAATTCAGTTCTAAGAATGTACACATGTCAAATTGTCATCGAGAAAAGAGTTGAAGATCCACAACTTGGCGTAGAAAGTTATCAAAGGAAGCTAAATCTTTCAAAACCACGTAATCAAGTGTTGCCTAGGCATGCGACCAAATCTCCATACACTAGCACCACTGACCTGATTCCTAGTATTTTTTACTTGAATGGCCGTGGACTAATGAAGTTCATGAGAACTCCAGGGATCAACAAATTCAGTGACAGGACTCTCAACCATATCTAGGAAAAGTTGGTGCATCTCAACAAGAACAAGACTCTTCCAGTTGTTACTGTAGACTGGCACCCGGGATTTCAGCCGAGTGCCAACTATGTGATCAAGAAAATTGATGAAAAGCTAAGGGAAAGCCGTCTTATGAGAAGTCTAGAACGATTCGTCGATGGAAGACCATATGGAGTGCACCACAAGCTAATGGAACGATCCATTTAAAATGGGTCGTACTATCTCAGGTCAACTCCATGTTTTACTTGTGAATATGTAAATACTGTGAATATTGTGCTTTTATGGCTTGCTGTAGTGTGAAAGTATGATAATTTTTCAAGAATTTCTCACGAGATTCTAAATCTTTCAAAATATATCATACTCAAGCTGTAGCACCCCATTTAATAGGATAGGATGCTACAGTAAATTACGACATATCCATAAATAGAAATACCGGAATCAAACATCGGTAGTCTAGTTATTCACACACAAGAAATATAAGTACTGTAAATGGAACGGACTAAACAATATCCAAAAGAAGTAAAGTATGATAAAGTAGGAATAAATGCATAAGGTAAAAGAGGCCAGATAGCTTCCAATCCGAATGCACATACTCTGGAGTTCCTACTTGCGTCCTTGGGTACTTGTCGTTTGAGAACATAGAAAAGAAGACGGCTGAGCATAACGCTCAGTGAACGGATATACAATAAAGCATGGAAGACATTGAATATGAAAGCATATAAAGAGTATAAAGCATGGATGGCAGCGGAAATGAATAAGTCCTGGAAAACCTAGTTGTTTGTCATGTTAACTGGTTTTAGTTCTGAAAACATAGCTTATGTTACTTATGAAAATATGTATTAGTTAATATACCATAATAGCCAATATAGGTCATAAGGTCAACAACGTGCTTGAATAGTTGGAGGCGTGACCTCGTCATGCAAATTAGAGGGGATGCCTCTAATTAACTAGTAAGTGGGTAGGAGGGATCAGATCCTTGTTAGGATGCAAGGCACACACCACATTCATCATGAAATCCTGACTAAAACATGTAACTAGGATTCACCCATACGCGCCACATGATTATATAATAATATAATGGCCAAATAACTGAAAAAAGGGACGCCACGAGCTATCACTCCGTCGTGGTGAAGTCATAACACTAGTGCCTCTAGTGTTATGGTTATGGTACCTCCATAACTAGGTGAAACTGGTCATGCATGTATATGGATAAGGTAATTAATAAACATAAGCATTTAATCTGTAACTACTGGGGAAAACAGTTGGCTGCATATGGGAAATCCTAATGAAGGAAGAGATTGTCCTTACTGAAGGACGGAAAATCCGTACCTTATGTCCAGTAGGAGCTAACATAAACGATGAAGACTAATCCACCTCGACAGATAACACTACATAAAAATATGGACGTGTATGAGTTGTCTGAATTACATGTGTTTTACTGGTTCCGTGTATTATTAGCTTGTTATACGTATTCTGTCATGTCTTACTGTTTACTGTGTTAACTGTAGTTATTATGATGTACTATTGAGTATTATTCATGTATTAGTGTATTATAATACTTATATTGTAATACTAAGTAACTTTCTAAAAATAGCATGTTTCCAAAAATATTAAGTTTCAAAAAATAGAAAGTTTCCAAAAACAGTTAGTTTCCATAAATAGAAATAAGTTGGATTATAAATAATAATTAAAGTTTAATTAGCACAATACAAGTCTTGGTTATAGCTTATTAATTAAATAACTGGTTAATTAGTTAAACAATACGTTATATGATTTTAATTAAAATACATGTTTTAATTAAATAACTAACTAAAAATATCTTATGTTATACATGAATTAATTTAATAAATTAATTAACCTGAAGTTTAATATAACATGTCTTATAAAAATAGTTTTCATGAAAAACCCGAATCTCAAGCCCGTGTTTTAAATAAGCTGAACCAAATAAGCCATACAAAAGTCCCACCGAGACATTGGAGGGTTCTCGGTTGACACTACTTAAACTAACAAACATGTACAACATACCTCGACTTAAAGTCGGGGTCCCTTTGGTCTCGGGTCTGAACAACAAAACCAACCGAGCCCCTTTTGGGGTCTCGGTGGTGCCTCGGTGCACATAACCGAACAAACAAACCCACCCCGACCCTTGTTCGGGGTTGCCTTGCTGCGTCCGAGCCCAGACCAACCTAAGATGAGAGTCTTGGGACTCTCGGTGGTGGTAATCAAAACAAGACGAGCCCCATATGGGGTCTCGGGTGTCTCGGCCGAACCACACCACACACACACCAAACCCGAAAACATGATTTAGTTAATCTATTACATGTTTTATTCTTTTTCTTGATGATTAATTAAGTTATAACATGAGGAAAAAGGTTTGATTTATACCGAATGTGTGAAAAGAAAAAGAGAATGATCACGAACACAAAATCAATGACAAAAATCGTCTGAATCTTCCTTGTGGTTGTATATGGCCGGCGACAATAGCACAAAAAGGAGGCAGGGAAAACTTTTCTGAAAACCTAAAATATGTTTATGTTTTCCTGTATTTTATTATTTACATTTGGGTTATGGGCCAAAGCCCATCTTCCTTCTTTTCTTTGTTGTAGCAACGGCATACGGGAGCCCAACAAGGGAACCCGAAGTTTTTCATGTGTTAAATAATTAGTCGTGTATGCTCGTGATTTAATATTCGTGATTTTGGTATTCGTGATCGTGTCACATTTATAATATTCATGATTGTTCGTTATTTATTGACGTGACACGTGTATTAATATTATAAATGGAAAGTTTAAATTTTATCGTGTTTTCGTAAGTTATTGTTCACGTGTACTGCTCATAGGTTTTTAATGCGGGTTTTACAACTCTTCCCCTCTAAAATAACAATGCGTCGTCGAATTGGAGAAAGGTAAACTGAAAGAAAACATACCCGAATTAGAACTGGAAATGAGGGTTGATCCCCTCCAGAGGATTTTGACGAAAGGGATCGTCTTCCTCCGCATGACACGATCTTGTCTCTCAAGAACTCTCTCGGGTTCTTCGACGTATGAAAGATCCTCTCGAATCTGATCAAGTGGATACTGGACAACATGAACTGGATGATAGTTGTATCCTCTGAGTAAGGACACATGGAACACGTTGTGAACATGTGATAGCTGAGGCGGTAATGCTAAATGGTATGACACTTCACCAACGCGTTCTATGATGTTGAAGGGTCCAATGAAGCGAGGACTGAGCTTCCCTCTGATTCCAAAACGACAAACTCCTCGTGCAGGCGATACCTTGAGGAAAACGTGACCACCTATGTTGAAAGACACATCTCTACGACGTTTATCAGCATGGCTCTTCTCATGAGCACGAGCTTCCTGAAGCTTTGCCTTGGCGATAGCGACCTTCTCATTGGTCAATTCAATCATCTCTGGACCCTCAAGCAGTCGTTCGCCCACCTGATCCTAGCAGATTGGTGCGCGACGCTTTCTACCATACAACATCTCGAAGGGAGCACACTTGATGCTAGCGTGCCAGCTGTTGTTGTATGCGAATTCTACTAGGAATATATAGTTATCCCAGCTTCCTGACCACTCTAGAGCACACGATCGCAGCATGTCCTCCAATGTCTTAATGGTATGTTCCGACTATCCTTCGGTCTGAGGATGAAAGGCAGTGCTGAGCTTAAGTCTTGTGCCCCAAGCTTTCTGTAGACTCTACCAGAAACGTGATGTGAAACGGGGATCTCTGTCAAAGATGATTTCTGATGGAGTACCATGTAGTCTCATGATCTCCCTCCGGAATGTGTCTACTAATTTGCTGACCGGATGCTTCTTGTGAATCGACAGAAAATGAAAAGATTTAGTCAACCTATCCACAATGACCCAGATAGCGTCGTTCTTCTTCTGAGTAACCGGAAGACCAGTGACAAAATCCATGGAGATTTTGTCCCATTTCCATGCTGGAATATCTAATGGTTGTAGTAAACCACTTTCTCGCTTGTGTTCGATCTTCACCTGTTGGCAGATCATACACTTAGAAACGAAGGTGGCAACATCCTGCTTCATACCACTCCACCAAAACTGTTGCTTGATGTCGGGGTACATCTTGGTAGAACCAGGATGTATGGTAAATGGAGAACTGTGAGCCTTAGTCAACACAGCTTCCCTGAGAGTAGAGTCATCAAGAACCACTAGTCTAGTGCCCTGCCATAAGATACCGTCGTCATCAACACGAAACTTCCTCTACTGATCAAGGTTCTGAATGATAGCCCAAATCTCACCATCGTCCTTCTGAGATTCCTTGATCCTAGAATGTAAGTCTGGTTCCACTCTAAGATTAGCCCAGTAACCGTGATGTCCTCGTACACAAGACTCAATAGACGTCATCTCTATGTTACGAATGATCTCCTTTGCAATCCAGATGTCAGCAATCATACCCGACCTTCTGCTTAGGACATCTGCCACCACATTTGCCTTACTAGGATGGTACTGAATGTTGGTTTCGTATTCCTTCAATAGCTCTAACCATCCTCTGTCTCATGTTCAGTTCCTTCTGTGTGAAGATGTACTTGAGACTCTTATGGTCGGTGAATATGTCACATGATTCACCATACAAATAATGTATCAAGATCTTCAACGCGAAAACAACTGCTGCAAGCTCTAAATCGTGAGTAGGATAGTTTTCTTCATAAGGTTTCAGCTGTTGTGATGCGTATGAAATAACCTTCCCATGTTGCATGAGAACGCAGCCTAATCCCTTTCCTGAAGCGTCATTATATATCTGAAATCCACCTGAGCTAGATGGGAGAGTAAGAATAGGTGTAGTCACTAACTTCTGCTTCAGATCTTCAAAGCTCTTCTCTCGCTCTTCTGTCCAGACGAACTTCTCTCCTTTCCTAATTAGCTTAGTCAAAGGTAAGGCTAACCGTGAAAAGTTCTCTATAAACCTGCGGTAGTAGCTAGCTAAACCCAAAAAACTTCTAACTTCTATTGCAGATGTAGGTCTCGGCCATTTAGTGATAGCTTCAACCTTGGTAGGATCCATGGTGATCCCTTCTGCACATAAAATATGGCGCAGAAATGCCACATTGGTTAACGAGAACTAACACTTAGAGAACTTGGCGTACAACTGCTTCTGACAAAGAATCTGTAAGACTTTACGAAGGTGTTCCTCATGTTCCTCCTTGGATTTGGAGAATATCAAGATGTCATCAATGAACACGATAACGAACTTGTCCAGAAACTCATGGAAGACATGGTTCATCAAATCCATGAAGACGGCTGGAGCATTAGTGAGTCCGAATGGCATAACTACGAACTCGTAGTGCCAATAACGTGTACGAAAAGCAGTCTTGGAGATGTCCTGCTCTTTAACCCGTAACTGATGGTAGTCGGACCTCGGATCAATCTTAGAGAAATACTTGGCGCCCTGAAGTTAATCGAATAGGTCGTCAATACGCGGCAAAGGGTAACGATTCCTGATCTTGATCTTGTTCAGCTCATGATAATCTATACATAAACGCATGCTGCCGTCTTTCTTCTTCACGAACAGTACCGGTGCATCCCATGGTGATGCACTGGGACGGATGAAACCTCGTTCCAGAAGTTCCTACAGTTGATCTTTTAGTTCCTTAAGCTCTATAGGAGCCATACGGTAAGGAGCTTTGGAAATCGGCTATGCACCTGGTAAAAGCTCGATTCCAAACTCGACTTCACGAATAGGTGGTATGCCCGGAAGTTCATCTGGAAATACGTCAGGAAACTCTAACACAATAGGCTGATCTTGAATTGATGGAGACTCGGTAGTAATGTCATGAATATGGCTATGAAGCCCTGACAGCCGTGTGATAGCAATGTACGCGCCTCCATGGATGAAATAATATGTACTGACCTCCCTGGAAGAAAACCATGGTATATGTACTCTGGAGATTTAACATCACCGAAGATAACCCAATAAGTGTGACATTCATTCATGGCCTGGTGTTTGGATAACTAGTCCATGCCCAAAATCAAGTCAAAATCGCACATGTCCAAAGGATGCGTCAACTCTGCGGATCTTGTCAACAAATTCTAGGGGAAGACCTCTAAACATCTGAGTGATTCATACAGAGTCCCTAAGTGGCGTGGAAATGCATAAGGCCTTATCTAATGGCATCAGGAAATCCTAACACATACATCAAAAGTAGTGGACACGACTGAATACGTCGCTCAAGTATCAAATAGAACACATGCTACCAAACCATTCATAAAGATATTTTCGATGACGGTACCTGAAGTCTTATTCGCCTGATCTCTAGTAGTAGTGAACACGCGACCAGAAGTAGGAGGTGGCTTGGTGTCGGCGTGTCCAGAGGTGCCTTCTATCTTACCCTGGTGACAGTCCTTCTGCTGATGGCCTTGTTGGCCACACTTGAAACAACCACCAGTACCTCGGCGACAAATACGAGAGTGTCTGCGCGAACAAGTAGGACATATAGGATGCGTGAATCCTCCAGCAGGCATCCTAGTTAGCTGAGAGAATGTTTAAGGATTACATACATGAGACATGATCGTGGAACATATACATGATTACATAGAAGGTATATAATTTACTAGATGAGGTAGAACGGTTAGGCTATGAACCCCTACGGTCCTGATCACTGCCGTTACCATTGTTCCTGAATTAACAATTGTTAGAGTGTTAGAATACCATAACATAAAATATTTGAACATGAAAGAAGGTTAATGTAGGGACCTATTGTTGTTCGAGTTATTAGCGTTGTTACGGTAACCATCGTTACCGCCACGCCTCTTAGAACCAGAACGGTCGTTAGTCTGATCGTTTCCCTTGGATGCTTGCTCCTTAGCGGCCGCAGGCTTACGGTCGTCAGTCTTCTGCCTGGAATATAATGTTGAACAGAGGATTATATGAATGAATAATACTTATGGAAATGAATTGGTTACAATTGGTGATTGAAGATACCTCTTCACTGCTCTGTCATCACCGAACTCCTCTCGTTCCGGAAGCATCTCGAGCTTACGGGCTGCATCGGCCACCTGTGCCACTCTATTAAAAGTAGCACATACCAAGTTGTTGGCAACTGAAGTACGAAGTACCCAACAAAACTTCTCAACCTGCTACGCAGCAGTTCCTGCGGCTGGACACAGAAATCCTACCAAACGGAGAAATCTTTGCATGAATTCGTTGTTGTTTTCACCAGCAATCTGTCGAATGTTGTGGTAGTCCCTCTTGAGCTTTTCTTGCTCAGCATGTGGAAAGTACTGATTAAGGAAGATCTCCTTAAACCGGTCCCATGTCAGCTGTGCAACCCAATTGTCACCACTGTTGGACTGCTTGACCGATTTCCACCACTACAGCACATCACCTTCAAACTTATAGCAAGCCATTCTTGCCTTGAAAACATCATTACAACCCATTGCATCGAAAATCTTCTCGATGTGAGAAATCCAAGCTTCAACCTCGTTGGGGCTGTCAGTCTGCTCAAACGAACGAGGTCGCTGTTTGTTGAATCTCACCAACCAAGTCATAAGAGTAACTAGTGGAGGAGGAGGAGGAGCATTGTGATTGCCATGAGCCTGGAATTCCGCCTGAACTTCATCTTTGATTTCATTGCGAAGTTGGGGAAGGATGGCTTGCAGAGTTGCATTGACAGCTGCTGGTAAATCTGGAGTATTGCGATTTTTCACCATCTGACAGTTTAAAACAACAAAATGCAACATAAATCATAAATCTGAAATGATATAACATATGAATGCATGAACAATGTATAAAACAAAGAAGCAGTTTATAATGCGTGAAACAATGTAAAAATGCATGATGTAGTTTATAAAACTTTTATTTTAACGGGAGTGAACGCCTATGGTCAGTTCACTCAAAACAAAAGACATGGCGCGGGGACGCCAATGGGTCGGTCCTAAAGTTAAAAGTTTCAATAAAAGCACATGAGACTAAATAGGGCCAGTCCTGTACCAACCATTACTTAGTCATAAACCTGCTACAATGATATAAATGCATGAAATAAAATGAAAATGAATGAATGCATGAAATCTAACTATCAGTTCTAGGAAGACACTGGTGACTACCCGTAAGTCACATGTCATGTTTTACAGAGCTACAGGTCGAAACCTTGGCTCTGATACCATTATTGTAACACCCCATTTAATAGGATAGATAGCTACAGTAAATTATGGTGTATCATCAAAGCATACAAGGTAAATGTCTAAACATTCATGACCATAATTAGAAATACCGGGAATCAAACATCGGTAGTCTAGTAACTCATACACAAGCAATATAAGTACTATAAATGGAAAGGACTAAAAAATGTCCAAAAGAAGTAAAGTATGATAAAGTAGGAATAAATGCATAAGGTAAAAGAGGCCAGATAGCTTCCAATCCGAATGCACATACTCTGGAGTTCCTACTTGCGTCCTTGGGTACCTGCCATTTGGGAACATGGAAAAGTAGACGGTTGAGCCTAACGCTCAGTGCACGGATATACAATAAAGCATGGAAGACATGGAATATGAAAGCATATAAAGAGTATAAAGCATGAATGGCAGCGGAAATGAATAAGTCCTAGAAAACCTAGTTGTTTGTCATGTTAACTGGTTTTAGTTCTGAAAAGATAGCTTATGTTACTTATGAAAATCTGTATTAGTTAATGTACCATAATAGCCAATATAGGTCATGAGGTCAACAACGTGCATAAATACTTGGAGGGGTGACCTCGTCATGCAAATTAGAGGGGATGCCTCTAATTTACTGGTAAGTGGTAGGAGGGATCAACTCCTTGTGAAGGATGCAAGGCACACACCACATTTACCATGAAATCCTGACTGAAACATGTAACTAGGATGCACCCATACGCCCCACATGATAATATAATAATATAATGGCCAAATAACTGAAAAGGGACGCCACGAGCTATCACTCCGCCGTGGTGAAGTCATAACACTAGTGCCTCTAGTGTTACGGTTATGGTACCTCCATAACTAGGTGAAAATGGTCATGCATGTATATGGCTAAGGTAACTAATAAACATAAGCATTTAATCTGTAACTATTGGGGAAAACAGTTGGTTGCATACGGGAAATCCTAATGAAGGAAGAGATTGTCCTTACTGAAGGACGGGAAATACGTACCTTATGTCCAGTAGAAGCTAACGGAAACGATGAAGACTAATCCGCCTCGAGGATAACACTACATAAAAATATGGACGTGTATGAGTTGTCTGAATTACATGTGTTTTATTGGTTCCGTGTATTATTAACTTGTTATACGTATTATGTCATGTCTTACTGTTTACTATGTTAACTGTAGTTATTATGATGTTCTGTTGAGTATTATTCATGTATTAGTGTATTATAATACTTGTATTGTGATACTAAGTAACTTTCTAAAAATAACAGGTTTCCATAAATAGTAATTTTTTAAAAATAGAAAGTTTCCAAAAAGTGTAAGTTTCCATAATTAGAAATAAGTTTGATTATAAATAATAATTAAAGTTTAATTTGCACAATACAAGTCTTAGTTATAGCTTATTATTTAAATAACTGGTTAATTAATTAAACTATAGGTTATATGATTTTAATTTAAATACATGTTTTAATTACATAACTAAGTAAAAATACCTTAGGTTATACATGAATTAATATAATAAATTAATTAACCTAAAGTTTAATATAACATGTCTTATAAAAATAGTTTTCATGAAAACCCGAATCCCGAGCCCGTGTTTTAAATAAGCCGAACCAAATAAGCCATACAAAAGTCCCACCGAGACCTTGGAGGGGTCTCGGTTGACACTACTTAAACTAACAAACATGTAAAACATACCCCGACTTAAAGTCGGGGTCCCTTTGGTCTCGGTTCCGAACAACAAAACCAACCGAGCCCCTTTGGGGGTCTCGGTGGTGCCTCGGTGCACACAACTGATGCGATGAGGAATGTCGGTGTATTTTAATTATATATGTTATAGATCAAATTTAAGAAATTACCTTTAGGAAAAGGTAATAATCCATAAATAAGCCGAAGACGAATTCAATTAAACACGTGAGCGATCCCGGTTCGTTGTACACAAGGACCTTATGAATTTGAGACGTTTGTTTTAATTTGGACAATTGATTCGAATTGGTTTTCAGTTTTTAATCTAAAAGTAATTATACCAATATTAAAACCTAAGTGCATGAATCGTATCCCAACGAAAATTCTAAAAGTCAATTATTAAAACTATTTAAAATTTAAACTCTACTTTACTTAAAATATTTAATTATTTAAAATGAAACAATTTTATCTTAACAAATATATTTTTAAACAAAATTTAAAAAAACAAAATATTAAACTATTTACATTTCTATAAGTAATTCAAACAATATGATTCAAACAATATGATTTAAACAATATGATTTAAATTTAAATAATGAAACTTTTTATTAAAATGGAAATTAAAAGCTGACAGCTAAATTATTCAAGCCATATTACTTACTAAAGCTGTAGATCAACAAGAAAAAGTGGCTAGACCAGTTGGTTAGCACACTTGTATATAACCGTGAGGCCACGGGTTCGATCCACAAGGGTGGATTTTTTTTTGTGATGAATTATTTTTAGATATGAATGATTATGGCATATTACTAAGTCACAGTACCCAAACCATTCATTTTGGGTAGCTGATATGTAGCAGATCTATTCAAAATTCAACAACACAAAGTAGTTAATACAAATTCCACAGAAACATATACTGAACAATCAACATAATAGTCGCAAAACTATAACAGCAGATTATAAGAGAAGCTAAAATTAAAATTTTCACACCAAAGCAATCAAACACACAGATTAATCGCAGATTCAACAGATAAACTTAGAAAATAATTTAAATAATTCAGTTAATTAAAACAACCAGTCTACACAAATTAGGATCTCAGTTCATAAAAGCTACTTTCTATCATCTATAAATCCTAAAACCCGCAGTCTAAAAAACGTACTAACATACCCCAACTAACAAAGCAAATCATACCCAAACTGAAATCTCATATCTTACCAATCAGATTCAATATAGGAAATCATTCAGAAAATATAACTCAAATAAAAACCCCCAAGCATTATACAGTCCAAATCAGTTAAACAGAAAAAACATACCAATAGATCTATAAGCATCAACAGTTAAATAAACTCACAATAATATTTAAACAATATACCTAAACAGCTTATAACATAATGTTTTAATATATCAAATCCTCACAAATCAAACAATATGCATACTTAAAAGTTGTAAAAGAAAGAAATGAGGTTTACCTTGGTTTGAAGAGACCTTTGATGACGAAGGTAGGAGCTGAGCCATCTTAAAAATGTCACCACCATAAGACACCATTTCTAACCATGAACCAAACACGAACCATCAACATCACGTATCATAACTGTACCTCGAAACACCTTTTATTTTTTTTATAAATCAAACCATTAGGGTTTGATTTTATCCAAATTCTACTTTAATTATTTAATTCAAACTATTATATTAGCTTGATCAAATAATTTTTTCGTATTATTTAATTCAAACTATTATATTAGCTTGATCAAATAATTTTTTATCATATTAACACATCAAATAGAAGTAAGATAATTTTATTAAAACTATAACAGTAAAATGACAAGATGAATACTCAAATTAACTTTTATTAGATCAGTAAAAAAATATTACAATACTATGAAATTAAAATACAATAAATCCTACAACTATTTCAACATTATAACACTAAGTAAAAATTGGAATATGAATTACACATTAATTGGGGTTTTTTATAGGCTAACCCCAAACCCTTGAGTGAGAGTTTGTTGAAGCAAAATCTTCATCTTGACCATTCAATCAGCATATTCTCTTTCTTCTCTTGATCTTATCGTGGCATGATTGTGTGCTAGTTGTGCTTCTTTGAAGCTGACTTGGCCTTCTTTTATTGGTGGATGATGGAAGGTGAGGTGTTTCCACCAATCACAATCAAAGTTGTGACAGATGGGGAGGCCACGTGGATTGATACAGCCCATCCTTATCCCCCGAAAAAGTTATGAATTAATTCCAAGCGCGTGTGGCTTCACAGGCTGGATCTAAGAAAGCCCCAATTTCTAGTTTTGATCTAGGGTTTTATTTGGAAATATGGTAACTATGGTTTATTGTTTGTAACAGAGAGAGGAAAAGGGTAAGTTTGGTGTGAGTTTTGACTAAAAAGTGAATAAATATTCACTTTAAGGAACATTGTAACCGTTCTTTGATAAATAACCCTAATGGGCTTTTGAGTCCACGCGTTTTACACTTCACATGTCTCATGAAAATTGTTAAGCTGGGCTTGGGCCATGAAGATATCACTTCATCCGTCTCATAGTTTAATCATTTTGGGCTTATTGGGCTTTAATTCCATGAATGAGTAATACATTTCTTTAAATGGGATTTTAGGCCCATTAATCATAAGTGGGACCCACAAGGCCCATTTAACCTTTAAAATATTAAATCCTCTAAAAACGAACTCAATTTTCGGCTTTCTTGATTTTACTTTAAATCCCGTGTCGTTTTTGCTGGTTTTCGTGAACTTCGGTACCTACACACATGATACAACAAAAACACATATACAATGCAATATTCATTCATTTTATGCATTTAATGATTGTCTTATGATACAAATTATATGAGTAAAATCACTCATATCTAAGCAATTGTGGTGTCCTCACGCAATGATAAAATAAAGCTACTACCTACACTTTATTTGACTTTTGACACTTTATTTTGCAAAGACATAATGTAATGTTTTCATTATTTAAAAAAATAACTTTTAGGATCATAAAACTCAAATAGATTCATCGTCCTTGACTTTTTACTTTTCTAAGCCAAGTTTAAAAACAAGATAATTTTCAATCATAAGCCCAAAATTTATGACCACTCACACAAGTAATTTGTGTTAAACTCAATCTCCTTTTATTCCTAATTGTATCTCTAGATTTTAAATTATTTTTATTCACCCAAAGGCTCATTTGACTTATTTGATATTTATTAATCCAAAAATTAAGGCAAGAACGGTATAAACTCTACACTCAAAACCTAACGTCGACTTCAAAAACCGTTGTAACTAAAGAAATCCCACATCAAGGATAACTTAACACGATTTGAGGGATAAATCCCCGGATCCGAAATTTGGCTAATAGGACTACTTAAAGCAACAATAAATCCTCCAAAGTCAAATTTTGAGCTTATTAATGGAGTTAGCAAAAATTACATCATACACCTTGAGGCTCTTTAAGATGTAAGAGTGCTCCTTATATTATAATCCACACCCGAAGGCTCCTTGCACATAAAGAATGGAATTGACATTCACCTTCCCACCTTATGGCTCAGGATGATGAAGCAATTTTTATATAACACCTCACCATGTCATACACCCTAAGGCTCTAATGACAAGGTTAGTGCTACATGACTCCCACCCGAAGGCTCAAAGAGAACATGCTTTTATTTATTCTTCTTATTATTATTATATGTATAATAAGCCAAATTTCCGCAATCCCGTGATCAAAAGTCCATGACGCTGACACCCTTAATGTGTTCTCACTTTAATTATAAGGGAAGAAAAAGAAGGAGTTATGACTAAAGATATTAAGCCTAAACCGCTAAAAACTTCATTTATTAAGCAATTAATTATTCAAGCGTGAAAAATAAATACGAGGAGAATAAATCAAACATAAAAATACTTACACAAGGAAGAATTAACCTAAAAAACTTATGATTAAACTTTATCATCTATTTTTCTCCATATTGTAAAATCTCAAAAATGTGAAATTAATGGATACTTAGACAATTAAATCAAAGTTTTAGGTTTTCAAGTCATCTATAGGATCTTGCATCTTCTTAGACTTTTTCAAGTGTAGAATTTGCATTTTAAAGTTCACTTGATAAACGACTTACTAGGATCAATTATAGGAACTTGCGAAAAGTTCTCGTTCTTAAACCCGTTGAGTTAAGACTTTCACATTTTAAAGTTCCCTATATAAAAGCCTAGCAAAACTTGATTTAAACACGTTAAGGAAAAAGCTAAGGTAAAAACCGAGTCGAGTCTAAAACTATTTTTATTTTCACCAACGAAAAGCCTACATTTGTGTCAAAAGCACTTATTTTCTTTATTATAAACACAAAATAACACTAAAAATTTAAAAAATTTATGAAAATCGAGAAAAATGATTATGTTTAGACACGACAAAATCAATTGCAAGCGATTATATCGAGTGACTCGGCCATGCTAAAACCAAACATTGTCCTCATTGTTTCCTAGCTCAAGAGTAACACCCCTTGCTAAAACACGAAGAGTCTAATGCAAAAGTCCTAACATGGTAAGAGCACGCAAATCTATAAACCGTTTATTAATTATGCTTCAAGATAAAACGTTAGTCGATAAAAATCAAAGGATAGAGAGTGTGCCCCTTTTTACCATCAAAGAATGGTAGATCAAGTGGACTTGCAAAAACCAAACACGAGAGTCTTCAATGATTAGGGTCATACCTAAGATTCACAACACAACAAAACACGAACATGAGTTTGAAAGATCAAGCCTTATTAGTGTTAGAAAATAGATAGAAGATAGAATGTATGGGACTCCCCCACAAGGCACCTCGTTTTTGTTAACCGAGTCATGAGCTCGACTCGATCCCCGCATTCATTGGTCCATGGGGAAAATGGTGAAAACCGGCATAATGGAATAAAATCCAACATAAAGCACGATGTCGGGGTCAAAGATCATATCCTCGTTGTCGGATGACAAACGAAAGGATGAAACTCCAACACAAATCTCCAAAAAGAGATGGTGGTCACAAATCATGATATGGATATAGTATGCTCCCCGAGATAATCTCGCACCAAGATGATTGATAAATCTTTCAATTATTACATCGGTGAAAGGCCGAGATTTCCCTAAATCAATGATTCCGGGGTCGAATACCTCGTCCTCGGGAGAGAAAGGATTAGACAACATGGTGTCTTCTCCCCATGCTAATCCATAATCATATAAAGCACATGGTAATGGTGAGATAAAAGTCTCAATCATAATGGTATTAACATGCATGACTTTGTTAACCTTGTCACTCTTATGAATGTGAACAAAGGGATCATGATACTCAAAATGAGTCGCATGAAAAACCCACACATTAAGATCAAAGCGAGTGGGAAAGAGATTTGGAGTAAAGAAAATTTCTTCCTCCGGTTCAACATTATCATCATCATAAATCGGGTGATCAAACCATGGATTTTCAACACCGTCATTATAAACATTCTCAAGATAGGAAGTGTTTATCTTTTGTTCACTAGACTTTTCCTCAAATTAAAAAAGAGGATTCGAGTATGTCACATAAATGTCATCAATCTTGTGATCACAAGAAATATCCGACGTAGTATCAAGTGTGTCACACTCGGATACAAGCTCATCATTCTCATTAGAAGGTAGTTCATCGGAGAATGGTACGTAAATCATGAAGATCACGTTCGATCTCGAGATCGTGAACGTCTTCACTTCCCCGTGGAAGTGGATCAATAAGAGCAACAAGTTCATCGATGAACTTATCCAACGAATAGTCTCTAACCTCACTCGGTGTGAAGTTAGGAATCAAAGGCTCTTAAAATGAAGATTGTGCCTTGGTATCATCAACTTGGTCCTTCGGAGGGAATGAAAATGAGTCCACTTTCAACGATTTTTCAATTAAAGCAATATCTCCCACCGGATCGAAATTCTCACAATCAAACTCACTAGCATCGAATGGTGCACTAAGGTAATAATCAATTTCCTTATCGATCTTAGAACTAACATCATCCTCGAGTAGAAAATAATTAAACATGATAGAGGATTAAGAAGATTATTTTTGGTATTTTTCGTAAATCAATCAAAGATTGATAAAAACAAGGAGTAAGGATAATTACTATGGAAGTAATCTACCCTCGGTCGACTTTGAAACGTAGGTGAAAACCTAACCGTCTCGAGGTTCAATAAGTAAAAAACTAAAATAAGATTTAATACTACTTGAATCGGCAAAACAATAATCGGTCGTCCCTCTCAATATACGCACAAGCAAGTGGGGAAACGAGGTTGCACAAAGCACTTAAAAACCTTTTTCGTTAGACGGCCTTTTATAGCTCGTCGCCTTATACCCACCTTATAGTTTGTATAAATCGAGTTCAAACTTTTTATTAGTATTTATCTATTTTGCCTTTTTTTGTTTTGGATTCAAATACAATAGCTAGGTGATGAAATCCCAACTAAGGTCTTATTTGGAAGTATGTAAATTTATTCTTCTACGTAATACAATATAATAATCACAAAAAACACGAAAAATGATATATATACTATAATAATTGAAAAATAACAAAACTTTCCGAGGACAGAAAGGGTCTTCAAATCAACGATCAACAAATCTCCACGAACGAATCGTACGCCAAAAATTTTGATGTGATGAGGAATGTCTGTGTATTTTAATTAGATACGTTATAGATAAAATTTAGGAAATTACCTTTAGGAAAAGGTAATAATCCATAAATAAGCCGAAGACGAATTCAATTAAACACGTGAGCGATCTCGGTTCGTTGTACACGTGGACTATATGAATTTGAGACGTTTGTTTTAATTTGGATAATTGATTCGAATTGGTTTTCGGTTTTTAATCTAAAAATAATTCTACCAATTTTAAAACCTAAGTGCATGAATCGTATCCAACGAAAATTCTAAAAGTAAATTATTAAAACTACTTAAAGTTTAAACTCTACTTTACATAAAATATTTAATTATTTAAAATTAAATTTTTTTATCTAAACATATATATTTTTAAACTAAATTTAAAAAAACAAAATTTTAAACTATTTAAATTTCTAAAAGTAATAAAATATATTTTCATTAATTTTTTTTATTTTTTTTAACTTTATAAAAGTAATTTTAAACAATATGATTTAAATTTAAATAATGAAACTTTGTATTAAAATGGAAATTAAAAGTTGACAGCTAAATTATTCAAGCTATATTACTTACTAAAGCTGTAGATAAACAAGAAAAGGTGGCTAGACTAGTTGGTTAGCACACTTGTATATAACCATGAGGCCACAGGTTCAATCCACAGGGGTGGATTTTTTTTTTGTGACGAATTATTTTTGAATATGAATGATTATGGAAGATTACTAAGTCACAATACCCAAACCATTCATTTTGGGTAGCTGATATGTAGCAGATCTATTCAAAATGAAACAACACAAAGCAGTTAATACAAATTCCATAGAAACATATACTGAACAATCAGCATAATAGTCTCAAAACTATAACAGTAGATTATAACAGAAGCTAAAATTAAAATTTCCACACCAAAGCAATCAAACACATAGATTAATCGCAGATTCAGCAGATAAACATAGAAAAGAACTTAAATAATTCAGTTAATTAAAACAACCAGTCTACACAAATTAGGATCTCAGTTCATAAAAGCTACTTTCTATCATCTATAAATCCAAAAACCCGCAGTTTAAAAAAAACGTCCTAACATACCCCAACTAACAAAGCAAATCATACCCAAACTGAAATCTCATATCTTACCAAGCAGATTCAATATAGGAAATCATTCAAAAAATATAACTCAAATAAAAACCCCCAAGGAGTATACAGTCCAAATCAGTTAAACAGAAAAAACATACCAATAGATCTATAAGCATCAACAGTTAAATAAAATCACAATAATATTTAAACAATATACCTAAATAGCTTATAACAGAATGTTTTAATATATCAAATCCTCGCAAATCCAAACTTTCATCATCAAACAGTATGCATACTTAAAACTTGTAAAAGAAAGAAATGAGGTTTACCTTGGTTTGAAGACACCTTTGATGACGAAGGTAGGCGCTGAGCCACCTTAAAAACGTCACCACCATAAGACACCATTTCTAACCATGAACCCAACTCGAACCAACAACATCACGTACCATAACAGTACCTCGAACCACCTTTTATTTTTTTTATAAATCAAACCATTGGGGTTTGATTTTATCCCAATTCTACTTCAAACTATTATATTAGCTTGATCAAATAACTTATTTCATATTATAACATCAAATAGAAGTAAGATATTTTTATAAAAACTTTAACAGTAAAATGACAAGATGAATACTCAAAATAACTTTTATTAGATCAGTAAAAAAAATATTACAATACTATGAAATTAAAAACAATAAATCTGACAGCTATTTCAACATTATAACACTAAGTAAAAATTGGAATATGAATTACAAATTAATTGGGGGTTTTTATAGGCTAACCCCAAACCCTTGAGTGAGAGTTTGTTGAATCAGAATATTCATCTTGACCATTCAATCAACATCTTCTCTTTCTTCTCTTGATCTTAGGTGGAAAATGGTTCTTTTGCACACGGATCACCAACGTGGCATGATTGTATGCTAGTTGTGCTTTTTTGAAGCTGACTTGGCCTTCTTTTATTGGTGGATGATGGAAGGTGAGGTATTTCCACCAATCACAATCAAAGCTGTAACAGATGGGGAGGCCACGTGGATTGATACAGCCCATCCTTATCCCCCAATAAAGTTGTGAATTAATTCCAAGCGCGTGTGGCTTCACACGCTGGATCTAAGAAAGCCCTAATTTTTTGTTTTGATCTATGGTTTTATTTGGAAAGATGGTGAATGTGGTTTATTGTTTGTAACATAGAGAGGAAAAGGGTAAGTTCGGTGTGAGTTTTGTCTAAAAAGTGAATAAATATTCACTTTAAGTACCATTGTAACCGTTCTTTGATAAATAACCCGAATGGGCTTTTGTGTCCACACGTTTTACACTACACATGTCTCCTGAAAATGGTTAAGTTGGCTTGGGCCATGAATATATCACTTCATCCGTCTCATAGTTTAATCATTTTGGGCTTATTGGGCTTTAATTCCATGAATTAGTAATACATTTCTTTAAATGGGTTTTAGGCCCATTAATCATAAGTGGGACCCACAAGGGCCATTTAACCTTTAATGTATTAAATCCTCTAAAAACGAACTCAATTTTCGTCTTTCATGATTTTACTTCAAATCCCGTGTCGTTTTTTCTGGTTTTCGTGAACTTTGGTACTTACACACATGATTCAACAAAAACACATATACAATGCAATATTCATTCATTGTATGCATTTAATGATTGTTTTATGATACAAATGATATGAGTAAAATCACTCATATCAACAACCTAAGAAACAAACCCACCCCGACCCTTGGTCGGGGTTGCCTTGTTGCGTTCAAGCCCACACCAACCCAAACCGAGAGTCTTGGGACTCTCGGTGGTGGTAATTAAAACAAGTCGAGCCTCATATGGGGTCTCGGGTGTCTCGGCCGAACCACACCACACACAAACCAAACCCGAAAACATGATGTAATTCATCTATTACATGTTTTATTCTTGTTCTTGATGATTAATTAAATTATAACATGAAATCAAAAGAATTAAATAAAAAAAAGCGTTTGATTTATACCGAATATGTGAAAAGAAAAAGAGAATGATCACGAACATAGAATCAATGACGAAAATCGTCTGAATCTTCCTTATGGTTCTATATGGCCGGCGGCAATAGCACAAAAAGGAGACAGGGGAAACTTTTCTGAAAACCTAAAATATGTTTATGTTTTCTTGTATTTTATTATTTACAATTGGGTTATGGGCAAAAGCCCATCTTCCTTCTTTTCTTTGTTGTAGCCGCGGCATAGGGGAGCCAACAAGGGAACCCGAAGTTTTTCATGTGTTAAATAATTAGTCGTGTATGCTCGTGATTTAATATTCGTGATTTTGGTATTCATGATCGTGTCACATTTATAATATTCATGATTGTTCGTTATTTATTGTCGTGACACGAGTATTAATATTATAAATAGAAAGTTTAAATTTTATCGTGTTTTCGTAAGTTATTGTTCATGTGTGCTGTTCATAGGTTTTTAATGCTGGTTTTACACAAGCACTACAACTAACCCTCATTACCTTGAGGGGGGGCATTGATATGTTCTATGGCCAACAACTAATTACATTTTGTTACCGAAAGACCGCTAAATCCATTAATATCCAAAATATTGATGGTTAACATTTTGGATAAGGGGAGAAAATGGGATCAAGGAGACTTGTTAACATATGTGGCTAAAAATGAAAAGAGCTTAATGAAGGATCCAACTTGATTGCTATGCATATGTTAAGGGGGAATGGATTGTGAAAATAGAAGTCCTTAGGAAAAATGGAGAATGGATTGTGAACGTAGTTGAATGCCGACCAAGTACTGATGCTAGCACTGGACCAATCACAACAAGGTGCTAGTGATGATGTATTGGTAAGCATTGAAGGGATTAAAGAATGTAAAAGAAATGTAAAGATAAAGGGTGTAAAGAAAGAAGCCCTCCTTACAACTTAGGAAGAAACCGGGTCAACTCATCTTGAAGAAAAAGTATAATGGACCCAGTGATGTGATGCACAACCCCTCCCAGCCAACTCAAATATCTCTCAAAAGATATTTGTTTTAATGTCACGGAGTTCAACATGTTATCTATCAGTTTATTCACTCCGAATAAATTGATATTGAAAAGGTGGCAATCCTCTCCATCCTCCGCTCACCAAAACAATATGCACCATTGAGTCTAGAGCCACGAGATCATCAAGAGTCTCAATAGGACACAATTATAAAAACAAGAAAGATTTTTATGAGTCGTATGCAATATTCTTGTAATATTGCCAGAACATCTGAGCGATACGAAAGTATTACAATGAAGATGGAAATCCTGCTTGATCCAACATCAAACAAGCTCATGGTAGGTGACACGTGCGGTTCTTTAAGAACTAATCTTGTGATAACTGGAAAGAAACGATGGTTTGACTCTTAATTGAGATTAAACTTGTTCCAGGGCCTCTACGCAAAATCTAAGTGATCTTGCTAGAACACTCAGAGTGGCACTCTTTAGTGTTCATAATGAAGAGTGGAAATCCTTCCAGTGTCAACATCAAACAGCACTGTGGTAGGTGACAAGCAAGATTCTATTAGAATCCAGCTCGTGACAACTGGAAAGCAACGATGGTGAAAATCTTAATTGAAATTCACTTGTTCCAGGTTCATGAATTGACGGCTTCAATCATAAGGATATCTATTATCCAAGTGATTCACTCTTTATGTTCGCAGTCAGCTTTGGACGGTCGAATAAAGAGAACGGTTTTACCCGCAAAATCTTGTCAAGGAGATCTTTAATTAGAGCTACCTGTCACAAGTACGATATTTATTATCGTCCAACAGTCTTCACCGACCGGAGGTAAAATGCTACCGAATCAGAATAGAATATCAAAGACATTTTGTGTCTTATTATGTTGCTGTATTTGAAGACGGTGGCGTTGTGGGGTACCAGATGAAGTCGTCCTCACATACTTATTCCTTCTGCATCAAATATTTCAGCAAAATTCAAGAAAGTCTGACCTAAAAGTCTTCCGCTGTATCAAATCTGAAACTTTCAAGAATTCAACAAAGGATAGGTATGTGGGACATGAAGTCACAAAGAAGCAAACATCATAAGAAGGCAAAGACTGCACGTGAAGATGATCTCAAGTTACAAGACAAGTCAAACCCAAAAGAACATGTTGCAAGCCAAAGCTCAAAGATTATTACAACATATTCACAAGCCGAAAAAAAAAGAAAAGAGAAACAACTACGAGCTCAAGAACGAAGACTTAGTATAGTATGCTAGGTTTATAACTTTATAAGTTGGAGTGACCTCCCTTAGGGGGAGATTGTTGGAAATACGTTTTTTACGTGTATTAGAAGTACCGGTCACTCAAACAATATTATTAAATGCAATTTGCTCATAGTTTATTTATTGTATCAAAGTTAGTAACAAACCAACCCATGGGCTTGTCCATGGGTTAACCAAGCCCACATAGGCTTGGGTATATAAACCCCTTTCCTTCATGGAAAGGGGTGTTGGTTGTTTATTCATTTTCAATAAAACACGTACTTACTCTCCACCTTTCTCTCTCTAGTTTCTCTCTCTATAAACAACAACCCTCTTGATAGGATCATAGATTATCATAGTTCTACACAGTTGGCTGCAAACGGGGAATCCTAATAAGGAAAGAATGTCCATACTGAAGGACGGAAAATCCATACCTTGTGTCCAGTGAACGAGGAAAGATGAAAGAATGAATAGTCCTACTCTGACCTCACTAATGCTACATAAATAAGGGACATGTATAAGTTTTCTGATTACTGAGTACGTTACTGGTTATAGCATGTTCTTAGCTTGTGTTATATGTTCTTAGCTTGTGTTATATGTTCTTAGCTTGTTTTATATGTTCTTGTCTTGTTTTACTGTTTTAAATGATATATTGTATTAATCATGTATTTCTAGTATTCTAATTAAGTATATCTTGTATTCTTGTATTGTTATACTTGTTGTGTAATAATAAGTAACTTTCTAAAAATAGCAGGTTTCCTAATAAAGAAAGTTTCCAAAAATAAAAAGTTTCTAAAAATAGAAAGTTTCCAAAAATAGTAAGTTTCCTGAATTAGAAAGTTTCCATATTTAGAAATAAGCTGGATTAATAAGCTAATAATATAAGCTATTGTGTACTAGTTAAAGCTCATAAGGCATGTAATTAATAGTATAGTTTATTAATTAAATGTCATGGTAATTTAATAAACTATATGTTATATGATCTAATTAAATAAAGGCATGATTTAATTAAATTAGTCTAAATAAAATACTTAGGTTAATCATGAATTATTTTATTTAATAATTATAACCTAAGTCATGTTTTATTAATTAATTATAGTCAATGTTTAATAATTGATTAATAACTATAGTCTAAATTAAATGGTAAAAATGCTTAGGTTAAAATATGTATTATTTATTAAAAATAAATATAACCTAAGTCATGATTAAATTAAATTAATTATTAGTCATGTTTAATTAATTTAATTTATCCTTGTAAAAATATACCTTGTAAAATAATCCAGTGCCCGAACCCGTGTTCTAATATAAGTCGAAACATAAACCGAAACAAAATAGCCCGACAGTGGCTAACCCGGTCTAGCCGGTTGCCACTGTGGTAGCTCGGCTAGCCACTGCTGGACCGAACGCACCACCGGCTGAAGCCGGTGGTTGCCACTGCTGGGCTGCGTGTCCCCCTACTCTACCAAAAAAGCCACCGGCTAAGGCCGCTTATGTTGTTGCTGCGCCGAGACCCAAAACAAACCAATCCACACCCCGACTCGTGTCGGGGTCCTTGTTCCCTACTACTGAACCACCAAGACCACACCGAGACCACGAAGTCTCGGCTGTTGGTGATCACAAGACCACCGAGAGCTTGTAGCTCTCGGTTTGCATGTCGGCCGAACAAAACCCCCACTATTCATGTTACTTGGATTTGTTTTACATGTTTTTAATTATGTTATTATCATTAGTCACATGAACATAATTTAAAGAAAAATAAAAATAAAAGATGAAGGTTTTTTATAATACCGAACACGTGCTTGGAAAAGAATTAAGAACACGAACACGATCAACCCAAATTCCAATATCAAAATCAACAAACACCCCTTAGGTGTCTTGTATAGCTGGCGGCAACAAGGAGGAAGGAAGTAGCTAGGGTTTTTAATTTTCTAAAAATTCTGTTGAATGAAAGTTCTGTGTTTTTACTTTACTTAACAAAAAAATGGGCTTACCCCCCCCCCTCTTTGCTCCTTGTCCGCGGAAATCATAAGCCCACAAGGGCTTCCCGGGATTTGTTCGTGTTTAACTATTTACGTGTTCGTTTGTATAATTAAATGTTCGTATTGGTTCGTGTTTTAATATTTATGATATATTTATTATACGTAATACTTGTTTATCGTGTAATAACATATAATACGTAGTTCACATGTTCATGTTTTGACGTTCGTGATCATATGCTCGTGATTATAATTATTATACTTAATAATTATCGTGTATTATCACGTACATAATAATTATCGTGCACTAACACGTACTTAGTTTCTGAATTTAATATTCGTGACACGTGTTCTTGACATAAAAGGAAAGTTTTAATTGGTTCGTATGTTTACGTAGTGTACTATTCATGACATTTATATGCGGATTTTACAGAGCTTATGTTGGACTACCGTTGTTTGTTTCTAGTATTTCCTTTTATGGTCATTTAATGTTTTATACATTTACCTTGCATGCTTTGATGACACGCCATAATTATCCTTTGATATTCCATTTATCAAGGGATATTGCTAAACCATATGGAATATGCCATTTTCAAATTTTCAAATATTTAATTTAATAAAATATTTTCTTAAAAAGAAAGTTTAATAAAAAAAACTTTGTCACATTTAATAAAAGGTGAGTTTTAAGAAAACTTAAATCTTTGATCACTTATTAGGATGAAAACTTGTTTGTTCATACCTAAAGTGATAATGATTGAAATGAAAAATATTTGAACTCAAGAATTCGTTTTTTGTTCTTTCGTAAATGCTTGTTTTTATATATTGTCATAATCAAAATAAAGCGAGACCAAAAAAATGCAAATAACGTTTTTAGGCATCATTGCATTAACAATCTCCCCTTTTTTTATTTCGACAATACATAAACTCAATCACATGAAAAAAAAGGTTTTCGAAGACGAGTTTATTTCATTTCCCCCCCTTTGTCAAAGAAAAAATGTTGCAAAACTCTTTGTAGAAAAAAGAATCAGACTTTACAAGTGCTCCTCCTTGGTGCTTACTCCCTCTTGCTCGGGGCACCAAGGAATTGAGCTATGGTGACAAGCTACATAGAAGGGTTAGTAGAAGAGAGGAAACACCCAACAAGATATAGCAAAGGTCACCCAAAAATAAAAATAAGATAAGAAAGAGAACTTGACCAAGATCTAAGATAAGTCATGTTAAAAGAAACATGAATAAAGATACAAGGAGATAAATCATACAAAGATGTATGAAATACAAGCCAAAAGAAAAGCATAAATCTAATCCTAGTTAAACTAGAACTCTAACATTTCCTTGAATTAGATGTCTTCGAGATAAGCAATCCACGTGCTTAAATGAAAGAGAAGGTAGTGGCGGAAGGAGGTGGTGGTGGCTTGGTAGTAATCTCATAGTCATAGTGCAGAGGAGGTTTGACTAGGAGACTCTTGATGTAATTTAGTTCCTCATAGATATCTCATGTTTGAAAAAAGCTAAACAATGTCCCATGTTTGTACGATGAGACCGCAATTATACATGGTCTCATCATCCAAATCGGGGTTAGCACGCGTAAATATATCATAAAATACCGGAAAATATACTTGTATTCGTTTGTTGTATGTTTTAGGTATGGATATCGTGAAAAAGACAAAAATATCACAAGAAACAAGTAAAAACGAACACGAGAAACGAAGTCGCACAATAAACCGGACCCGATTGTGGATTTTGCAAAAATGCCCTTGAAGTTTGAAGAAATTACAAGTTTGGTCCCTCAACTTTGAAGACTTGTCACATTTAATCCTTGAAGAACCAATAAATCTATGAAAGGTCCCTTAAGTTTCATGAATGTACAATAAAAGCTCTTGAAGATTTCAAAGTATGAAATATAATTCCTTTTTAAAGTTATATCAAGCTATGATAGTTGTAAAAATACGTCTTTTAGGAAAAAGAGCGTAATTAGGGCAAGTGTTAACAAGTGATTTTGGAAAACCACAAGTTATGACCCAAAGTGGGGATCGTTCTCAAGGAGGCTAGTGTGTTGTGTAGAGAGATGATTAATTATGTGATTATATGATTATGCGAAACGAAAATAGAAATGGGATAAGAAGAGAATGACGCTAACGATAACGAATTACACTAAGAAGAAAAAGGTCGTACACGTAAAACCGTGAAAAGTGCCAAAATTAAAAATTTACCCTAAAAATTCCTAGAAAATTGAAATAAATCCTAAATAGTGTAATTAGAGTTTACAAAAAATCAAAAATCACTCAAACCTTTTATTTAATTAAATAATGATTTTTTAATGCTAATTAAAGGCCTAAAAATCAATTTAATTAACAAAAAGCCCAAAATGAGATATTTTCAATTGTAAACCTCTAAAATGACCCAACTTAATTTAAAACTATTTTTGAAAATTTTAAAATTAATTAAAACTATTTAAAAACAATTAAAAACTATTTAAACTTAAAATAATTATAAAAATTAATCTAAAGACAATAAAAAAATTCTAAAAATTGTAAAATTCCTATCTTAATGTATTTAACCTAAGAAAAATGTAAAAACTTGAAAAACCAATATTTTAATTTTTAATAATAAAATAATAATAAAATAATATTAAAATCCAAAATTTATAAAAAATTCTAAAAACTTGCAAACTAGCTTAATTTAACCTAAATAACACAGAAATGAAGTTGAAATTATAAAAATACCCCTAATGGGCCTTCAAATGGGCCAAAAGTCCAAACAGTCCTCTTATTGGGCTCAAATAGGCCCAATAAGCAAAATGTTGTCCAATTAAGCCCAAAAGCTCCTATCTGACTCAAAATTTGATTCTGAACACAATTTTTCAAAGGCCCAAAAGCTGAAAATGTGAAATAAGCTGGCTTATATCAAACAGCTTATTCTTAATGGGCTTTTTGGCCCATTAAGCTATAAGCTGATGCCATAAGCTCAAATTAGACACACAAGCTTCTTTTGAGTTGCTTAAGAATTCTGTAAAAATAAATTTGAAAAAATTCCAAGGAATAAGCTTGAAAATGCAATAAGCAATCTATAGAAAACGACAAAATAGTCGTTTTTGAGTTATAGGCCACCCCAAGAGATGATTCAAGTTTCAAAATCTTTTAAATGACTTAACTAAGCTTAATCAACAAAAAGTTTTCAAATAAGTTCACTCAATAAGCTGAAATAAGCAAATAAGCACTTATGAAAAAGTCAAATGAGTTGGTTTTCTAGCAAAAAGTCAAAGTCAAAGTCTAATAAGCTCCAATTCAAACAAATGGGTCAAATGATGAAGATTGATCACAAAAAATAAGTTGTTGCAGGTCTGGATAAGCCAATATGTCTTATAAATAAGCTAACTGAAAAACTGCACTAGCAGGGGCTAGTTTTGGATGTTGAGCAGTGGAAACTTTTTCCACTGCTTGACTTCTTTGACTTTTTTTCTTTAGTGACTTTTTTGGAGATTCAAGTTACACAAAGGAACCCAAATGATCAGTAGATCATAAGGAGTCAATCACAACAAAGAAATCACAATCGCTAACAGCCAATTAGTACAGTTTAATCAAAACATCACCAGATATGCACCAGACATGAACAGATAAGCAGTTAAGCACTTATAAGCTGTTTTAGCAATTCTCAGCCAACCAAATTGCACCAAAAGCATATACAAACTATAATAAACTTAAATGAACAAGTTTAAACAGGTTTTATGCAATGGTTCAAAGCCTAAATCAAGATTCAAGCAAACGAAGGTTACTAATGAACACTGACACAAGCAGACTTTACTTTTGTTGATGCACTTGACCAACAAGCCAAATTCAACCACTCAGATCTATCACATATGTTATATTAATGATGATTTAACAACTTTTAACCCTAATCATGCATATATTCTAGATATTACCAAAATCTTAGGTCAAAAACAGTTAAAATCAATGAGATATAGCACAATGTTTTATTTCAAGGTTCATCTAACACCCCACCAAATGCTATGCGCAGCGGAACTACAACATTTGGTTGCTAGGCAGTTATCATCGCACACAAGATATATCGAAAGACTCCAAAGAGACGTCAAATTTAAACTTAAATTAAAAATTGTTAAAAATGTACTTGTCTACGGTTTTCCAACCCCAAATGATACAACAGAGTTTTGCGTTTCGGTCCCCATGAATCTCAACCCCAAAAGATACAGTTTTCACAACAACATGACATAAAGTTTAAAAATGTTCAAGTAATAACGGGAGGAAAAACAAGTAGACTCCAATCCATACACACAACTTCCATCCAATGCATGCTCCACGCTACACTTCATCGGTTATGTGAAACACATGCTAAATTTGGTCAACGAAAACGTTGAGTGGAATTCATAGGTTTTACAATTCATTTTGAACATATGTGAAGTAAAAACCATTCACGATCATTCATAGACTTGTCGATCAAACAATCTATATTCAAGGTACTGACAATTGTGTTTAAGCTCATGACACTAAACCGTTAACTCAATCACCCGTGTAATAATTACCGGCGTGATTCAGATGAAACCAGTGCCCCTACTAAGGCATCAGTTGCAATTATACCTTATCTCTTATCACAAATTATCCGTCCGCAGGGGGTATCAACGTACTAGCCCTCGTCTCGGATAGGGTAGTCAACCCCATAGTACTATCAATTTGTATAAGCGGCTATTTCTAATCCACGCTAGGACTAAACAATAGTTAATAGTTCATGAATTTAGGGCCTTTTGCAACTAGGTACTCAACGCAATTTCAAGGCAACATTCGGGTCCAACAATCATTCATGACATATGTTCATTTTGAAAACTAGCATGCATTTCCCTCGCTGGTAAAACAATTTGAAATAATAATAAGCGAGGCTATAAATTCACACCTTATATAACAAGTAGTCGATAGTTCGAGTGATGGTCACTGACGACGATGAGGATGCCCGGGTAAATCAACACCTATCAAACCAATAACGCGTAATGAGTAATCTCATTTATAAACCTTAAGGTACTGTATATAATACATAAATATTAGTCACTTGTGATAATTACAACTCACGCCAAAACAAAACAAACAAGTGTTACTCGTTTCACACCATTCGTCCATGTTATTAACGTTATTCATTTTTACACATTTTTCGCCGATACTTACCAAAAGTACGGACTGTTTTACTAGACTTAACCCTTTTTATAAAAATTAAGAAAATTCTCAAAAATACTTTAAGACCTGTAGAAAAAACATATTTAATCCCATTAAAAGTTTTCGCTTTTACGACCCGTTACTCAACACTTTACCAAAACTACGTTTTTCGGACTGAAATTGTACTTTGACCAAGTCGGACTCATTTGACCCGTTTAAAATACTCCATTGACCCATTTGACACCTAAGTCTTATAATAGACTCAAATATGCAGGTTTGAGACCAAAAATAAACCTTTGACCATTTACCAAACTAAACCTATAGTCCCCGGGATTTGACCTAAAACCAAGCATAATTTCGGATTATGACGGTTTTCATCGCCCGGTACACGAATTTCAAAACGTCGTAACTTTTGACTCGTTAGGAGTCGTAAGCTCTACCTTATACCAAATCGAAGCTAAGAAGATGCTCTACAACTATATCCTAACCACAAGACCTGTTTACAAAATAATTTTTACGAAAACACCTCAAACTTTCTGCCTAAAATTACCTATACCAAAATCATACCAACGCTCGTTTTCAAACCCATTTATCAACACTAGACATCATCCTAAGCACTCCTAATCATATCCAAACACTCTAATCAGTCCTAAACCCCTATTATTCAAAATCATCATAAAATCCAATCACAAAAATAAACATGCAAATGGTTTTACCCATTTAAAAACATGTAAAAACAAACATGCATACAATATCCATCATCAAAACAACAACCACCATGATCCCCCAAACACCCCCCTTGTGCCGTGGGGTTTGGGTGATCAAAACCCATCAACCAAATTGATTTTGGTTGATTTGTTTAGTGATTTAACATCATTCATCCATGAATTAAACATGCAAAAGCCTAATTAACATCCAAATAAACTTTTGAAAAATCTTTAATTTTTTGGAAAAATTCATGTTAATGCATGTTAGATTAAACCATGGATTAACACTTACAAAAGGTTTTTAGGAAGTGGTCTTTAATCGGAATTAATCAAAAACCAAGAAAAATTGAAGGTGGTGGTGGTTTGGTGATGTTGGCCGTCGGCCTAAAGAGAGAAGAAGGAAGGGATGGGTTTTTTTTTCTTTTTGAAATGTTTAGTGTGTGTGTGATTTTTACTTTTGTGCATTTGGGAGGGACCTTGGTGCAATTTAGGCTTTCTTTTGTCCTTAAGCAAAAACGACCTTATAAGTTTGCGGGATTGACTCACTAGTCATTTTAGAAAATTTTACGGAGTCGGGGATCATCCCGAACACTCCAAAATACTTTTAGGACACTTTAAATGTACCCGGAAAGCAATAAAACTCACTTGACTCGACTTAACACGAACCGAAAGAAAAATTCTCGAAAAATTACAATATCGATAAAACGACAATAATTATAGAAATTTGGGCATCCATCGGGATCGTATTCGTCATCGTCCTTCTTAAATCGTCAATCGTCAAAATTATAACCTCGAATATCGGTTTCAACCAAAATGATAAAATATATAGCAAATAAAATTTATTAAAAATTTCAAAAATAAGCGTAATTTAGGGTAACGTAAGTGACCTCGGTTCTAGGGTTTCACATCCACCCCTCCTTAAAGAGACCGACGTCCCGGCGCTCGCCTCTTCTTATACTCACATTTCGTGCCGCTGGAACAGATGAGGATACCTTTCCTTGAAAAAGTCCTCACGTTCCCAAGTGTATTCCGGTCCACGCCTAGAATTCCATCGAACCTTCACAATGGGAATTCTACTATGCTTCAGTCTCTTGACCTCTCGGTCCATAATTTCCACGGGTTCTTCCACGAAATGCATTTTGTCGTCCTGTTAAATCTCTTCCAAAGGAATGACCAATTCCTTGTCCGCCAAACTCTTCTTCAGATTTGATATGTGAAACGTGTCGTGAATAGCACTAAGCTCGCTCGGCAACTCTAACTTATACGCTACTGGTCCAATTCGTTTAACGATCTTAAATGGTCCAATATACCTCGGACTCAACTTTCCTTTCTTTCCAAAACGAATTACACCCTTCCACGGTGAAACCTTAAGCATAACCATATCTCCGACTTCAAGATCCAACGGTTTTCTTCTGTTATCGGCATAACTATTCTATCGGCTTCTCGCAGCAAGTAGTCGGTTCATGATTTGCACAATCTTCTCTGTCGTCTCCAAAACCATTTCGGGTCCAGTCAATTGACTTTCTCCTACTTCACTCCAACACACAGGTGATCTACACTTCCTTCCATACAACGCTTCGAATGGTGCAGCCTTGATGCTCGCATGATAACTATTATTATACGAAAACTCCACTAAAGGCAAGTGGCGTTCCCAACTTCCTCCAAAATCAATCACGCATGCTCGGAGCATGTCCTCTATCGTCTGAATAGTCCGTTCACTCTGGCCATCAGTCTCCGGGTGATAAGCCGTGCTTAAACTTAATTCAGTGCCCATCACACGTTGAAGCGATTTCTAAAACTCCGAAGTAAACCTACTATCGCGATCTGAAATGATCGATAATGGTACTCCATGTCTGCAAACGATCTCCTTCACGTACACACTGGGAGTTCTGGGTAAACCCGTCACGAAATCCATAGCGATTCTCTCCCATTTCCATTCTGGGATCTCTGGTTGTACCAACAGCCCAGACAGCTTCTTATGTTCGGCTTTAACCTTCGCACAAGTCAAACACTTACTAACGTAACGAGCTATATCCGCCTTCATATTCGGACACCAATAAACTTTCTTCAGGTCATGATACATCTTATCCGATCCAGGATGTATCGAGTACTTCGACTTATGAGACTCGTTCATAACCAAATCTCGTACTCCAGGCTTTCCTTCCTCGGATGGACACAACGGTAACCAAATCCGATTCTCGAAATATCTCTGCCCGTCTGACCTAATCACAAAAAAGGGTTTCAACATTCTTCCCAAGTTCTCAGCATCAACATTCTCTTTCATTAATCCCCTCTCTTGAGCCTTCAGTATTGTTTCGGTTAAATCAACGCTCTCAGTCATCACTAAAGCTCTGACTCTCAAAGGTTTCTCTCGATCCTTCCTACTAAGTGCATCTGCTACGACATTCGCCTTACCAGGATGGTAGCGAATTTCACAGTCATAGTCACTCACTAATTCTACCCATCGTCTCTGTCGCATGTTCAACTCCTTTTGGTCTAAAATATGCTGCAAACTCTTGTGGTCAGTGAATACAACACACTTCGTCCCATACAAATAATTTCTCCACAATTTCAACGCAAAAACCACAGCTCCTAATTCCAAATCATGCGTCGTGTAGTTCTCTTCATTCTTCCTCAGTTGTCTCGACGCGTAAGCAATCACCTTCTCACGCTGCATCAACACAGCTCCATAACCCTAACGAGATGCGTCACAATACACTACAAAGTCTTCGGTTCCTTCAGGTAATGACAATATCGATGCGGAACATAACTTGTCCTTGAGTGTTTTGAAAGCGAATTCTTCCTATGTTCCCCATTCATACACTCTATTCTTCTCGGTAAGCTTTGTCAGTGGATTCGCAATCAACGAAAATCCTTCAATGAATCTCTGATAATACCCAGCTAAACCAAGGAATTGTCGAACTTCAGTCGGCGTTGTCGGTGCCGACCATTTCCTGATCGCTTCGACCTTGGCAGGATCCACGCGAACTCCTTTGCTATCAATTACGTGACCAAGGAATTGCACAGACTCTAACCAAAACTCACACTTCGAGAACTTCACATATACAGCTTCTCTCTCTTCAGCAGATCCAATATTTTTCTCAGGTGCTTCTCGTGCTCTTCCTTACTCTTAGAGTAAACAAGAATATCATCAATAAAAACAATGACAAACTTATCTAGATACGGCTTGCATACTCGATTCATAAGGTCCATGAATACAGTAGGAGCGTTTGTCAACCCAAACGGCATCACTCGAAATTCGAAGTGTCCATACCGCGTACGAAAGGAAGTTGTAGGAATATCCTCCTCTCTCACACGCAGTTGATGATACCCTGACCTCAAGTCGATCTTTGAGTATATACAGGAACCTTGCAATTGATCAAACAAATCGTCAATCCTCGGCAATGGATACCGATTCTTAACCGTCAGCTTGTTGAGTTCTCTATAGACAATACACATCCGAAATGACCCATCTTTCTTCTTCACAAACAACACTGGCGCTCCCCATGGTGACGAGCTTGGTCTAATAAATCCCTTATCCATTAACTACTTCATTTGATCCGATAACTCCCTTAGCTCAGATGGTGCTAATCGATAGGGTGCACGCGCAACTGGTGCAGCTCCCGGCACCAAATCGATTCTAAACTCGACCTCACGGGTGGGTGGTAAACCCGGCAACTCGTCTGGAAAAACATCTGGATATTCGCAAATTACAGGTACCTCTTCAATCTTCATCTCTAAGTCACCATCACTAGAAACTTGTGCCAAAAACACATCGCATCCATCTTCTACATACTTCATCATTTTCAAACAAGAAATCACCTTCAAACGAGAAGTGAATTCATCTCCCTTCACAGTCAAGACTTTATTCCTCAACGGGATCTGAACTACTCTCTCTCCACAGACGATCACGGCACTATGCGCCATCAGCCAATCCATTCCCACGATCACATCAAACGATCCTAGCTCTATGGGCATTAAGTCGATTTCAAAAGCGTAATTTCCTAACTTTAAGGTACACCCTTTCAGTATAGAATTTGTACTAACGATTTTCCCATCGGCTAATTCCACGTTATAACTAGTCGTTAACAATACCGGTTTTCTATCGATATGACGACTAAATTTAACATCTACGAAACTCTTGTCGGAACCAGAATCAAACAAAATACTAGCATAACAAGCGTCTAGCAAAAACGTACCGGTAACCACGTTAGGACCTTGTGGTTTATCAACCGTCCCTACTTGATACACGGCAGCAGCATTGTTACCTCCTTGCTTGTTCCCAACCTTCGGGCAATTTCCTTGCTTGTGTCCTCTTTCTCCACATCCAAAACAACCCATCACTCTCGTAGCATTCGCCCCAGTGGCTACCCCCTTTGTTCGGCAATCAGACATCCTGTGGCCCGCTTTGCCACATTTGCCGCACGCAGGTGGGCAACTCCCTACATGGTACAAGTTGCATCGACCACAGTGGGGATTCACCTTCGCTCCTCTGGGGTTTGTAACAGCTCTCTTCCCTTCATTCCTGCGATGGTTGAACTGCAGACTGCGGTTCTGACCATTGTTGTTATGGTTTCCACCTCGGCTTTGACCCTGGGATTGATTGCTCTGTGCTGCCTCCCACTTCCTCTTATTTCCTTCAGCAATGAAGTTCTTCTTGTCTTGGAGTTTGACATCCATCAACGCGTGAGCCATCTGGACCGCTTCATCAAACGACCCAGGCTTAGACGAAGTCGTTTCACCCTTGATATTACTGGACAGACCTTTGATGTACTGTATCATCTTCTTGCTATCATCAGCAAAGGCCTCTGGACACAAAAGGCTTAATTCATTAAACCTCCTGGTGTAAGAAGTGATATCATTGTTTCTCAAAGTCAGGTGCCTCAACTCATCTTCCAATTGACCCAACTCCTCTTTAGGACAGAACTTCTTGGTCAAAAGAGCTTTAGTAGCAGTCCATGTTCTTGCATTCGCTACTGCTAACCCAACAGTGGCTACTTGGGTGTTCCACCAACTCAATGCGTCGTCAAGAAAAGTAGCAGCCGCAAACTTGACCTTGTTCGCCTCTGAGAACCAATAATCTCAAAAGTACTCTCGACCTTTTCTAACCATCTCCTGAGTTCTAGAGCTCCACCAGTTCCACGAAATTGCGTGGGACCGCATTTCATAAAACTAGAGTAAGTACACTCTCTTGGGGCTTGTTGTCTCCCCACATTTCTGCCTTGGTCTGGGTTTCTCTCTGCTCGGTATTCTTCTAGCGCATTCGCAATGGCTTCCTGAATCATCGTGTTCACACGGTCAGCTGTTAGCTTTGGAGGCATGGTGCGTTATCAAATACACCTCTCTGCAAAGACAGGGAAAAAATAGAAAAACAATGTAAGTATACACATCAAGATTAAGATGGATTTCTCTTTCAAGACATAATATAAATACAACGACACATCGCTACAGAGTTACTAATATTCATCAATTCACATCACAAAAGAGCAAATTAAAGACATATCATAGATCATGAAAGGTAAACATGGATTGTATTGATAATCAACCAAAATTGTGACAAGTATTGCCACTACAACCATTCACCATAAAACTTAAGTCCTCAAGTTTTTCGTCACAATGCCATCATACAAAAGTCTAAAATAGTTCTATTACAACGATCAAAGATAAAATACAAGACAAGCAACTAGTCATGTGGTGATCAACACGACCTCTTGGATGGCGGTTCATCATCATCCTCCTCGGGTTCCTCGTCGCTATCTTCCTCGTCCACTTCATCCATCTTCCTCTTTCCTTTGTCGTTCGGCCCACATTCAGTCGCCTTCTTCGTCCCTGACGTAGACCCACACTTAACCGCTACATGATTTCCCACAGTGATACAAACACCTCTGGCAGGTGGCTGGATCATGAAGTCATTAGTTTCCATTTCCAAGTCGTCCACAAATCTCCAATCTGGGAGCAAGGATGCTCTCACTCGATGCTCCCAACTCTGCATCCTAGTCAATCTCGCTTGATCTTCCCTAACTCGATCAAGACTGGCGCTCAAGTTCGCGATCATCGATCTTAGGCAGTTGATATCACTCTTGTTTTCATTTCCATCAAAATCGATCCTTGAAGTTCTTGCCAATAGCCTTTGGTGTGCCCTTTCATTCTGATCAAACCTCTTGATTACCCTGGTCTCCACCACAAACCGCTCATACATCAACCTATCCATCCTCCTCAAACGAACATCGGGATCCCAGTAGTGTCTTGGTCACAGAAAATAGACCCTCGCGATATTCTCATGAATAGATTGTGATTTAGATGAATTGCTGGATTCTGCACCACTCCCATTACTTACTCGAAAAAACCCTGGCACTGTCCTCAGGTAGTCCTTACAATTTTCCATCGGGTGACGAAAGGGTTGCTGCTCATATCGGTCGGTTGGAGGCACTTCATAACCCTTTGGCGAATTTGGAGATTGAAATAATTGAGGTTCGGTCTGACCGACAGCGTTCTCGGGAATTCCATCATCCACCGGTTCCTCGGACTCTTCCTCAGAATCCTCACTACCATCGCTACTGATACTAAAGTTGTCCACGTCACTTTTGTCACTGTCATTTCCCGGCTCTACCGCTTCTTCTGGAGCGATCCATCCATTGTCATTATTCGGAGGGTTCGGAGGAAACGGTCCCCCTTCGTGACCTACGACATAATCGTCTCCATTCCCATTAGGCGGTACCTCGGCCATTCCTGCAATAACAGAGAATTTTGGAGGGTACGTAAGATTACTATTCAATATTTATAAATACATGCATGCAAATGCAATGCAAAGGTGGTGTACATGCCCAAAATGCGATAATATGATGCTCATGCATAAGTAATACAAGAATTACGATATCGGGTATTCCACGTATAATTTCAACGTTTACATATAGTAGTTTCCATATCTACGTAATAATTACCCACATATATACTTCAATTCAAAAGTATACATCAATGCCATGAATACAAAAATAAACCTTACCGGAGCCATGCAGGATAGTTGTGTGCGCTTGGACAATTTCTTACGACACCAAAAGTTATAGTTTAGGAATTTTCAAAACGACCTAGTTCTCTATAACTCATGGCTCTGATTACCAATCTCTAACACCCCACCAAATGCTATGCGCGGCGGAACTACAACATTTGGGTGCTAGGCAGTTATCATCGCACACAAGATATATCGAACGACTCCAAAGAGACGTCAAATTTAAACATAAATTAAAAATTGTTAAAAATGTACTTGTCTACGGTTTTCTAACCCCAAATGATACAACAGAGTTTTGCGTTTCGGTCCCCATGAATCTCAACCCCAAAAGATACAGTTTTCACAACAACATGACATAAAGGTTAAAAATGTTCAAGTAATAACGGGAGGAAAAACAAGTAGACTCCAAGCCATACACACAACTTCCATCCAATGCATGCTCCACGCTACACTTCATCGGTTACCTGAAACACATGCTAAATTTGGTCAACGAAAACGTTGAGTGGAATTCATAGGTTTTACAATTCATTTTGAACATATGTGAAGTAAAAACCATTCACGATCATTCATAGACTTGTCGATCAAACAATCTATATTCAAGGTACTGACAATTGTGTTTAAGCTCATGACACTAAACCGTTAACTCAATCACTCGCGTAATAATTACCGGCGTGATTCAGATGAAACCAGTGCCCCTACTAAGGCATCAGTTGCAATTATACCTTATCTCTTATCACAAATTATCCGTCCGCAAGGGGTATCAACGTACTAGCCCTCGTCTCGGATAGGGTAGTCAACCCCATAGTACTATCACTTTGTATAAGCGGCTATTTCTAATCCACGCTAGGACTAAACAATAGTTAATAGTTCATGAATTTAGGGCCTTTTGCAACTAGGTACTCAACACAATTTCAAGGCAACATTCGGGTCCAACAATCATTCATGACATATGTTCATTTTGAAAAATATCATGCATTTCCCTCGCGGGTAAAACAATTTTAAATAATAATAAGCGAGGCTATAAATTCACACCTTATATAACAAGTAGTCGATAGTTCGAGTGACGGTCACTGACGACGATGAGGATGCCCGGGTAAATCAACACCTATCAAACCAATAACGCGTAATGAGTAATCTCATTTATAAATCTTAAGGTACTGTATATAATACATACATATTAGTCACTTGTGATAATTACAACTCACGCCAAAACAAAACAAACAAGTGTTACTCGTTTCATACCATTCGTCCATGTTATTAACGTTATTCATTTTTACACATTTTTCGCCGATACTTACCAAAAGTACGGACTGTTTTACTAGACATAACCCTTTTTATAAAAATTAAGAAAATTCTCAAAAATACTTTAAGACCTGTAGAAAACACATATTTAATCCCATTAAAAGTTTTCGCTTTTACGAACCGTTACTCAACACTTTACCAAAACTACGTTTTTCGGACTGAAACTGTACTTTGACCAAGTCGGACTCATTTGACCCGTTTAAAATACTCCATTGACCCATTTGACACCTAAGTCTCATAATAGACTCAAATATGCAGGTTTGAGACCAAAAATCAACCTTTGACCATTTACCAAACTAAACCTATAGTCCCCGGGATTTGACCTAAAACCAAGCATAATTTCGGATTATGACGGTTTTCATCTCCCAGTACACGAATTTCAAAACGTCGTAACTTTTGACTCGTTAGGAGTCGTAAGCTCTACCTTATACCAAATCGAAGCTAAGAAGATGCTCTACAACTACATCCTAACCAAAAGACCTGTTTACAAAACGAAAACACCTCAAACTTTCTGCCTAAAATTACCTATATCAAAATCATACCAACGCTCGTTTTCAAACCCATTTATCAACACTAGACATCATCCTAAGCACTCCTAATCATATCCAAACACTCTAATCAGTCCTAAACCCCTATTAATCAAAATAATCATAAAATCCAATCACAAAAATAAACATGGAAATGGTCTTACCCATTTAAAAACATGTAAAAACAAACATGCATACAATATCCATCATCAAAACAACAACCACCATGATCCCCCAAACACCCCCCTTGTGCAGTGGGGTTTGGGTGATCAAAACCCATCAACCAAATTGATTTTGGTTGATTTGTTTAGTGATTTAACATCATTCATCCATGAATTAAACATGCAAAAGCCTAATTAACATCAAAATAAACTTTTGAAAAATCTTTAATTTTTGGAAAAATTCATGTTAATGCATGTTAGATTAAACCATGGATTAACACTTACAAAAGGTTTTTAGGAAGTGGTCTTTAATTGGAATTAATAAAAAACCAAGAAAAATTGAAGGTGGTGGTGGTTTGGTGATGTTGGCCGTCGGCCTAAAGTGAGAAGAAGGAAGGGATGGGTTTTTTTTTTCTTTTTGAAATGTTTAGTGTGTGTGTGATTTTTCCTTTTGTGCATTTGGGAGGGACCTTGGTGCAATTTAGGCTTTCTTTTGTCCTTAAGCAAAAACGACCTTATAAGTTTGCGGGATTGACTCACTAGTCATTTTAGAAAATTTTACGGGAGTCGGGGATCATCCCGAACACTCCAAAATACTTTTAGGGCACTTTAAATGTACCCGAAAAGCAATAAAACTCACCCGACTCGACCTAACACGAACCGAAAGTAAAATTCTCGAAAAATTACAATATCGATAAAACGACAATAATTATAGAAATTTGGGCATCCATCGGGATCGTATTCGTCATCGTCCTTCTTAAATCGTCAATCGTCAATATTATAACCTCGAATATCGGTTTCAACCAAAATGATAAAATATATAGCAAATAAAATTTATTAAAAATTTAAAAAATAGGCGTAATTTAGGGTAAGGTAAGTGACCTCGGTTCTAGGGTTTCACATTTCAAACCCAAAAAACTTGCAGCAAATAGCACTCAACCAAGCCAATAACAGATAACAAGCATAAACAACACTTTCCACAAACACAATAACAACTTATGATCTATAACAGGTAATCCCAAACACCCTTTTAACTTTTCAAAACCAAATTTTCAAATCAAAAGTGTTATCCAACACCACCCAAGCCCAAATAAGCACAATAACAGATGAGATATACATATTTAAGCAAGATTAGACCATAAAATCAGCAAGAACACAAGTCACACAAAAAATCACCAAAAATCCAAATTTTTATCATATTTTGAGAAGAATGATGTTTACCTCATGGATGTACATCCTCACCCACGAATTTTGAGCTTATGTGCTAGCAAGAACAAGCACAAGTTTCCAAAAATAAGCCTGCTAAGATTCAACAAAGTTAAGAGCACAAATATCAAAACAGAAAGATGAATAATTCTTGATTAATTCAACCTTAGTTCCCCACACTTGATTATCCCCAAGTTATAGGCTTCACCACACCTTGATAACTTAATATCAGGATGCTATGATCAGCTTTATAGCCCAAGAATTCCAAGGTTTGAACAAGACTTAGCAAAATATCAAGAAAAGTGGAAAATGTGCAAACTTTTGCACACTCCTTTTGAAAACAGGTTTAGGATTCAAGAACAATAAACATTCAACAATAAGAAACAGATAATAAGAATGGCACTTGAGCTTTCTTCACCAAATTCAAACACATTTCATTAAGATGAATATATGATTTATAGATTTGTGAACCAAGGAAAATTCAAGAGAAAAGCTTAATGTTCTAAGTCCTATGCCTTATATAGGCTACAATGAACTAGTAAAGAGCTAAAAAACGTAACCTTAATGCTTGTGAAGTCCCAGAAATGCCCCTTGTCTTGTTTTGAGATTTGAAGAACATCTGACTGATTCTTGTTTGTTTGTGGAGCTGGCAATGTGAAAAGTTGATCAAAGGGTGTATATCAAGCTTAAAATGTAAGCTGGAATGAGGATGGTTGGATCACTGGCTCATTCTTGTCTTCTTGTCCTAAGGTGAAAAACAGGGGAATCTTGTGAGCTGGGTGGTGATGTGGCAGACTTTTTGAAAGTGGGGATGTGATTATGGCCACCTTAATCATAAATCTGGACAATCTTAGGGGCTAATTACAACAGGATTAAGAAAACCCAATTTTGTGAAGAACACCAAGAACATGGTGTTTAATCTGTTTTGGTTTTTAAATAAGTGTTAGGCGCGTGTTTTAACTAACTAATTATTTAATTAGTTAATCTAGTGAGTGGGATGGTGATGTGAAGGGATGGGTGAAGCTGATTGGTGGAGGAGATTTAATGGGGGCACGTGTCAAGCCCCAATTGGTCTAGGTATCTTCCCTTGTCTGCCATATTTAGCCCTTATTCTCTCATTCCCTTGTCATTTGCAAATAAATAAGTTAAATTCGGATTCCCTTTGTAAATGAAGTTTTCATTTTCACACTTTTGCCCCAAATACTTTTCCAAAGTATTTTCAGGGGTATTTCTTGCCATTTCTTGATTCTTGAAGGACTGATTTGGTATATTCTTCAAGGATTATGGTCTTGACTTGTATGATTGACCTTTTGGAGGACTGAAATTGCCAAGTCATGATTAATGAGGGACCATTTTTGCCATTTCTTCAAAGTCAAGGGTCTTTTGATATTTTCAAAGGACCAAATTTGTAATTCTTGTAACTTGAAGTTCTTCATGGTATGTTTGACTTTAGAAGGACTAATATTGACATTTTAGTTTTGTTGAGGGACTAAAATTGCCAATTCTTCAAAGTGGAGGGCCCGTTTTGCAATTTTGACAAACTTTAGGGACCAATCTTGTAATTAGGAAGATACAAGGGTATAAAGTGTCAATTCTTCAATATTGGAGGACCCTTCGTCATAAATCTTCAAATCTTCAAGGGTTTTCTTTGGAAAATTCTTCATTAGGGCTTGGTTCAGTGTGCGGCTTCGTTTCCCGTATTCGTTTTTGCATGATTCTTGTGATCTTTTGTCATTTTCTCTATATCCTTACCTAAAATACACAAGCAACAAACACAAGCATATATTTGGGTGTTTTCATGATATTTTATGCATTTAAAGCCCTTTTTGGACGATGAGACTATGTATAAAAGCAGTCTCATCAAGCTACAAGGACTTAAATTGCCAGTAGGGCAATGTTTTTACCAAGGGAAAAAGAAAGAATGTTGCCATGAAGAGATTGCAAAGTTGTTAAACATTTGGGGGCCAAATATGTACAAACCAAACCCACATCCACTTATATACCCATCCAAACCCGACCAGCCCACCCACCACAGACCATACCCGACCCAACTGTCATGATCCACCAAGTTTATTTATTAACATTTTTCAAAAATTGTTTTTTATTAACTACGCGGTTAACAGGTTTTATCCCCAGAGCTAAATCAAATCCACCCCCTGTACACCCCTAGAACCGTAATCTTTAGTAATCTTAGTTAGTCAATTATTGATGAATTGCTTTTCTAGTATGATGATTTAGGGTCAGTGAAACATATCCCCACCCTTACATCCTTTGCCATGTCACCCAACGATCCCACATGGGACTCCCCTGACCCATCACTCTCACACCAAAACCAATGTTGAGGCAAAACCTACGACTGGATGTTCTTTCTTGGTCCCAAAGGCACAAATAACGTTCAAGATTGGTTTGTATTACTGGCCAACAACAAATTCACAAGATTCCACACTTTGACCAATTTTAAAGTCACAAGTCTCAAGGGTATTCTTGGATTTTCAAAGTTTAGGGTTTTAGATGCTAGAATATTCTGTAGCCTATTATATAAAGGCATGTTAGGCTAGCTTTTCTTCTTGTTCCAGACTTATTTCAAAAATTTATGTAATTCCTTTCTAATGCAATAAAATTTGCTATTTTCTTGTAAGGTTTACAATTCCTTTTTATTGATTAAAAGTTGGTAATTAGTTGAGCTAAGTCTGAGTTCCACACAATCTTTGCAAATATTTGTGAAAAAATCCATTTTGTATTTCCTTTTTCTTTTCAAGAAAAGCTGGTAAATATTGGTTTGATTTAAAAAAATCTTTCTTTTATTCTGTTTGAGGTTAATTTTTCAAAATGTTTGGAATTATAAAGTTTGAAAAAAAGTTTTTGAAAGAAAACTTTGAAAAAAGTACTTGGTGTTGTTTATGCTCACTGAATCAAGGTTGAAGAATCTTAATTCTTGTTTGTTTTTGGTGTTTTTAGGTTTTCGGAAGCTTGTACACGTGCATGTACATAAGCTCATGTTCAAGGGCACGGATGTGTGTCCTTGAAGGTTTGTTTTATCCTCCTTTTTCATTTTCTGTCCAAAACTAAATAATCATGTGATTTTCTGTTTTTATGTGTAAAATTGTTTATTTTCTGGTTGAAATATGGTTACGACTAAAGACCCTAATTTCATGAGCCATTAACTATTGTCTTGCTCTTGTGATGATGGGGAATAGCCGCTTAAACAAATGATAGTACTATCGGGTTGACGACCCTATCCGATACGAGGGCTAGTACGCTGAGTACCCTGCTCGGACGGATAACTTGTGTTAAGAAAGAAGGTATAATTTGGAACGGATATCTTAAGAGGGACAATGGTTTCACTTTGAATCATGTCGGCATTGGCGAGGGTGATTAGTTTTAAGGGTTCGGTGTCCTTAATACAATCGCTTAGCTTTTGCTATAATGTGAAATACTGGATGATCATGATTGGTTTTTATACATGTGTTCAAATGATGATTTGTAAAACCTATAAATTCACTCAACCGTTGTGTTGACAATTTTAAGCATGTATTTCAGGTAATCGAGATTGATAGCAGAGGAGCATGCATGGAGAGAGTTGGTGCTTACTTGTCTAAATATTAATAATTTTCCATCCTTTGAAATGAATAAATTACTTTTAAGTGTCTGATGGATATGTGTGTTGGTAACGGTTTTTGGGACTAAACGCTACTCTGATTTTATATATAGTAATGGGAAATGTTTAGAAAATGTTTGTATTTATTTGAACGTCTCTTTTGAGGTCGTTTTATATGATTGTGTGTGATGTGCTATGAAGTAACGCCCAAAAGTGGTATTCCGCTGCGTTATAATTAAGGGGTGTTACACCAAGACTTGCTAGCAGACTCATCTAATTCCCTAATTCTGCTTCTAGTGTTCTTAGTAGTGGAGTGTGATGCATTACTTTTCTTAAGGGGGGGGGGGGGGGGGGGGGTTGCACCAAAATGGTTTACTTTGCGTTTGGTTTTACTAGCACTAATAGGCATTGCAATTTGCTTCGTAGTTCTAGTATCTACTCCTTTGACATTATTCGAAGCACACATAGCATGATTAGCATTAGCACATTTTCCACATTTCACACAAACAAACTTAACATTCAAAGCATTCAAAGTCAAATCATTCAGATAGTCATTACATGCGGTTATAAACGTTTTATTCTTAGATGTATTTCAAATTCCTAGGGTGGTATTCTACTTTCTTCATCTTCCCTTGACTCTTGTTTTTCCAAACCTTATCATTCAGTTGAGTGATCTTAAGCTGAGGTCGGCTAACACTAGCAGTGGGGATTAATCCTGTAGTAAAAGACACACGTCTATTAGTGTTTCTAGAAGTATGAGGTGATTGACTTTCTTTGTTGTGTGTGGGTTTAGTGGCCAATTTATACATCCCAGGTTTGATCACATTTATGCTTTGTGCTGGAATAACTGTTTTAGGATTAATCTGTGGTAACCTATCCTTCCCATCCGTCTTGGGGGCAAACCCAGATTTTGCAAATGAAGAATTTGAGGAAGCAGAGGGTTTTCCCAAGACATAAGGTTTATTCCCTTTATGCTCATTGGGTTTTCTAACAACGGGTATCACAAGTCTAGGTTCCATAATTTTTCCACCCATCTTAGCAATGAGTTTCTTCAATTCTTCTATTGCTATGTCTTTTTCTTGTAACAGAGCTTTCAAATCCTTTATGTCAAGACTTCTTTTGTTTAATAATCGACATTACTCAAATAATTTTACTTCCAAAGGTGTATCATTTGAAAAGCTTCCAATTTTTTTAGCAAAGAAAGTTCAAGAGAGTGACAATGTTTTTGAAGAAAATCACACTGATGTTGAATTAACATAAACTCTTTTTGATTAACTTTTTCCGAAAGCTCAGTTTCAAGACGTTCACACTCTTTGACCTAATCAAGATATTTTCATGAAACATCAGAATAATCATCTATATCCGTACAAGATATAACATAAACAAACATAATAACTTTAGAGACGCATTCTTGCAAGAGTAGATCATATTCTTGTTGAATTAAGTTTTTAAATTCCAAAGCATGTCTCTTCATTTTATCCACAAGCGGAATCAAAATAGTTTTCACAAGCACAGTTATATCATGAGGAATTTCTTTATTTCCTTTCAACCGTTCACGTCATATCCAGTCTTCGTCTACAACATTTTCAAAATTTTTAGTGTTTTGTTGAAGAATACTAAGTACTTGGTTACTCTTGTTTATAGAAGCTTGATACGGAAAGTACCAAATATATTTTGAAACATTAGTTTTCTTGGTGGCAAAAACTTGTCTCCATTTTATTCTTCTTTGTTCACATTCAAAAAACAATTGCTCAAGAGACTTCTGTTTCTGTGGTTTGAAAATTTCATAAAGACTATTTTCATAAGCATAATTATATGGTTTCACAAAGTCTTTATTTACTGGTGATCTACTCTCTTCTTCAAGAATTAATGACTCTTCACAATCGGGCCTAACAATAAGACAATCAAGATTGGTCCGTTGGGACTCTTCAAGATATAGGCGCTGGTTCTCAAATTGGTACCTAGGACTAGCAAAACTTGCTTTACCCTTGAAAAACGAACGAATGTGCGTTTAAATAGATGGATTTTGTTTATAAACAATTTTCTTATAAAAACAATTTGAGTTTCAAGTTCCACGACTTTGTCAATGTCTTTAGCTTGTTTTCTTTTGAAAACTTTTTGCAAGTTTGCAAACTCTGCCATTTTATTAGTGACTAGTTTAGTTTTATCATCTTGAAGTAAACCAATATTTTGAGTTAGCTCATTCACTTTAGTGGTAGCAAGATACGTTTTGTGTCGTTCGTTAGTTAAAGATGTGTTATAATTACGTTTCTCTTATTCTAAAAGCTTAAGAGTTTCTTTGTATTTGGTTTCTAAAATATCTTTTGTTGTATTAATGACACATCCTTTGTACCTAGCAAGCTCTTTGTCTTTTTGAAGAAGCTCAGCTCTATAGCTTACAAGAAGCTCACTAGATTTTATAACTACAACTTTGCTTTCTTCAAAGTTTTGAGTAAGTGTTGCATTTGCCTTCTTTAATTGATTTTGACTCTTTCTAGTTTCTTTGACCTCATTTTGTAAACTGGCAATTAAATTAGCAAGCGCAACACGCTCCTGATGATCATACTCATTTGCATGTCGATTATCCTCAAACTCATTATTGCACATGTCTGATGAACCAGGTGTGGTATTGCTATCAACCGTTTCCATCATACATGTGTCAGTAATTGTTATTGGTAACTCACTATGCTCATGAGTATCACCAAACACATTATAATCCTCATTAATTTGTACCTTATCAATTGGCTTAGTATCAAAGATAGGACCATTGTCATCTTGAGTGACTTTGAGTACTTCTTCAATCTTTTCCATGTACGAGTAATGTGCTTGGAGTTCTTGGTCGGAGAGTTCATCATCAGTTTCGTCAAGCATTTCTCCTTCCTCAGCTAATAACTTGACCCTTGCATCCATCTTCTTTCATAGCAGCATATTCTCCTTATGATATGCATAATCCTTAACTCGTTTTGGTTGCGTACATTCATTTGCCATATGCCCATAACCTTTGCAATTAAAACAATGAATCCCACTTTGTTGAACGACTTGAGTACCAACCGTGTCCCTATTCCCGACAACAGTAGCAACCCTCTGAGTATAATATGTGGAAGTTTGTCTATTATAACGTGCAGAACCCTCAACATGTGTTGGATTACGTAGATCATACCTTGAAGGACTCTCCCCACGCCTACGTGTATCATACCTTGGATGGATCTCAACATATATGTTTCGTGTGTTAGATGAAGTTCGGAGGTTGTTGTTGGCGGGTATGTAAATCTTCCTGTAAGACTTCATGATGAAAGCAATTTGTTGATTCATTTCTCGATCCATCTGAGCTTGTTCTGCATCACTATCTTCTTCAGATGAGTGTTCAGATGGGGGTGATGGTGCTCTAGGCTCTTTACCTCTTGATCTTGTGGGAGTAGATGCCTTAGATGCAGTGGAGTATCTTGGTGATAATGATTGAGTAGAGTATGACTTTGGAGCACGAGAGAGATGATCTTTGTAATGTTGAGTGGTAGACACCAAAGCAAGTGGATTAGCATTCTTTGCTACTCATTCAGCTTGAAGTTCATTTGCCTCATTCTGAAATTGTTTCAAAATGTCAAAGAGCGTATAATACTTGACATCGTCTAACTTTTTCTGTTGTTTCACCAATGTGACAACTCGTGTCCACTCTGGTTGAAGTTGCTGCAGGATTTGCACATTGAATTGCATGGTGGAGACTTCCAAGTTGTTTCGTGTCATGTCATTCATCATTTTGTAGAATCTGGAGTAATATGAATCAATTGATTCTCCATCCAATGAAGTAAACTTGCCAAAGTTCTAAAACAAGTTTGTTTTGACATCTTGCTAATTGAGTGATTCTCCTTGTTGTATACGTTCAATGGTCGTCCACATTTCTTTTTTAGTAGAGCATTCATCGACCGTGGAGTAAATATCATCCCCAATCCTACTTAGAATCATATAGATTGCTTCCTTCTCTACATCAATCCAAGCACAGTTCTCTTTCGTAGTATTCTTATACGTTTTAGGAAGAATCTTTTCTTCGACACGTGGTGTAGTGTCGATAGCTGGGGTTGTAGGAATGGTAATTGAGGTGAGAGTATAAGGCCCATCTTTGATGCAACGTCGCAGAACATCACCATTGGGTCTTGTATCAAGATATCGAAGAAAACGTGATTGCCATTGTGCATATCGACCCTACACAAGCATTGGTGGTCTTTCTTTGTTAGCTGCCACCATGATGTTATTGTTGTTCACTCGATACTCTACAGTAGAATCCATCTCGATGATTTCTGAAATGATTAAGTGAATTCGGATCTTAAGTAGATGTTATTGTGATTAGGTTGTTGAGAAACCAAAAATAAATTAGCGGTATTTTACGAACCACCAATTAAATGTAAATATCCCTAAGTTCGTGTGTTGTTGACGAGAAAAGTTGTTGAAATCCCCTAAGTAGTCTCGTTGAAAAACCAAAATCACCTAGACCAAATAACTCACAATTAAAAATTTTCTATGTAGCAAAAACACTATCTCGGAATTTTGAAACTTAGTGATCTCGCAATATTTGAACTTTGTAATCTCGCAATATTTGAACTTTGTAATCTCCTAATATTTGAACTTTTTAATCTCGCAATATTGAAAATTTTATAATCTCTTAATATTTGAACTTTGTAATCTCGCAATATTTGAACTTTGTAATCTCGCAATATTGAAAAGTTTATAATCTCGCAATATTGAAAACTTTTTAATCTCGCATTGTTGAAAACTTTCTAATCTCGCAATATTGAAGTTCTGAATTCGCAATGTTTTGAAATCAAATCTCGCAATATTATGAAATGCTAATCTCGCAATATAATATTGCAAAACACCAATCTCGCAAAAACCACCAATCTCGCAAAAACCACAAAATTTCGCAAAAACCACCAATCTCGCAAAAACCACCAATCTCGCGAAAAGACTGTCTTGATTTTGCAATAACTCCAATTTCGCAAAAATTAGTGTTTACAATTTCGCAAAAACGATGATCTCACAAAAAATGCCAATTTCGCAATAATTAGGGTTTAGGATTTCGCAAAAACACGGTTTTTTTAGACTTTTCACCAAAATCGAACCAAACGCCAAAAATTTTTGGGTTTTTGAACAAAACAAAAAACCCAAATCACTACCACAACTATGTGGATGATTTATAGAAAGATTTAGACCACAAAAATACAAAAAAATATTGGGACGCTAGTTGTTGATCTTAAAAACACACGAACACAATAAGAAACCACAAACCAATCATGAATGTACCCCGCGGCGAATGATACCAAAAGTTGTACCCATAATATAATCACTTCACCATGTTAGATGTAATAAAAATAGATGAAAGATAGATGAAAAGAGATTAGATCTAGAGAGAGAAAGTAGAGAGAGAAAGTTGGATAACTACGTGAGATTAGATTAAGAAAAATGAAACTACCAACCCTTCAAACATGCTAGGAGGGGTGTTTATATAGTCCACCCACATGTTGACTTTTATGGGCTATATAGGTTGGGTCGGGCTTGAATAAATGCTTAGTACCTTGATAAAGGGATTTTAAGCTAACCATCAAGCCCGTATTGGTACGACTAACATTCTACCTATTACAACTTTTGTTGGAAATACGTTTTACGTATGAAGAAAGTCTCGGTCACTCCAACAATATAGTTATAGGCTCGTAGTAGTGTTTAAGTTACATTTATTAAATAGCCAGACCCATGAGGCATGTTCATGGGCCGGAGGCCCAAGTCCATTAAGGACTTGGGTATATAAGCCTCTTTCTACCATGGAAAGAGGTGTTGGTTGTTTCATTTCTCACTTTTATAACACATAGTTTCTTTCATTTCTCTATCTAAGTTTATCTCTCTAGAAGACACCAACCCTCTTGAAATATAAAGATTTTCATTGTTCTACAATTGGTATCAGAGCATGGGATGAAATATAGGTTGGTATTTGTGTTGTTTATGCTTTCTTTAGCATAACGTGTGGTTTTTTGATTGTTTATTGCAAAAGTATCAAAAAAATTTCGTGTTTGTTAGTGATCTCAAGTCGTATAACCTCTTTATTCGTATGGTAGTGATTTGGGTATCTTGGTTTTTGGTTAAAACACAAGTCTTTTGGATCAAAAGTTGAGAACTTTCTTGTTTTTTCATCTTTCTGAAATTCTAGCAAGTTTCACCATCGGAAAGTACAAAGTGTATGTGGCTCGATCGCAATAATCCAAGGATTCTACTTTGCGATCACCCAGATTTCGATACCTTATTTCGACGAGATATTCCGATCGTACATTGCGATCTAGGATTCCGACGGTTTTAAGGGATATTGAAACGTTACTCTGTCTAAATTCTTTTAGCCATATTGCGATCTATACATTCCGACATTGCAACCTTCCGACAGATCCAATATTCAGATAGAAGGACACTCCGATAGAGTGACATTCCGACAGGACAACATTCTGATAGAACCAACATTCCGATAGAACCAACATTCCGATACCAGCAACATTCCGACAGAAATGGTATTCCGACAGAAAGCAACATTCCGAAACTTGCACATTCTGATAGGATTTGTTTTTGGATACTTAGAGGATTTTTTCTATCTTGCATTAATTTGGTAATTTGGTAAATTTCAAAAACAAACACAACAAATAGATAACAACATCTTTCATTTAACAACACAAAAACACATAACCTTATTTCATTGTTCGATCTTTTTTGATAATCTTTATTCAAGGGATCCTAAAATGAATTCACATTCATATATGCCAACAATGACTTCGCTTACCGATATCTCAATCATCTCGGGTACCAACACTCGTTCACCTTTGCTCATCAAAGATTTATTTGAAGCATGGCAAGGTCGCATGAAAACGTACATCATGGGCAAACCCAATGGTCGACTTATGCTTTAATCAATTGAAAAAGGTCCATTAGATTGGGGAGAAGTTACCGTCAACAATGTGACGAGGGAAAGGTGTATCATGAGTTTACTGATGCTAACAAAATCATTGCCGATGAAGATGAAAGGGCCGTTCAGACAATTCTTCAAGCCATTCTACCCGATATCTTTAGAATGGTAAGTGAACATAAAGTGGCAAAGGATCGTTGGGATCGATTAGCTGTTTTGTTAGAAGGGACCTCTCTAACTAAGCAAGAATGAGAGTGTCAATTGTATGACTTGTTTGATAGGTTTACATACATTCCAGGGGAGACTCTTCATGATTACTACTGGCGTTTCACTACTTTGATGAATGACATGAACGTGTATAATCTAAGGATTGAACAGTTTCAACTAAACACAAAGTTCTTGAACACGTTACCCCAAGAATGGAGTCAGTATGTCACCGATGTTAAGATGATTCGAGATTTACACAAGTCAAATTTAGATCAACTCTATGCCTTCTAGCAACAACACGAGAAGCACGTGATCCAAAAACGCATCTCTCAGGGATCTTATCAAGAACCATTGGTATTAATGGCAAACCATCCAACATTGTCATATCACAACTCTCAGCTTGCTTTGGGACACCAATCTTCCTATCAACCATTGTATCAAACACCAAGCTTCCCACAGTACTCGATCTTGCCACAACCGCCTACATCTTATCACCAACAATACAAGCAGCCAACAACATCATCACAAGGATATTCACATCCGTTACCTTATGATTCACACCAGTATTCACCTTATCAACCTCCAACAAACCCTGCTTTTAACTATCAATAACTTGAGGCTCCTCAACCCCATTACTCACAACAAGTTAGTGTTCCATCAAATCAACTTGTAGCTCAATCAACACCAGCATTCTATTGTGATGAAGAGACCCCTGTCCCTGAGTTTAGACAAGGGGATAGTCCTACTGATATACTTGCTCAAATGTCTTCTTATCTCACTCAAACATTGAACAAACAAGGTTACAGAGGTCCAGCAACAACTAACAATCAGTTAAGGAACTCTTCTAACTCTCGACAACAGGCTACAATTCAAGATAGCATAGTCATGGTGCAACCACTTCAGGGGAGACCCAATTCATCTACTGCTGGTGCACGTTCATCTAACACTGTTGCTACAAGAGGTAATACCACTGGCAAAATGAAGGTGATTATATGCTACAACTGCAAAGGGGAAGGGCACATGGCCCGAGAGTTTAAGCAGGCCAAGAGAAAAAGGGACAGCACATGGTTTCAGGAGAAGATCTACTTGGTGAATGCTGAAGCCCAAGGACGTGAGCTCGATGAAGAAGAGTTGGCATTTCTCGCAGATCCGGGAGTCGCGGACACTAACGTTCTCACAGCAGCCATCACAAACAATGCCGCATATCAATGTGATGATTTGGATGCATACGACTCTGACTGTGATGATCTCAATACCGCCAAAGCAGCTCTCATGGCAAATCTTTCACTTTATGGAGCTGACACAATTTCTGAGGTACCAAATACTGCTACAGATACTAGTATTGTACCTTATCAAGTTGAGCAAGTGTCTGAGTATTCGGAACAGCCTCTGGTGGTTAGTAACTCAATCGAGGAGACAAACAATGATAGAAATATCAATGCAAGTCCCCAGACTTTGAGTGAACCACAACCGGGAGCTATTACGACTACCAATTCGTCTGCTCAACCTGATTTGGTTATGGTCTCGTCATCTTTGCTTAGCCAAATGAATAATGCAGTCCTTGAAACCCTCAGTGTTAATCAGACATTATCTGCCGAGCTTGCTTTGCATAAGGAAAAGGTTAAAACCTTTGAATTAACTCCAGTGTCTACTACCTTAACCAATCCTGAATTTGATAGGTTTAGGCAAGTCCAAATGGATAATCTGCTAGAAATTGAGAGTTTAAGAGCAAATCTTTCGAAAGAACTTAAATAAAAAGAGTCAGTCGTTAATAATTTTCAAAAACTACAAACGGATTTCGAAATTCTTGAGTCTAAAAGAGTTGAAACGGAAATTAAGGCGTCTGAGAGAGTCAAAAAGACTGAAACTTTGCTGTTAAAACAATACTCTGCTTCACATTTAGTACACTTGTTTCATTCTTCTTTTCAAGACTTCAATCTATCGCGTCTAATAGACCTACCACCTAACCCAGGGTATGCAAAGCAAGCATTTCACCACAACCCACGACTTTATGATGCAACCAAGTTAGGTTTGGTATTAGATCCGATTGTGTTCTTGAATGAATCTGAGAGCATGAGACCATATGAAGAGAATCGGTTAATATTACTTCCTACATATCCTAAATATGACTATACACAAATGAATGCAACAAATGCTAAAATAGATCTTAGAACTCGATTTAATATGCAAAAGAAATCTACCCAGACATCCGCTTTCACGCCTACTAGAGAAAGCCTTAGTATAATTCCTACACTCGTTAACTCGGACGAACCGAAGGAAATTCCTAAGAATCTTCCACCGGTAAGTACGGTAAAGCTCAGCTTGGAAGAGATTGAGCGATACCTTACTGAGTTTGACAAGGTCATCTTGGAATGTACGACTTCAACGGCTTATACCGCTGGAGAATGGGCTTTCGAACACATGAAAACGGTGTTTGAGAAAGAGATCGCTCCGTTTGTAAACCATATTAAAAATGGAGTCTATGATCTAGCGGGAAATCTAAGTTTTGAAATTGGTGAAGTTCAAAAAGTTTTATATGAAATGGATGATGCTTATGAACAACATTTAATTGAAAAAGAAAAGATTTTATCCGAATATGACCGATTCTTAGAACATATATTGTCTCTCGAAGTGATGCAAGTTGTTACTCTTAAATATGCTCATGAGATTTCATCTACTGCGAATAAATGTGATGATGTGCATGATATATCTGTGAATATTGTTGAGCCTGTGATTAATGTAGATAATCATTCTTGTCATGAATCTAACGCTAAATTTTTAGAGCTTTAAGATTCTTATAACACACTTTCAAAACGTTTTAATGAGCTTCAACAACATTGTATATCTCCTGAAATTGAAAACCAATCTAAAAATGAAACTTTTTCAAAAACAAATGATTGTGAAAACTTCGTTGAGACAAGTGACAAGATGATTCAGGTAGTTCAGGCATTAGAGGAAGAAATTATGAGACTTAAGAGAGAATCAGTAGTAGAGAAATTGGAACTAGAGGTTGTAGAGATTAAAAATCATGCCCTAGAAGATAGAATTACTTCTATGATAGGGGAGCTTGATAAAGTAAAGCAGGGTTTCTTAGATATTTATGGTTCGTTAGAAGAACGCTTCGCTTTTAATGCGACAGAGCAAAAGTCATTCGTTGACCAATTGAACCGTAAGTCCGAGGAAATCTCTTACTTAAATATTCAACTCATAGACAAAAACATGGTTTTGGCTTAATTAAAGGTGACACTTCAACTCAAAGGACAAGAAGTTGTTGATAATTCAGCTACAATCTCTGCCCCGACCTCTAGTGCTCCAAAAACCAACAAGGTGGTGATCATTAAGAACCCGTACAATAAGAACAACTCACTATCATATCAGTGGTATATGGAAGATGCAGTTAAGCACGCGGAGCTTGCTATGGATATGGTAGATGATTACTATGAAATTGATCCTATGAATAGTCATTATTACTCAGCTCATGCTTACATTGAGAGGGTACAACAATGCTTAGAGCACTTGAAGTACATAGGACAACCGGGTTCTACACCATCTAAACAGCAAACCACCACCATTGCCATTACTCCATTTAATAAGAATCTAGGATCTAAGCCTATTTTAAACACACTCATCAAGGCTAAATCAAAATCTATCACTAATGTTCCCATGGCTTCTACAGGATTAATTATGTCTACTAAGGCTAAAGGATCTCAAGACAAGAAAGATAGGATCAAGCCTTCCACTAGTAAGATTGCCAAGAAGAAAGGAGAAGTTCACCCTAGGAATGTTATTTTAGTTTCAAATAAAAAGAATCATGTATCTAAGACAAAAGGATCTGATTATGTGCAGAAGCCTAAGCAAAATGTGAATTCGAATTTGTGATGTTGGAATTGTAATGAATGCATGTTTTCTCAGCGTCATGATTTATGCCTTGTTGATCACGTGAATGAAATGTATGCAATTAGGAACAATCTTGAATGGATTTCAACAGGTAAGAAATTCACCCAAGTTGGCTGGCAATGGAAACCCACTGGTAGAACCTTTACTGCTAATGAAACTAAGTGCCCTTTAACAAGGATCACATCCACGGAAGTTAGGTCTCAGCGTCCTTTAAATAGGAACACTAGCACTAAGAAATGGAAAAAGCGCCCTTTAACTAGGTCTTCCCCCACTATTGTGCCTACTAGTGAAGAAGTAACTCAGGATCTTAGAAAACTAGAATTTAAGCCGACATTTAGGAAGCAAGTTTGGAAGCCTAATAAATCTTTGGTTAGCAAATCTAAGATAATTGTATATGTACCTGCTATCACAGAGGAACTACTAGACTCCGATACATCATCCTTGTCTGGTGATATTTTCAGGTGGTCCAAATCATCCTCTGGTACTTGGACTCTGGATGCTCAAAGCATATGACCGGAGATCGCTCGATGCTCAGAAATTTCGTCAACAAGTTTCTAGGAATGGTTAAACTCGGCAACGACCATATTTCAAAGATCATGGGATATGGTGAATACCAAATTGGGAATATTACGATTTCAATGGTTTATTATGTGGAGGGACTTGGTCATAATCTATTTTCAGTAGGACAATTTTGCGAATCAAACCTTGAGGTGGCTTTTCGACAACATACTTGCTTTATTCGCGATCTTGCAAGAAATGATTTGTTAAAAGGTTCTCGAGGGGATAATCTCTATACATTGTCTACTCAAAACATGATGGCCGACTCTCCTGTTTGCCTTCTCTCCAAACCATCTAAAACCAAGTCATGGTTGTGGCATCGCCGGTTATCTCATCTTAACATTTATGCTATTAACCATTTGGCTATAAACGAACTTGTTCGTGGTCTTCCAAAACTTAAGTTCGACAAGGATCATTTATGTTCCACGTGTTCTTTGGGGAAAAGCACCAAGAAATCATACAAACCTAAAGCTGAAGACACCAACCAAGAACCACTGTATCTTTTGCACATGGATCTTTGCGGGCCAATGCGTACGGCTAGTGTGAGTGGAAGAAAATACCTCCTCGTCATGGTGGATGATTTTTCCAGGTTTACAAGGGTAAAGTTCTTACAATCCAAGGATCAAGTACCAAACTATATCATTACTTTTCTTAAAATGATCCAAGTACGCCTTAACGCTACTGTTCGCCGCATTCGAACTGATAACGGTACTGAGTTCGTTAATCAGACTCTTCGAAATTATTATGAAAAGGTTGGTATTTCTCATGAAACATCCGTGGCTCGCACTCTACAACAAAATGGTGTCGTTGAAAGAAGCAACCGTAAACTTATGGAAGCTGCTAGAACTATGTTGATTTATGCGAATGCTCCTTTATTTTTATGGGCTGAAGCAGTGGCAACCGCATACTATACCCAAAACCGCTCCATCATTCGTAAACGCCATGGTAAAACTCCATATGAGCTACTTCATGGACACAAACCCGATATTTCATTTCTTCATGTGTTTGGTGCACTGTGTTATCCTGTAAAACCCGCATGCTTTTACCATGAATAGTACCCTTAAGATCGTACGTACTAGATTAAAACTTTCCTTTTATAGTACGATTACGTTTACGTGTTAGGATTTTACGTATTACGTACGTGTTAGAACACGATAAGTATTTATTGCGCACGAACACGCAATAATTAATTAAACAATATATAATCACGAACATGCGATCATAAAATCATGAACGTAATTTAATCACGAGCTAATATTATTTACGTGTATATATATTTATTACGAAGACGAATAAATATATTATGTCACAATCGATAACTAATTTAATCACGTAAACTACGTAGCACGTAAACATGAATATTAGACACGTTTATTCTTATTACGTATAATTAAATTAATATGACAAGTACTACGTAAATTAATATTACTTATAACACATGAACTTATTACAAGATACTTCACGACATAATTTATACGAGAAACCGAGTACGTATTAAATTAAATGCGTACGTTTTATTAAACGAATAACACAAACACATAAGAGTAAAGTTTCGGGCTGTTTTAGACAAAATAAGAAAAGGTAGGACTTGGGCTCAAGGCCCAAGTGTATGTGTTTGTGCCGTGTATATCAAAAGACGAGAGGAGTACTTTTATTTTTGGACAAAGAGCAAAATCCTATCAAACCCTAAAAATTGGAATCCAGCCGTCATTTTTTCTTCCTTGCTCCTTCCTGCCGTCGGGTTTTAATCACCAAGGACGAAGAAGAACAGTCATGGTGATCTAGTGCTAGAGTGATGATTCAAGTTTGTCTTTTCCTTAAACCCTAAACAAGTAAGTGAAAACCCTAATCTCGTTTTAAATTCTTTTTCCTTGTTAAATAATCAAGAACACGAATTTTAAGAGTATAACATGTTTAAAACGAGACTTATTAGTGTAAGGGGGTGCTCGTTTGGCCTGTTGTCACGCAAACCGAGAGTTTATGACTCTCGGTGATGACTTACACCACCAGCCACAACCCAAAAAAGGGTGCTGGCTTGGTTTTGCTCGAGCAGGGGGAACAGCGAACGAGCAGGGGGGACCACTGGCTGCGGCCAGTGGTCTTTATCGTTCTAGCAGTGGGAACCGGCTACTGCCGGTGGCACCATCACCACTGCCAGTGGTAACTGGCAGTGTAAGGGGGTGTTTGGTTTTTGGTTTAACAGAATGTTAAGGGTGCGTTTGGCAGTGGGTAATAACCTGAATTTAAAGGGCTGTTTGGTTCGGTTTATATTTAAGATAACACGGGTTTTCACGGTTTGGGTTTTCGACGCGTTTTAATAAAATAATACATGGTTACGGGATATTATTTTACAAGTTGTTAGCTTTAACATGTATGTTAATTTACAAGGTAAATTAAATAATTAAAACATGACTTATGATTACAATATTATTATTTACAAGTTCAATTAAATTAATTTGACATGTTATCTAATTAATTTAATTAAAACATGGACTTAGGTTTATTATTATTAATTAATAATACATGATTTTTTTAACCTAAGTATTTTATTATTTAATTATAGTAATTAATTAATCATTAAGCATGACTTATATTAATTAATTATCATGACTTAGGTTAAACTAATATTAATATTTATACATATTTTAACCTAAGTATATTATACACTTAAGTTAATTAAATCGTGTTTATATTTAATTAAATCTTATAACCTATAGTTTATGTAATTTACATTTTATAATTAATAAACTATACTATTAATCACATGACTTAGTATAATTAATCAGTAAAACTAAGCTTATATTATTAGCTTATAAATCCAACTTATTTCTATTTTTAGAAACTTTCTATTTATGGAAACTTTCTATTTTTGGTAACTTTATATTTTTGGAAACTTTCTATTTTTGGAAACTTTCTATTTTAGGAAACCTGCTATTTTTGGAAAGTTACTTATTATTACACAGTAAGTATAATAATACATGAAATAACAGAAATACTTAATCAAAGTAAACAGAACATAAGATAAACACAGTTTAAGGCTTTAAACAGTAAAACATGATAAGAACATATAAAATACGCTAAGACATGACATAAAACCAGCTACGTATTTAGTAAGCGGATACTTATTCATGTATGTATTTATGTAGCATTAGTGATACGGAAGTAGGATTCCTCTCAGTTCATCTTCTTCGTTCACTGGACATAAGGTACGGATTTCTGTCCTTTCAGTATGGACATTATTTCCTTATTAGGATTCCCCGTATGCAGCCAAATGTTTTCCCGTAGTATAAGTTACGTGTTTGATTTGCTTATGTTTAATTAAGAATACCTATAGCCATATACATGCATGACCAGTTTCACCTAGTTATGGAGGTACCATAACCATAACATTAGAGGCACTGATGTTATGACTTCACCACGGCGGAGTGATTGCTCGTGGCGTCCCTTAAGCTTTTGGCCATTTATATTATATTTATCATGTGGGGCGTATGGGTGCATCCTAGTTACATGTTTTCAGTCAGGATTTAATGGTGAATGTGGTGTATGCCTTGCATCCTTCACAAGGAGCTGATCCCTCCTACCCAAAACCAGTATATTAAATTAGAGGCATCCCCTCTAATTTGCATGATGAGGTCTCCTCTCCAAGTATTCATGCACGGTGGATTTTAATGACCTATATTGGCTAATGGTAAAATATGTTAAACAGTTTTCATAAGATAAACATAAGGCTTTTCAAACTATAAAACTAGTTTTATGAACATGTTCCAGGTTTTCCAGGACTTATACATTTCAGCTGCTATTAAGTCTCTATTATGTTTTAGTCACTTATACTATGTCTATATCCGTGCACTGAGCGTTTTGCTCAGCCGTTACTTTCCTTTCCATGTCCCAAAACGACAGGTACCCTAGGAAAGACTCGAGCATTTGGAGGACGTGCATAGGATGGAAGCTGCCAGAGACTTTTTTTCCTTTTTGCCTTCATATACTTATGCTTGTTTAGTCTTTCATTCATTTCCTTTGCTTTATTATGTTTTGGGCTTATGTTTAGGAACCAATGTTTGATTCCGGTTTACCCTATGGTCATGTAATGTTTTAGACATTTATCCTTGTATGCTTTGATGACACACCATAATTACGCGTGACATTCCATTATCAAAATGGGGTGTTACAATTATGGTATCAGAGCCAAGGCTTCGACCTGTAGGCTCTAAAACTCGACCTGTGACTAGTGGGTAGTCACCAGGAGCTTCCTAACCCAACGTTTGTTATTCCACGTATTGATGTTTTTAGCGCATTGTTGTTTTAACCATGATGTTTTCAGCACCTTGAGGTTTTAACCTTGATGTTTTCATCGATATTGTTTTACTAATATGGATGGGCAACCGTCATTCATATTTAGTTATGTGTCATTGTTTCATGCATATGTTCCTCGTGAACTGTGGCTTTGTGGACTGAACCCTAGTAGTTCATAATTAGTCACATAAATTTTATTTTTTCTGATAAGTTTTGACAGATGAGTTTCATTTATTTATGTTTCATGTATCATTGTTGCAGGGATTATGACTAAGTAATGGTTGGTATAGGACTGGCCCTATTTAGTCGCATGTGCTTTTATCGAAACTTTTAACTTTGGGACCGACCCATAGGCGTCCCCTCGCCATGTATTTTGTTTTGGAACCGACCCATAGGCGTTCCCTCGCACACATAAAGGTTTTATAAACTACATTACGCATTCATGCATAAAAATTTTCTCATGATTTAAATTGGCATAAAAAAAATTTTTCATGTCCCCTCATAAGTTATTATGTTTTTATGTCAAGTATGTTTTCATACTGTCATGGTTAACTTCAGTTTCATGCTGATTATGTTATACACTTCTTCGTGATAGATGGTTTCATGTTTCTTCATGATAATTCCGTCTTCATGTTGATTATGTTTTACGCCTCTTTTGTTATTTACGTTGTCCTGCAAGACATTGTTAGATTTCATTGAATCATGCTTTCATGATAGTCATGGTTGGTTTTCATTGATCATGCTGTCAGGCAAATCATCGTTGAATTTTGCGTAACCACACTTTAACGTTTCCGTTATAACCAGAATGATGTCTATGCTAATACTACCAGGTTATCATGATGGTTTTCCTAACCGTTTAACCGGTATATTTTCCTTAAATCATCACAAATGCTCGACCCCTACCGATCATTTCATGTGCATTCAACGTGTATTCCATGTATCGAGTTCCATGTGTATTACACGTACCTAAATCCATGTGTATTTCACTTGCAATACTGCAGGAGTATTCGCTAGTCGATTCTGAATCATCTCAAGCATATGTCCACTTGCTAATACTCTACAAATTGTTGATGCCGCTCATAACTTGGAAATGTTACTAAAGGTTGATGCTGCTGACGTTCGGAGATGCTACGAGATGCGGATGCTGTTCACAACCTGGAGATCCTAAAAGACGAAGACAAAGACGTCGGAGCAAGCAATTGGACGAAAAGATGCTTCACCATCAGACAATTTCCCATCAATCATTGTCCCTAATTCTTAGTTACATGTCACACGTCATTCGGCTGTCATTTCAGCCATATGAGTGCAAACCGATACCAGCCGGCCACTCAGCTGAATAGTTACATGAATCACGGTCATGAGAATGACCATCATGGAACTGACAGACAGGACGATAGTAACCACTACTATGACAGCAACTATCCTAGAAATGGCAACCGAAACTCTGGCCACGGACGTGATAAAAAATACAAGGATTAGTAGTCCAACCGATCCGTCAATTCTGGCATAATAACCTTATATTGTGGTTATATTTGTTTCACATCTCGAGACACATGTCAAGACATTAGTCAAGACACATGTCTCATGTATACTTTCTGAAGACACATGTCAAGACATCAGTCAAGACACATGTCTCACGTATACTTTCTGAAGACACATGTCAAGACTCCAGTCAAGACATATGTCATGCTTATAGTTCCAAGAAACGAGTCAAGACACATGACTCACGTCCAACTATGGAACATTTCTAAGAAATTCAGGGTACCCTCCAAGGGTATATCTATTTTGTTGTGCCATGTATTAATCAGGCCACAAGAATTTCAATACCATTATCGGCGCATCAGTGAGAACTGTCACATTGTCGATGTCACTTTCATTTCTTTCACCATAGTTCATATATTCATGACCATGAAGGATGCCTTTCGTATTCCCACGCATACGAAGGTTTTCCTTCAGTTTAATGATGAGATCCAAGCTGCTAACGCATTTCCTCGGACAGACACGAGATGAATTTTATCCTAATTATGGACTATGAACAGCACACCATGCTACGATTCATAATTATGTACAGTAGTGTTCAGGCCCCTGAATACATTCAGCTTGATTCTCCATCAGGAAAATCTGTACAAATTATCTATGCTTACAGGCATGTGCGTTGTTAGCCATGGTCGCTAAAAATATTCTAGCTTTCAGTAAGACACGACTACTTAAGTCCTTTTACGCATAGCCAGTTCATTATTCCAAAATTTTCCCATATATTCTAGAAGAACCTTCAAGCAAAAGGATGGTACCATGAGATTATGTGTCGACTACCGTTGACTTAAACAAATCACCAAATAGTGATGGGTGAAAGAGCAGGACATGTCCATGACTGCTATTCGTGCACGACTCGGTCATGCTAGATTTATGATTTTGAATTAGTCTCATCAATGCTCCAACAGCATTATGGACTTAATAAATTGAGTTTACATGAACTCATAAGCAAATTCATAAGCCTAGAGAAGAACAGGAAGACCATATCTGCACTATATTGCAAATTCTATGACAAGAGAAATTTTACCCTGAAATTTTTTTCCAATATCAATTCTGTTTGATTTCAGTGACACGCTGAATCACATGTCTTTCTACGGTTAATCTTACCATGACTCAGCTTATGCGTAAAGGAGAGAACCCTACACTACATTAGGTGTTCTAGAAAATCCTACGCTAAGAGAAGTTTCGATTCATAGACTCAGAGTTTCGCAAACTCATATGTATCAAGTTTGATGAAGCAAGATACAGTTACGTTTATATCTTCATACCTGTCATACAAACAGGTTAAGATAGGACACCAACAGACTGGGATGTTTTCATTATATGAAATTGTGAATCGAAAAGGGACAAGATCTTCATGGATTTTAGTTACCAGATTTCAGCAAACTCAGAAGAAGCATGATGTTATCTGGGTTATTGTCAATAGTTTGATCAAGTCTGCAAAATCCTTACATCCGTACGGATTTCAGAACCAACAGATTGATCGGACATGTTCCAGCCAAGGCTCATCCGATCACTTGGCAATCCCTCAGTTATCGGGTCAGACAAACATTTATAATTGTGCTCCTAATTTACTTCACATCCTTGTTCAAATTTCACGACTTGCTTTCACGCTTGTGTTCATGACACTATTCATGTTCATGATCGTATCTTGGCTTACGATTTTACGTCCATTATCTCATTTGGGAAGTTTTGCAAGAACTTGAGAGACCAGACCCAAGTTTAGTATAACTCTCCATCATTAGATAGACGTTTCACGTCATATTCCACGTCTCACCTTGTAGCGTTTGGCGTTACCGCCATTATATTCTATGATCACGATATGTTTCACAGGTCATGTTCATTCCACATTCCTCATATCATGATCAAGATATGTTACACGTATCATGGCTCACGATATGTTTACTCATACTACACTCGCCATATCTCCACGTAGTACGTTCAAAAATTTTCACGTATCACGTTCAAAAATTTCACGTACTACGTTTCTTTATGTCTCGCGCATCGTTTCTAATTATCAATTAAGTCAGATTGTCTTACATCGTAACGTTTCAGTTACCCTAGCACGTTAACTCTTATTTCCCTCAATCGATTTAGGGGATCTACCTTAAGTTGATAACCAAGAACTTCTTCGTATTTCAAGTCAAGGTCAGGAGGACCAAGATTTATCATTAGTGTCAGGATCTTCTGAAGGAACCGATCCAAGAGGGAGGCCACATGGAAACGGACAAGTTCATCTGGACTTTTATCCGTTTTTCTCTTATCAATTAGATATGTCCTTTCAGTCACGTCACGTTCCATGTCCTTTCAAGACATGTCACGTTCCACGTTCCTTCTACCATGTCACCTGTACGTTCATTAATCTTACATACCCTCTCAGTTTGATTCGGGTATGTTTCTCTTTCAGTTACGTTATCTATAATTCGGGGACGAATTATTCTTTTTAGGGGGGAAGAGTTGTAAAACCCGCATGCTTTTACCATGAATAGTACCCTTAAGATCTTACGTACTAGATTAAAACTTTCCCTTTATAGTACGATTACGTTTACGTGTTAGGATTTTATGTATTACGTACGTGTTAGAACACGATAAGTATTTATTACGCACGAAGACACAATAATTAATTAAATGATATATAATCACGAACATGCGATCATAAAATCATGAACGTAATTTAATCACGAGCTAATATTATTTATGTATATATATATTTATTACGAAGACGAATAAATATATTATGTCACGATCGGTAACTAATTTAATCACGTAAACTACGTAGCACGTAAACATGAATATTAGACACGTTTATTCTTATTACGTATAATTAAATTAATACGACAAGTACTACGTAAATTAATATTACTTATAACACATGAACTTATTACAAGATATTTCACGGCATAATTTATACGAGAAACCGAGTACGTATTAAATTAAATGCGTACGTTTTATTAAACGAATAACACAAACACATAAGAGTAAAGTTTCGGGCTGTTTTAGACAAAATAAGAAAAGGTAGGACTTGGGCTCAAGGCCCAAGTGTATGTGTTTGTGCCGTGTATATCAAAAGACGGGAGGAGTATTTTTATTTTTGGACAAAGAGCAAAATCCTATCAAACCCTAAAAATTGGAATCCAGCCGTCATTTTTTCTTCCTTGCTCCTTCCTGCCGTCGGGTTTTAATCACCAAGGACCAAGAAGAACAGTCATGGTGATCTAGTTCTAGAGTGATGATTCAAGTTTGTGTTTTCCTTAAACCCTAAACAAGTAAGTGAAAACCCTAATCTCGTTTTAAATTATTTTTCATTTTTAATTAATCAAGAACACAAATTTTAAGAGTATAACATGTTTAAAAGGAGACTTATTAGTGTAAGGGGATGTTCGTTTGGCCTGTTGTCACGCAAACCGAGAGTTTATGACTCTCGGTGATGACTTACACCACCAGCCGCAACCCTAAAAAGGGTGCTGGCTTGGTTTTGCTCGAGCAGGGGGAACAGCGAACGAGCAGGAAGAACCACTGGCTGCGGCTAGTGGTGTTTATCGTTCTAGCAGTGCGAACCGGCTACTGCCGGTGGCACCATCACCACTGCCAGTGGTAACTGGCAGTGTAAGGGGGTGTTTGGTTTTTGGTTTAACAGAATGTTAAGGGTGCGTTTGGCAGTGGGTAATAACCTTAATTTAAAGGGCTGTTTGGTTCGGTTTATATTTAAGTTAACACGAGTTTTCACGGTTTGGGTTTTCGACGCGTTTTAATAAAATAATACATGGTTACGGGATATTATTTTACAAGTTGTTAGCTTTAACATGTATGTTAATTTACAAGGTAAATTAAATAATTAGAACATGACTTATGATTACAATATTATTATTTACAAGTTCAATTAAATTAATTTGACATGTTATCTAATTAATTTAATTAAAACATGGACTTAGGTTTATTATTATTAATTAATAATACATGATTTTTTTAACCTAAGTATTTTATTATTTAATTTGGACTATAGTAATTAATTAATCATTAAACATGACTTATATTAATTAATTATCATGACTTAGGTTAAACTAATATTAATATTTATACATATTTTAACCTAAGTATATTATACACTTAAGTTAATTAAATCATGTTTATATTTAATTAAATCTTGTAACCTATAGTTTATGTAATTTACATGTTATAATTAATAAACTAAACTATTAATCACATGACTTAGTATAATTAATCAATAAAACTAAGCTTAGATTATTAGCTTATAAATCCAGCTTATTTCTATTTTTGGAAACTTTCTATTTTTGGAAACTTTCTATTTTTGGTAACTTTCTATTTTTGGAAACTTGCTATTTTTGGAAACTTTATATTTTAGGAAACCTGCTATTTTTGGAAAGTTACTTATTATTACACAGTAAGTATAATAATACATGAAATACCAGAAATACTTAATTAGAGTAAACAGAACATAAGATAAACACAGTTTAAGGCTTTAAACAGTAAAACATGATAAGAACATATAAAATACGCTAAGACATGACATAAAACCAGCTACGTATTTAGTAAGCAGATACTTATTCATGTATGTATTTATGTAGCATTAGTGATACGGAAGTAGGATTCCTCTCAGTTCATCTTCTTCGTTCACTTGACATAAGGTACGGATTTCTGTCCTTTCAGTATGGACATTCTTTCCTTATTAGGATTCCCCGTATACAGCCAAATGTTTTCCCGTAGTATAAGTTACGTGTTTGATTTGCTTATGTTTAATTAAGAATACCTATAGCCATATACATGCATGACCAGTTTCACCTAGTTATGGAGGTACCATAACCATAACATTAGAGGCACTAATGTTATGACTTCACCACGGCGGAGTGATTGCTCGTGGCGTCCCTTCAGCTTTTGGCTATTTATATTATATTTATCATGTGGGGCGTATGGGTGCATCCTAGTTACATGTTTTCAGTCAGGATTTCATGGTGAATGTGGTGTGTGCCTTGCATCCTTCACAAGGAGCTGATCCCTCCTACCCAAAACCAGTATATTAAATTAGAGGCAGCCCCTCTAATTTGCATGATGAGGTCACCCCTCCAAGTATTCATGTACGGTGGATTTTCATGACCTATATTGGCTAATGGTAAAATATGTTAAACAGTTTTCATAAGATAAACATAAGGCTTTTCAAACTATAAAACAAGTTTTATGAACATGTTCCAGGTTTTCCAGGACTTATACATTTCCGCTGCTATTAAGTCTCTATTTTGTTTTAGTCACTTATACTATGTCTATATCCGTGCACTGAGCGTTTTGCTCAGCCGTTACTTTCCTTTCCATGTCCCAAAACGGCAGGTACCCTAGGAAAGACTCGAGCATTTGGAGGACGTGCATAGGCTGGAAGCTGCCAGAGACTTCTTTTCCTTTTTGCCTTCATATACTTATGCTTGTTTAGTCTTTCATTCATTTCCTTTGCTTTATTATGTTTTGGGCTTATGTTTGGGAACCGATGTTTGATTCTGGTTTACCCTATGGTCATGTAATGTTTTAGACATTTATCCTTGTATGCTTTGATGACACGCCATAATTACGTTGACATGCCATTATCAAAATGGGGTGTTACATATCCAAATACAAATAGTGAGAATTTGGGCAAACTTCAACCGAAGGCTGATATTGGAATTTTCATTGGTTACTCGACTGCAAAGAAAGCTTACCGAATTTATAACCGTCGTCTTGGCAAGATAGTAGAAACTTTGGATGCCGACTTTGATGAGCTGGCAGCGATGGCTTCTGAGCAACATAGCTCTGAACCCGCATTACATGAGATGGGAACCGGTACAATAAGTTTCGGATTAACTCCCAACAATCCTACTTCTCCATCATTTATACCACCTACAAGGTCCGAGTGGGATGAGTTATTTCAACCTATGTTTGATGAATTCTTTGATCCACCTAGTAATGATTCTCCAGCACCTGCAGCAGTAGCTCCGTTTCCAAAAGTTGTTGCTCAAGATAATGGAAATCAGTCCGAGACATCTACTGTTACTCTTGAACCAGATGTCCCAACCCCCACCAATTCATAAACTACACTTGAATAATCTCCCCCACTCGTTCCTAATGATGTTGAAGAGGATCCTTATGATCACGATTTGGAATTTTCTCACTTACAACAGCTTCCTTTCTTTGGTTCACAAATACCTGAAGACCCTAACAGTGCGTCTACCTCGGAGGAAGCTCCTACAATCGTTCACTCCCGACCACCAAGGATCGAAAATCATAAAACAAAATGGACAAAGGATAACCCAATCCACAATATTATTGGTGACATCAATCGACCAGTCTTAACACGCCACCAACTCCAAGAACATGTATTATATTGCTACTTTGATGCATTTCTTTCTGACACTGAACCTAAAAACTGGCAACAAGCATGACTAAATCATCTTGGATTGAAGCCATGCAAGAGGAACTTAATGAATTTCAACGTCTTGAAGTGTGGGAATTAGTTCCTTTACCCAGCAACGTTGAAATCCTTACATTGTTGCGGGTATATAAGGTTAAACTCGATGAGTTAGGTGGAGTGCTGAAGAACAAAGCTAGATTGGTTGCTAGAGGTTACAAACAAGCTTTGGGTATTGACTTTGAAGAATCCTTTGCTCCTGTGGCACGATTGGAGGCAATTAGACTATTCCTTTCTTATGCTGCTCATATGAACATGATCGTCTACCAAACGGATGTTAAGAAGGCATTTCTCAATGGTGAATTAAGGGAAGATGTCTACGTAAGCCAGCTGAATGGGTTCATCAACTCGGAGTATCCTAATCACGTGTACAAGCTCAAGAAGGCTCTTTATGGGTTGAAACAAGCTTCACGCGTGTGGTACGATCTCTTATCGTCGTATCTCATCTAGAAAGGCTTCTCCAAAGGCAAAGTGGACCCAACATTATTTATTCTCAAGGAGGACAATGACATGATACTGGTACAATTTTATGTTGATGATATAATATTTGCTGCTACTAATCAATGATTGTGTGACCACTTTGAGAAAATTATGTCCACACGTTTTAAGATGTCGATGATGGGAAAAATATCATTTTTATTAGTGTTGCAAATTTCTCAGAATCCTAGAGGCATCTTCATTAATCAATCCAAATTTTCTCTTGAATCATTAAAGAAGTACCATTTTGAAAACTGTGACCCCGTGGATACTCCAATGATGGAGAGATCAAAGTTAGATGAAGATAAGGAAGGGATAGTTGTCGATCCTAAACTTTACCGTGGAATGATCGGCACCCTTCTCTATCTGACTGCTAGCAGGCCTGATTTGCAATTTGCTATATGCATGTGTGCCCGGTATCAGGCTCGGCCTACCGAAAAGCACTTACATGTTGTGAAAAGGATCTTTCGGTATCTTAAAGGAACACTTAATCGTGGTTTGTGGTATCCGAAGGATTCTTCTATTGCACTAATCTCATATGCAGATGCGGATTATGATGGGTGTCAAGATACTAGACGTAGCACTTCTGGCAGTGTGCAACTTCTTGGAGATAGACTTGTTAGTTGGGCATTAAAAAGGCAGAAAAGCGCTACGATATCAAGTACAGAGGCTGAATACATTGCTATCTCCGGTTGTTGTACTCAAGTTCTTTGGATGAGATCACAATTAACTGACTACGGTCTTGGATTCAACAAAATCCCGATGTGCTGTGATAACAAAAGTGCAATTGCTTTGTGCTGCAACTACGTTCAACATTCCCAGGCAAAGCACATTGACATACGCTACCACTTCATCAAAGAGCAAGTGGAAAATGGAGTGATCGAACTGTACTTCGTCAACACTGAGTTTCAGCTGGCAGAAATATTCACAAAGGCATTAGATCGAGGACGTATTGAGTTTTTGATCGAAAAGGTAGGCATGAAATCATTCTCAGCAGCAACACTTCAAGAGTTGGCAGAAGAATCTGAAGAATAGTGGTGGTAAACTATTCTAGAGTATCCTTTGATCGTGATCTTGTATATTATCGTATATATTTAAACCACCAAAAGAAAAATAAAAAATATAAAACATAGAAAAACAATAAAAAATTAAAATCAAGAAAATCCAAAAATATTTTTCATTTTCAAAACGGACATGTCTTTTAGTACGGTAATATTTACGGCCTTAGAAATGTCGATTAAAATTGACACGGCGCCATAAATAGAGTCCGTATAAAAGTTGTACATGTTTTTAAAACATGCCCATTATGGCTTGTAGTTATTTCATACTGCAACCCCCTTTTCGCGTTAAAGTCACGTATTTCTTATGAAAACGTTGGCTCACAACGGGAATTAATTTTCTCAGGCAAGGTTTACATTAAAACCTTGTAAGGGACTAAGTTTACTTTATAACTTGGTCTAACACAAATTAGTGTACGTATCAGTGCACTAATTTTGTCAAAATAAGAGAAATCTTATTGCCACCAGAATCGTTCCAATCAATCAATTAATCGAAAAATGTCTTCATGGATATTTGCTGCTTTAACATCATTGACTACAGCTCATTAAATAGAAAACGGGTCCGCGGTTAAGGGGGAGAAAATATTAAATCTTCTTGATATTAAAATTTGTCTTCAAAAAGGGTTTTCAGCAAATATAAACCGTTAATCATCTTCATTAAGTGCTAAGTGTGCCTTGTGTGATCTATTCAGTCAAGTTTAGGTTATTTGCAATTTGACGTTAAGTGTTCGTGTTTGTGAGCGGGATAGTAATTCTTATGTTTATGTGGTTAAACCTAATAACTTTAACATATAATATTAACTGGGGGACCACTTTTGCAAATATTGCAAAGTGGGGGTTTTATGTGTAATTTTGGCAAAAAATTTGACCAAGTCCAACACTACACCCCCATCCCCGTTCTTTCTTCTCCATCGCAAACACACACATAAACAAAGCTTATACCACCATTGTTGAACCTTGCCTAATCCTTCATCATTGGAGTTTTTGATTGCCTGCACTTCGTTCATCATTCTAGGTATTGTATCATGCTGTAAATGTTATCATATATCTCGTTTCTTTGCATCACAAACAAACCAATAATCAACCTTTAATAAAAACTTAGGGTTTTTTTTTAAGTTTTGCGATGAAAATGTAAATTGAGTTGTAGGATTTGCTTTGATTGCCCAGATGCACAATGGTCTTGCCCAGTTTTGTTTAAAATGTTGCCAAACTCCAGGAATTGAGAAGTCAAAGTTTAGATCGGATCCCAGTCTCAGATTCCGATGATCATTGCGACACCAACATTGCGATGCCTTGTCATTGCGATGAGTCATTCCGATGGCTCATTGCGATGGGCTATTGAGATGGGTCATTCCGATGGCTCATTGCGATGACTCATTGCGATGGGTCATTCCGATGACGCATTGCGATGGCGTATTACGATGATGCATTCCGATGCATTATTGCAATGGCATTGTAATGGTATTGCGATGGGGACATATTGCGATGATTTCTCAAACATTCTGATGGAAACGTACTTATTACGATGGACTTAGATATTGCGATAGACCAAGATTGAGATAGGATTACGATGGTTCTTACATTGCGATGGGGTGTAAGATTCCGATGGGATTGCAATGTGTTAAACATTGCGATGGTTATTTTAGGATTCCGATGGTTTGTAAGATTGTGATGGATTTAGGAATCTTAGTATTCCGATGCTTTGTAAGTTTGCTATGGACTTTTAGAATTACGCACATGCCTTAGACTATCTAATGAATTCGGCCTAGACTGCATTCCTACTTCATTAGGATTTAAGTAAGTTAGGGCCACTAACATGAAACCAAGTTTTATTGAAATTAATTAATTTTATCTCATAAGAATACTTGAAAGGTTTCTTATTACAGAAGTTCATCTTATTTAATAAGTTGACAATTCTGTAAACAAAAGAGATACAAATTACTTATTCAATGACTTGTGTTTTGTATCCAGGCCATGGAAGACAAAGTTTAATCGTTGTATAACCCTGTGTTCAAGCCTACTGAAATTTGGGTTGAGGATAATCCTACAATTACTGAAGTAGTGGTTGAAACTAAACTAAAGCCCACTAAAGTTGTGGTTGAAATTAAACCAAGACCTACTGAGGTTGTAGTAGAAATTAAACCTAGACCTATTGAGGTTCTGGTTATGACAACCAAGAAATCCAAATATTCAAAGAACTAATACTAGGTCGTTATCTCCTTAGAATAAATTGTCTTTGGCATATCTTTCATAATTCTACGTGTGCTGTTGAATGTAAGGACTTAGTCCATCTGAACTATGTCTGTATGTTGTTTCTTAATTATATGTGGTAATATTTGTTGCGACTTATTCCCTATGCTTCAACTTGGCATAGACTTAAGATATATATATTTTGTGTATATCATTTGTGCTTATGTCATCAAAGCAGGAAGATGTCGATCACAGAAGAACAACAGCGACAACGTGATCTTGAACTTGTTTCGCTCAACGACAGGCTACCATATGCTGAGAACAACTCTCGATTACAAGAGGATTTTGATCTGTCCTTACCAGCTTTCAAACTCGCCACAGATATCCTAGACATCTCACCCATCAAAGATGCATTCAGATGTACTGCCTCTGTTCCTGAAGTCTACATGCACGAGTTCTGGAACACTGCATCACTTTCTAAAAAGACTATCTCATTCCAACTGAACAAAACGCCAATGTTACATAACTTGAGCATCTTTCGGCAATTGTTTAAATTTCCTAGGTTGGCACAAGGACAACAATTTGTGGCTAACCCAAAGACCGATGAATTGTTTCGATTCATTCGTGCTATGAATTATGAAGGTGAAATCCACAACCTATCCAAGTTAAATACATCACACATAGGGCAACCCTGGAAAGCACTTATCACCATCATTGTCAAATGTCTTACTGGAAAGACTAGGGGCTCCGACGCAATGAGACCACCTCAGGCTCACTTATTTTGGGGACTTTACACTGCATCTAAAGTAGACTATGCACTTCTTCTCTTGCAAGAATTTTGTTATCAGTTTACTGGAACGAAGAAGAAATCTATGCATCTTCCATTCCCAAGATTCACCAAGCTCATTATCAACCACTTTATGAAGAATGACCCAACTATTGACACTTGCGGGAATTTATTCTACCACACTAAAGATGATGACTATGTGATTCTACAAATGAATGCAGATACTAATTCCACGAAGTATGCATTACGTCCTGCCCTAGTACCTGACAAAATGATAAATGATGGAATTAAGGAAAGCGATAAATATCAAGAGATACTTAATGATATTGATACACAGTTTCGACGAGCAAACTCACTTCCCTGAGAGAAGCAAAAAGGTAAAAGCAAGAAAAGAGTTTCAAAGCGCCAATCGACTGCTTCCTCCAAAGATAAAGGCACAGGGAAAATGCAAATAGTTGATGAAGATGATGATCAAGATGAGACGATCCATACTGAGGAAGAACAGGAAGAAGTACCACTCCGAAGGCCAAAGAAAGCAAAGCAAAGCAAACTGCGTATTATTCTTCAACAAAGCAGAGAGGAAGCTTTTGCGACTTCCACAGGATCAGGCTCAAGACTGTTTGAGGACTTAGAGGAATTTGGCAATCCTGATGCTGACATGGCATTTTATGAAGATCCTACCGATGAAGATGCTTATGAAGATGCTGATAACTTCCATTTTGAAAGTCGTGAGCAGAGTGAAGAAGGTGGTAGTAGTGCAAACACAGAAACAAATCTGTTGTATCAAGACTCCAATATCACCACATCCTTACCAGAACCAACTCACACGGTGGTACACGACGATGCTCATGCAACTTTCATACCAGAAACTCAATCCAAAGTAAGTCTACTTCCAGCTCTAACGATGTTATGAAATATCTTAATTTGGAAGGGGAGGGTGTCGAGGTTACAAATACTGATCCATCGACAAATGAAGACATGGTGGATGTTCCCATAACTACTGTTACATCAACCAGCACTCCACCATTATCCACCCCGGTCATCAGTGAAGTCATAACACCAGCTATTACACTAGCACTTGTCGAACAACCGGTATCAACCACCATCTTAACCACTGAATCTACACCGTCATCAACAGCTGAACAACCTGTATCAACTATCGCCCCAATCACTGCATCTACACCATCACCTATCCTTGAACAACCTGTATCATCTACCACAACTTTAACAGTCATGGTTACACCTCCATCATTAGTACAACAAGTATCATCCACCTCCAATCCATTCCTCACAGTCAGTGATCCACTGATCCAGTCTCTTCAACAACAGCTGGAGGCTCAAGCTAAACAAATAGCTACACTGACTGAAAGATTCACCACTCCTCTCAAAGAACCGCAACCTGATGAGCCTACACTAAAGAAAATATCCGACAGAGTGTCTAAACTTAAAGAACAACACAAATCATTTCTTGGAGAGAAGAAAACTCGTGACAAAGAGAATGCTGCCTTTCTTGGGTCAATTGATGAGAAGATGACCAAGATCATTCGACGAGAAGTTAAGACATATGTTGATCAGCAACTACCAACTTTTGTCGGTAATGGTTTATCTACCCTTCAACTAATGACATTGTTACAGACACGTCTGCTAAATATGGGGGCTCATAAATCGAAAAATAAACGAAAAGTTCTGCAATATCTCAACAGAGCAATTATTAAAGATACGCCTGCAGATACTACCGACTCTGAGTCTGACAATAAAGACGAGCTAGAGGAGGAAGATAATGAGGGTAACGGTGATGAGGATGATGGTGACAATGAGGAAGAGGATAAGGAAGGAGAGGAGGAGGAAGAAGAGGATTAGGAAGAAAAGGATAAGGATGAAGATGAAGATGAGGACGAGGATACACATGAGGATGTGGATGATGATGATGATAATGACGATGGTAATGGAACCAACAAGGGTGATGACAATGAAAAAATGGGTACTAATGTCTAAGAGTCTAATAAGGATGAAAGTGATAAGGCTACTGAGAAAGGTATTGAGGAAGCTGCAGAAAGCATTGCTGAAACAGCAGAAAAGACGCTGGAGTCAACTGTATCGGAACTCAGCATATTGACATAGGTATATCTACTGAACCAGTTTTTACTACTGATTCTCACAATGAATCTGTAGAATATATGCAAGAAGACAAAATTCATGTGTCTACCCAACAATAAGAACCCACAGGGTCAATGCTAGAAGAAGAACCTCACGATGATATACCGGTGACGTAAGAACAACCTTCAACACCATCTGAAGATCAGCACATCACTGATATGGAAGTTGAAACTTAAATGTGCCAGAACCAACGTTTGTTGAATCTCTTATCATCGATGACACGGTACAGGAGCAACTCTGGCTCACAAATGCAGCACCACAACATGCTTTCGACACAGTAACTAAAATGGAGCTGACTCAATTCCTGAACAATCCTATCGATTTCTCGGCCGTTCTAAGCTATTCTCATGGGAAACCGACAATGACTCCGGATCTTTTCAAAATGGTAGCCGCAAATGTGGACTTCTTTGATACTTTGAAGATCAGCCATAATGAAGCACAATATCACTTGAATGAACTTACCAAGGCAATGAGAGCGACGGATACGGGAATTCAGACTCCTGTTATACGACCTCTTACACCCACGGTCATCGCCGGTTCTGCAACGATCCCAATAGAGCACTTTGTTTCTCACGATCTCGAATATCTTGAAAACGGAGCAAAGAAATATGCCACGTCACTTACTATGCTCAAGGCTGTTAATCTGGAGAACGTTCCATAGATCGAAGATAAAGTACCTGATGCAATATGGAGAAAGAAACTGCTCAAGTTTTATGATACTTTTGCTTCACTTGGCATCTCTCACTGGATTGCAAAGAAAAGGTTTTCTTACAATCATTTCCATGTCCAAAGAGAGGCTCCTCTATTGTCTCAGCTCACAGAATCAAAAGCATCCAAGGAGAAACCACTCAGACTGTCTCCGGTTATGATTACTTGAATGTAATCGTGTTCAAACGTACTGATGAGAAAGAATACCGAATTGACGAAAGTAATCTCCAGTAGCTTCAACTTGAAGACATCAAAGATCTTCTGTTGTTATTGGCTCAAGAAAAAGTTGACCATCTACAACCTGAGAAATTAAGCTCCAGCTATCGCCAATATACAACAAAAATCGTCATTCAAAACCGGGTGGAAGATTTTCAACTTTGAGTAGAGAGCTATCAGAAACAGCTAAACTTACAACGTCCCCAAACAACTCCGCTCAGTAATTTTCACAAGAACAAGAAGCCGTACATGGGGACCACGACACCGGAAGCAGGGATATTCTATCCAAATGAAACTAGAGTCATGCAGTTTATGCGATTCTCCAAACTGCATAAATTCAGCGATGGTATGCTCAAGCATGTTCGAGATGATCTGACGGTTATCAATGCCGATCTACCGCTTCCAGCAGTCAAGTACACCTGGACAACCCAGTGCAAAAAGGGAGCAAAGTACGCGATCAAGAAGATAGAGGAACTTCTAAGGAAGCGCCGGTTGCTACGAAGTGTGGAACGATTCGTAGGTGGAAGGCCATATGGAGCTCACCATAGGTCCATGGAACGATCCATTTAATTATTGTTCGTCTTATAACAAGTCAACTCCATATGTCTATAATTGTGAATATGTTAATTTTTGTATAATCAGCTTTTGTGGCATGTTGTAGTGTAAAAGTATGATATTTTTTTCAAGAATTTCACTCGAGATTCTAAATCTTTCAAACATATTGTACTCAAGCACTACAACTAATCCTCATTAATTTGAGGGGGAGAATTAATATGTTCTTTGACCAACATCTAATTTCATTTTATTACCCAAAGACCGGTTAATCCATTAAATATCCAAAATATTGATGGTTAACATTTTGGAAAGGGGAGAAAATGGGATTAAGGAGACTTAATGATACTTGGCTAAACAATGAAAAGGGCTTAAAAGATAAACCAACTTAACATGTGTAATGCACAAGTAAAAGGGGAGCATTTTTTATGAAGAAAACACTTAAGGCACAAAAAATTGATTATAATATCACAAGTGCTTTAAGTAATTTTCAAGGATTTTTCATGGTGACAATACTTACCCAAAACACACTTAGTTCACGACGAACATGGTGACAAAAGGATGGTAGGATTAGATATTAGTCCAATGATTCATCAGAACCGATGGAATCTTCCCAAGGACAATTCCCTAGATAGAATTAGAAGTCCTAGGAAAGATGGAGAAAGATTGTGAAAGTAGCTGAATGCCGACCAAGTACTTAAGCTAGCACTGGAACAACCACAACAAGGTGCTAGTGATGACATATTGGTAAGCATTGAAGGGGTTGAAGAATGAAAAAGAATTGTAAAGATAAAGAGTGTAAAGAAAGAAGCCCTCCTTACAACTTTAGGCAGAAACCGGGTCAATACATATGCTATTGAGATCATTTTTCAATGATTCTCGATATTGAAGATAGACATCATGGACCCAGTGATGCAATGCACAACCCTTCCCAGCTAACTCAAATATCTCTCAAAAGATATTTGTTTTAATCACATGGAGATCAACACGTTATCTATTGGTTTATTCACTCCGAATAGACTGATATTGAATAGGTGGCACTCCTCTCCAGCTATCGCTCACTAAATAAAAACGCACTATCGAGTCTAGAGCCACGAGATCATCAAAAGTCTCATTAGGACACTTTCCATTTATTCTTTGCTTCTTCACACACTGTGAAAAGTAAGAGATCTTTATGAGTCCTACGCAGTATTCTTGTAATATTGCCAGAACATCCGAGTGATACGCAAGTATTACAATGAAGATGGAAAATCCTGCTTGAGCCAACATCAAACAAGCTCATGGTAGGTGACACGTGCGGTTCTTTAAGAACCAATCTTGTGAAAACTGGAAACAGTAGTTTAATTCTTAATTGAACTTAAACTCGTTCCAGGCCTCTACACATTATCGTATGATCTTGCCAGAACACTCAGAGTGACACTCTTTAGTGTTCACAGTGACGAGTTGAAATCCTTCTAGTGTTAACATCAAACAGCACTTGGTAGGTGACAAGCAATATTCTATTGAATTAAGTTTGTGACAACTGGAAAGCAACGATGGTGAATATCTTAATTGAAATTCACTTGTTCCAGGTTTCATGAATTGACGGCTTAAATCATAAGTATTTTTAATCCAAATGATTCACTCTTTATGTTCGCAGTCAGCTTTGGACGGTCGAATAAAGAGAATGGGTTTACACGCGAAATCCTGTCAGGAAGTTACTTAATTGAAACTATCCGTCACGGGTACGATATCTAATATCGTCCAACGGTCTTCACCGACCGGAGGTAAAATGCTACCGAATAAGAATAAAATGTCAAAGCCATTTTATTCGTGTCTTATTATGTTGTTGTATTCGAAGACGGTGGCGTTGCGGTGTACCCGTTGAAGACGTCCTCACATACTTATTCCTTCTACATCAAATACTTCTGCAAATTCAAGAAACTATGACCTAAAAGTCTTTCGCTGTATCGATTCTGAAACTTTCAAGAATTCAACAAAGGATAAGTGTGTGGGACATGAAGTCACGAAGAGGCGAACATCACAAGAAGATAAAGACTGCACGTGAAAGGCCAAAAGAACGTGTTCCAAGCAAAAGGCTGATATTATTCAACACATATTCACAAAAAGAAGAAAAAGAAAGAAACAAAGTGAAAGTGGACTACGAGCTCAAGAACAAGATCTAACATGCTAGATTAGGACTTTGTAAATTTGGAGTGACCTCCCTTTGGGGGAGATTGTTGGAAATACGTTTTACGTATAAAGAAAGTCTCGGTCACTCCAACAATATAGTTATAGGCTCGTAGTAGTGTTTAAGTTACATTTATTAAATAGCCCGACCCATGAGCATGTTCATGGGCCGGAGGCCCAAGTCCATTAAGGATTTGGGTATTTAAGCCTCTTTCCACCATGGACAGAGGTATTGGTTGTTTCATTTCTCACTTTTATAACACATAGTTTCTTTCATTTCTCTCTCTAAGTTTTTCTCTCTAGAAAACATCAACCCTCTTGAAATATAAAGATTTTGATTGTTCTAAAACTTTTTAATAAATGATACATAATAAACCTATGACCGATCATTCTTGTTTAACTAAATATTTTGAGGTTAACACATTGTTGTCAACAAAGAAACATATAACAAACTCTAATAATTAGACGAAAGCCTAGGGGTTAAAAGAAGCATTTTATAAACTTTAACCAAACCCTAATAACATAAATGTGAGTTTCAAAACCCTAGGGACTACTTTTGTCAATTTCGTAAAGATATACGAACCCTAGGGTATGTTTTAAATCATCCGAGACCTTTTGGGATTGATTTGGAACTTATCGAAACATACGGATTGAATATAGAAAGTTATTTGGGCCATAAAGGTATAATTATAAGTAAAAGGACCGAACTTTTATTTATGAAAACATAAGGGTAGGTTATGAAAACCTTTTCGTGCTAATTATGAATACTTACAAAACCGAGAGACTGATTTTTCCACTTTATGAAAAAAAACGAGCCCTAGGTTAACTAAATGAAACTTTTCGTGCACTTAATGAACACGTGACCAAATAGGAGGGACCAAAAGTGTAATTCTTGAAACTAATTAAATACGGTGACTATTTGGGCCGAAAATGTAAATTAATGAAACTTTGGGACAAACACGTATAAACTGAAACTAACAATAAAGAAGGGTAACTTTTCGTGCCAAATATCACAACCATTTGGAGGGACTAAACCTGTAACTATAAATACTAAATAAAAGTGGAAGCTATTAGGGCCAAAAGTGTCAATTAGAGAAACTTTGGGCTAATAAAAAATAAACCGAAATATATTAAATATACTAGAGACTTTTTGGGCCAATTGTGTAAGTACCCAAAACCCTTGGAATTAAGAATAAACCTAATATTAACGGATATCTTTCCGGGCCAAAAACATAAATTGTAAACCACATGGATTTATTTAAATAATCCGATTTCTATAAATACACAAGGATTATTTTAGTACAATTGAAAAACCTAAGAATTATTTTTAGAACTTAAAAATTATCTATTTTACAACTAAATAAATTATTTACCTTTAGAACTTAATAACTTGTTAAATAAATAACTTACTATTAAACTTAATAAATTATTAAATGAATTTAATATAGACTTCTATTATGTACAACATTTCCTTAAATAGCCATCGATGATACACGTAAATATTAACCAGACAAGTGCATACATTTAGTCATAACAATATATATAATTAATTGAATATATACTGTGACTTATTAGAACAAGAACGAACGTACAATTGATTAAGCAAAATATATTTATTATATTCTGAGACTGAGACGTACTCATTTACTTAGGTATTTGACGTACTTTGTGCATTGTGACTTGGATAATTTGATTATTTTCCCGAGAAGTATTCATGGGAGTTCATAGCCCCACACTTTGAATATATTAAATGTTTTGTACAAATATTAGGGGAGAAAACATGCAGTACATTTTTATAGGACGCAAACATTAACATGAGTAAAATTTGATTACATTTACCTATCGTTGTTTCCCATGACCCGTGGACTGTAACTGTTAATTGTTGTATAGCGCCAATGTTATAAGTAGATCTATTTGGGATTGACAATCCCTATTTGGGTGAGTAGCGCTCACTGTCCCTGGGCTAGGACAACAGATGTATACCATGTCGGACCATTTGGGGGTATACTTGGGTGATCCTCATATGTTGTGGACACCTACGGTCTAGCGTCAGTTTACAGGCGACAGGAAATGTTTATCTTTTTGGTATATTGCTTTGTGCATTACTAAATGAGATAGTTTGCGGTCTTGAACTTGATTTTACTAAACCTATGAATTCACCAACTTTATGTTGACCGTTTTAAAAATGTTTTTCTCAGGTAACTAAGCAGACTCTGTGTGCATGGTTTTATCATCATTTAGGAGCATATAAATGATGGGAGATTTTATTTATATTTGGGATGACTGTAAAACACTGATATTCACTTTTATTACAATTTGTATTAAGAAAATATTTGTAACCTTTCTTTAAAAATCATATAATTATGATCCATGCTTTATATGTCATTTTCTTTGTAATCCACTATGTGACACCCAAGTTGATTCCGCTACAGACCTATTTTGGGGGTGTCACAATATATTCAGTATGTTCATAAGTGCGATGGTTAGTTCTCTCACACTTTATACAAAAAATTAATTTAAGGTAAGTTTCAGTAAGAACCTTGTTCATACCACATAAATCACAGGGCTTTTTGAATTGTGTTTTGTATCTATTATGTGAAGAGTTAGGTGGCTCATCTCTGAATCGAGTTAGTGTTTTCTGTTACCTGAGTTGTAATTTAAGATCATTGATCTCTTGCATAACAAGAGACATTCTCGCATCTTCCTCAGATCTAGCATTCTTTAGTTTTTATGATGAAACTAAAGAAGTAGTTCCCTTATGTAAACTCTCCACATGGAGCTAGGAAGTTTTTTGATGTGTCAATTTTGACATGTTTAGGAGAACTAATTTTGTAGGTTGTGTGTGACTTCATGATAGACTGGATTGATTTTGGTCCAGTAGAGGGTTCAGCACCAGCTAGTTTCTCCATAGGAGGAAGTAGGTTGCTTACTGGAGACTCTATATCATCATCTGAGTCCTCTTCAGTAACTGAATACTCAACAGGTGCTGAAGAATCAACACTTTCATGAAACTCAGGAAGAAGGATACGTCCAGTTTCATGATTTGGTAGATTCTCTTCACCTGACCTTTCAATGTCAAGGATCGAGCTACCTACCTCGTTTGAGGCTTTGACAAAGATAATATCACGAAATTTGGTGTTGGAGGATCCTTCAGCACCAAGCATTTTCTTCTTTTGGGCAGGAATTTGTTCATTAATGCACTCATTAACCCTATTAAAGTTTTTAAGCCATGATTTAACAATATCTTTAGCTTCTTTTTGGTCAACTCTTAAAGACTTGTTTTCATCAATGATTTCAGTGTTTAACTGCTAAAAAGTAAGTAGATCAAGTTTAGCTTCTCTTAACTCTATCAACTTATTTTCATGATCTTCTAGTTTAAGAACAAATTTATTATATTTCTCAAGAAGATTATTTCTTTGTTCTTCCAAAATTCTAGATCAATACACATGTAATCAAGACAAATATAATGTCATCCTTATCTTCTAGTTCAAGAAGAGTTTGTACCTTTTTTATTTTCATACTGACCCAATCACCATTACGAGCACTCTCCTTGGCCTGAACATTTGCATTAGCACTTTCATCATCAACAAGCGCCATTAGTACCTATACATTCACCAATTCATCATCGTCTGAAAAGACTTCCTTCTAATCCCATTCATATGCTTCAGCAATAAGACCCTTGTTCTTTCCATTTTTGATGGACTTGAAAGATGAACCTTCAGTGCTTAAGAGGGCCAGTCTGGCTTTGATTTCTCTGTACTTAGCTTCAAAGTCTTTGGTAGGTCTCAGTTCAGCCTTGTTTTGCTGAAAGGAAGATGATGCAAGCTCTTTTAGCTGATATGGTGATTGAGCTGATGGTTGGAACTGCACTGATGAAGAGTAAGAAGGAATGGATGTTTTTGAATAACAATCTTTGGCAAAGTGACCAAGCTTACCACACTTGAAGCACACAGTTTCAGTTGTGGCTTTTGTTTTGCTGGAGAAATTTCCTCTCTTCTTAAAGAACCTTATAGATTTAGCTAGAAGAGCTCTCTCATGAAATTCCAATTCGAGGTCTTTCAAGTACTCCTCACTAGTTATGGTGTTTTCTTCATCATCAGGACTATCTTGATAGTCCTTAATGATAGCTTCACTGAAGAAGGCTGTAGACAAGGGTGTAGCAATGGTCAGTGCTTTACTCTTGTTGGTGCCTTCATAGATCCTATCAACAAGGTTCTTTTCATATTTGATTTTTCCAAAGAGAGAATCTAGGTCACAATCTTTAATGTGATTAGCATTTCTCCAACTTTGGTAAAAACTGAGCCACTTTTTTGGCAACGCATTTACAAAAATCGTGTTGATTTCTAACTTTGAAAGTTCAACACTGATAGTAGTAAATTTAGATAACTTGCTTTAGGAAAAACAAGCAACTAAATATGAGCGGTAAGTATCGAGTGACGGTTTAGGAAAACCGTGCACTAATGACCCACAATCACTTAAAAAGAGAGAAAAGATTCGTTTCCCAAGGAGGTATGGTGTTGTGAATTAACTTGTATTTCTTTGAGATTAATATTGAGAAGATGGAATGACGGTTTCTTGGAAATTACACTATGACGTAAAAAACGAAAACGTAAAACCGTAGAAAAATCACTAAAATTAAAAATTATTAAAACCAAAAACAAAATCAAGAAAAAGATTAAAAAGACTAAAACAAGTCTAAAATAATATAAATAAAGACAAAAATCCAATAAAGATATTTTAAAACCTTTTATTAATTAAATAATTAATTTTAAATGCTAATTAAAGCCCTAAAATTAAATTTAACTAATTCAAAAGTCTAAAATATGATTTTATTGAACAATTACTTAACTTATATTATTATAAGACTAAAAAGTAATTTACTAAAAATTAAAACTTATTAAAACTATTTTTAAAACTCTAAAAATGATTAAAAGTAATTAAAAACTAATTAAACTTAAAATAATTATAAAAATAAATCTAAAAGTTATAAAAATAATCTAAAAATAGAAATAGTCCCAATTAATGACAAAGAACCTAGGAAAAATGAAAAAGAAAGAAAAAATAAAATTTTGAAAATTAATTAATAAAATAATATTAAAATACTCCAAAAAACATAAAAGTCACTAGTTGCGCCGCAACTAGTGGGGTCTTGCGCCGCAACAAGTGTTGCGAGATCACCAAGGTCAGCAGCACCTTCAGTTGCGCCGCAACAAGTATGACTTGCGGCGCAATTCGTGTTACGGGAAAAACTTTGGCCTGCAGCTCCTTGTGTTGCGCCGCAATCTTCTGTCTTGCGGCGCAATTCGTGTGACGTGTCTGGTTGTTTTGCTGATGTTCAAGCTTCTTCCAAGTATGATACAAGCCAAGAGGACTTGGCAATGAGCTTTGTTTGGAGATATTGTTGCAACAATTGGGGCACCCTTGTGCTCAATGAAGCACAAGGAGTCAATAACACACAAATTAAACACCAAGCACTCAAAGATTAAGCATCAAAATCATGAAAAACCAAGCAATATAGCAATATGCAGATTTTTAACACCCTTTATCCTTAAAAACCTAACAAACTTGTTCAAATCTTGTTCCAAACTAATTAACTACTTACTAATAACCTTAATCAACCCTAAACAAGCAATCTAACACCTTTTAATTATCAAAACAAATCTAGATGTCCTGCTTAAACCTGTTGCCAAACACCCTTTTAAAATCTAAAAACCAACTTTAACAAAGAAAAACCTTACAAACCCTATGCAAACTTGTTCCAATATCTCAAAACATGCATAACAACACTTGAGAACACAAATCCACTATCTATAACACACTTAGTAACAAAATCACATGAGATCATATAAACTAGCACTTTAATGAACTTTTCAAGGAAGAAGATACCTTAGGTTCTTACATCCAAGAACCTAGAGGATGAAAATCCTCCTCCAATCCAACCCGGGTTGGAGCTGAACTAAATCAACAAGCCTTCAACCTATTTGAATCACAAAACAAGAAAACAACAAAATAATATAACAATATATATTTTTTTATGTTTCCTTTTTCTTCTTTCCAAAATACTTTCAAAACCTTTTTAATCTTCTTAAAATGTTTCTATAACACTTAAATCACCAACAAACATGAACCATAAACACCAAAATACCTTTGAGAAGATTTTACCAAAATCTCTCAAAATCTCAAAACCTTAAACAACTTTGAAAATCAAAGTTGCTTAACCAAATAACAAAGTGGAACTCAGAATCAATCTCCTCACAACACACAAACTTTTAAAAACAATAAAAAAGGAATTACACTTGAATATTTCAAAAACCAAACTTTTTATTTCTTTAAAAAGGAATTACATGTGAGAGACTAGAAACTGGAACAAGGGCTTCACACAAGTTGTGAGCTCCTTTTATAGAGTCCTAAGAAGATACTAGAAGGCTAAAAACATAAAACCCTAATACATAGAAAATCCCAAATGTGCCCTTGAATGATTTTGAGTGCATATGAGCTGTCCATTTGATCTTGGCCTTTAAATTTTGCTTTGTGAGCAAGCATATCATCTTGGACGTTCATTTTGCCACGTCACTAGTCTTGGAGGTTAAGAAATGATGTGATTGGTGGATTGGGGAATTGGGGTTTTGGTGCACATGAGTGGGATGCAGGTTTTTAGGAGTGGGAAGGGTTTTGGAGTGTGTGAATTAAGTGTGTGCAAGTTTAATTGAGTTTTACCCAAGTAAATGTGAGGGTAAAATCTGGGGTGGTAAGAATGATGAATAGTACCCATTTGATCCGAATTTAAGGGAATAGTAACATGTTAGGCGCATTTTTTTTAAATTGTTTCAGGTTTGGCACTTTTGGTCCTTGTCTTTTGGAATTTTTGGCTTTTAAAGATTTTCAGCCTAAAATTCGTCTCTCCCTTGTATTTAAGTTTCATCACTTGACAATTTTGGCACAAACTTTCTCCAAAATGTTTCCAAGGACTATTCTTGCTATTTTGAGTATTTCAAGGGCTGAACTTGGACAAAGTTGATCTTCAAAGGTCTTCAATGAGTCTTTCACTTGTTGAGGGACCATTATTGGCAATTTGAAATTGTTGAGGGACTAATCTTGCCATTTCTTCAATCTTGAAGGACCTTTTTGCAATTTTGACAAACTTAATGGACCAAACTTGTAATTATGAATATACAAGGGTTTTAAGTGTCATTTCTTCAATAAATGATGATCAATCTTGCTTGTCTTCAAGTCTTCAAGGGTATTTGATGAAAATTCCATGATTAGGGCTCGGTTCTTTGTACGGCTTCGTTTCTCGTGTCCGTTTTTCCTTGTATCTTGTGATCTTTTGTCTTTTTCACGATATCCATACCTAAAACACACAAGTAAACAAACACAAGCATATATATGGTATTTTATGACATTTTTGTGCATTTAAAGCCCGAAAAGAACGATGAGATCATGTATAAATGCCATCTCATCACTCCCCCATACTAAGCCATTGCCGTGCCCTCACGCAATGCTAAGAATAAAGTATCTAAGCATCACCAAAGTTCAATTTTATTAACCTTTATTGAAGAGTAAAAGACTTGCAACATACTACGAGATTGTGTAAAGACATAATGTATGATTTTCATCACCAAAATGTGACTTTTAGGGTCAAAGAATAGAAACAAGTTAATGTCCCTTAGAGTAAATTTCGTCATCCTTGATTGTCATACATTCCATGCTAAGTGCAAAAACAAGATCATTGTTGGTACAAGTCACAATGCTAACACTACTCATACGTCCAAATTGTGTAATACTTTTTCTCCCCGCAATCCTAGTTATTATAAAAGGAAATGGGTTACTAGCATTTTTTATCTATTTGTCATGGATCACAAGTGATTCATATTGACTTATTTGAGTAGTTATTAGTCCGAAAGCAAAGTAGCATGATTTGATCAATAGTTAGCCGAAGGACAAAATCTTTTAAAACGGCTTCTCGTGTATCTCCTTAAGTTCATATCTTGGCATAACTCGTTTCACGATTTGAGACCTTTCTCGGACCGATATTTGGCATGTACTTCATACTTCAAATCTTGGGAAGACGTTCTCGAAATTATGGTCTTCTCTTCATATATTTGGAATTTCTTCACTTGACGTTTTTGAGAGATTCTTCATATAGGACCACGACTTCATCATTTTTCTTCAATCTTTACTTTGGATTTTGATATACAACGATCCGCCTCCTTTTCGGACTTGGATATATTTATCCTCATACCTTGTTAGGGTCTTTTTGGATAGACTTTCTCCATTCTTTAGGGGAGTAATTGCTTCTCGTCGTGTGTCTCGATCCTTCATATTGATTTTGGAACAATGATACTTCACATCATCTTTGGATCTTTAGCAAAAATAGAGCTCCTCATGCCTTGTTAGGGCCTTTTTGGATGATCGCCAATCTTCGCGTCCCGCTTCAATAAGTTATGCCTTGGCTATGAACTCTATTCAACCCCGAGCAACTTTTAAACGATCTTGCGCTAGAGGCTAAGTAACCTTTCAAACCGTACGACCTTACTTATTGCAATTATGATTTATTCCTAATGCATTGATCTTATGGGAAGAAAAAAGCCACAATTAAAAACATATGAGTTTTTGAAAGAACATTTTCATGTTCTACGTTTAGCATGATCACTTGTCTAACTCTATCATTTCTCGTTCTTCACTATTTAAAGACCTCTAATTAAAGAGACTCGTGAATACTTAGCCATGCAAGTCAAAATTAAGCCAAATTTGGATTAGCTTTCATTAAGACTATATCAAATCAAAGTTTTGGGTTTTCAAGCCACCTATAGGATCTTGCACTTTCTTGGACTTTTTCAAGTTTAGAGAATGCGTTTTAAAGTTCCCTTGATAAGTGACTTTCTAGAATCAATTATAGGAACTTGCGAAAAGTTCTTGTTCTTAACCCGAATGAATTAAGACTTTCGCGTTTTAAAGCTCCCTATATAAAAGTCTAGCAAAACTTGAATTGAGCGGGTTAAGGAATGTAAATGGCTCCAAATGCCCATCAAGTCAAAAATTAACTCTTATTCTACCCATCGGAAAATATACATTCGTGTCTTAAAAACACTTATGAAAACTAAGAAAAATTTTTAAAAATTTGGCCATTTTTAGCCTTATTAGCAAAACAAAACATTGAAGGTTGGAACACGTGAGGGCGTAGCAAAGCAAGTACCTATTCACCCCCCCATACTAAAAGTAAACATTGTCCTCAATGTTTCGAGTCTAAAGGTGGAGCACCCCCATACTAGAGACGAAGAATCGAATGCTTAGGATCTAGCATGGAAAGGGTGATCAACAATATATCTAAAGCTGTTTATTAATTATGCTAAAAGATAATTGTTAGAACAATAAAGGATATGTCATGGAATCGTGAAAAACTTCTTCAAACGAACGATGGAGGCTCACGTAAACGAACACGAGAGTCTTCAATCGTAGACGATGATGATGATCTAGATAACACAATCACAAACAACCACGAGACAACGAGTTGGAAGGGTACAAGTCCCCTTATTAGTGAACATAAAGCATAAAGATAAGCATGGGATCTCCCCCACGAGGCACCTCGTTTTTGATTACCGAGTCATGAGCTCGACTCGATCCCCTCAAAATGTGAACATTTAGGGATATCATGGTGTGGTCAATTTTTTGGCGGGGCTTACATGATAAACAAGGCCCAAAAAGCAACCGGTATAAAGGACTAAGTCCTTAAATGATGCAAAATACCGGGGTCGAAGATGGCGTTCTCGTTTCCATTGGAAAAACAAATTAACACCACTCCAACATGTGCCATAAACTCAAAGAGTTTGAAGAAAATAGATGAGAAGTAGAAGGGTGAGACAATTGGTAAGACAAACGTTTGAGCTACTCGAGGTAGACTCGCACCAAGCAAATAGATATAGTTTCCATTTATTGCATCGGTGGAAGACCGAGATTTCTCTTTACATGAAATTCCGGGATCGAATATCTCGTCCTCGGTGGACAAGGATGAGGGAACATTAGGGGCTTCCCCCATACTAAGACCACACAAAACATCGTCAAAAGGAGTAGACGAGTTTGTAGTACTCAAATCACGTGGTGATGACGGAGTTATATTTGTAGAAAAATCAATTAAATTACATTTAAGATCTTTTCCTTTTTTATCTTTTGAACTCTCCTTATGAAAACCCTTGTTGATTATGTCGAAAATATTCGGTGTCTCTAAGACGATGTTAGTTACACTAAAAATTCTCACATTTTGAAACCGTTTTGGTTTTGGTGGTGGCAAGTTCTCAAAACGTTTATCGACGAAGAAAACCTCCCCATCGGGGTCCATAAATTCATCATCCGAAAGATCTTCCGTAGAAACCGGCAACTTATCAACACTTTTCAAGAATGAAGGTGAAGGATTTTTCGATTCAAGTATTGATGGTCTCTTCCTTGTAGGCTTAGCACTCATAACCTCCACCGGCGGAGGAAATGGTAAATTGTTTTTGGAGACATTCCCTAAAACTCTTGGTGAAAATTCTTTGCAAACGACATTGGTCGAGTCACCATGGTTTAAAGTTGCAATAGAATATACATGAGAAAGATTGGAGTTTTGTGTTGCATTGATGACAAGTTCTTCTTCATTGAAACGAAGGGTGATTTTACGAGCATGAACATCGATAAGTGCTCTTGATGTATCCAAAAATGAACGACCCAAAATGAGAGGAACTTTTCGATCGATGGGAATATCTACAACGATAAAGTCAACGGGATAGTAAAACTTTCCGACTTTAACGAAAACGTCCTCGGCTACTCCACATGCCATGATCGTAGAATGATCGGCCATCTCGATGGACATGTTCGAAGGAGTAAGAGCCGGAAGCGAAAGCGATTTGAAAATCTCGAGAGGCATTAAATTAATACTAGCGCCAAGATCGGCCAAGGCGTAGCATTCCTCCATATCTTGTATAGCACACGGAATCAAAAATTTACCGGGATCACCGACTTTTTGTGGTATGCGGCTTAGAAAAACCGATGAACAACTAGACGTTTGTTGTAACTTCTCTTTGTTGTTAAGCATACTTTTGAAGTTTGCGGCGAATCGAGGCATCATGATTAAAGCATCGGCAAAACTTATGTTAAAATGTAAATCACGAAACATTTTCATAAATAGCTCAAATTGATAATTGTTCCTTTCTTGTGCTTTTTCTTTGTTACGTCTCGAAGGGTATGGTAAAGGTGGTGTGGGTTGGTCATTAGGCAACGGCCTTGGAATCTCGGGTTCCATACTTGGTATTGGTGTAACCGTAGGTGTGGTTTGAGCGGTACTTCGTGGGATTGTAATGTGCTCCTTTTCGACCATCACCTCGGGTTCTTTCTCGATTTCCTTCTCCGTAGAAGTACTTGGACGAGAGATCGGTTCCTTGAAAGTTTTACCACTTCGTGTAGTAATAACCTTCATTTCTCCCCTCGGGTTGTTAATGGTATCACTAGGAAGACCACCCGAAGAAGAGGGCTTACACATGATTGCTTCGAACATCTTAGCCATTCGGTCCTCAAATTTTGATTGCCTAGCATCCGCTTTCAATAACTCTTGCTTAATCTCATGTTGTCCTAATTCCATCTTTTGTTGGTTTTGTTGAAGACGTTGGACATTTCCTTCCATTTTATTTGCATGAGTTTTAAGTTCATTAGCAAGTTCATTTTTAAGCTCGTTTTTCAACTCGGACCTTAAGCTAATCATCTCACGTTGCATGTTATCAAATTTTGCATCATTCGCTTTTGCATAATCTAAAAATTCTCCTTGCAAATTTTTCGTGTGAGCATTTTGAAAACCTTGTGTAGTATTTTGAAAATCACGGTTTTGGTTTTGATTAGAGATTTGTCCATTCCCACTTTGATAATTCCCTTTGTTGTAATTGCGTGTGTTGCCTTGGTAATTACCTTGGTTGTTGTTTCGATAATTGTTAACATTTTGATTTGGTGGAGCTTGATTTTGGCGGGAACCTTGGCCGTTTTGGTTGTAAGTTCCCGTTGCTACGTAAGCACTCGAAGTGTTACCATCCGCGGTAATGCACTCGGATAAATCATGAGCTCCTCCACATGATAAACAACTCTTAGCAACCGCTTTAACCGAAGCGGAATTGGAAGCTTCTTGAGCCTTCCAATGGGACATTAGATTAGCAAATCTATCAAAAAACCGATTTTCTTCATTAGCTTCATCATGTAAGGCGTTAATGCTACGAGACGATTGTGATGACGATGACGAACCCATATTGGCAACACTCGGTGTGTTACGAGGGCTATAAACCTTAGATCGATTTTCAATGATTTGTAAAGCCTCATTTGTCGTCTTGCACAAAAAATTACCACCTGCGGCGGCATTCAAATAATCTCGTTCATGATCATTAAGCCCATTATAAAATGTATCAATTTGATGTAATTCCGAAAAATCATGATGAGGACATTCATGTAACATTTCCTTAAATCGTTCCCATGCCATTGAAAAACTTTCATTGTTACGTTGCACAAATCGTGAAATCTCATTCTTCAAATGTGTTGTTTTCGATGGTGGAAAAAACTTGTTCACAAACTTAGAAACGAGATCGGCCCATGTCAAAATCGAATTTGGCGGTTCTTTCTCGAGCCAAATTTTAGCGGGTCCATCCAACGAATATGGAAACAACATCATCTTAATGGCGTCATGCGGAACATCTTTGAATTTGCTAGTGGCGGTGAGACGGTTGAAATTCCTAATGTGGTAATGCGGGTTGTCTTTCTCGTGACCTCGAAATTTGTTTGCTTGTAGCATCGACATTAAACCCGTCTTAATCTCGAAATTCTCCGCAAGGATGGCGGGAATAACAATGGCCTCTCCAAAACCCTCGGTGGGTGCTTGTAGCAACTCCATCATAGTACGATTAGCCATTACGACTTCTTGTTCTACAATAGGTTCAACAATTGGAGGTTCTTCAACAATCAACGATCCTTGATTTGCTTGCTTTTGAAGTCGTTTACGAGCTCGTTTAGCTTGATTACGAGTGATCATAAACTTCACGAAGAATGGGAGGTGAGCAAAGAAGATTCTTTTTGGTCGTTTTGTGGATTTTCAATTTTTTTGTGTTTTTGATGATATTTAATTTTTTTGGATTTTGGTGTATCTTCGTAGACAACAATCTACAAAATCTCTCCTCGAATCAAACTCTTGATTAAAGAAGCCTCAAAGGAATGAAAACGATCACGTGGAGTGAACGCCTTCGAATGACTTTAGAACTTTGGTGAAAACCAAATTGTTCACGAGGGTTTAATCACAAAGAAACCAAGCAAATATAGTATACGTATTAATACTTTGGGCGGCAAAACCCTCGATTAGCCTTCAATCTCAAAATACTCACAAGCAAGCGGGGAAACGAGGCGGCGCGAAGCACTTAAGAGCCTTTTTCCTTAGGGTATATTTTATAATACCCGCCTTATACCCACCTTATAGTTCGTATCTTTTAAAATCGAGCTTCTCGAAAGTATTTATCTATTTTTGCCTTTTCTTTTTGTTTGAGATTCGAATACAATGATCGAGTGATGAAATCCCGAATCAAGGTTGTGTTTTCACACTTTTGGAGATATTGTATTTTTATTGTGATACTTAATACAATATATTAATAATATTCACAAAGAAAAACCGAGAAAACCGATAATACGTGTTAAGGGAGTTCCACTTAACACAAATATTATTATGGATAATATCAAAAACAAAATTTTCCAAATTAAGACACGACACACCTCCCCGGCAGCGGCGCCAAAGTGATAGTAGTAAATTTAGATAACTTGCTTTAGGAAAAACAAGCAACTAAATATGAGCGGTAAGTATCGAGTGACGGTTTAGGAAAACCGTGCACTAATGACCCACAATCACTTAAAAAGAGAGAAAAGATTCGTTTCCCAAGGAGGTATGGTGTTGTGAATTAACTTGTATTTCTTTGAGATTAATATTGAGAAGATGGAATGACGGTTTCTTGGAAATTACACTATGACGTAAAAAACGAAAACGTAAAACCGTAGAAAAATCACTAAAATTAAAAATTATTAAAACCAAAAACAAAATCAAGAAAAAGATTAAAAAGACTAAAACAAGTCTAAAATAATATAAATAAAGACAAAAATCCAATAAAGATATTTTAAAACCTTTTATTAATTAAATAATTAATTTTAAATGCTAATTAAAGCCCTAAAATTAAATTTAACTAATTCAAAAGTCTAAAATATGATTTTATTGAACAATTACTTAACTTATATTATTATAAGACTAAAAAGTAATTTACTAAAAATTAAAACTTATTAAAACTATTTTTAAAACTCTAAAAATGATTAAAAGTAATTAAAAACTAATTAAACTTAAAATAATTATAAAAATAAATCTAAAAGTTATAAAAATAATCTAAAAATAGAAATAGTCCCAATTAATGACAAAGAACCTAGGAAAAATGAAAAAGAAAGAAAAAATAAAATTTTGAAAATTAATTAATAAAATAATATTAAAATACTCCAAAAAACATAAAAGTCACTAGTTGCGCCGCAACTAGTGGGGTCTTGCGCCGCAACAAGTGTTGCGAGATCACCAAGGTCAGCAGCACCTTCAGTTGCGCCGCAACAAGTATGACTTGCGGCGCAATTCGTGTTACGGGAAAAACTTTGGCCTGCAGCTCCTTGTGTTGCGCCGCAATCTTCTGTCTTGCGGCGCAATTCGTGTGACGTGTCTGGTTGTTTTGCTGATGTTCAAGCTTCTTCCAAGTATGATACAAGCCAAGAGGACTTGGCAATGAGCTTTGTTTGGAGATATTGTTGCAACAATTGGGGCACCCTTGTGCTCAATGAAGCACAAGGAGTCAATAACACACAAATTAAACACCAAGCACTCAAAGATTAAGCATCAAAATCATGAAAAACCAAGCAATATAGCAATATGCAGATTTTTAACACCCTTTATCCTTAAAAACCTAACAAACTTGTTCAAATCTTGTTCCAAACTAATTAACTACTTACTAATAACCTTAATCAACCCTAAACAAGCAATCTAACACCTTTTAATTATCAAAACAAATCTAGATGTCCTGCTTAAACCTGTTGCCAAACACCCTTTTAAAATCTAAAAACCAACTTTAACAAAGAAAAACCTTACAAACCCTATGCAAACTTGTTCCAATATCTCAAAACATGCATAACAACACTTGAGAACACAAATCCACTATCTATAACACACTTAGTAACAAAATCACATGAGATCATATAAACTAGCACTTTAATGAACTTTTCAAGGAAGAAGATACCTTAGGTTCTTACATCCAAGAACCTAGAGGATGAAAATCCTCCTCCAATCCAACCCGGGTTGGAGCTGAACTAAATCAACAAGCCTTCAACCTATTTGAATCACAAAACAAGAAAACAACAAAATAATATAACAATATATATTTTTTTATGTTTCCTTTTTCTTCTTTCCAAAATACTTTCAAAACCTTTTTAATCTTCTTAAAATGTTTCTATAACACTTAAATCACCAACAAACATGAACCATAAACACCAAAATACCTTTGAGAAGATTTTACCAAAATCTCTCAAAATCTCAAAACCTTAAACAACTTTGAAAATCAAAGTTGCTTAACCAAATAACAAAGTGGAACTCAGAATCAATCTCCTCACAACACACAAACTTTTAAAAACAATAAAAAAGGAATTACACTTGAATATTTCAAAAACCAAACTTTTTATTTCTTTAAAAAGGAATTACATGTGAGAGACTAGAAACTGGAACAAGGGCTTCACACAAGTTGTGAGCTCCTTTTATAGAGTCCTAAGAAGATACTAGAAGGCTAAAAACATAAAACCCTAATACATAGAAAATCCCAAATGTGCCCTTGAATGATTTTGAGTGCATATGAGCTGTCCATTTGATCTTGGCCTTTAAATTTTGCTTTGTGAGCAAGCATATCATCTTGGACGTTCATTTTGCCACGTCACTAGTCTTGGAGGTTAAGAAATGATGTGATTGGTGGATTGGGGAATTGGGGTTTTGGTGCACATGAGTGGGATGCAGGTTTTTAGGAGTGGGAAGGGTTTTGGAGTGTGTGAATTAAGTGTGTGCAAGTTTAATTGAGTTTTACCCAAGTAAATGTGAGGGTAAAATCTGGGGTGGTAAGAATGATGAATAGTACCCATTTGATCCGAATTTAAGGGAATAGTAACATGTTAGGCGCATTTTTTTTAAATTGTTTCAGGTTTGGCACTTTTGGTCCTTGTCTTTTGGAATTTTTGGCTTTTAAAGATTTTCAGCCTAAAATTCGTCTCTCCCTTGTATTTAAGTTTCATCACTTGACAATTTTGGCACAAACTTTCTCCAAAATGTTTCCAAGGACTATTCTTGCTATTTTGAGTATTTCAAGGGCTGAACTTGGACAAAGTTGATCTTCAAAGGTCTTCAATGAGTCTTTCACTTGTTGAGGGACCATTATTGGCAATTTGAAATTGTTGAGGGACTAATCTTGCCATTTCTTCAATCTTGAAGGACCTTTTTGCAATTTTGACAAACTTAATGGACCAAACTTGTAATTATGAATATACAAGGGTTTTAAGTGTCATTTCTTCAATAAATGATGATCAATCTTGCTTGTCTTCAAGTCTTCAAGGGTATTTGATGAAAATTCCATGATTAGGGCTCGGTTCTTTGTACGGCTTCGTTTCTCGTGTCCGTTTTTCCTTGTATCTTGTGATCTTTTGTCTTTTTCACGATATCCATACCTAAAACACACAAGTAAACAAACACAAGCATATATATGGTATTTTATGACATTTTTGTGCATTTAAAGCCCGAAAAGAACGATGAGATCATGTATAAATGCCATCTCATCAAACACCATCATTTACTAATTCGTTCATCAGAGCCTTATATCTGGTGAAAGTGTGTGTGAGAGTCTCCCCTTCTTTGTGTTGAAGGTGTTATAGGATAGCTTTAAATCTATTATTTTTGTTTCTTTCACATCATAGGGCCCCTCATGATATACTATCAAGTCATCCTAGGTGGATTTAGCCATCTTGCAATTCACAACAGAATTCATTTGGTCATTTGGAGGCACAGGCATGATGAGACTTTTGAGTCGCTGGTCAAGGTTAGCAGCTTTCCTCTCATCACCAGTTCATTGTGCTTCAGGTTTTACATTGACCCAACCATGGGAACAAAAGGACCATTTTCAATGATTCCAAGGAATTGAGGTTCAATGCCATCCATGTGGACAATGAACCTTTTCTTCCAATTTGTGAACTTTGCCACTTTCAGAATAGGAGTAGCATTTAGTGTGACACCCCTATATTCTAGGGCTTGTGGTATTACTTGAACCATATTGGATCTTGATTCTAAAAACTTGAAAGAGCAGTTTTACGAAAGTAAGAGTGTTTTATAAATCAATCAGTTCTGATACCACTTGTTAGTCCCTTAACACGATACTACTTATCAAGTAACTTGCTTATTAGATTCAAGTGAGATGTTTTAACAAATTAATAGCAAACTTAAACGATTAAAACAAGAATACCAAATACTTTTCACGTATAGACATTTTATTAAAAACTCAATAAAGAATCTATAACCCACTTTGCTTGCGGAATATCAAAGTGTTTGAATGAAAATGTTGGGTGATCTCCTCTACTTAAACAACAAACCAAGGTTATGAGTTAAAGCCTCAACCAATACGTTCATAAGCTTTTCGCCTTATGGTTTAGTTGATGTTAGGAGAGAATTGCTCTTGGAAGAGTTCTTTCATTCGAGTACAAGAGTTAGCAAATCCACTCCTAGATGTATCCCTTTTAGAGGCAATGCATATTAGGGTTTACAAAACACAAGTTACCATGAAAATGTTTATCTAGTGGGTCGTTGAATACCCATGCTGGATAAATAGTACAAAGTAAAATTAAATTAATCCAAGAAATAATAAATGTTGTACTTATAGTTAACATTACAAGCAACCTAAATAAGATCTGCTTTGACTTAAAGAAATATTTTCCCGCCTAATGTAAACCTTCAGAATACTAAAGTATCTTCAACATCCTAGAGGAGATCGACATCATTCTGTTTGGTATTGTTAGGCTAAACTAAACTGAAAGCTCTTCTTGAGGACTTGTTCTTCAGCAACTAGACCGCCTGGTCACTGAAGCAAAGACTTCTTGTCTTCAAATTCTCTAGAAGAGGAAAGTTGAACATCTTTCAACAAAACATTCTTTAGTAGGAATCTTTGTTCCTCTGGTCATGCTTCAGCAGAGCCACTCTGCTGAACATGAAACACTTAGGGGATTTTATATTCAATTCCAGAGTTGCATCAGTGTTAGTAAATACTGACCCAACAATTTAACTATCACTTATAAAATCACGTTAAGTAACTAATTAATTAACGTTTATAATAGCTTATCAGTAATTAATATATTACACATAATATATTAGCGCATAATTGTTTTATGTATTAACGTGTGCGTATCCATAGGCTCGAGAATACTTTCGGACATATGTTATATCATGTACATATTCCTTCATATTTTAGATCAATGAAGCGCGGTTAAACTTGACTATCTTAATCAGAAAATCAGCAGACTACATTATGTTGGCCCTGTTTAACTCGTTACTACTTATCAACCTTAAGTAGTAACTCATTAATAAGATTCAAGTGTGTTATTTTATCAATTAATAAGAACTAAGAACAAATAAAACAATAATATCAATAAACTTTTCAACGTATAGACTTTTATTAAAACTCAATAAAGAATCTATAACCCACTTTGTTTGAGAAATAACAAAGTGGTTGAATGAAAATGTGGGGTGATCTCCTCTACTTAAAATTCTAACAAAAATTAAGAGTTTAAGTCTTAACCAAAACGTTCATATGCTTTTTTCTATATGATTTGGTTAATGTTGTCAGAATGGCTGTTAGAAGATACTATCTTTCTAATCCAAGGGTTAGCCTTTTCTCTCCAATATGCTTCCCTTTTATAGGAGAATCATATTTGGGTTTACATTCACATGTTCCCATGCATATGTTTATCCAGTGGTTGGTTGATTCCCATACTGGATAAACAATACTAAGGACTAATAAACTATTCTAAGAAAACATAAAGGTTGTACTTATGACTAACAATACAAGCAACCTTTTCCTACTTTGACTTAAAGTAAATCTTTTCCCGCCTAATGTAAACCTTCAGAATACTGAAGTGTCTTCAACATTCTAGAGGAGATCGACATCATTCAGTATGGTATTGTCAAGCCAAACTAATCTCAAAGCTCTTCTTCAGGACTTGTTCTTCCGCAACTAGACTGCCTAGTCTTTGAAGCAAAGACTCCTTTGTCTTCTAAGTTCTCTGGAAGAGGAAAGCTGAACATCCTTCAGCAAAACATTATTCAGTAGGAATCTTTGTTTCCTCTGGTCATGCTTCAGTAGTCGCCTTTCTGCTGAACATGAAACACTTAGGGTGATTTTATATTCAAATCCTAGAGTTTCTTTAGGGTCAGTATATACTGACCAAACAATCTCTCCTATTTGGATATACAAATAGCCTAAGTTAAAGTCAGTAGTATGTGAGCATAACAACTTCTTCTTACTTGCACTCAGTAAAATACTTATAAACATCAGATAATCATTCATTAATAAATGTTACAACTTACAAACTAACATTACAAATGATTATTTATTTTTTCAGACCTAAGTTCTTCTATGATAGGAGTTTGAACTGATGGATCTATGTTCCTGATGTCCACCACTCCTAGTAAGCACGTGCTGAAGGTTTTAGTAGCTTCAGTTAAACCTAGATCTCTATGGTGAATATAGAAGGTCCTTTGAACATTCCAAAGAAGTTCATTGTTCATATCATCCAAATCACTTATGCCAACAAAGTCTTGTCTTTTAGGATGATTGAATACAATCATTCCCAGTTTTGGTTCTTCAAGTACATGCCCAAGGAGATGATTCTAAAACTGAACAAAACCTTTGTACTTCTTTGTAGTGGCAAAGATGTCAACCACACCAGGTTTGATCAGATTGGCTCTTTTGTTCAGCTCTAGTATGGGATCTTGATCCTCCAGTGAAACATCAGCATTAATATTGAGGACCTCACCTATTCTTTCATGATTCCTCTTGGAATGATCAATTCTGATGTCGACTTCATCCTATCTCTTAGATTTCTTCTTTGCAAGCTTTTGTTCCATTTCTAGCCATTCAGTAAAAGAAAGCTCCTTTGCTTGGAAGTCCTCTAGGATCTCATTAGTGCCATTAGCCCTATAGAACTTAATATGAATATCACCTCTGGTAGTAAGCACGTCAATGCCTATGATTTATGAGGGATTTATTCTGTTTAACCTTGTCATACAAAACTTTTCATACAACATTTTTCTTTAGAAGAGGTTTTCAACCTCAAGCTTCCCAAGTTATTCATACAAACTCAGCTTCAGATTTCTGATCTTCTCAACTTCATTTAACCTATACACATTATCAAGTTCTTCTTAAGAGGCTACTCCAGCCTTGATCAGTCTTTCATTCATAGTGAATTCGCCATTATGTTTGGGTTGGATGGGAGGTGAACCATCATTAGTTGTGTCATCACTGCTGGTAAGACCCTGGATGTGATTGTCGTTAGCTGAAGACTCCCCTTAGTCTTATATGGGCTCTTTTTAGCAAATGGTGACTCATAAACTATTGATGGTTGCTTCTTAGCCTTCTTTTGTGCATGCCTTTGAAATAAATGTTGAATGGTAGTGGTTTTCTCCACCTTACAGAAGATTGCCCGGCAACTTCTACTGATCCACCACGAGGGAGTAAGGCAACAATAGAATCTAAGGAGGGGATACCTTGGCCAGCATTGTTGGAACATTTTCAAGAGCATTCAGTTTTTGTTAAGCCTTTTCAGAGATGGTAAACTTTTGTTGTTCTGACAAGGCCAATCTATCCTTGATCTTGGACACAGAGTCACACAATTCATTTAACTGACCACGGACAGATGTAACTCTGGTGGAAACTCCATTGAAGCACTATTGATGGAGTCCATGAGGGATGACATTTCTTGCTTCAGAGAAGTGGTGGTGACCACATGCTTCACCATTGGTTGTAGAGCAACAAGTAAAACATCCTTTATTTTCTCAACAGTAGGAGGAGTTGGTCTTGCTTTAAGTGTGGCAATTTCAGCATAAGCAAAGACCTTATCTGCTTTAAGCTTATCCACCTATGATTGAAGAACCAACACTTGATTGGTTAGTTCTTTTACCGTTGAGTCCTAGGAGAGGGTGGCTTAGGAGTTTTTTCAGTAATATCGTCCTATGGCTCACTCTCATCAAGGTTTACTAGAGCTCTTTAATCAAACCCAAGCTCATTTTCCAAGTCTATTAAATACATATTGAACATGAAAGAAGGAAAGTGTTCCACCTTGGCTCTAGTGGTGAGAGGCACTTCCTTAGTTGTCTTCTTAGCATCATCACCTCTCGTGTGAGGATCAATTTCAATTTCTTCACCACCAGGCTTGGTTTGACCTGATAGATCCTTAGAAAAAGTCCCTTATAAGTTTAGATCAATGATTATGTTTGTGGTCCCTTCAGTAGGACCCTCTTTTTTGGGGACTACATCATTAGGAACAGATTGGCCAGGGTCGGCGTCAGATGTTGTATTCGCTGACGCCTCATGCCCTTATGTTGACTCAGAGTGACAAATGATAGAATCTGGTAAGAAAATTGGGAATGTATTCAAATTTAAATTGCTTACCAATGCTGAATCCACTCTATTAAGCTAAGGGTGAGCTCTATCTTCACCCTTATCCCTTAAAGAAGATGGGATAGTGGTTGCCTTCAGGGCCTCTTTATGCATGCCACCTCAAGTAGATGCTGAAGGTGGCGTCTGGGTTGGGTTCTTTTCCTTAGCCGAGGACTTGGCTTTCTTAGAAACATGACCTTAGGATACATCAGAAATCTCCTTTGATGAAGATTTTGTGTTGGCTCTCCTCTTCTTGGACTCACGTTTGGATTTTTTAGTATTAATCGATGTTTGCTTCTTACGTGGTCTAGATAAAGCTCCAGGATTTTTGCCTTTTAGATCCCCTTCTCCAGTTGGAGAATTGTCTTTCGGAGCTTTGTACACTACTGGACCATCTGTTGAGCAGATGTCTAGCATAGGTTGTGTGAAAGGAGGGTCAATGGTACTAACTGGAATGTTATAGTGCTTAAACTCAAAAGGTTGAAATACCTATTTTTCTCCTTAGAGTTGAGTAAATGAATCTCCAAGATGGTAAAAAAAAATTAGGGAAAAAATCTAGTGTAAACCACATTTTTCCCTTGTTCTCTTCTATAGTTTCCCATGAAGATATTCAATGATTAACCTCCAAAAATCTTCTTTGACCCCCTTGGCTAGACAATATAAAATGATTGTATCCTTTTGGTTTATTTGATCATGCCCACCAGTTTTCCCCCCAAACATTCAATCAAAATTGTCATCAGTAGTTTCCACTTATGTGGTAAACAACTTCTCTTCAGCCCACCCTTTTCTGTTTCTTCAGTATACCCAAACTCTTTAAAACAATTTTTAACAACAGAAAAATCCTCAGGTATAGCCTCATAATCACTAGGGTTTTCTAAATAGTTTAATCTCGGAACCCTTCTAAACGATTTTAAACCAATTTTACCATGTATTCCAACGGTTGTAGAATCAAACTCGATTTAGTTCTTACTCTATGAAGGTTGTGCTGTGAACCAAAACTCCTTTAAGACTTGTTGAAACATCATTCTTGGATGTTTAAACACGGCTTAACGAAGCACACATTTTGACAAAAAAATTCATGACTTCATTTCAAGGAACAGACTTGATGATGTCTGGTTTGACAAAGGTAAGATTATTGTGTTTAAAGATTATATCCTTTATAGGATAGTTAACATGGGTAGATAGGTTTAGGGTGATCTCAACATCTTATTGTGAAGATGATTCTGCCATTGTTATTTGTGTGTGTTTTGAGATAAAATCTTTTGTAAAAGTGATATGAATTCCAAGGATCCAAAGATTTATATAAAACATAAAAGAGATTTTATAAGTTTTGATAAAACTATTTGGAGAAGTTACAAAAAAATAGGGTTGCTTTTGGACATTTGGCACAAACTCGCTCATTAATGTTCTGCAAATAGTATGATTTTCTGTTGCTTGGAACAATGAAACACCTCTTGTGTCAGAGGTTATTGACTGTGGATGTGGACGTTTGAAATTTCCTTAATAAATTATTGAAACCTTTTGAATGAATGTTTGTATTTATTCCCAAAGAAATTCAATGACATTTAATTTTTTCAAACACATGATTGATTTGTTTTAAAAGTTGTTGGTCAGATATGCTAAAGCTGATGGTAATACTTGTGAGCTTCTGTGCGTCAAATTAGGCGACAAAACCCCATATACATGTTCACATAAGTGAACAAGATATATGACATTGCACGCTCCTCTACTCAGGTCTAACTACTCATTTGTAATAAAAACTTTGTTCAGAAATTCTGTTAAGAAACTTTGATAATTTTGAGATTATTCGTTCAGCTTTAGTGTATCAGATAAGGCGACAAAACATCATGTACACAATCACATATTGTGAAATAGACACATGACATTGCACACTCCTTTACTTAGACACTGATACTTTACATTAATCAAAATAGTTATGAAACGTTGAACCTGAGGATTCTTTAGAGAATTCAAAAGGTTCAGGTTTTGTATCATCAATGTTCATCATACCAAGCTCCATTATCAATCTTTTGAAAGTTGGTTCATCTAGTGGTTTGGTGAAGATATTAGCCAATTGGTATTGAGTGGGGATGAAATGAAATTCAATGTCCCCTTTCACAATGTGATCTCTAATAAAGTGATATCTGATATCAGTAAAGGACTGGATTATTTTATAATTCAATAGCACTAGTATTATCACAAAAAATTGGTACCTTTTCTATTTTATGTCATAATCAGCCAGTTCACATTTCATCCATAAAACATTGGCACAACATCAAGCAGCTACCACATATTTAGCTTCTGCTGAAGACATGGCAACTGATTGTTGCTTTTTAGCATTCTAACACACAAGGATTATTGAAGCACAATTGATATTATACTTCTTCAATAGATCCTTGACATATTTTTCTTGATGATGGAGATGCCTTGGTCAGATTGTTTTATCTGAAGACCAAGAAAGTATGTGAGTTCACCCATCATACTCATCTCAAACTTGCTGGTCATAATCTTGGCAAATTATTTGCATAGTTTCAAGCTTGTTGAACCAAAGAAGATGTCATCGACATAAACTTGTACCAGAATGGTGTCAGTTTTGGATTTATAGATAAATAAGGTGCTATCTATTTTTCCTCTGACAAATTTATGTTCATTGAGAAAAGTTGAGAGAGTTTCATACCATGTCCTTGGGGCTTGCTTCAGACTATATAAACCTTTGTAAATCTTGTAACACCCTACTTTTATAAGTCGACTGTTACATGTATTTATGGCGTGTCATCAAAGCATGCAAGGTAATATGTTCTAAAACATACATGACCAAAAGGGAAAACCGGAATCAAACATTGGTTCCTAAACATAAGCCCAAAACATAAATGAAGTGAATGAAATGAGAAGGACAAAACAAGTGTCCAAACAAGCATAAGTATATGAAGGCAAAAGGAGAAGAAGTCTAAGGCATCTTCCATCCTATGCACGTCCTCCAAATGCTCAAGTTTGTTCTTGGGTAACTACCGTTTTGGACATGGAAAGGGAAGTAACGGCTGAGCAATACGCTCAGTGAACGGATATATACATGATATGGAAAGGGAAGTAACGGCTGAGCAATACGCTCAGTGAACGGATATATACATGATATGAATGATTGCAACATAAGTAAAGACTGAAAAGCAGCGTAATAAGTGTCAGTCCTAGAAACTTGGAACATGTTTATAAACTTGTTTATATCACTGAAAACTTATGTTTATATTTGAAACTGTATTTTCATTTGCCAAAAGCCCATATAGGTCATGAAAGTATCAACTGGCATGAATACGTAGATGGGTGACCTCATCATGCATTAGAGGGGTGACCTCTAATTATACTGGTCTGGGTAGGAGGGATCAACTCCTTGTGAAGGATGTAGAGCACACACCACATTCACCTGGTAAATATAAACAGTAAACTAGGATGCACCCATACGCCCCACATGATAATACTGATAATGGCCAAACTGAAACGTGAAGGGACGCCACGAGAAATCACTCCCTCGTAAAGGAGTCATAACACCGGTGCCTCAAGTGCTATTGTTACGATACCTCCGTAACTAGGTGACATGGTCATGCATGTATATAGCTCGAGCATTTTAAAATAATAACATAAGCATTACTAAAAGTTTTAATGACATATAAAATAACTACAGAAAATTGATGGCTACAAACAGGGAATCCTAATCATACATACGAAGGGAATGTCCATACTGAAGGACGGAATATCCGTACCTCGTGTCCAGTAATGAAGCAAGAATGAAAGCTGAAGGTTCAACTCCGACTTTACGTATACTACATAAATAAGGGACGTGAATGAGTTGTCTAATTATTGTATACTTTACTGGTTCTGAGTGTTCTTAGCTTGTTTTACATGTTCTTATCATGTTTTAATGTTTCATGTATTATCTTTTATATATTCATGGTTTCCATGTATTCTGATTATTGTATTTTATCTATTCATGTGTTATTATACTTGTTGTATCACAATAAGTAACTTTCTAAAAATAGCAAGTTTCTATAAATAGTAAGTTTCCAAAAATAGAAATTTTCCAAAAAAAGAAATTTTCCATATATAGTTATAAGATTGATTAGTAAGTCCAAAATATAAGCTAGAGCTTAAATAAGCAGAATTTATAAGTCATGGTGTCATAATAGTAAAGTTTATAAAATAAATACTTTAGGCTAAAATGCTAATTATTAATTAATAATATAAAGCATGGTTTTAATAAGAATTATTAATTAATAACATGACATGATTTATTTTAATAAAACTTTAATTTAGCTAAATAATTAAATTAAAGTATGATATTAATTTAACTATGTCATAATAAAATACTTAGGCTAATTCATGAATTATTACATTTAATAGTTATAACCTAAGTGTCATGGTTAATTTAATTATTTTAACATGTAATTAATTTAATTTATTTATTAAAATGGTTTAGCATCATAATCCTTGTATATCGTGTCCTTTACCCGAGCCTACCGACATACCCGTCTCGGTCGCACTAAACAAATCAAACAATCCAAACATCACCACAGCCTGATTAGCGACAGAAACTTTTGTCGCTGTTCTATCGCGAATCTGCCTCTGGGAATCTACAACAGAATTTTTGTCGCAGATTTTGTCGCTAATCTAGAAAACAAGCAAACCAAGCCCCTGCTGGGTTGTGTGGTGTTGAGGCTATCAAAACAAAATAGCCTCCGGCTGTGGAAAATTCCCACCGAGACCTCAGTGGTCTCGGTTTCCCTGACAACCAAACCTGAAACCCGATTAGGCCTTGTTTTGATTACTCATAAACATGTTTCGAATATTTAATTAAACGGATTCCAGATTCATAAATTAAAAGAAAATAAAGATAGTTACCGAAAGTGATTTAATCCATGGCGAATAACACGAACAATACCCGAATCAAAATCAAAAAAAACAATTTGTTTTCTCTCCCATTTTCTTTGTTGCTGCCATCGGCAAATCACACACACACTAGGGTTTTATCTTTTGTTTCAAACTTGAAAGAATGAAAATGAAATGTGACCCCTGATTTGGTTAAATTGCTAAATGGGCTGGGCTTTAAGCCTCTTTTTGCTTCTTGTTTAAAACCGGCCAAAAATAGCCCTTAAAGTTTATTTATAGGTTTTCGTGCTTTAAAATTTCTCGTGCTCTGTTATTCGTGTCGTGAGTTCATCTTTTAGATCGTGTTCATTCGTGTCGTATATTTTATTTAATATACGTAAACACTCACGTAACTACTTGTAGTTATTAAATAATAATATACGTAATACTTGTATTTAACATGATTATTCTTGGTACGAGACGCGATAGTAATTTAACGTAAAATTTAAATCAACCCGTGTTTTCGTGCATTAAATGCTTCTTGTATTTTAAGTGGGTTTTACAAAGCTTGTAAACATGATTTGGATATTTACTACTCTCAAAGCCAGGATGTTGTATGACATAAACTTCTTCTTTTAGATCACCATTTAGGAATTCACTTTTGACATCCATTTGGTAGATGGTGAAGTTCATGTAAGTTGCATAAGAAAGGAAAATTCGTATGGCTTCCATACGTGCAACTGGAGCAAATGTCTGATCAAAGTCAACACTAGGTTCTTGATTCAATCCTTGAGCCACCAACCTAGCTTTATTTTTGGTAACCACATTGGTTTCATCCCTTTTGAGTTTGTAAACCTATTTCGTGCCAGTGATTGATTTACCATATGTAAGAGGAACCAATTTCCAGACATTATTTCTTTCAAATTGGTTTAGTTACTCTTGCATGGCATCTACCCATCCAGGGTGAGAGAGTGCTTCAGAAATCTTTGTAGGTTCAATTTCTGAGAGAATGTCTGCATAGATACGTTCTCCATGTGAGGTTGCACATAGTTTATTTGCCTTAGATCTAGTGACTTTACCTTCTCCAGGATTGCCTATTATGTTTACTAGTTGAATGTGACTACTTTGAGTCCAAGATTTTTGTGGAGCTGGTGAATAAGCACTGGAATCATTGTTAAAGCTAGGACTTGGAAGTCCATGATATGGAACTGGAGTAGGACTGTATCTCGTGTCTATTGAAGGATATTCCATAGACAAAGGTTCAATCATTGGAGGACTTTCCTCGTGTTCAGAAGAAATATTTCCAAGATCTAGTTCTCTGGAGACAACTGGAGAATTTTGGACACAAGGCTCAGTCTGTTCATTAGCTTCATTTGACTGATCATTTTGATCATTTATATGAGATTGTTGGTCATTTTGAGAATGATCATTTTGATCACTTTGAGACTGATCATTTTGATCATTTGATTGATAGCCATTAGTATTTGATACTGAAGGATTTCCTTTTGTAGGACTTGTTTATCTTCGAATGGATCAATATGAGGAAATGGATTGTTTGTTTGATATCTCTGAGAAGGTTCATAGTGTTGAAATTCGTCAGATGGATAATTGTAAGATTCATGAATATGAAGTTCATCATATGATGGATTTTTAAATTTGAGAGCTTCAGAACTTTCATTGAAAGTGATGTGAAAGGTTTCTTCAATACATTGTCTTCTTGTGTTGAAGACACTATATGCTTTAGATACTAGTGAGTATCAAAGGAAGTAACCATCATTAGATTTTCATCAAACTTACGAAGGTGATCCATGAGATTGTAAATGAATACTGGACATCCAAACACATGTAAGAATGAGATGTTTGGAATTCTCCCCCTGAAGACTCAAAGGGAGTCTTCATGTGTCTCTTCACAATTATGGATCTATTTTTGAGAGTAGAAAGCAGTGGCTACAACATAAGTCCAAAAATGTTTAGAGAGAGCTGATCCAACAAGCATTGTCCTTGTTGCTTCAATCAAGGTTCTGTTCCTTCTTTCAGCCATACCATTTTGTTCAGGTGTGTAAGGAGATGAGAAATTTTATGAATTTCCTTTGTCAGCACAAAACTTGATCAGTGTGTGATTTCTAAAATTAGTGCCATTATCAGTTCTGAGTTGTTTGACACGAGTGTTATTTTGATTTTCAACTCTTTTGATGAAGGACATGATGGCATCTGGTGCATGACTTTTCTTTGTCAGAAAATATACCCAGGTGTACCTAGAGTACTCATCAACAATGACAAGTGTATATTTCTCATGAGAAATGGCCCTAGGCGAGACTGGGCCAAATAAGTCCATGTGAAGTAGATGAAGACTTTCTTTGATTGAGAAAGTTTGTTTTGTTTTGAAACTGGCTCTATGGTGCTTCCCTTTTTCACATGTTGAGCATGGTTTGTCCTTTGAGTATACTAGTGAAAGGAGACCAATAACAAGGTTTTGTTTTGCCAGCTTTGTGATTGTCTTGAAATTAATATGTGAAAGCCTCTTATGCCAAAGTCAGTTGGTGATATTGGAGGCTCTCGCAAAGAAGCATGTCTCATGAGTAGAGCTCATGTTCATGACATAAATATCCTTGAATCTAGGAGAAATCATCAGAATTTCATGATTTGAATTAAAGATTGTACATTTTTTGTCATCAAACAAGACAAGGTATTTTGCATCACAAAGTTGACTGATGCTGATGAGGTTATGCTTCAATCCATTAACATATGCTACCCTTGAGAATACTATACCATTGCATTTCAATGAACCAAATCCTTCAGTAGAGGCTGATGAGTTATCACCAAATACTACTTTAGGACCTGGTCCCTCCTTATACTTGTGCAGATGACTTTTGGTTCCAGTCATATGTCTTGAGAAACCACTATCCACGTACCAAATAGGCTTCCTGAGATCACACTACACAAGTTAAGGAAATGACCAGTTTTGTTTTGAAACCCACCTTTGATGGGTGGGTGTTTTAGATCTGGAAGGAGTTTTAGATCTGAAGGGCCCTTTTGGGGGGGATGATGAGTTGGATTGCTCAGAAGAAGAAGGAGAGGTTGACCAACATTTTCCTTTTTAGCCTGAAGGGCTTCACCTCTTCTAAACCACTCTATATGATTGTGATCAGATGTAGTGTGGACATTGCTTCCCCAAGTTTCACAATATTTGACAATAGAGTTTGGGTTTCTTGGTTTTATACCTCTTCTAAGAGAGATTACTCGATTGTGACCATGAGTGTCATGATCTCAACTTCCACAAATATTACATGTAGGGTAATAGTGACAGTCATCCAAACGATGATTGTTCATACCACAATGAACACATGCTAGGAAAGGCATTTTTCGCCTGGAAAGAGATGCCCGAATGTTATGAGCATCAGCACTAGTTTTTCCAAGCATATATTTAGTATGTTCACAAGTGTGATGGTCAGTTCTTTCACATTTAGAACAATAAATCACTTTAAGGCAAGTTTCAGTGAGATGGTTGTTTAGACCACATAACTCACAAGCCCTTTTGACTTGTGTTTTATATCTATAATGTGGAGAGTTTGAGGGTTCATCTCTGAATCGAGTTGGTGTTTGTTGTTGCCTGAGTTGTAATTTGAGATCATTGATCTCTTGCATAAAAAGAGACATTCTCTCATCTTCCTCAGATCTAGCATTCTTCAGCTTATTTGATGAAACTGAAGAAGTAGTTCCCATATGTGAACTCTCAGTAGGAGCTAAAGAGTTCTTTGACGTTGATGAGACTGCAATTATACATAGTCTCATTGTCCAAATCGGGCTTAAAACGAGTAAAAATGTCATAAAATACCGTAAAATGTGCTTGTGTTTGTTCATTGTGTATTTTAGGTACGGATATTGTGAATTCAACAAAAGATCACAAGATTCAAGCAAAAACGAACACGGGAAACGAAGCCGCACATAGAACCAGACATGAGCAATGAATTTCCAAACAAGTCCTTGAAGTTTGAAGATTTGTCTAGAATGGTCCCTCATCTTTTGAAGACTTATTACTTTAGACCCTTGTAAATCTCATTTATACAAGTTTGGTCCTTTAAGTTTCAAGAAATTCTAAAACAAGCCCTTAAAGAATGTTAATATTGAACATTTAGTCCTTATTTCATGCATGATCAAATGGAGGGAACTAAATGTCATTTATCCAAAGATACATACAAAGGAAATAAGCAAAATTATGTGAAGACTTATCATGCACATTTTTGGAAACCTGGGGACTACTTTTGCCAACAATCATAACCTAAACCCTATCACTACCCGGTTTTGACCCAATCTTAACCCATCATTACAACCAGCCCAGCCCATCCTCCACACCATCTCCTACCATAAGCCCAACAATCACCACTCCATACCCGACCCTTCTCCCATGTCACCCTTCCACCTCATCACCCTCCACCACTCAGATTCACCCACACCTCCACCATCCCACGTCACCCACTTTAATTATATTAATTTTCAAATTACTATTATTAATCCCTTATTACTAGGAAACACTTCTCCTAACCCCCAATCCTTATAAAACCTAATATCCTAATCTACTCAAAACAAAGGGATAACCCTCCATACTTAGCAGATCCCAAATTAACCTATGACCAACCACAACCCAAGTTTCAAAATGGACATAACTCACGTGTGGGATCCCCCACAAGCATCTCCTACACCCCTGTTTGAACAAAAATAGCAAATTTTGAATCTCCAAGAAATCATATGGCTCCTGTTAATTTCTTGTTCCCAAAGTGTTATGTGGACGACTATGATCAAAAGAACAAGGCTAGACACATCACATGAGTCTACTACAATCACATGGGCTGTTTGACTATTTTCAAATTTTCAAGGCCACAAGGGCAAACCTGGAATTACCATTGTATTAGGGTTGCACTTCTAGAATTTTCTTCTTCTTGTATAAATATGGACGTGATGTGTCCATCTTCAATGTTCTAGCATTTGAATTTTTTTATTTTAATGAAAAATCGAATTTAACTTTTATAACCCTGCTGAGTTCCATTTCATTTATTGTCTTCTTTGGTTTAATCCTTTAAGTTTTCTGCAAACTTTAGTTTATAGCTTATCAAATTCATTTGTTGGTCAAAGAATTTTGACATGAAAAAGATTTTGAGATCCTTTATACTTAGCTTTTCATATCACTTTGGCTAACAACCAAAGAGTTATGAAATTTTCTTATTGAAGTTAAATTTTTGTTGGTAACTTTTTTTTGATGATTTCAAGTTTGTTAGTTGATGAGACTGCTTTTATACATAGTCTCATCGTCCAAATTGGGCTTAAAATGCATTAAAAATCATCAAAATACCCAAATATATGCTTGTGTTTGTTGCTTGTGTATTTTAGGTACGGATATTGAGGAAATGACAAAAGATCACAAGAATCATGCAAAAACGAACACGAGAAACGAAGCCGCACGATGAACCAAGCCCTAATGAAGAATTTTCCAAAGAAAACCCTTGAAGATTTGAAGAATATTGAAGATTGGTCCTCCAAGTTTGAAGAATTGACACTTTATACCCTTGTATCCTCATAATTACAAGTTTGGTCCCTAAAGTTTGTCAAAATTACAAAAAGGACCCTTAACTTTGAAGAATTTGTAAATTTAGTCCCTCAACAAATCTAAATTGTCAATAATGGTCCTCCAAGAAGTCAACAAACAAGTCAAAGTCCTTGAAATATGAAGACATGCCAAAAACAGCCCTTGAATATTGAAGAATTTACATGTTTAGTCCTTGTTTCAAGCTTATAAAGTTTTTGTGCCAAAAATGACAAAAGCTGAAACTTAAAAACAAAGGGAAATGAAGTTTGTGCCAGTTTATACAAAGTGAAAGAATGAAGTAAAGTGAGGGGCCATTACTGCCCAGACAACCTAAGACAAACCCCCACTCACAGCTTGACACCTCACCAACCTTAAACAATCACCCAATCATATTCACCCTCCCATCCACGTCACAAATCCACTCACCACTTTTTAAATTAACTTTAAACCGGTTTTGAATTTGGTGGCAAACACATATTTTAAATACTTAACCCCTCTTTTCAGATTAAACACTCCCTAATCCATCCTTAAACCCTAAAAATTTCCAGGAAGAACACTAATTAAAACAAAGGGTTTTTGGGTGATTCTTTCCAGATCCTTAATTAAACATCCCTTAAACCCAAAACCACCCTTAAACCCCCATCACCATCACCCCACATGCTTGTGCAACCCTCCCCTGCCCCACTATTCACTCTCAAACAAAAAACTTGGCAGCAAATCAACATCCCACAACAATTTCGTGTTCTCAAAGGCTAAATGGACGTCCAAGATCTCTTTTTCATCACTGGCATCTCAGCTACAAGCTAAAGATCTTCACATGGCTTAGTTTTGACTGAAAATTCAAAAATCGTCCAAGGGCATTACTGGAAGTTCAAGTGTTAGGGTTTTTAGCTTCTATTCACTTCTAGAATCACATTGTAGCCTCTATATAAAGGCTTATTCCTGTTCTTGATTTTTCTCCTTTTTCACAAGCTTTGTAAATCCAGTTTATTAAGGAATATAAATGGTTTAACTGTTGTTGATGAGAAATATTGAGTTCCCTTTACATTTCAGTTGATTTAAGTTTATTGTTTGAGTTTGGTTTAAGTTTCAGCAAAGGTTTTCAAAATTCCAAGTTTCTGTTTTCTTTTTAAGCTTTTTTCTCAAATCTTAAAATTCATACAAATCTGATACAATGGTGATTAAGTGTGTTGGTTTGATGGAGTTTGAGTTTGGGTATGTCCAGGACACCATGGCTTGTTCTGGTGTAGTGGGTACCCAAGCTTGAAATAGCCATTGGTTGGTCATTTTCCTTGCTTATCTTAGTCTCATTCATAAGCTAAAAGCCCACTTCTAGCTTATTCCATAAGCTAGGGGTCTGCCTTGAGCTCTTTACACAATCCCTTTTGATTTCTTTCTTAGCAGGTTCTAAACAAGGACCCTATTTCATCCTTTTTTGTTAAGTAAAATTTCATCAGAACCTCAACAAAGTTCAACACAATCCCGGGCTTGTTTGGAGGTGGTTTTTCAACCACTAAGGTCCTGGATGTGGGACCCTTAAGGTAGTTCCTTGCTTCTTATTCCAATTTTTAGTTTTCTGAAAAATATTGTGTTTTTTATATGATTCTGCATGTTGAGTTGTTAAATGTTGGTTTAAGTGTTTGGATGTGCTCAATTTATGATTGTATGCATGTTAAGAGTATCTTGGTTCAGTTTGAATTAGATTTGAGTAGGATTGCTTTGTTAAAATTGATTTTAGTAATATAAAGGGGTGTTTGGATCAGTGTTTTAAATAGTTTAGATTGTTTAGAATCTACTTGTAGACTTGTTATACACACTCTTTGGGTTGTCAATAGGTCTTAGGCTAGCTTGGTTTTCAATTTGAGTAAGTTTTAAACCATATGCATGCTTGAAAATTGGTTTAAGTGGTAAAAATCAGTTAAGTCTATTGTCTGCTTGTTTTGCCTGAATTTGTGCATCCATATCTTGTTCATTGTTGGATAATAGGGTGCTTAAGGTTTGTATGTTGCTTGTATGCCATGACATTACCTTGTGTGTAAGTTTTAAGGCTTTGAATCTCATTTGTGTGCACATTGCATCAGCAAGTACTCATCAGAAACATTAGCTATATCAGCAACCTCATATCTGCTTATTTTGTGTGATTTGATTGTTGTGCTTGCTTGTTTCTGTTTGTGATTTGACTCCTTATACTCCAAAGAGTATAAGGGTGCCTTGTTGTCCACCAAAAACATCCACAAAAGCAAGTCAAGACCTCTTGACATTTATTTGCACAAGCGAAGAAACTTTACTTGTGTTCATCAGAAAGTTCATCATAACTAGGCACGTTTTGGTTTCAATCTAGCTTAATCTTGGTTAATTTTGAATTGTGTTTGTGTTTTTGTGACTTAAGTAGTTACTGGATTAAGTTTTAAAAGTAAAAAAAAAAAAAAAAAAAATTGCAAAAAGCTCACCTTGCCTGGGCTCGAACACGCGACCTTGCTTTCCAAGGGCTAGCGTGTTAACCAGTGATCCAGATGGCTTTTTTACGTTATAGCTTCATTTCATTAGATAATTAAGGGATATTTGTTTTATAGCTTATTTGACCAGCAGCTTTTAAATAAGCCATTTCTAGCTTATTTCTTTTAGTTTTTTCTTGTTTAGCATTTTTCATAGGATTGTATAAGGGTTTTTGATTTTTCTGAGCAAAAAGTAGATTTTTCCCTTTATTAATGAATTTTTTAGGATTATTTTAAGTTTTAATTTTAAAAAGTCATTAAAAATAGAAAAAAGTAATTTAAAAATATGGAAAAATAGTTTTTAGGTTTTTAATCATATTTTTGAGGTTTACAGCTAATTAGGTTTTCAATTTAGCTTATTTTTAATTTTATAGGATTTTAGGATTTTTAAGCAACTTTAAAATTTAATATAAAATTATTAAATAGGTTTCAGAAAATTTGGATTGCATTTTTGTTTTAGTTACATTATTTAGGATTTTTGGTAATTTTTTAGAATTTATTTACAAACTTTTTATTTTTTTGAATATTCTAATATTATTTTATTATTTAAAATTGAAGTTTTATTTTTTATGGTTTTTACATTTTTCCTAGGTTAAGGACACTTAATTAGGAGTTTTGTCACTTTCCAAATATTTTTTAGACTTTTCAATTAATTTCTAGAATTAATTTAAGATTTAATAGATTTTAATAGTTTTTAAGTGTTTAAAAATGGTTTAATTTGGTTTTAAAATTTTTAAAAATATTTTTTAGCTTAATTAGGATATTTTTGAGGTTTACAAACTATTAGATCTTGTTTAAGGCTTTTTAATATTTAATTGTGATTTTTAGGGATTTAATTAGCATTAAAAAGTCATTATTGAATTAATTAAAAGGTTTTAGCAAGTTTGGATTTTTTGTAAACTCTTAGAATATTATTGGGGATTTTTAGTAATTTTTAGGAATTTTTAGGTTAAAATTTTAATTTTGGCATTATTTACGACTTTACGTGTTCGTCTTTTTCGTCGTAGTTTAATTCGTCTTTGTAACCGTCTTTCTCTTCTAATCCCATTTCTTTCTCAATCATATAATCACAAACATTAATCAACACTTAACACAACGCACTTGCCTCCTCGAGAACGAACTCACTTAGGGTCATTCACACACGGTTTTCCTAAATTGTCGTGCACACTTGCCCTACTTTGTTGCTCTTTTTCCTAAAAGGGTGTACAAAAACTCCAACATCATTTTGGCGCCGCTGCCGGGGAGGCGTGTTGTGTTTTGGTTGAACCATTGTTGTTTTTATATATAGCCATAAAAGTAATTGTATTAGTAGCACTCTACTAATACGTATTATCGTTTTTTGTTTTTTGTGAATATTATTACTATATTGTATACGTAGAACAATAAATTTACAAGTACTCCAAATACGTGAGAAATCACAACCTTGACTTGGGAGGTCATTACCCAATCATTGTATTCGAATCTCAAACCAAAGAAAAAGGCAAAAATAGATAAATACTTTCGAGAAGCTCGATTTTGAGAAATACAAACTATAAGGTGGGTATAAGGCGGTTGTATTTCACGACCTAAAGGAAAAAGGCTCTTAAGTGCTTCGCGCCGCCTCGTTTCCTCCGCTTGCTTGTGCGTATTTTGATTTTGTAAGCTAATCGAGGGTTTTGCCGCCCAAAGTATTACTAAGTATCATATATATTTTCTTGGTTTCTATTGATTAAACCCTCTTGAACGATTTGGTGTTCCACCATCGTTCTAAAGTCATCGAAGGCGTTCACTTCACGTGATCGTTTTCATTCCTTGAGGCTTCTTTAATCGAGAGATTTGATTAAGGAGGAGATTTGTAGATTTGTGTCTACTTAATACATTCCAAAAAAATCCAAAAAAAAGTAAAAACAATCAAAAACCACAAAAAAATTGAAAAAGTAAAAACACCAAAAAGAATCTTCTTTGCTCGCCTTCTCGTTGTACGTGACGTTTATGCAAACTCGCTCTAAATCAAGACGTGCTCGTAAACGAAGAAACAAATCAATCACTACTACTAGTGAGGAGTCTCCTATTGACGAACCCATTATAGTGAAAGAAGCACCCATGGCTAATCGAACTATGATGGAGTTGCTTCAAGCACACACCGAGGGTTATGGAGAAGCGATTGTGATTCCCGCTATCCTTGCGGAGAATTTTGAGGTTAAGACGGGTTTGTTGTCCATGATTCAAAACAACAAGTTTCGAGGTGACGAAAAGGACAACCCTCATAACCACATTCGCCAATTTAATTGTCTCACCGCCACATGCAAGTTTAAGGATGTTTCAAACGACTCGATTAAGATGATGCTTTTTCCGTATTCCTTAGCGGGGCCCGCAAAAATTTGGTTAGAGAAAGAGCCACCCAATTCTGTATTGACGTGGAAGGATCTCGTTTCAAAATTCGTGAACCAATTTTTTCCGCCCTCTAAGACTACGCACTTGAAAAACGAGATTTCAAAGTTTTCACAAGAGTATAATGAGAGTTTTTCAACGGCTTGGAATAGGTTTAAGGAAATGTTGCACGAATGTCCTCATCATGGTTTTTCCGACTTGCATCAAATAGACACGTTTTACAATGGTTTGAACGATCATGAGCGTGATTATCTTAATGCCGCCGCGGGTGGTAATTTTTTGTGTAAGACGGTCGAGGAAGCATTGTTAATCATTAAGAATAAGTCTAAGGTGTATAGTCCTCGTAACACGTCGAGTGTTCGTAAGACTTCGTCTTCGTCTTCGCCTTCATTTTCACACACCGTTGATGCTTGTCAAATCGAGGCTAATTTGGAGAATAAGATTTTTGATAAGTTGAAAGGATTGTTAATTGAGTTTAAAGTTGGTGAACAACCCGCACCCGCTACGATTAAAGCGGTTGAGGTTTCTTGTATGTATTGTGGTGGAGCTCACGATTATTCCGAGTGCATTACCAACGGTGGTCACACTTCGAGTGCCTTCGCGGCCGCGGGAACTTATAACCAAAACGGTCAAGTTCCTCGCACTAATCAATTGACTCCACCGGGTTTTCCACCAAATCAAAATGCTAACAATTATCGAAACAATCAAGTTGGTTACCAAAGCAATCAAAGGAACAATTTTGAGGGTAATAACAATTATGGAAATCAAGGAACTAGTAGCCAATTGCAAAATCAAAATCAAAACCGTAATTTTCAAAACACAAGTCAAGGTCTTCAAAATGTTTACACTAAAGAACTTCCAATGGACTTTTTGAATTACGCCACGGCAAATGATAAGATTTTGGAAAACATACAAGAGCAATTGGCTAGTCAAGCTAGGGACACGGCTAAAAACACTAAGGAGTTAGCAAATTTTGTGAAAGAAAATCTTAACATGAGAAATGAGTTGAAAAATGATTTTGCTAATCAAATTCGAGGTCAAAACAACAAGATAGAGCAAAGTCATGCTAGGCTTGAACAAAGAATTGACCAAAAAGCCGCTAGTCAAGATTTGAAGTTTAATAGTCAAGATGCTAAGCTTAATGCAATTTTAGAAGCCATCATGGGGAACAAATCCTCTACTTCGAGTGGTCTACCTAGTAACACCGTTTCAAACCCGAAGGGAGAGATGAAAGTGATTACCACACGAAGTGGTAAGACACTTAAAGAACCAACTCCTCAACCAATTACTCCAACGGTGGAGGAAATTGAGGAAGAACCCGAGGTGGTGGTCGAAAAGGAGCATATTTCAATCCCACAAAGTACCGCTCATGCCACACCTACGGTCGACCCTTTACCAACATTGGAACCCGAGATTCCAAAGGCTATGCCTATGCCCCAACCCACACCACCCTTGCCTTACCCATCGAGACTTAGGAAGGAGAAACGACAAGAGCGCGACAACTACCAATTTGAGCTTTTTATGAAAATGTTTCGTGATTTGCACTTTAATGTGAGTTTCGCCGATGCTTTGGTCATGATGCCTCGATTTGCCGCTAACTTTAAGAGTATGTTGAACAACAAGGAAAAATTGCACCAAATGTCTAGTTGTTCGTCGGTTTATCTTAATCGCATACCTCAAAAAGTCGGTGATCCCGGTAAATTTTTTATCCCTTGTGCCATTCAAGATATGGAAGAATGCTATGCCTTGGCCGATCTTGGTGCTAGCATTAACTTGATGCCACTTGCAATCTTCAAGTCGCTCAATCTTCCTAATCTTACTCCTTCACGAATGTCTATTGAGTTGGCCGACCATTCCACGATTCTTGCATGTGGTTTGGCGGAAGACGTTTTTGTGAAAGTGGGGAAGTTCTACTATCCCGTAGACTTTATCGTTGTCGATATCCCCACGTATCCTCAAGTTCCTCTTATTTTAGGTCGTTCGTTTTTAGATACGTCTATGGCTTTAATTGATGTGCATGCTAGAAAGATCACCATACGTTTCAACGACGAGGAACTTGTTATAAACGCAACTCAAAATTCTCAACATTCTCATGTTTATTCCGTTGCTACCATAAACCTCGTTGATATGATCGACGTGGTTTGCGAGGAATTCTCACAAGAAGTTTTAGGGTTTGGTGATGATGAAACTAGTGGCAATCCCACTATGTTAGATCCAATTCTTGATAATTCGACACCAACCTTCACTCCTTTCGAAGGTGGTGGTTTTACGTTGGAAGAATGTAATGTTCCACGTACTTGTGACGAAGACCTCGACAACGATGAGGACTTCTCGATTATCAAGGATTTTCTCAACGATTTCCCATTTCCTCCACCCTAGGAGGTTATGAATATCGAGCCCAAATCTTCACTTGAGGAACCACCTATTCTCGAGTTGAAAGATTTACCTCCTCACCTCGAATATGTCTATTTGGAGGAGGACGACAAGTTGCCGGTTATTATTGCGAAGGATCTTTCGAATGATGAAAAAACCGCACTTGTCGATGTTCTAAAGGACCACAAAGGGGCGATTGCGTGGAAGTTATCCGACATTAAGGGAATCGATCCCAAGTTTTGTACCCACAAAATCATAATGGAGGAGGATTTCAAGCCAACAATCCAAATTCAAAGGAGGGTGAACCCCAAAATTCATGATGTCATCAAAAAGGAGGTCCTTAAACTCCTTGACGCGGGAATGATTTACCCTATTTCCGATAGCCCTTGGGTGAGTCCTATTCATTGTGTCCCTAAAAAGGGAGGGATGACCGTTGTGCCAAACGATGCCAACGAGTTGATTCCCACTAGACTCGTGACCGGATGGAGAGTGTGCATTGAATATCGAAAGTTGAATGAAGCCACTCGAAAAGACCATTTTCCCTTGCCCTTCATGGACCAAATGTTGGTGCGTCTTGCGGGAAACGATTTCTATTGCTTTTTAAATGGTTTTTCCGGTTACTTCCAAATTCCCATTGATCCTCGTGATCAAGAAAAAACTACGTTTATGTGTCCATATGGAACGTTTGCCTATCGTAGAATGCCATTCGGACTTTGCAATGCACCTAGAACTTTTCAACGATGCATGATGGCTATTTTTCATGATATGATCGAGAAGACGATGGAAGTCTTCATGGATGACTTTTCCGTGTTTGGTGATTCTTTCACTTCGTGTTTGTCGAATCTAGAGAGAATGTTAAAACGTTGTGAGGAAACCAACCTTGTGCTCAATTGGGAAAAATGTCATTTTATGGTTAAAAGTGGAATCGTCTTAGGGCACAAGGTATCGAAAGCGGGGATTGAGGTAGATCAAGCTAAGGTAGACGTCATCGCCAAATTACCTCATCCCAAAACCGTCAAGGGAGTTAGGAGTTTCCTAGGCAACGCGGGCTTTTATCGTCGATTCATCAAGGACTTTTCAAAGATTTCTCGACCCATTACACATCTTCTTGAAAAAGAGGCACGTTTTGTCTTAGACGAAGATTGTGTACGAGCCTTTGAGATCCTTAAGAGGAAACTTACCGAAGCTCCCATTCTTGTTGCTCCAAATTGGAACCTCCCCTTTGAACTTATGTGTGATGCAAGTGATTACGCTATTGGGGCTGTTTTGGGGCAACGTCATGATAAGCACTTCTTACCTATTCACTATGCTAGCAAGACGATGACCGAGGCTCAACTTAAATACACTACAACGGAAAAGGAGTTCCTTGCCGTGGTATATGCATTTGAGAAATTCCGACCCTATCTCGTCTTGACGAAATGCATAGTGTATATGGACCATTCGGCTATCAAGTATCTCATGGCAAAGCAATATGCTAAGCCTAGATTACTTCGTTGGATTCTCCTCCTTCAAGAATTTGATCACAAAATCGTTGACAAAAAAGGAGCCGAGAATCTAGCGGCCGATCATCTCTCTCGTTTGGAAGATCCTCACCAAAGTGTTTACGAGCCCAAGGAAATCACCGAAACATTTCCGATCGAGACACTTGGTGTAGTGAATTCTAAGCTTGATTCTTCTACCCCATGGTTTGCGGACTTTGCAAATTACCATGCGGGCAACTTCATCATTAAGGGTATGACGACTCAACAAAAACGAAAATTCTTTTGTGACGTCAAGTTCTACTTTTTGAACGACCCTTACTTGTTTCGAACTTGTGCGGATCAAATCATCCGACGTTGTGTATTTGGCACCGAAGCTTCTAACATCCTTAGAGCTTGCCATGAGGGACCCACGGGTGGTCACCACGGTGCTAATCTCACGGCTAAAAAGGTGTTTGATGCCGGCTTCTATTGGCCTACTATTTACCGAGATGCACAAGATCTTGTGAAGTCGTGTGATGCATGCCAACGACAAGGAAAAGCCTCACAAAAAGATGAAATGCCATAAAATATCATTCAAGTGTGTGAGATCTTTGACGTTTGGGGTATAGACTTTATGGGGCCGTTCCCATCATCTCGTGGTAATAAGTACATTCTCGTTGCGGTTGACTACCTTTCTAAGTGGGTGGAGGCCAAGGCCTTGCCCACCAATGATGCTCGTGTGGTAGTCAAGTTTTTGAAGCAATTGTTCTCTCGGTTTGGAACCCCTCGTGCTATCATAAGCGATCGTGGAACCCATTTTTGTAACGACCAATTTGAAAGGGTTCTAAGTAAATATGGGGTTACACATCGTCTTTCTACGGCTTATCACCCACAAACGAGTGGGCAAGTCGAGGTTTCAAACCGAGCTTTGAAGAGGATCTTGGAGAGATCCGTTGGGGAAAACCGACAATCATGGTCGGATAAGTTAGACGATGCTTTATGGGCCTTTAGGACCGCTCATAAGACACCCATTGGGTGCACTCCCCATAAGCTTGTGTATGGAAAGAATTGTCATTTGCCTATCGAGTTAGAACACAAGGCTTATTGGGCCCTAAAGCATTGTAATGCTGATATGGAGACCGCGGGAAAACACCGGAAAATGCAATTGAATGAATTAGATGAACTGAGGGATATTGCTTATGAAAATTCATTGATTTATAAAGAGAAAACTAAAAAGTTGCATGATTCAAAAATTAAAAACCGGGTTTTTAACATTGAGGATCATGTTTTGCTTTTTAATTCAAGATTGAAAATCTTTTCCGGTAAATTGAAATCCCGTTGGTCCGGTCCATTCACCGTGACTCAAGTATTTCCGTATGGGACCATCGAGCTAGCTCTAGATAATGGTCCTAACTTCAAGGTGAATGGACATAGGTTGAAGCACTACTTTGGCGGGGAAGTTCCATCCTTGAACTACCTCGACCAAGTCACCTTCCCCAATAATAATTAGTATTGAGGGGATCGAGTCGAGCTCATGACTCGGTAATCAAAAACGAGGTGCCTCGTGGGGGAGTCCCATGCTTATCCTTGTACATATTATCGCTTTCTAATGTAGCTTACGTGTGGGGATTTGTGCCCTTCCAACCTTTGTTTCGTGGTTGTTTGTGATATGTGGTTTTTAGATCATGATCTTCACGATTGGAGCCTCTCGTGTTCGTTTTATGGGAGCACTCGATCGTTTGCTTTGGAGACATTTCTCAATATCCATGATATATCCTTTTGATATTCTAACCATAGGTTTTTAGCACACTTCATAAACGGCTTTAAATTTAATGGTTACACCCTTTCCATGCTAGATTAGGCATTCGACTACGTCTCTAGTATGGGGGTGTTTGCACCCCTAGACTCGAAACATTGAGGACAATGTTTAACTTTAGTATGGGGGTGAATAGATACTTGCCTTGCCAAACCTTCACGCTTTCCAAAGTTTATCTTTTTGTTTATCGTTTTGTTGCAAAATAAGGCTAAAAATGGCCAAATATTAAAATTTTTCTCATGTTTTATAAGTGTTTGAAGACACGAATGTAGGTTTTCCGATGGCGAGAATAAGAGTAATTTTTGACTCGACCGTGCTTGTTGAGCACTTAGCTTTGATTCCTTAACTACACATTAGGCTAAGTCTCTTAAATGAGGACGAGAAATGATAGAGTTAATTATAAGTTACTATTCTAAACGTAGAGTACTCGTATTCTTTCAAAAACTCATGTGTTCTTGTTGTTTGCTTATTCTCCCTTCGCATGTAAATATTTTTTGCTTAATAAATATTGACTTAGCGGTTTAGTTAGGATTGTTGGATTTCTAGTCTTTTCTAGTAGCTTCCGTGTAATTAAATTGGGAAGACATTAAGGTATCGCCAGCGTCACGGTTTTGAAGTATTGGCAACCCGAATAATCGAAAGCTTCACCCAATAATAAGATTTCAAGTGCTCACCTAAATCTAGCAAACAATTTGAAGCCCCACAAGGCCTAAAATCTATGCAAAATTGAAAGTGAATCAAGCCTTAATCTTCGAAGCTTTAAAGATCCAAAATTCGCTTTAGCGTGAGGATATACGTCTTTGGCTAATAAAACCACCGATGAGGCGGATAATAAAAGGCAAGGCAAGACCGAAGTCATAATAAAAGCTTCATGGCGAAGTTGAATAAAAGATGGAGGTAAACCAAAGATAATAAGGCCCTTCCGTTAGGGGGCGTATAAAAGTCTTGGTAATAAGTCTCATGTTTAAAACCGTTATAAAACCGTGTTTATCGATTCTTCTTGTCAACTTAATTTTTTAACATCGTTGTCTATTAGGAAGGGTTATTGATTTGATGTTCTTAGTTACACCGTTAGGACTCTATTTTTAGACCTAAATCTCTATTATCGCATAAGTCAAACAATGTATCCTCGTGAAACATTTAAGACAAAATAAAATATAATAGATACAACTTAGGAATAATGGGAGGATAAGTACGTGATTGGGGCATATGAGTAGTGTTAGCATTACTAACTTATAATGACAATGATCTCGTTGCACGCTTAGCATGGAATTGGAGTGAAAATCGAGGACGATGAAATTATTTCTAACGAAGCATTCAGGTGTTCTAATTCTATGAACCTAAACGTCCCATTTTGCGATGAAAATCATACATTATGTCTAAAACACAAGTAGTAGCAATAGTAGTAGTATAGCTAGTTTATCATTTCAATAAAGTCAATAAAATGAATTTTGGAGATGCTTTGATACTTTATTCTAGCATTGCTTGAGGGCACGGCAATGGTTTAGTATGGGGGAGTGATGAGACTGCTTTTATGCATAGTCTCATCGTCCAAATTGGGCTTAAAATGCATTAAAAATCATCAAAATACCCAAATATATGCTTGTGTTTGTTGCTTGTGTATTTTAGGTACGGATATTGAGGAAATGACAAAAGATCACAAGAATCATGCAAAAACGAACACGGGAAACGAAGCCGCACGATGAACCAAGCCCTAATGAAGAATTTTCCAAAGAAAAACCTTGAAGATTTGAAGAATATTGAAGATTGGTCCTCCAAGTTTGAAGAATTGACACTTTATACCCTTGTATCCTCATAATTACAAGTTTGGTCCCTAAAGTTTGTCAAAATTACAAAAAGGCCCCTTAACTTTGAAGAATTGGCAAATTTAGTCCCTCAACAAATCTAAATTGTTAATAATGGTCCTCCAAGAAGTCAACAAACAAGTCAAAGTCCTTGAAATATGAAGACATGCCAAAAACAGCCCATGAATATTGAAGAATTTACATGTTTAGTCCTTGTTTCAAGCTTATAAAGTTTTTGTGCCAAAAATGACAAAAGCTGAAACTTAAAAACAAAGGGAAATGAAGTTTGTGCCAGTTTATACAAAGTGAAAGAATGAAGTAAAGTGAGGGGCCATTACTGCCCAGACAACCTAAGACAAACCCCCACTCACAGCTTGACACCTCACCAACCTTAAACAATCACCCAATCATATTCACCCTCCCCTCCACGTCACAAATCAACTCACCACTTTTTAAATTGACTTTAAACCGGTTTTAAATTTTGTGGCAAACACATATTTTAAATACTTAACCCCTCTTTTCAGATTAAACACTCCCTAATCCATCCTTAAACCCTAAAAATTTCCAGGAAGAACACTAATTAAAAAAAAGGGTTTTTGGGTGATTCTTTCCAGATCCTTAATTAAACATCCCTTAAACCCAAAACCACCCTTAAACCCCCATCACCATCACCCCACATGCTTGTGCAACCCTCCCCTGCCCCACTATTCACTCTCAAACAAAAAACTTGGCAGCAAATCAACATCCCACAACAACTTCGTGTTCTCAAAGGCTAAATGGACGTCCAAGATCTCTTTTTCATCACTGGCATCTCAGCTACAAGCCAAAGATCTTCACATGGCTTAGTTTTGACTGAAAATTCAAAAATCGTCCAAGGGCATTACTGGAAGTTCAAGTGTTAGGGTTTTTAGCTTCTATTCACTTCTAGAATCACATTGTAGCCTCTATATAAAGGCATGTAGGACTTTGCTTATTCCTGTTCTTGATTTTTCTCCTTTTTCACAAGCTTTGTAAATCCAGTTTATTAAGGAATATAAATGGTTTAAGTGTTGTTGATGAGAAATATTAAGTTCCCTTTACATTTCAGTTGATTTAAGTTTATTGTTTGAGTTTGGTTTAAGTTTCAGCAAAGGTTTTCAAAATTCCAAGTTTCTGTTTTCTTTTTAAGCTTTTTTCTCAAATCTTAAAATTCATACAAATCTGATACAATGGTGATTAAGTGTGTTGGTTCGATAGAGTTTGAGTTTGGGTATGTCCAAGACACCATGGCTTGTTCTGGTGTAGTGGGTACCCAAGCTTGAAATAGCCATTGGTTGGTCATTTTCCTTGCTTATCTTAGTCTCATTCATAAGCTAAAAGCCCACTTCTAGCTTATTCCATAAGCTAGGGGTCTGCCTTGAGCTCTTTACACAATCCCTTTTGATTTCTTTCTTAGCAGGTTCTAAACAAGGACCCTATTTCATCCTTTTTTTGTTAAGTAAAATTTCATCAGAACCTCAACAAAGTTCAGCACAAGCCCGGGCTTGTTTGGAGGTGGTTTTTCAACCACTAAGGGTCCTGGATGTGGGACCCTTAAGGTAGTTCCTTGCTTCTTATTCCAATTTTTAGTTTTCTGAAAAATATTGTGTTTTATATGATTCTGCATGTTGAGTTGTTAAATGTTGGTTTAAGTGTTTGGATGTGCTCAATTTATGATTGTATGCATGTTAAGAGTATCTTGATTCAGTTTGAATTAGATTTGAGTAGGATTGCTTTGTTAAAATTGATTTCAGTAATATAAAGGGGTGTTTGGATCAGTGTTTTAAATAGTTTAGATTGTTTAGAATCTGCTTGTAGACTTGTTATACACACTCTTTGGGTTGTCAATAGGTCTTAGGCTTGCTTGGTTTTCAATTTGAGTAAGTTTTAAACCATATGCATGCTTGAAAATTGGTTTAAGTGGTAAAAATCAGTTAAGTCTATTGTCTGCTTGTTTTGCCTGAATTTGTGCATCCATATCTTGTTCATTGTTGGATAATAGGGTGCTTAAGGTTTGTATGTTGCTTGTATGCCATGACATTACCTTGTGTGTAAGTTTTAAGGCTTTAAATCTCATTTGTGTGCACAATGCATCAACAAGTACTCATCAGAAACATTAGCTATATCAGCAACCTCATATCTGCTTATTTTGTGTGATTTGATTGTTGTGCTTTCTTGTTTCTGTTTGTGATTTGACTCCTTATACTCCAAAGAGTATAAGGGTGCCTTGTTGTCCACCAAAAACATCCACAAAAGCAAGTCAAGACCTCTTGACAAATATTTGCACAAGTGAAGAAACTTCACTTGTGTTCATCAGAAAGTTCATCATAACTGGGCACGTTTTGGTTTCAATCTAGCTTAATCTTGGTTAATTTTGAATTGTGTTTGTGTTTTTGTGACTTAAGTAGTTACTGGATTAAGTTTTAAAAGTAAAAAATTGCAAAAAGCTCACCTTGCCTGGGCTCGAACACGCGACCTTGCTTTCCAAGGGCTAGCGTGTTAACCAGTGATCCAGATGGATTTTTTACGTTATAGCTTCATTTCATTAGATACTTAAGGGATATTTGTTTTATAGCTTATTTGACCAGCAGCTTTTAAATAAGCCATTTCTAGCTTATTTCTTTTAGTTTTTTCTTGTTTAGCATTTTTCATAGGATTGTATAAGGGTTTTTGATTTTTCTGAGCAAAAAGTAGATTTTTCCCTTTATTAATTAATTTTTTAGGATTATTTTAAGTTTTAATTTTAAAAAGTCATTAAAAAATAGAAAAAAGTAATTTAAAAATCTGGAAAAATAGTTTTTAGGTTTTTTATCATATTTTTGAGGTTTACAGCTAATTAGGTTTTCAATTTAGCTTATTTTTAATTTTATAGGATTTTAGGGTTTTTAAGCAACTTTAAAATTTAATATAAAATTATTAAATAGGTTTCAGAAAATTTGGATTGCATTTTTGTTTTAGTTACATTATTTAGGATTTTTGGTAATTTTTTAGAATTTATTTACAAACTTTTTATTTTTTTGAATATTTTAATATTATTTTATTATTAAAAATTGAAGTTTGATTTTTTATTGTTTATACATTTTTCCTAGGTTAAGGACACTTAATTAGGAGTTTTTTCACTTTCCAAATATTTTTTAGACTTTTCAATTAATTTCTAGAATTAATTTAAGATTTAATAGATTTTAATAGTTTTTAAGTGTTTAAAAATGGTTTAATTTGGTTTTAAAATTTTTAAAAATAGTTTTTAGCTTAATTAGGATATTTTTGAGGTTTACAAACTATTAGATCTTGTTTAAGGCTTTTTAATATTTAATTGTGATTTTTAGGGCTTTAATTAGCATTAAAAAAGTCATTATTGAATTAATTAAAAGGTTTTAGCAAGTTTGGATTTTTTGTAAACTCTTAGAATATTAATGGGGATTTTTAGTAATTTTTAGGAATTTTTAGGTTAAAATTTTAATTTTGGCATTATTTACGACTTTACGTGTTCGTCTTTTTTGTCGTAGTTTAATTCGTCTTTGTAACCGTCTTTCTCTTCTAATCCCATTTCTTTCTCAATCATATAATCACAAACATTAATCAACTCTTAACACAACGCACTTGCCTCCTCGAGAACGAACTCACTTAGGGTCATTCACACACGGTTTTCCTAAATTGTCGTGCACACTTGCCCTACTTTGTTGCTCTTTTCCCTAAAAGGGTGTACAAAAACTCCAACATCATTAGTCTTAAGAGTTTTTTATTTATCCTTTTTGTTTGTTTCTAACCCACTGTTCCATAAGCCTCTTTCAAAAGCTGCTTGACAAACAGCTTCTGAAACAGCTTTTGGGGTCAGTGTATTGTTGGTTCTTGGCTTTGTGTGTGCAAGTACTAAGACCACAAGACCATATCCATTTTCTTTCCATATTTTCCTTTTTCTTGGTTCAGTTGTTGAACCTCAACAAGAAAATCCATAAGCTCATCCCTTATCACTTGATAAGCTGGATAAGCTCCAAAACACGACATTAGTCGATGTGTATTTGACCTGAACAAGGTCAAATCGTGGTACGGTCTTGAACCCTTTTGTTGTAACTTTCTGTCCATTTAAGTGTTAAATGATTTCTGCTTATGATCTTCTAATGTGTTAAGTGAGTGGTTAATTTAAGTTAGTTTGATGTTATAGGATGTTCCTGATAGGTTAAAATAGGATTGGTGTTATTTTTGAAAGAAATTTTTGCAAAACAGATTTATAGGGGTGTTTGGTTAAAGAGACTGATTAGCCTTAAGGTGACACCTAGACCATCTAATCTACTTAAACAGTCTCTCTTTTGCTTCTTAAGGTTAGTTTGGGTGTTGTTAAGTTAGATTAAGTGTCAAAGAGGAAAAATGGTTGTTTAGAAGTTTGTATGATAAGCATAGATTCATACAATAGGTCTATATAGGCCTCATTTTCTTGTTTTAAGATTTTAAATTTGAATGATAGCTAGTCTAGGTGATATGGTAGGGACCTGAATTGTTTGTGCAAGTTTTGGGTCGTTTAATACTAAGATTTGGTGAACAAAAATTCACTCCATTGCCAAAAAGATTTGGTTTGGAGTTTTGGGTTTCAAAAGTTTGAACTTAGCTTAATTTAGCGTATATCTAGGAGTGTAATATCAGGTATTTGCTATTCTTGGCCTTTAGGGTAGCTCCTGATAGCCTTGTACGCTCACTGTTTGCACAGCAAAGCTACCGGACCCCCTTTTGTGATACACTGAATGCTTTTGATTGATTTGTGGCAACATGTGTGTTTGAATTGCTTTGTTTTTGTTTGCATTGACTCCCTACAACCCCACTGGTTGTAGGGGTGCCTTTCTTGCCCAAAAACTCCAACAAAACAGGCTCAAAAAGCCCTAAATCCACTCTTTGTGGTCAAGCAGTGGGAACCATTTACCCACTGCTTGTTCAATCTTGCCACTGTTTGACCTCAAACAGCAAAAGGACAAAGGGTCACTTTCATACTTTTGTATTGTTGTCTTATTAGGCCAAAAATCAACTTTTCCTAGTTTTTTATTTTTCTACTGTTTATTTAAGTAATTTAGAATTTTTGAAAAAGAAATTTTATTTTTCCCTTTATTTTATTAATTTTTAGCATTATTTTAATTAAAAATTTGTTTTTAGCCTTTTAAAAATAGAAAAATAGTCTTAAAAATTTAAGAAAAATGCTTTTTTAGTTTTTAAATAGTAAAAGTTAGATATTTATTTGATAAAATCATATTTTAGACTTTTTATTGATTTTATTTAATTTTTGGGCTTTAATTACATTTAAAATTAAAAATTAAATCGATAATAAGTTTTAAAATATATTCATTGAATTTTTATTCTTATTTATAATATTTTATACTTAATTTTGATTTTTATTTAATTTTTAGTTTAAATGTTTTATTTCGTCACGTTTTACGTCTTTACGTTTAAATTTTACGTCGTAGTTTATAATTAGCGTAACTCGTCATTTAATTTTCTTTCTTCTCACAACCAAAAACTTTACTAATCCAAATATTGCTTTTATATTATTGGCACATATTTCACACACCTCCGCCGAGAACGAACTAGCAATATAGGTTTTACGATTTTCCTAAATCGTAGAACTTAATACTTGCCGCATATAAGTCTTTTTCCTAAAATCGTATTTTTACTACATATCAATATTGGCGCCGTTGCCAGGGAGGTGTTTTAGTGCCTATTATATATCGTGATTGTGTGAGTAGTGCGTTTTTTTTTCATTTTTGGAAAGTGTATTTATCGTACATACTCATTTTTGTAATTTTTCTACTATTATTAGCCATTAAAGTAAATAAAAAGCGTTAAATTAAAATCAATTAACACAAAATGGTTTTTCGTTTTATTGTGAATAGTATATTGTATTTACGTAGCACAATCAATACACAATATTATCCAGATAAGCGAGAAATTGCACCTCAATAGTGGGCGTTCTGATCATTATCGAGTGTATCGATCAAACAAAAATCAAAGGCAATATAAATAAATACTCATAATAAATTTAATCTCGATTGATACTGATATGAGTGAACTTACTCATATTACTTATATTAATAAATGGACAATAGATGCATAAAATGTATGAATATGGCCTTGTATATGCATGTTTCTTGTTTCATGCGTGTAGATACGCAAGATCACGAAAACCGGCAAAAACGACAGGAGTTTAAGGAAAATATCAAGAAGTCAAAAGACAAGTGGTTTTTCAAGGATTAAAGTTTAATAAAGGTTAATGTGCCTTGGTGGGACCCACTTTTGTGTATTAGGCCTAAAAGCCCAATATTGGAAAGATATCTATTTACTTTTGTTTATCAAAGGCCCAAAACAATGGCCTAAAATGAAATTATAGGACGGATTGGTAATATTGTGAAAGAAAGTATGGGTCAAAGCCCATAATGTCAACAATTTAGATGGGAGGTGGAAGTTATGGGTCCTAAAGCCCATTACTTACATTGAGATGGTGGGATTAATTATATAAAGTTTCGGAAACTTTTCATCTTGGTCAAACCACATTCGATAAAAACAAAGTCACACAAAAAGAAAAGAAAGACGCTGGAAAAAACACAGCCAATCCACAAACCCTAATTCAATTTAGGGGTTTTCATATCTTTGCGAGTGAAACCCCACGCGCGCTGGAATAAAAGCCCAACTTTTAAGGGATGAAGATGGTGATATCATTAGATCCACGTGGCAGCCAATTTTGTCACTCCTCTCTTTTGATTGGTGGATTTCATCACCACAAATCATTGGACCAATGAATACAAGACACATCAGCATCAAAGTAGCACAACAAACACAAAAAGACGCCATGCTTGCGATCCGTGTGACCGAGAGGTGGTTTTCATCCCTTGATCAAGAAAGTGAAGAAGAATAGAAGATCCAATGGTCTGGAATTGATTTCAGCTCAACAAACTTCCTCAAGAAGGCCTTGGGTTTGCCTATAATGTGACAACCTGATATTTTCAGGTAGTAATTTATTCTCGTATATTATTTTTTATATTTTATTTTAATGTTGGTTCATGAACTCACATATTTACGGCATGAAATTAGGGCTTACGTGCATAATTTAACGTCTTTTACGATTAAAACGGGAACCCTAGGTTTACGTGTTTACGCTTTTTTGCTCCGTTTATGATGAGACAATTTTTATTAGAATCGTTTTGTGCCATAGATTCATAATTTATAAAAATGTATTTCGTAAATCGACCCAAGGGAACCTAAATCGAGGAAACTAGAATCAAAGAGTACCCGTAAATTAAAGGGGATGAAACAAGTTTACACTTGTCTCACCCCCACTATGGGCGGCCAAAACCAAGAGGGTGGCACCCTTGGTGTCACAATTTAACAAGTGTCTAGGACACTTGTCCCATTAACCCAAAAACCACTTAACCAAAAACTATCAAAACCCTTTTTTTCTTCATACTTCTCACACAATCATGCAAAACTAGCTAGAAAATTCTCCCACTCTCTCTTCCTCCCTCTCTTTTTTGTCCAAACGTCACCACCATACACCACCTTCACCAAAAATAACCATAAACTTTAACTACAATTCACATATGTTGAAAGGTATTTAAAAATATGAAGATTGGAGGTGATTATAACTTATAAAAAGGATTTTTATAAGGTTCAAGGGCTGAGATTTCTAAAATTGGTCTTTCTAAGTTCATAAGATTTGGTGACAAGATCAAGTCTTGTTCATCATAAACCTCATCTTTTCATCACAAATTGGTTGGTATAGAAATTGTTCTTTCTATCATCCTATTAATCTTGTAAATGTATTCATCTATTTTCTTTAAAATGTATATGTATGATATGATAAATGATGATCAATGTATTGCATGGGGATTTTGTGTTACTAGATTAGGTTAAAAAGGTTAAAAACTACAAGTAAAGGTTGATAAAATCATATCTAACAAGTAGGCTGTAATAAACAGAAACTTTCAATATTTTTACTTGGTTAAATAGATTATTTTATTTAATATAATGATAGATAATTGATTTTTACATAATTTATGAATTGGCCATACAATTGAATGTTAAAAATGAGCAAGATATGGCCAAAACACTTTTGTAGTACTAATCTGTCTGGTCTGTTTTGGAAGAATTATTAAAAATACTTCGATGTTGTTTGAGAAGGAGCTACATCAGAGTTTTTTGTAGCACATATCATTTAGTTTATACACTAAAAATTTGAGGCTCCAATTCATTGTAGAACTAAAGATATGATCAAAATGGTGGACTTGAAATTTTACATTAGATTTGACCTTAAGATATATAATATTAAAAAGGCACTAAAAGTGAAATACTATATAAAATAAGTATGTATAAGTTAATTAATTGATATAAATAATATAAAATATGTTTATAAAATAAGTATGTATAAGTTAATTAATTGATATAAATAATATAAATATTACATTATAAAAGAATAAAACTCAAAGGTTTTCTAAACTACAAACTACATATAGATTTTTACGTCTTTTCGGCTAAAACCGAAAGGATGGCGTTTTCGCGAAATAAAACATAGATGGCCGGACCCGTCTAATGTAACATTTTTATAAATCATATACTGATATGTAAACACACTTTACAAGTATAAATCGACAAAATCGAGCTTTGTAACTTATGGGCTATAATGGGCCAAATTAGCCTTGTTGGACCACTAGGCCCAACTAGTTTGGTTTTATATTATTGGACTTACTCATGGGCTTAACCCACTTGGGCCCAACATATGAGTATGGGCCTGGTCTTAAAAAGATAAATTGACTAATATAATGTATTGGACTCTTAATGGGCTTATTGGGCCTTAATATGTAAATGGGCTAAAACTAGTATAACTAGACTAAGTAACTAAGTATTTAACAACTAATAATGTTGTATAAGAAAATAAAACCACACTTGATCATCATGTTATGAAATCATTACATATGCATAACAAATTTTATAAAGTTATTTGACGAAAGACTAAGACCAAGTATTATTTGTTTAGGTTTCCGTGATCGAGGCACGTACCGTACATCCTAATTGTCGATAAGCCGCCTTTCCCAACCAACGTGAGTTCATAGCCTCGCACTCTTTTAAATGTTTTATGAAATGTTTTGTAAACCCGCGAGGGAGATAACATGCGAGTTTTGATAAAAATAGAACACAAGTAGTCCCGATTGTATGCTTATTGATATGGACCCGATTGATTGTATGACCCAAAATAGATGATTGAAATGGATTATTAAAAGTTAGGTTATGTCACTATAATTCCCATTAGCATGAATTGTGAACTACCGGTACTTGGTAGACGCATATGCATATAATAGTACTATTTGGGGAAGATCACCCCAGTTCGCGCCTTGACGATTGATCCCCGTCGTGCCACATTGATTGGTAAGCGAATTTATGTATGACAAGATTTATATAGCGTGATATTAGTGACGACACGCTGATTTAGATGGGGACATATTTGTCGGGCTCGTGACCCGTTATATTTTATAGAAAGCCAACAATGTCATGCGGCTTATAATAATCCGATAATAAATACCAATAATGGTAAATACTGAGGCTGTGGTCTCATAAATAATGTATTTTTATGAATGGAATTATAATATATTGCCTGACTAGCAAAATGGGGTCTCATTACTGATATTAAGCTTGTGTTTTTTATTTATATAACTGTTTTATATAACGGTTTTTACTAAACTCTAAGAATTCACTCGGAAGTCGCTGATATATTTTTCACATGTTTTATCTCAGGTGCTTGAAGGTAACTTGGATGGAGATCGACTCTGATGGCCCATATAATAATAAAATTCATTCGAACTATGCTTTGTAAACATTATGACTGTAAAACTGGGGGACCTTGTGTAAACTTTAAACATGTACTCGAATGCATGTATGTTAACTTTGTACAACCCTTTTTATGTGTTGTCCATGATTTGAGTTATTGTGTTATCCCGTAACACTCTATTGACCCTTCCGTTGTACCTATACGAAATTTGAGAGTGTTACAGTTTGGTACCAGATCTCTCGTTATAGAGAACGAACATTTTTTAAAACCAAGGTTTTGAATAAAACCTTTCAAAAATCTTTTAACCATAAATATTTTTAAATAAATATTTGAGTAAAATGTTTAAAAAACTTTTGACTATAACGGTGCCGAAGATCTCCTATGTTACCAACAAGCCATATTGAGAATATATATATATTTTGATATATAATCTAATATATATATATATATATATATATATATATATATATATATATATATATATATATATATATATATATATATATATATATATATATATATATATATATATATATATATATATATATATATATATATATATATATATATATATATATATATATATATATATATATATATATATATAATATATATATATATATTATTATATATATATATATATATATATATATATATATATATATATATATATATATATATATATATATATATATATATATATATATAATATATATATATATATATATATATATATATATATATATATATATATATATATATATATATATATATATATATATATATATATATATATATATATATATATACATATATATATACATATATATATATATATATATATATATATTATATATATATATATATATATATATATATATATATATATATATATATATATATATATACACATATATATATATAATATATATATATATATATATATATATATATATATATATATATATATATATATGTATATATATTTATATATATATATATATATATATATAATATATATATATATATATATATATATATTATATATATATATATAAATATATTATATATATATATATATATATATATATATATATATATATATATATATATATATATATATATATATATATATATATATGTATATATATATATATCGTGATTTCAGTATGTAACTACTTAATAGTTATTTTTATGCTAATACGAGATATATTATATAATGCAGATTTGTCATGGCAGACCCTAATATTCCCGTAGAGAACCCTGCTATTCCTGAACCTAATGTAGATGATAACCCTTACTTAGAATTAGTGGATTATAATGTAGAAGATGATATGGATGATGAAGAGGAGGAGCTATTTGAGGACCCTGAGCCCGAAATAGGATTAGGAGATCAGATTGCCCCTCAGGTTGATATTGTAGAGAATGATAATGTTGGTGTCGAGGAAGATGATTAGGTTGGTATAGATAATGTAGGTAATGAGGATGACGATGAGGATGACGAGGAGGAGGTAGATATATGTGATGAGATTGATGATGATGAGGTCGATCTTATCTTTCCTTATGATGTAGAGGATGGTGATCCCTTACCCCCTCCAGTCGAGTGGTCTGATTCTGATTCTGAGTTACATATTGTTAAATCATCCGAGTCTGAGTCTGATTCAGAGGAGGATGAGGATGATGATGAGGCACCTGATGACACTAATGGTATTACTACTCGTAAGACGATTGATAGGATTAACTTTCAGAGGAGTGTGCATGTGATAGGAGAGTCGTCGAGGATTCGAGAGGCTACTCATATTGATGGACTTTCACCTTGGGCCTTAAGACGTGATTTAGATGCTTCCCGAGTCCAGGGTAGTATGACAGAGATTGGTTTAGGTGTTGTTCAGACTCATGTTGCTTTATTAGAGTCGAAAACAAAGATTGGTGCGAAAGAGCGAGAGTTGCTTGATTTGGGTTTGAGTGATGTGGAGCGTAGTTTGAATGAGGAATTTAGGAGATTGTCTTTGTTGGAAAGTGGTGAGTATGCATAGATGAAGATAAAGGTGAACACGATGGAGACTCAGTTGAGTGTGGCTCGTGCGATGCGCGAAAAGGCGGAAAAAGAGTTAAATGTGTCTGTTGGTTGGAACAGTAGATTTTATACTGGAAATGGAGCTGGCAGTAGTGGAGCTGGCGGTAGTGGAGCTGGCGGTAGTGGAACTGGTGGTAATAATGTGAATGCTAATGATGGAGGAAATGTAGGAGGACCTGGACCTAATGCACCAGAAGTCGGTGTATGAACTTATGTAACGTTCATGAAGTGTGACCCACTCCCTTTTAATGGAACTGAAGGTGCTGTAGGATTAAGTTAGTGGATTGAGAAGATTGAGTTTGTGTTTCGCATTAGTAAGTGTAAGGATGAAGATAAGGTGACTTTTGCTATGGCCACCCTTAGAGGTTGTGCTTTGACTTGGTGGAATGGGAGGATTGATTTTATGGGCATTGATGTTGCTAATGCGACTCCATGGGCTGAAATTAAGAAGTGGATGACACAGGAGTTTTGTCCTTGTAGTGTGATTGTTGGAACAAGAGTTGATTCATTTGAAGATAAAAGGTGTGGACATTGATAGTTATACAAATCGATTCCATGAGTTGGCTTTGTTGTGTCCCCGATTGGTTGAACCTGAGGAGATAAGAATTGAGCAATACATTAAGGGGTTGACCAAGAACATCCGAGGGGATGTGACATCATCAAAGCCATTGAACATTGGTGATGCTGTTCATCATTTCACGTGAAATGATGAAAAGTGTCCAAAGTGTAGTAATAAGAGGCATGCTGGTGATTGCTGGAAGTGCCGAAATTGTGGAAAGCTAGGACATAAGGTGGAAAAGTGTAAGAGGGGAATTGTTTGTTATAATTCTGGTGAAGAGGGACATAAGAAGCCAGATTGTCCAAATTTGAAAAAGAATGGCCAAGGAAGTAACAACCAGGGTGGTGCTTATCTACATGGGACGGTTGAGGTTAAGAAGGAGGATCTGAATGTCGTTATTGGTATGTTTTTACTCAACAATCATTATGTTGTTGCTCTATTTGATTCGGGTGCTGATAGGAGCTTTGTGTCCACCAAATTTAGTGCCCTTATTGATATTGAACCTATTGAGATAGATACCAGTTACGAAGTAGAATTGGCTGATGGTAAATTTGTAAGAACTAATAAGTTATTGCAAGGGTGCTCTTTAAATCTCTTGAACCATTCCTTCCTGATTGATTTGATGTTAATAGAACTAGGTAGTTTTGATATTATTATTGGAATGGATTGGTTATCCTTGAATGATGCTACAATTATATGTGGCCAAAAGAAGGTTAAAATTCCTCTTAAGAATAGGACGTTAGTAATTGATGGTAATCGAGGTGAATCCCATCTGAAAATTGTTTCACGTATTAAAGTCCAAAAGTACATCAGGAACGGTTGCGAGCTATTCTTAGCCCAAGTGACCGGGAATGAGTCTAAGTACAAACGATTAGAAGACGTGCCCATTACCTGTGATTTTCCTGAGGTATTTCCCAACAATTTACCTAGACTTCCGTCGATAAGGCAAGTCGAGTTTCGAATCGATCTAATTCATGGTGCTACACCGGTGGCACGTGCGCCTTACCGATTAGCACCTTCCGAATTGAAGGAATTATTCGAACAACTCAAGGAGTTGTCTGATAAAGGTTTTGTTTGACCGAGCTCGTCACCTTGGGGAGCTCCAGTCTTGTTCGTTAAGAAGAAGGATAGATCTTTCCGTATGTGCATCGATTAACGTGAGCTGAATAAGTTGATGATTAAAAATTGATATCCTTTACCAAGGATTGGTGATTTATTTGATCAACTACAAGGCTCTAGTGTGTATTCTAAGATAGATATGCGGTCTGGATGTCATCAACTTCGCGTACGTGAAGAAGATATTCCCATCACTACATTTAGAACTCGTTAGGGACACTATGAATTTCAAGTGATGCCATTTGGGTTAATTAACGCACCGGTGATATTCATGTATCTAAGGAATCGAGTGTGCAAACCCTATTTGGATAAATTTGTGACCTTGTTCATTAACGACATTCTAATCTATTCTAAGAATAAAGAGGAGCATGGAGAACACTTAAGGATTATCTTGAATTTGTTAAAGGATGAAAAGTTGTATGCAAAGTTTTCAAAATGTGATTTTTTGTTGGACTCTGTTCAATTTCTTGGTCATGTGATTAACAAAGATGGAATTCATGTTGAACCGTCAAAGGTTGAAGTCATTAAGAGTTGGTCTGCCCGACAACGCCAACGGAGGTGCAACAATGATTAGGATTGGCTGGCTATTATATACGATTCATTAAAGAATTTTCTTTAATAGCTAAACCCCTGACCAAGCTTACTTAGAAAAATAAACCTTTTGAATGGGGAAGTGAAGAAGATGAAACTTTTCTGGTATTAAAGCAAAAATTATGTAGTGCACCTATTTTATCATTACCCGAAGGTAGTGAGGATTTTGTGGTATTTTGTGATGCGTCTCTTAGAGGTTATGGAGTTGTCTTGACGCAGCGAGAAAATGTGATAGCTTATGCTTCTAGGCAATTAAGGAAAAATGAGGAAAATATACTACTCATGATCTTGAATTAGGATTTGTATTCTTTGCTCTTAGATTGTGGAGACATTATCTGTATGGCACCAAGTGTACGGTATTCACCGATCATAAAGTATATTCTCGATCAAAAAGAACTAAACATGAGGCAACGAAGATGGATAGAATTGTTAAGTGATTATGATTGTGATATAAAATATCACCTAGGAAAAGCAAATGTTGTTGTCGATGCATTAAGTAGAAAGGATAGAGAGCCTATCAGGGTACGTTCTCTAGTCTTGACTGTGCATAATAATTTGCCTGAACAAGTTAGAAATGCACAAATAGTAGCTTGTTAGAAAGAAAATTTTGATAATGAAGGGTTTCGAGGTGAAGGAGATCCTTTAGAGGCTAGAGCAAACGGAGTGAAATGCTTAAGAGGTCGTATGTGGTTACCTAAGTATGGGGGCTTAAGAGATTTAATCATGTTAGAATCCCATAAATCCAAATATTCCATTCATCCTGGTTCTGGTAAAATGTATCATGACCTGAAGAAGTTATACTGGTGGCCGAATATGAAAGCTGATATTGCTATGTATGTTCTTTAATGTTTGACTTGTGCAAAAGTCAAAGCTGAACATCAAAAGCCATCAGGACTACTTCAACAACCAAAAATTCTTGAATGGAAGTGGGAGCGAATCACGATGGATTTCATCACTAAGCTTCCTAGAACCTCTTTTGGAAATAACTCGATTTGGGTCATTGTCGACAGACTGACCAAATCAGCTCATTTCATTCCTGATAAATAGCAGTTCTCACTAGAGAAGCTGACTCATATTTATCTTAAGGAGGTTGTATGTAAGCATGGAGTGCCTATATCAATTATTTCTGATCGAGATCCTCGATTCGGGTCGAATTTTTGGAGATCCCTCCAAAGATATTTGGAAACGAATCTTGATATGAGACTGCTTATCACCCTCAAACTGATGGGCAGAGTGAAAGGACGATAAAGACACTAGAGGATATGTTAAGAGCATGTGTGATAGATTTTGGTAACAATTGGGATAAACATTTACCATTGGCAGAATTTTCATATAATAACAGTTATCATGCTAGTATTAAGGCTGCACCGTTCAAAGCTCTATATGGTAGAAAGTGTAGATCTCCTGTATGTTGGAGTGAAGTTGGAGACTATGTTGGAGTGAAGCGGTTGTTGACAGCCCGAAGTAGGCAGAAAAGTTACGCGGATGTACGGCGGAAACCGATGGAGTTCAAAGTGGGTGACCGTGTGATGTTGAAAGTGTCGCCATGGAAAGGCGTCATAAGATTTGGAAAGCGTGGGAAATTGAATCCCCACTATATTGGACCATTCAAGATTTTATCTAGAGTTGGTCCAGTGGCTTATAAATTAGAGTTACCCCAAGAACTTCATGGTGTCCACAATACATTCCATGTATCTAATCTGAAGAAATGTTTAGCTACGTGTGATGAGAAGATTTCATTGGATAAGATCATGATTGATGAGAAGTTGCGTTTTATTGAAGAACCCGTAGAGTTTATGGATCGTGAAGTAAAGCAACTTAAGCAAAGTCGTATACCTATTGTTAAGGTTTGGTGGAATTCAAAGCATGGGCCATAATTTACGTGGGATCGAGAGGATGAAATGTGGATGAAATACCCACACCTCTTTGACTTCAATAAGAAACGGGCATTGAAATGAAATGGATCTACAAGGGCGTAGATTCCTTTTAGGAGGAAATGCTATGACAACCTGATATTTTCAGGTAGTAAATTTATTCTCGTATATTATTATTTTTTATTTTTTTTTAATGTTGGTTCATAAACTCACATATTTACGGGATGAAATCAGGGCTTACGTGCATAGTTTAACGTCTTTTACGATTAAACCGAGAACCCTAGGTTAACGTATTTACGCTTTTGTGCTCCGTCTTTTATGATACAATTTTTATTAGAATCGTTTTGTGCCGTAGATTCATAATTTATAAAAACGTTTTTCGTAAATCGACCCGAGGGCACGCAAATCAAGGAAACTAGAATCAAGGAGTACCCGTAAATTAAAGGGGATGAAACAAGTTTACACTTGTCTCACCCCCACTATGGGCGGCCAAAACTAAGAGGGTGACACAACAAGTTTGTAGGATACTTATCCCATTAACTCAAAAACCACTTAACCAACAACTATCAAAACCCTTGTTTTCTTCACACTTCTCACACACTCATGCAAAACTAGCTACAAAATTCTTCCACTCTCTCTTCCTCCCTCTCTTTGCCGTCCACACATCACCACCATACACTAACATCATCATCAAAATGGATTATTAAAAGTTAGGTTATGTCACTATCAATCCCATTAGCATGAATTGTGAACTACCGGGAGTTGGTAGACGCTTATGCATATAATAGTACAATTTGGGGAAGATCACCCCAGTCCGCGCCTTGACGGTTGATCCCCGTCGTGCCACGTTAATTGGTAAGCGAATTTATGTATGAGAAGATTTATATAGCGTGATATTAGTGACGACACACTGATTTAGATGGGCACATATTTGTCGGGCTCGCGGCCCGTTGTATTTTATAGAAAGGCAACAATGTCATGCGGCTTATAATAATCCGATAATAAATACCGATAATGGTAAATACTGAGGCTGCGGTCTCATAAATAATGTATGCTATATGAATGGAATTATAATATATTGTCTGACTAGAAATATGGGGTCTCATTACTAATATTAAGCTTGTGTTTCTGATTTATATAACTGTTTTTAATAACAGTTTTTACTAAACTCTATGAATTCACTCGGCATTCGCTGATATATTTTTCGCATGTTTTATCTCAGGTGCTTGAAGGTAACTTGGATGGATATCGACTCTGATGGCCCACATAATAAGAAAATTCATTCGAACTAGTTTTGTAAACTTTATGACTCGAATGAATGTATGTTTAACTTTGTACAACCCTTTTTATGTGTTGTCTATGATTTGAGTTATTGTGCTATCCCGTAACACTCTATTGACCCTTCCGATGTTCCAATACTAAATTTGAGAGTGTTACATATAAAAACCCCCAAAAATATTATAATTTTTATCCCTTTTCTTTCTTTTACTGTTATAATGTTAATTTAGATATAGGTTATTGTATTTTTATTTTTTAAGCATTGTAATAGTTTTTATGGAATAATAAAATTAATTTTGAGCTTCATCTGTTCTTGCAATTTAATTTCTGGTAAAACTTTTACAGCTTTATATAATCTATATTAAATTGAAATTAAATAAGTGGTTGTTTGGATAAGCTCGTTTTATAGCTTTATTCGAACGATTAAGTGAGATTAGGGAACAATAAGCTTAACCCACTGGTTAAACTTAAAAGAAATTGGTCGAGGTGTAATATTAAAGCCGATTCGAGAAAAAGTTATGATGGTTCGAGTTTTTATGATGTTCATTCTTGGTGTTTCGATTGAGTTATGGTGTCGTTTTGGATAAAGAAGCTCAGCGCTCTCCTTCTACTTCAAAGGGTCTTCGTTTTAAAAAATGGTTAAGCACTTTTACGTATCCAGCTGTTAGTTTAATTTGACTATATGCTATATTTCTGTTTTATCTTTATTAGATGTTATGCATAATGGTTTTGATTTGATTAAATAATCTGTTTGAGTTCATAACTTTTTGGATTCGCTATGTTATGTAGATGTTTTGAATCTATTAGAGTGTGATTGATGATTTGTAGTTGTGGTACTTGAATTTTTCTTATTCTACTAGAGTTTATTGGTTTGAATTTGTTGGCTTTTATTAGATATTCTGTGTATTTTTGTTATGTCTGTTGGTTGTAGTATTATGTGAATAAATCTGATATGATTTTATAAATGAATTTGTTTTGATAGTTTTTTTAATATGTTTATGAGTTTACTTTTGGTGATTGAGATAGATTTTATTTAACATGTTAATTTGTGTTTTATCTAAATATGGATCTGTTAGTTAGTACTTGCTGAAGCTAAAAACATGTCACTAATTTGATTTGTTGTCTACTGTAATTGGACTTGATAAGTCTACTTATATCGAGTTGTCTTATTTTTTATAACTTGCTGAATTTAAACTTTTAAATCGTTTGCTTTGCACTTGTTTTTAGCTGATCTGTTGATTATACTTGCCAAAATTATTTGTTGTATGACTTAGACTGTTTTATTTTCTTGACTAATATTGCCTGTGAGTCATTTTGTGTTATTATTTGTTATTGATACTTACTGACTGTTTAGTGCATTTATGTTTGAGTTTTTAGCCTGCATCCCTCGATTGGGGGTGTTTGGTTTGTTGTATATCCAAAAATATGATTCCAAAATAATATTACCAAAAAAATGCCACTCCTGTGGCTCGAATACTTGACCTTTCGTTCAACAGCCAATGATTTCACCATCTTGGCGGGGCTATTGTTTTTGTATTATCCTTCCTTTTATATTTGATAACCACGTTGAATTTGGAGTGTCAATTTAATTGAGTATTAGATTGTTTTGATTTAAAAGTAAAATAAATTAAAATACTTAGTTTTATTATAAAAATAGTTTAATTATAACTTTTTTAAAAGTATTAGTTTAAATAAAATTAAAATAATAATAATAATAATAAATAAATAAATTTTATTACTTTTTAAAATTTAAATTGTTTTAGAATAATATATTTTAAAATAATTTTTTGTTACATAGTTTTGTTAAAATAATTTGTTTCATTTAAAGAGTAATAGTAAAAGTTAATAAATAAAAAAATTTAAAGTTTTAATATTTGTCTTTTAGATTTAATTTCGGGGTACGATTCATGCACTTTAGGATTAATTATTTGTAGGATTAATTTAGATAAAAACCGAAACCGAATTCAAATCAGTTGTCCAATTCAAAACGAAAGTCTCAGATTCACAAGTTCCTTGTGTACAACGAACCGGGATCACTCTCGTGTTTAATTGATTCGTCTTTAGCTTATTTTTTGGATTATTACCTTTTCATAAAGGTAATTTCCTAAATTTTCTCTATAACTTATTTAATTAAAATACACCGACACTCTCTCGACACATCAAAAATTTTGGCGCCGCTACAAGGGATCTTGTGTACGATTCGTTCGTGGAGATTTGTTGATCATTGATTTGAAGACCCTTTCCATCCTCGGAAAGTTTTGTTATTTTTTCTATTACATAGTATATATCGTTTTTTGTGTTTTTTTGTTATTAATATATTGTATTATGTAGAACAATAAATTTACCTACTTCCAAAAAAGACCTTAGTTGGAATTTCATCACCTAGCTATTGTATTCGAATCCAAAACGAAAAATAAAGGCAAAATAGATAAATACTAATAAAAAGTTTTAACTCGATTTATACAAACTATAAGGTGGGTATAAGGCGACGAGCTATAAAAAGCCGTCTAAGGAAAAAGGTTTTTAAGTGCTTTGTGACACATCGTTTCCCCGCTTGCTTGTGCGTATATTGAGAGGAAAGACCGATTATTGGTTTGCCGACTCAAGTAGTAATAAATTTTATTTTATTTTGTTTACTTATTGAACCTCGAGACGTTTAGGTTTTCACCTACGTTTTAAAGTCGACCGAGGGTAGTTTACTTCCAAAATAATTATCCTTACTCCTTGTTTTATCAATCTTTGATTGATTTATGACAAATACAAAAAATAATCTTCTTAATCCTCTATCATGTTTAATTCTTTTCTCTTCACCCTCCAATTTTTTATTCTTCTATGAATTCCTTCGTCCGTTGTGTACGGTATGGAGAACCGTTATATGGTCTTTTACCATGTCGGCGGTGTACGTGTGAGCGTTGTGGAAATGATTTACATCACGATCTACGAATTGGATTTTGTCCTTTTTGTGATGATATTACTTCATGTGGAAATCCGAATTTTTCAAATAATCCTCTCGATTTTTACCCACCTCCACGCCCCACATATGAGACACCCTCGTGCGAGTTATGTGGAAAAAATTCTCATTTTGGAATTAATTGTTCGCATCGATTCTCGCTTAATTACGAGCAAGAACCGGACTACAATCAAAACTATAATGAAAATTGTTATCCACAAGATTCACCGAGTTTACCACAACAATATCTTTGTTGTGAGTATTGTGGAGGTCCTCACGAGAGTTTTTGTTGTCAACCGATGGATCAAAAATTTTATGAGCCCAATCCTTGCTATAATTCCATTCCCTCCGGTTTTGGCCGATCCCCACTATTTTCTCTCGATAGAGAAAATTTTAAATGAATTGAAACATTGTTCCAACAAATAATGAATCAAAGAACTGTTGAAATTGTTGAAAAGAGCATCGAATATATGTTGCAAGAAAAGAGACGAATTGATAAAGAGATTAACGATATAACTAATGAATTGGGAATTCGAAGATATCGATGAGAAATAATTGATGAGGAATTTAAAAGAGATTGTGAGATTAAGATTAGACAACTTTCGCAAGATTATAATAGATTTTGCATTGAGATTCGAAAGAAGGAACAAGCTCAAGAGGAAGCAAAATATCTTGCTACTCGTAAACTCGAGCGTTCTCTTCTTATTGATGATGACGATGATGATATTTTTTATCTCACTCCATCTCATGACATCACTACTCCTATTATTGATTCTTCCACCGTGGAACCCGAAAATTCTCTAAGCATGGGGGACGAGCATCTTAGCACTATTCCGAAAACGGAATCGGACGAAGTAATAAAGTCTAGTGTTGAGGTCCTTGTCCAAAACCCAAGAGATTTTGATGGTATTTCCAATGCAACGTGTGATTTGCCACATTGTGATGACTCTCCTTCTTCCAATCACTTTGAGATTTTCTCCAATTCTAATGATGAATCTTGTGAAAGAAATGATGATTTTGAGTATGATACGACTTCTAGTGAAATATCTAATGAGGAGTTCTCCGATGAACTCTCTTATAAAGATGGCATTCACGACTTGGATTATGAGGGGTTTCCCGATGAACCTAATCTTCTTCACCTATTTCCATAGGGAAATGAGGATGATAGTGATCTGGTTTTTGAGAGGTTCACCTCTGAACTTACTCCTTTAGACCAATTTCCACCGGGAAATGAGGTTGATTTGACTATTCCGATCGTTAAGAAGTTCACCGACGAACTTACTCATTTAGATGTGGAAGACGTGATTCTTCAAGAAAAGTTATCAAACGTCTATCTTCTCATCTCTAAAATCGAAGATTTGAATTCTAAGCCTGATGCCAAGTCTTTCTCTCCATCTCCTATTCCCGTTTAGGATAGTGATCCGCTTATGGAAGAAATTCACACTTTTCTTGCTTCGGATGATTCAATACCACCGGGTGTTGATGAACTTGACCCGGAGGGGGACACTCTCTTTTTAGAGAATTTACTTGATGATGATTTCGTCCCAAGTCCTTCTCCCACTCGTTTTGATCTTAATGTGTGGGTTTTTCATGTGTCTCATAATGAGTATCATGACCCCTTTGTTCACATTCCAAAGAGTGACAAGGTCAACAAGGTCATGCATGTTGATACAACTATGATTGAGACCTTTACCCCACCATTACCATGTGCTTTATATGATTCTGGATTAGCATTGAGGAAGACACCGTGTTGTCTATTCCTTTCTCTCCTGGGGACGAGGTATTCGACCCCGGAATCATTAATTTGGGAAATCTCGGGCTCTCACTGATGCAATAATTGAAAGAGTTTTCGATCATTTTGGTACGAGTTTATCTCGGGGAGCATACTATATCCATTTTATGATTTGTGACCACCATCTCTTTATGGATATTTATGTTGGAGTTTCATCCTCTCGTTTGTCATCCGACAACGAGGACGTGATCTTTGACCCCGGCATCGTGCTTTATGATGGATTTTATTCCATTATACCGGTTTTTACCACTTTCCGTAAGGACCGATGAATGCGGGGATCGAGTCGAGCTCATGACTCGGTTAACAAACACGAGGTGCCTTGTGGGGGAGTCACATACATTCTATCTTCTTTCTATTTCTAACACTAATAAGGCTTTATCTTTTCAAGCTCGTGCTCGTGTTTTGTTGTGATGTGAATCTTAGGTATGACCCTAATCATTGAAGACTCTCGTGTTCGGTTTTTGCCGGTCCACTCGAGCTTCTGTACTTTGATTGTCAAAAGGGGCACTCACTATCCTTTGATTTTTATCGACTAACGTTTTATCTTGAAGCATAACTAATAAACGGCTTATAGATTTACGTACTCTTACCATCTTAGGACTTTTACATTCGACTCTTCGTGTTTTAGCAAGGGGGTGTTACTCTTTATCTAGGAAACATTGAGGAAAATGTTTGGTTTTAGCATGGGGGAGTCAATCGATATAATCGCTTGCAATTGCTTTTGTCGTGTTCAAATGTAATCATTTTTTCATAAAAATTTTAAATTTTTAGTGTTATTTTATGTTTGTTAATGAAGTAAATAAGTGTTTTTGACACAAATGTAGGCTTTTCGTTGGTGAAAATAAAAATAGTTTTTGACTCGACCCGGTTTTTACCTTAGCTCTTTCCTTAACGTGTTTAAATCAAGTTTTGCTAGACTTTTATATAGGGAACTTTAAAACACAAAAGTCCTTAACTCATACGGGTTTAAGAACAAGACCTTTTCGCAAGTTCCTATAATTGATCCTAGAAATTCGTTTATCAAGGGAGCTTTAAAACGCAAATTCTAACTTGAAAAAGTCTAAGAAGATGCAAGATCCTATAGATGACTTGAAAACCCAAAAAATTGATTTAATTGGCTAAGTATCCATTAGTCTCGCATTTTTGAGATTTTACAATATGGAGAACAAGAGATGATAAAGTTTAATCATACGTTTTTGAGGTTAATTCTTCCTTGTGTAAGTATTTTTGTGTTTGATTCTATCTCCTCGTATTTATTTTTCACGCTTGATCAATTAATTGCTTAATAAATGAAGTTTTTAGCGGTTTAAGGCTTAATATCTTAACTCCTAAGTCCTCATTTTTCTTCCCTTGTAATTAAAGTAAGTACACATTGAGGGTGTCAGCGTTATGGACTTTTTGATCATGGGATTGCGGAAATTTGGCTTACTATATATCATAATAATAAGAAGAATAAATAAAAACATCTTCTCTATAAGTCTTCGGGTGGGAGTCATGTAGCACTAACCTTGTCATTAGAGCCTTAGGGTGTATGGCATGGTGACGTGTTTAATAAAAATTGCTTCATCATCATGAGCCTTAAGGTGGGATGGTGAATGTCAATTCCCTTGTTAATGTCCAAGGAGCCTTTGGGTGTGGATTAGATAAGGAGCACTTTTACCTCTTAAAGAGCCTCAAGGTGTATGATGTAAATGTTGCTAACTCCATTAATAAGGTAAAAATTGACTTTGGAGGATTTATTGTTGCTTTAAGTAGTCCTATTAGCCAAATTTTGGATCCGGGGATTTATCCCTTAAATCGTGTTAAGTTATCCTTGTTGTGGGCTTTCTTTAGTGAAAATGGTTTTTGAAGTCGAGGTTAGGTTTTGAGTGTTGGGCTTACACCGTTTTTGCCTTCATTTTTGGACCAATAATTATCTTAATAAGTCAAATGAGCCTTTGGGTGAATGACAATAATTTAAAATCTAGAGATACAATTAGGAATAAAAGGAGATTGAGTTTGACACAAATTACTTATATGAGTGGTCTTAACATTTGGACTTATGATTGACAATGATCTTGTTTTTAAACTTGGCAAGAGTGAAAAGTCGAGGACGTTAAATCTATTTGAGTTTTATGATCCTAAAAGTTATTTTCCAAATAATGAAAGCTATACATTATGTCTTTGCAAAATAAAGTGTCAAAAGTTGAATAAAAGTGTAGTTAGTAGCTTTATTTTTTTCATTGTGTGAGGACACGACAATTGCTTAGCAAGGCGGAGTTTGATATGAGTGAATTTACTCATATCATTTATATTAATAAATGGACAATAAATGCATAAAATGTATGAATATGGCCTTGTATATGCATGTTTCTTGATTCATGTATGTAGGTACCCAAGATCACGAAAACCGACAAAAACGAAACGAGTTTGAGGAAAATATCAAGAAGCCAAAAGACAAGTCGTTTTTCGAGGATTAAAGTTTAATAAAGGTTAATGGGCCTTGGTGGGACCCACTTTTGTGTATTGGGCCTAAAATACCAATATTGGAAAGATATCTATTTACTTTTGTTTATCAAAAGCCCAAAACAATGGCCCAAAATGAAATTATAGGACGGATTGGTAATATTGTGAAAGAAAGTTTAGGTCAAAGCCCATAATGTCAACAATTTAGATGGGAGGTGGAAGTTATGGGTCCTAAAGCCCATTACTTAAAATGAGACGGTGGGATTAATTATATAAAGTTTGGGAAACTTTTCACCTTGGTCAAACCACATTCGATAAAAACAAAGTCATACAAAAAGAAAAGAAAGACGTAGGGAAGAACACATCCACTCCACAAACCCTAATTAAATTTAGGGTTTTTCATATCTCAGCGAGTGAAACCCCACGCGCTGGAATAAAAGCCCAACGTTTTTGGGATGAAGATGGTGCTATCATTAGATCCACGTGGAAGCCAATCTTGTCACTCCTCTCTTTTTATTGAAGGATTTCATCACCACCAATCATTCCACCAATGAATACAAGCCACCTCAGCATCAAAGTAGCACAACAAACACAAAAAAACGCCATGCTGGCGATCCGTGTGACCGAGAGGTGGTTTTCAGCCCTTGATCAAGAAAGAGAAGAAGAATAGAAGATCCAATGGCCTGGAATTTATTTCGGCTCAACAAACTTCCTCAAGAAGGCCTTGGGTTTGCCTATAAAAACCCCTAAAAATATTGTAATTTTTATCCTTTTTCTTTCTTTTACTGTTATAATGTTAATTTAGATATAGGTTATTGTATTTTTATTTTTTAAGCATTGTAATAGTTTTTATGGAATAATAAAATTAATTTTTAGCTTCATCTGTCCTTGCAATTTAATTTCTGTTAAAACTTTTAGGCTTTACATAATCTCTATTAAATTGAAATTAAATAAGTGGTTGTTTGGATAAGCTCGTTTTATTGCTTTATTCGAACGATTAAGTGAGATTAGGGAACAATAAGCTTAACCCACTGGTTAAACTTAAAAGAAATTGGTCGAGGTGTAATATTAAAGCCGGTTCGAGAAAACGTTATGATGGTTCGAGGTTTTATGGTGTTCATTCTTGGTGTTTCGATCGAGTTATGGTGTCGTTTTGGATAAGGAAGATCAACGCTCTCCTTCTACTTCAAAGGGTCTTCGTTTTAAAAATTGGTTAAGCACTTTTATGTATCCAGCTGTTAGTTTAATTTGACTATATGCTATATTTGTGTTTTATCTTTATTAGATGTTATGCTTAATGGTTTTGATTTGATTAAATAACCTGTTTGAGTTCATAACTGTTTGGATTCGCTATGCTATATAGATGTTTTGAATCTATTAGAGCGTGATTGATGATTTGTATTTGTGGTACTTGAATTTTTCTTATTCTGCTAGAGTCTATTGGTTTGAATCTGTTGGCTTTGATTAGATATTCTGTGTATTTTGGTTATTTCTACTAGTTGTAGTATTATCTGAATAAATCTGATATGATTTTATAAGTGAATTTGCTCTGATAGTTTTAATATGTTTATGAGTTTACTTTTGGTGATTGAGATAGATTTTATTTAACATGCTGATTTGTGTTTTATCTAAATATGGATCTGTTAGTTAGTAATTGTTGAAGCTGAAAACATGTCACTAATCTGATTTGTTGTCTACTGTAATTGGACTTGATAAGTTTGGTTATATTGAATTGTCAACTTGCTGAATTTAAACTTTTAAATCGTTTGCTTTGCACTTGTTTTTAGTTGATCTACTGATTATACTTGCCAAAATTATTTGTTGTATGACTTAGACTATTTTATTTTGTTAACTGATATTGCTTGTGAGTCATTTTGTGTTATTATTTGTTATTGATACTTACTGACTATTTAATGCATTTATGTTTGAGTTTTTAGCCTGCATCCCTCGATTGGGGGTGTTTGGTTTGCTTTATATCCAAAAATTTGATTCCAAAATACTATTACCAAAAAAAACGCCACTCCTGTGGCTCTAACACTTGACCTTTCGTTCAACAGCCAATGATTTCACCATCTTGGCTGGGTATTTTTTTTGTATTATCCTTCCTTTTATATTTGATAACTACGTTGAATTTGGACTGTCAGTTTAATTGAGTATTAGATTGTTTAGGTTTAAAAGTAAAATAAATTACATTACTTAGTTTTATTATAAAAATTGTTTAATTATAATTTTTGTAAAATTATTAGTTTAAATAAAATTAAAAATAATAATAATAAATAAATAAATAAATATATTTTATTACTTTTTAAAATTTAAATTGTTTTAGAATAATATATTTTTAAATAATTTTGTGTTAAATAGTTTTGTTTAAATAATTTGTTTCATTTAAAGAGTAATAGTAAAAGTTAATAAATAAAAAATATAAAGTTTAAATATTTGTCTTTTAGATTTAATTTCGGAGTACGATTCATGCACATTAGGGTTAAAAATTTGTAGGATTAATTTAGATAAAAATCGAAACCAAATTCCAATCAGTTGTTCAATTCAAAACGAAAGTCTCAAATTCACAAGTTCTTTGTGTACAACGAACCGGGATTACTCTCGTGTTTAACTGATTCGTCTTTAGCTTATTTTTTGGATTATTACCTTTTTCTAAAGGTAATTTCCTAAAGTTGCTCTATAACGTATTTAAATAAAATACACCGACACTCTCCCGACAGATCAGATACAAACTATAAGGTGGGTATAGGCGGGTGTTATAAAATACACCCTAAAGAAAAAGCCTCTTAAGTGATTTGCGCTGCCTCGTTTCTCCGCTAGCTTGTGTGTATCGATTTAGTGACAATTGATTAAGGGTTTTCCATTCAAGTATTAATACATCAATTTTTGAGAGTTTACGTTATTGAACCTCTAAACATTTTGGCATTCCGCCAACGTTTCAAAGTCGACGAAGGTTTTTACTTGACGTAAATTCCTTCATTCCTCTTTGGATTCATTAATCAAGAATTGATTTTTGGATAATTTTTGTGGATTAATTTCAACGTAATACACCGAAAAACCAAAAAATTAAAAAAAACCCAAAAAAAACCCAAAAAAAACCCCAAAAAATCTTCTTTGCTACCCCCATTCTCTACGTTAGTGCATGCACACTCGATCGAAGGATTATTCTAATTCTAGCGACGTGTTGAATAGACGCAATCGAAATCGAAAGAATCGACAACGAAGACGTAATTTAGAAACGAACGTTCCTAATATCGTTGTTGAAACTAGAGAAGAGATGGCCGATAATCGTACGATGATGGAGTTGCTCCAAGCACCCACCAAGTGTTATGGAGACGCGATCGTAATTCCCGAAATCGACGCGGATAATTTTGAAATAAAAAGCGGAATGTTGACGTTGATTCAAGTGACAAAGTTTTTAGGCCGTGAGGCGGATAATCCCCACGATCACATTCGGAATTTCAATCGACTTTTAGCTACGAGCAAGTACAAAAACGTTGAAACCGATGTCATCATGTTTATGATTTTTCCATACTCGCTCGATAGCTCCGCCAAGGATTGGTACGAGAAAGAACCACCTAACTCCATAGCTACGTGGGACGATCTCGTATCTAAATTCGTTAATCATTTTTTTCCCACCGTCTAAAACGACATTTTTCAAAAACGAGATTACAAGATTTAAACAAAAGCCAAATGAATCGTTAAGAGACGCGTGTGATCGTTATAAGGAATTGCTTAGGCAATGTCCTCACCATGGCTTTTCCGTGTTGCACCAAATCGATACGTTTTATAATGGTCTTAGTTTTATGAACAAGATTCGTTAAATTCCGCCTCCGGTGGAAACTTTTTGTGTAAAACTCCTAGGGACGCCTTATTGATTATCGAAAATCAATCCAAGGTTTAGCAACTCCGTAAAACACCGAGCTATGCTAATCGCGATATTGAGAGGGTTGATGCGAAAGTCGAAAAATCGATGAACGCTTTTACGTCGTTTTTTATAGAGATGAAAAACGCTTCCGCTACGGTGAAATCGTTTGAGGTTTCGTGTACGTTTTGCGGTGGACCACATAACTATTACGAGTGTGCAGCTACGGACGGCGAAACGTCGAGTGTAAACGCGTTAAATGGTAATTTTTTAGATCAAAATGAAATAACGCCGGTCCATCACAATAAACGAATTATAACAATTAAGGAAATAATTTTAATCGTGGAAATGATTTTTCAAATCAAAACCGAAACAATTTTCAAGGAATTTTTCAAAATCAAGGAGGAAATTATAATCAAGGTCGTAATTTGAGTTGGCAAAATAGAGATAACAACAACAATCAAAACTCGATTTTTCAAAACAACAACAATCACTGTAACAATTTTTAAAGCGGGAATCAAGGTAATTTTCAAAGAAACAATCATAACCAAGGTTTTAATCAAAATCAACACGTTTCAAATGATTTTCAAAATTATGTAAAATCAAATGACGCTAATATGAGGAGATTAGAAACGCAAATTAGTGACATGAAAAATGAATTTTCCAACATGTTGAGAGGGTAAAACAATAAAATCGATCAAGGTCAAAGTGATATTAAAAAAATGTTTTCGGCTATAATGAACAAGCAATCGAGTTCGTCTTCGAGTACGTTACCAAGTGACACCGTCCCAAATCCGAAGGAACACGTTAAAGCCGCCTCGTCTCATGGAAAAAGTCGTGTGATTACCCCTTAACCTCGATGGTTTCAAAGTTGTTCCTTTTTCTCAACCCTCGACTTCTAAAACGCCTTCATGTTCAAAAGTCGAGGGAATGAATGTGGTGACCTAGGAAAAGAGTGCACACCCTCGTGTACCTCAAATTCCATCCACGGTTCAAAAAGAGAGCTTTATCGACCTTATGAAAGTAACCCTTGAGGAAAATTGTGCTTCGATCCTTCTTAAAAACCCAAAAGGCATATGCCGAGAAAGGAAGAGGATCTGGGCCAATTTCTTCTACCTTGTGATTTTTTTGAGATTGAGGGATGTTTAGCCCTTGGCGATTTATGGGATAACATTAATCTCATGCCTCATTCTCTTTGGAAATTGATGAAATCGCCAACACTTACCCCCACGAACATGACAATCGAGCTAGTAAATTGTACACGATTAAAACAAATTGGAATTGCCGAGGATGTTTATGTTAAAATTGGAAAGTTTATTTTTCCCGCGGACTTCGACATTTCTGTTTATGAGTGTGATCCTAAATGTCCCATTCTTTTAGGTCGGCCATTTCTATCGACGGCTCGAGCCGTAATCGACGTTAACGGTGGAAAATTAACTATGAATATGAGGAGTGTAACACCCCCAAATTTATACAACTCAGTACAGCGGAAGACTAGTTGGTGTTACGGGATAGCACATTACTCACATCATAGACAACACATAAAAATCGCGTCGTTTAATAATAAATCATTTCCATTCATAAATATCAAAGTTACATCGGTCCCAAGTCATATTAATTCATACAAAGTTTTACAAAGTGTTTGAATGGAAAAATATTGTTTAAGTGCGGGCCATGAATTCTTGTCGTCTTCCCGAGAATTACCTTCAAGTACCTGAGATAAAACATGTTAAAAGAAAAGGTCAGCGATAACGCCGAGTGAATTCATAGAGTTTAATAAATTCCATCAATATAACTTTGGTATAAAATTAGTACCAAAAATCAATACGTACAAATCATTGTAATAGGCCGTAAAATAGCCAAAGTCTTTTTTATACAAATCCTTATCGAAAATCATAATATAGGCATTTGCCTTAAAAATCATTATACGAGCCAATGTCGTAAAAACATCATACAATACGTTTCGCAACGTTGTATAGATTAAATAAAAACCGTTATAAGAATATGGTTATGAAAACCAAAACACGAACATAATATCAGTAGTATGACCCTGTATTGCTAGTCAGGCAATACATCGTAATTCGAAGCGTCTAATAGTATTTCGGTGCTTTGGATTATTATAAGCCGCATGACATTGTTACCTTACTAAACCAACAACGGGTAGCTAACCCGATACCAATTTTGCCCATCTAAAGTAGCGTGTCGTCACAAAGGTCACGCTATGGAAATCTTCTCATACATAAATTCGCTTACCAATCAATGTGGCACGACGGGGATCAACCGTCAAGGCGCGAACTGGGGTGATCGTCCCCAAATAGTACTATTATATGCATAAGCGTCTACCAACTCCCGGTAGTTCACAATGCATGCTAATGGGACTTTTAGTGACATAACCTAAATTTAATAATCCATTTTATTTCATCTATCGGGTCCATTAATCATTTATCGTGTCATACAATCGGGTCATTCAATCATTCGGGTCCAAAATCAATAAACAAACAATCGGGACAAATGGTGTCCTATTTTATAAAAACTAACATGTTATCTCCCTCGCGGGTTTATAAAACATTTATAAAAACATTTAAAAGAGTGCGAGGCTATGAACTCACGTTGATATGGGAAGGCGGGTTATCGGCGATTCGGACGTACGGTGCGTGCTTCAATCACGGAAACCTAGACAAATAGTAATCGTCTTAGACTCTTGTCCAATGACTTTATAAAAATAACAATTATGTATACATATGATGATTATATATATATGATGATCAAGTGGGTTTACATATTCTCGTTTACTCATTTTAAAGTTATGTGTTGATAACTGTTATACTAGTTTACTAGTTTTACCCATTTACGGGTCTTAAGTCTAATAAGCTTATTATAAGTTATTTAACTTATTTTAATCCATTTTGTACTTATATTATCAGTACATACACTTTCAAGTTGGGCCCAAATGGGTTAAGCCCAATAAGTTCTTTTTATGGGTGTTTATCTTATTTAGTCTAATTATTAGTCCAATATGCTTAATTAGCTCGTAAATGTCCGTATTTCTTATAGTTCGGGTTTTATCGGTTTTTACTTGTATTAGATACTTATATATCAGTATATGACTTTTGTACACTTTACATTAGACGGGTTTGGTCGTCTAAGTTTTATTTGGCGAAAAACGTTAATTTTACGGAGATAGCCGAAAAAGTCGTAAAAACAATGTTTATAGTTTTATAACTTATAAGTATTATTTCACTACCATTTATATAAGTTATTCATTCATTTACCCTTTTACATATTTATATAAATAAAATTCATGAGTTAGTGGGTTTTAACTTTACATTTTATACAATATAATTTTGAGTGCTTATATAATAGTATTATACTTTATTTTCCAAAAATCTGATTTTTATCTTTACTTTCACCAAAACTGCCATATCTTGAGTTCTACATGGAGATAGAAGCTCAAATTTTTATCACATAAACTACATGATATGTGCTACATTTAACTCTCCTATAGCTACTGTTGAATCATTCTTTAACTATTTTCTAAAATTCGTCCAAAACAGTAACTTCAGATTTATACCCTAAACTTGTTTTGATCATATCTCACTCATTATTTTGATTCCATTGCATGGCCAACTCTCACATGTGTAAAAGACCCATATCTTACTGTAATTCCATTATACTTCATCATTTTATCAGTTCATAACATGTTTCTTTACTGTTTTATACAGCCATGTAAATTAATCAAGATTTTAACCTTGTTTCTTATAGTTTTTCATCTTTTTATCCATGATTATCAACACCAAATCCCCACACAATATTTTTATCATCATATAATCATCATAAATATATAAATTAGGAAATAAAATACATGTTTACATAATCAAAATAACAAGAAGATGAGGAGAACAATCTTTATACCACCAAGTTGATGTAGGTTATGATTTGGACATGGTTTTTGTTGGAGAAACTTGTGAATAATCATGACCATCTTCAAGAACACCATGCTCCATGAAATCCTTGTGGAAAATCAGCCCTCCTACTCCATGAAAACTCCTCCTTGGATGTTATAAGCACCACCAATCAACAGGGTTTCAAAAGAGCTTCATCTTATGTGTAAATAACATAAGATTCCACGGTAAATTTTTGATCAATTTGATGTTTAAGGGAGAAATGGGACGGCATGTTTAGGCTAGAGAGAGAGAGCTTGGTGTGGTTTTGCATGTTGCAAATGGATGGAATGAGAAGTTGCTAGTTTTGAGTTAAGTGGTAAAGGGAAAAATGCTTAAGATGTAAGCTAAATGTAACAAGTGTAAGGCTTGTTAGCTACACTTGACACCTCATGGTGTTAAGTAGCTAACTTAGGCCGGTTTTGGGAGTGGGGTGAGACAAGTGTCCCACTTGTCTCATCCCATTTATTTACGGGTACTCCTCGATTCTAGTTTCCTCGATTTGCGTGCCCTCGGGTCGTTTTACGAAAAACGTTTTTATAAATTATGAATCGACGTCACAAAACGAATCCAATAAAAATTGTCTCATCCAAAACGGAGTTCGAAAACGTAAATACGTAATCCGAAGGTTCCCGGTTTAGTCGTAAAGGACGTAAAAATAAAATCGTAAGTCCTAATTTCTTCTCGTAAATTTGTGAGTTTATGAACCAACATAAATTTAAAACTCCAAAATAGTATTTACGGATAAATTTATTTTCTGAAATGTCGGACTGTCACCAAAGACGGTGTATGTAAACGTAAGCACGTAACGTTGAATCCTCCGGTTTAGACGTAGTCGATGCTACTCCAAGACGTAAACCCAAATTTCTTCCCAAAAATATGTGAGTTCATATTGTATCATTAAAATAATATTTTCAAATAATATTTGAGATTAAAATATCAATCGTAAATTGACGGATTGTCACAGCATTTACCCCTAAACAGGATCTTTGTCCTCAAAGATCATCTTACCTTACTACTCGCTTCTTATAGAGTTAAAGCCATGTGGGTATCTCCTCCACATTCGGTCTTTTCTCACAAGTGCAATTCATTACAATACGCGAGTTCTATCAGACATAACTACGGGAATAAGATCAGGCTAAACGTTGACTTACTTTCTCTATCCATGATGTTCATGGGTTTCTGATGAATGCAACTTTTCGCCGATCTAAGCTCTACTAAGAATAATCAGATTTTCACTTAATAGATATTCCATCAAGTTTGATTTTTGAAACATAATTCACGCGGTTCTTGAAGTCCTAGGGTAGATCCAGCTTATATGCCTTTCAATCCCAACTTTTACATCATCTCAATGGTCCCATACAACGGGGACTTATATCCCATGATTTGTCAGATCATGAATTCATTTTTCCAAGTTTAAAATTTTTGGCATAACTTCGCTACCCATTTGGCACTTCAAGATCTACATTTCACATTCACATAACCTCTTGCCTACTACCGGCAGTCAATAATCAGATCCTAATTTCAACAATCATTTCAGATTTCGTGGGTCGGGTATTTGCAAGGTTAGGTTCGCCATCATAGGTAACCTTAAGCCTAAAAGACATGTCCAACTCACAGTGGGTGTATGTCGGGTGTCTTCATCTCAACTCTTTCTTACAGATGCTCTAAGATTTAGATCCTAACAAGATTCGATCTCAATCCTAATACGATGATTATCAACGATAATCCATCCAAAGGAAAACGATTATACGATTCATTTCCAAAGGTCAATCATTTAAACACAAAACATCACTTATATTACCTTGTATCGTTACTTTACCTCGTCCCTTCGATTTGGGGTGGTACATAGTACTCTCATCAAAGTTCGTTCTCAATGATTTCTGAGCAAATCTCTAGAAATTCGATGCGAAGCGAGGATCTTGATAAAGATGTTCGATACAGGCACACTATGTTTACATAACTCTCTTGCATTTATCATTAACGGGAATGATATTAGCAGATTTGGTCAGTCTGTCGACGATGACCCAAATCGAATCAAATTCAGATGATGACCTTTGCAATAGCTAGACGTTTACTAATGTATGAGGCGATGTATGCCTTCATAATTTATCATCAGTACAACTTCTTCAGACAAAGATACTTTTAGTCATAAAATGACATAAATAGAATACTTATACTTACAAATTTCAACATAACTATATCTCACAATCTCCATATTTAGGCAACCATAAACGGCCCTTTTATACATTTTAACGCCATCGGCTTCTCATTTCTAATGGTTCACATTAGCCGCGAACCACTTTTTATTATCTATATCATCCTTTTTACAAATATCGCTCATATTTTAAATTGTTCGGCAATTTATTTTGATCCTTCATTATTAAGGAACATGTCCTAACTGGTTCTTTATCTTTTCTACATAATGCATCGGTATCTATATTCACTTCTCATGATGATATAATTATCATGTCCACAATTCACTCAAATATTCTTTCTATATTAAGTGTCAGTAATTACGTTCACTTTCTCCTGATGAAATAAATATCATAACTTTATTTATTCAAAATTCTTAATGTTTCAGTTTCGTCTCAACTATCATTTTTATCAGTTTTTCTCAATCCGGCGTCTAAAGCGTCGATAATTATTATAATTAATTAAATAATTATTAGTTAATTTTTATGAAGCGTAAACGTAAAAGTTTTAAATTTCTTAGTTCGACCAATTATATAAAATGTTCAAAATTAAATTTGAATTTAATTAACAAGATTTTTGTTGATTTATCGAAAATATTTAATAAAATTCGTAAATGTTTGAAAAAATCTTTGTTTATACTTTGGTTAAGGTTTTCTTAGTTGAAAAGCAAAAATTATCGTTTCAAATTTCAAGTCTTGGTTTAAAAGTTTTCCTCAATCCCTCTTAGGTTGTCTTGAGGTATACACAAACATTTACCCCTAAACAGGAGTTTAGTTAAATGATTTGTTTATAAGGAAATAATCCCTTAAAATCCTTTGTTAAAACATTTGTCAAAATATATTTGCACTTTCTTTTTAGTAATACTCAAAGTCTTAAAAGGGCTCTTAATTTTAGAAGAGTCAATATATATTATCTATTAATCACACTGTTAAATCATGTAAAGGTTTAAGTCTTTAATCACATATCAATTATTCAAGGTTCAGGTTTTCATTGTTCAGCCAATTCAGGGCAATCTATAAATAATTATTAACTCCTTTCTATTCTTATAAACAAACATATAGTTCTTAATGATCACGAGCATGAATTTTATCAAATTACAGCCTACACACGTGATTCACCAAATTTATGAATGCTACATGTGCATTGGTCAATCCAAACGACATCACGTGGAACTCATAATGTTCATTACAAGCACCAGATGTAGTGATTGGAATAGATAATCTCCTTCGCAGATGCGAAGTTGATGATAACCATGCTATGGATTAAATTTGCTAGAACCTTGTAAATGATCGAACAATTATTCCATTTCGAGTTATGGATATCGTTTTCGATTGTCAATTTACTCAGTCACAGTAATCTATAAATATAAGGAAAGATAACACCATAGCTCTTCAGGATGACAGGCTTGGTATAATAAAATCTTTCTCCGACAACTTTCTCAGTTGTACGGTAATTCCTTTAATTTAGATGGTGCTGACGTACAGTGCACAAGCCACAAGTGCAACACCGGAAATATAATCAATACCAATTTCAACTTGCCTTAGTGGCGAAGGTCTAGGTAATTTACCAACGAATACCTCCTAAAGTTTCAGATCTCATAAACATCTTTTAATAAATTCATCTTAGGTTGTTCCTATATTACAATATCTATAACTAGTTCACAACCATTCATGGTATAATTTTTAAGTCTAAATACAGGATACGGTCATCCATCAAGAATTATTTAGTTCACTTTTGATAATCAACATCTTATCATTTAGGGGAATTCTATCCGAGTTCCCATCAATTAAGACAATGTCGTCATGTCATAATCAATCAATCCATTCTACTGGCACTTCCAACTTTCCAGTTTTATTGCCGTCGATAAGATGTGAACTTCTCAAAAGACTAATAATAACTCATAATCCTTCACAAAGTCAAGGATATCTGGAGACACAACTACTATTAAAAGATCAAGGTCAACGTATAATCTACGCGATAGAATTTCAAATCAGATACATACGAAAACATTTAACGAATAGGAATATATCCCATGTTTTCATAATTTGAGTACGCATTCGAAAGATCCTCGGATCGTTACCCAGGTCATTCAAATGAAATCAAATCATAAGAAATGATAAGAACGTCAATACATCCAGTCGGGTATCAACACTCGGTAATCAAATACTTTTCCTAAGAATCTCACTACGGGAGAATTGGACAAGAAAGAATTGTCAATTGTCAAATAAGACAATTTCCACAGATGAGTAATTCGACTCAGAAGAATAGATGCTACAGGCACATATGTAGGTGTCCCTAACATTATGTCCTTATTTTTCACTTCTTGCAGATCTCATTAAAATTTAATCTTTCACAATCCTCACTAAAAATGTAGTGTTTATTCATTAGTTTTATGGTGACTACTAATCAGTCTTGCATAGTCCATTCCAAATTATATGTAGGCGCGCAACTATTTACAATTTCAAGATTAACGATGCAATACTCAGTTCGTCAAAATTTTATCATTATGTTTATAGTGAAAAACATTTTCATGCTTAATTCTTAAATAAGAATCAAGAATAAATTTACAAAGATCTTCTTTGTTATGGAAATAATTAAGTCTCCAAAGCTTTTCATAAACAACTTCATTTTGATATCAATCACTTATAAATCTTACTTTAAATAATCCTTATTGTGATGAAAATTAAATTTTCTCAAAGGATACCGTTTTGACTTTATAAAAACAATGTGTGATCTGCAAAAGAGTGATGAAGAGTTGTTCACCAAGAACTAACTATAATATGATAGGAAATGAGCTTTAGCCAAATAATCATGAGGTTCATGATCTCGATGGCACTCAAAAGAATAATCCACAACGTAACTTAATTCGAGATGAGTACTTGTTCAATGGTTGCATCACTAATGTGAACATTAGGATGAAGCAATAAAAGATAGATAATATCGATACATGTAGAATTTAGCAATCAGAGGTAGTCTTTTCATTAATCACAAACAAGTCAAAATTGTACCGTAACACATTACGTGTCACTATGTCATACAATTCTCAGAACTCATCCTACCAACTGATATCTCAGTTAAGTTAGGGATTATTTTTAAAAGATACCACAATGAATACTAATCTACAAGAGTCATTAGGTGTTCTACATGTCCCAGAAGATCCATCGGTCTCAATTCAGAAGAATATTTCTTCAATTAATTTCTTGGACACTGGGCATCCTCATTAGTGGACAATGGCCTAGGAACAACCTTTAACACGAACCTACAATCAATTAATACCTTATAATTCCATCACAGAACTTAACGACTTCTATTAACAATCTCATATTCCATACATGTTAAGTTTTACTTTATTCAAGTTTTTAACCAATTTGTACTCAATTCGATATCCTTCCTCATTTTCCAATACTTTCAACCTTATTCATAAACCTTGTAAAGGCAATGAAAGCTCAATATGATCAACACTTAATTTCCAATCCTATATCTCTTACAACAACACTTATCAAATGAGTCACTAGTATGAAATGACTTGATCATTCAACTAGACTTCTCGGAAAGGTATTAGTGGCATGAGGCTTTTGGGTAATGGTTCCAATGGTAGCCTCAAGTGCAACATTCACCCTTTCGATTTCCAATTTAAGAATTGGATGACAACGAATCAGATGACATCTTTCTAGGTGATAACGTTTTGTCAAACTGCACTCTATAAGAAAAGATCGTCATGACATCGATATCAGATTTAATCTCGCCAATTCTTTTTCAATATCATAATCAACTAATATCTACATTTCTACGAATATCAACCATTTGTTGGGATCATAAATATCCGCAACTTGATTTAGATCTAGGATAGCTAGAATTCCTACGAGAATAGCTTCGATTAATTTACTAGGGGATTTAGGGTTACTTGTGACAATCTACGTCGTATAAATACCTCGTATAAAAATCAAAATAATCATCAAACAATCATGTAATAAAATTACATCATATATATATATATAATCCAAGTTATATATATATATTAAAATAACACTTCTCAGTCTGGCCTTGTCGGTAACTCGGGAATTCTTCGGCACCGTTATAGTCAAAAGATTTTTAGACATTTTTAGAAAAATGTTTATAGTTAAAAGATTTTGAAATGTTTTATTCAAAACCTTGGTTTTAAAAATCTTTCGTTCTCTATAACGAGAGCTCTGGTACCAAACTGTAACACCCCCAAATTTATACAACTCAGTACAGCGGAAGACTAGTTGGTGTTACGGGATAGCACATTACTCACATCATAGACAACGCATAAAAATCGCGTCGTTTAATAATAAATCATTTCCATTCATAAATATCAAAGTTACATCGGTCCCAAGTCATATTAATTCATACAAAGTTTTACAAAGTGTTTGAATGGAAAAATATTGTTTAAGTGCGGGCCATGAATTCTTGTCGTCTTCCCGAGAATTACCTTCAAGTACCTGAGATAAAACATGTTAAAAGAAAAGGTCAGCGATAACGCCGAGTGAATTCATAGAGTTTAATAAATTCCATCAATATAACTTTGGTATAAAATTAGTACCAAAAATCAATACGTACAAATCATTGTAATAGGCCGTAAAATAGCCAAAGTCTTTTTTATACAAATCCTTATCGAAAATCATAATATAGGCATTTGCCTTAAAAATCATTATACGAGCCAATGTCGTAAAAACATCATACAATACGTTTCGCAACGTTGTATAGATTAAATAAAAACCGTTATAAGAATATGGTTATGAAAACCAAAACACGAAAATAATATCAGTAGTATGACCCTGTATTGCTAGGCAGGCAATACATCGTAATTCGAAGCGTCTAATAGTATTTCGGTGATTTGGATTATTATAAGCCGCATGACATTGTTACCTTACTAAACCAACAACGGGTAGCTAACCCGATACCAATTTTGCCCATCTAAAGTAGCGTGTCGTCACAAAGGTCACGCTATGGAAATCTTCTCATACATAAATTCGCTTACCAATCAATGTGGCACGACGGGGATCAACCGTCAAGGCGCGAACTGGGGTGATCGTCCCCAAATAGTACTATTATATGCATAAGCGTCTACCAACTCCCGGTAGTTCACAATTCATGCTAATGGGACTTTTAGTGACATAACCTAACTTTAATAATCCATTTTATTTCATCTATCGGGTCCATTAATCATTTATCGGGTCATACAATCGGGTCATTCAATCATTCGGGTCCAAAATCAATAAACAAACAATCGGGACAAATGGTGTCCTATTTTATAAAAACTAACATGTTATCTCCCTCGCGGGTTTATAAAACATTTATAAAAACATTTAAAAGAGTGCGAGGCTATGAACTCACGTTGATATGGGAAGGCGGGTTATCGGCGATTCGGACGTACGGTGCGTGCTTCAATCACGGAAACCTAGACAAATAATACTCGTCTTAGACTCTTGTCCAATGACTTTATAAAAATAACAATTATGTATAAATATGATGATTATATATATATGATGATCAAGTGGGTTTACATATTCTCGTTTACTCATTTTAAAGTTATGTGTTGATAACTTTTATACTAGTTTACTAGTTTTACCCATTTACGGGTCTTAAGTCTAATAAGCTTATTATAAGTTATTTAACTTATTTTAATCCATTTTGTACTTATATTATCAGTACATACACTTTCAAGTTGGGCCGAAATGGGTTAAGCCCAATAAGTTCTTTTTATGGGTGTTTATCTTATTTAGTCTAATTATTAGTCCAATATGCTTAATTAGCTCGTAAATGTCCGTATTTTTTATAGTTCGGGTTTTATCGGTTTTTACTTGTATTAGATACTTATATATCATTATATGACTTTTGTACACTTTACATTAGACGGGTTTGGTCGTCTAAGTTTTATTTGGTGAAAAACGTTAATTTTACGGCGATAGCCGAAAAAGTCGTAAAAACAATGTTTATAGTTTTATAACTTATAAGTATTATTTCACTACCATTTATATAAGTTATTCATTCATTTACCCTTTTACATATTAATATAAATAAAATTCATGAGTTAGTGGGTTTTAACTTTACATTTTATACAATATAATTTTGAGTGCTTATATAATAGTATTATACTTTATTTTCCAAAAATCTGATTTTTATCTTCACTTTCACCAAAACTGCCATATCTTGAGTTCTACATGGAGATAGAAGCTCAAATTTTTATCACATAAACTAAATGATATGTGCTACATTTAACTCCTCTATAGCTACTGTTGAATCATTCTTTAAGTATTTTCTAAAATTCGTCCAAAACAGTAACTTCAGATTTATACCCTAAACTTGTTTTGATCATATCTCACTCATTATTTTGATTCCATTGCATGGCCAACTCTCACATGTGTACAAGACCCATAGCTTACTGTAAATCCATTCTACTTCATCATTTTATCAGTTCATAACATGTTTATTTACTGTTTTATACAGCCATGTAAATTAATCAAGATTTTAACCTTGTTTCTTATAGTTTTTCATCTTTTTATCCATGATTATCAACACCAAATCCCCACACAATATTTTTATCATCATATAATCATCATAAATATATACAATAGGAAATAAAATACATGTTTACATAATCAAAATAACAAGAAGATGAGGAGAACAATCTTTATACCACCAAGTTGATGTAGGTTATGATTTGGACATGGTTTTTGTTGGAGAAACTTGTGAATAATCATGACCATCTTCAAGACTACCATGCTCCATGAACTCCTTGTGGAAAATCAGCCCTCCTACTCTATGAAAACTCCTCCTTGGATGTTATAAGCACCACCAATCAATAGGGTTTCAAAAGAGCTTCATCTTATGTGTAAATAACATAAGATTCCATGGTAAATTTTTGATCAAATTTGATGTTTAAGGGGAAATGGGACGACATGTTTAGGCTAGAGAGAGAGAGCTTGGTGTGGTTTTGCATGTTGCAAATGGATGGAATGAGAAGTTGCTAGTTTTGAGTTAAGTGGTAAAGGGAAAAATGCTTAAGATGTAAGCTAAATGTAACAAGTGTAAGGCTTGTTAGCTACACTTAACACCTCATGGTGTTAAGTAGCTAACTTAGGCCGGTTTTGGGAGTGGGGTGGGACACGTGTCCCACTTGTCTCATCCCATTTATTTACGAGTACTCCTCGATTCTAGTTTCCTCGATTTGCGTGCCCTTGGGTCGTTTTACGAAAAACGTTTTTATAAATTATGAATCGACGTCACAAAACGAATCCAATAAAAATTGTCTCATCAAAAACGGAGTTCGAAAACGTAAATACGTAATCCTAAGGTTCCCGGTTTAGTCGTAAAGGACGTAAAAATAAAATCGTAAGTCCTAATTTCTTCTCGTAAATTTGTGAGTTTATGAACCAACATAAATTTAAAACTCCAAAATAGTATTTACGGATAAATTTATTTTCTGAAATGTCGGACTGTCACCAAAGACGGTGTATGTAAACGTAAGCACGTAACGTTGAATCCTCCGGTTTAGACGTAGTCGATGCTACTCCAAGACGTAAATCCAAATTTCTTCCCAAAAATATGTGAGTTCATATTGTATCATTAAAATAATATTTTCAAATAATATTTGAGAATAAAATATCAATCGTAAATTGACGGATTGTCACAGGGAGGATGAAATGAAACTTTTTCTTGAGTAGATCCCAATATTTTAAATGATCAATGTAAAACCGAGGTTCCAAAAACTAATGATTTCAAAATTTTTAGCTTAGCGGAAAAAATGAGGCTTGATACGTGTTTTAAAAGATAAAAAAGAACGGTTTTCGAGATGTAGATTTTAATGATAAAGAATATGTTTACTTACTTGAAAAAAGTTTAAGCAAATGTAAGAATCAAAAGTCATTTGGTTTATATTCGGCGAAACAAGTGAACAAGAAATTCTGAAGGAAGACGTTAGCTCCATCACGACAATGACTAAAATGGACTCGTTACCACCACCTTCGAAGGACCACGTCTTTGAGGGATTGACTTCTAATTTCATTGAAGTTCCTCCATTTCCTAGCCCAATATCCATTGAGGCTAAAGGTTTCACTGTCATAAATCCACTCATCATTGAAATATCACCTAAGCATAGTCATTCGACTTATAAGACCATGGTTGTGAGCGCTCACATCGACACTTTGTTTGATGATGATTTTGAATTCGAGCCCGAGATTGAGGAAACTATTTAACTAGAGATAGCTCTTTTACCTCCACTTCCACCTATAAGTGAGGTTGATTTTTCCAATATCGAGGCCGAATTTGATGAGTTGGAACGTCTCATTCATAATGATGAACCAACTCATGTGACCACACAAAATCCCATTCTAGAGGAGTTACCTAATCAAAGCTCCTCAAATGAGAATGACGTTTACCACATTCGTGAGGATTTAACTTATCAACCATCCCCACCAAGGAATGATGGTTTCGTACTTGATAGTGATCTTTTCGAGAGAGTTTCTAAAATCATTCACGAATGGAACAAAAAACTTTGGTTTGACGAACCCATCTACGGTGAAGAAATCGATGAGATTTACGATGTAGAGGATGACCTTTATGTAGACCCCGAGGGGGTGAGTTTTTTGTTGATCATCATTTTGAGAATTTGTACAACCCCCCTCCCACCCGCGACTTAAATGTGAGGATTTTTGTCGTGACTAATATTGATTTTGAAACGCCAAATATTTTCAACATAATCAAATCGGGTTTTCATAAATAGTTTTTAAAAGATGAAAAAGGAAAGGATTTTAAATTTGATTTAAATGATTTTCTTACATTAACTCTGTCATCACTAGGTTTATTGAGTGCTACGAGCTTGGCTACACCTTTTAACGATGCTTCGTGTGGATCTAGTGTGGGGGAAGTGTAACACCCCTAAAACTCACAAGGTAGCGGAATATCAACATTGGGTGTTACTTCATAGCACATCGCACAGAGTCATAGAAAACGACCTCAAAAGAGACGTTTTATAAAATAACCATTCGACAATTTTAATAAATCAGAGTTCTAGTAGAAATAGGTCCCAACAATTTATAAAAACCTTAATAAAAATAACGATTTGTCAAGTGTATCGAATGCAAATTGTTTGTTTTTCCTTTATTTATCTCACGCGGCTCCATGCTCCAGCTGTTGTTAAACCTACTACCTGAGAATACATGCTAAACTGTCAACACAACGGTTGAGTGAATTCATAGGTTTTTAAATAAATAATAATGGGGTTTTAAATAAACCATATAGCTTTTGAACACAAGAATCTCATCCATTGGCGATATTGTAACACATACAATATCAATACTCCACACTATTACGCTAAGCTCATGACACCGATGCCTTAATCAATAAATTTTCCCTAGTCAGGAATCTTGTCAAATACCCCATACTTCATGTACAACACACCCAGCTGAGCCTCCAACTCGCAGGTGCAACCTGCCTGGGTGGGGGTCATCATTCCCAATGGATCCATTCGTCTGTACCAGCGCCTACCCATCATAGGTAGTTAACGGTTCATGATTTATAGGGACTTTTCACTAGCAATAAGCAACTTAGCCTTAGTAATAGTGGCTCATTACCTATACAATTAACGCTTGTGTTCATTTTCCAAAAGCATTCAATCAAACGTCTTTACGTTTATTAACAACAGCTAGTATTCGTTCAAAGCATATATTCCAACAACGAATATTTATTCACAATCATGTATTCTTTCAAAATGATACAACACGTATGCTTATTTACCAAGAGCATGTATTCCCCCTCGCGGGTTTATAAACACATATAAGGCAGTAAAAGCGAGGCTATGAACTCATCTGATATAGCTATTACACGTAGATCAAGGAACAAACGTCCAATAGTCGATGCACGACTTCACGAGATATCAATCTCTCATTGATCTAGAACGAGATGCCCACTGGTCGACATATGACCGAACGAGACCTATAATGACGAGACGCGTCTTAGGCTCGAGACTATACATAAGTCAAACATATATGTAAATAGTTCATTTTGGTAAGTTTGGACATTGCATAAGTTTTATAAAACTTTTCATAAGACTTTGATAACAATCTATCATGTATTCATTATGACCTTTAAGCCCATTAAAGCCCATTAGTGGTCCATTATAAGTTATTATGACTTTAGTCCATTTCAATCTCAGTATTAAACTCTAAATATGTTATAAATATTAGTTCAAATAATGGCCCAATAGACATTATAAATGTTTGTTGGCCTTTTGTGGCACAAATCAACTTTATAAGCTTTATGGCTTCTAAAACGCCTTCAAACGTTGTCGAGTTAATATCTTAGGATGGTCGGGTCTCGGGTATATAGATATCAGTATACAAAGAGACTACAATTCTCGACAAGTGGGTCATAACACTTCGGTTTTTATAAAATCGTCACCTTTTACCTTAATTTAATATAGTCTAATTCTTACAATTTCGCGACATGTCTCGTTAAATAGATCATATCGCCTGAACCATAAATGATATAGATGAGTTATTTTTACCAAAGTGATTCTTAAATTATGTCGTTTACTTATTATAAGTTCAATTACCCCTAATTTATATTTATCATAACTCATTTACTTATTTTATCACATAGAAGAGTTGGCCGTTTTTGGCAGCCAATCTTATTTTCACCGTTTTAGCCGCCATTTCCATACAGTAAATAACAGGTGGACTATCCGATTTATTCTAGTTTTTCATAAATTTATCTACATCCCATAGTTTTACCTTTTTTGTTGGTTCTGTACGAATATATGATTTTTCAAGTGATCTATTTAGTATGTTCATATCTGGCCTTGTTTCACTATTTTTGTCGTATCTCACTTTCTGGATATCGCCACGGGACGTACCACCCGGGAAAATAATCACAAAACAATACTCTATCCTAATATGTCAAGTCCCAATAATCCAAATCTCCTGATGTCATTGAAAATACAACGACTTTAACTGATCAAGAACTATCTTTTTTCTAGTTAATTCTAATGGCTTATTTACTATTTAAATCATCAAAAACATTTATACAATGTCACAAAACTCCTAATAAACTATTAGGATCTCATTATCAGTGAATAAATAATAAATATATACAAAAATTTAATACATAAATTAGAACAAAAGGAATAAATATAATCCTTACAAAAAGGTGCATGAAAGCAATTACAAGAAATCACCAAGATCAAATCCTTGTACTTACTCCACCAACATACTATCCGATCTTGTTTTTACCCATCTAGTTATTACTCTTAAAGATCAACAAGTATATAAGAACTTTTAGATAGGAAAATTGTTAAGAATTGTGTGTTGGCATGTGTATGGTACGGCAAGCGATGGAGGGAAAGATTTCACCGTGTAAGTGTAACTATGAGAAATGAGAATGGAAATGGTATTGAGATATTGCTTACATGTATGTTAAAATGAATGAATGAGAATGAGATTTGCCAAACTGTTACTTGATATGCAAATTCATTTGACACGTATATACCAAGTGTGAGACGTGTCATGTAGTATTGTGGGGTGAGGTTTAATATAAATCTTGCCCCACAATTGCCAAAGCGGGTATTATCAAAGTTCGATATTTTAAAAGTTACACGATTTAAAAGATACGGGTTAAACACGAAAAATAAACTCTCAATATAAAAAAAACGTCGACATTCGGTGAACATTAATATTTTGATATATTAATGAGGGCTTATATGTTAATAAGCGTTAACGCGTCATATAACGAATAAAGCCTAACGGTTTAACGTATATTACGCTGAATGCTAGTAAAAAGAGAAATTAAAATGATGACAATAGAAAATATTTCTATGTCACAACAAGAATAATTATAGTCGATGACGGACATAAACTTTGCCGATAAATAATAAATAAAATGTATTGGATACGTTAAAGCCTTAACCTCGCTAATTAGCTGAGAAATCAATACTATTCGTCGAACGAACGTGAAAAATAAAAGTCGAGTAATATATATTGATCCAAATACTAGAAATAAGATTAGATCTCGGTCTATATGTTGATTTTAAAGTTCGAGTTATTATATCATCTTTAGGAAGTGATGTCCCGGCGCTTAATTTGTCTCAATAGTGTTTAGTTTATTGGCAAAGAGGTGTGGAATAGATAAGTCATTGATGGGTTTCTTGCGATGGTTGAATGAACAAAAGTTAAAGAAACGAGTATACATAACGAGCACAAATGAATGGTTTGAATATAGCTTCAATCCTTATAAGTAAAGAATAATACATAACTCGAAGGAGAAGTCATTGAAAGCGAAATATTAACAAGCCGTCAATTTTTAGAAGAGCTTCAAGGTACATTACTACTAGCATATCAAACTTGCGGTGGTCGATATAAGTTCGAAAAATTCCACATGACAAGTGAAGAGCTGAAAGAAGTAGGCGCATTTGAAAAATCTTCAATGCGAGAATGAATTCAAAACTAACTATGATCACATCGATCAAATCGAAACACATATGGTCCACAGGTTTCATATAAAAACAATTACCTCATAAAAGAAAATCGTATGGATCACACATAACTCCATCGAAAATGTTAAAAAATATTCACGACGAGGAAATTATTACGAGTCACACAAAATCATCTAGTTGCATGATCTCAAACATGCAAACCTATTTCTTCAAAACCAAATTTATCGAAACAGAAATCGTTTGGAGTATACAATACTCTGTCGAAGGAACTACGATCCAAATCAAATACAAAAGCCATCACTAGGCACATATAATCACATTACGACATGCTTGCAAAATAGTCAAGCAATGCCACATACAAATATTTGACAAGATTTTCAGATAATTTCAGTTAAAGGAAGGTTTACAAGATAATGCATGTTCACGATCTTGATCGCATAGATTCATCTAGAACAATATTTCGTCATTAGAGGGTGCTCACACACAATGACATTGTAGGGTGCTCACACATGGATCCATACTTAAAAGATATTACAGGGTGCTCACAAACGGGTCCATACCCAAATGATATTACAAGGTACGCATTATCCAAGATCAGACGTCATTTCACAATGCCGCTTCGAGCTCGCACAATGTATGACCAATCGACTGAATCACATATCATATAAACACATAACAAGCAAAGGCTTTGGACATAAATCTCAAATATGGCTATCCACTGTTAACCATCGAGAAAGACTTTAATGAACCCTTGACAATAACAAGTAAAATTTCAAAATCTTTACATCCAAGATAATTTTTTTGTTGATAACTTAATTGTCTATCAAACCACAAATACACACTTAAATCCTGGTGTCGATCAGACAAGTCGTCTATTCTCGGAACGGGTAATGGTTCTTATCAATTAGCATATAAAGCTCGCGATAGTCGGGACATATTAGAAATGGTCCATAAAGACAATTCATAACTCGAGAGAAGACTAACGAGTTACTCGTACATAGACGATAATCAATAATAACCATAATGACGACGGTAATGAACGATACATACCAACGAAACATGAGTCGAAGAAATACGTCCGTATACAAGTTAATCGCAAACCAAGTAGGGCACACTTGAGTCTACTCATTTATAAACCTTTGTTTACATCGAAAGGCGTCTCAATCCATGTAAACAAGAATTATAAATTTATGGTTAGGGAACTTATAACTTTCTTATTTAAATAAAAAGGCGTCCCAATTTATTTCAACAATACGATTATAAATCCTCCTACTCAGGTAATACCGTCACAAAACACGATATAATTATAAAATTACATGCCACGATAAGTACAGGGTGTCAATAAACTTACTTCATGATTTGTATATTCAAACGTCCTATTCCATCTGAATAAAGAAACCATAAACAATCTGAGGTTCAGTGGTTTAAAACTTTCTTATTCAAATGTTCCAATCTATTTCAATAAGAGAACCTTAAACAACACATAGTTGGTCGATTTAAAATCTTTTTATTTAAATGTCCAAATCTATTTAAATATAAGGTCTTAAGTCACTCAACTAGATGACTACTATGAGCATATCTTTGTTGACCCAAAATATATATAGTTAATTTGGGTATATATATTTTTTAGGTCCAACATTGGCATCCTCCTTTTCGCCAATAAAACGTAATCATACAATCAAATTTAACGTTACATTACGTAGAAGATGTCTCTTTGAAGAAATGATTCTTCAAAATCATAAGGAATAATAGATATATGAATAATACAATATTTAATTACGTTTCAAAAGGAGATGTCCCAAAATGGCACATCACGAGGCGATAACAAAAATCGAGCTTAAATTAGTCGATATGTGATAGATTACGAAACAACATATATGTACCCAAAATATCAATCGAGTTCCATACTCGTATTCGGATAATAAATTAATTATCGAGAAAGGTGATTGGCAGCGACGCCAAACTCTGTATAAAACCGTATCACAAAATCTACAATAATCACGCAAGGACCATTGCTTCACGTGTAATGCCCTTAAATACCATCGTGCATACATTCATATACATACAACCGTTTCTACATACACATAGGATCACATTATCACAACCAAGCATTGGTTTCTAGGAGCCATGAGGGCGCAGATACTTTGTAAGGCAATCAAACAATTTTACAAAAGAGCAGTTATAGTCTAGTTTTTAAAAATGACCTAGTTCACTATAACTAGTGCTCTGATACCAATCTGTAACACCCCTAAAACTCACAAGGCAGCGGAATATCTACATTGGGTGTTACTTCATAGCACATCGCACATAGTCATAGAAAAAGACCTCAAAAGAGACGTTTTATAAAATAACCATTCGACAATTTTAATAAATCACAGTTCTAGTAGAAATAGGTCCCAACAATTTATACAAACCTTAATAAAAATAATGATTTGTCGAGTTTATCGAATGGAAATTGTTTGTTTTGCCTTTATTTATCTCGCACGGCTCCATGCTCCAGATGCTCTCAAACCTAGTACCTGAGAATACATGCTAAACTGTCAACACAATGGTTGAGTGAATTCATAGGTTTTTAAATAAACAATAATGGGGTTTTAAATAAACCATATAGCTTTTGAACACAAGAATCTCATCCATTGGCGATATTGTAACACATACAATATCAATACTCCACACTATTACGCTAAGCTCATGACACCGATGCCTTAATCAATAAATTTGCCCTAGTCAGGTATCTTGCCAAATACCCCATACTTCACGTACAACACACCCAGCTGAGCCTCCAACTCACAGGTGCGACCTGCCTGGGTGGGGTTCATCATTCCCAATGGATCCATTCGTTTGTACGAGCGCCTACCCATCATAGGTAGTTAACAGTTCACGATTTATAGGGACTTTTCTCTGGTAATAAGAAACTTAGCCTTACTATTAGTGGCTCATTACCTATATAATCAACGCTTGTGATCATTTTTCAAAAGCATTCAATCAAACGTCTTTACGTTTATTAACAGCAGCTTGTATTCGTTCAAAGCATATATTCCAACAACGAATGTTTATTCACAATCATGTATCCTTTCAAAAGGATACAACACGTATGTTTATTTACCAAGAGCATGTATTCCCCCTCCCGGGTTTATAAACACATATCAAGCAGTAAAAGCAAGGCTATGAACTCACCTGGTATAGCTATTACACGTAGATCAAGGAACAAACATCCAATAGTCGATACACGACTTCACGAGATATCAATCGCTCATTGATCGAGAACGAGATGCCCAATGGTCGACATATGACCGAACGGAACCTATAATGACGAGACGCGTCTTAGGATCGAGGCTATACATAAGTCAAACATATAAAAGAGTTCATTTTGGAAAATTTGGACATTACATAAGTTTTATAAAACTTTTCATAAGACTTTGATAACAATCTATCATGTATTCATTATGACCTTTAAGCCCATTAAAGCCCATTAGTGGTCCATTATAAGTTATTATGACTTTAGTACATTTCAATCTCAGTATTAAACTCTAAATATGTTATAAATATTAGTTCAAATAATGACCCAATAGCCATTATAAATGTTTGTTGGGCTTTTGTGGCCCAAATCAACTTTATAAGCTTTATAGCTTCTAAAACGCCTTCAAACGTTGTCGACTTAATATCTTAGGATGGTCGGGTCTCAGGTATATAGATATCAGTATACAAAGAGTCTAAAATTTTCGACAAGTGGGTCATAACACTTTGGTTTTTATAAAAATCGTCACGTTTTAGCTTAATTTAATATAGTCTAATTCTTACAATTTTCCCGACATGTCTCGTTAAATAGATCATATCGCCTGAACCATAAATGATATAGATGAGTTATTTTTACCAAAGTGGTTCTTAACTTATGTAGTTTACTTATTATAAGTTCAATTACCCGTAATTTATATTTATCATAACTCATTTACCTATTTTATCACATAGAAGAGTTGGCTGTTTTTTGCAGCCAATCTTATTTTCATCGTTTTAGCCGCCATTTCCATACAGTAAATAACTGGTGGACTATCCGATTGATTCTAGTTTTTCATAAACTTATCTACATCCCATTGTTTTATCTTTTTCATTGCTTTTGTACGAATATATGATTTTTCAAGTGATCTATTTAGTATGTTCAGATCTTGCCTTGTTTCACTATTTTGGTCGTATCTCACTATCTGAATATCGCCACGGGACGTACCACCGGGAAAATAATCACAAAACAATAATCTATCCTAATATATCTAGTCCCAATAATCCAAATCTCCTGATGTCATTGAAAATACCACGACTTCAAATGATCAAGAACTACCTTTTTTCTAGTTTATTCCAATTGCTTATTTACTATTTTAAATCATCAAAAACATTTATACAATGTCACAAAACTCCTAATAAACTATTAGGATCTCATTATCAGTGAATAAATAATAAATACATACAAAATTTTAATACATAAATTAGAACAAAAAAAGGAATAAATATAATCCTTACAAAAAGGTGCATGAAAGCAATTACAAGAAATCACCAAGATCAAATCCTTGTACTTACTCCACCAACACACTATCTGATCGTGTTTTTACCCAACAAGTTATTACTCTTAAAGATCAACAAGTATATAAGAACTTTTGGATAGGAAAATTGTTAAGAATTGTGTGTTGGTATGTGTATGGTACGGCAAGAGATGGAGGGAAAGATTTCACCGTGTAAGTGTAACTATGAGAAATGAGAATGGAAATGGTATTGAGATATTGCTTACATGTATGTTAAGATTTCACCGTGTAAGTGTAACTATGAGAAATGAGAATGGAAATGGTATTGAGATATTGCTTACATGTATGTTAAAATGACAGAATGAGAATGAGATTTGCCAAACTGTTATTTGAAATGAAAATTCATTTGACACGTATATACCAAGTGTGAGATAGGTCATGTAGTATTGTGGGGTGAGTTTTAATATAAATCTTGCCCCACAATTGCCAAAGTGGGTATTATCAAAGTTCGATATTTTAAAAGTTACACGATTTAAAAGATACGGGTTAAACACGAAAAATAAACTCTCAATATAAAATAAAAACGTCGACATTCGGTGAACATTAATATTTTGATATATTACTGAGGGCTTATAATTTAATAAGTTTTAACGCGTCATATAACGTATAAAGCCTAACGGTTTAACGTATATTACGCTGAATGCTAGTAAAAAGAGAAATTAAAATGATGACAATAGAAAATATTTCTATGTCATAACAAGAATAATTACAGTCGATGACGGATATAAACTTTGCCGATAAATAATAAATAAAACGTATTGGATACTTTAAAGCCTTAACCTCACTGATTATCTGAGAAATCAATATTATTCGTCGAACGAACATGAGAAATCAAAGTCGAGTAATAAATATTGATCCAAATACTAGAAATAAGATTAAATCTCGGTCTAAATGTTAATTTTAAAGTTCGGGTTATTACAGGAAGCCCCTTATGTTTCCTCACACTTCTCCACCGAGGACGAAATATTTGATCCCGAAACCATATTTAAATGGAAATCTTTGTCTTCCACCGATGCAATAAATGGAAAATCTATCTATTTGATTGGTGTGAGTCTATCTCGAGTAGCTCAAAGTGTTTGTGCCCCATCCATTCACCCACCCTTCTACTTCCTATCTACTTTCTTCTACCCTTTAGGCTTTTGCTTACGGTTGGAGTAGTGTTGTTTCGTGTTTCATCCGAAAAAGAAGACGCTATCTTGACCCCGGTATTTTAATATCGGATTTTTAACTACTCTATGTACTTTTGGGCCTTGTTTATCATGTAAGCCCCACAAAAAATGATCATCCTATCATAATCCCTAAATGACCACATTTATGGGGATTCGAGTCGATCTTTTGCTTGTAGATATTATTGCTTTCTAATGTAGACTAATGCGGAGACTTGTGCTCTTCCAACCTTTGTTTCGTGGTTCTTTGTGATTGTGATTTATTAGGTTCATCATCATCATTGAACCCTCTCGTGTTCGTTTTACGTATCACTCGAGCTTCGGTCATTGCCTTTGAAAATTTCGATATCCGATGATACCCTTTTATGTTCTAATGATTATGTTATTAGCATTATTCATAAATGGTGATAGGTGTGAAAACACCCATCCTTTTACCACTTAACTATAATAATAACCAAGCCAAAACGTGTATTTTATGTCGTAAATGTCGGAATTATGCGTGGTTTGTGTTTTAATTGTGTTTTAGAACCAAAAGATGAAAAAGGAAGAAAACACGGGCTTTCACGGGCTTTTATCAATGAAAACGACATAAGACAAAGTCAAAAGATCAAGAGTGCAAAAAGAACGGATGTCCAAGGCCTATTCTAAAGATTTACGAAGAAAAAGTCTAAAGACGAAAGTTTAATGAAGTTGAAGAACCAAGTCTAATAGAAGAAGAAAATTATAAGACGAGTTCTATTTATATCGACAAATCCCACGACAGTGTCGAGAAAGACGAAGAATTTAAAAGACGAAAAAGACGAGAAGAAAGAAGAAGCATCAACCATACTTCCATTCCTCCTATAAATACCCCCCTAATATGTCATTAGGAGGGGTTAGTTAGTTTAGATTAGGAGTAGTGTAGCTTTACTTTCTCTCTCTAGTTTTCATGTTCTTAAGCTTTTCTTTCAAGTCTTCTTAATCTTTAATCTTTAATCTTGTACTTTTGAAAATTTAATCTTCATCTTATTTCAAGCTTTTTACAATCATTCTCATTCTACATTTCTTGATCTTTTTAATTATGTTTGATACGAAATAATCTTTGATTTTGTTTAATCTTGATGTTTGATTGATTAAAAAGTTTATCTTTTTATCAATTTTTAAGTTTTTATACAACTTAGGCTTTGAGCTTATCATGCTTATTGGCTTATTTTGTGTTTAGCTTATTTACTTTTTTTTAATTTTCTTAAAAAGTTTAGTCTTTTTAAAGTTTGATTCATAAAGTTTGCTTATTTCGTATTTTAAAAGTTTTCAAATTTGTGCTTATTGAGTTGGTTAAGTTTTTGTTAATTGTTCTTTTTAGAACTGCTTATTGGTTTACTAGCTTATGCTCATCCATCCGAATGTTGTGATTTTTCCATCACAATATTAGGGATTCTACATTGTGACAGATTATTGTGATAGTTTTTCCGATCACTTATTCCGATCGTAGGTTGCGATCGCCCCTGGCATCGTACTTTGCGACCGGGTATAAGGCTTATTGTGACGAAATGCTGCCCAAATTTTGATTTACACATTCCGATAGTTTTTTTATATAATTAACATTCCGATAGATTTGGATTTCATATTCCGATAGGACTTAGTTTACTATATTCTGATAGTTTTGTGATTTACATTTTTCCGATCATTTACTTTTACATATATTCCGATAGATTGTAATATTCCGATACTTTGTTTATATACACATTTAGATAGTTTTCAATAATAAACATTCCGATGGATTCAACATTAACATTTCGATGGAATGTAGAAATGACATGAACGCTAGCTTGCTAGCTTAGCCATTTTGGCGCCATTTTAAACTAGTAGGATGCTAACTTGAGCTAGCTGCCTGCTAGCTTCTTTATTTATTATTCTTTTCGTAATTATTTAGTTTAATCTGAAAGTTGTTCTGATTTTAATTTTGAAAGTTACGTATTTTCAGTTGAATTTTTCGTTTAATTTTAAATTAATATTATTTCGTAAAGTTCAAGTTTTATCTTTTATTTAGTACCCGCTTTAGGTTTTGCCTCGTTTAGCTTTAAAGTACCATTTTATTTTTATTCTCTCTTTTTTCATTAAGTAAACTTTATTTTCGAGTCGATAGTTAATTTCGTCTTTTAGTTTTATTTTTATTAATTGTTTTGTTTTAAATTCACGTTTTATTATTTATATTGTTTTGTTTTTATTAGTTAATTTCTTTTAGCTTACTGTTATTATTTTGCGCATTTACCTTTTAAGTAGAATAGGTAACCAAACCATTTTATTTTCCAGCAAGAACGACCGAGTCGCACTCTTAACTAGTAATCAATTCGAAAAGACTTGGAACGAAATTATTTTATACTTGGATAAAACCTTGTATTAAATGGCGCCGCTGTCGGCTCTTTTCGTGAAGATTAACGGTTTTGTGAGAGACGCGTTGGATTTTGGGATCCGTTCATTTTGAACGTTATTTTTATTGTTAAAAAATAAAAAACATAAAAAAATCCAAAAACTTAAAAATACAAAACAATTAAAAAATAATATAAAGCATTTCTTTTTCGAAAGCTTTGCACCAAAAATATTCTTCTTGCTTATCTATTGTTCTTAATGAATTTGTATGTTGCTTGTGCTGCAGGGTGTGGAAGACGATTATATGGTTTCGAATCATGTGAATGGTGTTATTGCGAGCAATGCGGAAAAGATCTTCCAACCGTTTCCGATTCACAATTTTCCCATTTTGGATTTTGTCCATCGTGCAATACGACTGTTCATCCTTTTCTTCTAATCCACTTACTCCCCCTCCTTGCATATATTGTGTAAGCGATTCTCATTGGCATGTTTCGTGTCCAATTCGATACCCGCCTCATGGCGAGCAAGAACTGGGTTACAATTATGACAATGGTAATAGCTATCTGCAAGAAGCACCGAGTTTTCCTCACTACCCGTATTACAACAATTGTGGGGGCCCTCACGATACTTCTTATTGTCAGCCGATGAATTATTATGAGCCAAACCCGTGTTCTACTTCTTTTCAACCAATAATTTATGATGGACCACATCTGTTCTATAATTCTGGTTTTCACAATTTTGAGCCCCCACAATACACCCTCGATCATCAACCTTCTGTTGGAATGTGTGAAGAAGAACGAGCCAATTTTTTGAATACACTTCAATACGTTCAACAAGAATTAGCTAGCATACGCGAAGCAAGGGAGGAGGAAAAGCGACAGCAACAAGAACAAGTATCCAATCTTAGTGATTATACTCCTCATCTTGTGCGCCCATACTACTATTATGATGATGACGAGGATGATATCTATTATCTCAACCCATCTTCTGAGATTACTACTCCTACTCTTGATATCCCTAATGCGTCTAAGGATAGTGATACATCAAGTGAGATTAGTGATTTTGGTCTCGACAAATTCTTTGATGAGGTTTGTGATGTGCAGACTTTTGAGGAGCTTACGGAAGAGGTCGCTCTTAATGATGATGATTTTTCTCCATGCTATGAGAATTTCACTTTTGAAATGTCTCCTTCTCCTCCGGGCGATGAAGGCGATGTTGATTTATTCTCTCCGATATACGAGAAGTTCACCACTGAACTTGGTCTTGTATATGAGGTGGAAGATGTTATTCTTCGCGAAAAATTATTAAAAGTTCATCTTTTTATTGCTAAGACTGAAGCATTGAATTATGCTCCTATTTCTGAGTCTTTACCTCTGTCTATTATTTCAGTTGAGAATAATGATACATCTATGAAGGAAATCGACATTCTCTCAATACCTCCGGGTATTGATGATGATGACACGGAGGGGGATATTCTTTTTGATAATTTGTTGCATGAAGATATTGTCCCAAGTCCCCCTCCCGAGCACCTTTTATCCCAACCTTTAGAAATTATTACCGAGGATGAGTGCTTTGACCCGGGGGTGATATTGACTATTCCATGATTGACACCTTTACGGCTTTGCCGCTAAGTGATCATCCATTATCTTTGGGGGATGACAATGTGCTTCCTTTACCCACCCCACCTCCCATGGATCACGACCTCACATACTTTTCGTATGTTGAGAGGACTTTTCTGCCCTTTAAGACTTATCCTCCGGCCTCTCCTATTGTATTTTCCTCCGGGAACGAGGACAAGGTCTTTGATCCCGGTATTACATTCGAGGCTTCCCCATGGACCATTTAATTCGGGGACGAGTCAGGTTCGTGACTCGGTTAACAAAAACAAGCGCTTCTCGAAAGGCAACCCGATTATCTATCATTTTATTCTATTTTTTCTAATAAGTGTAAGGGGAGACCCTAGTATGTGTTTGTTGTTTTCTTTCTTATCATGTGCAGGGATTCGAGCTTTCAAAGATCCATTCTTGATGACTTTTGACGAACCGTGATCCCGTGTTCCCGTCTTCCCGGTTCTATCCTAAACTCTTTTGATTCACTATTTTTTATTTTCCAATATTAAAATAGGAATCACTTTAGTTGTCTCTTCCTTAGTAAGATTTAAACAACGTGCACAATGTCCTAAGTGTAGGGGAGTTCACTCCCACATGCTGACAATGTTTATATTAAGTGTAGGGGGGACTTCTATCGAAGTTAAGTGGGCTTTTCCTCGTATTTGTCCTCATTTTAACCGGAAAATTGATTTTTCGACATTTTTCAAAAATTTTAATCTATTTTAGCCTAGTTGTATTGTAGTATTTTCCTTTGTTAGCATTACTTACTTTCCTTGCTAAAAATAAAGTTTAATAAAGTGGTTTTAAATTTTTCAAAGTCGTGAATCTTTTGACTCAACCCGAGTTTACTTATCTAAGTTTACTCTAGCTAGTATCCTTAACATGTTTAAGTCAAGTTTTGCTAGGCTTTTATATAGGGAACTTTAAAACGCGAACGTCTTAACTCTTACGGGTTAATAACAAGAACTTTTCGTAAGTTCCTATAATTGTTCCTAGAAAGTCGTTTATCAAGGGAACTTTAAAATGCGAATTCTAAACATGAAAAAGTCTAAGAAGTTGCAAGATCCTATAGATGACTTGAAAACCCAAAACTTTGATTTAATTGGCTAAGCATCCTCGAGTCTTATTCCTTGAGATTTTAAATTGTGGAGAACGAGAGATGATAGAGTCAATTATAAGTTTTGTATTCTTTCATGAATTTATGTGAGTTAATTATGAGCTTTTTCTCCCATCGCTTGTTAATAAATTTTATTGCAACAAATAAGGTTGTACAATTTGAAAAGTTACTTAGCTTCTAGCACAAGATCGTTTAAAAGTTGCTCGATATTAATTAGAGTTCATAGCCAAGGCATAACTTATTGAAGCGGGATGCGAAGATTGGCGAGTCCGAAATGGCCCTAACATGGCATGAGGGCTACATTTTGTTTCTAAAGATCCAAAAGTGATGTGAAGAATCATTTATCAAAAATCAATATGAAGGATCGAGACACACGACGAAAAGCAAATACTCCCCAAAAGATCATGGAGAAGTCTATCCGATAAGACCCTAGCAAGGTATGAGGATAAATAGATCCAAGTCCTAAAAGGAGGCGGATCGTTTTATATCAAAATCCCAAATAAATATTGGAGAAAAATGAAGAAGTCGTGGTCCAAATATGAAGAATCTCTCAAAAAGTACAAGTGAAGAAATTCCTATTATGAAGAGAAGACCATTATTTCATGAACGTCTCTCAAGATTTGAAGTATGAAGTTAATGCCAAATATCGATCCAAGAAATGTCTCAAATCGTGAAGCGAGTTATGCCAAGATATGAACTTTATGAGGTCCCGAGAAGCAGTTTTAAAAGATTTTGTCATTTAGCTAACTATTGATTAAATCGTCCCACTTTATTTTTAGCCTAAATAACTATCGAAATAAGTCAACAATGCATCCTCGTGATCATTCAAGACAACAATAAAATATAAGAGATACACCTAGGAATAAGGGAGTCTAAGTAAATAATTGGCCCACATGAGTTTGTGATAGTTTGCTAACTTATAATAACAATGATCTCGTTTTTAAGCTTGGTATGGGGAACGTGAAACTTGAGGGTGATGATCATTCATAACATTCCAAAACCCTAAGGTAAGTTTTTGATCTTTTTACTTGTTTTCTATCTCTTTAATAATGGCCAAGGTGGATTGATTATGATGAAAAACGTAAATCCTGCTTTGTAACTAATGCATTGCATGAGGGCATTACAATGGTCAAGTGTAGGGGATTTGATAGGTGTGAAAACACCCATCCTTTTACCACTTAACTATAATAATAACCAAGCCAAAACGTGTATTTTATGTCGTAAATGTCGGAATTATGCGTGGTTTGTGTTTTTATTGTGTTTTAGGACCAAGAGATGAAAAAGGAAGAAAACACGGGCTTTAACGGGCTTTTATCGATGAAAATGAGAAAAGACGAAGTTAAAAGATCAAGAGTGCAAAAAGAACGGAAGTCCAAGGCCTATTCTGAATATTTATCGAAGAAAAAGTCTAAATACGGAAGTTTAATGAATTCGAAGAACCAAGTCTAATAGAAGAAGAAAATTATAAGACGAGTTCTATTTATATCGACAAATCCCAAGACAACGTCGAGAAAGTCGAAGAATTTAAAAGACGAAAAAGACGAGAAGAAAGAAGAAGCATCAACCATACTTCTACTCCTCCTATAAATACCCCCCTAATATGTCATTAGGAGGGGTTAGTTAGTTTAGATTAGGAGTAGTGTAGTTTTACTTTCTCTCTCTAGTTTTCATGTTCTTAAGCTTTTCTTTCAAGTTTTCTTAATCTTTAATCTTTAATCTTGTACCTTTGAATATTTAATCTTCATTTTATTTCAAGCTTTTTAAAGTCATTCTCATTCTACATTTCTTGATCTTTTTAATTATGTTTGATTCAAAATAATCTTTGATTTTGTTTAATCTTGATGTTTGATCGATTAAAAAGTTGATCTTTTTATCAATTTTTAAGTTTTTATACAACTTAAGCTTTGAGCTTATCATGCTTATTGGCTTATTTTGTGTTTAGCTTATTTACTTTTTTTAGTTTTCTTAAAAAGTTTAGTCTTTTTAAAGTTTGATTCATAAAGTTTGCTTATTTCGTATTTTAAATGTTTTCACATGTGTGCTTATTGAGTTGGTTAAGTTTTTGTTAATTGTTCTTTTTAGAAGTGCTTATTGGTTTACTAGCTTATGCTCATCCATCCGAATGTTGTGATTTTTCCATCACAATATTAGGGTTTCTACATTGTGACAGCTTATTGTGATAGTTTTTCCGATCACTTATTCCGATCGTAGGATGCAATCGCCCATGGCATCGTACTTTGCGATCGGGTATAAGGCTTATTGTGACGAAATGTTGCCCAAATTTTGATTTACACATTCCGATAGTTTTTTTATATAATTAACATTCCGATAGATTTTGATTTCATATTCCGATAGGACTTAGTTTACTATATTCCGATACTTTTGTGATTTACATTATTCCGATCATTTAGTTTTACATATATTCCTATAGATTGTAATATTCCGATACTTTGTTTATATACATATTCAGATAGTTTTCAATAATAAACATTCTGATAGATTCAACATTAACATTCCGATGGAATGTAGAAATGACATGAAAGCTAGCTTGCTAGCTTAGCCATTTTGGCGCCATTTTAAGCTAGTAGGATGCTAGCTTGAGCTAGCTTCCTGCTAGCTTCTTTATTTATTATTTTTTTCCTGTAATTGTTTAGTGTAATTTGAAAGTTGTTCCGATTTTAATTTTGAAAGTTACGTATGTTCAGTTGAATTTTTCGTCTAATTCTAAAAATAATATTTTTTTCGTAAATTTCAAGTTTTATCTTTTATTTAGTACCCGCTTTAGGTTTTGCCTCGTTTAGCTTTAAAGTACCATTTTAGTTTTGTTCTCTCCTTTTTCATTAAGTAAACTTTATTTTCGAGTCGATAGGTAATTTCGTCTTTTAGTTTTATTTTTATTAATTGTTTTGTTTAAAATTCACGTTTTATTATTTATATTGTTTTGTTTTTATTAGTTAATTGCTTTAGCTTATTGTTATTATTTTGCGCATTTACCTTTTAAGTAGAATAGATAACCAAACCATTTTATTTTCCACCAAGAACGACTGAGTCGCACTAATAACCAATAATCAATTCGAATTGAATGGAGACGAACAAATTTTTATACTTGGCCAAAACCTGTATTAAATGGCTATAGATTATTCGTTATACCCTTTCCATGCTCGAGATTATGCATTCGACTGTTCGTCTCTAGTATGGGTGTGTTTCACCTTTAGACTCGAAAAATTGAGGACAATGTTTAGTTCTAGTATGGGGTGAATATATACTTCACCTTGCTTACGTCATCACACAATCCTTTTTTCATCTTTTTCTTATAGTTTTATTGAAAATAAGGCTAAGAATGGCAAAATTTTAAATTTTTTCTAGTTTTTCATAAGTGTTTAATACACGAATGTAATTTTTCCGATGGTCAGAATAAGAGTAATTTTTGACTCGACCGTGTGTGTTGAGCACTTAGGTTCGATTCCTTAACTATATTAGGCTAAGTCTCATTAAATTGAGGACGAGAAATGATAGACTTAATTATAAGTTACTATGCTAAACGTAGAGTATTCTTATTCTTTGAAAAACTCATGTGTCCTAATTATTTGCTTTCTCTCCCATCGCTTTATTATTAAATTGTTAATAAATAGGTTTTTTGTGGTCTAATCTTAATTGTTGGTTTCTAATTGATTCTAGTAGCTTCTATGTAATTAGAAGTATTGGCACCCGATGTAACACTCTTAATTTTCGTATCGGTACAGCGGAAGGGTCTTTTAGAGTGTTACGGGATAGCACAATAACTCCAATCATAGACAACACATAAAAATGGTTGTACAAGGTTCAACATACATTCATTCGATAAAAAGTTTTAAAGTGTACAACATGTCCCAAATTATACAGGTCATTTAGTTTACCAAACATAGATCGAATGAACATTTTTAATGTTATGTGGGCCATCAGAGTCGATCTCCATCCGGATTACCTTCAAGCACCTGAGATAAAAACATGCAAAAATCATATCAGCGAATGCCGAATGAATTCATAGAGTTTAATAAAAACCGTTATATAAAACAATCGTTAAAATCAGAACACAAGTATAAATCGGAAGTAAGTCCACGTATTGCTAGTCAGGCAATACATAAATCAAGCATACATCTTAAACCGTCCATGAGACCGTAGCCTCAATATTACCATAATAGGTAATATTTTCATCGTTATTAGCGTCGTTATCGTTTTGTATATAGGTTTTAGGATTATTATTAGCCGCATGACATTGTTACCTTACTATGAAAACAGCGGGCCGCGAACCCGACAAACAATTTGCCCATCTAAGTTAGCGTGTCGTCACAAAAATCACGCTATGGAATCTTCTCATACATAAATTCGCTTACCAATCAATGTGGTACGACGGGGATCAACCGTCAAGGCGCGAACTGAGGTGATCGTCCCCAAATAGTACTATCAAATGCATAAGCGTCTACCAAATCCTGATAGTTCACAATTCATGCTAATGGGACTTTGAGCGACATAACCTAACTACTAATAATCCTTTTTGTCTCGTTTATAGGGTCATAGCATCATTCGGGTCCATATCATTAAGCATACCATCGGGACTACTTGTGTTCTATTTTTATCAAAATCTAGCATGTTATCTCCCTCGCGGGTTTACAAATCATTTTATAAAACATTTAAAAGAGTGCGAGGCTATGAACTCACGTTGATAATGAAAGGCGGATTATCGGCTACGGGCGTGCTTCGGTCACGGAAACCTATATAAATAATAATCGGTCTTAGAATTTGTCCAATGAATTTATCAAAATAACAATATACATATGATGATTTTGTACATATGATGATGATCAAGTGGGTTTATATATCCTTGTTTACTCATTTTAGTGTTTACGTTTTGGTAACCTTTTACTAGTTTACTAGTTTTACCTATTTACCTATTTTAAGTCCAATAAGCTTATTATAAGTTCCTTAACTTGTTTTAATCCATTTTATACTTATATTATCAGTATCTATACTTTCCATGTTGGGCCCAAATGGGTTAAGCCAAATAAGTTCTTTTTATAAGTGTTTAACTTATTTAGTCCAATTATTAGTCCAATTATTAGTCCAATATGTTTAGTTAGCTCGTTAATGTCCGTATGTCCTATAGTTCGGGTTTTATCGGGTTTTACTTGTATTAGTTACTTATATATCAGTATATGACTTTTTAAAACTTTACATTAGACGGGTTTGATCGTCTAAGTTTTAATTGGCGAAAAACGTTAATTTTACGGTAATAGCCGAAAAAGTCGTAAAAATTAAGTTTATAGTTTTTATTACTTATAAGTATTATTCCACTACCATATATATAATTTATCCATTTATTTAACCTTTTACATATTTATATAAATAAATTTCATAAGTTAGTGGGTTTTTATTTTACATTTTATACAATAAAATTTGAGTGCTTATATAATAATAATAAACATTAATTCTCAAAATCTGATTTTTATTTTCATCTTCACCATTTTTATCATATCTAGAGTTCTATAATGAACTAGAAGATCATTTTTGGATGGCATGATCATCATATTATGTGCTACATTTAACTTAGCTATAGCTACTGCTCATTTTAAGTTTATCTATGCTTAACAGTCCCTATATAACAGCTTATTCAGATTAGTACACTCATCTTGTTTTGATCATATCTCACTCATTATAATGATTCCATTGCATGGCCAACTCTCACATGTGTATAACATCTTGTACTTACTGTAAATGGATTCTACCATGCAAGTTTATCAGTTCATGTTTTAGTTACATACTGTTTTTATACAGCCAACTAGATAAGCATGATTTTAGCCTTATTTCTTATGGTTATTAACCTTTTTAAGCATACTTATCAACACTTGATCCCCACACAACATTTTTATCATCATATATTCATCATATACATATACAATAAGAAAGAAAATACATTTGTTCTTTACAAAAATAACAAGAGAAAATGGAGAGGATGATCTTCTTTACCAACCAAGTGTATATCTTGTTTTTGGAAGACAAGAACTTGATGAACACCAAAAGTAACTCCAAGATCATCAAACACCAAGAAAAATAGTTGAGAAATCAGCCCTAGGACACAAGCAAATCACCTCCTTTGTTGTTAATATGGCCACCAAATGATCAAGGCTTCAAGGTAACTCCATGATTGAGCTAGATAACAAATATTTCATGGCTAGAAAAGATCAAATAGGGGTGTTTGTTCTTGAAAGTGGATGGCAATGGTGATGGTATTGAGAGGATTTTGAGGTTTTTTACATGAGTGAAAATGGTATGTGTGAGTAGCTAGTGGTTTTGTTGGTTTGAGTGGAAGGAGTAAGCTTAAGTGTTAAGCTAATGCTTACACTTGTAGCTAGTTAGTTAACATGATGCCACATCCTTAGATGTGGTGTCATGTGTGCCGTCCCATGTAAGCTAGTGGGGTGGGATAATGTATTTTGTCCCACCTCACTAATTTACGGGTATTCCTCGATTCTAGTTTTCTCGATTTACGTGCCCTCGGGTCGTTTCACGAAAAACGATTTTATAAATTATGAATCAACGTCACAAAACGAATCCAATAAAAATTGTCTCATCAAAAACGGAGTTCAAAAACGTAAATACGTAATCCTAAGGTTTCCGGTTTAATCGTAAAGGACGCTAAATTATGCACGTAAGCCCAAATTTAAATCCGTAAATTGTGAGTTCGTCAACCAACACAAAAATAAGTTTCAAAATATTATACGAGGAAATAATTCACTACCTGAAAATGTTAGATTGTCACAACTTTTCCTCCTAAAAGGGATCAACGTCCTCGTGATACATTTCATTTGGATGTCCGTTTCTTATTGAAATCGAAGAGGTGCAGATATTTCTTCCACATTTCATCCTCTCGTTCCCAAGTATACTCCGGTCCATGCTTTGAATTCCATCGGATCTTGACAATAGGTATCCGACTTTGTTTCAGTTGCTTTACCTCACGATCCGTAACCTCTACGTCTCTTCGATAAAATACAACTTCCCATCTATTCGAACCTTATCTAATGAAATTTTCTCATCACTCACTGCTAGACATTTCTTTAGATTAGATACATGGAATGTGTTGTGAACACCATGAAGTTCTGGGGGTAACTCTAGTTTGTAAGCCACCGGACCTACTCTAGATAAAATTTTAAAGGGTCCAATATAACGGGGATTCAATTTTCCTCGCTTTCCAAATCTTATAAAGCCTTTCCATGGCGATACTTTCAACATTACTTGGTCACACACTTTAAACTCCATCAGCTTCTGCCGCACATCCGCGTAACTTTTCTGTCTACTACGGGCAGTCAACAACCTATTCTTAATCTGAACTATCATCTCCGTAGTCTCTCGGATCAATTCCGGTCCCGTGAGCTGGGTATCCCCAACTTCACTCCAACATACAGGAGATCTACACTTCCTACCATACAAAGCTTCAAACGGTGCAGCCTTAATACTAGAATGGTAACTATTGTTATACGAAAACTCTACTAACGGCAAATGTTTATCCCAATTCTTACCAAAGTATAACACACAAGCTCTCAACATATCTTCTAGTGTTTGTATCATCCTTTCACTCTGCCCATCAGTCTGGGGGTGATAAGCAATGCTCATGTCGAGATTCGTTCCCAAGGATCTTTGGAGAGATTTCTAAAAATTCGATGCGAATCTAGGATCTCGATCTGAAATGATCGATACAGGCACTCCATGCTTGCATACAACATTCTCAAGGTATATATGAGTCAGCTTCTCCAGTGAGAACTGCTCTTTAACCGGAATGAAGTGTGCTGATTTGGTCAGTCTGTCGACAATAACCCAAATCGAGTTATTTCCAGATGATGTTCTAGGAAGCTTGGTGATAAAGTCCATCGTAATTCGCTCCCACTTCCATTCAGGAATCTTTGGCTGTTGAAGTAGTCTTGATGGCTTTTGATGTTCAGCTTTGACTCTAGCACAAGGCAAGCATTGAAGAACATACATAGCTATGTCCGCTTTCATATTCGGCCACCAGTACAACTTCTTCAAATCATGGTACATCTTATCAGATCCCGGATGAATGGAATACGGATTTATGGGATTCTAACATAATCAAATCTCTTAAGCCTCCAAACTTAGGTATCCACATACGACCTCTTAAGCATTTCACTCCATCAGCTCTAACCTCTAAAGGATCTCCTTCTCCTCGAAACCCTTCATTAACAAAATTCTCCTTCTTACAAGCTTCTATTTGCGCATTTCTAATTTGCTCAGGCAAATTATTGTGCACGGTCAAGACTAGAGAACGTACCCTGATAGGCTCTCTATCTTTCCTACTGAATGCATCGGCAACAACATTGGCTTTTCCTGGGTGATATTTTATATCACAATCATAATCACTTAACAACTCTATCCATCTTCGTTGCCTCATGTTCAATTCCTTCTGGTCGAGAATATACTGTAGGCTTTTGTGATCGGTGAATACCGTACACTTGGTGCCATACAGATAATGTCTCTACAACCTAAGAGCAAAGACTACAGCTCCTAACTCAAGATCATGAGTAGTATAATTCTCCTCATTCTTCCTTAATTTCCTAGAAGCATAAGCTATCACTTTCTCTCGCTGCATCAAAACAGCTCCATAGCCTCTAAGAGATGCATCACAATACACTACAAAATCCTCACTCCCGTCGGGTAATGATAAGATTGGCGCACTACATAATTTTTGCTTCAATGTCTGAAATGCTCCATCTTCATCATTCCCCAAACGAAAGGTTTATTCTTCTGGGTAAGCTTAGTCAAGGGTTTAGCTATAAAAAAAAATTCTTTAATGAATCGCCTATAATAGCCAGCCAATCCCAAGAACTGTCGCACTTCCGTTGGCGTTGTCGGGGCAGACCAATTCTTAATGGCTTCAACCTTTGCAGGATCAACATGAATTCCGTCTTTGTTAATCACATGACCAAGAAATTGCACAGAATCTAACCAGAAATCAAATTTCAAAAACTTAGCATACAACTTTTCATCCTTCAACAAATTCAAAACAATCCTTAAATGTTCTCTATGCTCATCTTCATTCTTAGAATAGATTAGAATATCGTCAATAAACACAATCACAAATTTATCCAAGTAGGGCTTGCACACTCGATTCATTAAATCCATGAAAACCACAGGTGCGTTCGTTAACCCAAATGGCATTACTTGAAATTCATAGTGTCCATAACGAGTTCTAAATGCAGTTATAGGAATATCTTCTTCACGGACGCGAAGTTGGTGATATCCTGACCGCAAATCTATCTTAGAATACACATTAGATCCTTGTAGTTGATCAAGCAAATCATCAATCCTAGGTAAAGGATATCGATTTTTAATTGTCAACTTATTCAGTTCCCTATAATCAATGCACATACGAAAAGATCCATCCTTCTTCTTAACGAACAAGACTGGAGCTCCCCAAGGCGACGAGCTCGGTCGAATAAAACCTTTATTAGACAACTCCTTAAGTTGTTCAGATAACTCCTTTAATTCAGAAGGGGCTAATCGGTAAGGCACACGTGCCACCGGTGCAGCACCAGGAATTAAATCGATTCGAAACTCTACTTTCCTTATCGGTGGAAGTCCGGGTAAATCTTTAGGAAATACCTCAGGAAATTCACAAATAATAGGTACATCTTCCAATCGTTTTTCCCTAGACTCATTCCCAGTCGCTTGAGCTAAGAATAACTCACAACTGTTCCTGATGTACTTTTGGACTTTAATACATGAAACGATTTTCAAACGGGATTCACCTCGACTACCATCAATTACTAACGTCCTATTCCTAAGAGGAATCTTAACTTTCTTCTCTCCACACAAAATAGTAGCATTATTCATCGACAACCAATCCATACCAATAATAATATCAAAACTACCTAATTCTATCAACATCAAATCAATCGGAAAGGAATAGTTCAAGAGATTTAGAGAGCATCCTTCTAATAGCTTATTAGTTTTCACTAATTTACCATTAGCCAATTCCACCTCATAACTGGTATTTATCTCAACAGGTTCAATGTCAATAAGGGCACTAAATTTAGTGGATACAAAGCTCCTATCAGCACCCGAATCTAATAAAGCAACAGCATAATGATTGTTGAGTAAAAACGTACTGGTAACAACATTCGGATCCTCTTTCTTCACCTCAATTGTTCCAAGTTGATAGATACCACCCTGGGGGTTTCTTCCAGGTACAATCGCTTTCAACTTGGGGCATTCCGATTTCCTATGACCTTCTTCATTACAGTTGAAGCAAATGGTTCCCTTCTTACACCTTTCAACCTTTTGTCTAAGCTTTCCGCAATTTTGGCACTTCCAGCAGTCGCCAGCATGCCTCTTGTTGCCACACTTAGGACATCTATCATCGTTGCGCGGTGTATTGTTGGTAAGAGCATTTGCATTTCCCTTTCTCTGGTTCTGACGACGATTGAAATTCTTCCTATTATCACCTCTATCTATACGATCACCGTCTCCCTTTCTTTTCTCACCTACACGGGCTTCATCTTCCCTATCCTGAATTATCTGTCCAATGAGTTGGTAAGCCATTCGAACAGCATCATCAATGGTCAGTGGTTTCGATGATGTCACGTCCCTCCGGATATTCCTGGTCAACCCTTTAATATATTGCTCAATTCGGATCTCTTTGGGTTCAACCAATCGAGGACATAGCAAGGCCAACTCATGGAATCGATTTGTGTAACTATCAATGTCCACACCCTTCATTCTCAAATGAATCAACTCTTGTTCTAACCTAATGATCACACTACGAGGACAAAACTCCAAAGTCATCCACTTCTTAATTTCACCCCAAGGAGTAGCATTAGCAGCATCAAGACCCATGAAAGCAATTCTCCCGTTCCACCAAGTCAACGCACGACCTTTAAGAGTAGCCATAGAAAAAGTCACTTTATCTTCCAACTTACACTTACTAATCCGAAACACCGACTCAATCTTCTCAATCTACTGGCTTAATCCTACAGCACCTTCAGTTCCATTAAAAGGTAGAGGTTCACACTTCATGAACGTCACATAAGTACAGCCACCAACTTCAGGTGCATTAGCTCCAAGTCCTCCTATATTTCCTCCAGCATTAGCATTCACATTATTAGCATTCACATTCACATTAGTACCGCCAATTCCACTACCGCCATCTCCACTACCGCCAACTCCACTACCGCCAGCTCCACTACCGCCAGCTCCACTACCGCCAGCTTCATTTCTAGCATTTGCCATAAATTTAGTCATAGATGCGGTAACTTGCTCCGTAATAATCCTACGTACATCATCCTCAGTCACAGCCTTCTTGGGCGGCATAGTTCTATAATTTCACAATTTCAAAGTATTAAGCATTCACCCAACAAAGGATTCATATAATATGGATTGAATTCATAATCAAGATACAAATAAGGCACAATATGGAATTCAAGACAAGATACATATTTCATTCGATTTGAAACAAAAGTATTGTCTTAGTACATCCCATATCAAAGTTCTAGCATATATACACTCAAAATTCGTGCCAAGTCTACTACTAACAAGTCGGTTCAGTCAAAGCTACAAAAGTACAAAAGATACAAAGGTCACTACTAAATACAGACTGGTCTACTGAGAACCGCCAGATGGTCCATCATCCATCGTCTTCTGAATCTTCGTCAGACGATCACTAGACACATCTTCAGCTGGGCGCTTATGGATCACTCCTCTTTCAACCATGTCAGCATAAAATCTACTATTCCATCCCACTGATATATTCAACTCCTTCTCAGCTTTCTCACGCATCACACGAGCTACACTCAACTGAGTCTCCATAGAATTCACCTTTCTCTTCATAGCAGCAAACTCACCACTTTCTAACACCGATAACCTCCTAAAAGCCTCATTCAAACCACGCTCTACATAAGTCAAATCCAAACTAAGCAATTCCTGCTCTTTCTCACCAACCATAGTATTCGACTCCAAATAAGCAACATGAGTCTGAACAACACCTAATCCAATCTCTGTCATACAACTCTTAACACGGGAAGCATCTAGATCACGTCTCAAGGCCCATGGTGCAAGACCATCAATACGAGTAGCCTCTCGAGCAGTAGACGACACTCCTATCTCACATCTACGAGTAGCAATACCATCAGTACCGTCAGGTGCATTGTCATCCTCATCCTCCTCTGATTCAGAATCAGATTCAGATGATTCAGACATTTCATCCCTAGGTAACTCAACCTCAGAATCAGACAAATAAACTAGTGGGGGTAAAGGCTCGCCCTCTGGAATATCATAAGGATAGATAAGCTCAGCTTCCTCATCGTCATCGACCTCAACATCTATACCTACATCCTCCTCGACATCCTCATCGTCAATCTCATCATCTAAATTATCTAACCCAATCTCCTCATCATTCTCTATATCAAAATTCTCAATCTCATTCTCTACCAAGTCAACCTGAGGGGTAATCTGATCTCCTAGTCCTAACTCAGGCTCGGGATACTCAAATAGTTCCTCCTCATCATCCATATCATAATCTACTAAGTCTAAATAAGGATCATCATCTACATTAGGTTCGGGAATAGCATGGTTTTCTACAGGAATATTAGGGTCAGCCATGACAATCTGCATTTATATATATATCTCGTATTAGGATAACATACTAGTTAAACAATTACATAATGAAATCACGATATATACATATATATAAATTATATTATATATATCAAAATATATATCTTCTCAATAGGGCTTGTTGGTAACGTCGGAGATCTCTAGTACCGTTATAGTCAAAAGATTTTTCAAATATTTTCTCAAATGTTCATTGTCAAAAGATTTTGAAAAGTTTTGTTCAAAACCTTGGTTTTTAAAATCTTTTGTTCTCTATAACGAGAGCTCTGATACCAAACTGTAACACTCTCAATTTTCGTATCGGTACAGCGGAAGGGTCTTTTAGAGTGTTACGGGATAGCACAATAACTCCAATCATAGACAACACATAAAAATGGTTGTACAAGGTTCAACATACATTCATTCGATAAAAAGTTTTAAAGTGTACAACAGGTCCCAAATTATACAGGTCATTTAGTTTACAAAACATAGATCAAATGAACATTTTTAAAATTATGTGGGCCATTAGAGTCGATCTCCATCCGGATTACCTTCAAGAACCTGAGATAAAAACATGCAAAAATCATATCAGCGAATGCCGAGTGAATTCATAGAGTTTAATAAAAACAGTTATATAAAAACAATCGTTAAAATCAGAACACAAGTATAATATCGGAAGTAAGTCCACGTATTGCTAGTCAGACAATATATAAATCAAGCATACATCTTAAATCGTCCATGAGACCGTAGCCTCAATATTACCATAATAGGTAATATTTTCATCGTTATTAGCGTCGTTATCGTTTTGTATATAGGTTTTAGGATTATTATTAGCCGCATGACATTGTTACCTTACTATGAAAACAGCGGGCTGTCACAAAAATCACGCTATGGAATCTTCTCATACATAAATTCGCTTACCAATCAATGTGGTACGACGGGGATCAACCGTCAAGGCGCGAACTAGGGTGATCGTCCCCAAATAGTACTATCAAATGCATAAGCGTCTACCAAATCCCGGTAGTTCACAATTCATGCTAATGGGACTTTAAGTGACATAACCTAACTACTAATAATCCTTTTTGTCTCGTTTATAGGGTCATAGCATCATTCAGGTCCATATCATTAAGCATACCATCGGGACTACTTGTGTTCTTTTTTTTATCAACATCTAGCATGTTATCTCCCTCGCGGGTTTACAAATCAACTTATAAAACATTTAAAAGAGTGCGAGGCTATGAACTCACGTTGATAATGAAAGGCGGATTATCGGCTACGGGCGTGCTTCGGTCATGGAAACCTATATAAATAATAATCGGTCTTAGACTTTTTCCAATGACTTTATCAAAATAACAATATACATATGATGATTTTGTACATATGATGATGATCAAGTGGGTTTATATATCCTTGTTTACTCATTTTAGTGTTTACGTTTTGGTAACCTTTTACTAGTTTACTTGTTTTACCTATTTACCTATTTTAAGTCCAATAAGCTTATTATAAGTTCCTTAACTTTTTTTAATCCATTTTATACTTATATTATCAGTATCTATACTTTCCATGTTGGGCCCAGATGGGTTAAGCCCAATAAGTTCTTTTTATAAGTGTTTAACTTATTTAGTCCAATTATTAGTCCAATTATTAGTCCAATATGTTTAGTTAGCTCGTTAATGTCCGTATGTCCTATAGTTCGGGTTTTATCGGTTTTTACTTGTATTATTTACTTATATATCAGTATATCACTTATAAAAACTTTACATTAGACGGGTTTGATCGTCTAAGTTTTAATTGGCGAAAAACGTTAATTTTACGGTAATAGACGAAAAAGTCGTAAAAATCAAGTTTATATTTTTTATTACTTATAAGTGTTATTCCACTACCATTTATATAATTTATCCATTTATTTAACCTTTTACATATTTATATAAATAAATTTCATAAGTTAGTGGGTTTTTATTTTACATTTTATACAATAAAATTTGAGTGCTTATATAATAATAATAAACATTAATTCTCAAAATCTGATTTTTATTTTCATCTTCACCATTTTTATCATATCTAGAGTTCTATAATGAATTAGAAGCTCATTTTTGGATGGCATGATCATCATATTATGTGCTACATTTAACTTACTTATAGTTACTGCTCATTTTAAGTTTATCTATGCTTAACAGTCCCTACAAAACAGCTTATTCAGATTAGCACACTCATCTTGTTTTGATCATATCTCACTCATTATAATGATTCCATTGCATGGCCAACTCTCACATGTGTATAACATCTTGTACTTACTGTATATGGATTCTACCATGCAAGTTTATCAGTTCATGTTTTAGTTGCATACTGTTTTTATATAGCCAACTAGATAAGCATGATTTTAGCCTTATTTCTTATGGTTATTAACCTTTTTAAGCATATTTATCAACACTTGATCCCCACACAACATTTTTATCATCATATATTCATCATATACATATACAATAAGAAAGAAAATACATTTGTTCTTTACAAAAATAACAAGAGAAAATGGAGAGGATGATCTTCTTTACCAACCAAGTGTATATCTTGTTTTTGGAAGACAAGAACTTGATGAACACCAAAAGTAACTCCAAGATCATCAAACACCAAGAACAATAGTTGAGAAATCAGCCCTAGGACACAATCAAATCACCTCCTTTGTTGTTAATATGGCCACCAAATGATTAAGGCTTCAAGGTAACTCCATGATTGAGCTAGATAACAAGTATTTCATGGCTAGAAAAGATCAAATAGGGGTGTTTGTTCATGAAAGTGGACGGCAATGGTGATGGTATTGAGAGGATTTTGAGGTTGTTTGCATGAGTGAAAATGGTATGTGTGAGTAGCTAGTGGTTTTGTTGGTTTGAGTGGAAGGAGTAAGCTTAAGTGTTAAGCTAATGCTTACACTTGTAGCTAGTTAGTTAACATGATGCCACATCCTTAGATGTGGTGTCATGTGTGCCGTCCCATGTAAGCTAGTGGGGTGGGATAATGTATTTTCTCCCACCTCACTAATTTACGGGTATTCCTCGATTCTAGTTTTCTCGATTTACGTGCCCTCGGGTCGTTTCACGAAAAACGTTTTTATAAATTATGAATCAACGTCACAAAACGAATCCAATAAAAATTGTCTCATCAAAAACAGAGTTAAAAAACGTAAATACGTAATCCTAAGGTTTCCGGTTTAATCTTAAAGGACGCTAAATTATGCACGTAAGCCCAAATTTAAATCCGTAAATTGTGAGTTCGTCAACCAACATAAAATAAGTTTCAAAATATTATACGAGAAAATAATTCACTATCTGAAAATGTTAGATTGTCACACCCGAATAATCAAAGGCTTCCCCAATAATAATTTTTAAATTCCTCTTCACCTAAAACAAGAAAAAATTCGAAGCTCACATGGGCGAAAAATCTATGCAAAATTGAAAGTGAATGTCTTAAATCTTGAAGCCTTAAAGATAAAAAAATTCGCCTTAGCGTGAGGATATACGTCAAGTCATAATGAACACCTCATGGCGAGGTTAAATAAAAGACAAAGGTAAGACTAAAGCTATAATAAACACTTCATGGTGAATTTAAATAAAAGGTGGCTGTAAACCAATAGAAATTGGTAATAAGTCTCATGTTATAAACTGTTGTAAAACCGTGTTTATCGATCCTTTTTGTTGACTTAATTTTTTGACATCATTGTCTATTAGGAAAAATTATTAATTTGATGATTTTGATTACGTCGTTAAGGCTCTATTTTTGGACCTAATACCTATTCACGGATAAGTCAAAAATGTATTCTCGTGATTATTAAGACAAAAATAAACAATAAGAGATACACCTTGGGAATAAGGGAGTTTAAGTACGTCATTAGAGCATATGAGTAGTGTTAGCATTACTAACTTATAATGACAATGATCTTGTTTCACGCTTAGCATAGAATTCGGTGAAAATCGAGGACTACGAAATTATTTCTAACGAAGAATTCACGTGTTCTTATTCTATGATCCTAAACGTCCTATTTTGCGATGAAAACGATACATTAGGTCTAAAACACATATCGTAGTTAAATTAAATTTTTGTTTCAATAAATGTCATATAAAAATGAATTTAGGAAGTGCTAAGATACTTAATTCTAGCATTTTGTGAGGGCATGGTAATGGTTTAGTATGGGAGAGTGATGAGATGGCAATTATACATAGTCTCATCGTCCAAATCGGGCTTAAAACGAGTAAAAATGTCATAAATACCGTAATATATGCTTTTGTTTGTTCATTGTCTATTTTAGGTATGGATATCGTGAATTTAACAAAATATCACAAGATTCAAGAAAGAACCGAACACGGGAAACGAATCCGCACAAAGAACCAGACCCGAGCAATGAATTTCTAAAGAAATCCTTAAAGTTTGAATATTTGTCAAGAATGGTCCCTCATATTTTGAAGACTTGTCGCTTTATACCCTTGTAAATCTCATTTATACAAGTTTGTTCCTTTAAGTTTCAAGAAATGGCAAAACAAGCCCTTGAAGAATGCTAATATTGCACATTTAGTCCTTGTTTCATGCATGATCAAGTGGAGGGACCAAAATGTCATTTACGAAAGATACATACAAAGGAAATAAGCAAGATTATGTGAAGACTTATCATACACATTTTTGGAAAACCTAGGGACTACTTTTGACAACAATCCTAACCCAAATCCTATCCTTACCCGGTTTTGACCCAATCTTAACCCATCATTACAACCAGCCCTGCCCATCCTTCACACCATCTCCTACCCATAAGCCCAACAATCACCACACCATACCCGGCCCTTCTCCCACGTCACCCTTCCACCTCATCACCCTCCACCACTCAGATTCACCCACACCTCTACTATCCCACGTCACCCACTTTAATTATATTAATTTTCAAATTAATATTATTAATCCCTTATTACCGGGAAACACTTCCCCTAACCCCAATCCTTATAAACCCTAATATCCTAATCTACTCAAAACAAAGGGATAACCCTTCATACTTAGCAGATCCTAAATTAACCTATCACCAACCATGTAACACCCCCATTTTACCTTATAGCAGAGGAAGCTAATTTTTGAGGTATTACTATCAAAGTATCATAATAATAGAAAATGCTGAAAAACATTTTTGTTAATATGTCCTCATTCATTTATTCAGCGTTAAATAAAAACAACTATACAATTATGTACAACACAGGCTTTTCCCAAAAATCTAGTTTTATTTTCTAGAATGATAACTTTATTCAAGATACCACCATCCGCAGCCCGCCAGTCCTCATTCACCTAAAATATATGCCTTAAAGTCAACACAATGGTTGCGCGAATTCATAGGTTTTTAAACAATATTTGAATACAAGTAGGACTCCAGGACTACATTACTATACACCCAACTTATTTAAATTCATCAATTCATATTGCACTAGCTCATGACCTGCAACTAGACATTATCAGGAAAAGCCAACAAATTTTCCCTTAGGTATGAAGCTTCCCGGACTATCCTAAATGCAAAATAAAGCATATCTGTTTAGTCTAGGTAGGAACCTTTAGCTGCTAGCAAGTGCGACTTTCCCATATAGGAGATGTCAATATTAGCGCTCATTAAATGATTAGCGGTCCACGATTATAAAGAGGCTTAACGGCAACTAGTAAACGTAGTGTCAATATTAATATAGGCAGCATACAAAAACACATGTATTCCAGTTTTAGCATATATCCCTCTCACGGGTTTTCAAATCATTTATAAAACTTTAAAAGTGAGGCTATGAGCTCACCTTAGCCTAGAGAGTCATTAATTAAATCAGCTATACCCAATCACAATCTTCTCATAATATCTAAGTTAACACACAATATATAGATATGTCAAGTCATACTCTCTGAGTTCAGTCTTTTATTATTTCATGTATTTATCTTTGATTCTTATATTTTGTTATTATAGTATCATTGTTCGGGCCATTATACTTAGAAGCCATTATATAAACGTTTGAGGAGCGAGAGCACTTTAAATCGTAAACCTAACCACTAAGCCAGAACGTAATATCGAGATGTAACATCTTTGTACAAAGCTCCCTACTAACATGACACATTATACTTTATTACATTTTATGTTCTTTAGTTTCAATATTGGCAAAAATAGTCCTTATAGTTATATTTTAGCGTAATTACACTTTTAACCTTTTAAGTATATAGTTTCATTATATTGAAATTTAATCCTTCAATATTTAACCTTAGGGTCTCAAACTTTCCAACTTTTATTATTATAGCTTTAACTTTCATAAAATGACACTTTTGGACCAAAATATCAAATAGTTTCAAAAATGACAGTTTTGGTCCCTATACTAGGATTTTAAAACAAGGTTTCAACACACATTTATAATCATAATAACAACATTTTATCAAAAATATAGCTCTAGAATTGGATTGTAAGTCATTATTTCATATAAAATAAAAAACTAGGGTTTTAAGACATCTTTAGCTTGTAACTTCCATTTAAATGGATGAAATGACTTAGTTCTTTTTAGATTGTATTTTTAACATAATTTTGGCATTATAACAAGTCTTATAATTCATTATAACAAGATCAAAGCTTTTTTAGTATAGAAATTACCTAGTAGCTCCTAAATGGCTCCTTATGGCTTCCTATGAACACTACTTGCTATCAAAGCTTGAAGGGATTAAATGGCTACCTTCTAGACCTGGTTTTTGGTCTTGTGGGATTTCCTAAGACGTTTATTGAAATGGAAATGGAGAATGGGTAGGGATACAAAGAAAACGGGGTGCAAGTATTCAAGTATGCCATACGGCTCTATTTATAGTCATGGCAACACTTAGTGTAAAACCCGCTTTAAAATTTCCTAGAACATTAATTACATGAAACTACGTATAAAATGAAACGATACGATTAATTCATATACTACACGCGACACGAATATTTTTATGTATATATAGTATATTAATTAGATATGATAAGTAATTATGTATTTAATAGTTACGTATAACATGTATAATGGTAACAAATATAATTCACGACATTTAAAACACGACTACGCGTAATGAATTAACAAGGTACGAAAATAAACTATTGTGTAGGTGTAATGGGCTAGTCAGTATAAAAAAACAATAAAGAAGAATGGGTCATGGCCCATTTACAAGCCATAAGCCATGTATAACAAAACACGTGGGGAGTACATATTATTTTAGGCATGATCTAAAAACCATAATAACCACAAAAATAAAAACAAATGATCGTTCTTCCATTCTGTTTGCTGCCGTCGACAAACACCAAGAAAAAAAAGAAAAGAGCGTAGCTAATTCAAGAATTACAAGTTTGTGTTCGTGTGATTAAGGCCTATACCATAACAACCAATACGGTATCGTTTAAACCCTTTTCTTTTTAATTATTTATGTTTAATTTTTCAATAATCAATTAAAAAGAATTAGGAACATGTTAATCAAGGAATTGAGCAAGAGTAAAAAAAGGGTTTCGGGTTTAGTTGTTGTAGGGATCACGTAAACCAAGACCAAACTTGGTCTCGGTGGTGTTTTGGTACACACAGCCGCAACCCCGATGGTCAGCGTGTGTCTTGTGAAATCGGTGGCAAGCCCCCAAACCCCAAGCAAGGGCGTTTTGTTTGAAACCGGTGGGAACCGAGACCCTATGATCTCGGTGGTTAGGATATACAAAACGGTGGGTAATTTCATACAAACAGCAGGAACAATTATATAGACAGTGGTAGATATAGTGGGAAGCAGGAACAAGTATGAAAACAGTGGGGACCCTTTGCTCAAAGTTAAGGGGCTGTTTGGTTTACAGTTTTAGGCAGTTAATGGGGTGTTTGGCTAAGTGCATAAAAACATGTATTTTTATTTTATTTAATTGGTTTGAATAAAACATGTTAATCAAACTAGTTAATATGCAAGACTTAGGATATAGTTTATTTAAATAAAACATGGTTTAATTATGTACATTTTATTTAATTAAAACTTATGATTAAATAATTATTAATTTAATTATTCATGTGCTTTAAATTAATTAAACTTAGCTTAATTAATTTATATCATTGTAAGGTAAAGTTTAATTATTAAATCATGGATTATTATTTATTAATAAATACTTATGCCATCATGTAATATTATTATTAATTAATACTTATGACTTTAGACTAAGTATTTAGCTATTATTAAACTTTACCATATAATTATACAAGATATATTATAAGCTTATTAAAACTATATGTTATGTCATTTTTATTATTTAATAAGCCTATTATTATTTATGGTAATATATTATTCATGGAAACATGTAAACATGGAATTATATTAATTATCGAAACATGATAATTATGGAGAAATATTAATTATGGTAACATGCTATTTATAGAAACATGCTAAATAAACTTTCTATTTTTGGAAACTTACTAATTATGGAAACTTTCTATTTTTAGAAACTTAATATATATAGAAACCTGGTAATTTTAGAAAGTTACGCATTATGATGCAACAAGTACTTAAACACATAGAACCATGAATTACATTAATCAGAACACATGAAACATTAAGAAAACACAGGATTAACCATGAATCGGTAAAACAAGTCTAGAACACTTAAAAACAAGACAGGAACAAGTAAACAAGTAATAACACGTCAAGTAAACTAATAATCAGTTAAGTATAAGTTAATCAGACAACTCATACACGCCCCTCTTTATTATGTAGCACTTATGGAGTCGGAGTAGGATTATTCGCGTCATCTTTGTTCACATTACTGAAACAAGGTACGGATATTTCGTCCTTCAGTAAGGACATCTTTCTTCCTATAATAGGATTCCCCGTTTGCAGCCATCTATTTCCCCAGTAGTTTAAGTGTCTTAAACACACTAGTATATGTATGATTATTTTAGATTGCCTAAGCTATATACATGCATGCCAGTTTCACTTAGTTATGGGGGTTCCATAACCATATCACTTGAGGCACCGGTGTTATGAGTCTTCTGTGATGAGAGTGTGATTGCTCGCAGCGTCCCATTATAGTTTTGGCAAGTATTATTATTATCATGTGGGGCTAATGGGTGCATCCTAGGACAAGTAGTATGATTTTCATGGTAATTGCGGTGTGTGCCTTGCATCCGGAGCTGATCCCTTCACTCATTATATATATATATAATTAGAGGCAGCCCCTCTAATTGCATGACGAGGTAACCCCTCTATGTATTCATGCACGTTGACATATCATGATCTATATGGGCTCTTGGGCATATTTAAAATACAGTTTCAATATAAACTAAACATAAGTCTTTTCAGAAATATAAAATCAGTTTTTTTGGCTAAAGGGGTCAATCCCCGGTAAAATATAGTAGAACCCAAAAACCATAAAGTACAATGGAATGTGACTAAATATAAAATCAATTTTTTAAGCTTTAACTAGGTTTTCCAAAACTTACATTATTCCGCTGCACTATCAGTTCATACTTCCAGTTTACTTTACTTATGATATTCATTTCATTGTCATTATATCCGTTCACTGAGCGTATTGCTTAGCTGTTATTTTCCTTTCCATGTCCTAAAACGCCATGTACCCATGGACAGACTTTCGTACATAGGATGAAAGTTGCCTTATACTTCTTCTCCTTTTACCTTCTTGTACTTATGCTTATTTGGACACTTGTTTTGTCCTTCTCAATTCATTTAGTTTATTTATGTTTTTGGCATATGTAGGGGAATCGATGTTTTATTCCAGTTTTCCCTTTTGGTCATGTATGTTTGTACATATTACCTTGCATGCTTTGATGATACACCATAATTATCCTGTGATGTTCCATTTATCAAAATGGGGCGTTACACTTAGGCTCTAACTTTGGCATCTAAACTTGTAACATAGATATAGGGATGACTAATGAAGGCTAGTGAAGCTCTACACAAGTTCTTAGACCCTAGCTTCAATCTAATCCTCACTTGTGGCTAGAAATGTGTCATAGAAAGGTTTAGATGAGAATGATGATGTGTATCAAGCAAGGAGATGATGCACCTACTTGTCACCACTCCTAAAATATCTTATATTTGAAATTGTAATTGAGGGAAATGGTTTCAAAAAGTGGTTTTGGAGGCAAAATACAAAATCGGATCGTAATTTTAGGGCATGTAACTTATGGTTTGTGTTTTTGGTGGTTGGGGATTTAGGAAAGTTATTAGTGAATGATTAAGGCTAAATTAGTGTAACACCCCCAAATTTATACAACTCAATACAGCGGAAGACTCGTTGGTGTTACGGGATAGCACATTACTCACATCATAGATAATGCTTAAAAATCGCGTCGTTTAATAGTAAAGCATTTCCATTCATAAATATCAAAGTTACATAGGTCCCAAGTCATTATATTTCATACAGGTTTTACAAAGCATTTGAATGGAAATTATTATTTAAGTGCGGGCCATGAATTCTTGTTGTCTTCCCGAGAATTACCTTCAAGTACCTGAGATAAAACATGTTAAAAGAAAAGGTCAACGATAACGCCGAGTGAATTCATAGAGTTTAATGAAACCATTAATATATCATCGGTATATAAATATTACCGAAAATCATTTTGCATAAATCTTTGTAATATGCCATAAAATAGCCAAAGTCATTTTAATACAAATCCTTATCGAAAATCATAATATAGGCATTTGCCTTAAAAATCATTATACGAGCCAATGTCGTAAAAACATCATACAATACGTCTTATGACGTTGTATAAAGTTAATTAAAAACCGTTATATGAATATGGTTATGAAAAACCAAAACACGAACATAATATCAATAGTAAGACCCCATATTGCTAGTCAGGCAATATATCGTAATTCAGTGCATATAGGAGTGTTAGTTTTAGATTATTATAAGCCGCATGACATTGTTACCTTACTATAACCACAACGGGTAGCTAACCCAATACACAATTTTCCCATCTAAGTTAACGTGTCGTCACAATAATCACGCTATGGAAATCTTCTCATACATAAATTCGCTTACCAATCAATGTGGCACGACGGGGATCAACCGTCAAGGCGCGAACTGGGGCTATCGTCCCCAAATAGTACTATTATATGCATAAGCGTCTACCAAATCCCGGTAGTTCACAATTCATGCTAATGGGACTTTTAGTGACATAACCTAACTTTAATAATCCATTTTATTTCATCTATCGGGTCATTTAATTATTCATAGGGTCATACAATCATCCGAGTCCAAATCAATAAACAAACAATCGGGACAATTGGTGTCCTATTTTAGTAAAACTAACATGTTATCTCCCTCGCGGGTTTATAAAATATTTCATAAAATCATTTAAAAGAGTGCGAGGCTATGAACTCACATTGATGTGGGAAGGCGATTATCGGCGATTTGGATGTACGGTACGTGCTTCAATCACGGAAACTAAGACAAATAATACTCGTCTTAGACTATTGTCCAATGACTTTATAAAAATAACAATTGTGTATACATATGATGATTATATATATATATATATATATATGATGATCAAGTGGGTTTACATATTCTCATTTACTCATTTTAGTGTTATGTGTCGATAACTTTTATACTAGTTTACTAGTTTTACCTATTTACATATTTTAAGTCCAATAAACTTATTATAAGTTCTTTAACTTGTATTAATCCATTTCATACTTGTATTATCAGTATTTATACTTTAGAAGTTGTGCCCAAGTGGGTTAAGCCCAATAATTACTTTTTATAAGTGTTTTAGCCCATTTTGTTGTATTATTAGTCCAATATGCTAACTTAGCTCGTTAATGTCCGTATGTCACATAGTTCGGGTTTTATCGGTTTTTACTTGTATTAGATACTTATATATCAGTATATGACTTTTAAAAACTTTACATTAGACGGGTTTGATCGTCTAAGTTTTAATTTGCGAAAAACGTTAATTTTACGGTAATAGCCGAAAAAGTCGTAAAAATCATGTTTATAGTTTTATAACTTATAAAACTTATCAAACTACCATTTTTATAAAATTTCCATTTATTTATCCTTATACATACTTATATAAATGTATTATATAAGTTAGTGGGTTTTAATTCACATTTTATACTATTTTTATTTGAGTGCTTATATAATACTATTATACTTTAATTTCCCAAAATCTGATTTTTACTTTCATGTTCACCAAAACAACCATATCTAGAGTTCTATATGGAGATAGAAGCTCAAATTTTTATGCCATAAACCACATGGTATGTGCTCCATTTAACTCTCATATGGCTACTGTTGAATCAACTTCTAAGTATTTTATAAATCGTCCAATACAGTGTACTCAGATTTGTACTCTAAACTTGTTTTGATCATATCTCACTCATCCTAATGATTACATTGCATGGCCAACTCTCACATGTGTACAAGACATATTAATTACTGTATATTAATTTATTCATGCCATTTTATCAGTTCATCATATGATTCTTTACTGTTTTATACAGCCTACTAAATTAAGCAAGATTAACCATTTTTTCATATAGTTTTTCATCTTTTTACCCATGATTATCAACACCAAATCCCCACATAATATTTTTATCATCATATATCATCATAGATATATACATTTAAGAAGAAAATACATGATTACATAATCAAAATTAACAAAAGGATGGGGAGGACAATCTTTATACCACCATGATGATGTAGGTTATGATCAAGACATGGATTTTGATGGAGAAACTTGTGATAAACCAAGACCATCTTCAAGACCACCATTCTTCAATAACTCCTTGTGGAAAATCAGCCCTTGACTCCTTTAAAAACTTCTTTCTAGATGTTAAAATCACCTCCAATCTTCATCTTTTCAAAGGGTTATCAACATATGTTGAATATAGATGAAGTTTATGGTTAAATTGATGATGATGATGGGTGATTTGGGGTGGTGTTTGGACGTTCACCATGAGAGAGTGGTTTGCATGTGGTGTGTGTGAAAAATGGTTTGTAGCTAGTAGTTTTGATGTGGTGAAGTGGTTTGTAAGCAAGCTCAGGACAAGTGTCCTTAGTTAGCTTATTAAGTTGACACCAATGTGTTTGTATGGCTTATACTTGCCATCCCATGTGTGGGGGTGGGGCAAGTTTATCTTCTCTCATCCCCATTTAATTACAGGTACTCCTCGATTTTAGTTTCGTCAATTTGCGTGCCCTCGGGTCGTTTTACGAAAAACGTTTTTATAAATTATGAATCAACGGCACAAAACGAATCTAATAAAAATTGTCCCATAAAAAACGGAGTTCGAAAACGTAAATACATAATCCTAAGGTTTCCGGTTTAGTCGTAAAGGACGTTAAATTATTCACGTAAGTCCAAATCTCTTCTCGTAAATTTTTGATTTTATGAACCAACTCAAAATTAAAATCCCAAAATAATAATCACGGATAAATTTATTTTCTGAAATGTCGGACTGTCACCAAAGATGGTGTATGTAAACGTAAGCACGTAACGTAGAATCCTCCGGTTTAGACGTAGTCGATGCTACTTCAAGACGTAAATCCAAATTTCTTCCCAGAAATGAGTGAGTTCATAATATAACATTAAAATAATGTTTTTAAATAATACTTGAGAATAAAATATCAACCATAAATTGACGGATTGTCACAGTATTTACCCCTAAACAGGATCTTTGTCCTCAAAGATCATATTATCTTACTACTCGCTTCTTATAGAGTTAAAGCCATGTGGGTATTTCTTCCACATTCGGTCTTTTCTCACAAGTGTAATTCATTACAATACGCGAGTGTCATCAAACATAACTACGGGAATAAGATCAGGCTTAATGTTGACTTACTTTCTCTATCCATGATGTTCACGGGTTTTTGATGAATGCAACTTTTCACCGATCTAAACTTTATCAAGAAGAATTCAGATTTTCACTTGATAGGCATTTTATCAAGTTCGATATACGAAACATAATTCACGTAGCACTTGAAGTCCTAGGGTAGATCCAGCTTATATGACTTTCATACCATCTTTTACATCATCTCTATGGTCCCATAAAACGAGGACTTATATCCCATGATCCTTCAGATCATCAATTCATTTTTCCATGGTTAAAATTTTGGCATAACTTCGCCACCCACCTGGTACTTCAAGATCTACATTTCATATTCACATAACCTCCTGCCCACTACCGGCAGTCAATAATCAGATCCTAATTTCAACAATCATTACAGTTCTCGCGGGTCGAGTATTTTGTAAGGTTAGGTTCGCTATCAGAGGAAACCTTAAACCTAAAAGACATGTCCAACTCACAATGGGTGTATGTCGGGTGTCTTTATCTCAACTCCTGCTTACAGATGCTCTAATATTATATCCTAACAAGATTCGATCTTGATACTAACACGATAATTATCAAGGATAATCTCTCCAAAGGAAAATGATTTTACAGTCTATTACCAAAGGTCAATCATTCAAACATAAAACAACACTTATAGTATTTTGTATCGTTACTTTACCTCGTCCCTTCGATTGGGGTGGTACAGTACTCTCATCAAGATTCGTTCTCAATGACTTCTGAGCAAATCTCTAGAAATTCGATGCGAAGCGAGGATCTTGATAGAGATGATCGATACAGGCACACCATGTTTACACAACTCCTTTAAATACAAAAGAGTCAATTTATTCATCAAGAATCTATCATTAATAGGAATGATATTAGCAGATTTGGTCAGTCTGTCGACGATGACCCAAATCAAATCAAATTCAGATGATGACCTTTACAATAGCTCGACGTTTACTAATGTATGAGGCGGTGTATGCCTTCATAATTTGCCATCAGTACAACTTCTTCAGATAAAGATACACTTAATCAGAAATGGCATGGATAGAATACTTATACTTACGGGATTCCAGCATGACTAAATCTCAAAATCTCCACATTTAGGCATACACAAGTGGCCTTTAAAACATTTAACACCATCGGCTTCTCAATTCTAATGGTTCACATTAGCCGCGAACCCCCCCCCCCCCTTTTTTATTGTTTGGCAATTTATTTTGCACCGTCATTATTAAGAAACACATCCTAATTGATTCTTTATCCTTTCTATATAATGTGTCAGTATCTACATTCACCTTTCCTGATGAAATAATTATCATGACCACAATTTACTCAGAAATTCTTTCTTCATATTTTCTAAGTTTTGGTTTCGTCTCAACTATTATCTTTGTTAGTTTCGCTCAATCCGACGTTTAAAGCGTCGATAATTATTACAAGTAATTAAATAATAAATATTTAATTTTTCTGGAACGTAAACGTAAAAGTTTTTAAATTTTCTCAGTTTGTCCAATTATATAAAAATGTTCAAAATAAATTTGAATTTAATTTACACAAATTTTTTTTAATTTATCGGAAATAATTAGTAAGATCCGTAAATGTTCAGAAATAATTTACACAAATTTTTTCTTAGTTGAAAAGCAAAAATTGTCGTTTCAAGTTTTAAGTCATGGTTTAACGGTTTCCTCAATCCCTCTTAGGTTGTCTTGAGGTGTACACAAACATTTACCCCTAAACAGGAGTTTAGTTAAATGATTTGTGTATAAGGGAATAATCCCTTAAAAATCCTTTGTTAAAACATTTTTCAAAACATATTGGCACTTTCTTTTTGGTAAAACCCAAAGTCTTAAAAGGGCTCTTAATTTTTGAAGAGTCAATAAAGATTCCATTATTTATTAATCACACGGTCAAATAATGTAAAGGATTTAGTCTTTAATCACATGTTAAATATTTAAGGTACAGGTTTTTATTGTTCGGTCAATTCACGGCAATCTATAAATAATTACTAACTCCTTCCTATACTTATAAACAAACAAATGGTCCTTAATGATCACAAGCATGAATTTGTCAAATTACAGCCTACACACGCGATTCACCAAATTTACGGATGCTACATGTGTATTATTCAATCCAAACGACATCACGTGAAACTCATAATGTTCATTACAAGTACCGGATGTAGTGATAGAATAGATAGTATTTTTCGCATATGCGAAGTTGATGATAACCATGTCGTGGATCAAATCTTTAGAACATATGCTAGAACCTTGTAAATGATCGAACAAATCTATCATCTTGGGTAGTGGATATAGATTTTTAATCGTCAATTTACTTAGTTCACGGTAATCAGTAAACATAAGGAATGATAACACCATAGCTCTTCATGATGACGAGCTCGGTAGAATAAAATCTTTCTCTGACAACTCTCTCAGTTGTACGGTAATTCCTTTAATTCAGACGATTCTGACGTACAGTGCACACGCCACAGGTGCAGCACCAGGAATATAATCAATACCAATTTCAACTTGCCTTACTGGCGAAAGTCAAGGTAATTCACCAGCAAATACCTCCTAAAGTTTCAGATAACAGAAACATCTTTTAATAAATTCACATTAGGTTCTTTCTAGATTATAATATCTATGACTAATTCACAACCATTCATGGTATAATTTCAAGTCTAAATCCAGGATATTGTCATCCGTCAAGAATTATTTAGATCGCTTTTGATATTCAACATCTTATCATTTAGGGGAATTCTATTCGAGTTCCCATCAATTAAGACAATGTCATCATGTCATAATCAATCAATCCATTCTACTGGCACTATCAACTTTTCGGTTTCATTACCCTTGATAAGATGTGAACTTCTCAAAAGACTAAAAATAACTCATAATCCTTCACAAATTCAGGGATATATGGAGACACAACTACTATTAAAAGAGTAAGGTCAACGCATAATCTATGCGAGAGAATTTCAAATCAGATACAGACGAAAATATTTAACGAATATGAATATATCCCATGTTTTCATATTTTGAGTACGCATTCGAAAGCTCCTCGGATCGTTACCCAGGTCATTCAAATGAAATCAAATCATAAGAAATGATAAGAACGTCAATACATCCAGTCGGGTATCAACACTCGGTAATCAGATACTTTTCCAAAGAATCTCACTACGGGAGAATTGGACAAGAAAGAATTGTCAATCGTCAAATAAGACAATTTCCACAGATGAGTAAATTCGACTCAGAAGAATAAATAGTACGGGCACATATGTAGGTGTCCCTATCAATATGTCCCTGTTTTTCACTTCTTGCAGATCTCATAAAATTTAATCTTTCACAATCTTCAAAGAAAATTTATTGTTTATTAATAATTTCATGGTGACTACTAATCAGCCTTGCATGGTCCATTTCAAATTGTATGTAGGCGCGCAACTATATACAATTTCAAGATTAACGATGCAATACTCAGTTCGTCAAAATTTTATCATCATGTTTATAATAAAAACATTTTCATGCTTAATTCTTAAATAAGAATCAAAAATAAATTTAAAAAGATTTTCTTTGTTATGAAAACAATTAAGTTTTCCAAGGTGTTTTATAAACAACTTCATTTTGATAACGATTATTTATGAGTCTCACTTTAAATAATCCATATAGTGATGAAAATCCAAATTTTCTCAAAGGATACTGTTTTATCTTTATAAAAAAATGAGTGATCTACAAAGGAGTGATGAAAGCTTGTTCACCAAGAACTAACTACAATATAATAGGAAATGAGCTTAGCCAATTAATCATGAGGTTCATGATCTCGATGGCACTCAAAAAGAATAATTCACAACGTAACTCAAATCGAGATGAGTACTTGTTCAATGGTTGCATCACTAATGCGATCATTAGGATGAAGCAATAAAAGATAGATAACATCGATACATGTAGAATTTAGCAATCAAAGGTAGTCTTTTCATCAATCACAAACAAGTCAAAATTGTACCCTAACACATTACGTGTTACTATGTCATACAATTCCATGAACTCATCCTACCAACTGATGTCTCAGTTAAGTTAGGGATTATTTTTAAAAGATACCACAATGAATATTAATCTACAAGAGTCATTAGGTGTCCCACCTGTCCTGGAAGATCCATCGGTCCCAATTCAAAAGAAGAATTCTTCAATTTATTTCTTGGACACTGGGCATCCTCGTTAGTGGACAATGGCCTAGGATTAACCCTTATCACGAATTAACAATCAATTAAAACCTTATAATTCAATCACAGGTCTCAACAACTTCCTCTTAATAATCTCATATTCCATACGGGTTAAATTTTACTTTATTCAAGTTTCAACCAAATTACACTCAATGCGATATCCTACCTCATTCTATAATACTTTCAACCTTATTCTTAGACCTTAATAGGGAAATAAAAGCTCGATATGAACAACACTTAATTTCCAATCCTATAGCTCTTTAATCAATAGTTATCAAATAAGTCACTTGTATGAAATGACTCACACATTCAATTAGACTTATCGGAAAGGTACTAGTGGCATGAGGCTTTTGGGTAATGGTTCCAATGACAGCCTCAAGTGCAACATTCACCCTTTCGATTTCAATTTAAGAATTGATGACAACGAATCAGATGACATCTTTCTAGGTGGTAACGTTTTGTCAAACTCCACTATATAAGGAAAGATCGTCATGATATCAATATCAGATTTAATCTCGCCAATTCCTCTTCAATATCATAATCAACTAATATCAACATTTCTACGAATATCAACCATTTGTTGGGATCATAAATATCCACAACTTGGTTTAGATCTAGGATAGCTAGAATTCCTACGAGAATAGCTTCGATTAATTTACTATGGGATTTAGAGTTCCTTGTGACAATCTACGTCGTATAAATACCTCGTATAAATATCAAAATAATCATCAAACAATCATGTAATAAAATTACATCATATGTATATATATAATCCAAGTTATATATATATTAAAATAACACTTCTCAGTCTGGCCTTGTCGGTAACTCGGGAATTCTTCGGCACCGTTATAGTCAAAAGATTTTTAGACATTTTGAGAAAAATGTTTATAGTTAAAAGATTTTGAAATGTTATATTCAAAACCTTAATTTTAAAAATCTTTCGTTCTCTATAACGAGAGCTCTGGTACCAAACTGTAACACCTCCAAATTTATACAACTCAATACAGCGGAAGACTCGTTGGTGTTACAGGATACCACATTACACACATCATAGACAATGCTTAAAAATCGCGTCGTTTAATAGTAAAGCATTTCCATTCATAAATATCAAAGTTACATAGGTCCCAAGTCATTATATTTCATACAGGTTTTACAAAGCATTTGAATGGAAATTATTATTTAAGTGCGGGCCATGAATTCTTGTTGTCTTCCCGAGAATTACCTTCAAGTACCTGAGATAAAACATGTTAAAAGAAAAGGTCAGCGATAACGCCGAGTGAATTCATAGAGTTTAATGAAACCATTAATATATCATCGATATATAAATATTACCTAAAATCATTTTGCACAAATCTTTGTAATAGGCCATAAAATAGCCAAAGTCATTTTTATAAAAATCCTTATCGAAAATCATAATATAGGCATTTGCCTTAAAAATCATTATACGAGCCAATGTCGTAAAAACATCATACAATACGTCTTATGACGTTGTATAAAGTTAAATAAAAACCGTTATATGAATATGGTTATGAAAAACCAAAACACGAACATAATATCAATAGTAAGACCCCATATTGCTAGTCAGGCAATATATCGTAATTCGGTGCATATAGAAGTGTTAGTTTTGGATTATTATAAGCCGCATGACATTGTTACCTTACTATAACTAACAACGGGTAGCTAACCCGATACTCAATTTGCCCATCTAAGTTAGCGTGTCATCACAATAATCACCTATGGAAATCTTCTCATACATAAATTCGCTTACCAATCAATGTGGCACGACGGGGATCAACCGTCAAGGCAAGAACTGGGGCGATCGTCCCCAAATAGTACTATTATATGCATAAGCGTCTACCAAATCCTGGTAGTTCACAATTCATGCTAATGGGAATTTTAGTGACATAACCTAACTTTAATAATCTATTTTATTTCATCTATCGGGTCATTTAATTATTCATAGGGTCATACAATCATCCGGGTCCAAATCAATAAACAAACAATTGGGACAATTGGTGTCCTATTTTAGTAAAACTAACATGTAATCTCCCTCGCGGGTTTATAAAATATTTCATAAAATCATTTAAAAGAGTGCGAGGCTATGGACTCACATTGATGTGGGAAGGCGATTATCGGCGATTTGGATGTACGGTACGTGCTTCAATCACGGAAAACTAGACAAATAATACTTGTCTTAGACTCTTGTCCAATGACTTTATAAAAATAACAATTATGTATACATATGATGATTATATATATATGATGATCAAGTGGGTTTACATATTCTCATTTACTCATTTTAGTGTTATCTGTCGATAACTTTTATACTAGTTTACTTGTTTTACCTATTTACATATTTTAAGTCCAATAAACTTATTATAAGTTCTTTAACTTGTATTAATCCATTTCATACTTGTATTATCAGTATTTATACTTTACAAGTTGTGCCCAAATGGGTTAAGCCCAATAAATACTTTTTATAAGTGTTTTAGCCCATTTTGTTGTATTATTAGTCCAATATGCTAACTTAGCTCGTTAATGTCCGTATGTTCCATAGTTCGGGTTTTATAGGTTTTTACTTGTATTAGATACTTATATATCAGTATATGACTTTTAAAAACTTTACATTAGATGGGTTTGATCGTCTAAGTTTTAATTGGCGAAAAACGTTAATTTTACGGTAATAGCCGAAAAAGTCGTAAAAATCATGTTTATAGTTTTATAACTTATAAAACTTATCAAACTACCATTTTTATAAAATGTCCATTTATTTATCCTTATACATACTTATATAAATTTATTATATAAGTTAGTGGGATTTAATTCACATTTTATACTATTTTTATTTGAGTGCTTATATAATACTATTATACTTTAATTTCCCAAAATCTGATTTTTACTTTCATGTTCACCAAAACAGCAATATCTAGAGTTATATATGGAGATAGAAGCTCAAATTATTATGGCATAAACTACATGATATGTTCTCCATTTAACTCTTGTATGGCTACTGTTGAATCAGCTTCTAAGTATTTTATAAAAATCGTCCAAAACAGTGTACTCAGATTTGTACTCTAAACTTGTTTTGATCATATCTCACTCATCCTAATGATTCCATTGCATGGACAACTCTCACATGTGTAAAAGAAATATTACTTACTGTATATTAATTTATTCATGCCATTTTATCAGTTCATCATATGATTCTTTACTGTTTTATACAGCCTACTAAATTAAGCAAGATTAACCATTTTTACATATAGTTTTTCATCTTTTTACCCATGATTATCAACACCAAACCCCCACATAATATTTTTATCATCATATATCATCATACATATATACATTTAAGAAGAAAATACATGATTACATAATTAAAATTAACAAAAGGATGGGGAGGACAATCTTTATACCACCATGATGATGTAGGTCATGATCAAGACATGGATTTTGATGGAGAAACTTGTGATAAACCAAGACCATCTTCAAGACCACCATTCTGCAAGAACTCCTTGTGGAAAATCAGCCCTTGACTCCTTTGAAAACTTCTTTCTAGATGTTAAAATCACCTCCAATCTTCATCTTTTCAAAGGGTTATCAACATATGTTGAATATAAATGAAGTTTATGGTTAAATTGATGATTATGATGGGTGGTTTGGGGTGGTGTTTGGACGTTCACCATGAGAGAGGAAGGATGAGAGAGTGGTTTGCATGTGGTGTGTGTGAAAAATGGTTTGTAGCTAGTAGTTTTGATGTGGTGAAGTGGTTTGTAAGCAAGCTAAGGACAAGTGTCCTTAGTTAGCTTATTAAGTTGACACCAAGGTGTTTGTATGGCTTATACTTGCCATCCCATGTGTGGGGGTGGGGCAAGTTTATCTTGTCTCATCCCCATTTAATTACGGGTACTCCTCGATTCTAGTTTCCTCAATTTGCGTGCCCTCGGGTCGTTTTACGAAAAACATTTTTATAAATTATGAATCAACGTCACAAAACGAATCTAATAAAAATTGTCCCATCAAAAACGGAGTTCGAAAACGTAAATACATAATCCTAAGGTTTCCGGTTTAGTCGTAAAGGACGTTAAATTATTCACGTAAGTCCTAATCTCTTCTCGTAAATTTGTGAGTTTATGAACCAACTCAAAATTAAAATCCCAAAATAATATTCACGGATAAATTTATTTTCTGAAATGTCGGACTGTCACCAAAGACGGTGTATGTAAACGTAAGCACGTAACGTAGAATCCTCCGGTTTAGACGTAGTCGATGCTACTTCAAGACGTAAATCCAAATGTCTTCCCAGAAATGAGTGAGTTCATAATATAACATTAAAATAATGTTTTTAAATAATACTTGAGAATAAAATATCAACCATAAATTGACGGATTGTCACAATTAGGGTCCTTGGTTTGAAGATTAACAAAGGTTTGATGTGAAAATGGGAAGTATACTTTTGTAGATTAGGGTTTTCTAACGATCTAGGGTTTAATCTTAGTAAATGTGATTATCCTCCTCTTAGCTACTGATGTAAACTTAATTTAGGTCCTATAAATTGTGTCTTAAGTGTCCAAAGAGTTCTTACACTTGGTTTAATGGTTTAGTTTAGGTAAACATGTCTAAAGAGTGAAAATACCTATTTTGACCTAATTTACAAGTCATGCATTGAAATCATGTACCTTGTGAATTAGGATACATGTGCATTGTCTTAACATAATCTTATAATCTTAATTAAGTCGTATGAGTGTTTGTAGACTTGTCCTAAAAGACTAGGTTATGATTCCATGTAGATTTCTTAATATAAGAGTTTCTATATCATTAAGCCTAATGACTTTTTATTTCGGGTAATTAGGATTATTATCTTAATGTAAGCTTATTCTAAGTCTTATATGATATGTTTATGACTTCTATGGGTTCTACATTCTTAGCTTAAGGTTTTATATATGTTGATCAGATTCTAGGGTTATTTAAGTAAGCTTAAGGTTCTATGCTTTGAAAACTTCTACTTTATGCTTTAAACATTTGTAACTAAGTTTAAGATAAATGTATGATTTTATTATGATACTTAGTTGAGTTTTATAATTTGTTGCAAAATATTAGAGTCTAATTCATTATAGATTGGATTTTATATTCTGATCTTGGTTTTAGGTCATTTTCTTATAATTAGCTTGTGATTAGTGAATATTAGTGTTTTGTGATTATTTACCTTTTCTTTATATGGTAGATTAGAATTAGTATAAAGTGTTTAATAATAGTACATAGTTATTTTGTAGTTATATTGCTTGAAATATTAGTTTATAAGGGATTTCTAGGGTTTCTATGGCTATTTAGGGTATCCTTGTTGTATTTGAGTTGTTCTTATTCATTATTTGTACGTATAGTTATCTTAGAACTCAAACTTGATATATACATAGTGTATGTAACATATAGGCATATGTAGATGTGATAATTGAGATAATGAGTATTCATATATTCAACAATTTAGTCACACATCATAATAAAAAGCAAAAATTTCTTAGTAAAATCACCTCTTTATTTATAAACATAGATATTACATTAGTCAAAACTACTGGATATTATAGTCTCTTCCCCTTATTTTAAATCTCGTCCCAGGATTTAGCTAGAACTAGGGGTAACAGAAGAAAATAGATGCGGATATTGAACTCGAATTTGATCTTCACGTTCCCAAGTATACCCAGGTTCTCTCTTCGAGTTCCGCCGTACCTTAACTATTGGGATATGGTTCTGCTTCAAGCGTTTCACTTCTCTATCCATAATTTCTACAGGGTCTTCTACAAATTTTAACTTATCATAGAGTTGAAGTTTTTCATCGGTATGATGAGAGATTCATCAGATAAGCATTTCTTCAGATTCGAAACATGAAAAATATTGTGAACATTACTAAACTCTTCAGGTAGCTCTAGTTTATATGCCACAGGGCCAATTCATTTGGTTATTTTGAATGATCCTATATATCTTGGATTCGGTTTCTTCTTCTTTCTGAATCGGATAATTCCTTTAAGAGGCGAAACTTTCAACATAACACGATCTCCTACTGCAAAATCCAAAGGTTTACGTCTAGTATTAGCGTAACTCCTTTGTCTATCTTGTGCAGCTTGTAATCGCTGTCAAATTTGAACAATCTTTTCAGTAGTCTCATGTATTATTTTTGGTCCTATCAACTGAACACCTCCAACTTCGACCCAGCAAACAGGCGATCGACACTTTCTTCCATAAAGTACTTCGAAAGGCACTGCTTTAATACTAGCATGATAACTATTGTTATAAGAGAATTCTACTAAAGGTAGATGTTTCTCCCATCCTTTTCCAAAATCTATCACACGAGCTCTAAGCATATGTTCAAGAGTTTGAATAGTCCTTTCACTTTGTCCATCTGTTTGTAGATGATATGTCGTACTCATGTCCAATTGAGTACCTAAAGCACTTTGCATCGATCCCTAAGATACATATGTCAAATGACTATCACGATCTGAGATAATAGATACAGGCACTTCGTGTTGAGAGATTATTTCCTTAATGTACAATCTCGTAAGAGTTTCCATACTATCAGACTCTTTAGTAGGAAGAAATCGCACAGATTTTGTAAGACGATCGACAATAACCCAGATGGTGTCATGTCCATTTGATGTCTTAGGTAATTTAGTCACAAAATCCATCGTAATTCTTTCCCACTTCCATATTGGAATATTTGGTTGTATCAATAGACCGGATGGTTTTTGATAATCTGCTTTAACTCTTGCACATGTTAAACACTTACTAACGTATTCTGCTATGATTGCGTTCATGTTAGGCCACCAATAGAGTTTCTTCAGATCTTGATACATCTTGTTGGAAACAGGATGTATAGAATACTTTGACTTATGAGACTCGTGCATAATCAAATCTCGTAAATTACCATGGGTAGGTAACCAACTACAATTTTTAATACAACGAATTCCATCTTGACGAACTTCAAATTCTTTATCCATTCCTCTTAACTTCTCAGCTCCTACATTTTCTACCTTAAGTGCTTCTTCTTGTGCTTCGAGAATTTAGGTAGGTAACTTCGGTGAAAGAGTTATCAGATGATCTAACTCGTAACGGCTTAACACGCTCTTTTCGACTTAAATCATCTGTTGGGAATAAATTAAGGCCAGATCACTTGAGCGCTGACAAGAACAAATCAAGCGTTGACAAGAACAAAGCAAGCGTTGACAGCTCAAGCGTTGACAAGTTAAAGTCAAGCGTTGACACATTGAAGACCAGCACTGATGGAAGATATATTCTACGCGTGTATTATATTCTAGAATACTTCTAGTAAAGATAAGAACAATAATGTATTTTCTATATATATCTTTACCTAGAATAGTTGATACGTAGATTATTGTACAAGGCTTCTTATGTCTATAAAAGAAGGCCTTTAGGTTAATGTTTAATATAAGTTTCATATAAGTTTTTGTTCGTAAACATCTTTCATTGTAAGCAAGTTTGATATTGATAATCAAAGTGAAAGTTTGTTTATATCATTGTGTGTTCTTGTTTAAGTGTTAAATTCCGCATAACACTTAGATTCATAAAGCATATACAAAGGTTTCTCTATGTGTATTACTTGATCTAATCTCGTATACACAAAGCTAATCGATCTAAGTTTGGGATCAACAAGTGGTATCAGAGCTTGTTGAGGAACTTTTGATCTTAAAGAAAACCAGAACCCTAAAACTCACCAAAAACCCTAATTTTCTCAGAAACCCTAACAACAACATGTCTGAACCAATAAATTCCTCCTCCCCAGCTTTACCAAACATCAAGATTCCCATGCTTGATGCAACCAACTTTGACTTGTGGAAGTTCAACTTTGAACAATATCTGGGGATCTACGACTACACACTCTGGGAGGTTATTGAATATGGAAACACATTCAATAAAGCCCAAAAGATTCTTAATGTCATTGCTCAAAGAAAAGCTGTTGCTGGATGCTCTGAAGAGGATAAGAGAGAAAAACCTGGAGATGGTAGAGTTGTGTCTGCTGATGACATAGCAAAGAGAAGGGTTGACATGAAAGCCCTAAATATTCTGAAAGTCTCTTTGGGGCAAGAAAACCAGCATAAATATAGAGGCTATGAATCTGCTAAAGATCTTTGGGCAGCTCTTGAAGTTGCACATGGTGGCAATGCAGACACTAGAGAAGAAAAGAAAAAGAAACTCATGCATGATTATGTTGTCTTCAAAGCTCAACCCAATGAGAAACTGAGTAGTGTTAGAAGCAGATTGCTTGACATTACAAGCAAGTTTTCCTTCATGGGGACACAAGTTGGTGAAGTTGACATCAATGCTACTTTTCTCAAAAGTCTTGGTGAGGCATGGAAGATTGAGACAAGATCTATTCTTGCCAACAATACTTACAAGAGCTCCTCGTTTGATGACATCTCCAACAAACTAAGGCTTTTGGAAGATGAAACTCTTTTAGAGCAGGGAAGCAAGTCCACCACCAGTAACATGGCCTTATTTTCACATAGTGAAGGTCAATTCAATCAGAAGGACTCTTATATACATCCAATTACTGGATCATCATATGTGAGCGCTGGAACAAGTCCTGTCAACGTCTCCTTTTTTAACGCTGACACATTTACAAGTGACTCCCCAAGAGTTAAACCTGCTGGTTTGGACTTGGATACTGTTTGTGCTTACATTGCCTCTTTTCCCAATGGTTCAGTGATTACATATGAGGACCTTGAGCAGATAAGTGATGAGCACTTGGAAGAGATGGACATCAAGTGGAACATGGCTCTTGCTAGTATAAGAGCAAATAGGTGGAACAGAAGGTTTAAAAAGAAGATGACCTTCAATGCTAAAGACACAGTTGGATTTGATAAATCCAAAGTTTAATGCTACAACTGTCATCGTATGGGGCACTTCATAAGGGAATGCAGATCTCCTAGAAGACCTGATGCTGGTAAACCCTTAAGTCAGGTTGTTAAAGCTCAGGATTCCAAAGCCATGATAACAGTTCAAGGAATTGATGGTACAGGATGGGATTGGAGCTATCTGGCTAAAAATGTTGAAGAGGATAAAGCTTTGGTTGCTGATATTGAAGAAGAAGAGCATATTGAATATGCTCTCATGGCACACTCCTCCTCTTCATCTGATAATGAGGTATATGATGACGCTTTTTGTAGCAAAGGTTGTAGGTTAAACACTGAAATACTTAACAAAGAGGTGTTAAAATTAAAAGATGATATGAGTACTGAAAGATGTAAATTGTCTAATTACCAACTAGCTCTTACTTAAACTGAGAAAACCGTTTCTGAATACAAGAAAATGGAATTTGATTTAAGATAAAATCAATATTTTAAAACATGAGTTGGATGCTAGCATGGATATTAGAAACATCATGGAAAGGGTTAATGGTGAAATACAGGCTAAGTTAGATGAGGCCATTAAGAATAAAGATAATGTTGGCCTTAAAATTCAAAGATTTGATAGAGCCACCCAAACCCTAGGAGACTGTGTAGCTAAACAAAGGGGTCCTAAGGACATGACTGGGGTTGGGATGAATGATTACTCTTTGGTTCCACCACCAGCTGGTGACTTCTATGGTGTCCAACAAAGGGACTTATCTTGGACTGGTTTACCAGAGCTCCAAGAGGAGGAATTCATTCATCCACCAAGAGTTGTCACTCCAGTGGAAGAGTATCAACAAAAGTTGACTGACCTAAATGAGTGGAAGAAGGCTAACCCTACTCTATTTGTCAAGGGTGGCTTGCTATGTGAAAGTCCAAATGAATCAACACCCATTAAGGTTACTAATCCAATCACTGGTAAAGTTGTTGACCTAGGCTCAAACACTGTTAAAAGACCTAGCATTAAATATGCAGAGATGTATAGGAATACTAGGTCACCCAAGAGTCAAGTTAGCAATCATGGAACAGGCTTCTACTCTTCTAGACCTAAGGTTGTGTCTAGAAAAGCTTGTTACACTTGTGGCAGCTTTTCACACTTGGCATACAAGTGTGGCAACGTTCCCAAAGCCAGCGCTGACAGGAATAATTTCAGCGCTGACAGGAACAAAGTCAACGTTGTTAGGAAGTCAAACGTTGTCAGACCCAAACCTTGTGTGCAACAAAGTCCACAAGTGATTAGACCTGCCCCATTCTTTTCTAGAAGGTCTAACACTCATGGACAAAGACCATTTCAAAAGACAAACACCTGGTCAAATAGGCAATGGGTTTCTGTAGCAAACCCTAGGTTCAACGCTGACAAGGGTAATTTCAGCGTTGACAGGACAAATTCTAACGCTGACAGAAACGTGACCAGACCTAAATATTTGCAGCCACAAGGTAAGGGGTCTAAAGCTTCTTCAAGCTTAACATGAAGACCCAAGAAAGATCAAAACCCTAATGATAATGGGATTTCAATGACATGCAATAGATTTAATTACATTTCAAAGGTCATTACAAAACCTATTGGGGTTAACTGGGTATTTCATCCTAAAAAGGATGAGAATGGGGTTGTTGTGAGAACTAAGTCTGTTCTTATTAAACAACCAGATGAATCCAAGTCTTTTGAGACTTGGGTTCCCAAAGAAAACTAATTTGTTTTCTTTATGTGCAGGGCATTCAAAGACAGATCAATGATTATGGATATTGGGATAGTGGATGCTCAAGGCACATGACAGGGAAGGAAGACTATCTGACGAATTTCACCCCTATTAAAGATGGTGATAAGGTATACTTTGGAGGTGGATATGGAACTATCACAGGCAAAGGAAACCTTCTCACCAATAATCTGCGTTTTGAGAACGTCTTCCTGGTAAAAGAACTTGATTACAACCTGTTTAGTGTATCACAAGTTTGTGATAACAAAAATAATGTTCTTTTCACTAATACTGAGTGTTTGGTGTTAAGTAAGGATTTTAAGATCCCTGATGAGAAATATATTGAGTATAGAACACCTAGGCATAAGGACATTTATAATGTGAATTTAAATAGGATTAAAGTGAATACCAATATGTCTTGTTTTTATGCTAAGGCCTCAGTAGATGAGAGTAATTTGTGGCACAGGAGACTAGGGCACATAAGTTTTAAAAATATAAATAGACTTGTGAGGCTTGGTTTAGTTGATGGTTTGCCTGAGAAGGCCTTCCACAATGACCACTCTTGTGTTGCATGTCTTAAAGGCAAGCAGCACAAGGTCTCATTCAAGTCCAAACAGGTGCATACTAGTTCCAGACCTCTTCATATGCTTCACATGGACCTCTTTGGTCCAACAAATATAGAAAGTTTGAATGGTAAGTCGTATTTCTTTGTTATCACAGATGACTTTTCTAGGTTTACTTGGACATTCTTTCTAGCTATAAAGAGTGACACAGCTGATGTTCTTATTGATATTATCACTCAGATTGAGAAGAGGTCTGGCAATGAGGTTAAAATGCTTAGAAGTGATAATGGTGGAGAATTTAGGAATAAGAAGCTAGATGATTTATGTGCCAGGAAAGGAATTACTAGGCAATTTAGCATTGCTAGAACCCCACAACAAAATGGGGTTGCTGAGAGGAAAAATAGAACCCTAATTGAAGCAGCCAGAACAATGTTGGCTGATGCTCACTTTCCTATAGCCTTTTGGGCTGAGGCTGTTAATACAGCTTGCTATGTGCAAAATAGAGCATTGGTTAACAAAATTCAGAACAAGACACCTTATGAGTTACTTTGGGGTAGAAAACCTAATATTGGTTTTCTCAGACCTTTTGGTTGTCATGTAGTAGTGTTGGATACTAGTGATGCCTTAGGGAAATTTAGTGCAAAAGGTGATGAGGGTTACTTCATGGGGTATTCAGTGCAGAGCAAGGGTTATAGGGTTTATCTTAAAGAGGATAAACGTATAGTTGAAAGAGTACATGTTAGGTTTTTAGAGAATAAACCTAGTGATCCTGAAAGTGGTCCTAATTGGTTGTTTGATTTGGAACCCTTATCTAGAACTTTAAATTATATGCCTGTCACTAATTTAGACATTGTGAAGGTAACTTCAAATGTTGTGAAGGAACAAGTTGTTAATGTTTCAGGAACACAGGTTGATGAGAGGGTTGGATCACAAGTAGAAAAGACATCTCCTATCCTAGAGTATGTTACCATTCCCATTTGGACAGATGCTTTTGCTGCTGCTGCTGCTGCTGGACAAGATAATGGTGGTTTCCAAATACCACCAGATACAAACATGCATGGTCCTTCAGGCGCTGACAAAGGTAAATCTAGCACTGACAAGACCAATTCAGACGTTGATGGCTCAGACGTTGACAACAACAGTTCAAGCGTTGTTAGCCCAAGCGCTGACAAACAAGGTTCAGGCGTTGACAACAATTCTGCCCATCTTTTCTCTTCAAATTTTGAACAAGGTGAACCTTCTAATTTATATGAAGAGGTTCATCCTCATGTTGATGTAAGAGAGTCTGATGAAGAAGATATTGGCAACAAGGAGCATGAGGTTGAGGACACCAGACTTTTTGAAGGAGGAGTTCTCACTTCCACAATGAAGAATCACCCCCATCCCAGATCATTGGTGATATTATGACTCCAGTTCAGACTAGAAGATCTCATCAATGTCTTGGTGGGTTTATTGCCATTATACACAAGAAGGTTGATACCCCTCTTGTACAAGCATGTTTGTTTGCATGTTTTCTGTCACAAGAAGAACCCAAGAAAATATTTGATGCTCTCAAAGAACCAAGTTGGGTGGAAGCAATGCAGGATGAGCTTCATCAATTTGCAATTCAGGATGTTTGGGAGCTGGTGGATTGTCTTAGATATGTCAGACCTATAGGGACAAGATGGGTTCTCAGGAACAAAAGAGATGAAAGAGGCATTGTGGTCAGAAACAAAGCAAGGTTAGTGGCTCAAGGTTATACACAAGAGGAGGGGATAGACTATGAGGAGGTCTTTGCACCAGTTGCAAGGATTGAAGCTATTAGGATTTTTCTAGCCTATGCATCCTGCATGGGCTTCACAGTCTATCAAATGGATGTCAAGAGTGCCTTTCTCTATGGCACCATTGTTGAGGAAGTTTATGTGATGTAGCCTCCTGGTTTTGATGATCCAGAGAATCCAGATAAAGTGTATAGAGTCAAAAAGGCTATGTATGGCCTTCATCAGGCCCGTAGAGCATGGTATGGTACTTTGTCTACCTACTTGGTGGACAATGGATTCAAGAGGGTCACCATAGATCAGACACTATTTACAAAGAAGAAAGGCAAGGATGTGTTGCTTGTGCAGGTCTATGTTGATGATATCATTTTTGGGTCTACTGATCTAATGATGAGTGAGGATTTCTCCAAGCTTATGACAGACAAAATCAAGATGAGTGCTATGGGGGAGATGAACTTCTTTCTTGGTTTACAAGTTCAGCAGAAAGAAGATGGTATCTTCATCTCCCAGGATAAATAAGTTGCTGAGATCTTGAAGAAGTTTTGCTTTTCTCCTCATGAAAAGAGGGCTACTACTCCTATGGATAGAGAACACCCTTGGGGAAAGATTGGAGATGGGAAAGATGTTGATGTCAGGCACTATAGATCCATGATTGGATCCTTGATGTATCTTACTGCCTCCAGACCTGATATCATGTTTGCTGTGTGTGCTTGTGCACGTCATCAAGTGAATCCCAAAGAATGTCACCTTTATGCTGTGAAGAGGATATTTAGGTACCTAAGATGCTATCCTAGTCTTGGTTTGTGGTACCCAAAGGATTCACCATTGGAGCTGACTGCATATTCAGATAGTGATTATGGAGGTGATAAGTTTGACAGGAAATCCACAACTGGTGGATGTCAGTTTCTTGGGAGCAGGTTGATATCTTGGCAATGCAAGAAACAAACAGTGGTGGCTAATTCTACAACTGAAGCTGAGTATGTGGCTGCAGCTGCTTGTTGTGGCCAAGTGTTGTGGATTCAGAACCAGCTGTTGGACTATGGGTACAATTTCATGCATACTAAGATATTTGTTGACAATAATAGTACTTTATGCATCATTAAGAATCCTGTACATCATTCTAAAACTAAACACATAGAAATTAGACACCATTTTATAAGAGATTGCTTTGAGAAAGGTTTAATACAACCAGATAGGGTTGACACTGAGGAAAATGTGTCAGATTTATTAACTAAACCTTTTGATGCTGGGAGATTTCAATACTTGGTAACAAGTATTGGAATGGTCAATCTCACATAATATGTGTTTTGGAGTCTTTTTGTAAAAGTATGTACAGGATGATGCATTATTATTGTTGGTCTTATTGATGATTTAGATTTTCCACTATATTTTTCTAACACTGACAAAGGTTGCTTGAACACTGATAAGTGTTTTTGTAACGTTGTCAGCAATATAATTGTCTAACGCTGACAAAGCTTCCCCAACGCTGTCATGTGTTATCAGGGCGTTGTCAGCAACAATGTTAGTTTTGTGGTTTTCAATCTAAATGTGCAGATGGTGTTAGCAGTATACCATTGGATACAGAGTTGCTTATGGATCAATGGAGAAGCATTTGGAAAAGTTTTTATTTATGGATGATGGTTGGAATGTTTCATTCCTATCTTGACATAAATTTTTTATGTTCATGCATGTTTTAAGCAAACTTTTGTATCAGAGTTTAAGGGGAGGTTTTAGGAACCTTTAGGATTTTTGGGTATCCATATGATACTCTTATCACAATTCTAGATTGTGTCCACAGGTGAGTATGAGTTAGTTTCTACTAAATAATGAGGCACTGTAGCATGCAAAGTTGATATACTATGCATGCTGCCAAAACATTTTTGGCCTAGAATTGGTTGTGGTCTGTTGGGAGACTTGGAAATGATTTTGATATGAGATTTACCTGGGAGTAACAAGGATTTTATAAGGTAACTTGGTTGGTAAGAGTTTTGGTTAGCAAGGGACACTAGAGGACTGTTATGTCTATCTTGCTTATGCAAGTGTGCATAACTGGACTGTGCTTGCCGCCCTATAATAATTATCAGCCTTTGGTTATCTTCTCTAGGATAAATTACTTGCTAAGGTCATTTTTCATTTTTAAAACACTTTTATTTTTGGACGCTGACAAGAATTTTTCAAGCGTTGTTGTGACCAAATTGGACGCTGACATGGCTATAGGCAAACGTTGACAAGATTATAGCCGTTGGGCGTTGATAGGTTATTTTTGACCGTTGACACTCAATGGGACCTACCCAGTTGTTAATTTTTGACAAATTTTTGGGCCGTAATTTTAGGAGTTGTTACCTTCATTTAATGCATGAGATAACTTATAAGTTTTTCAATATTTTCATGATTGATTTTTGAAAATACTTGCCTCTTTTTAGGCCTATCACATGCATCTATTTCTCCTATAAATTTGGCTCCTATTTTAAACAGGGTATCTATAATTCTTGTCTAACAATTTTCTCTTATCAACTTCATCTTCTTCACTTCAAATTAACAGCTCTCATCAATGGCACCAAAGTTTAAACCAACAGAATTAGAATTGGGGTTCAGATCTCAACACAACATGATTGCTTATCTTGTCGCTGATGATACTCTGTTTCCTCAATACACACAAATGGTGGCGTATTTGAACGCATCCCCATTAAGGTATGCTCTTTCTCATGCTCCACTCATTCCAGTCACACACATTAAGCAGTTTTGGAACACTGTCAGTTCCTCAACATTTAATGGAGTGACCACATTGACTTCTATTGTTCATGGGAGATCTTGGGTGGTTACTGAGGCTTTGGTACGCCAAGCCTTGCATCTTGATGATGCTGATGGTATAGCCACCCTTCCCATAAATGAAATAGAACAAGGGATTAGGGCTTTGGGATATCCTTTTCCTGATGAGGGTACTCTAAATAAGTATCATAAGCAGGAATTTCCCCCAGCCTGGAAGTACCTCATACATGTCCTCCTTCAATGTTTGAGTCCCAAATGTACTGCTGATTGTAGAGGTTTTACTACTCTTTAGGAAAAGAGCGTAAATAGCGGAAAGTATTAAGTACGACGGTTTAGGAAAACCGTGCACAAATGACCCAATCACTTAAAAGAGAGAAGAGATTCGTTTCCCAAGGAGGTATATGTGTTGTGAGTTAACTTGTATTTCTTTGAGATTAATATTGAGAAGAATGGGGATGAGAAGATGAAAGACGGTTATGTTAAAATTAAACTACGACGAAAAAGACGAAAACGTAAAGCCGTGAAAAACTACCCAAATTAAAAATTATATACTAAGACCAAAAACAAAATCAATAATTTAAAAGACTAAAAACAAGTCAATAATAATATAAATAAAGACAAAAATCCAACAAAGATATTTTAAAACCTTTTATTAATTAAATATTTAATTTTAAATGCTAATTAAAGCCCTAAAATTAAATATAACTAATTCAAATGTCTAAAATATGATTTTGTTGAATAATCACTTAACTTATATTATTATAAGACTAAAAAGTAATATTCTAAAAATTAAAAGCTATTAAAACTATTTTTAAAACTCTAAAAATGATTAAAAATGATTAAAACCTAATTAAACTTAAAATAATTATAAAAATAAATCTAAAAGCTATAAAAATATTCTAAAAATGGAAATAGTCCTAATTAATGACAAAGAACCTAAGAAAAATGAAAAAAGAAATAAAAATAAAATTTTGAAAAATTAATAATAAAATAATATTAAAATATTGCTAAAAATAAAAAGTTTATAAAATTTGAAATAAAAAAATTCTAAAAATCCTAAATAATATAACTAAGAGAAAAACACAAATTAGAGCTCCTAAACCTTTTTTAATAATTTTATAAAAATCTTTAAAGTTTATAAAAAACCTTAAAATAATATAAAATTAAAAATTAAAGTTTATAAAACCAAAATAAGATGTAAACCTCAAGTTATATATTAAAAAGCTAAAAACTATTTTTTCTAAAAATTAAAAATCTTTTTTCTATTTTTTATTGCTTTTCTAAAATACGTCTAATAAATAAATTATAAAAAATAATCTAATAAGTGGAAAAATATCAAACCAAGCTTGAAAAATCAACAATCCTATTAAGATTCTAGGAAAATAAAAAGAAGCTAAAATTGCTTATTAAATAAGCTGAAAACGAGGGATTAAGCTACGGCTTTAGAAAATAAGCTAGAAACCAAATGACCTTAAGTATTAAACCTTGCCCTTCTATAAACAAGATTAAAGCTAGCACACTGGTAAGAGCCTTGAACCCTCCAACGAGAGGTCAGGGGTTCGAAGCCAGGCTAATGGTTTTTGCTATTTTTTTCTTTTTTTTTTTGTTTTTTTTTTTTACTTTTCCAACTCAAAACTGACACTGTTATCTTGCTAGAAACACAATTACACTCCCTTTTTTAGCTAGATTATGCCAAATCAAGAACCAAAAACGTGACAGATAGGCTTGAACACTTAGCAGAATGGCTTTGTGTTCTTGGTTAACTCACAAGTTACTAAAGCCAAGAGGAGCCTGGCTTATGGCTTATTTGGTGTATATTTTTGGAGCAATTGGGCACCCTTGTGCTTATTTAAGCACAAGGAGTCAATATAAATCAACAAAGAACACTTAGCAAGCAAAAATCAATAACCAAAGCACATAAAGCCCTATGCAAAGTTTCTGTGATGTATGAGCAAGGTCTGAGGACTTTTTGACAGACTACTAGCACTCAAGTGAACTTCAAACTCCAAGTTTAAACACACAAACTCACAAAATTATTCTCAAGCAGATTCAAACTCTCAATTACACTATATCTCAACAGATTTGAAATTTTAAGCAGCAAAATATCATGAAATTCAAACAGAAAGAGATTGTGCAGGCTTTGACTACTTGGTTTCACTTTTAACACACCAACTTGTACAAAACTTGTACCAAAATCAACTATAACTAGTAAGCACCCTATTCTAACTTTACTGAAAACTTTTAACACCTATTTAAATCACAATTCAAGCAATCTACCCTGCTAATCCTTGTTGCCAAACACCACTTTATTTCTGATTTCCACTTTTTAACAACTCAAAACCTTATAGAACCTAATCAAATTGATTCCAAAGATCATATATCATGCATACAATCACAAAAGAACATGAATCAATCAATCAAAACACACTTAAGCACCAAAATCATGCAGGATTATACAACTTGCTTTTTCTGAAATTTTTCAAGAGTAAAAGTAATTTACCTAAGGACCCTTACATCCAAGGGTCCTTGTGGTTGCTGAACCACCTCCTTATGCACCCGGGTGCATGCAGAACACAAAGATCAACAGCCTTCTTCACCTGCTCAAATCAAATCAAAAAGAACAAAAAAATACAAGCATAAACTATGTATATTTCTGATTCTTGTTTCCTTCTTTTTAAAACCATCCAAAAACTTTTCAGAACTACTTAACACGTTTTAATAACCTAATATCACTAGCAAATAACACTTCTTAACATCAAACTCCCTGGAACAGATTTCTCCAAAATTCCTTCAAATTTCAGAAAACCTTTGAAATATTTTGAAACCTCAAAATCACTTAACCAACATAAACTTGGAACTCAGAATCAAGCATAAACCCAACACACAACTTTTTATAAACTAAAAAGGAATTACAATTGAATTTTCAAATACCAAACTTTTATTTCACAAAAAAGGGATTACAAGAATTTATGCTTAAAACTGGAACAAGGGCTTTACACAATCTGTAAGCTCCTTATATACTACTCTAGGAAGATACTAGAAGGCTAAAAACATAAACCCTAATCAGTAGAAAATCTCCAAATTGCCCTTGACGCGTTTTGAGTGTTGAGGTGTCCTTTTTGATCTCCTTCGTTCATTTTTGCTTTGAGAGTAAGCTAATAACCTTAGCCTTTGATTTGGGACACGTCACAAGACTTGGGGCCAAAGGAATGTTGTGATTGGATGAGAGGGGAATTGGGGGTAGGGACCACACGCGTGGGATGAAGGTTTTTAGGAGTGGGTTTGTTTTCTGCATGTGTGAATTACTCGTGTGCACAAGTAATTGGGTTTTACCCAGGTTTAAGTGAGGGTAAATTCTGGGTGGGGTGAAAGTGAATAGTAAACCCCTTTGATCCGATTTTGGGGGAATAGTGGGTGTTTGGCGCAAATTTGGTTTAAATGTTTCATTTGTGACACATTTGGTCCCTATCTTTTGATTTTTTGGGCAAAACAAGTTTTCCAGCCCTAAAACTCGTTTCTCTTTGTTAATAAGTTTCCCCTATTGTCACTTTTGGCACATATCTTTTCCAAAGCTTTTCAAAGGACCATTTTTGCCATTTTGAGTATTTTCAAGGGCTGATCTTGGACAATGATGATCTTCAAAGGTCTTCAATGTGTCTTAATCTTCATGAGGGACCATATTTGGCAATTTGAATTTGTTGAGGGACTATTCTTGCCATTTCTTCAAAGTTGGATGACCTTTTTGTAATTTTGACAAACTTAAGGGACCAAACTTGTAATTATTAATATACAAGGGTTTTAAGTGTCATTTCTTCATTCTTGGAGGATCAATCTTGTTTGTCTTCAAGTCTTCAAGGGTTATTTGATGAAAATTCCATGATTAGGGCCCGGTTCATTGTACGGCTTCGTTTCTCGTGTTCGTTTTTCCTTGTATCTTGTGATCTTTTGTCTTTTTCACGATATCCATACCTAAAATACACAAGTAAACAAACACAAGCATATATATGGTATTTTATGACATTTTAATGCATTTAAAGCCCGAAAAGAACGATGAGATCATGTATAAATGCCATCTCATCACTCCCCCATACTAAGCCATTGCCGTGCCCTCACGCAATGCTAGAATAAAGTATCTAAGCATCACCAAAGTTCAATTTTATTATCCTTTATTGAAGAGTAAAAGACTTGCAACATACTACGAGATTGTGTAAAGACATAATGTATGATTTTCATCACCAAAATGTGACTTTTAGGGTCAAAGAATAGAAACAAGTCAATGTCCCTTAGCGTAAACTTCGTCATCCTTGATTGTCATACATTCCATGCTAAGTGCAAAAACAAGATCATTGTTGGTACAAGTCACAATGCTAACACTACTCATACGTCCAAATTGTGTAATACTTTTTCTCCCCGCAATCCTAGTTATTATAAAAGGAAATGGGTTACTAGCATTTTTATCTATTTGTCATGGATCACAAGTGATTCATATTGACTTATTTGAGTAGTTATTAGTCCGAAAGCAAAGTAGCACGATTTGATCAATAGTTAGCCGAAGGACAAAATCTTTTAAAACGGCTTCTCGTGTATCTCCTTAAGTTCATATCTTGGCATAACTCGTTTCACGATTTGAGACCTTTCTCGGACCGATATTTGGCATGTACTTCATACTTCAAATCTTGGGAAGACGTTCTCGAAATTATGGTCTTCTCTTCATATATTTGGAATTTCTTCACTTGACGTTTTTGAGAGATTCTTCATATAGGACCACGACTTCATCATTTTTCTTCAATCTTTACTTTGGATTTTGATATACAACGATCCGCCTCCTTTTCGGACTTGTATATATTCATCCTCATACCTTGTTAGGGTCTTTTTGGATAGACTTTCTCCATTCTTTAGGGGAGTAATAGCTTCTCGTCGTGTGTCTCGATCCTTCATATTGATTTTGGAATAATGATACTTCACATCATCTTTGGATCTTTAGCAAAAATAGAGCTCCTCATGCCTTGTTAGGGCCTTTTTGGATGATCGCCAATCTTCGCGTCCCGCTTCAATAAGTTATGCCTTGTCTATGAACTCTATTCAACCCCGAGCAACTTTTAAACGATCTTGCGCTAGAGGCTAAGTAACTTTTCAAATCGTACGACCTTACTTATTGCAATTATGTTTTATTCCTAATGCATTGATCTTATGGGAAGAAAAAGCCACAATTAAAAACATATGAGTTTTTGAAAGAACACTTTCATGTTCTACGTTTAGCATGATCACTTGTCTAACTCTATCATTTCTCGTTCTTCACTATATAAAGACCTCTAATTAAAGAGACTCGTGAATACTTAGCCATGCAAGTCAAAATTAAGCTAAATTTGGATTAGCTTTCATTAAGACTATATCAAATCAAAGTTTTGGGTTTTCAAGCCACCTATAGGATCTTGCACTTTCTTGGACTTTTTCAAGTTTAGAGAATGCGTTTTAAAGTTCCCTTGATAAGTGACTTTCTAGAATCAATTATAGGAACTTGCGAAAAGTTCTTGTTCTTAACCCGAATGAATTAAGACTTTCGCGTTTTAAAGCTCCCTATATAAAAGTCTAGCAAAACTTGAATTGAGCGGGTTAAGGAATGTAAATGGCTCCAAATGCCCATCAAGTCAAAAATTAACTCTTATTCTACCCATCGGAAAATATACATTCGTGTCTTAAAAACACTTATGAAAACTAAGAAAAATTTTAAAATTTGGCCATTTTTAGCCTTATTAGCAAAACATAACATTGAAAGTTGGAAAACGTGAGGGCGTAGCAAAGCAAGTACCTATTCACCCCCCCCCCCCCCCATACTAAAAGTAAACATTGTCCTCAATGTTTCGAGTCTAAAGGTGGAGCACCCCCATACTAGAGACGAAGAATCGAATGCTTAGGATCTAGCATGGAAAGGGTGATCAACAATATATCTAAAGCCGTTTATTAATTATGCTAAAAGATAATTGTTAGAACAACAAAGGATATGTCATGGATTCGTGAAAAACTTCTTCAAACGAACGATGGAGGCTCACGTAAACGAACACGAGAGTCTTCAATCGTAGACGATGATGATGATCTAGATAACACAATCACAAACAACCACGAGACAACGAGTTGGAAGGGTACAAGTCCCCTTATTAGTGAATATAAAGCATAAAGATAAGCATGGGATCTCCCCCACGAGGCACCTTGTTTTTGATTACCGAGTCATGAGCTCGACTCGATCCCCTCAATGCTAATTATCATTGGGGAAGGTGTCTTGGTCGGGGGCAACCATTGAAGGAATTTCCCCACCAAAGTAGTGCTTAAGCCTATGTCCATTCACCTTGAAATTGGGACCATCATCTTGAGCTAGCTCAATGGTCCCATATGGAAACACTTGTGTAATGGTGAACGGACCCGACCAACGAGATTTCAATTTCCCGGAAAATATCTTAAGACGTGAGTTAAAAAGCAACACTTCATCACCAACGTTAAAAACCCGGTTTTTAATCTTTGAATCATGAAACTTTTTAGTCTTTTCTTTAAAAATTAATGAATTTTCATAAGCATTATCCCTTAATTCATCCAATTCATTCAATTGTATTTTCCGGTGATCTCCCGCGGTCTTTAAGTCAAAATTAGCATGCTTAAGGGCCCAATATGCCTTATGCTCCAATTCAATGGGCAAATGACAATTCTTCCCATAGACTAACTTATAAGGAGTGCAACCGATAGGTGTCTTATAAGCGGTCCTAAAGGCCCATAAAGCGTCATCGAGTTTGTCGGACCACGAAGCTCGGTTTTCTCCAATCGACCTTTCTAAAATCCTCTTCAAAGCTCGGTTCGAAACCTCGACTTGCCCACTCGTTTGCGGGTGATAAGCCGTAGAAAGACGATGTGTAACCCCATATTTCTTTAGAACCTTTTCGAATTGGTCATTACAAAAATGGGTTCCACGATCGCTTATAATAGCACGAGGGGTTCCGAACCGAGAGAATAGTTGCTTCAAAAACTTCACTACCACACGAGCATCATTAGTAGGCAAAGCTTTAGCTTCCACCCACTTAGAAAGGTAGTCCACCGCGACGAGGATATATTTGTTGCCATGAGACGATGGGAACGACCCCATAAAGTCTATTCCCCATATGTCGAAAATCTCACACACTTGAATTATATTTTGCGGCATTTCATCACGTTGAGATGATTTTCCTTGACGTTGGCATGAATCACACGACTTTACAAGTGCGTGTGCATCACGATAGATAGAAGGCCAAAAGAAACCGGCATCGAACACTTTCTTAGCCGTGAGATTAGCACCGTGGTGACCACCCGTGGGTCCCTCGTGACAAGCTCTAAGGATATTAGAGGCTTCGGCACCAAACACACAACGTCGAACGAGTTGATCCGCACAAATCCGAAAGAGATAAGGGTCGTCCCAAAAATAGAACTTGACGTCACGAAAGAATTTTCGTTTTTGTTGTGTCGTCATACCCTTGATTATGAAATTGCCCGCATGGTAATTTGCAATGTCGGCAAACCATGGGGTGGTGTCTTTAGAATTCACTACACCGAGAGTCTCAAGAGGAAATGTTTCGGTAATTTCCTTGTTCTCGAAAACATCTTTGTGAGGATCTTCTAGACGAGAGAGATGATCGGCCGCTAGATTCTCGGCTCCTTTTTTGTCAAGCACGGTGACATCAAATTCTTGGAGGAGGAGCATCCAACGAAGCAATCTCGGCTTAGCATCTTGCTTAGCTAAGAGATACTTGATAGCCGAATGGTCGGTATACACGATGCTTTTAGTTAAGACGAGATAAGGTCGGAATTTCTCAAAAGCATAGACCACGGCAAGGAATTCCTTTTCCGTTGTGGTGTACTTTAATTGAGCCTCGGTCATCGTCTTACTAGCATAGTGGATAGGACGAAAATGCTTGTCATAACGTTGCCCTAAGACGGCCCCTATAGCATAATCACTTGCATCGCACATGATTTCAAAGGGTAATTCCCAATTAGGAGCAACAAGAATGGGAGCTTCGGTAAGTTTCCTTTTTAGAGTTTCGAAAGCCTTAACACAATCCTCATTGAAGTTAAAAGGAGCATCCTTCTCGAGAAGGTGTGTCATAGGACGAGAAATCTTCGAAAAGTCCTTGATGAAACGACGATAAAAGCCCGCATGGCCTAGGAAACTACGAACTCCCTTAACGGTTTTGGGATGAGGTAACTTGGCGATGACGTCTACCTTAGCTTTATCGACCTCAATCCCCGCCTTCGACACCTTATGTCCTAAGACGATTCCTTGTTTACACATAAAATGACATTTCTCCCAATTAAGCACAAGATTGGTTTCTTCACAACGTTTTAACATTTGTTCGAGATTAGATAAACATGACGTGAACGAATTACCAAACACCGAGAAGTCATCCATAAACACTTCCATCGACTTCTCGATTATGTCGTGAAAAATTGCCATCATACACCGTTGAAACGTACCGGGTGCATTACAAAGTCCGAAAGGCATCCTACGATAAGCGAACGTTCCATAAGGACACGTGAACGTAGTCTTCTCTTGATCACGAGGGTCGATAGGGATTTGAAAGTAACCGGAAAAACCATCTAAAAAGCAATAGAATTCATTTCCCGCAAGTCGCTCCAACATTTGATCCATGAAGGGCAAAGGAAAGTGGTCTTTACGAGTGGCGTCATTTAACTTTCGGTAGTCAATACACACCCTCCAACCGGTCACAACACGAGTGGGAATTAACTCGTTGTTTTCATTAGGCACAACGGTCATTCCTCCCTTTTTAGGGACACAATGGATCGGGCTCACCCATGGGCTATCGGATATAGGATAAATCATTCCCGCGTCAAGGAGTTTAAGGACCTCCTTTTTAATGACATCGTGAATTTTGGGATTCACCCTTCTTTGACTTTGAATTGCGGGTTTGTAGTCCTCCTCCATTAAAATCTTGTGAGTACAAAATTTTGGGTCAATACCCTTAATGTCGGAAATTTTCCACGCAATTGCCCCTTTGTGAGCCTTAAGAACTTTCAAGAGCTCGGTTTTTTCATCATTAGCAAGATCTTTTGCAATAATAACCGGCAACTTGTCATCACCTTCCAAGAATGCATATTCAAGGTGAGAAGGAAGATCTTTCAATTCAAGGATAGGCGGTTCCTCGATTGAAGATTTTGGTTCAACACTCATAACTTCCATCGGCGAAAGAAATGGTGGAATAGAAGTATCATCACTAATCAACACCTCATCTTCATTGTCGATTTCATTTGAAGTGAGATCGCCTCCTTGGAATGGAGTGAGATTTGGTGTGGAATTAGCAAGAATCGGATCCAAAATAGTGGGATTGCCACTTGACGAGCTATCGGAAAAACCTAACACTTCTTGTGAAAACTCATCGCAAACCACTTCAACGATGTCAATGTGATTGATGGTAGCGATTGCATAAACATGAGAAGGTTTCGAGTTTTGAGTAGCGTTTATAACAAGTTCCTCTTCGTTGAATCTCAAAGTGATAGTTCTTGCATGAACATCGATAAGCGATCTCGAAGTGTCTAAAAATGGACGACCTAAGATTAGAGGAACTTGAGGATCCGCGGGGATGTCGACTACTATAAAATCAACGGGATAGTAGAACTTCCCCACTTTCACGAAAACATCTTAGGCTATTCCACATGCCATAATCGTAGAATGATCGGCCATCTCGATGGACATGTTCGAAGGAATGAGAGCCGGAAGCGAAAGCGATTTCCAAATGGAAAATGGCATCAAATTAATGCTCGCACCAAGATCGGCCAAGGCGAGGCATTCTTTCATTTCTTGTATGTCACAAGGAATGAGAAACTTTCCGGGATCACCAACTTTTTCCGGTATGCGGTTAAGATAAACCGAAGAACAATTAGCAAGCTTTGAAAGATTTTCCTTATCGCTCATCATACTTTTAAAAGTGGAAGCGAAACGAGGCATATATAACGCGTCGGCTAAACTCACATCAAAATGCACTTGTTGAAACATTTTTATAAAAAGCTCGATTTGTTGTTTGTTACGTTCTTGCATTTTCTCTTTGTTTCGTCTTGATGGGTAGGGTAAAGGTGGTGTGGGTTGGTCATTAGGCAATGGCCTTGGAAACTCGGGTTCCATAATTGGTATTGGTTCAACCGTAGGTGTGGTTTGAGCGGTACTTCGTGGGATTGCAATATGCTCCTTTTCGACCATCACCTCGGGTTCTTTCTCGATTTCCTTCTCCGTAGAAGTACTTGGACGAGAGATTGGTTCCTTGAAAGTTTTACCACTTCGCGTAGTAATAACCTTCATTTCTCCCTTCGGGTTTGCAATGGTATCACTAGGAAGACCACCCGAAGAAGAGGGCTTACACATGATAGCTTCAAACATCTTAGCCATTCGGTCCTCAAATTTTGATTGCCTAGCATCCGCTTTTAATAACTCTTGCTTAATCTCATGTTGTCCTAATTCCATCTTTTGTGGTTTTGTTGAAGACGTTGGACATTTCCTTCCATTTTGTTTGCATGAGTTTTAAGTTCATTAGCAAGTTCATTTTTAAGCTCGTTTTTCAACTCGGACCTTAAGCTAATCATCTCACGTTGCATATTATCGAATTTAGCATCATTTGCTTTTGCATAATCCAAAAATTCTCCTTGCAAATTTTTCGTGTGAGCATTTTGAAAACCTTGTGTAGTGTTTTGAAAATCACGGTTTTGGTTTTGATTAGAGATTTGTCCATTCCCACTTTGATAATTCCCTTTGTTGTAATTGCGTGTGTTGCCTTGGTAATTACCTTGGTTGTTGTTTCGATAATTATTAGCATTTTGGTTTGGTGGAGCTTGATTTTGGCGGGAACCTTGGCCGTTTTGGTTATAAGTTCCCGTTGCTACGTAAGCACTCGAAGTGTTACCATCCGCGGTAATGCACTCGGAAAGATCATGAGCTCCCCCACAAGATAAACAACTCTTAGCAACCGCTTTAACCGAAGCGGAATTGGAAGCTTCTTGAGCCTTCCAATGGGACATTAGATTAGCAAATCTATCAAAAAACCGATTTTCCTCATTAGCTTCATCATGTAAGGCGTTAATGCTACGAGACGATTGTGACGAAGATGACGAACCCATATTGGCAACACTCGGTGTGTTACGAGGGCTATAAACCTTAGATCGATTTTCAATGATTTGTAAAGCCTCATTTGTCGTCTTGCACAAAAAATTACCACCCGCGGCGGCATTCAAATAATCTCGTTCATGATCATTAAGCCCATTATAAAAAGTATCAATTTGATGCAATTCCGAAAAATCATGGTGAGGACATTCATGTAACATCTCTTTAAATCGTTCCCATGCCATTGAAAAACTTTCATTGTTTCTTTGCACAAATCGTGAAATCTCATTTTTTAAGTGTGTTGTTTTAGATGGTGGAAAAAACTTGTTCACAAACTTAGAAACGAGATCGGCCCATGTCAAAATCGAATTTGGCGGTTCTTTCTCGAGCCAAATTTTTGCGGGTCCATCCAACGAATATGGAAACAACATCATCTTAATGGCGTCATGTGGGACATCTTTGAATTTGCTAGTGGCGGTGAGACGGTTGAAATTCCTAATATGGTAATGCGGGTTGTCTTTCTCGTGACCTCGAAACTTGTTTGCTTGCAGCATCGACATTAAACCCGTCTTAATCTCGAAATTCTCCGCAAGGATGGCGGGAATAACAATGGCCTCTCCAAAACCCTCGGTGGGTGCTTGTAGCAACTCTATCATAGTACGATTAGCCATGACGACTTCTTGTTCTACAATAGGTTCCACAATTGGAGGTTCTTCAACAATCAACGATTCTTGATTTGCTTGCTTTTGAAGTCGTTTACGAGCTCGTTTTGCTTGATTACGAGTGATCATAAACTTCACGAAGAATGGGAGGTGAGCAAAGAAGATTCTTTTTGGTTGTTTTGTGGATTTTCAATTTTTTTGTGTTTTTGATGATATTTAATTTTTTTGGATAGTTGTGTATCTTCGTAGACAACAATCTACAAAATCTCTCCTCGAATCAAACTCTTGATTAAAGAAGCCTCAAAGGAATGAAAACGATCACGTGGAGTGAACGCCTTCGAATGACTTTAGAACTTTGGTGAAAACCAAATTGTTCACGAGGGTTTAATCACAAAGAAAACCAAGCAAATATAGTATACGTATTAATACTTTGGGCGGCAAAACCCTCGATTAGCCTTCAATCTCAAAATACTCACAAGCAAGCGGGGAAACGAGGCGGCGCGAAGCACTTAAGAGCCTTTTTCCTTAGGGTATATTTTATAATACCCGCCTTATACCCACCTTATAGTTTGTATTTTTCAAAATCGAGCTTCACGAAAGTATTTATCTATTTTTGCCTTTTTCTTTTTGTTTGAGATTCGAATACAATAATTAGGAGATCAAATCCCAATTAAGGTTGTGTTTTCACACTTTTGGAGATATTGTATATTGATTGTGATACTTAATACAATATATTAATAATATTTGTACAAGAAAAACCAAGAAAACCGATAATACGTGTTAAGGGAGTTCCACTTAACACAAATACTATTTATGGATAATATCAAAAACAAAAATTTCCAAATTAAAACACGACACACCTCCCCGGCAGCGGCGCCAAAATGATTGTAGAGGTTTTACTACTCTTTAGGAAAAGAGCGTAAATAGCGGAAAGTATAAAGTACGACGGTTTAGGAAAACCGTGCACAAATGACCCAATCACTTAAAAGAGAGAAGAGATTCGTTTCCCAAGGAGGTATATGTGTTGTGAGTTAACTTGTATTTCTTTGAGATTAATATTGAGAAGAATGGGGATGAGAAGATGAAAGACGGTTATGTTAAAATTAAACTACGACGAAAAAGACGAAAACGTAAAGCCGTGAAAAACTACCCAAATTAAAAATTATATACTAAGACCAAAAACAAAATCAATAATTTAAAAGACTAAAAACAAGTCAATAATAATATAAATAAAGACAAAAATCCAACAAAGATATTTTAAAACCTTTTATTAATTAAATATTTAATTTTAAATGCTAATTAAAGCCCTAAAATTAAATATAACTAATTCAAATGTCTAAAATATGATTTTGTTGAATAATCACTTAACTTATATTATTATAAGACTAAAAAGTAATTTTCTAAAAATTAAAAGCTATTAAAACTATTTTTAAAACTCTAAAAATGATTAAAAATGATTAAAACCTAATTAAACTTAAAATAATTATAAAAATAAATCTAAAAGCTATAAAAATATTCTAAAAATGGAAATAGTCCTAATTAATGACAAAGAACCTAAGAAAAATGAAAAAAGAAATAAAAATAAAATTTTGAAAAATTAATAATAAAATAATATTAAAATATTGCTAAAAATAAAAAGTTTATAAAATTTGAAATAAAAAATTTCTAAAAATCCTAAATAATATAACTAAGAGAAAAACACAAATTAGAGCTCCTAAACCTTTTTTAATAATTTTATAAAAATCTTTAAAGTTTATAAAAAACCTTAAAATAATATAAAATTAAAAATTAAAGTTTATAAAACCAAAATAAGATGTAAACCTCAAGTTATATATTAAAAAGCTAAAAACTATTTTTTCTAAAAATTAAAAATCTTTTTTCTATTTTTATTGCTTTTCTAAAATACGTCTAATAAATAAATTATAAAAAATAATCTAATAAGTGGAAAAATATCAAACCAAGCTTGAAAAATCAACAATCCTATTAAGATTCTAGGAAAATAAAAAGAAGCTAAAATTTCTTATTAAATAAGCTGAAAACGAGGGATTAAGCTACAGCTTTAGAAAATAAGCTAGAAACCAAATGACCTTAAGTATTAAACCTTGCCCTTCTATAAACAAGATTAAAGCTAGCACACTGGTAAGAGCCTTGAACCCTCCAACGAGAGGTCAAGGGTTCGAAGCCAGGCTAGTGGTTTTTGCTATTTTTTTCTTTTTTTATTATTTTTTTTTTTTACTTTTCCAACTCAAAACTGACACTGTTATCTTGCTAGAAACACAATTACACTCCCTTTTTTAGCTAATGTAGAATATTGATAATCAATGAATCTATGAAGGGGTTTGTTGATTTCTAGAGAGAGAAAGTTAGAGAGAGAAAGTGAGAGAAACTATGTGAATTTTATTAAGTGGAAAACAAGAAATGACAACAACCAACCCCTTTCCATGGTGGAAAGGGGTATTTATAGTTCCAAGTCATAAGTGGACTTGGGCCGGTCCATGACAAGCCCATGGACCGGTTCTTACTTAAGTTAATAAGCAAATAATAACTAATTACTAACTACGAGATATTACAACATAAATCATATTGTGGAGTGACCGATACTTATAATATACGTTAAAACGTATTTCTAACAATCTCCCCCTAAGGGAGGTCACTCCACGTTACAAAGTTCTAAACCTAGCATACTGTACTAAGTCTTCGTTCTTTAGCTCGTAGTCCTTTCTTCTTTTCTTTCTTTTGTTGTGAATATGTTGGTTTGATCTTTTTGGTTTTGACTTGAGAGCATTGTTCTTTGGCCTTTCACGTGCGATCTTTGCCTTTCTTGTGAACTTTGCCTCCTCGTGACTTCATGTTCCACACACTTACGTCTTTTTGTTGGATTCTTGAAAGCTTCAGAGTTTGATACAGCGGAAGACTTCATCTTGTACTTTCTTGAATTTTTGTTGCAAAAGACATAAGCATGTGGGAACGACTTTTACAGGTACACCGCAACACCACCGTCTTCACTGGTACACAGCAACGCCACCGTCTTCAATAGGTACTCAGCAACGCCACCGTCTTTAGCAGGTACACAGCAACGACACGAATAAAATGGCTTTGAACATTTTATTCTAATTCGGTAGCATTTTACCTCCGGTCGGTGAAGACCGTTGGACGATATTAGATATCGTACCCGTGACGGATAGTTTCAATTAAGTAACTTCCTGACAGGATTTCGCGGGTAAACCCGTTCTCTTTATTCGACCGTCCAAAGCTGACTGCGAGCATAAAGAGTGAATCAATTGGATAAATTATCCTTGTGATTAAAAGCCGTCAATTCATGAAACCTGGAACAAGTGAATTTCAATTAAGATTTTCACCATCGTTGCTTTCCAGTTGTCACGAGCTCGATTCATAAAGAATCTTGCACGTTACCTACCAAGTGCTGTTTGATGTTGACACTAGAAGGATTTCCACTCGTCACTATGGTCAATAAAGAGTCACTCTGAGTGTTCTGGCAAGATCATATGATAATGCGAAGAGGCCTGGAACGAGTTTAAGTTCAATTAAGAATTAAACCACTGTTACCTTCCAGTTTTTCACAAGATTGGTTCTAAAAGAACCGCACGTGTAACCTACCATGAGCTTGTTTGATGTTGGCTCAAGCAGGATTTCCATCTTCATTGTAATACTTACGTATTACTCGGATGTTCTGGCAATATTACAAGAATATTGCGTAGGACTCATGAAAATCTCTTACTTTTCACAGTGTGTGAGAAAGCAAGGAATAAATGGAAAGTGTCCTAATGAGACTTTTGATGATCTCTTGGCTCTAGACTCGATTGTGCGTTTTGATTTAGTGAGCGATGGCTGGAGAGGAGTGCCACCTTTTCAATACCAGTTTATTCGGAGTGAATAAACCAATAGATAACGTGTTGATCTCCGTGTGATTAAAACAAATACCTTTTGAGAGATATTTGAGTTAGCTGGGGAAGGGTTGTGCATTGCATCACTGGGTCCATGATGTCTTTCTTCAATACCGAGAATCATTAACAAAAATGACCTCAATAGCATATGTATTGACCCGGTTTCTGCCTAAAGTTGTAAGGAGGGCTTCTTTCTTTACACCCTTTATCTTTACATTTCTTTTTCATTCTTCAACCCCTTCAATGCTTACCAATACGTCATCACTAGCACCTTGTTGTGATTGTTCCAGTGCTAGCTTAAGTACTTGGTCGGCATTCAGCTACGTTCACATTCTTTCTCCATCTTTCCTAGGACTTCTAATTCTATCTAGGGAATTGTCCTTGGGAAGATTCCATCGGCTCTGATGAATCATTGGACTTAACCTATTCCTACCACCCTTTTGTCACCACATCCGTCGTGAATTAAGCGTGTTTTGGGAAGGAATTGCCACCATGAAAAATCATTGAAAATCACCTAAAGTACTTGTGATATTGAAATCAAAAGTTTTGTACCTTAGGTGTTTTGTTCATCAAAAACGCTCCCCCTTAACACGTGCTTTACACATATTAAGTTGGATAATCTTTAAGTCTTTTTCATCTTTTAGCCAAGTATCACTTACGTCTCCTTAATCCCATTTTCTCCCCTTATCCAAAATGTTAACCATTAATATTTGGGATATTGAATGGATTAACCGGTCTTTGGGTAAAAATGAAATCGATGTTTTGGCCATAGAACAAGTTATTGCTCCCCCTTAAGTTAATAAGGGATAGTTGTAGTGCTTTGGTATGACATATTTTGAAAGATTTAGAATCTCGTGAGAAATTCTTGAAAAATTATCATACCTTAACACTACAGCAAGCCATACAAGCACATTATTCACAAATATACATATTCACAATTGAAAACCAATATAAAGTGACCTGAAATGTACAGCCCATTAGATGGATCGTTGCAGTAGCTTGTGGTGCACTAAATACGGTCTTCCACCCACGAATCTTTCCAAGCTCCTCATCAATCTACGTTCACGGAGCTTTTGATCGATCTTTTTGATCACATACTTTGCCATCTGCCGGTAACCCGGATGCCAATCCTCCGTCATCTCTGGCAAAGTCCCACCCGAGTTCAGATGCTCCAGCTTTTCTCTAACTTGTATAAGAGTTCCATCACTATACTTGTGGAGCTCCCCCACCCTCATAAACTTCATCAAACCTCGACTGTTCAAGTAGAAAATGCCGGAATTCGGGACAGAAATGCCGGTATAAGGACATCTTTCTACATGTTGAGGTAGCACTTGATTCACAGGACGGGTTAAATTGAGCTTCCTCTGATAGCTTTCGACTCCCAACTGAAGATCTTCAACTCGTGACTTGATGACAACGCTTCGTGTGAACATGCGAAGTGCTGTATTCAAAGCAATCAGGTCTTCACTAGGAATGTGTGTAAGTTGATCTCGGGTCATCAGAAGCAGCATATCTTCGATATCCTCAAGGCGAATGATGGAAAAGTCTCCTTGCTGGATTTTGTATTCCCTGTCATCCTCCCTTTTCAAACGAATCTCCGTCACATGATAGTAGCCGTTCTTGGCTTCAGTTTTCATTCCTAGGATGCTGGAGATGCGGATGTCGGATCTAACATTGCTTCCAGAATTGACCAAGCAGCAACCCCTGTACGCCCTTCGGACTCGTTCGTCCCAATGAGATGCACCTATGACAGCATACATATCATAATTACGATTCATTTTTGGGACCCAGAGTCGATTTACCTTTTCCTCGATGAAGGGTATTGTCCCCCAGTTGGCAGCTTTCAGCAAAGTCAGGGATGTTGCGTACTTTGATGACCCCTTTAGTAGATACACAAGATCATTGGTGACGAAGAAGTCAAGAGCAATCTGATTATCTTGAGCAGGATCCATTGGAGGTGGAGCTCGTTCTGATACATGAAGACCTGGCCGTTGAACGGTATTCAGAGCCTTCAGGATTTCATCGGCATAGTACTCGAGCTCCATTCGGGGTAATCGGGTTTTGGCACGCAGTCTCTTATCTTTCAGTGCTTTCTTCACCAAGGATGGAGTAACCGAAGTCTTATACTCATGAGCAAGAAATGCACATAAGTCAATCGGACTTCGGATACGGAGATACAGCACATCTTTGTCAGCATCTGTGATCGGATCATATTGTGCTGCTGCCGTGATCCAAGCCTGTGGTGGTGCAGACTCGTCTATCTCCAACGTGTCTTCCCAGGCACGAATGCTTGGTTCAGGAACCGTAGATTGTTGTGCTTGTTGTAGAGGAGTTGAAGTGCGAACATCTGTTGGTTCAGTTTCAGACATTTCGGCAGTGTCGTGAACTGGTGAGTGTTGTGCAGCTTCGGGTTCCGTCACTGATTCTGCGATCACAGGAGCAACAACAACAGAACTAATGGGGTTAGTGGTAATAGGTAAAGATACAGCGATAGAGATACCGGGAGCCGAAGACGCTGTAGTGGCATTCACATCGTGGCGCCACTTAGTTCGTCTTGATTCCGAGGATGTCGATTTGTCCTTCTGTGCTGCATCTTTTGTGGACTTGGTTCCAGTCTTAGCAGCAGTTTTCTTGGAGCTGGTAACCTTGTCTCCCTCTTTCGGCTGTTCACCCCCATCATCGTCCTGATTGTCATCCCCGTTACTATCCCTAACACTCTCCTGATTCTCATCACCACCATCGTCGCCATCATCATCATCATCCTCGTCATCATCCTCATCATCCTCATCATCATCACCACCCTCGTCATCGTCTTTATCCTTTTCTCCTTCTTCTTCTTCTTCTTCCTCTTCTTCACCCGTACCCTCTTCTTCACTTTCTTCCCTTTCTTCCTCAGGTAAGATGTGATATGGTACCACACTTCCAAACGTCTTGAATAATCTATCATCCTCCATGATAACATCATTCAGGGATTTATATAGAGCCCGTTGAATCCTCGACTTATCATACGACCCAAGTTCCACCATACGAGCCTTAAGGATCTTCTTCAATTCAAAATCCGTCAGGTCATAAGCAATCTTGTAGGCGGCTTCTGAAGGGTTGGATGATTTGACCATCAAGTTGTCAGCAGCAAGTGTCTTCAACTCATCGCGAAGTTTAGGCATTAGGGATTCAACGGATTCTTGCACTCTTTCTTTCACAGATGCTTCAAGTGCTTCTTTTTGTTCCTTATATTTATCCCTCATCGCTTGAAGTCTGGTAATACGTGCAGCATGCTTATCAGCCTCAGCCTGCTTAACCCGAGCAAGTTCTTCTGCATGTGCTTTTCTAGTCAACTCCATATCTGAAGCGAACCTAGCAATCATCTCCTCTTGGGCTTTCCTAGATTCTTCTTCCCTCTGAGCTCGTCTTTGCAACTCTTGGCGAAGTTCATCCATTTCGCGTTTGTTAGTATCAAACATTTCGGCCATCACTAATGCAGCCATTGCAGATGTTGCAGAGCTGCTTTGGGTTGACTGGAGGGGCTCGGTTGTTACTGCTGTACTAAGGATGGGGATTATGGGTGGTGGAAGAAATGGTGTTGAAGCCGGTCGGGTTGGTAAAGGTTGTATGGGTGGAGGTTGAGTTGTTAAGGGTTGAGTTGACACCATGATCGTAGGAGCAACAGGTTCCTTTTCCACACTTGCTGAAATAGGGATTGATGGCTCCTTCGAAGTGGAATAGTGTTCAGGTAACCCAAACTCATCAACATCATCGGGTTCCACGTACTCATCCTCAATATCTACCCTTGCCCCTGAACCACTACCGCCTGTATCTTTCCTACTCCTTTTAATTGCTATCTTCATCATTCGTTTCTCGGTTTTATCCATAGTAGGATCAACAATATCTTCTTCATCACGTAAAGCCATCTCATCAGCCTTACCCTTTCCCTTCTTACCCTCTGACTTCTTCTTCTTGGGTTCGGGTTCAGGTAACGCAGCTGGTTGTTTGCGTTTACCTTTACTCTTAACCGTTGTCGATGAGTCTTCTCCAGTCTGAAGGTTTTCTTTCAACCTTTTGATTTCTATCTGCAGTAGCTTGTAATCTGCAGAACCTTTGATTTTATCAGATAGAAGGTAATCAGGAACAGGACCCGGAATCACACCAATAGACGGTCCTTCATGCCTCAGATCTACAGTATCATCAGCTTCTTCAGTGTGATAGCGACCTGCTGTACGCCTATCAATAGTAGTATCAAGCTTCATAAAATAATTTATGATAAGCTTAATAAACCGAGGATAAGGGAAGAAGTTTGTCTTCAGCTTCTTGTTGTAGAAGAGTTGAAAGGTGAATTCTTCCCATATCAACAAAGCATAATCTGAATTTGCAGCTTTGTACATGCCATAGAAGAGGTTTATTATCGGACTGCGCAAAGCATCATGGCCACTCGTTTTTGGTGTAAGACATTTACTGAGAATACCCATCAACGCTCTCCAAGGTTGTCCCACCTTTGCAGTGGTAAACTCAGATGCAACTCGTATTTCCGGACATCCTAGTGCGTCAAATAACTCCACGAGTTCATCTTTAGTGGGATCCCTTGAGAATGACATGCCCTTGGGTGTATCCCGTATACCAAGAATCTTACGGAAGTCTGAAACGGTGAGTGTCTGCTGCTTGTTGTCGATGGTGAAGGTGATCTTGTTCGAAGTGATTTCCTTGGTTGCCCAAAATTCAAACATATACTCATAAGGCACCGAGGCTGTACTCCTAAGGGCGTTCTTGAAATGAGAGTTATCGAGAATGGCTATGGCGACCTTAAAACCATGGTGAGTGGATTTAGAAACTTGCTTCAGCCTATAGTTGTTGGGTATAAACTTAAGGGTTCGAGCTTTAGCAATATCGGCTTCTCTAGATTCTTGGATAGCTTGTACTGTTGGATTAGTCATTTTATCTGCTTAAGATAAGACATGAAAGGTTGATGCACAAAAACAGATAGATATATATCATTCTTACTTCTAAGCATAACACATTTCATAAGATAAAACAACAAGTACATAGATAGCATGCAAACAAGAATAATCAAACTCTTCATCCGGAACTTTTCCTCATTCGGAACATCTTCATCCGGAACTTTTCCTCATTCGGAACTTCTTTATCCGGAAGTTCTTCATTCGGAACTTCCTTCATCCGGAAGTTCTTCATTCGGAACTTCCTTCATCCGGAAGTTCTTCATTCGGAACTTCCTTCATCCGGAAGTTCTTCATTCGGAACTTCCTTCATTCGGAAGTTCTTCATTCGGAACTTCCTTCATCCGGAAGTTCTTCATTCGGAACTTCCTTCATTCGGAAGTTCTTCATTCGGAACTTCCTTCATTCGGAAGTTCTTCATTCGGAACTTCCTTCATTCGGAAGTTCTTCATTCGGAACTTCCTTCATTCGGAAGTTCTTCATTCGGAACTTCCTTCATTCGGAAGTTCTTCATTCGGAAGTTCCTCATTCGGAAGTCCTTCATTCGGAACTTCCTCATTCGGAAGTTTTTCAGAAGAAATCCTTCATTCGGAAGTTCTAAGCCATGTTCATCCGGAACTTTTACAAACGAATCTCAGATGTTTATTCTAGCGCGTTTGTGAGTTTCTAAGGCAAACTAAGGCATTTTAAACATCATTTAATCTATTCCGAGCAAAACCCACCATAAATCCCTTGTTAATTAACCCTAATTAAGGAATACCCCTAAATCTGATAAATGTTAATTATCTGGATCAATTACGGGGATATAGATGATGATTTAGACGAAATTATAAGTTTAAAATAGATGTTATATACCTTAATTAGACGAGAGAACAGGATCTAGAAGGATTAAGCAAGAGATTTGATTTCTTGAGTATGTGTAACAATGGCGGCAAAGGTAGATAAACAGTGAACAGAAATAATGGGGGCGGGGAGTGAGTTGTTTGACTTAGGTCAATTTCTAACAACTTTCACAACATGTCACTTTAAGTCCTCCAATTTTACTCCTTTTTCTTTTTGTTTCTAACTGTTTTCATATCACTTAACCCTTTTTTAACTTACACATAACTTAGCAAACACAATCTATAAGCATATCCCCAAAATCTAAAAACCATGCCTATCACTTAGAACGAACACAAGTCGTTTTCTAAAGCAAAACCACTCAATTACCATGAAGCCCTTAATTTTGACAATCACTTTTGAAGATCAATTTTAATGACGAAGATGATTTTACTATTTTCTCCCCTTAAACAATGACCCGTTTTCTATTTAAAGAGCTGTAGTCATTGTTTAAAGAGTCAAATAGTGATGAAAGCATTTCCAATTTATCTCTTGAAAAATTTTGATTCGTGGTTTTAATAAGATTTCTCTTATTTTAACAAATTAATGCACTGAGACGTACACAAATTCGTGTTAGACCAAGTTATAAAGTAAACTTGATCCCTTTGCATGATTTGGCTTGTAAATCACGCCCGAGAAAATTAATTCCCGTTCTGAGCCAACGTTTTCCAAGGAAATACGTGACTTTAATATGAAAACCGGGTTGCAGTCTGAAATAACTACAAGCCATAATGGGCATGTTTTAAAAATGTACAACTTTTATACGGACTCTATTTATGGCACCGTGTCAATATTGATCGACATTTCTAACGCCGTAAATATTACCGTACTAAAAGACATGCCCGATTTAAAACGAAAAATATTTTTGGTTTTTCTTGATTTTATAATTTTTATGGTTTTTCTAGGTTTTATATTTTTTATGGTTTTTGTTGGTTTTCTATTTTTGTATTTTCTTTTTGTGGTTTATATATTTACGATAATATACATGATCACAACCAAAGGATACTCTGAATAGTTTACCACGACTATTCAGCTGATTCTTCTGCCAACTCTTTGAGAGTCGCTGGAGTGAATGATTTCATGCCAAGCTTGTCGATCAAAAACTCGATTCGTCCTCGATCTAAGGCTTTGGTGAACATATCCGCCAGCTGGTACTCAGTAGTGACAAAATACAGCTCGATCACTCCGTTCTCCACCTGCTCCTTAATGAAATGGCAGCGAATGTCTATGTGCTTGGCCCGGGAGTGTTGAACATAGTTGCAGCAAAGGGCAATGGCGCTCTTGTTGTCACAATACATCGGGATTTTGTTAAATCCAAGACCGTAGTCAGTTAATTGTGATCTCATCCAAAGGACTTGAGCACAACAACCAGACATGGCGATGTATTCAGCCTCCGTGCTTGATATTGCAGCGCTTTTCTGCCTTTTTGAAGACCAACTGATCAATCTATCTCCTAGGAGTTGCACAGATCCAGAAGTGCTACGCCTCGTATCTTGACATCCAGCATGATCGGCATCTGCGTATGATATTAAAGCAATCGAGGAATCTTTCGGATACCATAGACCACGATGAAGTGTTCCTTTTAGATACCGAAAGATCCTTTTCACAACATGTAGGTGCTTTTCGGTAGGCCGAGCCTGATACCGGGCACACATGCATACAGCAAATTGCAAATCAGGCCTGCTAGCAGTCAGATAGAGAAGGGTGCCGATCATTCCACGGTAAAGTTTCGGATCGACAATAATCCCATCCCTATCACTAATTTTTGGTGGATACCAAATGTAGAAAAGCTAAATCGGATCCGGTGGTCTAATGTGGTGGTAAGTGGTGGTGGAAGCCATTGATGGCTTAGAGAGAGAGAAAGAGAGGTTGAATGTGAAATGTGTGTGTTCCTCAAATGAACAAAAATACAATCAACACCCCTCCTTGGAAGCTAAGGAGGGGTATATATAGTCACGCACTTTACAAAGAGCCTAGTCTAGTCTAAATGTGCGTGACTATGATAACTAACGGGAATTCTTAAATGTCGTCACATAAAATGAGTTTCCAACAATCTTCCCCCATGGGACGACGTGTAGAATTCCTTACAATATTCTACCTATCAAGTACAAAATAATTAAGAACAAGAGCTTTCTTGAAGCATCCAATGCTGATGAAGTCTTCTGAGGCCTTCGTCTTCAAAACGGCTCATCTTTAACTTGTAGTAGAAATACTGTAACGGCACGAGCTAAGTAACCCATACACTTCTGGTTAAGGAGAAGCTTCTGAATTAGCTTCCCCCTAATTCATGCCACGTAAACTTGATGTAGAAGCATTTTAAATAGCTTCCCCCAAGTAGATCAACACCTTCTCTTCTCACGCTTGAATAATTCTTCTGAATTTTTCTTCCCCCTGAGAGTTCAAGTTATGCATACCAGAAAGAATCAAGACACTTCTTCCCCCACATAGTTGAAGAAGGTAAATCAATCCCAATTATGAAGCTCAAATACTGAAGTGGACACTTTATCCCATTCATGAAGTTGACATCGTAACACCAGAGTCAATTAAGTCCCGGAAATGCACACGTCTTCTTCCGGAGATGCACCAGAGTCAATTAAGTCCCGGGAATGCATATAGGATAATGATGATGTTTAATTGCAACAATCAAACAATTAAACCTCGAATCAGTAGTGTACCGTTTAGAGATTGATTGATAACGACACGAGTTAAAACACTGATTTTCTCTGCGGCTATGACAAATGTCATCCCGGAATATCTTCAAATCTAAAGAAGGTATGAAGTTCATCACGTGTACTCGTTGTGCGTTCAATGTGTCTTCTTCTTCTCCCTTGATGGTTTCGAGAGTCGGAACCATCAATAAATTGTACGCACGTGAACCTGAAATCTCGTGAGAATACTAAATAAGTAGAATTATATATTTTGTGAGAATCAACTGATGATCGAAAATCTCTTCTCATAAACTCTCCACGGCCACCTTTACCATACCACATGAAAGCAATTTGAAGTGACCACTGAAAGAATGAACCGGATACATCAAACGTGAAGCTGAATAAAAATCCTTCGATCTTGTGATTTAAGCTTGCACTATTGTTGAATGAAGAACGGTGGAGAAATCTCTAAGTACTCAATGCATCACTGAAGAAGTCTATAAGCACAACACCTCTTGAAATTATCCACGTCGACTAAGCGCGTGACACTGAGTACAACAATGTAACCCCTTTAAGTGATAGTTATCCGAGTCATCAACCATCCACCCCGAACCCGGAAACCAGATAACCAAGTCTTCATTCTAGGATTAAGCACGAGCAAGTTATCTAGTAAAAGATAAAATAAATACACGCCTTCGAAAAATCCGTCTTCAATGTCACGTAATTAATACCCGATCAAACAAAATCTGAAGCCACTAAAAAATCGCCCATTTTTCTTGGTCTCGTCAAAATAAATTCTTGTCACATTTGTCACATCACGTTACTTTGTCACTTTGTCTTGTTTAAACCCCAATAATATGACCGATGTCTAATATTTACTAGAAAAAATAGTAAAATTACTAATAGTAAAATTACTATTAGTAACATTAGCTCTTTGTTTACAAATGAATTTAACTTCACGTGTATCATTTTTAAGCATGAGTATGTATTAGACATCGGTTGTTCTAATAAGTTGTAAAGGTTGTTGTAAAGGCATCATTAAACGCGAGTCAATATGGGCCCAACACATAAACCCGATCCATCCAATTGGGATATAAATACCCCTAACCCTAATTTCACTCAACCCTAAACATTTTATCTTCGTTTAATCCCCCCCCACACCAAACTCTTCCCTCATCCATCTCCAACCTAGAAACATCCGCCTCTCTTTTATCCACCATCATCAACGATTCTCTCAGCCACCCATCCCTCAATCTCATGCTAATACCTCAAAACCTCCGTCTCTTTTCTTTCTCATCACACAACAGCAATAAGAAATGAAACTCATCTCTCTTTCTGTTGACCTTTGAGGCATAGCTTCAAACCCACGAAATGAATCCTTTGACTTGAATAAATCAAATGAATCATTCTCATCAGATCATCTACAAACCACTGAAATAACCGAATCCAAATCCATTTGTATATCGGTTACCTTATCTTTCGATCCACACGAGAAGAATATAGCCATCAGATCTTTTAATTGGATCTAGGGTAGGTTTGATTGTTACTTTGGTTTAATTTATGTTTTTGTTGAGCAAAATCGAAACAAGGAATAAGATTTTAACATGCATGTTATTAATCTAAACTTGTTATCGAAAATTAAAATTGGTTAAACCAATTACATAGATCTGTGATGATTAAATTCGTTTTCGTGTAAGATCTTGAAGGATCTACACATGCAAATCGAAAGAGTCTGAGATCATAGTTTTCTGTTTTGAGTGATTAGATGGGATAGGTGTCGATGGGTGTAGGAATAGATTTGTGGATTTGTTGAGGCGATATAAAGGATGGAATGAGTTTGTCGAGTCAGTGTGTTAAACTCAGTGAGTGATCTGAGTCAACTCGGTAATTACCGAGTTGACTCGGTTGGGTTGAAATTGGTTTTAAGTCTCAGTTTTGTTCACAAGTCTTTAACAAAAAACAATCCAATCTGAATGTGGAAAACAATCCAATCGGAATGTTTAAGTGAGTGTCATCGGAATATTTTGGTATGTCTTATCGGAATCAAACGAGCTCCCCAATCGGAATGACCAATCCGAAAGTACAATTGGAAAAGCAATCTGAAACCCAATCTGAAAGTTTAAACTGAAACCCAATCTGAAAAGGCCAATCTGAATACCCAATCTGAAAGTACAATCGGAAAAGGCAATCTGAAAACCCAATTTGAAAGTCAATCTGAATAACCAATCTGAAAACCCAATCTGAAAAGGGTTTTGAATGACCCTAAAAAGATGGAACTGCAGACTTTGTCCTTTTCTGGTTGTATAAACACAGAAAGATAAACCCAGAAAGATAAGACTTTTGACCATGAAGATTATGAGAACCGTGACACAAAAAGATATAATAAGACCAAAAACGTGTGACTGATTGGACAGATTAGACAAAAACATATAAGACGTGACCAAAAAATTTTGTGACAATGGACAAAACTATTATAAACGAGACACAAGAAATGATATAGACCACCAAAATCGCATAAATAAACTCGATCCAAGGATAGAATCGAGGCTCTGATACCAAATGTAGAATATTGATAATCAATGAATCTATGAAGGGGTTTGTTGATTTCTAGAGAGAGAAAGTTAGAGAGAGAAAGTGAGAGAAACTATGTGAATTTTATTAAGTGGAAAACAAGAAATGACAACAACCAACCCCTTTCCATGGTGGAAAGGGGTATTTATAGTTCCAAGTCATAAGTGGACTTGGGCCGGTCCATGACAAGCCCATGGACCGGTTCTTACTTAAGTTAATAAGCAAATAATAACTAATTACTAACTACGAGCTATTACAACATAAATCATATTGTGGAGTGACCGATACTTCTAATATACGTTAAAACGTATTTCTAACAGCTAGATTATGCCAAATCAAGAACCAAAAACGTGACAGATAGGCTTGAACACTTAGCAGAATGGCTTTGGGTTCTTGGTTAACTCACAAGTTACTAAAGCCAAGAGGAGCCTGGCTTATGGCTTATTTGGTGTATATTTTTGGAGCAATTGGGCACCCTTGTGCTTATTTAAGCACAAGGAGTCAATATAAATCAACAAAGAACACTTAGCAAGCAAAAATCAATAACCAAAGCACATAAAGCCCTATGCAAAGTTTCTGTGATGTATGAGCAAGGTCTGAGGACTTTTTGACAGACTACTAGCACTCAAGTGAACTTCAAACTCCAAGTTTAAACACACAAACTCACAAAATTATTCTCAAGCAGATTCAAACTCTCAATTACACTATATCTCAACAGATTTGAAATTTTAAGCAGCAAAATATCATGAAATTCAAACAGAAAGAGATTGTGCAGGCTTTGACTACTTGGTTTCACTTTTAACACACCAACTTGTACAAAACTTGTACCAAAATCAACTATAACTAGTAAGCACCCTATTCTAACTTTACTGAAAACTTTTAACACCTATTTAAATCACAATTCAAGCAATCTACCCTGCTAATCCTTGTTGCCAAACACCACTTTATTTCTGATTTCCACTTTTTAACAACTCAAAACCTTATAGAACCTAATCAAATTGATTCCAAAGATCATATATCATGCATACAATCACAAAAGAACATGAATCAATCAATCAAAACACACTTAAGCACCAAAATCATGCAGGATTATACAACTTGCTTTTTCTGAAATTTTTCAAGAGTAAAAGTAATTTACCTAAGGACCCTTACATCCAAGGGTCCTTGTGGTTGCTGAACCACCTCCTTATGCACCCGGGTGCATGCAGAACACAAAGATCAACAGCCTTCTTCACCTGCTCAAATCAAATCAAAAAGAACAAAAAAATACAAGCATAAACTATGTATATTTCTGATTCTTGTTTCCTTCTTTTTAAAACCTTCCAAAAACTTTTCAGAACTACTTAACACGTTTTAATAACCTAATATCACTAGCAAATAACACTTCTTAACATCAAACTCCCTGGAACAGATTTCTCCAAAATTCCTTCAAATTTCAGAAAACCTTTGAAATATTTTGAAACCTCAAAATCACTTAACCAACATAAACTTGGAACTCAGAATCAAGCATAAACCCAACACACAACTTTTTATAAACTAAAAAGGAATTACAATTGAATTTTCAAATACCAAACTTTTATTTCACAAAAAAGGGATTACAAGAATTTATGCTTAAAACTGGAACAAGGGCTTTACACAATCTGTAAGCTCCTTATATACTACTCTAGGAAGATACTAGAAGGCTAAAAACATAAACCCTAATCAGTAGAAAATCTCCAAATTGCCCTTGACGCGTTTTGAGTGTTGAGGTGTCCTTTTTGATCTCCTTCGTTCATTTTTGCTTTGAGAGTAAGCTAATAACCTTAGCCTTTGATTTGGGACACGTCACAAGACTTGGGGCCAAAGGAATGTTGTGATTGGATGAGAGGGGAATTGGGGGTAGGGACCACACGCGTGGGATGAAGGTTTTTAGGAGTGGGTTTGTTTTCTGCATGTGTGAATTACTCTTGTGCACAAGTAATTGGGTTTTACCCAGGTTTAAGTGAGGGTAAATTCTGGGTGGGGTGAAAGTGAATAGTAAACCCCTTTGATCCGATTTTGGGGGAATAGTGGGTGTTTGGCGCAAATTTGGTTTAAATGTTTCATTTGTGACACATTTGGTCCCTATCTTTTGATTTTTTGGGCAAAACAAGTTTTCCAGCCCTAAAACTCGTTTCTCTTTGTTAATAAGTTTCCCCTATTGTCACTTTTGGCACATATCTTTTCCAAAGCTTTTCAAAGGACCATTTTTGCCATTTTGAGTATTTTCAAGGGCTGATCTTGGACAATGATGATCTTCAAAGGTCTTCAATGTGTCTTAATCTTCATGAGGGACCATATTTGGCAATTTGAATTTGTTGAGGGACTATTCTTGTCATTTCTTCAAAGTTGAAGGACCTTTTTGTAATTTTGACAAACTTAAGGGACCAAACTTGTAATTATTAATATACAAGGGTTTTAAGTGTCATTTCTTCATTCTTGGAGGATCAATCTTGTTTGTCTTCAAGTCTTCAAGGGTTATTTGATGACAATTCCATGATTAGGGCCCGGTTCATTGTACGGCTTCGTTTCTCGTGTTCGTTTTTCCTTGTATCTTGTGATCTTTTGTCTTTTTCACGATATCCATACCTAAAATACACAAGTAAACAAACACAAGCATATATATGGTATTTTATGACATTTTAATGCATTTAAAGCCCGAAAAGAACGATGAGATCATGTATAAATGCCATCTCATCAACTGCACACAATGAGATCAATAGATCCATTGCCAGTGCTATTGTGTGCATTGCAACAGGGCAAAGATTTAATTATTCTAAAATGATTTTTGAGGGGATGTGTAAAAACAAGGGGAACAAAATGACTTTAGGTTATCCCCGTTTTCTGCAAATGGTTTTTGATGTTCAAGGTTACTGCTCAAGGGATCACAATGATTTTTATAAGATCTCTGAGCAAAAGAAAGCTATTTTTATGAAGATGAACTCACCACCCCATAGAGACCTACCTTTAACCCAAGCCATGCTTGTTGTTATTGCAGCAGCACAACCCCAACCAGACCCTCAACCTCAAATTGACCCTCAACCACAACTTGAACCAGTTCCTGAACCTTTACCTTCACCTGAACAAATGCAAATTGACTCAGAATCCTTCAACGCTGACACACTCAATGTTGGCGTTGATGTGCCTATTTTCAACGCTGACACACAACCTTCACAATCCCAAACACCCCTTAACCAACCCACATCCACCCATTCTTCCACACCATCTTCCACACCCCCTGAATATAGGTTGATGAAACGCCAAAGGACTACTGGAGTGTTCTCCTCTGGTGGTCCTAGCCATGTAGCAGAGAGAACCACCTCCACAAGTGTGGCTGGTGACCTGGATGAGGCTGGGACTATTGGTTCAGGCTTAGATGCTGGCCAAGGCAGTCCCACCATCATTAAGTCCTCATCCATGCCCAATGAATCTGACTTGGGAAGTCAAATTCCCATTTTAGAAGAGGGCAGACTGGAACCAATGACTCTTATGGAATTGACGGCAGTCTGTATAAGCTTGCAAAAGCAAAATGCAGACTTAGTACAAATTGTCAGCTCACAAGGCCTTGAACTCAAGCAATTGAGGGAGAGGATTGTTTTTTTTGGAAAGTGATCGTGCCAGGAGGGGTATGGAGGAATCTTCCAAAGGGGAGGAAGATCAAATAAATCTGAGTGATAAGGGCAGCCAGGATGGTCAATCAATGGATGTTGCTGAAGCCCTTACAACTTTGAAGAAACAAACAGGTTTTGATACGTCCTTAGTCTCTCCTACCAACTTAAACTCATCATTTACAGCTATGTTGAGAGAGGTTACACAAGGCACTGAGGGAAGATATTTGGGCGTTGACAAGGAAAATTTGGACGCTGACAGAAATATTTTGGGCGCTGATAGAACAAATTTGGGCGTTGACAGACCTGTACATGAAGGTGATGTATCCCAGTCATCATTTATCATCAAGGAGGTTTCTACTCAGGTATTACCATCTACCTTACCAACCATTGCACCATCAGATAAGGGTAAGGGTATTTTGGTAGAAGAGAGTGTTCCAAAAGATGCAGCTCAAGTTGAGTTTGATAGAAGATTAGCTGCACAAATCATGGAACAGGATGAAAAGGAAAAGTCACCATTTGTTGTGACTTCTGAAGAAGGAAGTGATGGAGCTAGCTCAGACTCAAGTGTGATGATTATAGAACCAGAAAGGCTTGAGTATGGTGATGAGTTTGCTAGGGAAAAGTTGAGAGAATTGAAATTGCAGGTTAACTTTGACATGCCAGAGGTGGTTCAAATGTACAATGCTTGGGAAGAAAGATGCATGGATAATCCAGATTTGACCATTTCAGATCAAATATGGGGTTTAGAGCTTCTTCTTATAGTTCAGAAGGATTGTCAGGTAATTTTGAAACACAAGGCAATCAATATTCTCTCAGAGTTGAAAAAGGATAGAAGGGAGCTCTACTTTATGTTGCTCAGATGTCATGGGGTTGGATGGACATATCAAAAGTTGAAGGCTTTGACATTTGATGAGTTAGAAAACAGGGCTTATCCCATTTGGGTGAGAGTGCAGGAAGCAAACACTCTCAGACTTCTTTTAGATGAAAAAAGGAGGAACTTGCAGAAGAAATGGAACTCAAGAAAGCTATGATTGTTCCCAGGCCAGTGAAGAAGGGAATTTCATTTGAGTTTCCAAAAGATATGTATCCACTATATCCAAGTGAAGCAGTTATAAGAAAGAGCCTCAAGCTCTCCCCATTAGAAGCTTAAGATATGGTGCAAGTGTTACCATTAGATTCCAGGAACCCAATTGTGAGCTATGAAGAAGATGAATGTGGGTTCTGGAAGATTGGCAGATTTGGCAAGGAGGTACACACCTTTACCACTCTCATATCTTTGTTTGCAAGTTGTGATAGAGAAGACTTGGTGGACCTTTGGAGGTTGCTAGAGACCAAGTATGAGGCTGAAGCACCAACTTCAGCTAATGGAATAAAACTTTGGACCACATTCAAAAGAATCTGTGGACCAAAGGATGAGGATCCTGCAATATGGAAGGATCTTGAAGATGACCTCAGTGGTCTTCAATGGAGGTTATATTCAGCTGCTGGTGTATACCATTTGAGTTCTACAAAGTTTGCTGAGTATCTACTTGTGGATGCTCAGTATTTCATATCCAAGGCTATTTTGGAGAAGATGAAGGACACTCAGCTGGAAATAGATTATTCAAGTGACGTGGCAAAATATTTGATCAGATTTATTCACTATCAATATGAGAAGGTTTGTAAGATTCCTCCTAGTCCTTAATGCTTATTCAGAAACTTGATCATAAGAGTGGATATCAAGTTTAGGGGAGGATTGTTGGGAATAAATTAAGGCCAGATCACTTGAGTGCTGACAAGAACAAATCAAGCATTGACAAGAACAAAGCAAGCGCTGACAGCTCAAGCGTTGACAAGTTAAAGTCAAGCATTGACACATTGAAGACAAGCACTGATGGAAGATATATTCTACGCGTGTATTATATTCTAGAATACTTCTAGTAAAGATAAGAATAATAATGTATTTTCTATATTTATCTTTACCTAGAATAGTTGATACGTAGATTATTGTACAAGGCTTCTTATGTCTATAAAAGAAGGCCTTTAGGTTAATGTTTAATAGAAGTTTCATATAAGTTTTCGTTCGTAAACATCTTTCATTGTAAGCAAGTTTGATATTGATAATCAAAGTGAAAGTTTGTTTATATCATTGTGTGTTCTTGTTTAAGTGTTAAATTCCGCATAACACTTAGATTCATAAAGCATATTCAAAGGTTTCTCTACGTGTATTACTTGATCTAATCTCGTATACACAAAGCTAATCGATCTAAGTTTGGGATCAACAGCATCAGCTACTACATTGGCTTTGCCTGGGTGATAACGATTTTCACAATCGTAATCAGCAAGTAATTCTAACCAACGTCGCTGTCTCATATTCAATTCTTTCTGATGAAGAATATATTGAAGATTTTTATGATCAGTAAATACTACACATTTCGTACCATAGAGGTAATCTCTCCAGATTTTAAGAGCAAATATCACCGCTCCTAATTCTAGGTCATCAGTAGTATAATTCTTCTCATTAGATTTAAGTTGCCTTGATACATAAGCAATAACTTTATTCCTTTGCATAAGCACTGCTCCCATTCCTCGAATAGATGCATCACAGTAAACGATAAAGTCATCGTTACCTTTTGGTAATGTTAGGATAAGTGCTTCACACAACCTTTGCTTCAATAATTGAAAAGCTATCTCTTGACTCTCTCCCCGGTCAAACGGTTTGTTTTTCTGAGTCAATTCAGACAAAGCTTTAGCAATTTTTGACAAACCTTCGATAAATCTTCGGTATACCTAACAAATCATAAAAATTGTCTTATTTTCGTAGGCGTACTAGGCTTTCTCTAATTCTTTACCGCTTCAATCTTAGCAGGATCTACACGAATGCCTTGGCTATCAATGACATGTCCTAGGAATTGAACAACATCGATCCAAAATTCTCACTTCGAGAACATAGCCTACAACTTCTCCTTCTTAATTAATTCGAGAACTATACCAAGATGCTTGGCATGTTCTTCTCTATTACGAGAGTAGGTAAGAATATCATCGATAAACACGATTACGAATTTATTCAAGTAAGGCTTATTCACTCTGTTCATGAGATCTATGAAAATAGATGGTGCATTGGTTAAACCAAAAGGCATCACTTGAAATTCATAATGTCCATACCGCGTCCTGAAAGCAGTTTTAGGACTATCCTCTTCCTTAACTCTTAGTTGATGATAACCTGACCGTAAATCAATTTTCGAATATACGCTTGATCCTTGGAGTTGATCAAATAAATCGTCGATTCTGGTTAATGGGTAATGATTCATTATAGTAAGTTTGTTTAACTCACGATAATCGATACACATCCTAAAAGATCCTTCTTTCTTTTTCACAAATAAGACTGGAGCTCCCCACGGCGATATACTTGGTCTAATAAATCCTCAATGAGTTAGTTCTTGGATTTGACTTAACAATTCTTGCATTTCCGAAGGTGCTAATCGATAAGGCACTTTAGCAACTGGTGTTGCTCATGGTATCAAATCGATTTGGAATTCAACTTGATGGTTAAGTGGCAAACCTGGTAATTCTTTGGGAAATACTTCGGGAAATTCTATAACTATCAGAATATCTCCTAATAGCTTCTCTTCTTTCTACTTTTCCGCTACTTGAACTTAGAAAACTTGACCACCTCAGGATACATACTTATTTATCTTAAGGCATGATATGAGATTTAGTTGAGTCTTACTTCGCTCACCATGGACAGTCAAAACTTCACCGTTAATAGGAATATGAACGGCTTTCTCGTCACATAGAATTTTGGCATGGTATTTAGATAACCAATCCATTCCGATGACTATGTCAACACTATCGAGCTTAATGGCTATAAGATCGATTTCAAAGGATTGATTTAATAAAGTAATGATACATCCTCGAATAACGGTATTAGTGCTAACTGTTTTTCCGTCGACCATTGCTATATCATACTTAGTATTCAAAGAAACAATCGAAATATCTAACTTAGCAGCAATTTTAACACATATTAAACTTCTATCAGCTCCTGAGTCAAATATTACTTTAACCAGACATTGATTTAGATAAACATACCCATAACCATATTCTGATCTTGTTGAGTATCATTCAGCAAATAAGCTTTTCCTCGGCTATTGCTCTCTTTACGGCACTCATTCATCAATTGCCCTTTTTCTCCGCAGTTTTGACAAATTTTAGTTACATGAATTTGGTTTCTTCTAGTAGCTAATCCTTTACTTCTGTAGAATCTTGTCTGATGTCCTATTTTTCCACAGTTCTAACACTTGATAGTGCAAAATCCTATGTGATGTAGAGAACACGTCTGACAAAGGGGTTGTGTTCCACTATAACCATGGCTCGAATTTACAGCATAAACTTTAGAAACATCATTTCTTTTATTCTGTTGTTGATGATTATTGACTTGATTATAGTTGCGAAAATTATTCTTCTGGAAATTACGATTAATAGGAAAACTCCTCCTATCATCAAACTTCCTCATATTATTAACTGCCACTTGTATAAGAGTATACCTTATCACTTGATCCATTAATCTTTGAGTAATGGTGATAACTTCCTCTAAAGTTTGGGGTTTAGAGGCGGTAACATTCCCTTCTATATTTCTAGGCAATCCTCTAATAAAAGCTTCCATCAATTTTTCAGTATTAGGCACCATATTAGGACATAATAATGCTAATTCCTGAAATCTTTGGATGTAAACTTTGAGATAATTTTCCTTTACTACTAGATTATAGAATTCTTCCTCTATTTTCCTAATCTTAATGCGAGGACAATACTTCTTAACTAGCAGATTCTTAAATTCATTCTAGGGAGTCTGATAAGCTTGTCCTATCACAATGGGTTGTGCATACGCATTTCACCAAGACAAAGCTTCTTCTATCAGCGTACCCGTAACAAATTTTACTTTACAATCTTCAAAACAGTCACCGCGAACAAATACTAATTCAGTTAACTCGAACCAACGAATAAGTCCAACACTCCTTCAGATCCTTTATAGTTAAAAGCCTGACAGTTCATGAAATCTTTGTATGTACATATTTTCTCTGTCGAAACTTCTCTCCTACTAGCATTTCCATTACTTATACTAGCTACATTGGCGGCTTGTGCTTGCAAAGCTGCAGTCACACTCTCAGCAACCAATTGCTTTATTTCTTCAGGTGTCATATTTATTGTCGTAGATGTTGATGCTCTCGTATGAGCCATCCTACCAACATAATAATAATAATAGATAAGAATGATTTATATTTTAAGTTTTCATACATGGAGTATGAAATTCATTTATTACATCATAGAGTATTCTTAATTCTTTCGATCATTTCATATGTGAGGATTCATAATATGAATGATGATTTCTAATTCATTTATGAGGATTCATAATATGAATGGCGATAAAGACTTAAATAAGATAACAAGAACTTTTTAGAACAAACGCACACTTCTTTTATTTATGAACAACTTACCGTTTATATGTACACGATAAGCATCTCTGTTACATAAAGAAAAACTGTACATATCTTACAAACTGAAACTAGATTTCTAAGCTTAATTTCCCATTTTTATCTCCTCAATACTGTCCAAGATATATCTGAAGTCATATTGTTGAGTTGTTTTATGATCATCGATGAGTAATTATAAATTAAGCCCAGTCCTCGTAAGTCCTTCTTTCAGTTCAGTATTCTCTTTCTCTAGTCTTGTCATATTCATTTCATGAGCATGCAACCTTCTACTCAGTCTAGTATTATGGCGTCGAGTAACGTCCACTTTATATTCGAACTAACTAATATGCTCTTCAATCTCCTTTCTTCCTCTTATCAGATTCCTAATATTCTTCTCCACTATTCTAAAATCTTCAAGGGATATTTCATCAAGATGACTAGCAATTACAGATAATTGTTTGGCGTACTTTTCTATAATTCGTGCTCTAGAATCTTCCTTAGTTTCATAAGGCTCTTCACGACTTCGATTTGGAGACGAATAAAGATCCTCAGGTAACTGAAAACGAGACGTAGGTGAAGGTACCCTATTCATCACTTCAGTTCACTACAAGAAAATGAAGCTATTGTAGCATTTTAGAAGCAACACTTTGAATATTGTTGCCGTATACACTTCAATAATAATAAAGCAACACTTTAGCAAATAAGTGTTGCATTTAACAATCTAAGGCAACATAATTTTTTAAGTGTCGCATCTTTCATCTTAATATACAACACTTTATAAAAGTGTTGCATATTTTAAGGGAAAAGTACAACACTTTGATTTAAAGTGTTGCAAATCTTATTCAATCACGTAACATTATGAAGTGTTGCACAATATCTTGAAAAGTGTTGGCATTTACATATGTTTTAAACAAAGGACGACACTATCATATATATGCTTATTAAAGATTTTGATGAATTTTTCATTTATCTGAAATAATATTTGATAAATTTAAGAATACCTATCTAACTACATTATAAAAAACTGATGGTTATGAAGTCACTTGAACACCCCATTATACAGACTGCCAATCGGGTTATACTTGTTAAGAAATTCCATGATTCGATCTTATGTTATTCAGAAGGTTATAATTGCTAAGAAACCCCATTATACAAAGCGTGCAACTTTTTAAAACCAATAGTATAAAAGATAAATGTAAAAACAAATTTGTACCTTGAGTCTCCTAATGTAAAAACAAACTTCTATATTGTAATGAAACATGCTATTACATATCCGTAAGTATTATTTTTTTCAAAAATAAGTGTGTTTCTTATTGCTGAAGTTAATATGTTTCCGTTCACTCTAATATATGCTAGTTATGCTAGAACTATCTAATAAGCCATCTAGAACAACCTTTTAAGCACCAATGATAGGTGTGTAAACACCCATCCTTTTTACCACTTAATTACAATAATAACCGAGCCAAAACGTGTATTTTATGTCTTTTATGTCGGAATTATGCGTGGTTTGTGTTTTTGTTGTGATTTAGGACGAAATTGTGAAAAGTGGAGAAAACACGGCATTTACGGGCTTTTATTGAAGATAAAGATGAGAGACGAATTCAAGAAGTCAAGAGTGCAAAAAGAACGGAAGTCCAAGACGAATTCTGAAGATTTATCGAAGAAAAAGTCGAAAGACGGAAGTTTACTTAAAGCCGAAGAACTCAAGTCTTATTTATTGAAGAATTAAAAGACGAGTTCAAAGAAATCCCGAGACAAAACCATTTAAAGTCCAAGATTAATGAAGAATAAAGGCTTAAGGACTAATGGTGCAATTAAAAGAAGATTAAAGAAGGAAGGACTTAATCTTGTAATTAAGAGAAAATGAAGGAGGGGAGGAAGCTTCCTAATCCTCCCCTATATATATAGATTAGTTGTTAATTATTTTTCTTTGTTGGCTAATCGTGACAATTAGTTCTTCCACTTTTAATTACCTTGTCATTTAAATACTTGTCAAATTTAAATTCATGTCTTGCACCTTAATTACCATTTAGTTTCAAGTAAGGTTTTCTTTTAATTCTTGTTAATCTTTATCTTTATCTTGTTAATCTCATTCTACCTTTCTTAATTTTTGATTCTTATTGTTTATGTTCATGTTCATGTTCTTATTTTTCTTATTTTGATCAAGTGGTTTTGTTTATTTTGATTAGTTTTGTGAGTTTGATTGTTTTGGATTGATTGTCTATCATTAGTATATGTTTATTTGTTTGTTTGATTTAATCTTGTGGTTGATTTAGCTTTATTTTGATTAAATTTGTGCCATATTTTGTTCCTTGTTCTTCCCATGGTTTGTTTCTGATCTTTCCCAGGTTCTGCTTTCCCAGACATTCCGAACGGTGTATTTCATTGGTGCTCCATCCGGAATACTAGATATTCCGAGTAGGCTTCTTATTTCGAATAGTGCTAGTATTCCGAGTAAGGAATTATTCCGCATAGGGGATATTCCGAATAGAGCAAGATTCCGAATAGTCCTGGATATTCCGCATAGTGAACTTTATTCCGCATAGGACTTTATTCCGAATAGTCACACTATTCCGCATAGGGTTACATTCTGAATAGAGAATATTATTCCGCATAAGGAGGATATTCCGAGTAGGCATTTATTCCGAATAGGGCTGTATTCCGGATAGGCAAGAACATTCCGAATAGACCATTATTCCGAGTAGGGTGACATTCCGGATAGGTGACATATTCCGAATAGTCATTTATTCCGATAAGGGTATTTATTCCGGATAGGGAAATCTTAGTTTTTAATTTTCTGCTTTTTAATTTTTAGCTTTAATTTTCCCGACTTTTTCCTTAGACGCACTTTAAGTTTATTTGCCTTAGATTTATTTTAGCCTCGCCTTAGTTTAAGCTTTAGTTTTAGTTGATTTTTAAGTTTGCCTTAGTTAGATTTAAGTTTGCGTTATTTACATTTAGTGTCCTTTAATTTCTCGTCTCGCCTTTAATTACTTGCACCATTTATTTTAATTAGACTTAGATTTACTTTTAAGTCATTTACTTTAATTGTTTTGCACATTTTAATATACTACAACGACACACTTTTGTTTTACCAAAGAACAGCTGAGTCGCACAGTTAACCAGGATCAATTCGATTAGACATACTTAAACGAATCTTTTATACGGGCCAAAAGCCTTGTATCAAATGGCACCGCTGCCGGCTCTTTTCGTAAAGATTAACGGTTTTCTGTGAGAGACGCGTTGCTTTTTGGGATCCGTTCATTCGTGAGCGTTATTTTTCTTGCATAAAAAATTCAAAAAACCATAAAAAAATTAAAAATTGATAAAAATGCATAAAAATAAAAAATTTCAAAAATCCAAAAAGCTTTTATCTTTATTGTGTATATATATTTTCTTTGTGTTTGGTTTATTTTTCTTTTGCATTTGCAGGTGTATGCGTACTAGATCTTCCAATTATCAAGAGACCGAGACTCAAGAAGATTTAAGTATGTCAGGTGTTAACAACAACAATAATCCACCGTACCTCAATAATAACAACAATGTTCTTCCACAGCCCGATCTTCGGACAATGGAGGAGCTTTGTCAACCTACCATGTTTGGAGGAGGAGGACCGATTGCGCCGATGCAAATCAACGCTCCTGAGTTTTCGTTGAAGCACCACATGATTCAGCAAGTGCAAACTATCCCATTCCGTGGATTGCCTGATGATGATGCCAATAAACACCTTGACAAGTTCATTACAATCACCCAAAGCATGAAGTTGCCTGGTGCCACAATGGATGTTCTTCGCCTACAACTCTTCCCACATACTTTATCGCATCATGCCAAGAAATGGTTTGATCGTCTCCCGAAGAATTCTATTCACACTTGGGATGACATGACTAACGCTTTTTGTCGCGCTACTTTCCACCATCCATGGTCACAAGCCTTCGCAATCAAATCAGCGGTTTCATGCAAGAACCCGATGAATCTCTTTTTGATGATTGGGAGAGATATAATGTCTTGATTGATCGTTGTCCAAACCACAACATGCTCCCTGTGACCTTAATAGATACTTTCTACAACGGATTGACTTTTCGAGATCATGATACGGTTAATGCAGCCGCCGGTGGCACATTCATGAAAAGGAGACCGGAGGAGTGTAGAGAGCTAATTGAGAAGATGACTACTCACCACAAAAACTGGGATTCCTCTGCTTCTTCAAGGAACAACCCGAGAGTCAATGTTTCTTCTACCTCAGCAAACGCTGATATGACCGAACTCACCTGCATGATGACTGAAATGAGCAAAAGTATTACGCTTCTCGCTTCAAACCAACAAAAACACCAAGTTAAAGCGGTTGCTAATCCTTGTGACACATGCGGTGGTCTTCACTCATACACCGATTGTCCTTCCACACAAGGAAATCTGGAAAATGTGTATGCAGCTTATGGTAATTATTCACCGGAAAATTACCAAGCTCGACAACAAGGGGATAGAAATTTGCTGAGTTACTGGTCCAACAACTACCTTTCACCCGGTTTTTCTCCTCAAAACCAAAACCCCGCCAACAACTATACTAGAAGCAACCAAATCCCACCAAGAGCTTCTAATCCTTATCACCCACCCGCCCAACAAACCCCACCCATTAACCGCGATGTTGAAGCCATCATGAGAACCCAAGGTGAGCAAATCAAGAATCTGCAAAGCCAAATTATAAATCTTAAAGGAGATATCAGAAAGCAAGGGAATGAGATTAGATCCGAGCTTCGAGATAATATTCAATCCTCCTTCAGCAATCAAACAAATGATTTGAAGAATATGCTTGCTAGTTTCTTTCCCGCAGCTCAACCTTCTACTTCAAGTTCTCTACCTTCAAACACCGTCACCAATCTGTGAGCTAATGTGAGTGTTATTACTACCCGTAGTGGAGTCACCAATGTCGATCCACCAATCCCACCCCCATCATCTACACCTCCTCCACCACCATTTATCCCTACTCCTCCTACACCTAGTATTAGTGCACCATTACCGTCCCCGCCTCGTCATGATGATGTACCTCGGAAGGAACCTTCAACATCTCAACCTTTACCTGCTACACCTCCTGCACCTTCACCACCCAAACCCAATATCCCTTATCCTTCTCGTTTAGGCAAGACCAAAATTCTAACCAAGGATGACGTTGAAGTGTCACGCTATGTGAAGATGATCTCTCAAATGAACTTCAACATTAGCTTTCTTGAGGCACTTGTCCACATGCCGAAATTTGTCAAAGCATTTAAGGAATTGCTTAACAAGAAGGAGAAGCTGATTGAACTCGCCAACACATGCTTAAATGAAGACTGCTCTGCAGTTATTCTTAAAGAACTTCCGGAAAAGCTTGGAGATCCCGGTCGTTTTGTGTTGCCTTGCGTTTTCAACAAAACTGAAGAATTTACTGCCCTTGCTGACCGCGGGGCCAGTATAAATCTGATGCCTTGAGTGTTTGGAAAACACTATCATTGCCCGACCTCACTCCAACAAAGATGACTCTTGAACTTCCAAATCCCACTCTCGCTTACCCCGTTGGTATAGCCGAAGACGTGTTCATTAAAGTTGGCACATTTACTTTCCCGGTCGATTTTTTCGTTGTCGATTATGAAATGGACCCTCGTATTCCTTTAATACTTGGTCGGCCATTCTTGAGAACCGGACGAGATTTAGTTGATGTGGCCGAAGGTGAGTTAATCTTACGAGTCGGGGATGATGCACAAGTTTTCAAAATGGGGAAGCTTACAAGTACAACCTTTGGAGGCCGAGAATCAGTAAATATGATTAATGTGCTCGATGATTTTGTCGTCTACAACAATCCTCTATTCGAGTCTTGCAATGATAATCCACTCTTTCATGATAATGTGGATGATTCTCACCCCAATTTGGAACCTTCTCCCATTTATGATTCTCCACCGATCTTTGATGCTTATGATGATGATGATTCTAGCTCAGATTCGGATGATTTTGATGATTGTACTTCTGAGTATCCCGATCTGCCCACATATGATGATTTCGATGAGGCCGATACTCTTTCGAGCGATTCTTCTCATGATGAAGATCCTCCGCCATCAATCGATCCTACTTTGGACGATTACTCATTTGAGGAAGACTTCTCTTCGTTTCTCAACACTTACTTCCCTCATGATAGTGATGCACCTCCTTTTGACTTTGAAGATTATCGTCTTGATCCTACTTTGGATTTGAAGAACATTCTTTCAAAGGAGAAGAAACCGGTCGACACCAATATCCGCAGCACATATGAATTAACACCTCTTTGTCCCCCTTCTGAGGACGAGGTCGTGCTTCTTCGCGGATCTTCTTCCCATTCTGCTGAGCCTGAGTGCCATTTTCCCTTAAAGGAAAAGGTGTTCGACCCAGGTATCGATATTCTGCAGCCATCTCAGTATCCACCTGATGAAATAAAAGGAAATATCTTTGGAACTTATGGAAATCTGCTTGCACCACTTCACGCTTGCTTCCACCGTGCTCCATCGCTGCTTAAGGGAACCTTGCCTACTCTTCTTTGGCTTGCCTTGTTCGCCTTAAGCCTCTGCTATTTGATGGACGAAAACTATGTCTTTGATCCTGGTGGATATGTTTCATGCTTCTTCCTCTGCTAATCAAGGTCGAGTCAGGCTCACGACTCGGTTAACAAAAATCAAGCGCTTCTTGGGAGGCAACCCATGCATCTAGCTTTTAGCTTTCTTTATCATAAGTGTAGGGGGAGACCCGTTGGTTTGCTTTCCTTTCTTCTCTTTATCAAGGATTCGAGCTTCAATGATCCACTCATGATGATTCTTGACGACCCGTGATTCCGTGTTCACTTCTTCCCGGTTCTATCCTAAACTCTTTTCGATTCACTATTTTATATTTTCTCAATATTAAAATACGAATCTCTTTAGTTGTCTTTTCCTTAGCAAGATTTAAACAAAGTGCACAACGTCCTAAGTGTAGGGGAGTTTACTCCCACATGCTTAAACATTGAGGACAATGTTTATGTTAAGTGTAGGGGGGACTTCTATCGAAGTTAAGTGGCTCTTTTCCTTGTATTTGTCCTCATTTTAACCGGAAAATCAATTTTTCGACATTTTTTAAAATTTTTGATCTATTTTGGCCTATTAGTTTTTACCTTTGTAAAGTTATTTTTTCTTCTTTGCTAGAATAAATTTTTAATAAAGTGGTTTTAATTTTCAAACGTTGTGAATCTTTTGACTCAACCCGAGTTTTCTTATCTAAGTTTACTCTAGCTAGTATCCTTAACGTGTTTAAGTCAAGTTTTGCTAGGCTTTTATATAGGGAGCTATAAAACGCGAAAGTCTTAACTCTCACGGGTTAAGAACAAGAACTTTTCTCAAGTTCCTATAATTGATCCTAGAGAGTCGTTTATCAAGGGAACTTTAAAATGCGATTTCTAAAAACGAGAGATGAGAGAGCCAATTATAAGTTTGGTATTCTTTCGTGAATTTATGTGAGTTAATTATAAGCCTATTCTCCCATCGCTTGCTAATAAATTTATCTGCAATAAATAAGGTTGTACGATTTGAAAAGTTACTTAGCTTCTAGCCCAAGATCGTTTAAAAGTTGCTCGGTATGGATTAGAGTTCATAACCAAGGCATAACTTATTGAAGCGGGATGCGAAGATTTGCGAGTCCGAAAAGGTCCTAACAAGACATGAGGGCTATATTTTGTTGCTAAAGATCCAAAAGTGATGTGAAGAATCATTTATCGAAAATCAATATGAAGGATCGAGACACACGACGAAAAGCAAAAACTCCCCAAAAGTCATGGAGAAGTGAATCCGAAAAGACCCTAACAATGTATGAGGATAAATAGATCCAAGTCATAAAAGGAGGCGGATCGTTGTATATCAAACTCCAAAATAAGGATTGGAGAAAAATGAAGAAGTCGTGGTCCAAGTATGAATCTCTCAAAACTGAAAGTGAAGAAATTCCATTATGAAGAGAAGACCATAATTTCATGAAAATCTCTAAAGGTTTGAAGTATGAAGTCGCTGCCAAATATCGGTCCGAGAAAGGTCTCAAATCGCGAAGCGAGTTATGCCAAGATATGAACTTTATGAGGTCCCGAGAAGTAGTTTTAAAAGATTTTGTCCTTTAGCTAACTATTGATTAAATCGTTCACTTTATTTTCGGACTAAATAACTATCAAAATAAGTCAACAATGCATCCTCGTGATCATTCAAGACAAAAATAAAATGTAAGAGATACCCTAGGAATAAGGGAGTCTAAGTGAGTAATTGGCCCACATGAGTTCGTGTTATTCTACTAACTTATAATAACAATGATCTCGTTTTTAAGCTTGGTTTGGAGAAAGTGAAAACTTGAGGATGATGATTATTCATGACATTTCCAAAACCCAAGTTATGTTTTTGATTTCTGTACTTTGAATGTTTATAGTTTTCTATCTCTTTAATAAAGGCCACTATGGATTGATTAGATGAAAAGTGTAAACGTGCTTTGTAACTAATGCATTGCATCAGGACATTGCAATGGTCAAGTGTAGGGGATTTGATAGGTGTGTAAACACCCATCCTTTTTACCACTTAATTACAATAATAACCAAGCCAAAACGTGTATTTTATGTCTTTTATGTCGAAATTATGCGTGGTTTGTGTTTTTGTTGTGATTTAAGACGAAATTGTGAAAAGTGGAGAAAACACGGCATTTACGGGCTTTTATTGAAGAAAAAGATGAGAGACGAAGTCATGAAGTCAAGAGTGCAAAAAGAACGGAAGTCCAAGACCAATTCTGAAGATTTATCGAAGAAAAAGTCGAAAGACGGAAGTTTACTAAAAGCCGAAGAACTCAAGTCTTATTTATTGAAGATATAAATGACGAGTTCAAAGAAATCCCGAGACAAAACCATTTAAAGTCCAAGATTAATGAAGAATAAAGGCTTAACGACTAATGGTGCAATTAAAAGAAGATTAAAGAAGGAAAGACTTAATCTTGTAATTAAGAGAAAATGAAGGAGGGGAGGAAGCTTCCTAATCTTCCCCTATATATACAGATTAGTTGTTAATTATTTTTCTTTGTTGGCTAATCGTGACAATTAGTTCTTCCACTTTTAATTACCTTGTCATTTAATTACTTGTAAAATTTAATTCCTGTCTTGCACCTTAATTACCATTTAATTTCAAGTAAGTTTTTCTTTTAATTCTTGTTAATCTTTATCTTTATCTTGTTAATCTCATTCTACCTTTCTTAATCTTTGATTCTTATTGTTTATGTTCATGTTCATGTTCTTATTTTTCTTATTTTGATCAAGTGGTTTTGTTTATTTTGATTAGTTTTGTGAGTTTGATTGTTTTGGACTGATTGTCTATCATTAGTATATGTTTATTTGTTTGTTTGATTTAATCTTGTGGTTGATTTAGCTTTATTTTGATTAAATTCGTGCCATATTTTGTTCCTTGTTCTTCGCATGGTTTGTTTCTGATCTTTCCCAGGTTCTGCATTCCCAGACATTCCGAACGGTGTATTTCATTGGTGCTCCATCCGGAATACTAGATATTCCGAATAGGCTTCTTATTTCGAATAGTGCTAGTATTCCGAGTAAGGAATTATTCCGCATAGGGGATATTCCGAATAGAGCAAGATTCCGAATAGTCCTGGATATTCCGCATAGTGAACTTTATTCCGCATAGGACTTTATTCCGAATAGTCACACTATTCCGCATAGGGTTACATTCCGAATAGAGAACATTATTCCGCATAAGGAGGATATTCCAAGTAGGCATTTATTCCGAATAGGGCTGTATTCCAGATAGGCAAGAACATTCCGAATAGACCATTATTCCGAGCAGGGTGACATTCCGGATAGGTGACATATTCCGAATAGTCATGTATTCCGGATAAGGGTATTTATTCCGGATAGGGAAATCTTAGTTTTTTTAATTTTCTGCTTTTTAATTTGTAGCTTAATTTTCCCGCCTCTTTCCTTAGACGCACTTTAAGTTTATTTTCCTTAGATTTATTTTAGCCTCGCCTTAGTTTAAGCTTTAGTTTTACTTGCGTTATTTACATTTAGTGTCCTTTAATTTCTCGTCTCGCCTTTAATTACTTGCACCATTTATTTTAATTAGACTTAGATTTACTTTTAGGTTATTTATTTTAATTGTTTTGCACATTTTAATATACTACAACGACACACTTTTGTTTTACCAAAGAACAGCTGAGTCGCACAGTTAACCAGGATCAATTCGATTAGACATACTTAAACGAATCTTTTATATGGGCCAAAAGCTTTGTATCAACCAACCACCCGAATTTATGGCTCTGTTTGGTTATGCAATAGCTCAACCCAATAATTCCATCAAACCGAACCTGTCCGTTACCACAAAAACTTACCTTCTCAGTTGTTGAGTTTAGCACATGTTTGCAAGTTAAAAAGAATAGGATTCACATAGAAAGCAAGTACGAATCCTGAAGAAAAACCGATTAGAAGCTTTAAGGCAGCACAAAAAACATCAATGATAGTATCTGTTCCTCGAAACGATCCAGGCCCTATAACTGAAAACACGCTACAACTTGTATATTTCCATCACGCATGATCAAGAAACATCGATTAAAAGCAATTTAAGAGTGTTTAATTGCGTACCTGTAGTTAACAATATCTTGAAGAGTCAGGTGTGACCGCATAGTCACGTTGCTTCAGGTGTATGACTTGTTATCACCACACTATGCCAGCCGATAGTTGTACCTTTGTTACTATCACCTGCTCGAATGTGTAACAAAAAAGAATGTATCAACAAAAGTAAATGGCAGCTTATGCTTGAAATATCAGTGTAACAAATGTGTGAATGCAAGGTTCAAGTTCTCATATCTACAAATTCAGTTAAATAGTGGGACATCAAAGATTTTGTCATTTTAATGGCTTCGGTTCCAAATCACGACTGCGAACTCTTGCTGCTTTTAATTCTCTATTGTATTTACTATTGATCTTTTTAGGACAGACACGTCGGCGACGATAAGAGAACACCATATGCTCATTATTATACCTGAAAAATGCAAGACATCAAAACCATTGTAATTGAATAATTCAATATAAAATCGAAACCAATAATCAATACATTCTGCTAATATATGGAACTCATGAAATACAGTCCCGAAAAAATGTACCCCCAAAAAGATTGGCCACACGAATCAAAATCGATGCTAAAGCTGGCTTTAAGTTGACCCATTAGGTTTTAGTTCATCATAACCAGTAATTTCCCCACTCCAAAGCTTATTAAAAATACAAGCTAAAGTAATAATTTAAAATCGCATCCCACATAAGATTACCATAGACTTATACGCTTATTCTTCATTAGTGCTTTATTTTCCGGTGTATTAGTGGGAGAAAAATCATAGGCTCACAAGACGAAAAGTAAGCTTACGGGGGTATTTGGATTAGCTTATTTTGTGGGCTCATATGCTTATGTTTTCATATGAAGCACATCTTTTCCATCTTGTGAACATGAGCTTAGGACAGTTGTAACATAACATGAGTCTACTAAAATCACATGGGTTGTTTGACTATTTTCAAATTTTCAATACCACAAGGGCAAACCTGGAATTAGAATTGTATTAGGGTTGCACTTATATAATTTTCTTCTTCTTGTATAAATATGGACATGATGTGTCCATATTTAATGTTCCAGCATTTGTAAATTTTTTATTTCTATGAAAATTCCAATTTAACTTTTATCACCCTGCTGAGTTCCATTTCATTTACTGTCTTCTTTAGTTTAATCCTTTAAGTTTTCTACAAACTTTAATTTATAGCTTATCAAATTCATTTGTTGCTCAAAGAATTTTGATAAGAAAAAGACTTTGAGATCCTTTATACTTAGCTTTTCATATCACTTTGGCTGAAAACCAAAGATTATGAAAGTTTCTTATTGAAGTTAAATTTTTGTTGGTACCTTTTTTTTGAAGATTTCAAGTTTGTTAGTATTAAGAGTTTTTTATTCAAAAATCCTTTATCCTTTCTGTTTGTTTCTAACCCACTTTACCATAAGCCTCTTTCAAAAGCTGCTTGACAAACAGCTTCTGAAAGAGCTTTTGAGGTCAGTGTATTGTTGGTTCTTGGCTTTGTGTATGCAGGTACTAAGACCACAAGACCATATCCATTTTATTTCCATCTTTTCATATTTCTTGGTTCAGTTGTTGAACCTCAAAAAGAAAACCCATAAGCTCATCTCTTACCACTTGATAAGTTGGATAAACTCCAAAAGACGGCATCAGCTGATGTGTATTTGGCCTGAACAAGGTCAAATAATGGTATGGGCTTGAACCCTTTTGTTGCAACTTTCTATCCATTTAAGTATTAGATGATTTCTGCTTATGATCATCTAATGTGTTAAGTGAGTGCTTAATATAAGTTAGTTTGATGTTATAGGATGTTTTTGGTATGTTAAAATAGGATTGGGGTTATTTTTGAAAGAAATTTTTGCAAAATAGATTTTATAGGGGTGTTTGGGTAAAGAGATTGATTAGCCTTAGGGTGACACCTAGGCCATCTAATCTACTTAAAGAGTCTCTCCTTTTTGCTTCTTAAGGTTAGTTTAGGTGTTGTTAAGTTAGTTTAAGTGTCAAAGTGAAAAAAATGGTTGATTAGAAGTTTGTGTGATAAGCATAGATTCATACAGTAGGTCTATATAGGCCTCATTTCTTGTTTTAAGTTTTGAAATTTGAATGATAGATTGTCTAGGTGATATCTTAGGGATCTGAATTGTTTGTGGAAGTTTTGGGTGGTTTAATAGCAAGATTTGGTGATCTAAAATTCACTTCATTTCCAAAAAGATTAACAGCAACCACTTTTTGCCCCCCATTGCACACTAGCAGGTGTGCATGCCTTATTTTGGAGTTTTGGGTTTCAAATGTTTGAACTTAGATAATTTAGGGTCTATCTAGGAGTTTAATATATGGTATTTGCTATTCTTGGCCTTTAGGGTAGCTCATGATAGCCTTGTAAGCTCACTGTTTGCACAACAAGGCTACCAGACCCCCTTTTTGTAATAAAGTGAATGATTTTGATTGATTTGTGGCAACATGTTTGTTTGAATTGCTTGGTTTTTGTTTGCATCGACTCCCTACAACCCTACTTGTTGTAGGGGTGCCTTTCTTGCCCAAAAACTCCAACAAAACAGGCTCAAAAATCCCCAAATCCACTCTTGTGGTCAAGCAGTGGGAACCATCTACCCACTGCTTGTTCAATCTTGCCACTGTTTGACCTCAAACAACAAAGGACAAAGGGTCACTTTCATACTTTTGTATTTTTGTCTTATTAGGCCAAAAATCAACTCTTCCTAGTTTTTTTTTCTACTGTTTATTTAAGTAATTTAGAATTTTTGAAAAAGAAATTTTATTTTTCCCATTATTTTATTAATTTTTAGCATTATTTTATTTAAAAATTTGATTTTAGCCTTTTAAAAATAGAAAAATAGTCTTAAAATTTAGGAAAAATGCTTTTTAGTTATTAAATAATATATGTTAGATATTTATTTGATAAAATAATATTTTGGACTTTTTGTTGATTTTATTTAATTTTAGGGCTTTAATTAGCATTTAAAATTAAATATTAAATCGATAATAAGTTTTAAAATATGTTTAATGAACTTTTTATTTATTTATATTATTTTAGACTTAATTTTGATTTTTAATTAATTTTTACTTTAAATTTTTTATTTCGTCACGTTTTACGTCTTTACGTTTACGTTTTAATTTTACGTCGTAGTTTATAATTAGCGTAACTCATCATTTAGTTTTGTTTCTTCTCATAACCAAAAACACTACTAATCCAAACATTGCTTATATTATTGGCACATAATTCACACACCTCCGCCGAGAACGAACTTGCAATATCTGTTTTACGGTTTTCCTAAATCGTAGAACTTAAGACTTGCCGCATATACGTCTTTTTCCTAAATACGTATTTTTACTACATATCAGACGTGTCAATTTTGGCATGCTTGGGAGAACTACTTTTGAATGTTGTGTGAGACTTGATGATTCACTGAATTGATTTTGGACCAGTAGAGGATTCAGCACCAACTAACTTCTCTAGTGGAGGAAGTGGGGTGCTTACTTCATTCTCAAAATCATCATCTGAGTCATCTTCAGTAAATGAAGACTCAACAGGTGTTAATGAATCAGCACTTGGATGAAACTAAGGGGGAAGGATATGTCTAGTGTCATGATTTGGTAAATTCTCTTCACCCGACCTCTCAATGTCAGGTATCGAGCTACCTTTCTCATTTGAGGCTTTGACAAAGACAATATCACGAGAGTTGGTGCTGGAGGATCCTTTAGTACCAAGCATTTTCCTTTTTTGAGGAAGAATTTGTTCATGGATGCATTGATTAACCCTATCAGAGTTTCTAAGCTATGATTTAACAATGTCTTTTTCTTCTTTTAGTTCAACTCTTAAAGATTTGTTTTCATCAATGATTTGTGTGTTCAATTGTTGAAAAGTAAGTAAATCATGTTTAGCCTCTTTTATCTCTATTAACTTACTTTTAAAATCATCAAGTTTAAGAACAGTTTTATGATATTTTTCAAGCAGATTGTTTTTTTGTTCTTCAACAAAATTTAGATCAATACACAGGTAATCAAACACAAATTTAATGTCTTCCTTATCTTCATATTCAAAAAGAGTTTGTACCTTTTTTATTGTGATATTGACCCATTCACCATTTTGAGCACTTTCTTTGGCTAAAACATTGGAGTTTGAGCCTTCATCATCAGCAAGTGCCATCAGTACTTCCACATTCACCATTTCATCATCATCTTAGGAAACTTCTTCTTCATCCCATTCGTGAGCCTCAACAACAAGTCCCTTGTTTTTTTCTTTTTTGGCGGGCTTTGAGGAAGAACCTTCAATGCTAATTAGAGCCAGTCTTTCCTTGATCTATCTATATTTCGCCTCGAAGTCTTTTGCTGACCTAAGTTTAACCATGTTTTGCAGAAAAGAAGATGAAGCAATTTGTTTTTGTTGAAATAGAGATTGACCAGATGGTCTAGATTGAGCTGGTGAGGGATAAGAAGGAATGTATGTTTTGGAATAACAATCCTTGGCAAAGTGACCAGACTTTCAACATTTGAAACACACAATGTCAACTGTGACTTTTGTGGTGCTGGGGAACTTTCCTCCCTTATTAAAGAATCTTCTAGACTTGGCCAGAAGAGCTCTTTCATGTAATTCCTCTTGAAGGTCATTCAGATATTCCTCACTAGTTCTTGTGTCTTCTTCATCATCAGAACTATCTTGGTATTCCTGAGTGACAGCTTCAATGAAGAAGGCTGTTGAAAAGGGTGTAGCAATTGTTAGTGCTTTACTCTTGATGGAGCCTTCATAAATCCTATCAACTAGGTTTTTTTCATATTTAAGTTTTCCAAAAATAGAAGCTAGATCAAAATCTTTAATATGATTAGCATTTCTGAAACTTTGGAGAGATCAACACCATCATTCACTAGTTCATTCATCAGAGCTTTATATCATGTGAAAGTTTGAGTAAGGGTTTCTGTAACACCGCACTTTGACAAGTGGACCGTTACATGATAATTATGGTGTGTCATCAAAGCATGCAAGGTAAATGTCTTAAAAACATAAATGACCATAACGGAAAACCAGAATCAAACATCGGTCTCCAAACATAAGCTCACAGATGCAAAAGTAAAGAATGTAGAAAAGGACTAAACAATGTCCAAGAAAGCATAAGTATATGAATTGCAAAAAGGAAAATAAGGCTAGGGTAGCTTCCATCCTATGCATGCACGCTTAGTTGCTCAAGTTCGTCCCTGTGTACCTGCCGTATGGGAACATGGAAAGAAAATACGGTTGAGCAATACGCTCAGTGAACGGATATAATGACATGATAAGAATGACAAAAGCATATATAAAGTATGAAATGCAGCGGAAAATGTGTAAGTCCTGGAAAACTTGGAACATGTTTTATAAACTGGTTTATATATGAAAAGTATTTTGTTTATTCATGAAAATGTAATTTAAATGCCAAAGAGCTCATATAGGTCATGAAAGGTATCAACGTGCATGAATACATAGAGGGGTGACCTCGTCATGAAATTATAGGGGTGACCTCTAATTATATAAGTCTGGGTGGAGGGATCAACTACAATGTGACGGATGTAGAGCACACACGGCAATCACCTTTTAAATCTGCAAAAATGTACTAGGATGCATAATACGAGGCTTTTGCCAAGTATGAAAATTTTATCGTCCGATCTTTTCGAATTGAGAAAGTGAAAAATGTGCGACTCAGTCGTCTTTTGGTGAAAACAAATGTTTGGTCGTTGTTTAAATTTAAAATGCAAGACTCTATCGTAAGTGACGGTAATTTAAATCTAAAACTAATTAAAATGTAAATGTGCAATATTAAAAACTTTAAAAATAAATGACAAGAAATTAAATGACGGGTAATTAGAACTTGACGAAAAGTAAATTTGACAATTAAATAAAAATGCAAAACGTAATTAAAATAGGCTAAACGTAAAATGAGAAAAACTGTCACTTTTTCTCTAAAAATAAAAACTTACTTTTAATACTAAAGCTAAGACAAGAAAAACAAGCAAGCAGGAACAATAATTATTTCGGAAAAGCTACAGTACATTTCAGAGATTGCATTTCTTCGGAATAATCATCTTTTCGGAAAAACATGTTTTTCGGAATAATGGTTTTTTCAGAGAAAGTAACATTTTCGGAAAAATGAACTTTTCATAAAAAGGAACTTCTTCGGAATAACTAGCTTTTCGGAAAACTGACTTTTTCGGAATAAATGTTTTCAGAGAAATCTTCGGAAAAACAACAAATTCAGAGAAATGAAAAAAAATCGGAAAAATGGCTATTTCGGAAAAAAATGTATCTTCGGAAAAAAGGACTTTTCAGAAAAAGTGATATTTTCGGAATATCAATATCTTCGGAAAAATGCTATTTTCGGAAAAAAGGTGAATTCAGAGAAAATGGAATTTCGGAATAAAGGCAAATTCAGAAAAAAGATGATTTCATAGAAACACAAATTCAGAGAAAATGGTAATCTCGGAAAAATGACATTTCAGAAAAAGGATGAATTCAGAAAAACTAAACCCTTTTCCGAAATAGTTAAAGAACAGATAAAGATCAACAGTAACATCAAAATTTAAAGGAATAAGCCACGAATAAGCTAAAATCAAATAAGCAATCTACCAAAACTTAATCTAAAACCCTTTTAAGAAAAATTAATTCAAGCACAAATCAAAAACTTGAAAAACACTAATAAAATTAAAAATTAAAAATCAACTTTTAATAAAATAAACTAATAAACACTTAACTAAAATCAAATCAAACATACAATAAGCTATTAAATCAATAAGCTAACACAATCAAACACATAAAAACATAACCATTAATCAAATAAGCATGACAATAAGATAATAAGCATAAAGATTAACAAAAATAAGAAAGGTAGAAGGAGAGATTAATTTAAAACTTGATTAAAGAAAAGATTAAACAACAAAAGTAAAGATTAAACTTACTTGGAATTAAAGGAATTAAGGTGCAAGACAAGGAATGTAAATTGACAAGTAATTAAAAATGACATGAAAATAAGGTGGAAAGACTAATGTGTCAAATTAGCTAACAACTCCTAATGACACATTAGGAGTCTATTTATAGTGATTAGGAAAACTAAGCATGTGTTGGTTCCTTCTTCTTTCTTTCTCGATTTCTCGTCTTCTAAATTCTTCGACTTTATCGACTTTGTTTCGGGATTAATAAACTCGTCTTGTAATTTCTTCATTAATTTAGACTTGAGTTCTTCGGCTTTTGTTAAACTTCCGTCTTTAGACTTTTTCTTCGATAAATCTTCAGAATTGGCCTTGGACTTCCATTCTTTTAGCACTCTTGATCTTTCGACTTCGTCTTTTGTCTTTTTCTTTGATAAAAGCCCGTGAAAGCCCGTGTTTTCTCCCCTTTTCACATTTTCGTCCTAAATCACAACAAAAACACAAACCACGCATAATTTCGACATTTACGACATAAAATAAACATTTTGGCTTGGTTATTATTATAGTTAAGTGGTAAAAGGATGGGTGTTTACACACCTATCAAATCCCCTACACTTGACCATTGCAATGTCCTCATGCAATGCATTAATTACAAAGCAAGATTACACTTTCCATCACAATCAATCCACATTGGCCTTTATTAAAGAGATAGAAAATAACAAAACAAGTAAAGAAATCGAAGACTTACCTTAGGGTTTTGGAATGTCATGAATGATTATCATCCTCAAGTTTCACGTTCCCCATACCAAGCTTATGTTGGGAATAAATTATAGCCAGTCTACTTGAGCGCTGACAAGAGTAAAATAAGCGTTGACAGGAGTAAAACAAACGCTGACAGATCAAGCGTTGACAAGAAGAATTCAAGCGTTGACACATTGAAGACAAGCACTGATGGAAGGATATACTCTACGCGTTTATTATGTTCTAGATTACTTCTTGTAAAGATAGGAACAATAATGTATTTTCTATATTTAGCTTTACCTAGAATAGTTGATACGTAGATTATTGTACAAGGCTTCTTATGTCTATAAAAGAAGACCTTTAGGTTAATGTTCAATATAAGTTTTCATACGTTAAACACTTTCATTGTAAGCAAGTTTGATATCATTAATCAAAGTGAAAGTTTGTTTACATCTTGTGTGTTCTTGTTTAAGTGTTAATTCCGCATAACATTTAGATTGTCATATAAATATACAAAGGTTTCTCTAAGTGTATTACTTGATCTAATCTCGTATACATAAAGCTAAATCGATCTAAGTTTGGGATCAACAAGTGGTATCAGAGCTTGTTGAGGAACTTTTGATCTTAAAGAACAGAAGAACCCTAAAATCACCAAAACCCTAATTTTCACAAAAACCCTAAAAACATCATGTCAAATCCAGAAGTACCCACCTCCTCCTCACCTTTACCAAATATCAAGATTCCCATGCTTGATGCTGCCAACTTTGAATTGTGGAAATTCAACTTTCAGCAATATCTGGGTGTTAGCCCTATATTTTATATAGTCGAACAAGAATGTAATAGGTCATCTTAGTCGTTAAAAGGTCTTGTATTGTAATAGGTTAGTCGGGAAAACCGGGCTTGGACTTTAAGCTAATATTGTATAAGTTAGGGGCGTAAGCCCAAAACAAAGCCAAGCCCGGCCCAAGATGAAGCCCACAAAGGCCTTAGAGCCGTGGGGTATATAACCCTCTTTCACATGTGAAAGAGGGTGTTGGTTCATTTCATTAAACACATAGTTTTTAGTGTAAACCTTCCATTTATCTCTCTACTTTCTCTTTCTACTTTTCTTCTCTTTCTCTCTCTAAGAATCTTGTGTTATGGATTAAAGGGAACAACATTTGGTATCAGAGCCTATAGTGGATAGGTGATTGAAGATTCGTGTGTGGTGTTCTTGATTTTTCGTGGCTTCTTTGATCCATATCTCACGTCCCATTATTTCTTTTTGTGTTTTTATGGTCTTTTCTCGATACAAATCATATACATACTAGTAGTAGTGATTTGGGAATCTTGGTTTTGGCTAAAACACAAATCTTTTGGATCAAAAGTTGCGAAATTTCTTCTTGTTCTTCATTCCGAAGTTCTAGCAGAAACTTCCATCGGAAAGTACAAATTGTACTTGGGCTTCCATCGCAATAACCTTACCATCGGAAAGGGTTTGGTTCTACATTGCGATCGTGGGTTTTTATTACTTATTCCGATCTGGACATTCCGATCGTACTTTGCGATCTGGATTCCGACGGGTATAAGGAAGTATTTTAAGTCGTTACTCTGCTTGAATTTTGACAGCCACATTGCGATCTGGACATTCCGATAGGCTTTGCGATCTGAGTATTCCGATAGGCTTTGCGATCTGAGTATTCCGACAGGCTTTCCGATCTGGACATTACGATCTGGACATTACGATCTGAGCATTGCGATCTGAGCATTGCGATTGAGCATTCCGATTGAGCATTCCGATCTAGACATTCCGATAAGTATTCCGATGGACATTCCGATGGGTATTTTGTTTGAGTAATTTTTAGACTTAGCCACTATCTAGACTAGTTTCGGAACGTTGTTTACACGAAGATTAAAAAAAAAAAAAAAAAAGAGTTAAAATTTTTAGGTCAAGTAAATTCAAATTTTTTCCCTACTAGTTTTTGGCTATTTCTAACTCAAATTCAAAATTTGGCGATACAAAATTTTTCGGCTTACCGTTTTGTCAGACTGAGGAATTTAATTGTCGGACTGAGAAATTTTTTTTTGAATTTTAGGAATTTCAATTTTAACCACACATTATCACAACAAATCCACTAAGATCTGCAATTCATCCACAAGTATTCACCATGTCTAACAACAACATCAACATTGCAACTGCTAATCAAATTCGTTTGGAACAAGGTGGCAATGGTAACCCACCTGTGCTCACTGCCGGTTGCTACGTTCAATGGAGATCTCGTTTTCTTAGATTTCTCGATGGAAAAGAAAACCGAACTGCTCTTCGTCACTGCCTTGAGAACCCACCTCCAGTTTTTGAATTCAAACCAATTACAACACAGGCAGAGGATGGTACTTCATCAACTATACGAGCTATGGAGGATTTTGACACATGTTCTGCTGAGAAAAAGAAACTCCTCCAAGTTGAAGCTGATGCTGTAAATTTCATACTCACTGGAATTGATAATGATATCTATTCCACAGTTGATGCATGTCCTAATGCTATGGAAATGTGGAATGCAATTCATCGATTGAAGCAAGGTGAGTCAATCAATGTTCAAGATCTCGAGACTAATCTACTTTGGGAGTTTGGAAAATTCACATCTGAAGATGGTGAATCCATTGACTCATATTACTCGAGATTCTACAAAATGATGAATGAGCTTGTAAGAAATCAGTGCACCATCTCCAATCATCATGCCAATGTTCAGTTTCTACTTCAACTCTTACCACAAACTTTATGATATCTTGAAACAACATCAGAATGAAGTGAATGAACTAAGGGCTGAAAAAGGCAGAACGGTATGCTAATTCTATTGCTTTTGTGGCTGCTACTTCAACAAAACCCGTTCCTCGTCAACAACCACCTAATCATTCCTCGAAGTCATCAAGCTCATCCACCAAACCTCTAGCTGCTGCTAAACACAAAGTAAAAGCAATTGTCCCCACTCCACCTCCAAAGTATGACATCGAGTCAGATGGAGACAGTGATGATGAACAAACTTCAAGGGACAAGAAGATTGAAGAACTCATGTCTTTACTCACCACAACTTATAAGAAGATCTACAAACCTACCAACAACAACCTCAGATCATCATCCAATGCTAGATATAAGGAAGTTGATCATGCACCTAGGTATGATCGTGATGCTAGGTATGATAATCAGAGGATGCTGAATCAAGTTGGGGCTAGAGATACTGTAGGCACTCCGGTGGTGCAGAAGACTGGGATTCAATGCTTCAACTGCAAGGGATTTGGTCACATGGCTAGGGAATGTAAGAAGCCAAAACGGGTTAAGGATTCGGGATATCACAAGGAAAAGATGTTGCTGTGTAAGAAAGAAGAAGCAGGAATTCCACTCACAGCAGATGAAGTTGACTGGCGTGATGACACTGATGATGAAGCCGATGATCAAGAGTTAGAGGCACATTATGTGTACATGGCAAAGATTCAAGAAGTGATCCCAGAGACTGATGATACTTCTGGACCCATCTATGATTCTGAGCCACTTGAAAAGGTACCATCACATGATAACTATAATGTGTTTGCTAATGAACGACGGCATCCTGAGCAACCCGAAAGCATCAATGACACATATGTAATGGACACGGAGGATAGCAATATCTCTACGGATTCACAGCATATGTGTAATGATGACGGAAAAGCTGTTCAAGATACTGACTCGGATGAGGACCGTGATTTGCTTGCGTCTATTATTGATTCTTTAAAACGTGAAATTGATGAAAACAAAGAAGCTAATAAACGTTTGAAGCAAGCAAACACATCCTTAGCCGAGAAGATAGACAAGCTTAAAGAGTGTGATTATGTAAAAGAAGCTGATCGACGGGTTGCAATAGCTAATGGTTTGGTATATGAACGTAAGGTGCTCAACGAACAATATTGTTCTGAAGTAACACACGAAATTCATATGTCAAAACAGAAGATATCGGAACTTGAAGAACAACTGCTGCTACATAAACTCCAAATTACTGAATTAGAGTCGGTTAACAAAGAACAAACTAAGCTTTATAAAACTCGTGAAGAAAAGGATATTGAAAAAATTCTTTCTTTGGAAAAGAGAGTCGACACGTTAAACAACATTGTTTACAAAACGGGTCAGTCTATTCAAACTATGAATATGCTCAATAGAAATATGAAAACGAGTTTTGTCAAGCCTGAATATCTCAAGAAAGCTCAAAGTACCAAGCCTGCTCTTTATGATATCGGTTGTTATGTTGATAATCTTGCTCTTATGCTTTCCCCTGACTGCGACGAAATCATTCGTCAACAAGAAGAAAGTCGATCAAACTTAAGTGATTTAATAAACCTTTCTGATTCTAACAATCATATTAAGTTTGTCCCTCAAAAAGAACTTTCAAAAGAACAAAAGATGTATAATAGTGTTCCACCACCAAGTGATGAACCACAAAAGAAAGTTTCTTTAAAAAGGAGTTTCAAAAAGCAATCAATTTTGTTAGAAAAGCGAATTTTGGATGAAAAACGTAAATGGGATGAGAAAAGCAAAAGTGTTCAGCAATTTGAGTTTATAAAACAAGGGGTTTTAAATTTGTACAAAGGTGTCGTCGACTATGAAAAAGTTTCTAGGGATACCATTTGGAATATTAAACCTAACCCACAAGTAGAAGTCGTCATCCAACAATGCATTGTTCCAACCATTGATGATCTTTCAAAAAATGTGGAAATGTTTTATAATGCTCTCACTGAGGAAATGTTAACTGATTTAAGCTATGTCAAATCTCTTGAAGATGAAGTTGATTTTCTTCAAATTAAATTAAAGACACAAGAACACCAACTTTCTAACGAAATTGATCGACTTTCCAAGGAATATTTTTATGCTGACCATATGAATGCTATACTTGGTGTGTATACCGATCTGGATCAATATTGTCATGTAGCATGTCTAGTGTCAGAATCGGACGCGAAATGTCGCAATCTTGAAGTAGAGCTTTCGAAACAAATTCAGTCATATAACAAACTTTCGAAAAGTTTTTCTCAACTTGAGAAACACTCCATTTCTCTTGAACTTGCTTTACAAAAAGGTGAAAAATCTCATAATCATAAAAAGTGTCAAGAAATGTCAGCTTCTTCGTTTCGTCTACTAAATGAAAAAGATTTCGAAATAAATGATTTGAAAGCTCAGCTAAAAGAAAGGGACATTGCCATTAGTGAGTTACAGAAACTCATTGAGAAAATGAAAGGAAAGTCTGTTTTGGGTAAACCATCTGCCGTTCGTCAACCGAATGCGGTTAAATGCCCTAAAACATCTATTTTGGGACAACCCCCACAGACTTTGCCTAAGATAGGAAATGATAAGAGCACTAATGTGATAGCACCTGGAATGTATAAGATGAACACTAGGTCCACTCAAACTGGAACAACGCAGTTACCTCAGAATACTAGGAAAACTAATCAACGTGTTTCTTCTTCTACAGGAGTAAATCCCACTACTAGTGTTAGCGGACCACAGCTTAAGAGCACTAGAGTTGAAGATAGAGTCATGCCTAACAATAGTCAAGGGAAGAAGAATGAAGTAGAAGATCACCGTAGGAATTTTAAGTTTTCTAAGAATAAAACGTCTGTAACTGCATGTAATGACAGTTTAACTGCTAAGACCTCGAATGTTGAATTTGTTTGTGTTGAATGTGGCAAATGTGTTCGTACTTTCAAACATGATGCTTGTGCTCTTAATCATAATGGCGTGAATGCTAGAACTAGGAAGCCTATTCTTGTGCCCACTAGTACTAGAGAACCCACAAGAACTTTGAACCCATCCACTGATCAACCACTTAAGAAACTAAGTGCGTTAGACTCCACTACTCTGCGTAAACAAAACAGATTAAGGAAGTTATATGAGAACATGATTAGGACATGTACACGGGGGTATTCGAGATATACACCACTCGGATACAAATGGGTACCTAAGTTAACCACTTTAGTGATTGGGTCTAGGAATATCAGCTTGCCTATAGACTTTGCATATAGGCCCAATACTATTTTGGAACCCGTCTCTATCCAGGGATCCCATTTGTCAAATGCTACATTGTCTTCTAATTCTTCTGCAGCTCGTCGAACTCATCCTATTCATAATGGACTCCGGGTGCGCAAAGCACATGACGGGCAATCTCAAGCTTCTCATTAACTTCGTGGAGAAGTTTTTGGGTACGGTACGGTTTGGAAATGATCAATTTGCACCGATACTCGGATATGGAGACTTGGTTCAAGGGAATATCACTATAAAACGGGTTTATTACGTCGAGGGACTGAATCACAATTTATTCTCGGTTGGTCAATTTTGTGATGCGGATTTGGAAGTGGCTTTTCGGAAATCTACTTGCTATGTTAGAGACTACGATGGGAATGACCTTCTTATAGGTTCTCGTGGTTCTGATCTCTACACAGTAACTCTTCAAGACACATCTTCAACAAATCCGATTTGCTTAATGGCTAAAGCTTCATCATCTCAAGCATGGTTATGGCATCAACGATTGTCACATCTCAACTTTGACACCATCAACTTGCTTTCGAAGAATGATATTGTGACCGGTCTTCCTAAGTTGAAATTCGTCAAAGACCATCTTTGTTCTTCTTGTGAGCTGGGGAAAGCAAAACGGAAGTCTTTCAAATCAAAGACTACCCCAAGCTCAAAAGGACGATTGGAACTTCTACACATGGACTTATGTGGTCCCATGCGTGTAGAGAGTATTAACGGAAAAAAGTATATTCTAGTGATTGTTGATGATTACTCTAGATACACATGGACATTCTTCTTAAGGTCCAAAGATGAAACACCAGAGGTTCTCAAAAACTTTCTCAAGATGATACAACGCAATCTTCAAGCTCAAGTCTTAACCGTAAGAACGGATAGGGGTACTGAATTTTTGAACAAGACCTTGCAATCTTATTTTCAAGAAGAAGGCATCGAACATCAAACGTCTATTGCTCGAACTCCTGAACAAAACGGCGTTGTCGAAAGACGGAACCGTACTTTGGTAGAGGCTGCTCGAACAATGCTTTCTGCTTCAAAATTACCGCTATTCTTTTGGGCTGAAGCAATTGCAACTGCCTGTTATACTCAGAATCGTTCTCTCGTTATCCCTAGACATGAAAAGACACCTTACCACATTATCAATGACAAGAAACCCACTGTCAAATTCTTTCACGTATTTGGATCTTTATGCTACATTCTTAAAGACGGTGAGAATCTCGACAAGATGAAAGAAAAAGGTGATGCATGTATTTTTGTGGGGTATGCGACATTGTCGAAAGGATATCGGGTCTACAACAAGAGAACAAAGATTATTGTCGAAACAATTCATGTGAACTTTGACGAATTGCCACTAATGGTACTTGACCACAACAGCTCAAGTCCCGCACCTCAATGTCCAGAGATGGCACCTACACACAACAGTGTACGTCCCGTGCAAGAATGTCAACAAAGTACTCCTACAGCAGACTCGACGGATACGACACATATGAATGAGTTGGTTGACTTATATGATCCTATGTTTGAAGAATATTACTATGGAAACAATCAAGTTGTGTCAAAGCCTTCCGCTGTCAATACTGCTGATGCACCTGAACAAAATCAACAAGACATAACTGCCTCTACTTCAGCAACCGTTGCTCAAGAGACAATTCCAGTGGATACTCAACAAACTCAAGAAACTGTCATACAACCAACATCACCAACCGTCAATGCTGAAGGAGGAAACAACAATCAAGCAGTCGATGCACAACCTGACGATGAAGAATTCATCAATCCGTTCAGTACACCAGTACACGAAGTCGGAGAGTCTTCTACTCAACGTGTTGATCCGTCCAACATGCATACATTCTACCAACCATATCCATCCACTCACCATTGTACACGTGATCATCCATTGGTGCAAGTCATTGGAAATCCTTCACAACCGGTTCGAACACGCAGACAACTCGAAACCGATGGCGATGTGTGTATGTATGCACTCACCGTGAGTTCAACTGTACCTACAAACATCAAACAAGCCATGACTGATCATGCGTGGATTGAATCAATGCAAGACGAAATTCATCAGTTTGAACGCCTAAACGTTTGGGAACTTGTTGACAGACCCTATGGAATGTCAATTCTAGATTTCAAATGGATCTGGAAAAATAAACTGGATGAAGAACAAACCATCATAAAAAACAAATCTCGTCTTGTTGTTAAGGGATACCGTCAACAAGAAGGCATAGACTACGATGAATCATTCGCTCCAGTCGCTCGTTTGGAAGCAGTCAAGATATTCCTTGCTTATGCTGCACATAAGGGCTTCACGGTTTTTCAGATGGACGTTAAAACTGCTTTTCTCAACGGTCATTTGAAGGAAGAAGTGTATGTGAATCAGCCGGAAGGATTCATCGATCCTCATCATCCTAACAAAGTCTATCTTCTCAAGAAGGCGGTATATGGACTTAAACAAGCTCCAAGGGCATGGTACGAAGAACTTTCAAACTTCTTGGTGTCCAAAGGATTCTCCAAAGGTTCTATTGATCCTACTCTCTTTACTAATAAATATGGGGATGACATAATGCTGGTGCAAGTTTATGTTGATGACATTATTTTTGGTTCTACGAACCCAAAACTTTCAAAACGTTTTGAAAAATTAATGCACAGCAGATTTGAAATGTCAATGATGGGGGAGCTAAAATTCTTTTTAGGCCTCCAGATTCATCAATCCCCACGTGGTATCTTCATTAACCAAGCTAAGTATGCTCAAGAGATACTTAAAAAGCATGGTATGACCTCATGTGCTCGCGTTGGTACACCATTGTCGACCACATCCCTAGACGTTGACTTGTACTCATATCCCGTAGATCAAACGCGATATCGCAGTATGATCGGGTCACTTATGTACCTTACAGCCAGTAGGCCTGATATTCATCATGCCACATGCTATTTTGCACGATATCAAGCCAGACCTACTCAAAAGCACCTCAAAGAGGTTAAACGGATCTTTCGGTACCTTAAGAATACCATTCACATGGGACTCTGGTATCCGAGGGAAACCGGTTTTCATCTAACGGCTTTTTCAGATTCTGATCACGCAGGTTGTCTTGATAGTCGTAAAAGCAATTCTGGTAGCATACAATTTCTAGGGGAAGACAAGCTTGTCAGCTGGTCGTCAAAGAAGCAGGATTGCACTTCGCTCTCATCAGCTGAAGCAGAATATGTGGCTCTATCCGCGTGTTGTGCTCAAGTCCTCTGGATGAGAACTCAACTCACGGATTATGGCTTCCACTTTGATAAAATACCTATGTATTGTGACTCAAAGTCGGCCATAGCCATATCTTGCAATCCGGTTCAGCACTCCCGCACCAAGCACATCGATGTCAGATATCACTTCATCAAGGAACAAGTGGAACGTGGCATCATGGAATTATACTTTGTCAGAACTGAGTACCAGCTGGCAGACTTGTTTACAAAAGCTCTATCGAAAGATAGGTTTGCGTATCTCGTTGGCCGTCTTGGTATGAAGTATATGACTCCAGAAGACTTGGAGGTTTTGGCAAATGAAGCTGCTTGATATTCTCTCATTATGACTTCTAGGCGCATCACAGCTTAGAACTCGGACTTCAACTAAGGAAAGTTTATCTCGGACGATAACTTATCCTTCTCAACGAGAAATTCATATTTCTCGGTCATGAGCTTCTCATAAAAACATTCAAAGTTTTTAAGTTCATGAAAACGATTTCTAAGTAAATATCAGCTTAGAACTCGAACTTCAACTTAAGGAAAGTTTATCACGGATGATAACTTATCCTTCACAACGGGAAATTTATTTTTCTCGGTCATGAGCTAGTCACAAAACAATCAAAGTTTTGAGCCCATGAAAAACGGACCCGAAAGGGGAGTGTACGTTTCAGTGCGCTTTCCCTAATCAATAGAAGAGAAGTCTTCTATCCTGATTATTTTAAAACCGTTGAACACAATTTTTCAAGAATTTCTCAAAAGGTTTTTCTAAATCTTTCAAAATTGTGTGTTCAACACTCCCTTCCTCATAAGTGGTTTTTATATCTCAAAATTGTCATATGTTATTTTGATTAATTTTTGAGGGGAGCGTTTTAAAATCAAGCCTTTTAATGTTGTTGGGTACATCTCTAAAATTGTCATATTTTATGTATCCAACACATTCCGAAAATGATATGAAATTGTCAAATGTAATATATTATATCGGAAAAGGCATCTCAACTCCGTACCTCAACATATTTTGTGGTGTCGTTTTTCTAAAATTTTGTCAAATTTTGTCTCAAGACACACATATATTGTTGAGGGGGAGCGTCCCGACTAAAAATGTTCCATGATTCATGCGTGCACACATGTTTCTCTCCCGTCGATTTTTCAGAAAATGTCATATTTTAATCAATTGGTATCTCTAATATTATATTTTTATATTAGAGATAGGGGGAGAAAATGTGATTAAAATGTAATATATCGCAACATATGATCTTAAAGACTCAAGTGCAACTCTTTCCTTCACATGCCAAACTATTTCGTATATCGATGCATGTGTGTAGGGGGAGCTTTTCGGAAATGTAAAACTTTCAAGTGTTAAAAGTTTTGATTTTTATCAAACACTTTGAATGGTTTTCAATGGTTTAATGGTTACGATCTATACCCAAAACAACCTACTATCCACGACGGAACGATGGAGTCAAAAGGTGGTTTAGGATAGGAAACTAAGTCCTATGATCCAACCAGAACCGGAGGGATCTACCCAAGGACATTCCATAGCTAGAAATAGTTGTCCTTAGGAAAGATGGAGTGGAATGAAGCTGAATGCGGACCAATTACTTAAGTTAGCACTAGAACAATCACAACAAGGTGCTAATGATGACGTATTGGTAAGCATTGAAGGAGTTGAATATTCTATGCAACTTAGGTAGAAACCGGGTTAACACATGTTTTGAAGACAAGTGTCATGGACCCAGTGATGCGATGCACAACCCTTCCCCAGCCATTCGAGTTTCTCTCAAAAGAAACTTGTCTCATTGTCACGGAGATCAACACGTATCTATTGACTTTCTCACTCCGAGTCAGTTAATATTGAAAAGGTGGCAGTCTACTCCAGCCTCCGATTACCAAAATGCACTTATTGAGTCTAGAGCCAAACGAGATCTATCTATCATCTCATTAGGACACAATCGAGTCCTACGCATTATCCTTGTGATATTTCCAGAACATCTGAGTGATACGATTCACAATGAAGATGGAAATCCTGCTTGAGCCAACATCAAACAAGCTCATGGTAGGTAACTTGTGCGATTCTACACGAATCAAACTTGTGAGAACTGGAAAGCAACTAAGTTTGGATTCTTAATTGATTCAAACTTGATTCCAGGTTTCTTCGCAAAATCCGTGTGATCTTTCCAGAACATTCAGAGTGACACTCATTAGTGTTCACAGTGACGAATGGAAATCCTTCCAGTGTCAACATCAAACAACACTGCGGTAGGTAACTCGCAAGATTCTCTATGAATCAAGCTTGTGACAAACTGGAAAGCAACAATGGTGCGATTCTTTTAGAATCAAACTTGTTCCAGGAAATCTGAATTGACGACTCTAATCAAACGGATAATTTATCCTTATGATTCACTCTTTACGTTCGCAGTCTGCTTTGAGACGGTCGAGTAAAGAGAACTGGCTGCTACCGCCGGGAAACCCTGTCAAGGAGGTTCTTAATCGAATCTACCTGATCACAGGTACGGTATTTAATATCGTTTAACGGTCTTCATCGACCGGAGGTAAAACGCTACCGAGTTAGGGTGAAATGTTCAAAGCCATTTCATCCGTGTCTATACATGTTGCTGCATATCAAGAAGGTGGTGTAGCTGTGATACCGATGTCGATTCAGAAGTCACAAGAGCACAAGATGGCGATAATCAAGATACCTAAGAATGTAAGAATGTAATAGGTCATCTTAGTCACAAGGAGTACAGATGAAGATCTCAAGCACTCAAAGTCAAATGACAAATGCTCAAGATAAAGATCACGAAAGCATGAAGGAACAAAGTTGTTACAAACAAGATCAAGACCAAGATACAAGACCAAAGCAGGAAGATCTCCTCTACAAGAATGTATTCACTCAATCATCTTATGATTTTTAAGCTTTTTAAGATGACCGATACATTGGGGGAGATTGTTAGCCCTATATTTTATATAGTCGAACAAGAATGTAATAGGTCATCTTAGTCGTTAAAAGGTCTTGTATTGTAATAGGTTAGTCGGGAAAACCGGGCTTGGACTTTAAGCTAATATTGTATAAGTTAGGGGCGTAAGCCCAAAACAAAGCCAAGCCCGGCCCAAGATGAAGCCCACAAAGGCCTTAGAGCCGTGGGGTATATAACCCTCTTTCACATGTGAAAGAGGGTGTTGGTTCATTTCATTAAACACATAGTTTTTAGTGTAAACCTTCCATTTATCTCTCTACTTTCTCTTTCTACTTTTCTTCTCTTTCTCTCTCTAAGAATCTTGTGTTATGGATTAAAGGGAACAACACTGGGGATCTATGACTACACACTCTGGGAGATTATTGAATATGGAAACACATTCAATAAAGCCCAAAAGATTGCTAATGCTATTGCTGGAAGAGCAGCTGTTGCTGGATGTTAAGAAGCAGATAAGAGAGAGAAGCCAGAGGATGGTAGAGCTGTGGCTGCTGAAGACATAGCAAAGAAAAGGGTTGATATGAAAACCCTAAATATTCTGAAACTCTCTTTAGGACAAGAGAACCAGCATAAATACAGAGGTTATGAATCTGCTAAAAACCTTTGGGCGGCCCTTGAAGTTGCATATGGTGGCAATGAAGATACTAAGGAAGAGAAGAAGAAGAAACTCATGCATGATTATGCTATCTTCAAGGCTCAACCTAATGAAAAGCTTAGCAGTGTGAGAAGCAGATTGCTTGACATTACAAGCAAATTGTCCTTCATGGGGACACAAGTTGGTGATGTTGACATTAATGCCACTTTGCTTAAAAGTCTTGGTGAGGCGTGGAAGATTGAGGCAAGATCTATACTTGCCAACAACACTCACTAAAGTTCTACTTTTGATGATATCTACAACAAACTGAGGCTGTTGGAAGATGAAACTCTTTGGAGCATGGAAGCAAGTCTACCAACAGTAACATGGCCTTCTTTTCTCATAGTGAAGGTCAATTCAATCAGAAGGACTCTTACATGCATCCAGTTACTGGATCATCATGTGTCAACGCTGGAACATGTCCTGTCAACGCCTCATGCTCAGACGCTGACACATATAAAAATGACCCACCAAGAGTTAAACCTGCTGGTTTGGATCTGGATACTGTATGTTCTTATATTGCTTCTTTGCCCAATGGTTCAGTGATTACATATGAGGACCTTGAGCAGATAAGTGATGAGCACTTGGAAGAGATGGATATTAATTGGAACATGGCTCTTGCTAGTATAAGAGCAAACAGGTGGAATAGAAGGTTTAAGAAGAAGATGACCTTCAATGCAAAGGACACAGCTGGATTTGATAAATCCAAAGTTGAGTGCTACACTTTCATCGTATGGGGCACTTCATGAGGGAATGCAGATCTCCAAGAAGATCTGATGCTGGCAAACCCTCAAGTCAAATTGTTAAAGCTCAAAATCCTAAGGCCATGGTTGCAGTACAAGATATTGATGGTATTGGATGGGACTGGAGCTATTTGGCTAAGAATGGGGAAGAGGATAAAGCTTTGGTTGCTGAGATAAAAGAAGAATAGCATGTTCAATATGCTCTCATGGCACACTCCTCCTATTCATCAGATAATGAGGTATACGATGATGCTTTTTGTAGTAAGGGTTGTAGGTTAAATACTGAGAAACTTAACAAAGAGGTGTAAGATCATTAGATGATGTGAGTACTGAAAGATGCAAACTGTCTAATTACCAACTAGCTCTCACTCAAACTGAGAAGACAGTTTCTGAAAACAAGAAAATGGAACTTGACTTAAAAGATAAAATAAATATCTTAAAACATGAGTTGAATGCTAGTAATGATATTAGGAGCATTATGGAAAGGGTTAATGGTGAGCTACAGGCTAAGTTAGATGAGGCCATTAAGAATAAAGATAATGTTGGCCTTAAAATTCAAAGATTTGATAAGGCCACACAAACCCTAGGAGAATGTGTGAATAAACAATGGGATCCTAAGGACATGACTGGGATTGGGATGAAAGACTACTCTGTGGTTCCACGACCAGCTGGTGACTTCTATGGTGTCCAACAAAAGGACCTATCTTGTACTGGTTTACCAGAACTCCAAGAGGAGGAATTCTTCCTCCACCAAGAGTCTTTACCCCAGTTGAAGAGTATCAACAGAAGTTGACTGACTTAAATGAATGGAAGAAAGCCAACCCTACCGTATTTGTTAAGGGTGGCTTGTTATGTGAAAATCCTAATGAGTCAACACCTATTAAGGTAACAAACCCAATCACTGGTAAGGCTGTTGACCTTGGCTCAAACACTGTTAGAAAACCTAGTGTCAAGTATGCACAAATGTATAGGAATACTAGGTCACCTAAAAGCCAAGTTAGTAATGATGGAACAGGCTTCTTCTCTTCTAGACCTAGGGTTGTGTCTAGAAAAGCCTGTTACACTTGTGGTAGCTTTTCACATTTAGCATATAAGTGTGTCAACGCTTCCAAGGTCAACATTGTTAGAAAGTCAAACGTTGTCAGACACAAACCTTGTGTGTAGCAAAGTCCACAAGTTGTTAGACCAGCCCCATTCTTCACTAGAGGGTCTAACACTCATGGACAAAGACCATTTCAAAAGACAAATACTTGGTCTAACAGGCAATGGGTTTCTGTAGCAAACCCTAGGTTCAACGCTGACAAGGGTAATTTCAGCGTTGACAAGACCAAATCCAACGCTGACAGAAACGTGACCAGACCTAAATATTTGCAACCATAGGGTAAGGGGTCAAAGGCTTCTTCAAGTTTGACATGGAGACCAAAGAAAGATCAAAACCCTAATGATAATGGGATTTCAATGACCTGCAACAGATTTAATTACATTTCAAAGGTCATTACAAAACCTATTGGGGTTAACTGGATATTTCATCCAAAGAAGGATGAAAAAGGGGTTGTTATGAGAACCAAGTCTGTTCTTGTTGAACAACCAGATGAATCCAAGTCTGCTAAGGCTTGGGTTCCTAAAGAAAACTAACTTGTTTTCTTTATGTGCAGGGCATTCAAAAACAGGTCAATGATTATGGATATTGGGACAGTGGATGCTCAAGGCACATGACAGGGAAGGAAGATTATCTGACTAACTTCACACCCATCAAGGATGGTGACAAGGTTTACTTTGGAGGCGGATATGGTACTATCACATGCAAAGGAACACTTCTCACAAAGAACTTGCGTTTTGAAAACGAATTTTTGGTAAAGGAACTTGATTACAATCTTTTTAGTGTATCACAAGTTTGTGATAACAAAATAAAGTTTTGTTTACTGATACTGATTGTTTGGTGTTAAGCAAGGATTATAAGATCCCTGATGAGAAATATATTGACTATAGAACACCTAGACATAAAAACATATATAATGTGAATCTGAATGGGATTAGAATGAATAACAATATGTCATGTTTTTATGCTAAAGCTTTAGTAGATGAAAGTAATCTATGGCATAGGAGACTAGGGCACATAAACTTTAAGAATATAAACATGCTTGTGAGACTTGGCTTGGTTGATGGTTTGCCTGAAAAGGCCTTCCGCAATGACCACTCTTGTGTTGCATGTCTTAAAGGCAAGCAGCATAAGGTCTCATTCAAGTCCAGACAGGTGCACTCTAGTACTAGACCTCTTCACTTGCTTCATATGGACCTATTTGGTCCAACCAATATAGAAAGTTTGAATGTTAAATCCTACTGCTTTGTCATCACAGATGACTTTTCTTGGTTTACTTGGACTTTCTTTTTAGCTATGAAGAGTGATACAGCTGACACTTTAATTGATTTTATCACTCAGATTGAGAAGAAGACTGGTAATGAAGTTAAAATGCTTAGGAGTGATAATGGTGGTGAATTTAGGAATAAAGTGTTAGATTATTTTTGTGCCAGGAAAGGGATTACTAGGCAATTTAGTGTTGTCAGAACCCCACAACAAAATGGGGTTACAGAAAGAAAGAATAGAACCCTAATTGAAGCAGCCAGAACTATGTTGGCTGATGCTCATTTCCCTATAGCTTTTTGGGCTGAGCTGTTAATATAGCTTGCTATGTTCAAAATAGAGCATTGGTCAACAAGATACAGAACAAAACACCTTATGAGTTACTTTGGGGAAGAAAACCCAATATTGGTTTTCTTAGACCTTTTGGTTGTCATGTAGTTGTTTTAGATACTAGTGATGCCTTAGGTAAATTCAGTGCAAAAGGTGATGAAGGCTATTTCATGGGGTATTCAGTGCAGAGCAAGGGATATAGGGTTTATCTTAAAAAGGAAAAACGTATACTTGAAAGAGTACATGTTAGGTTTTTTGAGAGTAAACCTAGTGATCCTGAAAGTGGTCCAAATTGGTTGTTTGACTTGGAACCTTTATCTAGGACTTTAAATTATATGCCTGTCACTAATCCAGACATTGTGAAGGTAACTTCAAATGTTGTGGAAGAACAAGTTGTTGATGTTTCAGGTACACAGGTTCATGAAAAGGTTGGATCACAAGCAGAAAAGTCATTTCCTATACTAGAGTATGTCACGATTCCCATATGGACAGATGCTTTTGCTGCTGCTGCTGCTGTTGGAAAAGATAATGGTGGTCCCCAAGTACCACCAGATAACAACATGCATGGTCCTTCAGGCGCTGACAAAGGCAAATCTAGCGCTGATAGGACCAATTCAGACGTTGATGGTTCAAACGTTGACAACAACAGTTCAAGCGTTGTTAGCCCAAACGCTGACAACCTAGGTTCAGGCGTTGACAACACTTTTGCACACCTTTACTCTTCTACTTTTGAACAAACTGAACCTTCTAATTTATATGAAGAGGTTCATCCTCATATTGATGAAAGAGAGTATGAAGAAGAAGATATTGGCAAAATGGATAATGAGATTGAAGACACCAGACTTTTTGAAGGAGGAGTTCTCACTTCTACAATGAAGAATCACCCTACTTCTCAAATCATTGGTGATATTATGACTCCTGTTCAGACTAGAAGATCTCATCAAGGTCTTGGTGGATTTATTGCCAATATTCACAAGAAGGTTGATACCCCTCTTGTGCAAACATGTTTGTTTGCCTGTTTTCTGTCTCAACAGGAACCCAAGAAGATATTTGATGCTCTCAAAGAACCAAGTTAGGTGGAAGCAATGTAGGATGAGCTTCACCAATTTGCAATTCAGGATGTTTGGGAGCTGGTTGATTGTCCCAGGTATGTCAGACCTATTGGGACAAGATGGGTTCTAAGAAACAAGAGAGACGAAAGAGGTATTGTGGTCAGAAACAAGGCAAGATTAGTGGCTCAAGGATATACACAAGAGGAGGGAATAGACTATGGGGAGGTCTTTGCACCAGTTACAAGGATTGAAGCTATAAGGATCTTTCTAGCCTATGCATCCCGCATGGGCTTCACTGTATATCAAATGGATGTCAAGAGTGCCTTCCTCTATGCAACAATTGTTGAGGAGGTGTATGTCATGCAGCCTCCTGGTTTTGAAGATCCAGAGAATCCAGACAAGGTGTATAGAGTCAAGAAGGCTATGTATGGACTTCATCAAGCCCCAAGAGCATGGTATGGTACTTTGTCTACTTATTTGGTGGATAATGGATTCAAGAGGGGCACCATAGACCAGACATTGTTTACAAAGAAGAAAGGTAAGGATGTTCTACTTGTTCAAGTCTATATTGATGATATCATTTTTTAGTCTACTGATCCAAAGATGAGTGAGGATTTCTTCAAGCTTATGACAGACAAATTCAAGATGAGCGCTATGGGGGAGATGAACTTCTTTCTTGGGTTACAAGTTCAGTAGAAAGAAGATGGTATCTTCATCTCCCAGGATAAATATGTGGCAGAGATCTTGAAGAAGTTTGGCTTTTCTCCACATGAAAAGAGGGCTACTAGTCCTATGGATAGAGAACACCCTTGTGGAAATATTGGAGATGGAAAGGATGTTGATGTCAGGCACTATAGATCAATGATTGGTTCATTGATGTATCTCACAGCCTCTAGACCTGACATCATGTTTGTTGTGTGTGCTTGTGCACGCCATCAAGTGACTCCCAAAGAATGTCACATTTATGCTGTCAAGAGAATCTTTAGGTACCTAAGATGCTATCCTAGTCTTGTCTTGTGGTACCCAAAGGATTCACCATTGGAGCTGCTGCATATTCAGACAGTGACTATGGATTTGATAAGTTTGATAGGAAATCCACAACTGGTGGATGTCCGTTTCTTGGGAGCAGGTTAATATCTAGGCAATGCAAGAAACAAACAATGGTGGCTAATTCTACAACTGAAGTAGAGTATGTGGCTGCAGCTGCTTGTTGTGGACAAGTTTTATAGATTCAGAATCAGCTGTTAGACTATGGGTATAATTTAATGCATACCAAGATATTTGTTTACAATAACAGCACTTTATGCATTATTAAGAATCATGTACATCATTCTAAAACTAAACACATAGAAATAAGACACCATTTTATAAGAGACTATTTTGAAAAGGGTTTAATACAACTAGATAGGGTTGACACAGAAGAGAATGTGTCAGATTTACTAACTAAACCTTTTGATGCTGGAATATTTCAATACTTGGTAACAAGTATTGGAATGATCAATCTCACATAATATGTGTTTTGGAGTCTTTTTGTAAAAGTATGTACAGGATAATGCATTGTTATTGGTCTTTTTGAGGATTTAGATTTTCCACTATATTTTTCTAACACTGACAAAGGTTGCTTGAACGCTGATAAGTGCTGTTGTGACGTTGTCAGCAATATATTTGTCTAACGCTGACAAAGCTTTTCTTAACGCTGACAAGTGTTATCGGGGCGTTGTCAGCAACAATATTAGTTTTGTGGTTTTCAATCTAAATGTGAAGGTGGTGTTAGCATTATACCATTGGATACAGAGTTGCTTATGGATCATTGGAGAAGCATTTGGGCATGTTTTTGTTTATGGATGATGGATGGAATTTTCAATTCCTATCTTGACATAAATTTTTTATGTTCATGCATATTTTCAGCAACATATGTATCACAGTTTAAGGGGAGGTTTTAGGAACCTTTAGGACTTTTGGGTATCCTTATGATACTCTTATCACAATTCTAGATTGTGTCCACATGTGAGTATGAGTTAGTTTTACTAAATCATGAGGCACTGTAGCATGCAAAGTTTATATACTATGCATGCTGCCAAGACATTTTTGGCCTAGCATTGGTTTTGATCTGTTGGGAGACTTGGGAATGATTTTATCATGGGTTTTACCTGGGAGTAACAAGGAATTTTATAAGGTAACTTAGTTGTTAAGAGTTTTGGTTAGCAAGGGACACTAGAGGACTGTTATGTCTATCTTGCATAAGCAAGTGTGCATAACTGGACAGTGCTTGCTGCCCTATAATAATTATCAACTTTTTGGTTATCTTCTCTAGGATAAATTACTTTGTTAAGGTCATTTTTCATTTTTAAACATTTTTATTTTTGGACGCTGACAAGTATTTTTCCAAGCGTTTTTGTGACCAATTTAGACGCTGACATGGCTTTGGCAAACGTTGACAAGAATATAGCCGTTGGGCATTGATGGGTTATTTTTGACCGTTGACACTCAATGGGACCTACCCAGTTGTTACTTTTTGACATATTTTTAGGCCGTAATTTTGGGGGCTGATAACTTTCATTTAATGCATGAGATAAACTTATTCTTTTTCAATATTTTCATGATTGCTTTTTGAAAATACTTGCCTATTTTTGGGCCAATCACATGCATTTTTCTCTCCTATATATTTGGCTCCTATTTTAAACAGGGTACCTATTATTCTTGTCTAACACAATTTTCTCCTATAAACTTCATCTTTATTAATCATTCAAACAGCTTTCAACAATGGCACCAAAGTTTAAACCAAGTGATTTGGAATTGGGGTTCAGAAGTCAACACAACATGGTAGCATATGTTGAAGCTGATGATACTCTGTTTCCCCAATACACGCAAATGGTGGCGTATTTGAACGCATCCCCTTTTAGGTATGATCTTTCTCATGCTCCACTCATTCCTGTCATACATATTAAACAGTTTTGGAACAATGTCAGTTCCTCAACAGTTGATAGAGTGACTACATTATCTTCTATTGTTCATGGGCGCACATGGGTGGTTACTGAAGCTTTGGTACGCCAAGCTTTGCATCTTGATGATGTTGATGGTATAACCACCCTCCTCATTAGTGAAATATAACAAGGACTAAGGGCTTTGGGTTATCCTTTTCCTGCTTAAGGAACTTTAAATAAATATCATAAACAGGAGTTTCCCCCAGCCTGGAAGTACCTAATACATGTCCTCTTGCAATGTTTGAGTCCCAAGTGCACTGCACACAATGAGATCAATAGATCTATTGCTAGTGCTATTGTGTGCATTGCTACTAGGCAAAAGTTTAATTATTCCAAAATGATTTTTGAGGGCATGTGTAAAAATAAAGGGAACAAAATGACTTTAGCTTATCCCAGATTTTTACAAATGGTTTTTTATGTCCAAGGATACTACACAAGGGATCTTGATGATTTTTATGAGATCCCTGTGCAAAAGAAAGTAATTTTTATTAAGATGAACTCACCCCCACATCATGACCTACCTCTCACCCCTGCTATGATTGCTGTCATTGAAGCAGCCCAACCCCAACCAGACCCCCAACCCCAAATTGACCCAATACCTGAACCTTTACCTTCACCACAACATATGCAAATTAACCAAGAACCCTTCGACGCTGACACGTTAAATGTTGGCGTGGATGTGCCTATTTCAAACGTTGACACCAATCCTTCACAGACCCAAACACCCCTTAACCAACCCACATCTACCCAATCCACATCATCATCTCCACCAACACAATATAGGTTTCAAAAACGCCAAAGGACTACTAGAGTGTTCTCCTCTAGTGGTCCTAGCCATGTAGCAGAGAGAACCACCACCACAAGTATGGTTGGTGCTATGGATGAGGCTGGGACTATTGGTTCTGGCTTAGAAGCTGGCCAAGGAAGTCCTACCATAATTAAGACCTCATCCATGCCCAATGAATCTAACTTGGGAGGTCAAATACCCATTTTAGAAGAGGGAAGATTGGAACCAATGACCCTAATAGAATTAACGGCTGTCTGCATAAGCTTGCAAAAGCAAAATGCAGACTTGGTACAAGTTGTCAGCACACACAAGGCCTTGAACTCAAGAAATTGAGGGAGAGGATTGTTATCTTGTAGAATGCTAGCACAAAGAGAGGGATGGAGGAATATTCCAAAGGGGAGGATGAAAATAAATATGAGTGATAAGGGCTCTCATGATGGTCAATCTTTAGATGTTGCTGAGGCCCTAACAAGTTTGAAGAAACAGACAGGTTTTGATACGTCTCTAGTCTCTCCTACAAACTTAAATTTGTCATTTACAGCCATGTTGGAGGAAATTGCAAAAGGCGCTAAGGCAGGAAATTTGAGCATTGACAAACAGAATTTGAACGCTGACATAAGTATCTTGGGCGCTGACAAAGCAAAATTGGGAGTTGACAGACCTGCAAATAAGGTTGATGTATTCCAATCATCATCCATCATCAAAGAGGTTTCTTCACAGGTATTACAATCTACCTTACCAACAGTTGACCCATTAGATAAGGGTAAGGGTATTATGGTAGAAGAAGTTGTTCCAAAGAATGCAGCACAAATTGAGTTTGATAGAAGGTTGGCTGCACAAATTGTTGAACAAGAAAGAAAGAAGGTGGGTGAATCACCTTTTGTTGTCACTTCAGAAGAGCAAGAAGGAAGTGATGAAGCCAGTTCAGACTCAAGTGTAATGATCATAGAGCAGCCAGAAAGACTTGAGTATGGTGATGAGTTGGCCAAAGAGAAGTTGAATGAGTTGAAATTACAGGTTGATTTTGATATGCCAGAGGTTGTTCAGATGTACCATGCTTGGGAAGATAGGTGTATGGAGAATCCACATTTGACCATTTCAGATCAGATATGGGGTTTGGAGATTCTCCTCAGAGTACAAAAGGATTGCAAGGTCATTCTGAAACACAAAGCAAGCAATGTTCTCTCAAATATGAAAAGGGATAGAAAGGAGTTTTACTTCATGTATTTCAAATGTCATGGAACAGGGTGGACTTATAAGAAATTGATTGGATTGACATTTGAAGAGTTGGAGTGCAGAGCTTATCCCATTTGGGTTAGAGTGCAGGAAGAAAACACTCTAAGACTTCTTTCTGATGAAAGAAAAGAAGAACTTGCAGAGGAAATGGAGCTTAAGAAGGCAATGTTTGTTCCCAGACCTGTGAAAAAGGGAGTTCCTCTTGAGTTTCCCAAAGATATGGATCCATTAAATCCAAGTGAAGCTGTTATAAGAAGGAGCCTTAAGCTCTCACCATTAGAAGCTTCAGATATGGTACAAGTGTTACCACTTGATTCCAGAAACCCTATTATAAGCTATGAAGAAGATGAATGTGGGTTTTGGAAGATTGGCAGGTATGGAAAAGAGGTTCACACTTTTACCACCCTTATATCTTTGTTTGCAAGTTTTGATAGATAAGACTTGGTAGACCTATGGAGGTTGTTAGAGGCCAAGTATGAGACTGAGGCTCCCACTTCAGTCAATGGAATAAAACTGTGGTCAACATTCAAGAGAATGTGTGGACCAATTGATGAAGATCCTACTATTTGGAAGGATCTTGAAGATGATCTCAGTGGTCTTCAATGGAGGTTGTATTCAGCTGCTGGTGTTTATTATTTGAGTTCTACAAAGTTTGATGAGTATCTACTTGTAGATGGTCAGTATTTCATGTCCAAGGAAGTCTTGGAGAAGATGATGAATACACAGCTGGAAATTGATTATTCAAGTGACGTGGCCAAAGATTTGATCATATTTATTTATTACCAATATGAGAAGGTTTGTAAGATTCCTCCTGGTTCTTAATGTTTATTCAGAAACTTGATTCCTAGAGTAGATATCAAGTTTAGGGGAGGATTGTTGGGAATAAATTATAGCCAGTCTACTTGAGCGCTGACAAGAGTAAAACAAGCGTTGACAGGAGTAAAACAAACGCTGACAGATCAAGCGTTGACAAGAAGAAGTCAAGCGTTGACACACTGAAGACAAGCACTGATGGAAGGATATACTCTACGCGTTTATTATGTTCTAGATTACTTCTAGTAAAGATAGGAACAACAATGTATTTTCTATATTTATCTTTACCTAGAATAGTTGATACGTAGATTATTGTACAAGGCTTCTTATGACTATAAAAGAAGACCTTTAGGTTAATGTTCAATATAAGTTTTCATACGTTAAACACTTTCATTGTAAGCACGTTTGATATCATTAATCAAAGTGAAAGTTTGTTTACATCTTGTGTGTTCTTGTTTAAGTGTTAATTCCGCATAACACTTAGATTGTCATATAAATATACAAAGGTTTCTCTAAGTGTATTACATGATCTAATCTCGTATACATAAACCTAAATCGATCTAAGTTTGGGATCAACAACTTAAAAACGAGATCATTGTTATTATAAGTTAGCAAACTAACACGAACTCATGTGGGCCAATTATTTACTTAGACTCCCTTATTCCTAGGTGTATCTCTAATATTTTATTGTTGTCTTGAATGGTCACGAGGATGCATTGTTGACTTATTTCGATAGTTTATTAGGCCGAAAATAAAGTGGGACGATTTAATCAATAGTTAGTTAAAGGACAAAATCTTTTAAAACTACTTCTCGGGACCTCATAAAGTTCATATCTTGGCATAACTCGCTTCATGATTTGAGACCTTTCTCGGATCGATATTTGGCAGTGACTTCATACTTCAAATCTTGGGAGACGTTCATGAAATAATGGTCTTCTCTTCATAATAGGAATTTCTTCACTTGAAGTTTTGAGAGATTCTTCATCTTTGGACCACGACTTCTTCATTTTTCTCAAATCTTTATTTTGGACTTTGATATACAACGATCCGCCTCCTTTTAGGACTTGGATCTATTTATCCTCATACATTGTTAGGGCCTTTTTGGATAGACTTCTCCATGATCTTTTGGGGAGTTTTTGCTTTTCGTCGTGTGTCTCGATCCTTCATATTGATTTTTGATAAATGATTCTTCACATCACTTTGGATCTTTAGCAACAAAATGTAGCCCTCATGCCTTGTTAGGGCCTTTTCAGACTCGCCAATCTTCGCATCCCGCTTCAATAAGTTATGCCTTGGCTATGAACTCTAATTAATACCGAGCAACTTTTAAACGTGCTTGGGCTAGAAGCTAAGTAACTTTTCAAATCGTACGACCTTATTTATTGCAGATAAATTTATTAGCAAGCGATGGGAGAATAGGCTTATAATCAACTCACATAAATTCACGAAAGAATACCAAACTTATAATTGACTCTATCATCTCTCGTTCTCCATAATTTAAAATCTCAAGGAATGAGACTCGTGGATGCTTAGCCAATTAAATCAAAGTTTTGGGTTTTCGAGTCATCTATAGGATCTTGCAAATTCTTAGACTTTTTCAAGTTTAGAATTCGCATTTTAAAGTTCCCTTGATAAACGACTCTCTAGGATCAATTATAGGAACTTGGAAAAGTTCTTGTTCTTAACCCGTGAGAGTTAAGACTTTCGCGTTTTAAAGTTCCCTATATAAAAGCCTAGCAAAACTTGACTTAAACACGTTAAGGATACTAGCTAGAGTAAACTTGGATAAGTAAACTCGGGTTGAGTCAAAAGATTCACAACGTTTAAAATTGAAACCACTTTATTGAAATTTAATCTAGCAAAGAAGGAAAATAACTATAACAAGGGAAAAACTAATAGGCCAAAATAAATAAAAAAAATTCGAAAAATGTCGAAAAATTGATTTTCCGGTTAAAATGAGGACAAATACAAGGAAAAGACCACTTAACTTCGATAGAAGTACCCCCTACACTTAATATAAACATTGTCCTCAATGTTTAAGCATGTGGAAGTAAATTCCCCTACACTTAGGACATTGTGCACGTTGTTTAAATTTTGCTAAGGAAGAGACAACTAAAGTGATTCCTATTTTAATATGGAAGAATATAAAATAGAGAATCAAAAGAGTTTAGGATAGAACCGGGAGGATGGGAACACGGAATCATGGTTCATCAAAAGTCATCAAGAATGGATCTTTGAAAGCTCGAATCCCTGTACATGATTATAAAGAAGACAACAAACAACATACTAAGGTCTCCCCCTACACTTACTATAAAAATAAGAGAAAAAGGATAGATAATGCGGGTTGCCTCCCGAGAAGCGCTTGTTTTTGTTAACCGAGTCGTGAGCCTGACTCGACCTTGATTAGCATAGGAAGAAGCTTGAAAAACATCCACCGGGATCAAATACATGGTTTTCGTCCATCAAATAGCACAAGCGTAAGGCGAACAAGGCAAGCCAAAGAAGAGTAGGCAAGGTTCCCTTAAGCAAAGATGGAGCACGGTGGTAGCAAGGGTGCTGAGGTGCAAGCATATCTTCATAAGTTCCAAGGATTTTTCCTTTTATTTCATCAGATGGATACTGAGATGGCTTGAAGATTCCAATGCCGGGGTCGAACACCTTTTCCTTTAGGGGAAAATAACACTCAGGCTCAGCAGATCTTGAAGAAGATCCGATCATAAATCTCGCAATCTCATCCTCAGAAGGTGGATATAGAGATGTCAAGACATAAGTGCTGCGGATATCGGTATCGGCTGGCTTTTTCTCCTTTAAAGCGGGTTTCTTCATATCCAAAGTAGGATAAAGACCATAATCATCAAAGTTCAAAGGAGGAGCATCACTCTCATTTAGGAAGTATGTGTTGAGAAAAGTAGCAAAGTCTTCCTCAAATGAGTAGTCATCCAAAGTAGGATTAAGCATGGTTGGCGGAGGATCTTCATCATGTGAAGAATCACTCGAGAGAGTATCGGCCTCATCAAAATCATCATAAGTGGGCATGTGTGGATACTCAGAAGTAAAATCATCATAATCATCACCATTGGAATTAGAATCGTCATCATAAGCATCAAAGATCGGAGGAGAATCATAAATTGGTGGAGGATCAAAATTGGATAGAGAATCATCCACATCATCTTGGAACAGTGGATTATCATAGCAAGAGTCGAGTAGAGGATTTTCGTAGACGACAAAATCATCAAGCACATTAATCATATTCGCTGATTCTCTTCCATAGGATTTGTATGTGATCTTCCCCATTTTGAACACTTGTTGTTCATTCCCGACCCTTAAAATTAACTCACCTTCGGCAACATCGACTAATGCTTTTCCGGTTCGCAAGAATGGCCGACCAAGTATTAAAGGAATACGATGGTCCATTTCATAATCAACAACAACAAAGTCGACCGGAAAAGTCAAGGTGCCAACTTTAATAAACACGTCTTCAGCAATACCAACGGGGTAAGCGAGAGTACGATTTACTAGCTCAAGAGTCATCTTTGTTGGAGTAAGGTCGGGTAATGATAGTGCGGTCCAAACACTTAAAGGCATCAAATTAATACTTGCCCCGAGATCAGCTAGGGTAGTAAATTCTTCGGTTTTGTTAAAAATGTAAGGCAACACAAAAGGACCGGGATCTCCAAGTTTTTCCGGTAGTTCTTTAAGAATAACTATAGAACAGTTTTCATTTAAGCGTGTGTTGACAAGCTCAACCAGCTTTTCCTTCTTATTAAGCAATTCCTTGAATGCTTTGACAAATTTTGGCATGTGGACAAGTGCTTCAACAAGGATAATATTGAAATTCATTTGAGAGATCATCTTCAAATAGTTCGACACTTGAATGTCATCCTTGGTTAGCAAGTTAGGCTTGTCCAGGCGAGAAGGATAAGGAATATTTGGTTTATAGGTGGAGGGTAGGGTTGGTGAAGGGTTCTTCTTCTTGGGTACATCAGTAAGAGGTGGAGACGGTAATGGAGAACTAATACTAGGTGTGGGAGTAGGAGGGATAAATGGTGGTGGAGGAAGTGTAGATGGTGTAACTGGGGGTGGGATAGATGGTCCTACTAAAGTATGTCCACTACGGGTAGTAATAGCACTCACATTCGCTCTCGGGTTGGTGACGGTGTTTGAAGGTAGAGAGCCCGAAGTAGAGGGTTGAGTGGTTGGTAAGAAACTAGCCAGCATATTCTTCAAATCATTTGTTTGAGTGCTGAAGGAGGTGTGTATATCATTTCGAAGATCAGATCTAATGTCATTCCCTTGCTTAGTGATATCCCCTTTCAAATTGATAATTTGGCTTTGTAGATTATTGATTTGCTCTCCTTGGGTTCTCATTAAAGCTTCAACATCTTGATTAATGGGTGGGGCTTGTTAAGCGGGTGGGTGATAAGGATTAGAAGCTCGAGGTGGGATTTGGTTGCTTCTATTGTAATTGTTGTTGGGGTTGTGGTTTTGAGGAGAAAACCGGGTGAAAGATAGTTGTTCGACCGGTAACTTAGCAAATTTCGATCCCCTTGAGGTTGGGCTTGGTAATTTTCCGGTGAATAGTTACCATAAGCCGCATACACATTTTCCGGATTGCCTTGAGTAGAAGGACAATCAGTGTATGAGTGAGGACCTTCGTAAGTCTCATAAGAAATTGCTACAGCTTTAACTTGTTGTTGTTGGTTTGTAGCGATGAGCAAGATATTTTTGTTCATTTCGGCCATCATGCGGGTGAATTCGGTCATGTCGGGGTTTGCTGAAGTAGAAGAAACATTGACTCTCGGGTTATTCCTTGAAGATGCGGAAGAATCCCAATTTTTGTGATGAGTAGTAATACTTGGTTTTATCCTTGTATAAAATAATTTCGTTATCCCAAGTCTTTTCGAATTGAAAACCGGTCTTAAGTGCGACTCAATCGTCTTTTGGTGAATCAAGAGAATGGTTTGGTTTGTTTATCTAATTTAAACTATTAGCAAGTAATTAAAGTGTCGTTGAGTAATTTAAAGCTTTGACAAAATTAAACTTAAAGTTAATTTATGAAAATTCTTAAAACTTAAAGCTTGTAAAACTAGAAAACTTAATCAATCGGAATAAGACAATTAATGTCCATCGGAATACATCAAACTTTCAACCATCGGAATATTAAACAAGGATCCATCGGAATGTATGATCTTACTAACCATCGGAATGTTGTGAAAAAATCTGTCGCAATGTGAATCCATCGGAATGACGCTGTCAAAAAATGGGCAACACTTCGTCTTAACCAAGTCCTTAAGACCGTCGGAATATGCGATCGCAATGTGCGATCGCAACCCAGATCGGAATAAGGGGATTAACCAACCGATCGCAAAGTAAAACCCTAATGGGTTATTGCGATCAAAAACCCAAAGCTATCGGAATGTGTATGACGTTATCGGAATGTGTACAAAACCCTTAGATTGCGATGGAATGTAACTGTTCTGAAATTTGTGGCAAGAGTGAAACTCAATAAGCAAGTGCAATAAGCTATTCTAACCGGATCTTAAACAATTCAAAAAGCTTAAATTTAATGACTTCTAAAACATAAAAGATCAAAACTTTATGGAATGAACTTTAAACTTACTAAAACCTTTTGCAAAATCCGAAAATCAATAAGCTAAGATTCGAATAAGCCAATAAGCATTATGAGCTTATGGCCTAAACGTGTAAGAGCTTGTGTGTAAACCAAAAGATCAAACCTTTATTCATGAAAAACATCAAATCATACGAGTGAGATGTGAAATTCGGATCAAAGGTAGAGTAAATCAAGAAGTGTAGAATGAGAGTAAGGATTTAAAAGCTTAAAAATGGAACTTGATTAATAAAAATAAGCAATACAAAATGTTTAATCTTCAAAGATTAAAAGAGAGAATGAAATCTAGTGAGAGAAAGTTTAAGACTTTCTCTCTCTAAAAACTAGAAAGAAACTTGAAAAATAAAAACTAGCTAACTCCCTTCCTAATGTGATTAGGAGAGTATTTATAGGGAAGTGGAATGCATGTGTGGTGCTTTCTTCTTTCTTGCTTTCTTCACGTTTTCTCGACTCGACTTTAATTCTTTGTCTTTGTCGTCTCGGGATTTGAACTTGTCTTTTAATTTTCTTCTTCTATTAGACTTAAGTTCTTCGACTTCGTTAAACTTCCGTCTTTTGACTTTTTCTTCGATAAATCTTCAGAATAGGCCTTGGACTTCCGTTCTTTTTGCACTCTTGATCTTTTGACTTCGTCTTTTCCCGTTTTCTTCGATAAAAGCCCGTGAAAGCCCGTGTTTTCTCCCTTTTTCATATTTTGGTTCTAAAACACAATAAAAACACAAACCACGCATAATTCCGACTTTTACGACATAAATCACACGTTTTGGTCTTGTTATTATTGGAAATAAGTGGTAAAAGGATAAGTGTTTTTACACTTATTAAATCCCCTACACTTGACCATTGCAATGCCCTCATGCAATGCATTAATTTTAAAGCACGGTTTACATTTTTAATTATAAATAACCCACCTTGGCCTTTATTAAATACTAAACAATAAAGATAGAAATAAGTAAAGAAATTAAAAACTTACATTGGGTTTTGGCGGCCATGAACGTTTATCATCCTCAAGTTTCACGTTCCCCATACCAAGCTTAAAAACGAGATCATTGTTATTATAAGTTAGCGAACTATCACGAACTCATGTGGGCCAATTATTCACTTAGACTCCCTTATTCCTAGGTGTATCTCTTATATTTTATTTTTGTCTTGAATGATCACGAGGATGCATTGTTTGACTTATTTCGATAGTTATTTAGTCCGAAAATAAGGTGAACGATTTAATTAATAGTTAGCTAAAGGACCAAATCTTTTAAAACTGCATCTCGGGATATCAAAAAGTTCATATCTTGGCATAACTTGGTTCGCGATTTGAGACCTTTCTCGGGCCGATATTTGGCAGCGACTTCATACTTCGAATCTTCGAGAGACGTTCTTGAAATTATGGTCTTCTCTTTATAATAGGAATTTCTTCACTTGAAGTTTTTGAGAGATTCTTCATCTTTGGACCACGACTTCTTCATTTTTCTCCAATCTTATTTTGGACTTTGATATACAACGATCCGCCTCCTTTTAGGACTTGGATCTATTTATCCTCATGCCTTGTTAGGGTCTTTTCGGATAGACTTCTCCATGACTTTTGGGGAGTTCTTGCTTTTCGTCGTGTGTCTCGATCCTTCATATTGATTTTCGATAAATGATTCTTCACATCACTTTTAGATCTTTAGCAACAAAATGTAGCCCTCATGCCTTGTTAGGGCCTTTTCGGACTCGCCAATCTTCGCGCCCCGTTTCAGAAGTTATGCCTTGGCTATGAACTCTCGTCATTATCGAGCAACTTTTAAACGATCTAGGGCTAGAAGCTAAGTAACCTTTTAAATCGTACAACCTTATTTATTAGCATATTAATTTATTAACAATCGGATGGAGAATAGGCTCATAATTAACTCACATAAATTCACGAAAGAATACCGAACTTATAATTGACTCTATCATCTCTCGTTCTCCACAGTTTAAAATCTCAAGGAATGAGACTCGTGGATGCTTAGCCTATTAAATCAAAGTTTTGGGTTTTCGAGTCGCCTATAGGATCTTGTAAATTCTTAGACTTTTTCAAGTTTAGAAATCGCGTTTTAAAGTTCCCTTGATAAACGACTCTCTAGGATCAATTATAGGAACTTGCGAAAAGTTCTTGTTCTTAACCCGTGAGAGTTAAGACTTTCGCGTTTTATAGCTCCTTATATAAAAGCCTAGCAAAACTTGACTTAAACACGTTAAGGATACTAGCTAGAGTAAACTTAGGCAAGTCGACTCGGGTTGAGTCAAAATGTTCACGACTAAGAAAAATCTAAAACCACTTTATTAAAAATTTATTCTAACAACGGAAAGAAACTAAACATGATAAAGGAAATTACGACTATAAAACTAGGCCAAAATAGATTAAAAATTTTGAAAAATGTCGAAAAATCAAGTTTTCCGGTAAAAATGAGGGCAAATACAAGGAAAAGACCACTTACTTCGATAGAAGTCCCCCCTATACTTGAGATAAACATTGTCCTCAATGTTTAAGCATGTGGGAGTAAACTCCCCTACACTTATGACATTGTGCACTTTGTTTAAATCTTGCTAAGGAAAGGAAAACTAAAGTGAATTCAATGTGAACATATAGAATATGAAATATTGAATCACAAGAGTTTAGGATAGAACCGGGAAGATGGGAAACACGGTATCACGATTCGGCAAAAGTCATCAAGATGCTTTCTGAAGCTTTAATCCCTGCACAGCACAAGAAACAAGACCACAAACATATGCGGGGCTCCCCTACACTTATTATGAAAGCAGTAAAGGATAGAACACGGGTTGCCTCCCGAGAAGCGCTTGTTTTTGTTCACCGAGTCATGAGCCTGACTTGACCCAATTTTAGTTCATCGGGAACGTGGTGAGGGATGGAAGCATCTCCTGAGAGATGTCCTCACCAAAGTACAGCTTCAAACGCTGGCCATTCACCTTGAAATTGGGCCCATTCGGCTGAGAAAGCTTAATGGTCCCATACGGAAAGACTTTGGCGACGGTGAATGGACCAGACCAGCGGCTCTTCAACTTGCCAGAGAAGATCTTCAACCGAGAGTTAAAGAGTAAGACTTGATCACCAACGTGGAACTCTCGGTTCTTGATTTTAGCATCGTGGATAATCTTCGTCTTCTCCTTGTAGATCAGCGAGTTCTCATAAGCTTCATTCCTTAGTTCATTTAGCTCGTTGAGTTGAACCTTGCGATGATCACCGGCTTTGATGATGTCGAAGTTAGCCCACTTCAAGGCCCAGTGCGCCTTATGTTCCAGCTCGATGGGTAGGTGGCAGGCTTTCCCGTACACAAGACGATAAGGTGTACAACCGATCGGGGTCTTGTAAGCAGTACGGAAAGCCCACAGAGCATCATCTAACTTATCGGCCCACGCGGCACGATGCTCTCCCACAGTACGCTCCAAAATTCTCTTCAAGCCACGATTGGAAATTTCGGCTTGCCCATTGGTTTGGGGATGATAGGCGGTGGGAAGACGGTGATTGACACCATACTTTGCCAAGACTCGTGCAAATTGATCGTTGCAAAAATGAGTCCCGCGGTCACTGATGATAGCACGAGGAACGCCAAATCGAGCGAAAAGCTGCTTCAAAAAGTTCACAACCACCCTCGCATCATTCGTAGGAAGAGCCTTAGCTGCAACCCATTTAGAGACGTAGTCGACAGCGACGAGGATGTACTTGTTCCCTTTGGATGATGGAAATGGCCCCATAAAGTCGATGCCCCATACGTCAAAGATTTCACATTCCTGTATGAAATTTTGAGGCATCTCATCCTTATGTGTGATCTTGCCTTGGCGTTGGCAAGCATCACAATGCTTAACCATTTCGTGAGCGTCACGATAAATGGTGGGCCAATAGAATCCAGAATCAAACACTTTCTTAGCGGTGTAGTTGGGACCAAAGTGACCACCGGTGGGTCCTTTGTGGCAAGCTTGGAGGATGTTAAAAGCTGCCAGTCCGTCAACACATCGACGAATAATCAGATCAGCACACTGTTTGAATAGATAAGGGTCATCCCAAAAGTAAGTCTTAACATCGTTCAAGAACTTCTTCTTTTGTTGGGATGTTAACCCTTGGATGAGAATACCACCCGCTAAGTAGTTTGCAATGTCCGCAAACCACGGGGTGCCATTAAGATTGAGATTTATAGACATTAAGGTCTCAAGGGGGAAAGAGTCGTTGATCTCTTTGTTCGGATGATCCCCTTGATATGGATCCTCAAGTCTGCTCAGATGATCCGCGGCCAGGTTTTCGGCTCCCTTCTTGTCACGAATTTCAATGTTGAATTCTTGAAGGAGCAAAACCCAGCGAAGAAGTCTTGGCTTAGAATCGTTCTTAGTCATCAAGTACTTCAACGCGGAATGGTCCGTGTATACGATGGTGGTGGATAAAACAAGATAGGGGCGGAATTTCTCAAAAGCATAGACAACAGCTAAAAGCTCTTTTTCGGTTGTCGTATAATGCAATTGAGCCCCCGTCATTGTTTTGCTAGCGTAGTGGATTGGTTGGAAGTGTTTATTCACTCTTTGGCCCAGAACCGCACCAATATCAAAGTCGCTAGCATCGCACATCAATTCAAAAGGCAGCTCCCAATTAGGGGTGACCAAGACCGGTGCCTTAGTTAGCTTATCCTTGAGAAGATTGAAGGCTTCAAGACACTCTTTAGAAAAGATAAAAGGAGTATCTTTTTCCAAGAGGTGGGTCATTGGGCGAGCGATTTTAGAGAAATCCTGAATGAATCGTCGATAGAAGCCCGCATGATCCAGAAAACTTCTCACACCCTTCACGGTTGAAGGTGGAGGTAATTTGGCTATGACATCTACTTTAGCACGGTCGACTTCAAGACCGGCGTTAGAGATTTTGTGTCCTAGCACAATGCCTTCTTTTACCATAAAATGGCATTTTTCCCAATTCAGAACAAGGCGAGTGTCTTCGCACCGCTTAAGCATGCGTTCCAAATTGGCAAGGCAAGAAGAGAAGGAATCCCCGAAGACCGAGAAATCATCCATGAAGACTTCCATGGTTTGCTCAACCATGTCATGGAAGATAGCCAACATGCACCTTTGGAAAGTCCCGGGGGCATTGCATAAGCCAAAAGGCATTCGTTTGTAAGCAAATGTGCCGTAGAGACAAGTGAATGTTGTCTTATCTTGATCTTGGAGATCGATGGGTATTTGAAAATAACCCGAGAAACTATCCAGAAAGCAGTAATATTCATTACCCGCTAAACGTTCAAGCATTTGGTCCATAAAAGGTAGAGGGAAATGATCCTTTCTCGTGGCGTCATTGAGTTTGCGGTAGTCTATACAAACTCTCCACCCAGTAACGAGACGGGTAGGAATTAACTCGTTGTTTGCATTAGGCACAACGGTGATTCCGCCTTTCTTAGGCACACAATGAACTGGACTAACCCATGGTGAATCCGAAATAGGGTAAATCATACCCGCATCAAGAAGTTTGATAACCTCTTTTTTGATGACTTCATGGATTTTAGGATTCACCCTTCGTTGGCTTTGAATTGTGGGCTTAAAGTCGTCCTCCATGAGAATTTTATGTGTGCAAAAGTGAGGATCAATTCCACGGATGTCGGAGATTTTCCAAGCGATAGCTCGTTTATGCTTCTTCAACACAGCGACAAGTCGGGCTTTTTCGTCTTCTTTCAGATCCTTTGCGATGATGACCGGTAGCTTCTCGTCGTCTTCCAGAAAAACGTACTCAAGATGAGGCGGTAGGTCCTTAAGCTCAAGAGTAGGAGGATTCTCAATAGATGGTGAAACTAACGATGGATCATCATTAGTCACTTCTTTAGGAGCGGGAGGAGACAACGGGTCCTCATTGAGAAGTCTCTCAATAGTACGAATGTCTTCATCCCAATTGGTGGACAAATTATCATACTTAATTTCGAGAGGACCCAAGCTAGCTTCGAAATCATCCAAGTCACTTTCTCCGAAAGGAGTCAATGCTGGAGCAATGGAGGCAACGGTCTCAACATTGGGTAGAGAAGAAAGAGTACTTTTGCAAGCATCATGAAAATGTTCTTCACAAGCCTCATCGAGAACATCAATAGCATTAACACTCTCATACGAATAAGGTTGCTTAGAAATCTTACCCATGTTGAAGACAATTTTATCGTCGCCAACTCTCATGATTATTTCGCCTACGGCTACATCAATGAGAGTGCGACCGGTCCTCAGGAAGGGACGTCCAACGATTAATGGAACACGGGGATCCATCTCGTAGTCAACGACAACAAAATCCGCCGGGAAGGTGAATTTATCAACGCCAACAAAGACATCTTCGGCTATCCCCACTGGATAAGCAACCGTACGGTTGGCTAATTCCAAAGTCATTTTGGTGGGGACTAGCTCGGGGAGAGATAATTGCTTCCAAACACTTAAAGGCATTAAGTTTATACTGGCACCTAGATCGGCTAGGGCCATGCAATTCTCTACTCCCGGGAAGTTGCAAGGAATCAAGAAGCGACCCGGATCACCAAGTTTGGTGGGTAATTTCCTTAAGAGCACTGCGGAGCAATCCTCATTAAGGTGGGTCTGAGCAATGTCAAGGAGTTTCTCTATATCACTTAGAAGGTCTTTAAACATCTTAGCGTATTTGGGCATGTGAGCGAGAGCCTCGGCAAAGGAGATGTTAAAATTCAATTGTTTAAACATTTTTAGAAAGTTTGAAACCTGAATATCATCCTTGCTCTTTTGCTTTTCTTTCCTCAACCTTGAGGGATAAGGTATATTGGATGAAGAAGAAGGCTTTAAGGGAATAGGATCACTCACAACCACGGGTGGTGGGGAAATGGGGATAGAAGGTGAAGGAGGTGGGGAAAGTTGCTCTTTTTCTTTGTTCACAATAACGGGTGGTGGTGTAGGAAGCTCGGGTTCCATATAACCTTTTCCACTACGAGTGGTGATTGCTTTCATCTCCCCTCTTGGATTCGCAACGGTATTACTCGGAAGAGTACCCGAAGCAGGGGGTTGATTACTTTGGATGAGCGAACCAATCATATCACGAAGGTGAAGAGCTTGATTATTAAAAGAGTTTTGCATGTTTGCATTAATTTCATTGCTTTGTTTGGCCATATCATTCCTTAGCTCGGCTCGAATATCGCTTCCTTGTTTCACCATGTCATTCTTCAAGTTGACAAATTGACTCTGAAGATTCGTCACCATCTCACGATTAGTCTTCATGATCGTCTCGACGTCTTGGTTTACGGCCATCGGTTGATTGAGAGGTGGAGCTTGGTAAGCTTGAGAATTTCCTTGAGTTGGGTATGGGTTTCTTTGGGATTGATATTGATTTTGAGCACGAGGTTGGGATTGGTTGTTTCGGTTATAGCTTTGTTGTTGGTTTTGGTTTGCAGGAGGGAAACCGGGAGGAGCAAGATAATTGTTGGAACGATAACTTAGCAAGCCACGGTCTCCTTGCGGGCGAGCTTGATAGCCTCCCGTGGGATAAGTGCCGTAAGCTGCGTTAACGTCTTCAGAATAATTGCCGTGAGTAGAAGGACACTCATTGTAGGAATGAGGACCACCACATGTGTCACAAGAAATAGCAGCGGCTTTAGCTTGTTGGGTTTGGTTAGAAGTCAAAATTTGGAGACTTTTGTTAATATCAAGAATAGCACGTTCCAAAACAGACGAGTTGGTGGTGGAAGAAGTAGATGAAACATTGACTCTCTGATTAGATCTTGAGGATGCGGAAGAATCCCAATTCTTGTGGTAAGTAGTCATATTTTCAATCAACTCTCGACACTCCTCCGGTCTCCTTTTCATAAAAGTACCACCGGCGGCGGCATTGATCGTGTCACGATCACGAAAAGTGAGACCATTGTAAAAGGTGTCAATGAGTGTGACGGGGAGCATATTGTGATTAGGACAGCGGTCGATCAAATCATTGTAGTGTTCCCAAGCATCGAAAAGCGATTCATCATTCTCTTGCATAAATCCACTAATTTGGTTACGAAGGCTAGTGACCATGGATGGGGTAAAGTAGCGCGATAAAAAGCGTTGAGTCATGTCATTCCACGTATGAATAGAATTCTTAGGAAGACAGTCAAACCATTTTTCGGCATGGTGAGAAAGCGAGTGTGGAAAGAGTTGAAGGCGAAGGTCATCCATAGAAACACCAGAGCACTTCATGCTTTGGGTCATGGTAATGAATTTGTCGAGGTGTTTTTTGCATCATCATCTGGAATTCCACAAAACGGGTTCGTTTGCACTTGTTGTATCATGTGATGCTTCAACGAAAACTCCTGAGCCGTGACGTGCATTGGCGCAATCGGGCCTCCGCGTCCGTTCATGGTGGGTTGGCACAATTCCTCCATGGTTCGTAAATCAGGTAGGAGAACATTGTTGTTGTTGTTGTTGTTGTTATTCAAATTGTGTTGAGGTGGGTGATTATTGTTGTTATTAACACCAGCCATATCTAAATCTTCAAGAGTCTCGGGCTCAGAATAGTTGGAAGATCTAGTACGCATACACCTGCAGAAGAAAAATATACACAAAGAATATCTATATAATCTTTTTGGGGCAAACCCTTTGGAAAAGAATTGCTTTTAATGATTTTTCAATGTTTTTGTATTTTTGAAAAGTTTTAAATTTTTTATGGATTTTTGGAAATTTTTATAGAAATGAAAATAACGTTCAAAGAACGGATCCCAAAATTCAATGCGTCTCTCACTAGAAACCGTTTATCTTAACGAAAAGAGCCGGTAGCGGCGCCATTTAATACTTGGTTTTATCCTTGTATAAAATAATTTCGTTATCCCAAGTCTTTTCGAATTGAAAACCGGTCTTAAGTGCGACTCAATCGTCTTTTGGTGAATCAAGAGAATGGTTTGGTTTGTTTATCTAATTTAAACTATTAGCAAGTAATTAAAGTGTCGTTGAGTAATTTAAAGCTTTGACAAAATTAAACTTAAAGTTAATTTATGAAAATTCTTAAAACTTAAAGCGTGTAAAACTAGAAAACTTAATCAATCGGAATAAGACAATTAATGTCCATCGGGATACATCAAACTTTCAACCATCGGAATATTAAACAAGGATCCATCGGAATGTATGATCTTACTACCCATCGGAATGTTGTGAAAAAATCTGTCGCAATGTGAATCCATCGGAATGACGCTGTCGAAAAATGGGCAGCACTTCGTCTTAACCAAGTCCTTAAGACCGTCGGAATACGCGATCACAATGTGCGATCGCAACCCAGATCGGAATAAGAGGATTAACCAACCGATCGCAAAGTAAAACCCTAATGGGTTATTGCGATCAAAAACCCAAAGCTATCGGAATGTGTATGACGTTATCGGAATGTGTATAAAACCCTTAGATTGCGATGGAATGTAACTGTTCCGAAATTTGTGGCAAGAGTGAAACTCAATAAGCAAGTGCAATAAGCTATTCTAACCGGATCTTAAACAATTCAAAAAGCTTAAATTTAATGACTTCTAAAACATAAAAGATCAAAACTTTATGGAATGAACTTTAAACTTACTAAAACCTTTTGCAAAATCCGAAAATCAATAAGCTAAGATTCGAATAAGCCAATAAGCATTATGAGCTTATGGCCTAAACGTGTAAGAGCTTGTGTGTAAACCAAAAGATCAAACCTTTATTCACAAAAAACATCAAATCATACGAGTGAGATGTGAAATTCGGATCAAAGGTAGAGTAAATCAAGAAGTGTAGAATGAGAGTAAGGATTTAAAAGCTTAAAAATGGAACTTGATTAATAAAAATAAGCAATACAAAATGTTTAATCTTCAAAGATTAAAAGAGAGAATGAAATCTAGTGAGAGAAAGTTTAAGACTTTCTCTCTCTAAAAACTAGAAAGAAACTTGAAAAATAAAAACTAGCTAACTCCCTTCCTAATGTGATTAGGAGAGTATTTATAGGGAAGTGGAATGCATGTGTGGTGCTTTCTTCTTTCTTGCTTTCTTCACGTTTTCTCGACTCGACTTTAAATCTTTGTCTTTGTCGTCTCGGGATTTGAACTTGTCTTTTAATTTTCTTCTTCTATTAGACTTAAGTTCTTCGACTTCGTTAAACTTCCGTCTTTTGACATTTTCTTCGATAAATCTTCAGAATAGGCCGTGGACTTCCGTTCTTTTTGCACTCTTGATCTTTTGACTTCGTCTTTTCCCGTTTTCTTCGATAAAAGCCCGTGAAAGCCCGTGTTTTCTCCTTTTTCATATTTTGGTTCTAAAACACAATAAAAACACAAACCACGCATAATTCCGACTTTTACGACATAAATCACACGTTTTGGTCTTGTTATTATTGGAAATAAGTGGTAAAAGGATAAGTGTTTTTACACTTATTAAGTAGTCATGTTCTCAATAAGCTCTCTACACTCCTCGGGTCTTCTTTTCATAAATGTGCCACCAGCGGCTGCATTAATCGTATCACGATCACGAAAAGTCAAACCATTGTAGAAAGTATCAATCAACATAACGGGGAGCATGTTGTGGTTTGGAAATCGATCGATCAAAACATTATATCTTTCCCAAGCATCAAAGAGAGATTCATCGGGTTCTTGCATGAACCCGCTGATTTGATTTCGAAGGCTCGTGACCATGGATGGTGGAAAGTAGCGCGAAAAAAATCGTTGAGTCATGTCGTCCCAAGTATGAATAGAATTCTTCTGAGACGATCAAACCATTTTTCGGCGTGGTGGGAAAAAGTATGTGGAAAGAGTTGAAGGCGAAGGACATCCATAGTAACACCGGGCAACTTCATGCTTTGAGTAATAGTAATGAACTTGTCGAGGTGCTTGTTGGCATCATCATCAGGCAATCCGCGAAATGGATTAGTTTGCACTTGTTGGATCATGTGATGCTTCAACGAAAACTCTGGAGCCGTGATTTGCATCGGCGCAATCGGTCCTCCTCGTCCAAACATTGTTGGTTGACAAAGCTCCTCCATTGTCCGAAGACCGGGTTGTGGAAGAACATTGTTGTTGTTATTGTTGAGGTGCGGTGGGTGATTTTTGTTGTTCACACCTACCATAGCTAAATCTTCACGAGTCTCGGGCTCTGGATAAATTGAAGATCTAGTACGCATACACCTGCCAAAGCAAAAGAAAAAGATACCAAAGCAATAGACAATATATACAGTATAACAATAAAAATAAAATCTTTTTGGATTTTTGAAATTTTTTAATTTTTTATGGATTTTTTAACAATTTTTAAACAAGAAAAATAACGCTCACGAATGAATGGATCCCAAAAAGCAACGCGTCTCTCACAGAAAACCGTTAATCTTTACAAAAAGAGCCGGCAGCGGCGCCATTTAATACGAGGCTTTTGCCAAGTATGAAAATTTTATCGTCCGATCTTTTCGAATTGAGAAAGGGAAAAATGTGCGATTCAGTCGTCTTTTGGTGAAAACAAATGTTTGGTCGTTGTTTAAATTTAAAATGCAAGACTCTATCGTAAGTGACGGTAATTTACATCTAAAACTAATTAAAATGTAAATGTGCATTTTAAAAAACTTTAAAAATAAATGACTAGAAATTAAATGACGAGTAATTAAAACTTGACGAAAAGTAAATTTGACAATTAAGTAAAAATGCAAAACGTAATTAAAATAGGCTAAAAGTAAAAATGAGAAAAACTGTCACTTTTTCTCTAAAAATAAAAACTGGAAAACTTTTAATACTAAAGCTAAGACAAGAAATTAAAACAAGCAAGCAGGAACAATAATTATTTCGGAAAAGCTACAATACATTTCAGAGATTGCATTTCTTCGGAATAATCATCTTTTCGGAAAAACATGTTTTTCGGAATAATGGCTTTTCAGAGAAAGTAACATTTTCGGAAAAATGAACTTTTCATAAAAAGGAACTTCTTCGGAATAACTAGCTTTTCGGAAAACTGACTTTTTCGGAATAAATGTTTTTTCAGAGAAATCTTCGGAAAAACAACAAATTCAGAGAAATGAAAAAAATTCGGAAAAATGGCTATTTCGGAAAAAATGTATCTTCGGAAAAAAGGACTTTTCAGAAAAAGTGATATTTTCGGAATAACAATATCTTCGGAAAAATGCTATTTTCGGAAAAAAGGTGAATTCAGAGAAAATGGAATTTCGGAATAAAGGCAAATTCAGAAAAAAGATGATTTCATAGAAACACAAATTCAGAGAAAATGGTAATTTCGGAAAAATGACATTTCAGAAAAAGGATGAATTCAGAAAAACTAAACCCTTTTCCGAAATAGTTAAAGAACAGATAAAGATCAACGGTAACATCAAAATTTAAAGGAATAAGCCACGAATAAGCTAAAATCAAATAAGCAATCTACCAAAACTTAATCTAAAACACTTTTAAGAAAAATTAATTCAACCACAAATCAAAAACTTGAAAAACACTAATAAAATTAAAAATTAAAAATCAACTTTTAATAAAATAAACTAATAAACACTTAACTGAAATCAAATCTAACATACAATAAGCTATCAAATCAATAAGCTAACACAATCAAACACATAAAAAAATAACCATTAATCAAATAAGCATGACAATAAGATAATAAGCATAAAGATTAACAAAAATAAGAAAGGTAGAAGGAGAGATTAATATAAAACTTGATTAAAGAAAAGATTAAACAACAAAAGTAAAGATTAAACTTACTTAGAATTAAAGGAATTAAGGTGCAAGACAAGGAATGTAAATTGACAAGTAATTAAAAATGACATGAAAATAAGGTGGAAAGACTAATGTGTCAAATTAGCTAACAACTCCTAATGACACATTAGGAGTCTATTTATAGTGATTAGGAAAACTAAGCATGTGTTGGTTCCTTCTTCTTTCTTTCTGATTTCTCGTCTTCTAAATTCTTCGACTTTATCGACTTTGTTTCGGGATTAATAAACTCGTCTTGTAATTTCTTCATTAATTTAGACTTGAGTTCTTCGGCTTTTGTTAAACTTCCGTCTTTAGACTTTTTCTTCGATAAATCTTCAGAATTGGCCTTGGACTTCCGTTCTTTTAGCACTCTTGATCTTTCGACTTCGTCTTTTGTCTTTTTCTTTGATAAAAGCCCGTGAAAGCCCGTGTTTTCTCCCCTTTTCACATTTTCGTCCTAAATCACAACAAAAACACAAACCACGCATAATTCCGACATTTACGACATAAAATACACGTTTAGCTTGGTTATTATTGTAGTTAAGTGGTAAAAGGATGGGTGTTTACACACCTATCAATGCAACCATACGCCCCACATGATAATATTAATAATGGCCAAGTTACTGAAAGGGACGCCGCAAAAAAAAACTCTCGTTGCGGACGAGTAATAACACCGGTTCCTCAAGTGTCATGGTTATGGAACCTCCATAACTAGGTGGACATGGTCATGCGTGTATATAGCTCACGTAATTTAAAATGATAGCATGGTAATTACTGAAAAGTTTAATGACATGTAAAATACTAGGGAAAACAGATGGCAGCAAATGGAGAATCCTAATCATGCATAGAAAGAGAATGTCCTTACTGAAGGACGGAATATCCGTACCTTATGTCCGGTAACGATGAAGGATGAAAGGCGGTAGTAACTATTCCGACTTCACGAGTGCTACATAATAAAGGACGTGAATAAGTTATATGTTCATGTATAACTAACTGGTTCTTAGTTTACTTACTTGTTCCTGACATATTTTACTTGTTCTTCACTTGTTTTACGTGTTCTTAACTTGTTTTACTGTTTCATGTTTTATCATGTATTTCTTAGTGTTTCATGTGTTCTTGATTAACGTATTTCATGTTTCATGTGTTATTATACTTGATGTTTCATAATGAGTAACTTCCTAAAAATAGCAGGTTTATATATATAGTAACTTTTCAAAAATAGCAGGTTTCCATATATAGCAACTTTTCGAAAATAGCAAGTTTCTAAATTAGTAAGTTTCCAAAAATAGAAAGTTTCCATAATTAGTAAGTTTTGATAATAGTAAGTTTCCAAAAATAGAAAGTTTCAATAATTAGTATGTCTCCATAAATAGCATGTTTGCATAAATAGTATGTTTCCATAAATAGTAATAAGCTTGTTTAATAAGCATATGATATAAGCTAAAGCTTAATGAGCATATTTTATAAGTCATGGTTTATTAAATGTCATAATATAGTAAAGTTTATTAATGAACAAATACTTTAGTCTAACATAATAATTGTTAATTAATAATATAATACATGATTTAAAAGTGATTATTAATTAATAATATAAATTGATTTTTTTTAAATAAAACTTTACCATAACTTGATTATTGTATAACTAAACTAAGTGTTATAATCATTTTAATTATACCATGTATAAAATGTAATTAAATAATTAGGCTAATTCCTTAATTAAAATGTCATGTAATTTACCATGAATAATTATATAAAATAATTATTATAAGTGTATAATTTATTTAATTAATTAGACCATGATAATTTCATGAATAACTATCAAAAAAAATTATCCTAAGTCTTGAAAATTAATTTAGCAAAACTATTAACCAAACACACCCCTAGTGTGTTTCGTGCACCCGAGCCCCAAAAGAATGCTCACACCGAGACTCCAAGTCTCGGCAACACTAACATCACCACCCATCACCACAACCATCGCTGCTGTGGTTTAGCCACTGTCATCCGAACAGCCACCAGTTGTTTCCGGTTGCCGCTACTGACTCAAAGATCCCACCGAGAGCTATGACGCTCCCGATTGCCAGTTTTAGGCCAAACACCTCACTATGGGGTTGTTTGGTGTTGCGGCTGCCCGAAGGAAACAGCCAAGGACCCCTTATGAGGTTCGACTGGCCGAACAAAACCCCACCGAGAGCTACGGATCTCGATTTTCGTGCCATACCAAACCAAAACCCGAATCAACTTGTATTAATACATGTTTTAATCATTCAACATCATGTTCATATGTTTTTAATTAAATAGACTCATGATTAAATTATAATGATCATAAGAAAAGAGTAAATGGTGATACCGAATGTGCTATCCTTTAGAAAAGAATGACCCGAACACACACTTGTATTTAATTGAAGATCAAAGACCTTTTTCCTTCCCTTTTTCCTTTGCAAAACCTGTGGCACCATAAGAGAGAGAGACTAGGGTTTCTTTAAATTTTGTCAAAACTTGTCAAATGAATTTCTTGGAGTCCTTTTTGTTACAAGTTAAATTGGTAATGGGCCGGGCTTGGCCCATTCTTGTTTCTTCTCTCTTATGGCCGGACAACAAACACCCCTTAGTATATATTATGTTTTCATTTTCGTGTTTTATTTAATCTCATGTATTATTATTTGTGACGCATGTTCGTGTTTTAAACTCGTGTTAATTCTTGTCGTGTATTATTTATTATACGTAAATACTTGTGAATAATAAATAAATAATGTACGTAATACTTTTATTAATACATTAAATATTCATGAAACGTGTCTTGTATTAATTAATTATAAGTTTTAATTAATCAGTGTTTTCGTGTATTTAATGTCTTCATGTATTTTATGCGGGTTTTACAACTCTTACCCTCTAAAAAGAATAATTCGCCCTCGAATTAGAGAAACGATAAGCTAAAAAGGACATACCTGGAGCATAGACGAAAATGAGGGTAAGAAGTCCAGATAGACTCCTCCGTTTCTCAAGTGGCTTCCCGCTCGGGACGGTCCCTCCAAAAGGATCTTGACAAATAGAATCGTCTTTTTCCTCATGACCCGATCCTGATGATCGAGAACTGCCTCGAGTTCCTCAACAAAGGACAGATCCTCACGAATCTGATTGAGTGGATACGTGACAATGTGTAGATGGTGATAATTGTAGCCTCTAAGTAAGGACACATGGAACATATTGTGGACATGCGATAGCTGAGGAGGTAACGCCAAACGATACGATACCACACCGACACGTTCGAGGAACTCGAACGGTCCAATGAAACGAGGACTGAGGTTTCCCTTAATACCAAAATGCTTGACTCCACGTGCTAGTGATACCTTCAAGAAAACATGATCACCAGGCTGAAAATCTAATGAGTTGCGATGTTTGTCAGCATAGCTCTTCTAACGAGCATGAACTTCCTAAAGCTTTGCCTTGGCAATGGCGACCTTCTCATTGGTCACCTCAATCATCTCTTGACCCTCAATAATTCATTCACCAACCTGATCCCAACAGATTAGAGCACGACACTTTCTGCCATACAACATCTCAAATGGTGCACACTTGATACTTGTGTGCCAACTTTTGCTGTAAGCAAACTCAACGAAATAGATGTAGTCATCCCAATTCCCTGTCCACTCTAACACACAAGCACGCAACATGTCTTCTAAAGTTTGAATAGTACACTCTAACTGACCGTCAGTTGAGGATGAAAAGTTGTGCTAAGCCTGAGTCTGGTGCCCCAAGCTCTCTACAAACCTCTCCAGAATTTAGACGTAAATCTTCGATCTCTATCTGATATGATATTTGATGGGGTACCGTGTAGTCGCTCGATCTCCTGCTGGAATATTTCTACAAATCTGCTAACTGGGAAATCCTTGCGGATTGGAAGGAAATGTGCAGACTTGGTTAAACGATCGACAACGACCCAGATGGCATCATGTTTCCTCTGAGTCTGTGGTAGTCCGGTAACAAAATCCATGGAGATCTTGTCCCACTTCCATCTGGGAATTTCTTATTGTTGTAGTAAACCACTAGCTCGCTGATGTTCTATCATAACCTGTTGGCAGGTCAGACATTTGGAAACGAAAGTAGCAACATCTTGTTTCATGCCGCTCCACCAAAAATATTGCTTGAGGTCATGATACATTTTGGTAGAACCTGGATGAATCGAAAATGGAGAGTTGTGAGCCTCAGTCAATAAGGCTTCTCTCTGTGTTAGATCTTTTGGAACACATAACTTGGTACCCTGCCATACAATGCCATCGTTGTCTATACGGAACTCTGTCAGCTAATCGATATTCTTAATAATCGTCATATCTCACCATCGTCCTTTTGAGATGCCTTGACCCGAGAGATTAAGTATGGATCAATTATCAGATTAGCCCAGTAACTATGTTGTACACGTATAAAAATCTCAATGTCTAAACGCTCTAGATCACGAATAATTTCTTCTTCCACCTTAATGCCAGCAATCATGCCTGATTTCCTGCTTAAAGCATCGGCCACCACATTAGCTTTACCAGGATATTGGTGTCATAATCCTTTTGTAGCTCAAACCACCGTCTTTGTCTCATGTTTAGTTCTTGCTGAGTGAATATGTATTTGAGGCTCTTGTGATCAGTGAAGATGTCACATGACTCACGATAAAGGTAATGCCTCTAGATTTTGAATGCAAAAATAATTGCTACTAATTCCAGATCATGATTGGGATAATTTTCTTCATATTGCATAAGCTGTCGTGATGCATAGGCAACCACCTTCCCATGTTGCATGAATACACAGCCAAGTCCTTTCCATGAAGCATCGCTGTAAATCTGAAATCTACCTGTGCTAGATGAGAGAGTAAGAATAGGTGCAGAAACCAAACGCTGCATAAGTTCTTCAAATCTCTTCTCCCGCTCATCATTCCAGACGAATTTCTCTCCCTTACGCATCAGCTTAGTCAAAGGCAAGGCTAGAAGTGAAAAGTTCTCCAAAAACCTGTGATAATATCCAGCTAAACCCAGGAAACTACGAACCTCTGTTGCAGGCGACGGTCTTGGCCATTTTGGGTGATAACCTCAACCTTCACAAGATCCATGGTAATCCCTTCTGTTGAAACGATGTGTCCCAGAAATGCCACCTTATTTAAACCATAATTCACACTTGGAAATTTTTTCATACAGTTGCTTCTGGCGAATAATCTACAGTATCGTACGAAGATGCTCCTCGTATTCTTCCTTAGATATCGAGAAGATCAGAATCTCATCAATGAATACAATGACAAATTTGTCTAGAAACTCATGAAAAACGCGGTTCATCAAATCCATGAATACCGCTGGAGAATTTGTGAGTCCGAAAGGCATGACTAGAACTCATCGTGACCATATCGTGTCTGAAAAGCAGTCTTAGAAATATCCTGCTCCTTCACTCGCAGCTGATGGTAGCCTGATCGTAGATCAATCCTAGAAAAGTGCTTGGCACCTTGCAGTTGGTAAAATAAATCATCGATTCGTGGTAGTGAATAACGGTTTCGGATCGTGATCTTGTTCAGCTCACGGTAGTCAATACACAGGCGCATGCTGCCGTCCTCCTTCTTAACGAAAAGCACCGGTGCACCATTGGTGATACACTCGGGCGAATAAAACCTCACTCCAGTAACTCCTGTAGCTGGTCTTTCAACTCCTTGAGCTCAATAGGAGCCATGCGATAAGGTGCCTTGAAGATAGGTTCATCTCCTAGAATGAGCTCAATGCCAAACTCCACTTCACGGATAGGTGGTATACCCGGAAGTTCTTTTGGAAACACATCTAGGAATTCTGAAACAATCGGTTGTTCATGAAAGGATGGAGCTTCAACAGTCACTTCATGAACTGTAGCTAAGAAACCTTCGCAGCCATGAGCTAATAAGGCACGTGCTTGCAAGACAGAAATGATTTTTACAGACTTTCCTGGTATAAAACCATTATGAATGTATTTTGGGGCTTGAACATCACCGAATATGACTCGATATGTATGGCAATCAATCATAGCGTGGTGTTTTGCTAACCAATCCATCCCTAAAATCATATCAAATTCACACATGTCCAAAGGAAGTGCTTCGACCGGACGAATCTTATCATCAAATTCTAAAGGAAGATCTATGTACACATGGGTAATGCGAACAGAGTCTCTCATGGGCGTGGATATATTTAACACATTATCAAGTGGCATAGGTGTCTTATTAATACAAGCATCATAAGTAGTGGATATAACTGAATGGGTCGCACCCGTATCAAATAAAACACAGACATCATGTCCATACATAAATAAGATGCCAGTAATGGTACCTAAAGACTTATTGGCCTGGTCCCTAGTAGAACACACGGCCGGATGTTGCTGGTTTCTGAGGGGCATTACCTGATGTACCAACGGTTTCCCCTTCTTGTAGTGTTTCATGAGATGGCCTGCTTTCCCACACTTGAAGCAAACACCCACAGCACGACGGTAAGGTCCAAGGTGTCTTCGCTCGCATGTGGTGCAGATGGGATGAGAATACCCTCCAGTGGGTACCCTTTCTAGCTAAGAGCCTGATTCAGAAGATATGTGTGAGACAGGATTGTTGGAACATAAACATAACTACACTGAAAGTTTAGGTATAATACCAGATTGAGATGAGCGGTTAGGCTGCTGCCACTTGTTGTCCTAGTCGCGCCCGCTACCAGAGGTCCTGTTATAATGCTGAGATGTTAGAATTTATGTAATACAGTAGTTTAACATGGAAGAGTTTAAATTTTTAGGGACCTGCTGTTGTTGGAGTGGCTAGCATTATTACGGTAGTTATCACTACCGCCACGCTTATCTGATCCATAACGGTCGTTAGTCTGACTGTGTCCCTTGTAGTTATTTTGTTGAGTGGCCGGTTGGGACGGTCTCCACCCTTCTGCCTGAAAGATACAATTGAATAGAGCATGATACATAATTGAAAGTACTGATTTGAGTGAGGTGGTAATGCTTGATGATTGAAATATACCTCTTCTCAAGTCGATCCAACTCTTCATACTCATCCCTCTCCTGGAGCATCTGTAGACTATGTGTTGCGTCAGCAACTTGCGCCACATTGGTGAATGTAGCACACAGTAGACGATCAGTGATCAAGGTGCGAAAATCCCAACGGAAATACTTCGGTTGATCCTTTGTTGTGCCAGCAGCTGCCCCTAGAAAACCAGCTAGCCTGAGGAAACGCTGCATGAATTCTGTGTTGTTCTCACCTGCCTTCTATTGGATAGCATGATAATCCCTCTTTAGTCGTTCTTGCTCAACTCTAGGAAAGAACTTATTGTAGAACAACTCCGTGAACTGCGCCCATGTCATTGTAGTAAGCCATGCCTCACCTCCATTAGTCTGCTTGTAAGCCATCCACCATGCTAATGCATCACCCTCAAACTTGTAGCATGCCAACCTCACCTTATATACTCCATCGCAACCCATGGCGTCAAAGATCTTATCCATATGCGATATCCAGTTCTCAGCATCTGACGGGACATCGATCTTCTTGAATGACCGAGGCTTCTTCTTGTTGAAATGCTCCAGCCAGGTGTGAAGTGTGACTGGTGGAGGATGATGAGGACTTGCATGATTCGGAAAAGCCTGATATTCTGCCCGAATTTGATTTCAGATTTGAGGAAGCATAGCCTGCAAAACAGCATTGACAGCTGCAGCGAGTTCTGTGTTTGTGCGTGTATTAACCATCTGACAGTTTCAAAGAGAAATAAAGGATTAGTCGGTTAGAAACACGGAATAAGCATAAGAGATACATGGAAGAATTATGAAGACATAGTCAACGAAATCTGAAATTAGCAAGTGTGGATGAAAATGGTTCAACCCACAAAACAAAATTCGAACAAAACCACATGCGACTAAGTATGGCCGATATTGTATCAAGCCTTACTTAGTCAAAAACTTAACAGAAATCCCTGATACATGAAATTAAACTAACTGTCAGATTAGGAAGGTCTTGGTGACTACCCACTAGTCACAGGTCAAGTTTTAGAGCCCACGGGTCAAAACCTTAGGCTTTGATAGCATAATTGTAACACCCAACTTTGACAAGTGGACCGTTACATGATAATTATGGCGTGTCATCAAAGCATGCAAGGTAAATGTTTTAAAAACATAAATGACCCTAAAGGAAAACCGGAATCAAACATCGGTCTCCAAATATAAGCTCACAGATTCAAAAGTAAATAATGTAGAAAAGGACTAAACAATGTCTAAACAAGCATAAGTATATGAAATGCAAAAAGGAAAAGAAGGCTAGGGTAGCTTCCATCCTATGCACGCACTCTGAGTTTCTCAAGTTCGTCCCTATGTACTTGTCGTATGAGAACATGGAAAGAATATACGGTTGAGCAATACGCTCAGTGAACGGATATAATGACATGATAAGAATGACAAAAACATAGGTAAAGTATGAAATGCAGCGGAAAATGTGTATGTCTTGGAGAACCTGGAACATGTTTTATAAACTGGTTTATATCTAAAAGGTCTTATGTTTATTCATGAAAATGTAATTTAAATGCAAAAGAGCTCATATAGATCATGAAAGGTATCAACGTGCATGAATACATAGAGGGGTGTCCTCTTCATGCAATTAGAGGGGTGACCTCTAATTATATAATTCTGGGTGGAGGATCAACTCCAATGTGACGGATGTAGAGCACACACCACAGTCACCTTGTAAATCTGCAAAACTTTTTTGGGTATACATGGGTTCTAACTCGACATTGCGAGCCGACTAATCCCAGGGCGACTATCCTTTTGGATAGCCCAGAGTCATCGCAAGTGAACCTCCGTGGCCATCCCCAAATGTACACACCTAGTGAGGTTTGAACCCTTGACCTCTTGTTTGAGAGCTAATGACCTTACCAGTAGGCCATTTAGTGATGGTTCAAAATCTGCAAAACTTGTACTAGGACGCAACCATACGCCCCACATGATAATAATAATAATGGCCAAGTAACTGAAAGGGACGTAATAACTTGGCTTTTGGCCAGTATAAAAACAATAAAGTTCGTTGAAGTGGTCTAATCGAATTGATAATTGGATTAACGTGCGACTCAGCTGTCTTTTGGTGGAATAAATGTTGTGTCGTTGTAGTAAAATTAAAAAGTGCACAAACTTTAAAGTAAAAGGTTGTAATTTAAATCTAAACTAATTGTAAATAAATGATGAGAAATTAAATCGTGACGAAAAATTAAAAGGTACTAAAAGTAAATAACGCAAACTTAAAACTATCCTAAAGGCAAACTTAAAACGCAACTAAAACTTAAACTTAAAATAAAGCTAAGGCAAGTAAACTTAAAGTGCGACTAAGGAAAAAGGGGCGAAAAATAAAACTTAAAAATTCAAACTTAAAAACTTAAACTTAAAATAACCTGAAAACAGCTACTTCAGAATAAACCTCGTTCGGAATAATCACTAGTTCGGAATGTCACCTTCGTTCGGAATAATTCTTCTTCACTCGGAATATTTACCTCGTGCGGAATAAATGGCTCATCCGGAATAACATTCCTTCATCCGGAATAAACTACTCATCCGGAACAAATCCTTTATTCGGAATATTAGCCTTGATCCGGAATAAGTTGTTGATCCGGAATATTTGCCTTTATCCGGAATATTCTGTTTATCCGGAATATCTGCCTTTATTCGGAATAATCAAACAAGCACTCATCCGGAATAAATGTTATTCCGAGTGAACACCCTGTATTCGGAATATTTCTTTGGTTCGGAATGTGGCACTGATCCGAAATATCAAGTTGATCTGGAATATATTGCTTGGTTCGGAATATGGCTCTTATCCGGAATAACAAACTCATCCGGAATATGTCACTTATCCGGAATGATTGCTTGGTTCGGAATAATCACAACACCACCTTGATCCGGAATAAACAGTTGATCCGGAATAATCAATAAAGTCCCTTCATTCGGAATAAATGGCTTTGATCCGGAATAACCTGGGAAAAACAGTAACGAAGAACACGAAAACAAAAATAACTCGAATCTAGACAAAACTAATCAAATCAAACCAAAATATTAAACAAAACTAACCACAAATGATCAACTAATGAATACCAATCAAACCAAACCAATAAAACTTACAATAATAACCACAATAATCAAAACCCACTTGATTAAATCAATAAAAATTAAAGAACATAAACATGAACATAAAGCATAAAGATTAAAGATTAACCAAGAAAGGTAGATAGGAGACTAACAAGAAAAGTAAAGATTCAATAACAATAAAAGAAAACTTACTTGAATTTAAATGAATTAAATGTGCAAGACAATTAAGTAAATGACATGTATTTAAATGTGCAAAAATTAAAATGGAAGAGCTAGTTGTCACACTTAGCCAATAAAATTAAAGGAAATGAAATGAAATCTATTTATAGGGGATTAGGGAGGTGCTTAGTGGAAGCTTCCTCCCCTCTTTCTTCTTTCTTTAATTATCATTAAGTCCTTGTCTTCTTAATTCTTCGACTTTTGACTTTGTCTCGGGATTAATAAACTCGTCTTGTAATTTCTTCAATAAATTAGACTTGAGTTCTTCGAATTTTATTAAACTTCCGTCTTTTGACTTTTTCTTCGATAAATCTTCAGAATTGGTCTTGGACTTCTGTTCTTTTTGCACTCTTGATTTCTTGACTTCGTCTTTTGTCTTTTTCTTCGATAAAAGCCCGTGAAAGCCATGTTTTCTTTCCTTTTAACATGTTGATCCTAAAATCACAATAAAAACACAAACCACGCATAATTCCGACATTTACGACATAAAATACACGTTTTGGCCTGGTTATTATTGTAATTAAGTGGTAAAAGGATGGGTGTTTACACACCTATCAAATCCCCTACACTTGACCATTGCAATGTCCTCATGCAATGCATTAGTTACAAAACACGTTTTACATTTTCCATCATAATCAATCCATATTGGCCTTTATTAAAGAGATAAAAAATTATAAACATTCAAAGGAAGAAAGTAAGTAAAGAAATAAAAAACATACCTTAGGGTTTTGGAAATGTCATGAATGATCATCATCCTCAAGTTTTCACATTCTCCAAACCAAGATTAAAAACGAGATCATTGTTATTATAAGTTAGCAAACTAACACGAACTCATGTGGGCCAATTATTTGCTTAGACTCCCTTTTTCCTAGGTGTATCTCTTATATTTTATTGTTGTCTTGAATGATCACGATGATGCATTGTTGACTTGTTTCGATAGTTATTTAGGCTGAAAATAAAGTGGGATGATTTAATCAATAGTTAGCTAGAGGGACATTCATGAAATGTCATGAATGATCATCATCCTCAAAAAGTTCATATCTTGGCATAACTCGCTTCGCGATTTGAGACCTTTCTCGGACCGATATTTGGTAACGACTTCATACTTCAAATCATGAGAGACGTTCATGAAATAATGGTCTTCTCTTCATAATAGGAATTTCATCACTTGAAATTTTGAGAGATTCTTCATACTTGGACCACGACTTCTTCATTTTTCTCCAATCTTTATTTGGGATTTTGATATACAACGATCCGCCTCCTTGTAGGACTTGGATCTATTCATCCTCATACCTTGTAGGTCTCCATGATCTTTTGGGGAGTTTTTGCTTTTCGTAGTGTGTCTCGATCCTTCATATTGATTTTTTATAAATGATTCTTCACATCACTTTGGATTTTTAGCAACAAAATGTAGCCCTCATGCCTTGTTAGGGCCTTTTCGGACTCGCCAATCTTCGCATCCCGCTTCAATAAGTTATGCCTTGGCTATGAACTCTAATCCATACCGAGCAACTTTTAAACGATCTTGGGCTAGAAGCTAAGTAACTTTTCAAATCGTACAACCTTATTTATTGCAGATAAATTTATTAGCAAGCGATGAGAGAATAGGCTCATAATTAACTCACATAAATTCACGAAAGAATACCAAACTTATAATTGATTCTATCATCTCTCGTTCTCCACAATTTAAAATCTCAAGGAATGAGACTTGTGGATGCTTAGCCTATTAAATCAAAGTTTTGGGTTTTCGAGTCGTCTATAGGATCTTGCAAACTCTTAGACTTTTTCAAGTTTAGAAATCGCATTTTAAAGTTCCCTTGATAAACGACTCTCTAGGATCAATTATAGGAACTTGCGAAAAGTTCTTGTTCTTAACCCGTGAGAGTTAAGACTTTCGCGTTTTAAAGCTCCCTATATAAAAGCCTAGCAAAACTTGACTTAAACACGTTAAGGGTACTAGCTAGAGTAAACTTAGATAAGTAAACTCGGGTTGAGTCAAAAGACTTACAAAAGTTTGAAAATTAAAACCACTTTATTAAAATTTATTCTGATAAAGAAATAAAATAACTATACAAAGGGAAAAACAAATAGGCCAAAATAGATCAAAAATTTTGAAAAATGTCGAAAAATTGATTTTCCGGTTAAAATGAGGAAAAATACAAGGAAAAGACCACTTAACTTCGATAGAAGTCCCCCCTACACTTGATATAAACACTGTCCTCAATGTTTAAGCATGTGGGAGTAAACTCCCCTACACTTAGGACATTGTGCACGTTGTTTAAATCTCGCTAAGGAAAAGACCACTAAAGAGATTCCTATTTTAATATTGGAAACTATAAAATAGTGAATCGAAAAGAGTTTAGGATAGAACCGGGAAGATGGGAACACGGAATCACGGGTCATAAAAAATAATCAAGAGTGGATCATTGAACGCTCGAATCCCTGAATATGAGAAGAGAGGAAATAGCAAACACCAACGGGTCTCCCCTACACTTAGGATAAAGATAGATAAAAGATAGATACTTGGGTTGCCTCCCAAGAAGCGCTTGATTTTTGTTCACCGAGTCGTGAGCCTGACTCGACCTTGATTAGCATAGGAAGAAGCCTGAAAAACATCCACCGGGATCAAAGACATAGTTTTCATCCATCAAATAGCACAAGCTTAAGGCGAACAAGGCAAGCCAAAGAAGAGTAGGCAAGGTTCCCTTAAGCAAAGATGGAGCATGGTGGTAGCAAGGGTGAAGAGGTGCAAGCATATCTTCATAAGTTCCATAGATTTTTCCTTTTATTTCATCAGATGGATACTGAGATGGCTGAAGAATATCGATACCGGGGTCGAACACCTTTTCCTTTAGGGGAAAATAGCACTCGGGCTCAGCAGAATTTGAAGATGATCCGCTAAGAAAATGCACAACCTCGTCCTCAGAAGGTGGACAAAGAGGTGTTAAAACATAAGTGTTGCGGATGTGGGTGTCGTCCGGTTGCTTCTCCTTTGAAAGAATTTTCTTCAAATCCGATGTAGGATCAAGAGCATAATCATCAAAGTCCAAAGGAGGGGCATCACTCTCATGAGGGAAGTATGTATTGAGAAAAGTAGAAAAGTCTTCCTCAAATGAGTAATCATCCAAAGTAGGATCAAGTGATTTAGGCGGAGGATCTTCATCATGAGAAGAATCACTCGAAAGAGTATCAGCCTCATCAAATTCATCATACGTGGGCATGTCGGGATACTCGGAAGTAAAAGCATCATAATCATCCCCATCGGAGCTAGAATCATCATCATAAGCATCAAAGATCGGTGGAGAATCATATACGGGTGAAGGTTCCAAATTGTAGAGAGAATTATCCACATCATCTTGAAACAGTGGATTATCATTGCAAGAATCGAATAGAGGATTGTTGTAGACGACAAAATCATCAAGCACATTAATCATATTCGCCGATTCTCATCCATAGGATTTGCTTGTAAGCTTCCCCATTTCAAAAACATGTGCATCATCCCGTACTCTTAAGATGAGTTCACACTTATTCACGTCTATTAAAGCTCTACCGGTTCTCAAAAATGGGCGTCCAAGTATTAACGGAATACGAGGGTCCATTTCATAATCAACAACGACGAAGTCGACCGGAAAAGTGAATGTGCCAACTTTAATAAACACATCTTCGGCAATACCAACGGGGTAAGCGAGAGTGCGATTGGCTAGCTCAAGAGTCATTTTGGTGGGTTTAAGGTCGGGCAATGATAACTTTTTCCAAACACTTAAAGGCATCAAATTAATACTTGCCCCGAGAACGGCTAAGGCAGTAAATTTGTCGGTTTGGTTAAAAGTACAAGGTAGCACAAAACGACCGGGATCTCCAAGTTTTTCCGGAAGTTTTTTAAGAAGGATTGTAGAGAAATTTTCATTCAAGCGAGTATTAACAAACTTGGCCATCTTCTCCTTCTTGCTAAGCAATTCCTTAAACATCTTAACAAATTTAGGCATTTGTGCTAGAGCTTCAACAAGGCTAAAAGTGATGGTCATTTCCGAAACTTTCTTCAAATAGTTTGACACTTGAATGTCATCATTGGTGTGCATTTTGGCCTTGTCTAAGCGAGATGGATAAGGAATATTGGGTTTGGGTGGTGGAGGTGTAGAAGGTGAAGGTTGAGATGTTGAAGGGTTAAAGGTGGAAGGTGGGGTTGGTGGAGGATTCTTGTTGGGTACTTCTTCATGACGAGGCGGAGACGGTAATGGTGAACTAATACTAGGTGTGGGAGTAGTAGGGATAAATGGTTGTGGAGGAGATGTAGATGGTGTAACTAGGGGTGGGATAGATGGTCCTACTATGGTTATTCCGCTGCGGGTAGTAATAGCACTCACATTCTCTCTCGGGTTGGTGACGGTGTTTGAAGGTAGAGATCCCGAAGTAGAGGGATGAGTGGTGGGTAAGAAACTAGCCAGCATATTCTTCAAATCATTCGTTTGATTGTTGAAGGAGGATTGTATATCATTTCGAAGCTCGGATCTAATGTCATTCCCTTGCTTAGTGATATCCCCTTTCAAATTGATAATTTCGCTCTGTAGATTCTTGATTTGCTCTCCTTGGGTTCTCATTAAGGCTTCAACATCTTGATTGAGGGGTGGGGCTTGTTGAGCTGGTGGGTGATAAGGATTAGAAGCTCGAGGTGGGATTTGGTTGCTTCTATTGTAATTATTGTTGGGGTTGTGGTTTTGAGGAGAAAAACCGGGTGAAAGGTAGTTGTTGGACCGGTAACTTAGCAAATTTCGATCCCCTTGAGGTCGCGCTTGGTAATTTTCCGGTGAATAATTACCATAAGCCGCATACACGTTTTCCGGATTGCCTTGAGTAGAAGGACAATCAGTGTATGAGTGAGGACCGCCGCATGTCTCACAAGGAATGGCTACCGCTTTAACTTGTTGTTGGTTTGAAGCGATGAGCACGATATTTTTGTTCATTTCGGTCATCATGCGGGTGAATTCGGTCATATCGGGGTTTGCTGAAGTAGAAGAAACATTGACTCTCGGGTTTTTCCTTGAACAAGCGGAGGAATCCCAATTTTTGTGATGAGTATTCATGTTCTCAATAAGCTCTCTACACTCCTCGGGTCTTATTTTCATAAATGTTCCACCGGCGGCTGCATTAATCGTATCACGATCACGAAAAGTCAAACCGTTGTAGAAAGTATCATTTAAGGCCACGGGGAGGATGTTGTGGTTTGGACAACGATCGATCAAAACATTAAATCTTTCCCAAGTATCAAAGAGAGATTCATCGGGTTTTTGCATGAAACCACTTATTTCATTTCGAAGGCTCGTGACCATGGATGGTGGAAAGTAGCGCGACAAAAAGCGTTGAGTCATGTCATCCCAAGTATGAATGGAATTCTTCGGGAGACGATCAAACCATTTTTCGGCGTGGTGTGATAAAGTATGTGGAAAGAGTTGAAGACGAAGAACATCCATTGTGGCACCAGGCAACTTCATGCTTTGGGTGATTGTAATGAATTTGTCGAGGTGTTTGTTGGCATCATCATCAGGAAATCCATGGAATGGGTTAGTTTGCACTTGCTGGATCATGTGATGCTTCAACGAAAACTCCGGAGCCGTGATTTGCATCGACGCAATCGGTCCTCCTCGTCCAAACATTGTGGGTTTACAAAGCTCCTCCATTGTCCGAAGATCGGGCTGTGGAAGAACATTGTTGTTGTTATTGTTGAGGTGCGGTGGATTATTGTTGTTGTTTACACCTGCCATAGCTAAATCTTCACGAGTCTCGGGCTCTGGATAAGTTGAAGATCTAGTACGCATACACCTGCGAAAGCAAAAGAAAAAGATACCAAACACAAAGAGAATATATATACACTATAAAAATAAAATCTTTATGGATTTTTGAAAATTTTTAATTTTTATGGATTTTTAACAATTTTTAATTTTTATGGATTTTTGAAGATTTTTAAGCAAGAAAATAACGCTCACGAATGAACTGATCCCAGAAAGCAACGCGTCTCTCACAGAAAACCTTTAATCTTAAGGAAAAGAGCCGGCAGCAACGCCATTTAATAACTTAGCTTTTGGCCAGTATAAAAACAATAAAGTTCATTGAAGTGGTCTAATCGAATTGATAACTGGATTAACGTGCGACTCGGTTGTCTTTTGGTGGAACAAATGTTGTGTCGTTGTAGTAAAATTAAAAAGTGCACACACATTAAAGTAAAAGGCTGTAATGTAAATCTAAACTAATTGGAAATAAATGACGAGAAATTAAAGCATGACGAAAATTTAAAAGGCACTAAAAGTAAATAACGCAAACTTAAAACTATCCTAAAGGTAAACTTAAAACGCAACTAAAACTTAAACTTAAAATAAATCTAAGGCAAGTAAACTTAAAGTGCGACTAAGGAAAAAAGGCGGGAAAAATAAAACTTAAAAATTCAAACTTAAAAACTTAAACTTAAAATAACCTGAAAACAACTCATTCGGAATAAACCTTCGTTTGGAATAATCACTCGTTCGGAATGTCGCCTTCGTTCGGAATAATTCTTCTTCACTCGGAATATTTACCTCATGCGGAGTAAATGGCTCATCCGGAATAACATTCCTTCATCCGGAATAAACTACTCATCCGGAACAAATCCTTTATTTGGAATATTAGCCTTGATCCGGAATAAGTTGTTGATCCGGAATATTTGCCTTTATCCGGAATATTCTGTTTATCCGGAATATCTGCCTTTATTCGAAATAATCAAACAAGCACTCATCCGGACTAAGTGTTATTCCGAATGAATACCCTTTATCCGGAATATTTCTTTGGTTCGGAATGTGGCACTGATCCGGAATATCAAGTTGATCCATAATATATTGCTTGGTTCGGAATATTGCTCTTATCCAGAATAACAAACTGATCCGGAATATGTCACTTATCCGGAATGATTGCTTGGTTCGGAATAATCACAACACCACCTTGATCCGGAATAAACAGCTGATCCGGAATAATCAATAAAGTCCCTTCATTCGGAATAAATGGCTTTGATCCGGAATAACCTGGGAAAAACAGTAACGAAGAATACGGAAACAAAAATAACTCGAATCTAGACAAAACTAATCAAATCAAACAAAAAGATTAAACAAAACTAACCACAAATGATCAACTAATTAATACCAATCAAACCAAACCAATAAAACTAACAATAATAACCACAATAATCTAAATCCACTTGATTAAATCGATAAAAATTAAAGAACATAAACATGAACATAAAGCATAAAGATTAAAGATTAACCAAGAAAGGTAGATAGGAGATTAACAAGAAAAGTAAAGATTCAATAACAATAAAAGAAAACTTACTTGAATTTAAATGAAATAAAGGTGCAAGACAATTAAGTAAATGACATGTATTTAAATGTGCAAAAATTAAAATGGAAGAGCTAATTGTCACACTTAGCCAACAAAATGAAATGAAATGAAATGAAATCTATTTATAGGGGATTAGGGAGGTGCTTAGTGGAAGCTTCCTCCCCTCTTTCTTCTTTCTTTAATTATCATTAAGTCCTTGTCTTCTTAATTCTTCGACTTTTGACTTTGTCTCGGGATTAATAAACTCGTCTTGTAATTTCTTAAATAAATTAGACTTGAGTTCTTCGGCTTTTAGTAAACTTCCGTCTTTTGACTTTTTCTTCGATAAATCTTCAGAATTGATCTTGGACTTCCGTTATTTTTGCACTCTTGATTTCTTGACTTCGTCTTTTGTCTTTTTCTTCGATAAAAGCCCGTGAAAGCCGTGTTTTCTTTCCTTTTAACATTTTGATCCTAAAATCACAACAAAAACACAAACCACGCATAATTCCGACATTTACGACATAAAATACACGTTTTAGCCTGGTTATTATTGTAATTAAGTGGTAAAAGGATGGGTGTTTACACACCTATCAGGACGCCTGAAATTAAGTAAATTGAAGTTCGTTTCTCTCGATTCTTAACCAATTGAAAGTCCTAACAAAATCAGGTTTATTATCAGTTTTGGTTGATAGGGTTATTTGGATTTTCTATGTCTATTTAATCAAGCACGTAAAAATGTGAAAAATAGTAAACTACGTATCCGTAACACAATTAGCACTTACCAAGTTTTTATTCACAAAAGGACAAAAGTGTAAATCTATGGAAATAATGTGCTAAAAATGTAAGTACTTGAAACTAAATTGCTTGAAATGTAAAAATCAGAAAGTAAAAGGACTAATTATGCAAATTGTAACAAACTACTAACAAAATGTAACAACTTTTAAAAACTACTAACTGAAATTGACAAGTATTGAAAAGTTTAGGACTTAATCTATGCACACCCTAATTACTTGGAAATTTAGCCAGTAATTCAAACAAGAACAAAGTATAGGGACTATAGTGCAAATCAATGGACTATTTAACCAAAAACGGGCTACTTGGATAAATAAGCTCGTATAAGCTCAAAGAATGCACCAAATAAGCTCAAACCAATTTTAAACTGCTTGAAATCCAAATTCACTTAGGCTAGTACAAGGAAAAAGCTTGAAATGCAATAAAACTCAAATAAGCCAACTTCAATAAGCCAAGATTAAGCTATCTGATAAGCTAGACATGCACAAACAGATTTTTTAGCTAAATCTTGTTAAACAGCTTAAGGAGAGTCTGTAATGTCTTCTTTTATAGAAAATGATCAAGTAATAAAGCTGGAAATTGCAAATAAGCTGAAACTAGCTTATTGACCAAGTTTGACCAAAAATTTGAAAAAGCTAAAAAATTCCAGTTCTACTCAAGACAAGTTTCTAAACAAGATTTTGAAAGAAAATAGCAAGATTTATGAAGTAGATTTGCCATAATAAGAAATCAGTTTGCACTTTGTTTACAGAAACTTGATGTTGCTCAACAGCTTATGGAAGAGCTGATTTCTCACTTGCATGTTAAAACTGTATGTTTTCCTTATAAGCACTCAAACTTCAGATGTTGTATGACAAATAGAAACTGGTTTGGCTAATTTTTATCCAGTAATGAACAAATGCTAAGCAATTGAAAATGATTACTTCTATGATGAACTAGTGAAACAAAACTGACCCAAACATTTTTACAACCAATTGCCTATTTGACCTTTTTATTGACTTGAAATCTACTAAAACTTGTTTAAAATGACTGAAGGAATGTAAATGAGCAAAGGTTAACTAGTTAACAACTCTTGAACTACAAATTGACAGCAAATCCAAACACTAGTTTACTGAACTTTGGACAACTTTTATGAAGAAAATTTAAGCAATTGGTTGATCTGAGTAAAGATTAATATCTAGTCAAACTTGATGAACAATTTGAAGCAAAAATGAACCAAATATATGCAGTATAACAGACATGGACTCAAAATGCATAAGCAAGCTATAAAACTAATGGAAATGAATACATAAACAAGTAATAAGCAAGTAAAAGAGTATCAAACTAACAATAAGTTATCTACTCAACAAGATCAATCCAGAAACATACTAAACACACGTGATCAAAGCAATAGATAAGATCTAAGCTAGAATGTAGCATGCAGAAGACTGTTTAGTGGAACCAAACTAAGAAACATGAGACCTTTTAGCAAGAGGCCTTCACTGATGGAGTAGGTAGGCACTGAGCCTCCTAAACAGTGTTAAACCACCACCTTAACACTATGAACAACTAATCAACCATCTACATTCATCATCATCATCATCATATCAACCCAAAATTCTTCTTCAAAATCATCTCAGCTAATGGATCAACAAGAACAGGAATGAGCAACTACAATTCTTCACAATGATCTCCTTATGATCAAGTGTGATCACAAGTAACTCATAACAACACAAGATCTACAGTAATGCAAGGATTGAATAAGAGATTGAAGGAAAAATGGGGTAATTTTATTGCTATGAATGTGAAAAGTTGTTATAGAGTTTGGTAAGAGGTTACAACTAACTATAACTAACTCAAGAGTTTGTCAGGCTCTTGAGTTTGTTACACTAACAATTAACTAACTAGAGTGAGAGAGAAAAAGGGAAGTGTGTGAAATATTCACACTTTAGCTACGTACATCTAATGAGAGTTCTATTTCCTATTTATAGACAAAAAAGTGAGAAGTTGTTGGGGTTGATGACGTGTTAATTGCTGCCAAGTGTCCTGAATTTCTTAATTGAAACTAGCTGTTATGAACTTGAATTTGGGTTTTTTCTTCTTGGTTGATTTTCAGGTTAATTGAGTGAGTGGGTTAAATTCGTCATCCAAAAATAAGCACTTTTCATGTTGACAACTTTTTTTGATATGCAGTATAACTCCAAGTCGATTCTAGGCTTGTTTGGAGAAGAAGATGCCACGTGGAATTATCTGGTTGGGTGAGAGAATTGCACACGGATCATAATCCGTTTGTGGATAAAAGGATTATTGGTTGTCCAGTTCTGATTGGCTAGAAATGAATAAGTGGGGTTGAATGTAGCTATAACGGCGCATTTATTTCTTTGGTGGGGTGACAGAGTTTGTTGGCAATCCATGTCACCCGTTCTTTGTACTCTTATTGGTCCAAGACCCTTTCACACGGATTTCTCCCATTTTTGGTGTATTTTTGGCAAGTTTAGTCCTTATACTTAGGCAGAATATCCAAATGAGCTAGGAACTTCATTTTAATGGCATTTTTGGTCCTTCCACTTGCATACTTGTCTAGTTTGACCCTTTGACTTGGTTAACTGAATAGTTGACCATGTTTGACTTGAATCTTGACTTTGACAAATTTACACTTTGAGTCCTTCAACTTTGGAGTGTTGTCAAGATAGGTCCTTCATCTTCAAAGTCTTGTCATCTTTGATCCTTCTTTGTCTTTTTCATCCAAATAAGCTTGATTTCTTCTTGTTTGCTTGAAAATATATCCTTCTTACCTATTTATACACAAACACAAAACATACCACATAATTCCGCTTTATAGCACAAAAGTTAGGAAAAGGGTGATTTTTTGATTAATTGATATGAGTTTTTGCTCATATCAAATCCCCTACACTTGAACATTGCCATGACCTCATGTAATGGTATATTTTAAAGCACAAATTTACATTATCCTCATAATTAACCCACCTTGGCCAATATGGAATACTATTACACTATGCTACTCTATATGATGCATGATTTTGATTTTGAACAATGCAATGCAAAAGAAACAATTCTATTTATATCTTTTTAGATTTTTCTTGAAATAGCTTTGATGGAAAAACTCATAAAGAAGTTAATGACTTAAATTAGGGCTTTGGTACCATGGACACTTATCACCCTCAAGTTTCACTTTCCCCATACCAAGATTAAAAATAGGATCATTGCATTCACAAGTAAAAAGGTGCATCAACTTATTCATGACAATTAAATGTGGAACCGGTTATTATTTGAGCAAATTGCTTTTGCGAAAATTTGTCATTATTTAAAGCGTGAAATATAAGAAATGTAAAATCTAAAAATAAGGAAGCACGGTTTTAATCCTAAGTAATCCTCTCATCCATTACTTGAAAAACCGCTCACAATTAATATAAGTCCGTTTCAAGAATAATAAGTCATTTGCCTTATGTGTAAAATCCTCATGTCATGCATTAATAAGTAGCTACACACTCGCTAAGGAAAGAAAAATAAAACTCATGCAATAATTTACATCCTCCATCTTTTTGAGACTTTGGATCTTCAATCCCGCAACCCGTCAAGGTAATATTGGATTGGAGCAACTATTAAATCCCCACAACCCGTCAAGGTAATATTGGATTGGAGCAACTATTAAATCCCCGCAACCCGTCAAGGTAATATTGGAATCTAATAGTTACTATAATTAACACTTCACTACCCCTCTTGGGAGTCTTGTATAATTTTTTTTTTCTAGCCACTCTTTTTTTTGTAAGCCGCTCTTATTTTTCTTTGTTCCTCACAAAGAAAGTTGAAAAGAATAAAAGGAAAAACACCCGCTAAATATTAAGCATGACATAATTCTAGTACACATAAAACGTTCTAACTTAGAATCTTAAGACGTACTTATACCAACCATGAATGATGAGACAAAAATGCATAAGAGACTACAAACCAATTTAAACCGTTCTTGATTATTTATTAACATATATACATGCGAAGAAAATAGAGATAAAGAAGAGAAGGGTTTAGCCACAAGTAATTATCATGAAGTTTATCTAGCCCTTTTATACTTGCTTTAACTCTATCATTTCCTATTCTCCACAAATTTAAAATCTCAAATAATGAGATTAGTGGATGCTTAGCCTAATAGACCAATGAAGGACTACATGGTTAAGGATATTATCTAGAGAATGCTTGGATAAGCAAACTCAGGTTGAGTCAAAATATCCATGGCGGGCCTAATATGTCAAAGAAATCTAAATTTGTTAAACCATGTTCTTATTATATTTTTTCTTCTCTTTTATACATTTTTTGATGAAAAATAAAAGAAGAAACATATACAATGCAAATGGGTTATGAAAATGAAATATGATTGATGCAAAAATTATGAATGCATATTTTTGGTGGCCAAAATGGATCAAAAATTTGAAAAATGTTTGAAAATTTATTTTTCCAAGTTATCATGAAGGTCAATGACAAAGTCTAGGTAAGGTCACTTCAATAGAAGACCCCCCTACACTTAAGCTAAAAATTATCCTCAATGTTTAAGAGCATGGAAGTATAAAACTTCCCCTACACTTATGACAATGAATAGACTTTGCTTAACCCAAGTTAAGGAAAGATCAACTATAGTGAATTCATTTTTAAAGCACAATGTGTCTATGAAAAATCACAATAGTAACAAAGTGAACCGGATACAAGGGCCTCCTCCATAAGCTCCAAAGCACGTGATGAGTGAGCAACCCTACAAACAACATGAAGACAAAAGAAGGTCTCCCCTACACTTCTCATCAACTTGATATCCTTATTTCTCACCTACAACGCTCTAGATCTAAAAACTTCTAAACCTAGTTATTCAAGCTTGAATTAAGGAGTCTCTAGCTCGACTCTTCCAACAATTAATTAATTCATGGGGAAAATGGGGATCTCTTGGACCATTTCTACGGAAATGTCCTCCCCAAAATAGTGCTTCACAAGGTGACCATTCACTTTAAAATTGGGACCATCGGGTTGTGACAACTCAATAGTTCCATATGGAAATACTTGAGCAGTAGTGAATGGACCGGACCATCTCGACTTAAGCTTGCCCGCAAAAAGTTTCAACCTTGAGATAAAGAGAAGAACCGGCTCTCCAACTTTAAACTCACGGTTCTTGATCTTAGCATCATGCAATTTCTTAGTTTTCTCCTTATAAAGCAATGAGTTCTCATAGGCATTGGCTCTCAATTCATCCATTTCATTACGTTGATCCTTTCTATGTGAACCGGCTTCGTTTAAATCAAAGTTAGCCCACTTGAGAGCCCAAGAAGCCTTATGTTCTAACTCGAATGGGAGGTGGCATGCTTTTCCATAGACAAGCCTATAAGGAGTACAACCAATTGGTGTCTTAAAAGCCGTCCTAAAAGCCCACAAAGCATCATCAAGCTTATCCGACTAAGAAGCTCGATGCTCTCCCACCGTTCTCTCGAAAATCACTTTAAACCACGATTAGTGACCTCGGTTTGACCATTGGTTTGAGGGTGATACGCGGTAGAAAGTATATGATTAACTCCATATTTCTTCATAACTCTCGTGAATTGATCATTACAAAAGTGCGTACCACGATCACTTATGATGGCCCGAGGTACACCAAATCTAGCAAACAATTGCTTTAAAAATTTCACAACAACTCGAGCATCATTAGTAGGCATGGCTTTGGCCTCAACCCATTTTAACACATAATCCACCGCTACGAGTATATAATTATTTCCCTTGGAAGATGGAGAAGGTCCCACAAAATCTATTCCCCACACATCAAAAATCTCACACTCTTGAATGAAGTTTTGTGGCATCTCATCACGTTGTGTAATTTTTCCTTGTCTTTGACATACATCACAAAATTTCGCCATCTCTTGGGCATCTTTATAAATGGAAGGCCAATAGTAACCCGAATCAAAGACTTTCTTGGCGGTAAAGTTGGGCCCAAAATGTCCACCCGTAGGTCCCTTATGACAAGCATCTAGAATCTTAAATGCCTCGGGCCCATCTACACACCGTCTAATTATTTGGTCCGCACATTGCATAAAGAGGTAAGGATCATCCCAAAAGTAATACTTCACTTCCTTGAGAAATTTCTTCTTTTGTTGGGAAGTAAGACCCTCTATAAGCACATTCCTCACATGATAGTTTGCAATATCCGCAAACCAAGGGGTGGCATCCTCTCGAGAAGAGACAGACATGAGCTCCTCTAATGGAAAGGATTCATTGATTTCTTTATTAGGAAAATCTCCTTGAAAAGTATGCTCAAGTCTACTCAAGTGATCCACCGCTAAATTCTCGTCTCCTTTCTTATCTCTAATCTCTATCTTAAACTCTTGAAGCAATAAAACCCATCTCAAAAGCCTAGGCTTAGCATCTTGCTTTGTCATGAGATACTTGAGAGTGGAATGATCCGTATACACTATGGTTTTAGATAGCACAAGGTATGGTCTAAGTTTCTTAATGGCATACACTATAGCAAGCAACTCTTTTTCTGTTGTAGTATAATGAAGTTATGCATCGGTCATGGTTTTACTAGCCTAGTGTATAGGTTGAAAATGTTTATTCACTCTTTGTCCTAACACGGCCCCCACCGCATAATCACTAGCGTCACACATAAGTTCAAAAGTTAATTCTCAATTTGGAGAAACCAAAACGGGAGCCTTAGTCAATTTCTCCTTAAGAGTCTCAAAAGAATCCAAACACTCTTAGTTGAAAATGAAAGGAGCCTCTTTTTCCAAGAGGTGTGATAGGTGTGTAAACACCCATCCTTTTTACCACTTAATTACAATAATAACCGAACCAAAACGTGTATTTTATGTCTTTTATGTCGGAATTATGCGTGGTTTGTGTTTTTGTTGTGAGTCAGGACGAAAAGGTGAAAAGTGGAGAAAACACGGGCATTCACGGGCTTTTATTGAAGAAAAGGATTAAAGACGAAGTCAAGAAGTCAAGAGTGCAAAAAGAACGGAAGTCCAAGACCAATTCTGAAGATTTATCAAAGAAAAAGTCAAAAGACGGAAGTTTACTAAAGCCGAAGAACTCGAGTCTTATTTATGAAGAAAATTAAAGACGAGTTTAAAGAAATCTGATGTTGAGTAAATCGTACACGTTTTAGGAAAAACGCGTATGAGTGGCAAGTATTAAGTTATACGCTTTAGGAAAAACGTAAAACCTAATAAATGCGGTTTCGTTCTCGAAGGTGGTGTGTGTATTAATGTGCCAATATATAAAATAACAATGTTTGGATTAGTGACGTTTTTGGTTTAGAAGGGAAAAAGTAAAGACGAGCTACGACTACGATTACACTACGACGGATGACGTAAAACGCGAACGTAATTACGTAAAACGCGACAAAATTAAAAATAAAAACCTAAAAATTAATTAAAAGTTAAAACTAAGTCTTAAATAATATAAATAAGAATAAAAATCCAACAAATATATTTTAAACCCTTTTATTAATTAAATATTCAATTTTTAATGCTAATTAAAGCCCAAAAATTAAATATAATTAACAAAATGCCCAAAATATTAATTTATTGAACTAATAACTAACTTATATTATTTAAAGACTAAAAAGTATTTTTCCTAAATTTTAAAAACTATTTTTTATTTATTAATCACTAAAAACTATTTTTAAATTAAAATAATAATAAAAAATAATAAAATAATGCCAAAAATAATTTAACCATTTTAAAAATCCTAAATTACACTAATGAACAGTAGAAAAATAACAAAGTTTGAAAAATGTAAAAAATTGCACTAAAAGACAAAACAGTTTAATAATTAAACCCTAATTAACCTAATTTAATTATAAAAAATGATTAAAACAGTGAACAGTAAATATTTTTAAACTAAAAATCTTAAACTAATTTTCTAAATCTAAGAAAAATTTTAAAACTGAAAAATACAACTTTTCTACACTAAAAGACAAAAACTGAATAATAAAAAGTTAATTAAAATAACTAAATTATGAAAAAAATAGCAAATGAACAGTAACCTAAAAATAAATTATACTGAAAAATTAGAATTTAAAAAAGAAAAATAATGCAAAAAGTTTCAGGTCCTAATTCCTAAATTACTTCACTAAAGACAAAAAAAGAGAAAACTGATAGTGACACTTAGCTAAGTTCTGTCTTTTAGCTAAGTAGTGGAAACACTTGTTCTAGCAGTGGGAACTTTTTCCCACTGACAATGAAAATAAAAATATCTGGGCACGTTTTGATGTGTAACTTGCTTGTTTTTGGCTTTTGATGGGAAACAAAGGCACCCCCACACTCATGGAAGTGTGGGGAGTCAGTTTAAACAATAAAACACTCAAGCACAATACAAATAATCACACTCAATGGGCAATTACAGTTAATGTAAAACAGGAAGGGCTGTGGGTAATGGTTGCTGGTGCAATTGGTACCTAGGGTGAGATTTGGCTTACCAAATCTTCACAAATACCCAACCAAAATACTACAAACTGGTCTAAAACCTAGAGGGACTATTAATCTAACATTCAACAAACTTGTGAGCAAAAATTTACACAAAACAAGGCAGAAACAAGACTTAACTGATTTTTGCTAGTTAATACCAATTTTAGAGCATGCAATTTCCTAATTCTAGCCACTAGACTGAAACAAATGCTACTCAAAACAACAATTAAACTAGTGGAGTCTAAGCAATTTACTTTTAGGCTAAATATTTGTCAAACACTTACCCCTAAAAGCAGATCCAAACACCCCCTTAAAATTCAATAAACACTACTTAACACACCAATCTTATTTCAATCCTAACCAAACTGAAATCCAGCTATCTAAACATGCATATAAACTTAAACAAAGCTATATCAAACAAGAAAAATCACATAAAAACAGGATATGCTCAAAATCACATAAATCACTTAAAAAGTAAAAAAAATAGCATAAGGGGGTTCAAGCCTTAGGACCTTAGCTGATGCCTTCCCTGGTGAAACTTTTTGGCTTTCAAGGGCTTATGGAGAGTGTAGAGACCCCTGTTGGAGTTCAACAACAGAACTAGGGGAACCATATCTTCAACATGAGAAAAGAAAAAAAATGGAATAAGGGTCTTGTTCCTTGCTTCCTGCACAAACACAATCAGCCAGGAGACACTTCAAGTAGCAAAAGACCAGAAGCTTAAAGCTGGTGGCTTTTGCTACAGTAAGATTAGTACAAAAATAACACAAAATCTTTTGAAAACAGATTTTTTTTTGAAACTCAAATATCACTTGAAAAACCTTTCTGAAATCTGATGAATTGAAAGAAAAAAAAATATGAGAATCTTCTTAAATCCAACACACAACTCCACTTTCACTTCATTGTGTTTGGATTTTAGAAATTCTAAAAGGAATGTTCCTTCCATAATTTTTTTAACCACTATTTGAATTTGTATCAAAAACCTTACACTATTTTTTTTTGCAAAGTAAAGATTACTGATTCACTAATGCAATAAATAAAATGGAACACAGGATTTGTGCAAGCTTAAAAAGATACTTTAAATATTCATCAATAAAATTTTTACACAAAAACTGGAACAAGGGCCATACACAGGTTGTATGCTCCTTAAATACTACTACCAAGAACATTCTAGTATTGCTAAACCCTAAGAAAAGAAATTCCTATATTGCCCTTAGTCAAAGTCTTGAATTTTCAGTCAAGAATCAGCGCATGTGATTTTGTTGGATGCCAGGTTGTAAAGGAGTGATCAGGGTCGTCCATTGTGACTTTGGGACCAAGGATAATGCCTTGGTCGTTGGATTTCTGCTAGGATTCCCCTTTTGCCATTTTTGTTGAAGCAGGGGAGTATGGGGGGTCCACTTTGGAGTCACGGGGTGGAGGTTTTATAGGTGGGTTTGGTTTGTGTGATGGGAAATTGTTGATCTGGAAACTTAGGGGTAAAACCCCTTTGTTTTTGTGGGTAATGGGATTAGGGTTTATCAGGATTAGGGAGGTTTAGAGGGTGAAGTTTGATCCTGTTTTGGGTTAAACTTATTTAAAATTGTGTTTCCCACAAAATTAGAAAGTTTAATTTAGGTTTAAATAAATATGTGGGTGGAATGAGGACGTGGAAGGAGGGGAATGTGTGATTGGTGGATGGGAGTAAGTGGGGTGACATGGCAGGTTGTGATAGGCTGGGGTTGGTTTGTTGGCTTGGCAGTTTAAGTCCCTGAACTCTCTTTCACTTGCTAGATTCTCTTAACAGCAAACAACTCTTTTCCCCTTTATAAATATCTTTGCATATCTTGTCATTTTTGGCACAATGTTTTTCAAAACTTTACATAAGGACTTTCTTTGCACATTTGGATGTCTTCAAGGGACATTTATGTATATACTTGAAATATTAGGGACTCTAATTCAATAACTGAGTTTTGCATGGGTATAATATGACAAGTCTTCAATTCTTGAGGGACCATTCTTGTCAATCTTCAAAACTTCAAGGACTTGATAGGAAAATCATGATTTGGGTCCGGTTCTTTGTGCGGCTTCGTTTCCCGTGTTCGTTTTTGCTTGATTCCTTTGATCTTTTGGTGAATTCACGATATCCGTACATGAAATACACAATGAACAAACACAGGCACATTTTTGGGTATTTTGATGATATTTTAAGCGTTTTAAGCCCGATTTGGACGATGAGACTATGTATAAATACAGTCTCATCACTCCCCCATACTAAACCATTGCCGTGTCCCCACGCAATGCTAGAATTAAGTATCGTAGCACTTCCAAAATTCATTTTATGATGACATTTATTCAAGACATAAATTTAAATAAACTACTACTCGTGTTTTAGATATAATGTATTGTTTTCATCACAAAAAAGTGACTTTTAGGATCATAGAACAAGAACACGTGAATGCTTCGTTAGAAATAATTTCGTCGTCATCGATTTTCACCCAATTCCATGCTAAGCGTGTAACGAGATCATTGTTATTATAAGTTAGCAACACGTACACATCTCATGAGTGTTAATTACGAACCTAAACTCCCTTATTCCTACTTGGTATCTCTTATATTTTATTATGTCTTAATGATCACGAGGATACATCATTGACTTATGCGTGAATAGAGATTAAGTCTAAAAATAGAAACTTAACGGTGTAACCAAGATCATTAAATTAATAATTCATCCCAATAGACAACGATGTTAAAAAATCAAGTCAACAAGAAGGATCGATAAACACGGTTTTATAACGGTTTTGAACATGAGATTTATTACCAAGACTTTTATACGCCCCCTAACGGAAGGGCCTTATTATCTTTGGTTTACCTCCATCTTTAATTCAACTTCGCCATGAAGCTTTTATTATGACTTTGGTCTTGCCTTGCCTTTTATTATCCGCCTCATCGGTGGTTTTATTAGCCAAAGATGTATATCCTCACGCTAAAGCGAATTTTGGATCTTTAAAGCTTCGAAGATTAAGGCTTGATTCACTTTCAATTTGGGCATAGATTTTTCGGCCTTGTGAGCTTCAAATTTTTGCTTAATTTAGGTGAGCACTTGAAATCTTATTATTAGGTGAAGCTTTCGATTATTCGGGTGCCAATACTTCAAAACCGTGACGCTGGCGATACCTTAATGTTTTCCCAATTTAATTACATGGATGCTACCAAAACAAATTAGAAACCAACAATAGTGACTAAACCGCCAAATCAATATTTATTAACAATTTATTATGCAAAAGCGTGGGGAGAATAAGCTAATAATTACTACACATAAGATCGTGACGATTACGAGACTTATAAATAACTCTATCATTTCTCGTCCTCATTTAAGAGACTTAGCCTAAAAAGTTAAGGAATCGAAGCTAAGTGCTCAACATGCACGGTCGAGTCAAAAATTACTCTCGTTCTCACCATCGGAAAACTTACATTCGTGTCTTAAACACTTATGAAAAACAAGAAAAATTTTAAAATTTGGCCATTTTTAGCCTTATTTTGCAACAAAACGATAACAAAAAGATAAACTTTGATTTGCGTGTTGACGTAAGCAAGGTGAAGTATCTACTCACTAATACTTCGCTTTTGGCTAGGTATAGAATCTTATCGTCCGAATCCTTTCGAATTGAAAACCGGTCTTAAGTGCGACTCAATCGTCATTTGGTGAATCAAGATAATGGTTTGGTTTGTTTGTTTTAAACTAATAGCAAGTAATTAAAGTGTCGTTGAGTAAAATGGAAGTTAAAAGATTAATTCTGAATGACAAGTAAAAATAAATGCATGTAAACTTAAAGGTAAAATGGAAAAGTACTAACACACTAAATAAAACTAACACTTGGAAAATTTTCTGAAAATAAAAAGTACTATAAGAAAGTAAGATCGAAAGAAACCAAAACAAGCCAAAAGAGGCCCCGATCGGAATGTTTTCTGATCGGTTGATCGGAATATGGGTTGACGGGAGTTGATCGGAAAATCCACAAAATAGGGGCAATCGGAATGTGGACGAAGTTACCAATCGGAATACTTTAAAACACACTAATCGGAATATCACCCTTGTCCTCCAATCGGAATAAATGGAAAATAGGCAATCGGAATATAAGCTAACAATCACCGTCGGAATATCGGGGGTGCAAATCTGAATATGCAAAACCCTTTTCCGATTGGACTCAATCGGAAAGGGTGGTCTGGTGGGCCGGTCGGAATCTCAAAGCCCTAATCCGATTGAATCAATCGGAATATGAAGATGGAGCTGCTCGGAATGTATAGGCCAATCGGAAAGGGGTTTTAAGCTCCCTTTTCCGAAAATAATGGGAATTGGTTAAGCTAGATAATAAGCTAAGTTCAATAAGCTAATATCCAAAACTTAACAATCCGAATACTTAACCGAATCAAATAAGCACTTATCTCAACTTATTCAACTCGAAAATAAGCAACTTTTTAGATTAACAATAAAAACATAAACTTTTTAATAAAACTTTTTAATAAGAAAAATAAGCTAATCATAAAAATAAGCCAATAAGCACAAAAGTCTTAAAGCTTAATCAAATGAAAACTTATAAAATGATCAAAAGATTAACTTTTTAAGCACGAAATCAATTAGAACAACACGGATCACATGATAATCGCACCAAAATCAATCTTAAATCAAAGAAAAGTAGAATGAGATTAAGAAATAAAAGCTTAAAATAGAACTTGATTAATAAAAATAAGCAATACAAAGTGTTTAATCTTGAAAGATTAAGAAAAAGATGAAATTTAGTGAGAGAAAGTTTAAGACTTTCTCTCTCTAAAACTAGAGAAAACTAAAGAAAGTGAAAAATTAGCTAAAAACTCTAACTACCCTCCTAATGACTATTAGGAGGGTATTTATAGGTAAGGTGGAAGGAGTGCATGTGTTGCATCTTCTTTCTTTCTTTCTTCTCGACTCGACTTTAATTCTTCGACTTTGTCGTCTCGGGATTTGAACTTGTCTTTTAATTTTCTTCTTCTATTAGACTTAAGTTCTTCGACTTCGTTAAACTTCCGTCTTTTGACTTTTTCTTCGATAAATCTTCAGAATAGGCCTTGGACTTCTGTTCTTTTTGCACTCTTGATCTTTTGACTTCGTCTTTTCCCGTTTTCTTCAATAAAAGCCCGTGAAAGCCCGTGTTTTATTCCTTTTCCATATTTTGGTCCTAAAACACAATAAAAACACAAACCACGCATAATTCTGACTTTTACGACATAAATCACACGTTTTGGTCTTGTTATTATTGGAAATAAGTGGTAAAAGGATAAGTGTTTTCACACTTATTAAATCCCCTACACTTGACCATTGCAATGCCCTCATGCAATGCATTAATTTTAAAGCACGGTTTACATTTTCCATCATAAATAACCCACCTTGGCCTTTATTAAATACTAAACATAAAAGATAGAAATAAGTAAAGAAATTAAAAACTTACATTGGATTTTGGCGGCCATGAACGTTTATCATCCTCAAGTTTCATGTTCCCCATACCAAGCTTAAAAACGAGATCATTGTTATTATAAGTTAGCAAACTATCACGAACTCATGTGTGCCAATTATTCACTTAGACTCCCTTATTCCTAGGTGTATCTCTTATATTTTATTTTTGTCTTGAATGATCACGAGGATGCATTGTTTGACTTATTTCGATAGTTATTTAGTCCGAAAATAAGGTGAACGATTTAATCAATAGTTAGCTAAAGGACCAAATCTTTTAAAACTGCTTCTCGGGATATCAAAAAGTTCATATCTTGGCATAACTTGGTTCGCGATTTGAGACCTTTCTCGGGCCGATATTTGGCAGCGACTTCATACTTCGAATCTTCGAGAGTCGTTCTTGAAATTATGGTCTTCTCTTCATAATAAGAATTTCTTCACTTGAAGTTTTTGAGAGATTCTTCATCTTTGGACCACGACTTCTTCATTTTTCTCCAATCTTTATTTTGGACTTTGATATACAACGATCCGCCTCCTTTTAGGACTTGGATCTATTTATCCTCATACCTTTTTAGGGTCTTTTCGGATAGACTTCTCCATGACTTTTGGGGAGTTCTTGCTTTTCGTCGTGTGTCTCGATCCTTCATATTGATTTTCGATAAATGATTCTTCACATCACTTTTGGATCTTTAGCAACAAAATGTAGCCCTCATGCCTTGTTAGGGCCTTTTCGGACTCGCCAATCTTCGCGCCCCGCTTCATAAGTTATGCCTTGGCTATGAACTCTAATCCATACCGAGCAACTTTTAAACGATCTGGGGCTAGAAGCTAAGTAACCTTTTAAATCGTACAACCTTATTTATTACAGATAAATTTATTAACAAGTGGAGGGAGAATAGGCTTATAATTAACTCACATAAATTCACGAAAGAATAACGAACTTATAATTGACTCTATCATCTCTCGTTCTCCACAATTTAAAATCTCAAGGAATGAGACTCGTGGATGCTTAGCCTATTAAATCAAAGTTTTGGGTTTTCGAGTCGCCTATAGGATCTTGCAAATTCTTAGACATTTTCAAGTTTAGAAATCGCATTTTAAAGTTCCCTTGATAAACGACTCTCTAGGATCAATTATAGGAACTTGCGAAAAGTTCTTGTTCTTAACCCGTGAGAGTTAAGACTTTCGCGTTTTATAGCTTCCTATATAAAAGCCTAGCAAAACTTGACTTAAACATGTTAAGGATACTAGCTAGAGTGGACTTAGGCAAGTAAACTCGGGTTGAGTCAAAATGTTCACGACTAAGAAAAATCTAAAACCACTTTATTGAAAAACTATTCTAGCAATGGAGAGAAAATAAACATGACAAAGGCAAATACAACTATACAACTAGGCCAAAATAGATTAAAAATTTTGAAAAATGTCGAAAAATCAAATTTTCCGGTAAAATGAGGGCAAATTCATGGAAAAGACCACTTACTTCGATAGAAGTCCCCCCTACACTTGAGATAAACATTGTCCTCAATGTTTGAGCATGTGGGAGTAAACTCCCCCACACTTAGGACATTGTGCACTTTGTTTAAATCTTGCTAAGGAAAGGACAACTAAAGTGAATTCAATGTGAACATATAGAATATGAAATATTGAATCACAAGAGTTTAGGATAGAACCGGGAAGATGGGAACACGGTATCACGGTTTGTCAAAAGTCATCAAGATGCTCTCTGAAGCTTAAATCCATGCACAACACAAGAAACAAGACAACAAACATATGCGGGGCTCCCCCTACACTTATTATGAAAGCAGTAAAGGATAGAACACGGGATGCCTCCCGAGAAGCGCTTGTTTTTGTTCACCGAGTCATGAGCCTGACTCGACCCAATTTTAGTTCATGGGGAACGTGATGAGGGATGGGCTCATCTCTTGAGAGATGTCCTCACCAAAGTACAGCTTCAAACGCTGGCCATTCACCTTGAAATTGGGCCCATTCGGCTGAGAAAGCTCAATGGTCCCATATGGAAAGACGTTGAGGACGGTGAATGGACCAGTCCAGCAGCTCTTCAACTTGCCAGAGAAGATCTTCAACCGAGAGTTAAAAAGTAAGACTTGATCACCAACGTGGAACTCTCGGTTCTTGATTTTAGCATCGTGGATCATCTTCGTCTTCTCCTTGTAGATCAGCGAGTTCTCATAAGCTTCGTTCCTCAGTTCATTTAGCTCGTTGAGTTGAACCTTGCGATGATCACCGGCTTTGATGATGTCGAAGTTAGCCCACTTCAAGGCCCAGTGCGCCTTATGTTCCAGCTCGATGGGTAGGTGGCAGGCTTTCCCGTACACAAGACGATAAGGTGTACAACCGATCGGGGTCTTGTAAGCAGTACGGAAAGCCCACAGAGCATCATCTAACTTATCGGCCCAAGCGGCGCGATGCTCTCCCACAGTACGCTCCAAAATTCTCTTCAAGCCACGGTTGGATATCTCGGCTTGCCCATTGGTTTGGGGATGATAAGCGGTGGAAAGACGGTGATTGACACCATACTTAGCCATGAGTCTTGCAAATTGATCGTTGCAAAAATGAGTCCCGAAGTCACTGATGATAGCACGAGGAACGCCAAATCGAGCGAAAAGCTGCTTCAAAAAGTTCACAACCACCCTCGCATCATTCGTAGGAAGAGCCTTAGCTTCAACCCATTTAGAGACGTAGTCGACGGCGACGAGGATGTACTTGTTCCCTTTGGATGATGGAAATGGCCCCATAAAGTCGATGCCCCAAACGTCAAAGAATCCGGAATCAAACACTTTCTTAGCGGTGTAGTTGGGACCAAAGTGACCACCGGTGGGTCCTTTGTGGCAAGCTTGAAGAATGTCAAAAGCTGCCGGTCCGTCAACACATCTATGAATAATCAGATCAGCACACTGTTTGAATAGATAAGGGTCATCCCAAAAGTAAGTCTTAACATCATTCAAGAACTTCTTCTTTTGTTGGGATGTTAACCCTTGGATGAGAATACCACCCGCTAAGTAGTTTGCGATGTCCGCAAACCACGGGGTGCCATCAAGATTGAGATTTATAGACATTAAGGTCTCAAGGGGAAAAGAGTCATTGATCTCTTTGTTCGGATGATCCCCTTGATATGGATCCTCAAGTCGACTCAGATGATATGCGGCCAGGTTTTCGGCTCCCTTCTTGTCACGAATTTCAATGTTGAATTCTTGAAGGAGCAAAACCCAGCGAAGAATTCTTGGCTTAGAATCGTTCTTAGTCATCAAGTACTTCAACGCGGAATGGTCCGTGTATACGATGGTGGTGGATAAAACAAGATAGGGGCGAAATTTCTCAAAAGCATAGACAACAACTAAAAGCTCTTTTTCGGTTGTCGTATAATGCAATTGAGCCCCTGTCATTGTTTTGCTAGCATAGTGGATTGGTTGGAAGTGTTTATTCACTCGTTGGCCCAAAACCGCACCAATTGCAAAGTCGCTAGCATCGCACATCAATTCAAAAGGCAGCTCCCAATTTGGGGTAACCAAGACCGGTGCCTTAGTTAGCTTATCCTTAAGAAGATTGAAGGCTTCGAGACACTCTTTAGAAAAGATAAAAGGAGTATCTTTTTCCAAGAGGTGGGTCATCGGGCGAGCGATTTTAGAGAAATCCTGAATGAATCTACGATAGAAGCCCGCATGACCCAAAAAACTTCTCACACCCTTCACGGTTGAAGGTGGAGGTAATTTGGCTATGACATCTACTTTAGCACGGTCGACTTCAAGACCGGCTTTAGAGATTTTGTGTCCTAGCACAATGCCTTCTTTTACCATAAAATGGCATTTTTCCCAATTCAGAACAAGGCGAGTGTCTTCGCACCGCTTAAGCATACGTTCCAAATTGGCAAGGCAAGAAGAGAAGGAATCCCCGAAGACCGAGAAATCATCCATGAAGACTTCCATGGTTTGCTCAACCATGTCATGGAAGATAGCCAACATACACCTTTGGAAAGTCCCGGGGGCATTGCATAAGCCAAAAGGCATTCGTTTATAAGCAAATGTGCCATAGGGACAAGTGAATGTAGTCTTCTCTTGATCTTGGGGATCGATAGGTATTTGAAAATAACCCGAGAAACCATCAAGAAAGCAGTAATATTCATTACCCGCTAAACGTTCAAGCATTTGGTCCATAAAAGGTAGAGGGAAATGATCCTTTCTCGTGGCATCATTGAGTTTGCGGTAGTCTATACAAACTCCCCACCCAGTAACGAGACGGGTAGGAATCAACTCGTTGTTTGCATTGGGCACAACGGTGATTCCGCCTTTCTTAGGAACACAATGGACTGGACTAACCCATGGTGAATCCGAAATAGGGTAAATCATATCCGCATCAAGAAGTTTGAGAACCTCTTTTTTGATGACTTCATGTATTTTAGGATTCACCCTTCGTTGACTTTGAATTGTGGGCTTAAAGTCGTCCTCCATGAGAATTTTATGTGTGCAGAAGTGAGGATCAATTCCGCGGATGTCGGAGATTTTCCAAGCGATAGCTCTTTTATGCTTCTTCAACACAGCGACAAGTCGGGCTTTTTCGTCTTCTTGCAGATCCTTTGCGATGATGACCGGTAGCTTCTCGTCGTCGTCCAGAAAAACGTACTCAAGATGAGGCGGTAGGTCCTTAAGCTCAAGAGTAGGGGGATTCTCAATAGATGGTGAAACTAACGATGGATCATCATTAGTCACTTCTTTAGGAGCAGGAGGAGACAATGGGTCCTCATTGAGAAGTCTCTCAATAGTACGAATGTCTTCATCCCAATTGGTGGACAAATTATCATACTTAATATCGAGAGGACCCAAGCTAGCTTCGAAATCATCCAAGTCACTTTCTCCAAAAGGAGTCAATGTTGGAGCAATAGAGGCAACGGTCTCAACATTGGGTAGAGAAGAAAGAGTACTTTTGCAAGCATCATGAAAGTGTTCTTCACAAGCCTCATCGAGAACATCAATAGCATTAACACTCTCATACGAATAAGGTTGCTTAGAAATCTTACCCATGTTGAAGACAATTTTATCGTCACCAACTCTCATGATTATTTCGCCCGCGGCTACATCAATGAGAGTGCGACCGGTCCTCAGGAATGGACGTCCAACGATTAATGGAACACGAGGGTCCATGTCGTAGTCAACGACGACAAAATCCACCGGGAAGGTGAATTTATCAACGCCAATAAAGACATCTTCGGCTATCCCCACTGGATAAGCAACCGTACGGTTGGCTAATTCCAAAGTCATTTTGGTGGGGACTAGCTCGGGGAGAGATAATTGCTTCCAAACACTTAAAGGCATTAAGTTTATACTGGCACCTAGATCGTCTAGGGCCATGCAATTCTCTACTCCCGGGAAGTTGCAAGGGATCAAGAAGCGACACGGATCACCAAGTTTGGTGGGCAATTTCCTTAAGAGCACTGCGGAGCAGTTCTCATTAAGTTGGGTCTGAGCGATATCAAGGAGCTTTTCCTTATCACTTAAAAGATCTTTAAACATCTTAGCGTATTTGGGCATGTGAGCGAGAGCCTCAGCAAAGGAGATGTTAAAATTCAATTGTTTAAACATTTTTAGAAAGTTTGAAACCTGAATATCATCCTTGCTCTTTTGCTTCTCTTTCCTCAACCTTGAAGGATAAGGTATATTGGATGAAGAAGAAGGCTTTAAGGGAATAGGATCACTCACAACCACGGGTGGTGGGGAAATGGGGATAGAAGGTGAAGGGGATGGGGAAAGTTGCTCTTTTTCCTTGTTCACAATCACGGGTGGAGGTGTAGGAAGCTCGGGTTCCATATAACCTTTTCCACTACGAGTGGTGATTGCTTTCATCTCCCCTCTTGGATTCGCAACGGTATTACTCGGAAGAGTACCCGAAGAAGAGGGTTGATTACTTTGGATGAGCGAACCAATCATATCACGAAGGTGAAGAGCTTGATTATTAAAAGAGTTTTGCATGTTTGCATTAATTGCATCACTGTGTTTGGCCATATCATTCCTTAGCTCGGCTCGAATATCGTTCCCTTGTTTTGCCATTTCACCCTTCAAGTTGCGGACTTGACTCTGAAGATTCGTCACCAACTCCCGATTGGTCTTCATAAATGTCTCGACATCTGGATTCACTGCCATCGGTTGATTGAGAGGTGGAGCCTGGTAAGCTTGAGAATTTCCTTGAGTTGGGTATGGGTTTCTTTGGGATTGATACTGATTGTTTGCACGAGGTTGGGATATGTTTGCAGGAGGGAAACCGGGAGGAGCAAGATAATTGTTGGAGCGATAACTTAGCAAGTTACGGTCTCCTTGAGGGCGAGCTTGATAGCCTCCCGTGGGATAAGTACCATATGCTGCGTTAACGTCTTCAGAATAATTGCCGTGAGTAGAAGGACACTCATTGTAGGAATGAGGACCACCACATGTGTCACAAGAAATAGCAACGGCTTTAGCTTGTTGAGTTTGGTTAGAAGTCAAAATTTGGAGACTTTTGTTAATATCAAGAATAGCACGTTCCAAAACAGACGGGTTGGTGGTGGAAGAAGTAGATGAAACATTGACTCTCTGATTAGATCGTGAGGATGCGGAAGAATCCCAATTCTTGTGGTGAGTAGTCATGTTTTCAATCAACTCTCGACACTCCTCCGGTCTCCTTTTCATAAAAGTACCACCGGCGGCGGCATTGATCGTGTCACGATCACGAAAGGTGAGACCATTGTAAAAGGTGTCAATGAGAGTGACGGGGAGCATATTGTGATTAGGACAGCGGTCGATTAAATCATTGTAGCATTCCCAAGCATCGAAAAGCGATTCATCATTCTCTTGCATAAATCCACTAATTTGGTTACGAAAGCTAGTGACCATGGATGGGGGAAAGTAGCGCGATAAAAAGCGTTGAGTCATGTCATTCCACGTATGAATAGAATTCTTAGGAAGACGGTAAAACCATTTTTCGGCATGGTGAGAAAGCGAGTGTGGAAAAAGTTGGAGGCGAAGGTCATCCATAGAAACACCGGGGGGACTTCATGCTTTGAGTGATAGTAATGAATTGGTCGAGGTGTTTGTTGGCATCATCATTAGGCATTCCGGCGAATGGATTAGTTTGCACTTGTTGGATCATGTGATGCTTCAACGAAAACTCTTGAGCCGTGATATGCATCGGCGCAATCGGGCCTCCGCGTCCGTTCATGGTGGGTTGACACAATTCCTCCATGGTCCGTGTATACGATGGTGGTGGATAAAACAAGATAGGGGCGAAATTTCTCAAAAGCATAGACAACAGCTAAAAGCTCTTTTTCGGTTGTCGTATAATGCAATTGAGCCCCTGTCATTGTTTTGCTAGCATAGTGGATTGGTTGGAAGTGTTTATTCACTCGTTGGCCCAAAACCGCACCAATTGCAAAGTCGCTAGCATCGCACATCAATTCAAAAGGCAGCTCCCAATTTGGGGTAACCAAGACCGGTGCCTTAGTTAGCTTATCCTTAAGAAGATCGAAGGCTTCGAGACACTCTTTAGAAAAGATAAAAGGAGTATCTTTTTCCAAGAGGTGGGTCATCGGGCGAGCGATTTTAGAGAAATCCTGAATGAATCTACGATAGAAGCCCGCATGACCCAAAAAACTTCTCACACCCTTCACGGTTGAAGGTGGAGGTAATTTGGCTATGACATCTACTTTAGCACGGTCGACTTCAAGACCGGCTTTAGAGATTTTGTGTCCTAGCACAATGCCTTCTTTTACCATAAAATGGCATTTTTCCCAATTCAGAACAAGGCGAGTGTCTTCGCACCGCTTAAGCATACGTTCCAAATTGGCAAGGCAAGAAGAGAAGGAAACCCCGAAGACCGAGAAATCATCCATGAAGACTTTCATGGTTTGCTCAACCATGTCATGGAAGATAGCCAACATGCACCTTTGGAAAGTCCCGGGGGCATTGCATAAGCCAAAAGGCATTCGTTTATAAGCAAATGTGCCATAGGGACAAGTGAATGTAGTCTTCTCTTGATCTTGGGGATCGATGGGTATTTGAAAATAACCCGAGAAACCATCAAGAAAGCAGTAATATTCATTACCCGCTAAACGTTCAAGCATTTGGTCCATAAAAGGTAGATGGAAATGATCCTTTCTCGTGGCATCATTGAGTTTGTGGTAGTCTATACACACTCTCCACCCAGTAACGAGATGGGTAGGAATCAACTCGTTGTTTGCATTGGGCACAACGGTGATTCCGCCTTTCTTAGGAACACAATGGACTGGACTAACCCATGGTGAATCCGAAATAGGGTAAATCATATCCGCATCAAGAAGTTTGAGAACCTCTTTTTTGATGACTTCATGTATTTTAGGATTCACCCTTCGTTGACTTTGAATTGTGGGCTTAAAGTCGTCCTCCATGAGAATTTTATGTGTGCAGAAGTGAGGATCAATTCCGCGGATGTCGGAGATTTTCCAAGCGATAGCTCTTTTATGCTTCTTCAACACAGCGACAAGTCGGGCTTTTTCGTCTTCTTGCAGATCCTTTGCGATGATGACCGGTAGCTTCTCGTCGTCGTCCAGAAAAACGTACTCAAGATGAGGCGGTAGGTCCTTAAGCTCAAGAGTAGGGGGATTCTCAATAGATGGTGAAACTAACGATGGATCATCATTAGTCACTTCTTTAGGAGCAGGAGGAGACAATGGGTCCTCATTGAGAAGTCTCTCAATAGTACGAATGTCTTCATCCCAATTGGTGGACAAATTATCATACTTAATATCGAGAGGACCCAAGCTAGCTTCGAAATCATCCAAGTCACTTTCTCCAAAAGGAGTCAATGTTGGAGCAATAGAGGCAACGGTCTCAACATTGGGTAGAGAAGAAAGAGTACTTTTGCAAGCATCATGAAAGTGTTCTTCACAAGCCTCATCGAGAACATCAATAGCATTAACACTCTCATACGAATAAGGTTGCTTAGAAATCTTACCCATGTTGAAGACAATTTTATCGTCACCAACTCTCATGATTATTTCGCCCGCGGCTACATCAATGAGAGTGCGACCGGTACTCAGGAATGGACGTCCAACGATTAATGGAACACGAGGGTCCATCTCGTAGTCAACGACGACAAAATCCGCCGGGAAGGTGAATTTATCAACGCCAATAAAGACATCTTCGGCTATCCCCACTGGATAAGCAACCGTACGGTTGGCTAATTCCAAAGTCATTTTGGTGGGGACTAGCTCGGGGAGAGATAATTGCTTCCAAACACTTAAAGGCATTAAGTTTATACTGGCACCTAGATCGGCTAGGGCCATGCAATTCTCTACTCCCGGGAAGTTGCAAGGGATCAAGAAGCGACCCGGATCACCATGTTTGGTGGGCAATTTCCTTAAGAGCACTGCGGAGCAGTTCTCATTAAGTTGGGTCTGAGCGATATCAAGGAGCTTTTCCTTATCACTTAAAAGATCTTTAAACATCTTAGCGTATTTGGGCATGTGAGCGAGAGCCTCGGCAAAGGAGATGTTAAAATTCAATTGTTTAAACATTTTTAGAAAGTTTGAAACCTGAATATCATCCTTGCTCTTTTGCTTCTCTTTCCTCAACCTTAAAGGATAAGGTATATTGGATGAAGAAGAAGGCTTTAAGGGAATAGGATCACTCACAACCACGGGTGGTGGGGAAATGGGGATAGATGGTGAAGGGGATGGGGAAAGTTGCTCTTTTTCCTTGTTCACAATCACGGGTGGAGGTGTAGGAAGCTCGGGTTCCATATAACCTTTTCCACTACGAGTGGTGATTGCTTTCATCTCCCCTCTTGGATTCGCAACGGTATTACTCGGAAGAGTACCCGAAGAAGAGGGTTGATTACTTTGGATGAGCGAACCAATCATATCACGAAGGTGAAGAGCTTGATTATTAAAAGAGTTTTGCATGTTTGCATTAATTGCATCACTGTGTTTGGCCATATCATTCCTTAGCTCGGCTCGAATATCGTTCCCTTGTTTTGCCATTTCTCCCTTCAAGTTGCGGACTTGACTCTGAAGATTCGTCACCAACTCCCGATTGGTCTTCATAAATGTCTCGACATCTGGATTCACTGCCATCGGTTGATTGAGAGGTGGAGCCTGGTAAGCTTGAGAATTTCCTTGAGTTGGGTATGGGTTTCTTTGGGATTGATACTGATTGTTTGCACGAGGTTGGGATATGTTTGCAGGAGGGAAACCGGGAGGAGCAAGATAATTGTTGGAGCGATAACTTAGCAAGTTACGGTCTCCTTGAGGGCGAGCTTGATAGCCTCCCGTGGGATAAGTACCATATGCTGCGTTAACGTCTTCAGAATAATTGCCGTGAGTAGAAGGACACTCATTGTAGGAATGAGGACCACCACATGTGTCACAAGAAATAGCAACGGCTTTAGCTTGTTGAGTTTGGTTAGAAGTCAAAATTTGGAGACTTTTGTTAATATCAAGAATAGCACGTTCCAAAACAGACGGGTTGGTGGTGGAAGAAGTAGATGAAACATTGACTCTCTGATTAGATCGTGAGGATGCGGAAGAATCCCAATTCTTGTGGTGAGTAGTCATGTTTTCAATCAACTCTCGACACTCCTCCGGTCTCCTTTTCATAAAAGTACCACCGGCAGCGGCATTGATCGTGTCACGATCACGAAAGGTGAGACCATTATAAAAGGTGTCAATGAGAGTGACGGGGAGCATATTGTGATTAGGACAGCGGTCGATTAAATCATTGTAGCGTTCCCAAGCATCGAAAAGCGATTCATCATTCTCTTGCATAAATCCACTAATTTGGTTACGAAGGCTAGTGACCATGGATGGGGGAAAGTAGCGCGATAAAAAGCGTTGAGTCATGTCATTCCATGTATGAATAGAATTCTTAGGAAGACGGTCAAACCATTTTTCGGCATGGTGAGAAAGCGAGTGTGGAAAAAGTTGGAGGCGAAGGTCATCCATAGAAACACCGGGGGACTTCATGCTTTGAGTGATAGTAATGAATTGGTCGAGGTGTTTGTTGGCATCATCATTAGGCATTCCGGCGAATGGATTAGTTTGCACTTGTTGGATCATGTGATGCTTCAACGAAAACTCTTGAGCCGTGATATGCATCGGCGCAATCGGGCCTCCGCGTCTGTTCATGGTGGGTTGACACAATTCCTCCATGGTTCGTAAATCAGGTAGAAGGACATTGTTGTTGTTGTTGTTATTATTCAAATTTTGTTGAGGTGGGTGATTATTGTTGTTATTAACACCAGCCATATCTAAATCTTCAAGAGTCTCGGGCTCAGAATAGTTGGAAGATCTAGTACGCATACACTTGCAGAAGAAAAATATACACAAAGAGAATAGCTATATAATCTTTTTGGTGCAAAACCTTTGGAAAAGAATTGCTTTTTATGAATTTTTTAAATGTTTTTGTATTTTTGAAGAGTTTTATATTTTTTATGGATTTTTGGAAATTTTTATAGCAATGAAAATAACGTTCAAAGAACGGATCCCAAAATTTAATGGGACTCTCACTAGAAACCGTTTATCTTAACGAAAAGAGCCGGCAGCGGCGCCATTTAATACTTCGCTTTTGGCTAGGTATAGAATCTTATCGTCCGAATCCTTTCGAATTGAAAACCGGTCTTAAGTGCGACTCAATCGTCTTTTGGTGAATCAAGATAATGGTTTGTTTGTTTGTTTTAAACTAATAGCAAGTAATTAAAGTGTCGTTGAGTAAAATGGAAGTTAAAAGATTAATTCTGAATGACAAGTAAAAATAAATGCATGTAAACTTAAAGGTAAAATGGAAAAGTACTAACACACTAAATAAAACTAACACTTGGAAAATTTTCTGAAAATAAAAAGTACTATAAGAAAGTAAGATCGAAAGAAACCAAAACAAGCCAAAAGGGGCCCCGATCGGAATGTTTTCCGATCGGTTGATCGGAATATGGGTGGACGGGAGTTGATCGGAAAATCCACAAAATAGGGGCAATCGGAATGTGGACGAAGTTACCAATCGGAATACTTTAAAACACACTAATCGGAATATCACCCTTGTCCTCCAATCGGAATAAATGGAAAATAGGCAATCGGAATATAAGCTAACAATCACCGTCGGAATATCGGGGGTGCAAATCTGAATATGCAAAACCCTTTTCTGATTGGACTCAATCGGAAAGGGTGGTCTGGTGGGCCGGTCGGAATCTCAAAGCCCTAATCCGATTGGATCACTCGGAATATGAAGATGGAGCTGCTCGGAATGTATAGGCCAATCGGAAAGGGGTTTTAAGCTCCCTTTTCCGAAAATAATGGGAATTGGTTAAGCTAGATAATAAGCTAAGTTCAATAAGCTAATATCCAAAACTTAACAATCCGAATACTTAACCGAATCAAATAAGCACTTATCTCAACTTATTCAACTCGAAAATAAGCAACTTTTTAGATTAACAATAAAAACATAAACTTTTTAATAAAACTTTTTAATAAGAAAAATAAGCTAATCATAAAAATAAGCCAATAAGCACAAAAGTCTAGCTTAATCAAATGAAAACTTATAAAATGATCAAAAGATTAACTTTTTAAGCACGAAATCAATTAGAACAACACGGATCACATGATAATCGCACCAAAATCAATCTTAAATCAAAGAAAAGTAGAATGAGATTAAGAAATAAAAGCTTAAAATAGAACTTGATTAATAAAAATAAGCAATACAAAGTGTTTAATCTTGAAAGATTAAGAAAAAGATGAAATTTAGTGAGAGAAAGTTTAAGACTTTCTCTCTCTAAAACTAGAGAAAACTAAAGAAAGTGAAAAATTAGCTAAAAACTCTAACTACCCTCCTAATGACTATTAGGAGGGTATTTATAGGGAAGGTGGAAGGAGTGCATGTGTTGCATCTTCTTTCTTGCTTTCTTCTCGACTCGACTTTAATTCTTCGACTTTGTCGTCTCGGGATTTGAACTTGTCTTTTAATTTTCTTCTTCTATTAGACTTAAGTTCTTCGACTTCGTTAAACTTCCGTCTTTTGACTTTTTCTTCGATAAATCTTCAGAATAGGCCTTGGACTTCCGTTCTTTTTGCACTCTTGATCTTTTGACTTCGTCTTTTCCCGTTTTCTTCAATAAAAGCCCGTGAAAGCCCGTGTTTTATTCCTTTTCCATATGTTGGTCCTAAAACACAATAAAAACACAAACCACGCATAATTCCGACTTTTACGACATAAATCACACGTTTTGGTCTTGTTATTATTGGAAATAAGTGGTAAAAGGATAAGTGTTTTCACACTTATTACTCACCCCCCCATACTAAAACTAAACATTTTCCTCATTGTTTCGAGTCTAGGGGTGTAAACACCCCCATACTAGAGACGAAGTCGAATGCTTAATCTCGAGCATGGAAAGGGTAAAACGAATAACCTAAAAGCCGTTTATGAATTATGCTAATAAGATAAACGTTAGAACATAAAAGGATATCATCGGATATCGGAATCTCCAAAGGCAACGATCGAAGCTCGAGTGATCCGTAAAACGAACACGAGAGGCTTCAATGATGACGATGAACCTAATGAATCACAATCACAAACAACCACGAAACAAAGGTTGGAAGAGCACAAGTCCCCTCGTTACATTAACTAAGAAAGCGATAATATGTACAAGGATAAGCATGAGAATCCCCCACGAGGCACCTTGTTTTTGATAACCGAGTCAGAAGCTCGACTCGAATCCCCATAAATGTGATCATTTAGGGATAATCTTGGTATGGTCATTTTTGGTGGGGCTTACATGATAAACAAGGCCCAAAATTACATGGAGTACTTTAAAAACCCGATAAACGTATACCGGGGTCAAAGATAGCGTCTTCGTTTTCGGATGAAAGACGAAACAACGCCACTCCAACACAAACCCCAATGGGGTAGAAGAAAAGAGATGAGAAGTAGAAAGGTGGGGCAATGGGTAAGGCAACATAATGAGCTACTCGAGGTAGACTCACACCAAGCAAAACGAAAAGATTTTCCATTTATTGCATCGGTGGAAGACCGAGATTTCCCTTTACAAGTAATTCCGGGATCGTAAATCTCGTCCTCGGTGGTAAAATGTGAGGGAACATTTGGGGCTTCCCCCATACTAAGACCACACCAACCATCGTCAAAAGGAGTAGACGAGGTGGTAGCACTCATAAAACGATGCGATGACGGAGTTAAACATGTAGAAAAATCTTTTAAAACATTTTTAAAATCCTTTCCTTTTTCATCGTTTAAAAACTCTCTATGAAAACCCGATTGAATAATGTCGAAATTATTTGGCGTGTCAAATTGAAAATTAGTCGCGTTAAAAATCCTCACATTTAAGTCGCGGTTAGGGGGTGGTGGATTATATAAGTTCTCAAATCGTTGATCAATAAAGAACACCGCCCCCTCGGGGTCTACATACTCATCATCTTCATGAATGTCGATCTCATCGATTTCTTCGTCATAGATAGGCTTGTCAAACCATGGTTTATCATTCCCCTCTTTGATGATTTTAGAAACTCTCTCGAAGAGATCACGATCAAGCACGAAACCATCATTCTTTTGTGGGGATCGTTGATAAGTTATATCCTCACGAATGTGGTAAACGTCATTCTCAAATGAGGAGTGTTTATAAGGTAACTCCTCGAGAATGGGACTTGTGTCTATAGCAAGAAAATCATCGACCTCCTTAAAGAATTCTTCATCATCACAATTGTGAAACGAAGGAGGATCGATGATATGTTCATCAACGTTCTCGAATTCATCATCAAAAATGGGATTATGATGAAAAATAGGTTCGTATACGGAATTCGAGTACGTTGTGAAAGTGTCGTCATTCTCATCATCATAAGAAATTTCCGACATGAGATCGTCCTCTTCATTTGAAGATTTATCAAAGGGTAAATCCTCGAATATGGATGGCGGATTAGCAAGTATATGCTCGATCTCGGCAAAATCACCATCGTCATCAAAGAAAGTGTCGATGTGAGCAAGTTCTCGAGTGGATTTCTCGAGAGTCACAACCATGGACTTACAAGTCGAATGACTATGCTTAGGTGACATTTCTATGATGGGTGAGATTGCATTCGGTTGGGCCACTTCCTTAGCCTTAATGGGTTTGGGGTTAGGAGTGGGAGGCACTTCAATGGGTTTAGAAGTATGGGCCTCAAAGTCATGGTCCTTCGAAGGTGGTGAAGACGAGCCCATATTGGTCTTTGTCGTGATGGCACTAACGTCGCCCTTCGGAATTGGTGGTTCACTCGTTTCGCTAAAAACATCCCAAAGTGAGTTTTCATCCATAAATTTACACATACCCTTTTGAATTAGGTACACGTATTCTTTATCATTAAAATCATCATCTTTAAAACCGTTTTTCTTAATTCTTTCAAAACATGCATCAAGCTTCATTCTTTCCGCTAAAGTAAACATTTTGAAATCATTAGAATTAGAATCATTAGGTTTTGAAACCTCGGTTTTTTCATTCTCATTAAATCCTTGGGATTTTCTAGCGAAAAAGTCTATTTTCTCATCCCCATATCTCATATTAAGTCTCCCCTCGTGCACGTCGATTACGGTTCTAGCCGTCGATAAGAATGGTCGGCCTAAAATAATGGGACATTTAGGGCCACACTCGTAATCGGATATAACGAAATCCGCGGGAAAAACAAACTTTCCAATCCTAACATAGACATCCTCGGCTATTCCAATTGGTATTAAAGGTGTACAATTTGCAAGCTCGATAGTCATGTTTGTGGGGGTAAGCGAAGGCAATCTCATCAATTTCCAAAGAGAATGAGGCATGAGATTGATGCTAGCACCTAAATCGGCAAGGGCTAAACATCCGTCAATCTCGGAAAAATCACAAGGTAGTAGAAATTGGCCCGGATCCTTTTCCTTTCTCGGCATACGCCTTTTGGGTTTTTTAAGAAGGATCGAAGCACAAGTTTCTTCAAGGGTTACTTTGGTAAGGTCGACAAAGCTCTCTTTTTGAACCGTGGATGGAATTTGAGGTACACGAGGGTGTGCACTCTTTTCCTTGGTCGCCACGTTCACCCCATCGACTTTAGAACAAGAAGACGTCTTAGAAGTCGAGGGTTGAGAGGGATAAACAACACGCAATCCTTCAAGGTTAGGGGTAATCACACGACCTTTCTCACGAGACGAGGGGGCTTTACATTGTTCTTTCGGATTTGCAACGGTGTCACTAGGTAACGAACTCGATGACGCACCCGAGGACTTGTTCATTATGGCCGAAAACATCTTTTTAATATTAATTTGCCCTTGCTCAATCTTCGTGTTTTGCAATTTCAATGTATTAGAAAAGTCATTTTTCAAAGTACCAATTTCTCCCTCTAATCGTCTCATATTAGCCTCATTCGTTTTCATGTAATTTTGAAAATCGTTTGACGAACTATTTTGATTTGAATTAAAGTTCCCTTGGTTTTGATTGTTTCTTTGAAAATTTCCTTGATTACCACTTGAAAAATTATTTCCTTGATTGTTATCTCGATTTTGCCAAGTTATATTACGACCTTGATTATAACCTCCTTGATTTTGATTCGAAAAATTTCCTTGTTGATTATTTCCTTGAAAATTGTTTCGGTTTTGAAAATTGTTGCCTTGGTTATAATTTCCTTGTTGTGATGGACCCGCGTTATTTTGATTAGAAAAATTGTTGTTTCCATTTAACGCACTCACATTCGACGTTTGGCCATCCGTAGCCGCACACTCGTAATAATTATGAGGTCCACCACAAAACGTACACGAAACCTCAACCGCTTTCACCGTAGCGGGAGCGTCTTTCTTTTGCATCTCAATGAGATAAGACGTGAACACATTCGTCAACTTGTCGACTTTTGCATCAACTCTCTCAATGTCGCGATTAGAACTACTAACATTGGCGACATTGGCAACATTCGGTGCGTCGCGGAGTTGGTAAACCTTGGATCGGTTTTCGATAATTATCAATGCATCTTTCAGAGTCTTACACAAAAAGTTGCCACCGGCGGCGGAATTCAACGAGTCTTGTTCGTGAAAATTAAGACCGTTGTAAAACGTATCGATTTGGTGCAACTCGGAAAAACCATGGTGAGGACATTGCCTAAGCAATTCCTTAAAGCGATCCCACGCGTCTCTAAAAGATTCATTCGGTTTTTGCTCAAATTTCGTAATTTCATTCTTGAAAAACGTCGTCTTAGACGGTGGGAAGAAATAATTAACGAACTTGGAGACGAGATCCTTCCACGTAACTATGGAATTAGGTGGCTCTTTCTCGTACCAATCCTTGGCGGCACCATCGAGCGAGTAAGGAAGAAGCATAAGCTTGACGACATCGGCGTCGACGTTCTTAAACTTGCTCGTGGCCAAAAGACGATCAAAATTCCGAATATGGTCGTGAGGATTATCGATTTCAAGACCTCGAAACTTCGTAGCTTGAATCAACGAAAGCATTCCGCTCTTTATCTAAAAATTCTCCACCTCGATAGCGGGAATTACGATCGCGTCTCCATAACCCTCGGTGGGCGCTTGGAGCAATTCCATCATCGAACGATTATCGGCCATCTCCTCTACGGTTTCTTCAACAACGATATTAGGAACGTCGGTTTCTAATTCTCGTTTAAGTCGTCGATTCCTTCGATTACGATTGCGTCGATTCGAAGCTTCGCTAGAATTGGAATAATCCTTCGATCGAGTGCGCATGCACTAAGCGTAGAATGGGTGGTAGCAAAGAAGATTCTTTTTGCGGTTTTTTGATTTTTCAATTTTTTTGGTTTTTGATTGGTTTTTTAATTTTTTGGATTTTTGAATGTATTACGTACACACAAATCTACAAATATCCCCTCGAATCGACTTTCTCGATTAAAGGAGCCTCAAAGAATGAAAACGATCACGTGGAGTGAACGTTCTCGATGACTTTAGAACGTTGGTGGAACACCAAAACGTTCAAGAGGGTTTAATCTTGAAAACACAAGCAAATATAATATACGTAGATAATACTTGGGCGGCAAACCCTCGATTAGCCCTCTTTCTCAAAACACGCACAAGCAAGCGGAGGAAACGAGGCGGCGCGAAGCACTTAAGATCCTTTTTCCTTTAGGTCGTGAAATACAACCGCCTTATACCCACCTTATAGTTTGTGTTAATTGAAATTAAGCCTCACGAAAGTATTTATCTATTTTGCCTTTAAACTTTTTCTTTAGATTCGAATACAATGATCGAGTGATGAAATCTCGAATCAAGGTTGCGTTTTCACGCTTTTGGAGTACTTGTATATTTATTGTTCTTACGTAGATACAATATAGTAATAATATATTCACAAGAAAAACGAAAACCAATATATCTACAATATAGTAAAAGATTGTTTTGTGTTTAACTTAGGAAAATTAAACACGATTTATTTGGATATTATAATATAATAAGGAAAAATAACAAAAATGAGTATGTACGATATTCACGCTTTCCAAAAATGAAAAGCAAAAACGCACTACTCACACAAACACGATACTAATAGTAATGGCACACTAAACACCTCCCCGGCAGCGGCGCCAAAATGATGTTGAGTAAATCGTACACGTTTTAGGAAAAACGCGTATGAGTGGCAAGTATTAAGTTATACGCTTTAGGTAAAACGTAAAACCGAATAAATGTGGGTTCGTTCTCGAAGGAGGTGTGTGTATTAATGTGCCAATATATAAAATAAAAATGTTTGGATTAGTGACGTTTTTGGTTTAGAAGGGAAAAAGTAAAGACGAGCTACGACTACGATTACACTACGACGGATGACGTAAAACGCGACAAAATTAAAAATAAAAACCTAAAAATTAATTAAAAGTTAAAACTAAGTCTTAAATAATATAAATAAGAATAAAAATCCAACAAATATATTTTAAACCCTTTTATTAATTAAATATTCAATTTTTAATGCTAATTAAAGCCCAAAAATTAAATATAATTAACAAAATGCCCAAAATATTATTTATTGAACTAATAACTAACTTATATTATTTAAAGACTAAAAAGTATTTTTCCTAAATTTTAAAAACTATTTTTCTATTTTTTAATCACTAAAAACTATTTTTAAATTAAAATAATCATAAAAAATAATAAAATAATGCCAAAAATAATTTGACAATTTTAAAAATCCTAAATTACAATAATGAACAGTAGAAAAATAACAAAGTTTGAAAATTGTAAAAAATTGCACTAAAAGACAAAACATTTTAATAATTAAACCCTAATTAACCTAATTTAATTATAAAAAATGATTAAAACAGTGAACAGTAAATATTTTTAAACTAAAAATCTTAAACTAATTTTCTAAATCTAAGAAAAATTTTAAAACTGAAAAATACAACTTTTCTACACTAAAAGACAAAAACTGAATAATAAAAAGTCAATTAAAATAACTAAATTATGAAAAAAATAGCAAATGAACAGTAACCTAAAAATAAATTATACTGAAAAATCAGAATTTAAAAAAGAAAAATAATGAAAAAGTTTCAGGTCCTAATTCCTAAATTACTTCACTAAAGACAAAAAAAGAGAAAACTGATAGTGACACTTTGATGTGTAACTTGCTTGTTTTTGGCTTTTGATGGGAAACAAAGGCACCCCCACACTCATGGAAGTGTGGGGAGTCAGTTTAAACAATAAAACACTCAAGCACAATACAAATAATCACACTCAATGGGCAATTACAGTTACTGTAAAACAGGAAGGGCTGTGGGTAATGGTTGCTGGTGCAATTGGTACCTAGGGTGAGATTTGGCTTACCAAATCTTCACAAATACCCAACCAAAATACTACAAACTGGTCTAAAACCTAGAGGGACTATTAACATTCAACAAACTTGTGAGCAAAAATTTGCACAAAACAAGGCAGAAACAAGAGTTAACTGATTTTTGCTAGTTAATACCAATTTTAGAGCATGCAATTTCCTAATTCTAGCCACTAGACTGAAACAAATGCTACTCAAAACAACAATTAAACTAGTGGAGTCTAAGCAATTTACTTTTAGGCTAAATATTTGTCAAACACTTACCCCTAAAAGCAGATCCAAACACCCCCTTAAAATTCAATAAACACTACTTAACACACCAATCTTATTTCAATCCTAACCAAACTGAAATCCAGCTATCTAAACATGCATATAAACTTAAACAAAGCTATATCTAACAAGAAAAATCACATAAAAACAGGATATGCTCAAAATCACATAAATCACTTAAAAAGTAAAAAAAAATAGCATAAGGGGGTTCAAGCCTTAGGACCTTAGCTGATGCCTTCCCTGGTGAAACCTTTTGGCTTTCAAGGGCTTATGGAGAGTGTAGAGACCCCTGTTGGAGTTCAACAACAGAACTAGGGGAACCATATCTTCAACATGAGAAAAGAAAAAAAATGGAATAAGGGTCTTGTTCCTTGCTTCCTACACAAACACAATCAACCAGGAGACACTTCAAGTAGCAAAAGACCACAAGCTTAAAGCTGGTGGCTTTTGCTACAGTAAGATTAATACAAAAATAACACAAAATCTTTTGAAAACAGATTTTTTTTTGAAACTCAAATATCACTTGAAAAACCTTTCTGAAATCTGATGAATTGAAAGAAAAAAAAATATGAGAATCTTCTAAAATCCAACACACAACTCCACTTTCACTTCATTGTGTTTGGATTTTAGAAATTCTAAAAGGAATGTTCCTGCCACAATTTTTTAACCACTATTTGAATTTGTATCAAAAACCTTACACTATTTTTTTTTGCAAAGTAAAGATTACTGATTCACTAAAGCAATAAATAAAATGGAACACAAGATTTGTGCAAGCTTAAAAAGATACTTTAAATATTCATCAATAAAATTTTTACACAAAAACTAGAACAAGGGCCATACACAGGTTGTATGCTCCTTAAATACTACTACCAAGAACATTCTAGTATTGCTAAACCCTAAGAAAAGAAATTCCTATATTGCCCTTAGTCAAAGTCTTGAATTTTCAGTCAAGAATCAGCCCATGTGATTTTGTTGGATGCCAGGTTGTAAAGGAGTGATCAGGGTCGTCCATTGTGACTTTGGGACCAAGGAAAATGCCTTGGTCGTTGGATTTCTGCTAGGATTCCCCTTTTGCCATTTTTGTTGAAGCAGTAGAGTATGGGGTGTCCACTTTGGAGTCACGGGGTGGAGGTTTTATAGGTGGGTTTGGTTTGTGTGATGGGAAATTGCTGATCTGGAAACTTAGGGGTAAAACCCCTTTGTTTTTGTGGGTAATAGGATTAGGGTTTATCAGGATTAGGGAGGTTTAGAGGGTGAAGTTTGATCCTGTTTTGGGTTAAACTTATTTAAAAACGTGTTTCCCATAAAATTAGAAAGTTTAATTTAGGTTTAAATAAATCTGTGGGTGGGATGAGGACGTGGAAGGAGGGGAAGGTGTGATTGGTGGATGGGAGTAAGTGGGGTGACATGGTAGGTTGTGATAGGTTGGGGTTGGTTTGTTGGCTTGGCAGTTTAAGTCCCTGAACTCTCTTTCACTTGCTAGATTCTCTTAACAGCAAACAACTCTTTTCCCCTTTATAAATATCTTTGCATATCTTGTCATTTTTGGCACAATGTTTTTCAAAACTTTACATAAGGACTTTCTTTGCACATTTGGATGTCTTCATGGGCCATTTATGTATATACTTGAAATATTAGGGACCCTAATGCAATAATTGAGTTTTGCAAGGGTATAATATGACAAGTCTTCAATTCTTGAGGGACCATTCTTGTCAATCGTCAAAACTTCAAGGACTTGATAGGAAAATCATGATTCGGGTCCGGTTCTTTGTGCGGCTTCGTTTCCCGTGTTCGTTTTTGCTTGATTCCTTTGATCTTTTGGTGAATTCACGATATCCGTACCTGAAATACACAATGAACAAACACAGGCACATTTTTGGGTATTTTGATGATATTTTAAGCGTTTTAAGCCCGATTTGGACGATGAGACTATGTATAAATACAGTCTCATCAAAATCCCGAGCCAAAAGTCATTAAAGTCCAAGATTAACAAAATATTAAGAAGAGAAGGACTTAAGTGTGCAATTAAGGAAAAAAGGAAAGAGGAAGAAAGCTTCCTAAGCACTCCTTAATCTCCCCTATATATAGTTTAAGATCATTTCATTTTACTCTTGTTGGCTAATAGTGACAATTAGTTCTTCCATTTTACTTTCCTTGTCATTTAATTACATGTCATTTACCTTAATTGTCTTACACCTTAATTACATTTAATTTCAAGTAAGTTTCCCTTTTAATTCTTGTCAATCTTTACTTTTTCTTGTTAATCTCATATCTACCTTTCTTTATTTGATCTTAATCTTCATGCTTTATGGTTTATGTTCTTGTTCTTGATTTTTATTGATTTATTTAAGTGGGTTTTGATTATTTTGGTTATATTTGTTAGTTTGATTGTTTTGGATTGTTTGATTATCATTAGTAGATGTTTTGTGATTAGTTTGATTCAATCTTGTGGTTGATTGAGATTGGATTTGTTTAGATTCGTGTGTACCTGTGTTTCCTTGTTCTTCGGTTTGTTGTTGTTACTGATCTTTTCCCAGGTAAAGTTCCGGATCAAGACAAAGTATTCCGAATCAACACCTTCATTCGGAACATAGAAAGTTCCGAATCAAGGCTTTTTCATTCGGAACTTTTTCCGAACCAGTAGAAGTTCCGAACCAAGAAAGTTCCGAACCAGGGAGTTTAATTCGGAAGATTTCATTACTCCTGATCACACTTTCATTTGGAACATTCTAAGTTCCGAATCAAGCTAGTTCATTCGGAAGTATTTCGAACCAGTGGAAGAGGTGTTTTATTCGGAACATTCAAAAGTTCCGAATCAGCAAGTTCTGAACCAAGGGTTCCGAATCAAGGCTTTGGTTTAGGAAGTTCCGAACCAATTGAAGTTCCGAACCAGTGAGTTCCGAACCAAGGGTTTCGTTCAAGAAGTTCCGATTCAGCAAAAGTTCCGAACGAAGGATTTATTCCGGATAAGTGACATATTCCGAATAAAGAATTTGTTCCGGATCAAGGATTTTGGTAAATATTCCGAGTGAAGGAGAATCATTCCGAACGAAGGTGACATTCCGGATGAGTGATTATTCCGATCGAAGAATTATTCCGAATGAGCTGTTTTAAGATTCTTTTTTGTTTTTTTTTTAATTTTTAATTTTCAAGCTTTACTTTTCTCGCCTTTTCCTTAGTCGCACTTTATGTTTAATTGCCTTAGATTTAATTTAGTCTTGCTTTAGTTTTAAGTTTTAGTTGCGTTTTAAGTTTGCCTTAGATAGTTTTAAGTTTGCGTTATTTACGTTAATTGCTATTTAATTCTCGTCACGTTTTAAATTCTCGTCATTTATTTTAAATTAGAGTTAGATTTACTTTAAAGTCATTTTACTTTAATTGTTTTGCACTTTTAAATACTACAACGACACAACTATTTGTTTCACCAAAGAAGGATTGAGTCGCACACTTAAACTCCTTTTTCAATTCGAAGAGACATACTTAAACGAACTAATTTTTATACGGCCATGTATTAAATGGCGCCGCTGCCGGCTCTTTTCGTAAAGATTAATGGTTTTCTGTGAGAGACGCGTTGCTTTTTGGGATCCGTTCACTCGTGAACGTTATTTTTCGTGTCAAAAATTTTCAAAAAATCCCAAAAACATTTGAAAAATCATAAAAAACATTTCTTTTTCAAAAGTTTTGCACCAAAAATATTCCTCTTTATCCTCTAGTATGTTTAATTCTTTTCTTTACCCCTCTTATTTATAATTCTTCATGGATTCGTCTTGCGTACGGTGTGGGAGACCATGGCATGGTTTTCAAACATATCAATGGTGTACTTGTGATCGGTGTGGTTTTGATATCGACGATACACAATTTGGATTTTGTCCATTTTGCAATTCAACAAATTCATACTTCTCCTCTTACAATACTTTCTCACCTTCTCCCGTCTATGACAATCCTTATCCTCAAGATGCACCGGGTTTTTCTCCATATCCGTGGTGCTATATTTGTGGGGGCCCTCACGATGCTTCTTCTTGTGATCCGTCGAAGGTCTTTGAGAAAGTTCCGTGCTATCATCCCAGTGTGTATAACTTTGATCCCCCACGTCACACCGTCAATCATCAACCCTTTTGTGCACTTCCTCCTGAGCAAATGGCCACACTTTTTGACAACTTTCAAAAAGTTCAAGAAGCTTGCAACAAGATCATGGAGAAATGTCAAGCGGATCAGCAACAAGAGCAAGTATCTAACCTTAATGCTTATACTCCTCCTCTTGTGCCTCCATATTATTATGATAGTGATGACGATGAGAGTCCTATTTCTTGGAACGATGAGAATTCTATTCCTTCGCCTGACTTGCCGGCTCTGGAGCCTAAGGATTCACCCATCCTAGGAGATGAGGATCATAGCACAATTCCTGCAAAGGAATCCGACGAATTCATAAAGTCTAATGTTGATAACCTTGTCCCAATCCCAAGTGAATCTGAGTTGACATCCGATAGTGACGATGAATATGATTCACTTTCTTCTGATGATGTTCCTTCCACCAACACTTTGGGAGAGGATTCTTTGGCTTTCTCTAATCCTCTTTTTGATCAAGATGATGATTTTACTTCTAGTGATGACGATTCATTATCCGATGAAGACATTCTGAAGGAAACTTTCAAGATTTATTCGAACCCTTTATTTGATTTTGAGGACGATTACATATCTAGTGAGGTGAATCCTCTCTTTGACGAAGGGATTGAGGACATTGATAGCTCTGCTTCTCTTGCTATTGATGAGCATACTTTGTTAGCCATGCCCCCTTCTATAGCAAAGGTGGAGAGATTTGACTCTACTGAACAGGTGACACGGATGGAAGGTAATTCTTCTCTTACTTCTCATACTATATTGCCCCCTCATCCTACTAAATGCACGCCCAAGCGGGTGATGTATCAATTTCACTCTCCGGGAAATGAGGATGAGTGCTTTGACCCGGAAGGTGACAATGACCATTCTATGATTGATAACCTTACGGCTTTGCCAATTGGTCAGCATCCATTGTCTTTGGCGGATAACAATGTGATTTCTTTACCCACCCCACCTCCCGTGGATCAAGATTTCACATACTTCTCATATGTTGAAAGGACCTTCCTACCATTCAAGACTTATCCTACTGCCTCTCCTTTATTGTATTCCTCCAGGAACGAGGACAAGGTCTTTGATCCCGGTGTTATATTCGAGGCTTCCCCATGGACCATTTAATTCGGGGACGAGTCAGGCTCGTGACTCGGTTAACAAAAAGAAGCGCTTTTTGGGAGGCAACCCAATTATTTATCTATTTTTCCTTATTTTCACCATAAGTGTAAGGGGAGCCCCGTGGTGTTTCTTGTTCTCTTTCTTATCATGTGCAGGGATTCGAGCGCTCAATGATCCACTCTTGATGACTTTTGACGAACCGTGATTCCGTGTTCCCTTCTTCCCGGTTCTATCCTAAACTCTTTTCGATTCACTATTTTATATTTCTCAATATTAAAATAGGAATCTCTTTAGTTGTCTCTTCCTTAGCGAGATTTAAACAAAGTGCACAATGTCCTAAGTGTAGGGGAGTTTACTCCCACATGCTTAAACATTGAGGACAATGTTTATGTTAAGTTTAGGGGGGAATTCTATCAAAGTTAAGTGGCCTTTTCCTTGTATTTGTCCTCATTTTAACCGGAAAATCAATTTTTTCGACATTTTTCAAAATTTTTGATCTATTTTGGCCTATTAGTTTTTACCTTTGTATAGTTATTTTCTTTCTTTGCTAGAATAAACTTTAATAAAGTGGTTTTAATTTTCAAACATTGTGAATCTTTTGACTCAACCCGAGTTTACTTATCTAAGTTACTCTAACTAGTATCCTTAACGTGTTTAAATCAAGTTTTGCTAGGCTTTTATATAGGGAGCTATAAAACGAGAAAGTCTTAACTCTCACGGGTTAAGAACAAGAACTTTTCGCATGTTCCTATAATTGATCCTAGAGAGTCGTTTATCAAGGGAACTTTAAAACACGATTTCTAAACTTGAAAAAGTCTAAGAATTTGCAAGATCCTATAGGCGACTCGAAAAGCCAAAACATTGATTTAATAGGCTAAGCATCCACGAGTCTCATTCCTTGAGATTTTAAACTGTGGAGAACGAGAGATGATAGAGTCAATTATAAGTTTGTATTCTTTCGGGAATTTATGTGAGTTAATTATGAGCCTATTCTCCCATCGCTTGCTAATAAATTTATCTGCAATAAATAAGGTTGTACGATATGAAAAGTTACTTAGCTTCTAGCCCAAGATCGTTTAAAAGTTGCTCGGTATGGATTAGAGTTCATAGCCAAGGCATAACTTATTGAAGCGGGATGCGAAGATTGGCGAGTCCGAAAAGGCCTTAAAAAGGCATGAGGGATATATTTTGTTGCTAAAGATCCCAAGTGATGTGAAGAATCATTTATCGAAAATCAATATGAAGGATCGAGACACACGACGAAAAGCAAAAATTCCCCAAAAGTCATGGAGAAGTCTATCCGAAAAGCCCCTAACAAGGTATGGGGATGAATAGATCCAAGTCCAAAAAGGAGGCGGATCGTTGTATATCAAAGTCCAAAATAAAGATTGGAGAAAAATGAAGAAGTCGTGATCCATATATGAAGAATCTCTCAAAATTTCAAGTGAAGAAATTCCTATTATGAAGAGAAGACCATTATTTCATGAACGTCTCTCAAGGTTTGAAGTATGAAGTCACTGCCAAATATCGGTCCGAGAAAGGTCTCAAATCGCGAAGCGAGTTATGCCAAGATATGAACTTTATGAGGTCCCGAGAAGCAGTTTTGAAAGATTTTGTCCTTTAGCTAACTATTGATTAAATCGTTCACTTTATTTTCGACCTAAATAACTATCGAAATAAGTCAACAATGCATCCTCGTGATCATTCAAGACAACAATAAAATATAAGAGATACACCTAGGAATAAGGGAGTCTAAGTGAATAATTGGCCCACATGAGTTCGTGTTAGTTTGCTAACTTATAATAACAATGATCTCGTTTTTGAGCTTGGTTTGGAGAAAGTGAAAACTTGAGGATGATGATTATTCATGACATTTCCAAAACCCAAGGTATGTTTTTGATGTCTTTATTTTGTATGTTTATAGTTTTCTATCTCTTTAATAAAGGCCAACGTGGATTGATTTTTATGAAAAATGTAAACGTGCTTTGTAACTACTGCATTGCATGAGGACATTACAATGGTCTAGTGTAGGGGATTTGATAGGTGTGTAAACACCCATCCTTTTTACCACTTAATTAAAATAATAACCGGGCCAAAACGTGTATTTTATGTCTTTTATGTCGGAATTATGCGTGGTTCGTGTTTTTGTTGTGATTTAGGACGAAAGGGTGAAAAGTGGAGAAAACACGGGCATTCACGGGCTTTTATTGAAGAAAAAGATTAAAGACGAAGTCAAGAAGTCAAGAGTGCAAAAAAAAGGAAGTCCAAGACCAATTCTGAAGATTTATCGAAGAAAAAGTTAAAAGACGGAAGTTTACTAAAGCCAAAGAATTCGAGTCTTATTTATGAAGAAAATTAAAGACGAGTATAAAGAAATCCTGAGCCAAAAGTCATTAAAGTCCAAGATTAACAAAAGATTAAGAAGAGAAGGACTTAAGTGTGCAATTAAGGAAAAGAGGAAAGAGGAAGGAAGCTTCCTAAGCACTCCTTAATCTCCCCTATATATAGTTTAAGATCATTTCATTTTACTCTTGTTGGCTAATAGTGACAATTAGTTCTTCCATTTTACTTTCCTTGTCATTTAATTACATGTCATTTACCTTAATTACATTTAATTTCAAGTAAGTTTCCCTTTTAATTCTTGTCAATCTTTACTTTTTCTTGTTAATCTCCTATGTACCTTTCTTTATTTGACCTTAATCTTCATGCTTTATGGTTTATGTTCTTGTTCTTGATTTTTATTGATTTATTTAAGTGGGTTTTGATTATTTTGGTTATATTTGTTAGTTTGATTGTTTTGGATTGTTTGATTATCATTAGTAGATGTTTTTTGATTAGTTTGATTCAATCTTGTGGTTGATTTAGATTGGATTTGTTTATATTCGTGTGTACCTGTGTTTCCTTGTTCTTCGGTTTGTTGTTGTTACTGATCTTTTCCCAGGTAAAGTTCCGGATCAAGACAAAGTATTCCGGATCAACATCTTCATTCGGAACATAGAAAGTTCCGAATCAAGGCTTGTTCATTCGGAACTTTTTCCGAACCAGTAGAAGTTCCGAACCAAGAAAGTTCCAAACCAGGGAGTTTAATTCGGAAGATTTCATTATTCTTGATCACACTTTCATTCGGAACATTCTAAGTTCCGAATCAAGCTAGTTCATTCGGAAGTATTTCGAACCAGTGGAAGAGGTGTTTTATTCGGAACATTCAAAAGTTCCGAATCACCAAGTTCCGAACCAAGGGTTCTGAATCAAGGCTTTGGTTTAGGAAGTTCCGAACCAATTGAAGTTCCGAACCAGTGAGTTCCGAACCAAGGGTTTCGTTCAAGAAGTTCCAATTCAGCAAAAGTTCCGAACGAAGGATTTATTCCGGATAAGTGACATATTCCGAATAGAGAATTTGTTCCGGATCAAGGATTTTGGTAAATATTACGAGTGAAGGAGAATCATTCCGAACGAAGGTGACATTCCGGATGAGTGATTATTCCGATGGAAGAATTATTTCGAATGAGCTGTTTTAAGGTTCTTTTTAGTTTTTGTTTTTAATTTTTTAATTTTCAAGCTTTACTTTTCTCGCCTTTTCCTTAGTCGCACTTTAAGTTTAATTGCGTTAGATTTAATTTAGTCTTGATTTAGTTTTAAGTTTTAGTTGCGTTTTAAGTTTGCCTTAGATAGTTTTAAGTTTGCGTTATTTACGTTAATTGCTATTTAATTCTCGTCACGTTTTAATTTCTCGTCATTTATTTTAAATTAGAGTTAGACTTACTTTAAAGTCATTTTACTTTAATTGTTTTGCACTTTTAAATACTACAACGACACAACTATTTGTTTCACCAAAGAACGACTGAGTCGCACACTTAAACTCCTTTTTCAATTCGAAGAGACATACTTAAAAGAACTAATTTTTATACTGGGTGTCAAAAGCCATGTATTAAGGTGGGTCATCGATCTTGCTATCTTAGAGAAATCTTATATGAAGCGTCTATAAAACCCCGCATGACCTAAGAAACTCCTTACACCTTTAACCGTACTGGGTGGGGGAAGCTTTGCAATCACATCAATTTTAGCTCGATCCACTTCTAATCCCTTATTAGATATCTTGTGTCCCAAAACAATTCCCTCTTTCACCATAAAATGACATTTCTCCCAATTAAGAACTAAACGGGTTTCCTCACACCGCTAAAGCATTCGTTCTAAACTGGTGAGACAATAGGTAAATGAATCTCCAAAGACGGAGAAATCATCCATGAAAACCTTCATAGTTTGCTCAATCATATCATGGAAAATTGCCATCATACACCTTTGAAATGTCCCCGGTGCATTACACAAGCCAAAAGGCATTCTCTTGTAAGCAAATGTACCGTAGGGACAAGTGAATGTGGTCTTTTCTTGATCCTTAGGGTCAATGGGTATTTGAAAATAACCCGAAAATCCATCAAGAAAGCAATAATATTCATTTCCCGCTAAGCGTTCAAGCATTTGGTCCATAAAAGGCAATGGGAAGTGATCTTTCCTAGTAGCCTCATTGAGCTTCCTATAATAAATACAAACTCTCCAACCCGTGACAAGTCTCGTAGGAATAAGCTCATTGTTCTCATTGGGTACTACGGTGATTCTACCCTTCTTAGGAACACAATGTACCGGGCTAACCCATGGAGAGTCGTAACTGGGGTAAATCATGCCCGCATCAAGGAGTTTGATAACTTCCTTTTTAATGACCTCATGGATTTTAGGGTTAACCCTTCGTTGGCTTTGAATGGCGGGTTTGTAATCATCCTCCATAAGGATTTAGTGTGTACAAAAATGTGGATCAATTCCCCTTATGTCAGATATTTTGCATGCTAAGGCTTGCTTCTCTTTCTTAAGTACTTCTATGAGTTTCTCTTTCTCATCCTCTTTCAACTCTTTAGCAATGATTACGGTTAATTGGTCTTTTCCCTCTAAGAAAGCATACTCTAGGTGGGATGGAAGGTCCTTAAGTTCAAGTGGAGGTGGACTCTCTATGGAAGGTTTAACTATGGATAAATCATCATTGGTTACTTCTTGTGGAATAGGTGAAGGGATGGGGTCCACATTGAGCAACATTAGGATAGTGAGAATATCTTCTTCCCAATTGATGGGAGAATCATCATTACCAAGAAAGTTGGACTCAAATTCCTCCAAGAGGAAATCACTCTCTCCAAAAGGTGTTAATGAAGCAGCAATTGAGGCCACGGTTTCAACATAGGGCATATCCTCATTATTACTCTTGCAAGATTCATGAAAATGCTCATCACACACCTCATATAGCACATCAACTATGTTAATGGTCTCACAAGGTTTAGACTCCTTAATCTCTTTCTTATCACACACTTTCCCTAACTTAAACACCAGTTTCTCATCCTCAACTCGCATAATTAGTTCTCCCTCCGCCACATCTATTAAAGTACGACCCGTTCTCAAAAACGGTCTACCAATAATCAAAGGAACTCTAGGGTCCATGTCATAATCAACTACCGCAAAGTCGGCCGGAAAGGTAAACTTATCCACACCTACAAACACATCCTCCGTGTTACCTACTGGGTAAGCTATGGTACGGTTGGCTAACTCAAGTGTCATCCTAGTGGGAATGAGCTCGGGAAGAGAGAGTTTTTTATAAACTGATAAAGGCATGAGGTTTATGCTTGCCCCTAGATCCACCAAATCCATGCAATTTTCCACCCTGAGAAAATTACAAGGTATCAAAAAGCGCCCCGGATCTCCAAGTTTGGTTTGAAGGTTTTGAGTAACACGGCGGAACAATTTTCATTAAGGGATGTGTTGGGAAAATCAACCAATTTTTCCTTATTTGAGAGTAGATCCTTGAACATCTTAGTAAATTTTGGCATGTAAGCAAGAACTTCCACAAAGGAGATGTTTATGTTGAGTTTCTTGAACATCCTTAATAAATTTGAGACTTGTATATCATCCTTGTTCTTTAACTTGTCCTTTTTCAATCTTGAAGGTTAAGGAAGATTTGATTTAGGTGTAGGTGTTGTAGGTGTTGTAGTGGAAGATTTGTCTTTGTTAGCTTCTTCATTTGTAGTTGCGGAAGGTAAAGGAGAAGTGGGAATAGGTTGAGAAGGTGTGGTTGATGATGTAGTAGAGTGTGGAAGTGGTGAAGTAGATGTAGAAGGCTTATCACAAGTGGGAACCATAGTGGGTTTAATAATAGAGCGTGTAGGAGTTGAAGGGTCATTTGTTGTTTTTCCACTTCTTGTTGTAATAGCATTGACATTTGTCCTTGGGTTTGTTTGTGTGTTAGATGGTAAAGCCCCTTGTTGTCTTTGATTAAATGCTATCAAAAGCCTCTTAGTTTGATCATCCATTTAAAGTTTCATTTGCTCATTCATTCTTTTTTCATTTTCACTAATTCTCCTCTCAAAATACTCATGAGTTTGTTGTAGCCCATATCCTTGATTTTGAAGTTGAGGGTATCCTTGATTTGGGAAGGGTGGGGGTGGTGGATTAAATCCTTGATTTGGTGGATAAAAGTTATTTCCTTCATTTTGAAAATTGTTAGGTGCCTTGTAGTTGTTCCCTTGGTATTGTGGTCTTGGACCTTGATTCCTTTGTAACAATTGAGTGGGATTTTGTTGAAATTGGGTGGGTGGTTGGGGTGGGAATCCCAGTGGAGTAAGGTAATTTTGAGACTTATAAGAAAGGTTATTTTGATTGATGTTGGGCTTGAAATGTTCTCTATGTTCCTCTTGATATGCATAACACTGCCCTTGATATCCTTGCACCTTATCACATTGTTGATATGAATGGGGACCTCCACAAGTCTCACATGAAAGAGTAATAGCATGCACATCATTTGTGGAATTATTGCCCAAAGAAAGTTTCATAAAGTCATCCATCATGGTTTGTTGCATCTTTTGAGTGTTTTGCATAATTGTTTGACTTTCCTTTTGAGCTTGAATCAATTCTTGGATGCATGAAATGAGTTGAGTCTCCAATGGTTTAGAACCTCCTTCTTGAATGACATGTACTCTCTCATCAAATTGTGTGTTAGTTTGCACCATTGCTTTGGTCAATAATATCCCAAGATTCTTGAATGGATTTAAGAAGAATATTTCTTCTCGCGGAAGCATTGAGTGAATCTTGGTGATGAGGTTTAAGGCCATTGTAGAAAGTATTGATTTGGTGAACTTCATCCAATCCATGGTTCGGGCATCTCCTCAATAACTCTCTATACTCCTCCCAAGCATCACTAAATGTTTGACTAGGTTTTTGTTGAATGCCTATAATTAAGTTCCTCAAAGCCGTGGTCTTATATGGGGGAAAGAACTTGTTCAAAAACTTCTTAGTGAAACCATCCCATGTGGTAATGCTCTCGGGTGGTTGTTTATCTAACCAATGCTTAGCCGGACCCTCTAGTGAAAATTGCACCAATATCAACTTAATGGCATCATAGGGAACTCCATTGTACTTAATGGTGTTACAAAGAGCAAGAAATTTCTTAAGGTGATCATGTGGATTATCATTCTTGTTCCCATAAAATGGTGTATTTGAAACCAAGTTAATCATAGATGTTTTTAGCTCAAATTTGTTTGCGGAAATATCGAGTATCTTGATAGCATTGGCACGTCCTTGTACATTGGATTACAAGTGCTCCATCAAAGGTCGAGTATCAACTCCGGCCATGGCTTCTTGTTGTGTGTGGATCAAAGCACGATTCTCGGGATCGGCTTGATGGACGGTGGTGTTCCTACTCTTTCTCTTTTTCTTCCTTTTTCGAGGAAGGGGTTGTACACCAATCGGTATTTGTGCACGCCCGCGAGTGAGCATGCAACTCAATACGAGGAATGAGAGAGAAGATCTCGTTTGACTTTGAAGAGAAAGGTATTATCCTCTTCGAGTTTCAATATGAAATATCCACAAGAAAGTATAATATACGTATGTACTACTTGGGTGAAAGACCCCCAATGAAGCCATCCTTCTTGGAATACGCACTAGTGAACAGGGGGTTAGGTGGCGCGAAGCACTTAAGTACCTATTGACCCTTAGATGGCATTTTATAGCACATCGCCTTTCTATTCACTTTGTAGTTTGTATTCTTCGAATTGTTGCTTATTGGAAGTATTTATCTATTCTTGCTTTATTGAATTTGATCGATACGCGTGTCAAGGACCGGAACGCCCCCTAACACGGTGTATTGCCTTGGCAATACTTATGGAGAATATGTGTATTGGTTGTTCATATACGTATACGTATTTACATATAATAATATAGGGAAAATATTTTTGTATTTATTGGTGTTTTTTAGAGAAAATACTATATTTACATAAAAACCGAGGGAATCCATTAATATATATTTTTGGTTGCAATCTCTTAGGAAAAAGATTGCTTTTTGATTTTTTATTTTTTTGGTCAATTCTTTAGAAAAAGAATTGTTTTTGTTAATTTTTTTGTTTTTATATTTTTATATTTTTGATTTTTTTATTGTTTTTGATTTATGATACGTAAAAATAACGTTCACTAGGTGAACGGATCCCAAAAGCCAATGAAAACTGTCAATCGATAGTCTCTCGTAAAGTCAAAGAACCGGCAGCGGCGCCATTTGAAATTGTGTAAATAGAAGTTCGTTTCTCTCGATTCTTAACCAATTGAAAGTCCTAACAAAATCAGGTTTATTACCGTTTTTGGTTGATAGGGTTATTTGGATTTTCTATGTCTATTTAATCAAGCACGTAAAAATGTGAAAAATAGTAAACTACGTATCCGTAAAACAATTAGCACTTACCAAGTTTTTATTCACAAAAGGACAAAAGTGTAAATCTATGGAAATAATGTGCTAAAAATGTAAGTACTTGAAACTAAATTGCTTGAAATGTAAAAATCAGAAAGTAAAAGGACTAATTATGCAAATTGTAACAAACTACTAACAAAATGTAACAACTTTTAAAAACTACTAACTGAAATTGACAAGTATTGAAAAGTTTAGGACTTAAACTATGCAAACCCTAATTAGTTGGAAAATTAGCCAGTAATTCAAACAGGAACAAAGTATAGGGACTATAGTGCAAATTAATGGACTATTTAACCAAAAACGGGCTACTTGGACAAATAAGCTCGTATAAGCTCTAGAATGCACCAAATAAGCTCAAACCAATTTAAACTGCTTGGAATCCAAATTCACTTAGGCTAGTACAAGGAAAAAGCTTGAAATGTAATAAAACTCAAATAAGCCAAGATTAAGCTATTTGATAAGCTAGACATGCACAAACAAATTTTTAAGCTAAATCTTGTTAAATAGCTCAAGAAGAGTCTGTAATGTCTTCTTTTATAGAAAATGATCAAGTAATAAAGCTGGAAATTGCAAATAAGCTGAAACTAGCTTATTGACCAAGTTTGACAAAAAATTTGAAAAAGCTAAAAACTTCCAGATCTACTCAAGACAAGTTTCTAAACAAGATTTTGAAAGAAAATAGCAAGATTTGTGAAGTAGATTTGCCAGAATAAGAAATCAGTTTGCACTTCATTTACAGAAACTTGATGTTGCTCAACAGCTTATGGAAAAGCTGATTTCTCACTTGAATGTTAAAACTGTATGTTTTCCTTATAAGCACTCAAACTTCAGATGTTGTATGACAAATAGAAACTGGTTTGGCTGATTTTTATCCAGTAATGAACAAATGCTAAGCAATTGAAAATGACTACTTTTATGATGAACTAGTGAAACAAAACTGACCCAAACATTTTTACAACCAATTGCCTGTTTGACCTTTTTATTGACTTGAAATCTACTAAAACTTGTTTAAAATGACTGAAGAAATGTAAATGAGCAAAGGTTAACTAGTTAACAACTCTTGAACTACAAATTGACAGCAAATCCAAACACTAGTTTACTGATCTTTGGACAACTTTTATGAAGAAAATTTAAGCAATTGGTTGATCTGAGTAAAGATTGATATATAGTCAAACTTGATGAACAATTTGAAGCAAAAATGAACCAAATATATGCAGTATAACAGACAAGGACTCAAAATGCATAAGCAAGCTATAAAACTGATGGAAATGAATACAGAAACAAGTAATAAGCAAGTAAAAGAGTATCAAACTAACAAGAAGCTATCTACTCAACAAGATCAATCCAGAAACATACTAAACACACTTGATGAAAGCAACAGATAAGATCTAAGCTAGAATGTAGCATGCAGAAGACTGTTTAGTGGAACCAAACTAAGAAACATGAGACCTTTTAGCAAGAGGCCTCCACTGATGGAGTAGGTAGGCGCTAAGCCTCCAAAACAGTGTTAAACCACCACCTTAACACTATGAACAACTAATCAACCATCTACATTCACCATCATCATCATATCAACCCAAAATTCTGCTTCAAAATCAACTCAGCTACTGGATCAACAAGAACATGAATGAACAGCTAGAATTCTTCACAATGAGCTCCTTATGATCAAGTGTGATCACAAGTAACTCATAACAACACAAGATCAACAGTAATGCAGGGATTGAATAAGAGATTGAAGGAAAAATGGGTGAATTTTATTGCTATGAATGTGAAAAGTTGTTACATAGTTTGGTAAGAGGTTACAACTAACTATAACTAACTCAAGAGTTTGTCAAGCTCTTGAGTTTGTTACACTAACAATTAACTAACTAGAGTAAGAGAGAAAAAGGGAAGTGTGTGAAATTTTCACACTTTAGCTACGTACGTCAAATGAAAGTTCTATTTCCTATTTATAGACAAAAAGTGAGAAGTTGTTGGTTTTGATGACGTGTTGCCACCAATCAATTGCTGCCAAGTGTCCTGAATTTCTCAATTGAAACTAGCCATTATGAACTTGAATTTGGGCTTTTCTTCTTGGTTGATTTTCAGGTTAATTGAGTGAGTGGGTTGAATTCGTCATCCAAAAATAAGCACTTTTCATGTTGACAACTTTTTTCCGATATGTAGTATAACTCCAAGTCGATTCTAGGCTTGTTTGGGGAAGAAGATGCCACGTGGAATTATCTGGTTGGGTGAGAGAATAGCACACGGATCATAATCCGTTTGTGGATAAAAGGATTATTGGTTGTCCAGTTCTGATTGGCTAGAAATGAATAAGTGGGGTTGACTGTAGCTATTACGTCACATTTATTTCTTTGGTGAGGTGGCAGAGTTTGTTGGCAATCCATGTCACTTATTCTTTGTACTCCTATTGGTCTAAGACCCTTTCATACGGATTGCTCCCATTTTTGGTGTATTTTTGGCAAGTTTAGTCCTTATACTTAGGCAAAATATCCAAATGAGCTAGGAACTTCATTTTAATGGCATTTTTGGTCCTTCCACTTGCATACTTGTCTAGTTTGACCCTTTGAATTGGTTGACTGAAGAGTTGACCATGTTTGGATTGAATATTGACTTTGATAAATTTACACTTTGAGTCCTTCCACTTTGGAGTGTTGTCAAGATAGGTCCTTTGTAACACCCCCAAATTTATACAACTTAGTACAGCGGAAGACTAGTTGGTGTTACGAGATAGCACATTACTCACATCATAGACAACGCATAAAAATCGCGTCGTTTAATAATAAATCATTTCCATTCATAAACAACAAAGTTACATCGGTCCCCAGTCATTACATTTCATACAAAAGTTTTACAAAGTGTTTGAATGGAAAAATATTGTTTAAGTGCGGGCCATGAATTCTTGTCGTCTTCCCGAGAATTACCTTCAAGTACCTGAGATAAAACATGTTAAAAGAAAAGGTCAGCGATAACGCCGAGTGAATTCATAGAGTTTAATAAATTCCATCAATATAACTTTGGTATAAAATTAGTACCAAAAATCAATACGTACAAATCATTGTAATAGGCCGTAAAATAGCCAAAATCATTTTACACAAATCCTTATCGAAAATCATAATATAGGCATTTGCCTTGAAAATTATTATACGAGCCAATGTCGTAAAAACATCATACAATACGTCTTATGACGTTGTATAAAATCAAATAAATACCGTTATATGAATATGGTTATGAAAACCAAAATACAATCATAATATCAATAGTATGACCCTGTATTGCTAGTCAGGCAATACATCGTAATTCGGAGCGTCTATTATTATTTTGTTAACTTGGATTATTATAAGCCGCATGACATTGTTACCTTACTAAACCAAAACGGGTAGCTAACCCGATACCAATTTTGCCCATCTAAAGTAGCGTGTCATCACAAAGGTCACGCTATTGGAAATCTTCTCATACATAAATTCGCTTACCAATCAATGTGGCACGACGGGGATCAACCGTCAAGGCGCGAACTGGGGTGATCGTCCCCAAATAGTACTATTAAATGCATAAGCGTCTACCAACTCCTGGTAGTTCACAATTCATGCTAATGGGACTTTTAGTGACATAACCTAACTTTAATAATCCATTTAATTTCATCTATCGGGTCCATTAATCATTTATCGGGTCATACAATCGGGTCATTCAATCATTCGGGTCCAAAATCAATAAACAAACAATCGGGACAAATGGTGTCCAAACTTTTATAAAAATTAACATGTTATCTCCCTCGCGGGTTTATAAAGCATTTATAAAACATTTAAAAGAGTGCGAGGCTATGAACTCACGTTGATATGGGAAGGCGGTTATCGGCGATTCGGATGTACGGTACGCGCTTCAATCACGGAAACCACCAACTTGATGTAGGTTATGAGTTTGGCATGGTTTTTGATGGAGAAACTTGTAGACAACCATGACCATCTTCAAGACCATCATGCTCCATGAACTCCTTGTGGAAAATCAGCCCCAAGACACCATGAATACTCCTCCTTGGATGTTATAAGTACCACCAATCAATAGGGTTTTAAAAGAGCTTCATCTTATGTGTAAATAACATAAGATTCCATGGTGAATTTTTGATCAAAGTGGTGTTTTAGGGTGAGGATGGGACGGCAAGAATGGAGGAGTGAGAGAGAGTTGAGTGGTTTTTGCATGAGTGGAATGAGAAAATGTGTGAAGGTTTGATGGTTTTGTGTGTTGGTTAGCTTAGGATGTAAGCTTGTTACATGTGTAACTTAGCTAGCTTAAAACTTGACACCAAAGTGTTGAGGTGTGGTGTTGTAGCCGTCCCATGTAAGCTAGTGGGGTGGGACAATGTATTTTGTCCCATCTCACTAGTTTACGGGTATTCCTCGATTCTAGTTTCCTCGATTTGCGTGCCCTTGGGTCGTTTTACGAAAAACGTTTTTATAAATTATGAATCAACGTCACAAAACGAATCCAATAAAAATTGTTTCATCCAAAAACGGAGTTCGAAAACGTAAATACGTAATCCTAAGGTTTCCGGTTTAGTCGTAAAAGACGTTTAAAATAAAATCGTAAGTCCTAATCTCTTCTCGTAAATTTGTGAGTTTATGAACCAACACAAATTTAAAACTCCAAAATAATATTTACGGATAAATTTATTTTCTGAATTGTCGGACTGTCACCAAAGACGGTGTATGTAAACGTAAGCACGTAACGTTGAATCCTCCGGTTTAGACGTAGTCGATGCTACTTCAAGACGTAAATCCAAATTTCTTCCCAAAAATAAGTGAGTTCATATTGTATCATTAAAATAATATTTTCAAATAATATTTGATAATAAAATATCAATCGTAAATTGACGGATTGTCACAGCATTTACCCCTAAACAGGATCTTTGTCCTCAAAGATCATCTTACCTTACTACTCGCTTCTTATAGAGTTAAATCCATGTGGGTATTTCCTCCACATTCGGTCTTTTCTCACAAGTGCAATCCATTATAATACGCGAGTTTCATCAAACATAACTACGGGAATAAGATCAGGCTTAATGTTGACTTACTTTCTCTATCCATGATGTCCACGGGTTTTTGATGAATGCAACTTTTCGCCGATCTAAGCTCTACTAAGAATAATCAGATTTTCACTTGATAGATATTCCATCAAGTTCGATTTACGAAACATAATTCACGCAGTTCTTTGAAGTCCTAGGGTAGATCCAACTTATATGCCTTTCAATCCCAACTTTTACATCATCTCAATGGTCCCATACAACGGGGACTTATATCCCATGATTTGTCAGATCATGAATTCATTTTTCCAAGGTTAAAAATTGTGACATAACTTCGCTACCCATTTGGCACTTCAAGATCTACATTTCACATTCACATAACCTCTTGCCCACTACCGGCAGTCAATAATCAAATCCTAATTTCAACAATCATTTCAGATTTCGCGGGTCGGGTATTTTGCAAGGATAGGTTCGCCATTATAGGAAACCTTAAGCCTAAAATACATGTCCAACTCACAATGGGTGTATGTCGGGCGTCTTCAACTCAACTCTTGCTTACAGATGCTCTAAGATTTAGATCCTAACAAGATTAGATCTCGATCCTAATACGATAGTTATCAAGGATAATCTCTCCAAAGGAAAACGATTATATGGCCTATTACCAAAGGTCATTCATTCAAACATAAAATAGCACTTATATTACTTTGTATCGTTACTTTACCTCGTCCCTTCGATTGGGGTGGTACATAGTACTCTCATCAAGGTTCGTTCTCAATGATTTCTGAGCAAATCTATAGAAATTCGATGCGAAGCGAGGATCTTGATATAGATGTTCGATACAGGCACACTATGTTTGCATAACTCTTTTGCATTTATCATTAACGGGAATGATATTAGCAGATTTGGTCAGTCTGTCGATGATGACCCAAATCGAATCAAATTCAGATGATGACCTTTGCAATAGCTAGACGTTTATTAAAGTATGAGGCGATGTCTGCCTTCATAATTGCCATTAGTACAACTTCTTCAGACAAAGATACTTTTAGTCAAAAATGACATACATAGAATACTTATACTTATAAATTCCAACATAACTATATCTCATTATCCTTCATAATTAGGCAACCATAAACGGCCTTTTAAAACATTTAACGCCATCGGCTTCTCAATTTTAATGGTTCACATTAGCCGTGAAACCCTTCACTATTTATATTATCCTTTTTACAAACATTGTTTATTTTTATATTGTTTGGCAATTTATTTTGCACGTTCATTATTAAGAAATATATCTTAATTGATTCTTTATCCTTTTTATATAATACGTCAGTATCTATATTCACTTCTCATGATGATGTGATTATCGTGTCCATAATTCACTCAGGTATTCTTTATATATTATGCGTCAGTAATTACGTTCACCTTCCTGATGAAATAAATATCACAACCGTATTTATTCAAAATTCTTTCTTCATATCTTCTATGTTTTAGTTTCGTCTCAACTATCATCTTTATCAGTTTTTACTCAATCTGACATCTAAAGCGTCAATAATTATTGCAACTAATTAAATAATAAACATTTAATTTTTATGAACATAACGTAAAAATTTTAATTTTCTTAGTTCGACCAATTATAAAAATGTTCAAAAATAAATTTGAATTTAATTAACAAGATTTTCGTTGATTTATTGAAAATAATTATTAAGATTCGTAAATGTTCGAAAAATCTTTGATTATACTTTGGTCCAAATTTTCTTAGTTGAAAAGCAAAAATTGTCGTTTCAAATTTTAAGTCATGGTTTAAATGGTTTTACTCAATCCTTCTTAAGTTATCTTGAGGTATACACAAACATTTACCCCTAAACAGAAGTTTAGTTAAATGGTTTGTGTATAAGGGAATGATCCCTTTAAAAATCCTTTTTTAAAACATTTGTCAAAACATATATTCCATTTCTTTTTGGTAAAATCCAAAGTCTTAAAAGGGCTCTTAATTTTTGAAGAGTCATTTTATATTCCATTATCCTTTTAATCACATAGTCAAATCATGTAAAGTATTAAGTCTTTAATCACGTGTTAATTATTCAAGGTACAAGTTTTCATTGTTTAGCCAATTCAGGGCAATTTATAACTAATTATTAACTTCATTCTTATTCTTATAAACAAACAAATAGTTCTTAATGATCACACGCATGAATTTATCAAATTTCAGCCTACACACGTGATCCACCAAATTCATGAATACTACATGTGCATTGGTCAATCCAAACGACATCACGTGGAACTCACAATGTTCATTACAAGCACCGGATGTAGTGATTGGAATAGATAATCTCTTTCGCAGATGCGAAGTTGATGATAACCATGCTATGGATCAAATTTGCTAGAACCTTGTAAATGATCGAACAATTCTTCCATTTCGAGTTATGGATATCGTTTTCGATTGTCAATTTACTCAGTCACAGTAATCTATAAATATAAGGAAAGATAACACCATAGCTCTTCAGGATGACAGGCTTGGTATAATAAAATCTTTCTCCGACAACTTTCTCAGTTGTACGGTAATTCCTTTAATTCAGATGGTGCTGACGTATAGTGCACAAGGCACAGGTGCAACACCAAGAATATAATCAATACCAAATTCAACTTGCCTTAATGGCGAAAGTCTAGGTAATTCATCAACAAACACTTCCTAAAGTTTCAGATAACCGAAACATCTTTTAATAATTTTTGTTTAAGTTCTTTCTAGATTATAATATCTATGACTAATTCGCAACCATTCACGGTATAATTTCGAGTCTAAATACAGGATATGGTCATCCTTCAAGAATTATTTAGATCACTTTTGATAATCAACATCTTATCATTTAGGGGAATTCTATTCGAGTTCCCATCAATTAAAACAATGTCGTCATGTCATAATCAATCAATCCATTCTACTGGCATTATCAACTTTCCAGCTTCATTGCCGTCGATAAGATGTAAACTTCTCAAAAGTCTAATAATAATTCATAATCCTTCACAAATTCAAGGATATATGGAGACACAACTACTATCCTAAGATTAAGGTCAACGCATAATCTACGCGATAGAATTTCAAATCAGGTACAGACGAAAACATTTAACGAATATGAATATATCCCATGTTTTCATAATTTGAGTACGCATTCGAAAGCTCCTTGGATCGTTACCCAGGTCATTCAAATGAAATCAAATCATAAGAAATGATAAGAACGTCAATACATCCAGTCGGGTATCAACACTCATTAATCAAATGCTTTTCCTAAGAATCTCACTACGGGAGAATTGGACAAGAAGGAATTGTCAATTGTCAAATAAGACAATTTCCACAGATGAGTAGATTTGACTCAGAAGAATAGATGGCACAGGCACATATGTAGATATCTCTAACATTATGTCCCTATTTTTCACTTCTTGCAGATCTCATAAATTTTAACCTTTCACAATCTTCAAAGAAAATGTAGTGTTTATTAATCAGTTTTATGGTGACTACTAATCAGCCTTGCATGGTCCATTCCAAATTGTATGTAGGCGCGCAACTATATACAATTTCAAGATCAACGATGCAATACTCAGTTCGTCAAAATGTTATCATCATGTTTATAATAAAAACATTTTCAGGCTTAATTCTTAAATAAGAATCAAAAATAAATTTACAAAGATTTTCTTTGTTATGAAAACAATTAGGTTTTCCAAAGTACTTTATAAACAACTTCATTTTGATATCAATCACTTATAAATCTCACTTTAAATAATCCATATAGTGATGAAAATTCAATTTTTCTCAATGGATACGGTTTTATCTTATAAAAACAATGAGTGATCTGCAAAAGAGTGATGAAGAGTTGTTCACCAAGATCTTAACTACAATATGATAGGAAATGAGCTTAGCCAAATAATCATGAGGTTCATGATCTCGATGGCGCTCAAAAAGAATAATTCACAACGTAACTCAAATCAAGATGAGTACTTGTTCAATGGTTGCATCACTAATGCGAACATTAGGATGAAGCAAGGAAAGATAGATAACATCGATACATGTAGAATTTAGTAATCAAAGGTAGTCTTTTTCATTAATCATAAACAAGTCAAAATTGTACCGTAACACATTACGTGTCACTATGTCATACAATTCTCAAAACTCATCCTACCAACTGATATCTCAGTTAAGTTAGGGATTTTTAAAAGATACCACAATGAATACTAATCTACAAGAGTCATTAGGTGTTCCACATGTCCCAGAAGATCCATCGGTCTCAATTCAGAAGAAGATTTCTTCAATTTATTTATCAGACACTGGGCATCCTCGTTAGTGGACAATGGCCTAGGAACAACCTTTAACACAAACTAACAATCGTTTAAAACCTTATAATTCAATCACATAACTTAACGATTTCCTCTTAACAATCTTATATCCCATACAAGTTAAATTTTACTTTATTCAAATTTCAACCAATTTTATACTCAATTCGATATCCTACCTCAATCTCCAATACTTTCAATCTTATTCTTCAGCCTTGTAAAGGCAATACAATCTCAATATGAATCAACACTTAATTTCCAATCCTATATCTCTTACAACCACACTTATCAAATGAGTCATTAATATGAAATGACTTGATCATTCAACTTAGACTTCTCGGAAAGGTATTAGTGGCATGAGGCTTTTGGGTAATGGTTCCAATAACAGCCTCAAGTGCAACATTCACCCTTTCGATTTCAATTTAAGAATAGGATGACAACGAATCAGATGACATCTTTCCAGGTGATAACGTTTTGCCAAACTCCACTCTATAAGGAAAGATCGTCATGACATCGATATCAGATTTAATCTCGCCAATTCTTTTTTTAATATCACAATCAACTAATATCTACATTTCTACGAATATCAACCATTTGTTGGGATCATAAATATCCACAACTTGGTTTAGATCTAGGATAGCTAGAATTCCTACGAGAATAGCTTCGATTAATTTACTAGGGGATTTAGGGTTACTTGTGACAATCTACGTCGTATAAATACCTCGTATAAAAATCAAAATAACCATCAAACAATCATGTAATAAAATTACATCATATATATATATAATCCAAGTTATATATATATATTAAAATAACACTTCTCAGTCTTGGCCTTGTCGGTAACTCGGGAATTCTTCGGCACCGTTATAGTCAAAATATTTTTAGACATTTTTAGAAAAATGTTTATAGTTAAAAGATTTTGAAAAGTTTTATTCAAAACCTTAGTTTTAAAAATCTTTCGTTCTCTATAACGAGAGCTCTGATACCAAACTGTAACACCCCCAAATTTATACAACTTAGTACAGCGGAAGACTAGTTGGTGTTACGGGATAGCACATTACTCACATCATAGACAACGCATAAAAATCGCGTCGTTTAATAATAAATCATTTCCATTCATAAACAACAAAGTTACATCGGTCCCCAGTCATTACATTTCATACAAAAGTTTTACAAAGTGTTTGAATGGAAAAATATTGTTTAAGTGCGGGCCATGAATTCTTGTCGTCTTCCCGAGAATTACCTTCAAGTACCTGAGATAAAACATGTTAAAAGAAAAGGTCAGCGATAACGCCGAGTGAATTCATAGAGTTTAATAAATTCCATCAATATAACTTTGGTATAAAATTAGTACCAAAAATCAATACGTACAAATCATTGTAATAGGCCGTAAAATAGCCGAAATCATTTTATACAAATCCTTATCGAAAATCATAATATAGGCATTTGCCTTGAAAATTATTATACGAGCCAATGTCGTAAAAACATCATACAATACGTCTTATGACGTTGTATAAAATCAAATAAATACCGTTATATGAATATGGTTATGAAAACCAAAATACAATCATAATATCAATAGTATGACCCTGTATTGCTAGTCAGGCAATACATCGTAATTCGGAGCGTCTATTATTATTTTGTTAACTTGGATTATTATAAGCCGCATGACATTGTTACCTTACTAAACCAAAACGGGTAGCTAACCCGATACCAATTTTGCCCATCTAAAGTAGCGTGTCGTCACAAAGGTCGCGCTATTGGAAATCTTCTCATACATAAATTCGCTTACCAATCAATGTGGCACGACGGGGATCAACCGTCAAGGCGCGAACTGGGGTGATCGTCCCCAAATAGTACTATTAAATGCATAAGCGTCTACCAACTCCCGGTAGTTCACAATTCATGCTAATGGGACTTTTAGTGACATAACCTAACTTTAATAATCCATTTAATTTCATCTATCGGGTCCATTAATCATTTATCGGGTCATACAATCGGGTCATTCAATCATTCGGGTCCAAAATCAATAAACAAACAATCGGGACAAATGGTGTCCAAACTTTTATAAAAATTAACATGTTATCTCCCTCGCGGGTTTATAAAGCATTTATAAAACATTTAAAAGAGTGCGAGGCTATGAACTCACGTTGATATGGGAAGGCGGTTATCGGCGATTCGGATGTACGGTACGCGCTTCAATCACGGAAACCACCAACTTGATGTAGGTTATGAGTTTGGCATGGTTTTTGATGGAGAAACTTGTAGACAACCATGACCATCTTCAAGACCATCATGCTCCATGAACTCCTTGTGGAAAATCAGCCCCAAGACACGATGAATACTCCTCCTTGGATGTTATAAGTACCACCAATCAATACAGTTTTAAAAGAGCTTCATCTTATGTGTAAATAACATAAGATTCCATGGTGAATTTTTGATCAAAGTGGTGTTTTAGGGTGAGGATGGGACGGCAAGAATGGAGGAGTGAGAGAGAGTTGAGTGGTTTTTGCATGAGTGGAATGAGAAAATGTGTGAAGGTTTGATGGTTTTGTGTGTTGGTTAGCTTAGGATGTAAGCTTGTTACATGTGTAACTTAGCTAGCTTAAAACTTGACACCAAAGTGTTGAGGTGTGGTGTTGTAGCCGTCCCATGTAAGCTAGTGGGGTGGGACAATGTATTTTGTCCCATCTCACTAGTTTACGGGTATTCCTCGATTCTAGTTTCCTCGATTTGCGTGCCCTCGGGTCGTTTTACGAAAAACGTTTTTATAAATTATGAATCAACGTCACAAAACGAATCCAATAAAAATTGTTTCATCCAAAAACGGAGTTCGAAAACGTAAATACGTAATCCTAAGGTTTCCGGTTTAGTCGTAAAAGACGTTTAAAATAAAATCGTAAGTCCTAATCTCTTCTCGTAAATTTGTGAGTTTATGAACCAACACAAATTTAAAACTCCAAAATAATATTTACGGATAAATTTATTTTCTGAATTGTCGGACTGTCACCAAAGACGGTGTATGTAAACGTAAGCACGTAACGTTGAATCCTCCGGTTTAGACGTAGTCGATGCTACTTCAAGACGTAAATCCAAATTTCTTCCCAAAAATAAGTGAGTTCATATTGTATCATTAAAATAATATTTGATAATAAAATATCAATCGTAAATTGACGGATTGTCACATCCTTTATCTTCAAAGTCTTGTCATCTTTGATCATTCTTTGTCTTTTTCATCCAAATAAGCTTGATTTCTTCTTGTTTGCTTGAAAATATATCCTTCTTACCTATTTATACACAAACACAAAACATACCACATAATTCCGCTTTATAGCACAAAAGTTAGGTATTTTCCTTGTGTTTTAGGGTGATTTGTTGATTAATTGATATGAGTTTTTGCTCATATCAACGCACTGAGAAATTTTTCTCGTCACTGAAGAGTCATAACATCGGTGCCTCAATTTTAATAGTTATGGTACCTCCATAACTGGGTGGACATGGTCATGCGTGTATATAGCTCAGGCAACTTAAAATTATAGCATGGTAATTACTGAAAAGTTTAATGACATGTAAACTACTAAGGAAAACAGATGGAAGAAAACGGGGAATCCTAATCATGCATAGAAAGAGAATGTCCTTACTGAAGGACAGAATATCCGTACCTGATGTCCAGTAACGATGAAATATGAAAGGCGGTAGTAACTACTCCGACTTCATGAGTGCTACATAATAAAGGACGTGAATGAGTTGTATGTTCATGTATAACTGACTAGTTCTTAGTTTACTTACTTGTTCCTGACTTGTTTTACTTGTTCTTGATTTGTTTTACGTGTTCTTGACTTGTTTTACTGTTTCATTCTTTATCATGTATTTCTTAGTGTATCATGTGTTCTTGATTAACGTATTTCATGTGTCACGTGTTATTATACTTTATGTTTCATAATGAGTAACTTCCTAAAAATAGCAAGTTTTTATATATAGTAACTTTCCAAAAATAGTAGGTTTCCATATATAGCATCTTTCTAAAGATAGCAAGTTTCAATAAATAGTAAGTTTCCAAAAATAGAAAGTTTCCATAATTAGTAAGTTTCCATAATTAGTATGTCTCCAAAAATATAAAGTTTCCATAATTTGTATGTTTCCATGAATAGCATGTTTCCATAAATAGCATTTTCCAAAAATAGTATGTTTCCATAAATAGTAAAAAGCTTGTTTAATAAGCATATGATATAAGCTAAAGCTTAATGAGCATATTTTATAAGTCATGGTTTATTAAATGTCATAATGTAGCAAAGTTAATTAATGAATAAATACTTTAGTCTAACATAATAATTATTAATTAATAATATAATACAAGATTTATAAGTGATTATTAATTAATAATATAACTTGATTTTTTTATTAATAAAACATCACCATAACGTGATTATTGTATAATTAAACTAAGTGTTATTATCAATTTAATTATACCATAGATAAAATGTAATTAAATAATTAGGTTAAGTCCTTAATTAAATTAATTAAATGTGCCATGTAATTTACCATGAATAATTAAATAAAATAATTATTATAAGTGTATAATTTATTTAAATAATGGGACCATGTTAATTTCATGAATAACTAACAAAAACAATTTTATCCTAAGTCTTGAAAATTAATTTAGCAAAACTATTAACCAAACACACCCATGGTGTGTTTCGTGTACCCGAGCCGCGAAACCATGCTCACACCAAGACTCCAAGTCTCGGTGGCACAAACATCACCACCCATCACCATAGCCACCACGGCTGTGGTTTAGCCACTATCGCCCGAACAGCCACCGGCTGTTGCCGATTGTCGCTGCCGGCTCAAAGATCCCACCGAGAGCTATGCCGCTCTCGGTTGCCGCTTTTAGGCCAAACACCCCACTACGGGGTTGTTTGGTGTTGTGGCTGCCCGAAGGAAACAGCCACCAACCCCTTATGGGGTTCGGCTGGCCGAACAAAACCCCCACTGAGAGCTGGCGCTCTCGATTTCCATGCCACACCAAACCAAAACCCGAATCAACTTGTTTTAATACATGTTTTAATCATTCAACATCATGTTCATATGTTTTTAATTAAATGGATTCATGATTAAATTATAGATCATAAGAAAAGAGAAAATGGTGATACCGCATGTGTTATCCTTTAGAAAAGAATGACCCGAACACACACTTGTATTTAATTGAAGATGTAAGATTATATCACACGATTAATTAATCAATAAAGAGATAAAGATTAAAACAAAAAAAAAGATTAGATTAAGAAGAGAAAACTAAAACAAATAGTTGTGAATTCCTATTGAGACAAAGACATGATGTTTCTCTCTCTAAAACAATAAAATAGAAAACACACACACAAATGAGGATGCTTAGGACTTTTATACTAAGGCTTACAAGTTTAGGAGGCCTTTCTTATTTGTGTGTTCAGGACTAAATCCTATTACATACATAACAATAACATAGAACTCTTGACACTGTTGAATAGCATTTTCCACGAGCTTTGCAACGGTATATTATATGACCATCATTTTAAATATAGCTAACAGTCTCCCCGTAAGGGGTGGTCATGTAATATGTGACTTTACATCTTTGTTGTTGAAGACTTTGAGGCTCGTTGTTTTAAGGGTTCCTTCATAGTTCCATCCATGACTTGTGATCTTGGATCTTTGATCTTTGCCTTGACTTGATCTTGAAACTTTTCAAACTTGTGTTCTAGTGTCTTTCCCCACATACTCATACTTTGCGTTGTCTTGAAAGCTTGTTAACAATCTCCCTGATTATCAGAGTAGCGGAAGTCTTTGTCTTTAGATGTTCTTGAGCTTTCTTCATTTACTTGAGTGTGTGGTCTTGAATCACGACTCTTGAGGTTACGCTACTATTTGCATTCCTCCGGTTTCCCGTTATACAGTACAAGTACCATACATGTTATTTTGTAAGTTCAAAGAACTTCCTTGACAGGGTTTCCGTTTGTGGTAGCTGTTCTCAATACTTGAACATCTCAAAAGATAATTCATAGTAAAGAGTAAATCATGCAGTTGTGTTCTATTGATTAAGTCGTCAATTCATTTCCTGGAACAAGTTTGAATCAATTAAGAATCAAACCATTGTTTTTTTCCAGTTGACACAAGTTTAATTCATATAGAATCTCACAAGTTACCTACTGATGAGACTGCTTTTATACATAGTCTCATCGTCCAAATAGGGCTTAAAATGCATTAAATATCATCAAAATACACATATGTATGCTTGTGTTTGTTGCTTGTGTATTTTAGGTACGGATATTGAGAAAATGACAAAAGATCACAAGAATCATACAAAAACGAACACGGGAAACGAAGCCGCACAATGAACCAAGCCCTAATGAAGACTTTCCCAAGATTAACCCTTGAAGATTTGAAGAATTATGAAGAAGGTTCCTCCAATATGGAAGAATTGACACTTTATACCCTTGTATCTTCATAATTACAAGCTTGGTCCCTAAAGTTTGTCAAAATTACAAAAAGTGCCCTCCACTTTGAAGAATTGGCAAGTTTAGCCCCTCAACAAAGCTAAATTGTCAACCATTACCCTCCATAAAGTCAAATACATCATGAAGTCCTTCAAAGTACAAGGAAATACAAGTTTGGTCCTTTGAAAATCCCAAAATTACAAAAAGGACCCTTAACTTTCAACATTTGGCAAAAATGGTCCCTCATCAAAATGCCAAATCAGCCCTTGAAGAATCACAAAATGGCAACAAATACCCCTGAAAATACTTTGGAAAAGTATTTAGGGCAAAAGTGTGAAAACTGAAAGTTTAAATACAAAGGAAATTCAGTTTTGTGTGATTATTTGCAAAGTGAAAGAAGAAAGGAAGGTGAAGGACCAAAGCTGCCAAGACAAGATACTTACCTAGGCCAGTGAGGGGGTGACACGTGCCCCACTCACTCTCTCCACCGATGAAATCCCACCATTCCTACATGTCATTTCCCACTTACACCGGTTTAAGCTAATCTTTGATTAGTTTAATGTTTGGCGCTTAACACCATTTTTAAACCCAAAAACAAATCAAAGCATGCACTGTTTAACGTATGAACACAATTGGGTATTTTTGTTTAAGCAACAATTAAACCTCCATCATCTCCAGATTAGTGATTAGGATGGTCCTAATCATAACCCAACTCCTAAAACCCATGCCACATCATCACCATGGTCACATGATAAACCCTTGTACACGGTTTGGGAGAAAAAGCCAAAACATGCCAGCAATCCAACGTCCAATATCCTAGCTTCAAACTTAAGCTTCTTATGAGCCATTGATCAAATTCCTTCACACTTTACAGCTTCACAAACTGCCAAAAAAGATCACATGATCAAGCATAAATTCAAAATCCTCAAGGGCATTTCTGGAAGGTCCATGCTTAGGGTTTTTACATTTTCAGCTTTCTAGGACCATGTACACCCTCTATATAAAGGGTCTAGCTATTTACATTTGTTCCGGCTTTTGGTTTTTCCTTGTTCAAGCACTTGTAAATACCTTTTCAGTTTTATGAAATTTGAGTTAGGTGTGTTGAAGAAAGACCAAGTGCCATCTTATTATTGCTTGTTTATGTTCTTAGTTTACTGATTTTGAAGTTAAAAACCTGTTTTCAAAAGAGGAGTGTGCAAAAGTTTGCACATTTTCTTTATTTTCTTGATATTTTGCTAAGTTCTTGTTTCAACCATAGAATTCTTGGGTTATAGGGCTGATCATAGCATCCAAATTGTGTTGATTAAGGTGTGGTGAGGCTTATAACTTGGGGATAATCAAGTGTGGGGTAACAAGGTTGCATTAATCAAGATTTTTCAAGTTTTTGATTTTATACTTGTGCTTCTAACATTGTTGACTCTTAGCAGGCTTGGTTGTGGAAGCTTGTGCTTGTTCTTGCTAGCACATAAGCTCAAAATCCGTGGGTGTAGATGTACATCCATGAGGTACACACCCTTAATCCTAAAATCTAATAATACTTTGGATTTTTGTGATATTTGAGTGTTGCCTTTGTTCTTGTGTATTTTTTGGCTTATACTTGCTTGAATCTGTTAATCTTACTTGTTATTGTGTTAGATGATGCTTGGGTGGTCTTAAATCTCACTTTTCCTTTGAAAAATTTGATTTTGAAAAGATAAAGGGGTGTTTGGGTCTACCTGTTTGTGATTGCATCTTGTTATTGTGTTGTGGAAAGTTTGTGTTTGTGTTCTATATCTGATATATGCTTGGTTGAGAGTGTTTTGCTGCAAGTTTTTGGGTTTGAAGCCTTGTGTAACACCCCCAAATTTATACAATCTCAATACAGCGGAAGACTAGTTGGTGTTACGGGATAGCACATTACTCACATCATAGACAACGCATAAAAATCACGTCGTTTATTAATAAAGCATTTCCATTCATAAATATCAAAGTTACATCGTTCCCAAGTCATTACATTTCATACAAAGTTTTACAAATATTTGAATGGAAAATATTGTTTAAGTGCGGGCCATGAATTTTTGTCGTCTTCCCGAGAATTACCTTCAAGTACCTAAGATAAGACATGTTAAAAGGAAAGGTCAGCGATAACGCCGAGTGAATTCATAGAGTTTAATAAATTCCATCAATATAATATCAGTATAAAATTATTACTGAAAATCATTTTGTACAAATCAATTTAATAGGCCATAAAATAGCCAAAGTCATTTTATACAAATCCTTATCGAAAATCATAATATAGGCATTTGCTGTAAAAATCATTATATGAGCCAATGTCGTAAAAACATCATACAATACGTCTTATGACGTTGTATAAAATCAAATAAAAACCGTTATATGAATATGGTTATGAAAACCAAAACACAAACATAATATCATTAGTATGACCCTGTATTGCTAGTCAGGCAATACATCGTAATTCGAAGTGTCTAGTAGTATTTCGTTAGTTTTGGATTATTATAAGCCGCATGACATTGTTACCTTACTAAACCAACAACGGGTAGCTAACCCGATACCAATTTTGCCCATCTAAAGTAGCGTGTCGTCACAAAGGTCACGCTATGGAAATCTTCTCATACATAAATTCGCTTACCAATCAATGTGGCACGACGGGGATCAACCGTCAAGGCGCGAACTGGGGTGATCGTCCCCAAATAGTACTATTAAATGCATAAGCGTCTACCAACTCCCGGTAGTTCACAATTCATGCTAATGGGACTTTTAGTGACATAACCTAACTTTAATAATCCATTTTATTTCATCTATCGGGTCCATTAATCATTTATCGGGTCATACAATCGGGTCATTCAATCATTCGGGTCCAAAATCAATAAACAAACAATCGGGACAAATGGTGTCCTATTTTTATAAAACTAACATGTTATCTCCCTCGCGGGTTTATAAAACATTTATAAAAACATTTAAAAGAGTGCGAGGCTATGAACTCACGTTGATGTGGGAAGGCGGGTTATCGGCAATTCGGACGTACGGTACGTGCTTCAATCACGGAAACCTAGACAAATAATACTCGGTCTTAGACGTTTGTCCAATGACTTTATAAAAATAACAATTATTTATACATATGATGATTATATATATATGATGATCAAGTGGGTTTATATATTCTCGTTTACTCATTTTAGTGTTATATGTCAATAGCTTTTATACTAGTTAACTAGTTTTATCCATTTACGTGTTTTAAGTCCAATAAACTTATTATAAGTTCTTTAACTTGTTTTAATCCATGTTATACTTATTTTATCAGTATCTACACCTTACAAGTTGGGCCTAAATGGGTTAAGCCCAATGATAAGTTTATAAGTGTTTTAGTCCATTTTTGTTGTATTATTAGTCGAATAACGTTAATTTAGTCCGTTAACGTCCGTATGTCCTATAGTTCGGGTTTTATCGGTTTTTACTTGTTATACATGTCTATATATCAGTATATAAGTTTTATAAAGTTTACATTAGACGGGTCCAACCATCTAAGTTTTATTTGAACAAAAACGTTAATTTTACGGCAATAGCCGAAAAAGTCGTAAAAATCATGTTTATAGTTTTATATCTTATAAAAGATAACAAGTTACCATTTTTATAAAATGTCCACTTATTTATCATTGTACATATTTTTATAAATAAAATTCATGAGTTAGTGGGTTTTAATTTATATTTTAGACTATTAAAATTTGAGTGCTTATATAATAGTATTATTCTTTAATTTCCAAAAATCTGATTTTTATCTTCACTTTCACCAAAACTGTCATATCTTGAGTTCTATATGGAGATAGAAGCTCAAATTTTTACCACATAAACTACATGATATTTTCTACATTTAACTCTCCTATAGCTACTGTTGAATCATCCTTTAAGTATTTTCTAAAAATCGTCCAAAACAGTAACCTCATATTTATACCTTAAACTTGTTTTGATCATATCTCACTCATTACTTTGATTCCATTGCATGGACAACTCTCACATGTGTACAAGACCTATAGCTTACTGTAAATTCATTCTACTTCATCATTTTATCAGTTTACCATATGGTTCTTTACTGTTTTTATACAGCCTATCATTTAAACAAGATTTACCCATTTTTACTTATAGTTTTTCATCTTTTTACCCATGATTATCAACAACAAATCCCCACATAACATTTTTATCATCATATAATCATCATAAATATATACAATAGGAAATAAAATACATGTTTACATAATCAAATTAACAAAAAGATGAGGAGGACAATCTTTATACCACCATGTTGATATAGGTTGTGATTTGGACATGGATTTTGATGGAGAACTTTTGCTTAGCCAACACCATCTTTAAGACCATCAATCTTTATGATCACCTTGTGGAAAATCAGCCCCAAGACACCATGAATACTCCTCCTTGGATGTTATAACTTGCACCAATCAATAGGGCTTCAAAAGGGCATCAACATGTATATGAATAACATGAGACTTTGTGGTTGATTTTGATCAAATGAGGGTGTTGTTTGTGAGATATGGGACGGCCAAAATGAGTGAGAGAGAGAGAGTTGTGAGTTTTTGGTGGTTTGCATGTTGTGAAAATGATCGAATGGTTTTGATAGCTAGTTTTGTTGTAGTGGAAGCTTACAAAGTAAGCAAATTAGACAAGTGTCTACTTAGTTAAGTAAAAATGACACCAAATGTGGTGTGTTGTACCTTGTTGTCGTCCCATGTAAGCTAGTGGGGTGGGACAATGTATTTTGTCCCATCTCACTAGTTTACGGGTATTCCTCGATTCTAGTTTCCTTTATTTGCGTGCCCTCGGGTCGTTTTACGAAAAACGTTTTTATAAATTATGAATCAACGTCACAAAACGAATCTAATAAAAATTGTTTCATCAAAAACGGAGTTCGAAAACGTAAATACGTAATCCTAGGGTTTCCGGTTTAGTCGTAAAGGACGTTAAAATAAAATCGTAAGTCCTAATCTCTTCTCGTAAATTTGTGAGTTTATGAACTAACACAAATTTAAAACTCCAAAATAATACTCATGGATAAATTTATTTTCTGAATTGTCGGACTTTCACCAAAGACGGTGTATGTAAATGTAAGCACGTAACGTTGAATCCTCCGGTTTAAACGTAGTCGATGCTACTTCAAGACGTAAATCCAAATTTCTTCCCAAAAATAAGTGAGTTCATAAAATAATATTTTAAAATAAATATTGAGAATAAAATATTAACCATAAATTGACAGATTGTCACAGCATTTACCCCTAAACAGGATCTTTGTCCTCAAAGATCATCTTACCTTACTACTCGCTTCTTATAGAGATAAAGCCATGTGGGTATTTCCTCCACATTCGGTCCTTTCTCACAAGTGAAATTCATTACAATACGCGAGTTTCATCAAACATAACTACGGGAATAAGATCAGGCTTAATGTTGACTTACTTTCTCTATCCATGATGTTCACGGGTTTTTGATGAATGCAACTTTTCGCCGATCTAAGCTCTACTAAGAATAATCAGATTCTCACTTGATAGATATTCCATCAAGTTCGATATACGAAACCTAATTCACGCAGTCTTTGAAGTCATGGAGTAGATCCAGCTTATATGCCTTTCAATCCCAAATTTTACATCATCTCAATGATCCCATACAACAGGGACTTATATCCCATGATTTGTCAGATCATGAATTCATTTTTCCAAGGTTAAAAATTGTGGCATAACTTCGCTACCCATTTGGCACTTCAAGATCTACATTTCATATTCACATATCCTCCTGCCCACTATCGGCGGTTAATAATCAGATCCTAATTTCAACAATCATTTCAGATATCGCGGGTCGGGTATTTTATAAGGATAGGTTCGCCATCATAGGAAACCTTAACCTAAAAGACATGTCCAACTCAAAATGGGTGTATGTCGGATGTCTTCATCTCAACTCTTGCTTACAGATGCTCTCGCATTCAGATCCTAACAAGATTCGATCTCGATCCTAATACGATAATTATCAATGATAATCTCTTCAAAGGAAAACGATTATACGGTTCATTACCAAAGGTCATTCATTCAAACATAAAACAACACTTATATTACTTTGTATCGTTACTTTACCTCGTCCCTTCGATTGGGGTGGTACATAGAACTCTCATCAAGGTTCGTTCTCAATGATTTCTGAGCAAATCTCTAGAAATTCGATGCGAAGCGAGGATCTTGATAATGATGTTCGATACAAGCACACTATGTTTACATAACTCTTTTGCATTTATCATTAACGGGAATGATATTAGCAGATTTGGTCAGTCTGTCGACGATAACCCAAATCGAATCAAATTCAGATGATGACCTTTACATTAGCTAAACGTTTACTAATGTATGAGGCGATGTCTGCCTTCATAATTGTCATTAGTACAACTTATTCAGACAAGGATACTTTTAGTCAAAATGACATACATATAATACTTATACTTACAAATTCCAACATAACTATATCTCATAATCCTCCATATTTAGACAATCACATGTGGTCTTTTATACATTTAACGCCATCGGCTTCTTAATTCTAATGGTTCACACTAGCCGTGAATCCTTTTTATCATCTATATTATCCTTCTTACAAGCATCGTTTATTTTATATTGTTCGGCACTTTATTTTGCACCTTCATTATTAAGGAACATGTCCTAACTGGTTCTTTATCCTTTCTACATAATGTGTCGGTGTCTATATTCACTTCTCATGATGATATAATTATCATGTCCATAATTCACTCAGGTATTCTTTCTATATTATGCATCAGCAATTACGTTCACCTTTCTGATGAAATAAATATCATAACCGTATTTATTCAAAAATTATTTCTTCACATCTTCTATGTTTCAGTTTCGTCTTTACTATTATCTTTATCTGTTTTACTCAATCCGACGTCTAAAGCGTCGATAATTATTACATGTAAATTAACAATAATTATTTAATTCTTATGAAAACGTAAACGTAAAAATTTTAAATTTCTTAGTTCGTCCAATTATATAAAATGTTCAAAATAAATTTGAATTTAATTAACAAGATTTTTGTTGATTTATCGAAAATAATTAAAATAATTAATAAGATCCGAAAATGTTCGAGAAATCTTTGTTTATATTTTGGTCAAAATTTTCTTAGTTGAAAAGCAAAAATTGTTGTTTCAAATTTCAAGTTATGGTTTAAATAGTTTTCCTCAATCCTTTTTAAGTTATCTGGAGGTATACACAAACATTTACCCCTAAACAAAAGTTTAGTTAAATGGTTTGTGTATAAGGGAATAATCCCTTAAAAATCCCTTGTTAAAACATTCGTCAAAACATATTTCCATTTCTTTTTGGTAAAATCCAAAGTCTTAAAAGGGCTCTTAATTTTTGAAGAGTCTATATGCATATATCATACCATTATTAATCCAACGGTCATTTTATGTAAAGGATTAAGTTTTTAATCCCTAAGCGTTAATGGTTCTAATCTTTGAAAAGTCAATATAGCTTCCATTATCTATTAATCACACGGTCAATTAATATAAAGGATTTAGTCTTTAATCACATGTTAAATATTTAAGGTACATGTTTTCATTGTTCGGCCAATTCAGAGCAATCTATAATTAATTATTAACTTCATTCTTATTCTGGTAAACAAACAAAGGGTCCTTAATGATCACGAGCATGAATTTATCAAATTACAGCCTACACACGTGATTCGCCAAATTTATGAATATTACATGTGCATTGTCAATCCAAACGACATCACGTGAAACTCATAATGTTTATTACAAGTACCGGATGTAGTGATTGGAATAGATAATCTCTTTCGCAGATGCGAAGTTGATGATAACCATGCTATGGATCAAATTTGCTAGAACCTTGTAAATGATCGAACAATTCTTCCATTTCGAGTTATGGATATCGTTTTCGATTGTCAATTTACTCAGTCACAGTAATCTATAAATATAAGGAAAGATAACACCATAGCTCTTCAGGATGACATGCTTGGTATAATAAAATCTTTCTCCGACAACTTTCTCAGTTGTACGGTAATTCCTTTAATTTAGATGGTGCTGACGTACAGTGCACAAGCCACAAGTGCAGCACCGGAAATATAATCAATACCAATTTTCTACTTGCCTTAATGGAGAAAGTCTAGGTAATTCATCAATAAATACTTCCTAAATTTTCAGATAACCGAAACATCTTTTAATAAATTTATATTAGGTTCTTCTAGATTACAATATCTATAACTAGTTCACAACCATTTAAGGTAATATTTCAAGTATTTATATAGGATATGATCATCCATCATGAATTATTTAAATAACTTTTGATAATCAACATCTTATCTTTTAGGGGAATTCTACTCGAGTTCCCATCAATTAAGACAATGTCGTCATGTCATAATCAATCAATCCATTCTACTGGCATTATCAACTTTCCAGTTTCATTATCGTTGATAAGATGTGAACTTCTCAAAAGTCTAATAATAACTCATAATCCTTCACAAATTCAAGGATATCGGGAGACACAACTACTATTAAAAGAGTAAGGTCAACACATAATCTACGCGAGAGAATTTCAAATCAGATTCAGACGAAAACATTTAACGAATATGAATATATCCCATGTTTTCATGATTCGAGTACGCATTCGAAAGCTCCTCGGATTGTTACCCAGGTCATTCAAATGAAATCAAATCAAGAGAAATGATAAGAACGTCGATACATCCAGTCGGGTATCAACACTCGGCAATCAGATACTTTTCCTAAGAATCTCACTACGGGAGAATTGGACAAGAACGGAATATCAATTGTCAAATAAGACAAATTCCACAGATGAGTAAATTCGACTCAGAAGAATAGATGCTACAGGCACATATGTAGGTGTCCCTAACACTATGTCCTTATTTTCACTTCTTGAAGATCTCATAATTTTTAATCCTTCACAATCTTCAAAGAAAATTTAGTGTTTGTTAATCAGTTTTATGGTGACTACTAATCAGTCTTGCATAGTCCATTCCAAATTGTATGTAGGCGCGCAACTATATACAATTTCAAGATTAACGATGCAATACTCGGTTCGTCAAAATTTTATGATCATGTTTACAATAAAAACATTTTCATGCTTAATTCTTAAATAAGAATCAAGAATAAATTTACAAAGATTTTCTTTATTATGAAAACAATTAAGTTTTCCAAAGCGTCTCATAAAAAACTTCATTTTGATATCAATCACTTATAAATCTCACTTTGAATAATCCTTATTGTGATGAAAATTAAATTTTCTCAAAGGATACCGTTTTAACTTTATAAAAACAATGTGTGATCTGCAAAAGAGTGACAAAAGCTTGTTCACCAATAATTAACTACGATATGATAGGAAATGAGCTTAGCCAAATAATCATGAGGTTCATGACTTCGATGGCACTCAGGAATACAAAGAGAATAATCCACAACGTAACTTAAATCAAGATGAGTACTTGTTCAATGGTTGCATCACCAATGCGAACATTAGGATGAAGCAATAAAAGATAGATAACATCGATACATGTAGGATTTAGCAATCAAAGGTAATCTTTTCATTAATCACAAACAAGTCAAAATTGTACCGTAACACATTACGTGTCGCTATGTCATACAATTCTCAGAACTCATCCTACCAACTGATATTTCAGTTAAGTTAGGGATTCTTAAAAGATACCACAATGAATACTAATCTACAAGAGTCATTAGGTGTTCCACATGTCCCGGAAGATCCATCGGTCCCAATTCAGAAGAAGATTTCTTCAATTTATTTCCTGGACACTAGGCATCCTCGTTAGTGGACAATAGCCTAGGAACAACCCTTAACACGAATAAATAATCAATTAAAACCTTATAATTCAATCACAGAACTTAACGACTTCCTGTTAACAATCTCATATTTCATACAGGTTAAGTTTTACTTTATTCAAGTTCTAACCAATTTATACTCAGGGTGATATTCTACCTCATTATCCAATACTTCAACCTTATTCTTAGGCCTTAAAAGGGCAACATAAGTTCAATATGATCAACACTTAATTCCAATCCTATAACTCCTTTATCAATAACAATTATCAAATGAGTCACTAGTATGAAATGACTCGATCAGTCAATTAGACTTCTCGGAAAGGTACTAGTGGCATGAGGCTTTTGGGTAATGGTTCCAATTACAGCCTCAAGTGCAACATTCACCCTTTCGATTTCAATTTAAGAATTGGATGACAACGAATCAGATGACATCTTTCTAGGTGGTAACGTTTCGTCAAACTCCACTCTATAAGGAAAGATCGTCATGACATCGATATCAGATTTAATCTCGCTAATTCCTCTTCAATAACACAATCAACTACTATCTACATTTCTACGAATATCAACCATTTGTTGGGATCATAAATATCCACAACATGGTTTAGATCTAGGATAGCTAGAATTCCTACGAGAATAGCTTCAATTAATTTACTAGGGGATTTAGGGTTTCTTGTGACAATCTACGTCGTATAAATACCTAGTATAAAAATCAAAATAATCATCAAACAATCATGTAATAAAATTACATCATATATATATAATCCAAGTTATATATATATATATATATATATATATATATATATATATATATATATATATATATATATATATATATATATATATATATATAAAATAACACTTCTCAGTCTGGCCTTGTCGGTAACTCGGGAATTCTTCGGCACCGTTATAGTCAAAAGATTTTTAGACATTTTAGAAAAATGTTTATAGTTAAATGATTTTGAAATGTTTTATTCAAAACCATAGTTTTAAAAATCTTTCGTTCTCTATAACGAGAGCTCTGGTACCAAACTGTAACACCCCTAAATTTATACAATCTCAATACAGCGGAAGACTAGTTGGTGTTACGGGATAGCACATTACTCACATCATAGACAACGCATAAAAATCGTGTCGTTTATTAATAAAGCATTTCCATTCATAAATATCAAAGTTACATCGGTCCCAAGTCATTACATTTCATACAAAGTTTTACAAATATTTGAATGGAAAATATTGTTTAAGTGCGGGCCATGAATTTTTGTCGTCTTCCCGAGAATTACCTTCAAGTACCTGAGATAAGACATGTTAAAAGAAAAGGTCAGCGATAACGCCGAGTGAATTCATAGAGTTTAATAAATTCCATCAATATAATATCAGTATAAAATTATTACTGAAAATCATTTTGTACAAATCAATTTAATAGGCCATAAAATAGCCAAAGTCATTTTATACAAATCCTTATCGAAAATCATAATATAGGCATTTACCGTAAAAATCATTATACGAGCCAATGTCGTAAAAACATCATACAATACGTCTTATGACGTTGTATAAAATCAAATAAAAACCGTTATATGAATATGGTTATGAAAACCAAAACACAAACATAATATCATTAGTATGACCCTGTATTGCTAGTCAGGCAATACATCGTATTTCGAAGCGTCTAGTAGTATTTCGTTAGTTTTGGATTTTTATAAGCCGCATGACATTGTTACCTTACTAAACCAACAACGGGTAGCTAACCCGATACCAATTTTGCCCATCTAAAGTAGCGTGTCGTCACAAAGGTCACGCTATGGAAATCTTCTCATACATAAATTCGCTTACCAATCAATGTGGCACGACGGGGATCAACCGTCAAGGCGCGAACTGGGGTGATCGTCCCCATATAGTACTATTAAATGCATAAGCGTCTACCAACTCTTGGTAGTTCACAATTCATGCTAATGGGACTTTTAGTGACATAACCTAACTTTAATAATCCATTTTATTTCATCTATCGGGTCCATTAATCATTTATCGGGTCATACAATCGGGTCATTCAATCATTCGGGTCCAAAATCAATAAACAAACAATCGGGACAAATGGTGTCCTATTTTTATAAAACTAACATGTTATCTCCCTCGCGGGTTTATAAAACATTTATAAAAACATTTAAAAGAGTGCGAGGCTATGAACTCACGTTGATGTGGGAAGGCGGGTTATCGGCAATTCGGACGTACGGTACGTGCTTCAATCACGGAAACCTAGACAAATAATACTCGGTCTTAGACGTTTGTCCAATGACTTTATAAAAATAACAATTATGTATACATATAATGATTATATATATATGATGATCAAGTGGGTTTATATATTCTCGTTTACTCATTTTAGTGTTATATGTCGATAGCTTTTATACTAGTTTACTAGTTTTATCCATTTACGTGTTTTAAGTCCAATAAACTTATTATAAGTTCTTTAACTTGTTTTAATCCATGTTATACTTATTTTATCAGTATCTACACCTTACAAGTTGAGCCTAAATGGGTTAAGCCCAATGATAAGTTTATAAGTGTTTTAGTCCATTTTTGTTGTATTATTAGTCCAATAACGTTAATTTAGTCCGTTAACGTCCGTATGTCCTATTGTTCGGGTTTTATCGGTTTTTACTTGTTATACATGTCTATATATCAGTATATAAGTTTTATAAAGTTTACATTAGACGGGTCCAACCATCTAAGTTTTATTTAACAAAAACGTTAATTTTACGGCAATAGCCTAAAAAGTCGTAAAAATCATGTTTATAGTTTTATATCTTATAAAACATAACAAGTTACCATTTTTATAAAATGTCCACTTATTTATCATTGTACATATTTTTATAAATAAAATTCATGAGTTAGTGGGTTTTAATTTATATTTTATACTATTAAAATTTGAGTGCTTATATAATAGTATTATTCTTTAATTTCCAAAAATCTGATTTTTATCTTCACTTTCACCAAAACTGTCATATCTTGAGTTCTATATGGAGATAGAAACTCAAATTTTTATCACATAAACTAAATGATATTTGCTACATTTAACTCTCCTATAGCGACTGTTGAATCATCTTTAAGTATTTTCTAAAAATCGTCCAAAACAGTAACCTCAGATTTATACCTTAAACTTGTTTTGATCATATCTCACTCATTACTTTGATTCCATTGCATGGTCAACTCTCACATGTGTACAAGACCTATAGCTTACTGTAAATTCATTCTACTTCATCATTTTATCAGTTTACCATATGGTTCTTTACTGTTTTTATACAGCCTATCATTTAAACAAGATTTACCCATTTTTACTTATAGTTTTTCATCTTTTTACCCATGATTATCAACAACAAATCCCCACATAACATTTTTATCATCATATAATCATCATAAATATATACAATAGGAAATAAAATACATGTTTACATAATCAAATTAACAAGAAGATGAGGAGGACAACCTTTATACCACCATGTTGATATAGGTTGTCATTTGGACATGGATTTTGATGGAGAACTTGTGCTTAGCCAACACCATCTTTAAGACCATAAATCTTTATGATCACCTTGTGGAAAATCAGCCCCAAGACACCATGAATACTCCTCCTTGGATGTTATAACTTGCACCAATCAATAGGGCTTCAAAAGGGCATCAACATGTATATGAATAACATGAGACTTTGTGGTTGATTTTGATCAAATGAGGGTGTTGTTTGTGAGATATGTGACGGCCAAAATGAGTGAGAGAGAGAGTTGTGAGTTTTTGGTGGTTTGCATGTTGTGAAAATGATCAAATGGTTTTGATAGCTAGTTTTGTTGTAGTGGAAGCTTACAAAGTAAGCAAATTAGACAAGTGTCTACTTAGTTAAGTAAAAAAGACACCAAATGTGGTGTGTTGTACCTTGTTGCCGTCCCATGTAAGCTAGTGGGGTGGGACAATGTATTTTGTCCCATCTCACTAGTTTACGGGTATTCCTCGATTCTAGTTTCCTCGATTTACGTGCCCTTGGGTCGTTTTACGAAAAACATTTTTATAAATTATGAATCAACGTCACAAAACGAATCTAATAAAAATTGTTTCATCAAAAACGGAGTTCGAAAACGTAAATACGTAATCCTAGGGTTTCCGGTATAGTCGTAAAGGACGTTAAAATAAAATCGTAAGTCCTAATCTCTTCTCGTAAATTTGTGAGTTTATGAACTAACACAAATTTAAAACTCCAAAATAATACTCATGGATAAATTTATTTTCTGAATTGTCGGACTGTCACCAAAGACGGTGTATATAAACGTAAGCACGTAACCTTGAATCCTCCGGTTTAAACGTGGTCGACGCTACTTCAAGTCGTAAATCCAAATTTCTTCCCAAAAATAAGTGAGTTCATAAAATTATATTTTCAAATAAATATTGAGAATAAAATATTAACCATAAATTGACGGATTGTCACATCTTGAATCAAACAATCTGCTATAGAACCTTTGTTATTGCCTGTTTTGACCTAGGATTTTGGAAACACTTAGTGTGTATGCATGCTTAAGGCTAAAAGTGGTTTAAACAAAGTCCTTATAACATGTTTGAAAGATTTGAGGTGTTGAATTTGGCTTGTGTGTCAAATACATCAGCAAAGTGTAAAACTGCATGTGTTAGTGTTCATCAGTAACATTCATTGGCATGAATCTTGCTTAATTCTTTGAATCATTGCATGAAACCTGTTTAGACTTGCTTATTTGAGTTTAATATAGCTTGTGTATGCATTTGGTTGAATTTGGTTGGCTGATTTGTGCTAAAACTACTTATAAGAGCTCAACTGCTTAATTGTTCATGTCTGTATCATATCTGGTGATTTATTGATTAAATTGTATCAATTGGGTGTTTGTGATTGTGATATTTTCATTGTTATTGACTCCTTTTGATCCAAAGATCATTTGGGTGCCTTTGTGTAATCTGAATCTCCAAAAAAATCACTAAAGACAAAAAGTCAAACAAGTCAAGCAGTGGAAAAAGTTTCCACTGCTCAACACCCAAAACTAGCCCCTGCTAGTGTTATTTTGAACTCAACTGATCAATAAGCTATTTTAGCTTATCCAGACTTGCAACAACTTATTTTTTGTGATAGGTCTTCATTATTTGACCCATTTGAGTAGACTATAGCTTATTGGACTTTGGCTTTGACTTTTTACTAGAAAACCAACTTATTTGACTTTTACATAAGTGCTTATTTGCTTTTTCCAGCTTATTGAGTCAGCTTATTTGAAAACTCTTTGTTGATTTTGCTTAATTAAGTCATTTAAAAGCTATAGAAACTTGAATCAGCACTTGGGGTGGCCTAGAACTCAAAAACGACTATTTTGTCGTTTTCTGTAGATTGCTTATTTCATTTTCAGGCTTATTCCTTGGGCTTATTTCAAATTTCTTTTTGCAGAAGTCTTATTTAGGTCAAAAGAAGCTTGTGTGTCAAATTTTAGCTTATGGCATTGGCTTATAGCTTAATGGGCCAAAAAGCCCATTAAGAATAAGTTGTTTGGTATAAGTTAGCTTATTTCACACTTTCAGCTTTTGGACCTTTGGAAAAAGTTGTTTAAAATCAAGTTTTGAGTCAACCAGTGCTTTTTGGGCTTATTTTGAACACTTTTTATTATTGGGCCCAAATTTGGCCCAATAAGGTACTGTTTTGGGTTTAGCCCATTTTCTAGGCCTATTAAGGGTATTCAGATAATTTCACTTTCATTTCTGAGTTATTTAGGTTAAATTAAGCTAGTTTGCAAGTTTTTAGAATTTTTTATGATTTTTGGATTTTTAATAATATTTTAATATTATTTTATTGTTAAAAATTAAAAGTCTGATTTTCTAAGTTTTTATATTTTTCCTAGGTTCTAAACACTTAATTAGGAATTTTGCAACTTTCCAAATATTTTTAGAGTCTTTTAATTATTTTCTAGAATTAATTCAAGTTTTAATTGATTTTTGTAATTTTTAATTGTTTAAAAATAGTTTTTAGTGGTTTTAAAATTTTGAAAAATATTTTTTAGCTTAATTAGAGTTTTTTGTGGTTTACAAACTTTAAGATCTTGTTTGGGACTTTTTAATAATTAATTTTGATTTTTAGGGCTTTAATTAGCATTAAAAAGTCATTATCTAATTAATTAAAAGGTTTTGGCAAGTTTGGATTTTTTTGTAAACTCTTAGAATATTATTTTGGATTTTTGGTAATTTTTAGGAATTTTTAGGGTAAAATTTTAATTTTAGTGCTTTTTACGGTTTTACGTGTACACCTTTTTTGACTTAGTTTAATCCGTCTTCGTAACCGTCATTCTCTTCTAATCTCATTTCTATTTTTCTTTCTCAACAATATAATCACAAATCTAATCTAAGTCATTACACACATAACACACCAGCCTCCTTGAGAACGAACTCATTTAGGGTCATTTATACACGGTATTCCTAAATCGTCGTATTCATTACTTACCCTATTTGCTCTCTTTTCCTAAAGAGTAGTAAAATCACTAAATCATTTTGGCGCCACTGCCGGGGAGGCGTGTTGTGTTTTGATTTGGCATTGTTGTTTTTATATACTAACCATAAATAGTATTTGTATTAGTAGCACTCTACTAATACGTATTATCGGTTTTCGGTTTTTGTGTGAATACTATTACTATAGTGTATACGTAGAACAATAAATTCACAAGTACTCCAAATACGTGAGAAATCACAACCTTGACTTGGGAGGTCATTACCCAATCATTGTATTCGAATCTCAAACCAAAGAAAAAGGCAAAAATAGATAAATACTTTCGTGAAGCTCAATCTTGAAAAATACAAACTATAAGGTGGGTATAAGGCGGATATTATAAAATATATCCTAAGGAAAAAGGCTCTTAAGTGCTTCGCGCCGCCTCGTTTCCCCGCTTGCTTATGAGTATTTGATTTTGAGAGCTAATCGAGGGTTTTGCCGCCCAACGTATTACTAAGTATCATATATATTTTCTTGGTTTCCATTGATTAAACCCTCTTGAACGTTTTGGTGTTCCACCAACGTTCTAAAGTCATCGAAGGAGTTCACTTCATGTGATCGTTTTCATTCCTTGAGGCTTCTTTAATCAAGAGATTTGATTAAGGAGGAGATTTGTAGATTTGTGTCTACTTAATAGATTCACCAAAATCCAAAAAGGTTAATACAATCAAAAACCACAAAAAAAATTGAAAAATACAAAACACCAAAAAGAATCTTCTTTGCTCGTCCCCTCGTTGTACGTGACGTTTATGCTAACTCGTAATCAAGCAAGACGTGCACGTAAACGAAAGAACAAAACTCCCACTCCCAATCTTTCTAGTGAGGAGTCTCCTATCGACGAACCCATTGTAAGAGAAGCACCAACCATGGCGAATCGAACTATGATGGAGTTACTTCAAGCACCCACCGAGGGTTATGGAGAGGCTATTGTGATTCCCGCTATCCTTGCGGAGAATTTTGAGGTGAAAACGGGTTTGTTGTCGATGATCCAAAACAACAAATTCCGTGGTGATGAGAAGGACAATCCACACAACCATATCCGCCAATTCAATCGTCTTACCGCCACTTGCAAGTTTAAGGATGTCTCGAATGACTCGATTAAGACGATGCTTTTTCCGTATTCCTTAACGGGGCCCGCTAAAATTTGGTTAGAGAAAGAGCCACCCAATTCTATATTGAAGTGGAAGGATCTCGTGTCTAAGTTTGTGACCAATTTTTTCCGCCCTCTAAGACTACGCACTTGAAAAACGAGATTTCAAAGTTTTCACAAGAGTTTAATGAAAGTTTTTCAACGGCTTGGAATAGGTTTAAGGAAATGTTAAATGAATGTCCTCATCACGGTTTTTCCAACTTGCATCAAATTGACACGTTTTACAATGGACTTAATGATCATGAAAGGGACTACTTGAATGCCGCCGCGGGTGGTAATTTTTTGTGTAAAACGGTTGAGGAAGCTTTGGTGATAATTGAAAATAGATCTAAGGTGTATAGTCCTCGTAGCACGTCTAGTGTTCGTAAGGCTTCGTCTTCGTCTTCACCTTCTTTGTCTACTACCATCGATGCTTGCCAAATTGAGGCGAACTTGGAAAACAAGATTTTTGATAAGCTAAAAGGACTTTTGATTGAGTTTAAAGTTGGTGAATAAAGTGCTCCCGCTACGGCTAAAGCGGTTGAGGTTTCTTGCATGTATTGTGGTGGAGGTCATGATTTCTCTGAGTGCATTACCAACGGTGGTAACACTTCGAGTGCCTTCGCGGTCACGGGAAATTACAACCAAAACGGTCAAGTTTCCCGCTCTAATCAATTGACTCCACCGGGTTTTGGTTCAAATCAAAATGCTAACAATAACTATCGCAACAATCAAGTTGGTTTCAAAAACAATTTCAACAAGGGAAATTATGGTAATCAAGGGGCTAATAATCAAGTTTCAAACAAAAATCAAAATGATTTTCAAAACAACAAAGGTTTGCAAACATTGAAAGATCTTCCAAGTGAGTTTGTTGAATACGCTAGTGGGAATGATGCTAGGTTTGACAATATTCAAAGAGAAATCATTAGCCTAAGATCCGAGTTTAAGAACGACTTGAAGAAAGAGTTGAAAAATGAGTTAGCTAATGAACTTAAAATCCAAACCAAAAAATGGAAGGAAATGTCACTGGGTTACAATAAAACCAACAAAAAATGGAACAAGGGCAACACGAGATTAAACAAGAAATGATTAAAGCCGAGAAGAGGCAATCCGTGTTTGAAGATAAAATCTCGTCTATGTTTGAGGCAATAATGTGTAAACCGTCTTCGAGTAGTCTTCCTAGCAACACCGTATCCAACCCTAAGGGTGAGATGAAAGTGATTACCACACGTAGTGGTAAGACACTTAAGGAACCGACTCCTCAACCAATTTCTCCTACGGAGGAAGCAATTGAGGAAGAACCCGAGGTGGTGGTCCAAAAGGAGCATGTCCCAATCCCACGAAGTACCGCTCATGCCACACCTACGGTTGACCCATTTCCATTATTGGAACCCGAGATTCCAAAGGCTATGCCTACTATGCCTACTATGCCTCAACCCACACCACCTTTTCCCTATCCATCCAGACTTAGGAAGGAGAAACGTCAAGAGCGCGACAATTATCAATTTGAGCTTTTTGTGAAAATGTTTCGTGATTTGCACTTTAATGTGAGTTTCGCCGATGCTTTGGTCATGATGCCTCGATTTGCCGCTAACTTTAAGAGTATGTTGAACAACAAGGAGAAATTGCACCAATTGTCTAGTTGTTCGTCGGTTTATCTTAATCGCATACCTCAAAAAGCGGTGATCCCGGTAAATTCTTGATTCCATGTGCAATCCAAGATATGGAGGAATGCTTCGCCTTGGCCGATCTTGGTGCTAGCATTAACTTGATGCCACTTGCAATCTTCAAGTCGCTCAATCTTCCTAATCTTACTCCTTCACTAATGTCTATCGAGTTGGCCGACCATTCCACGATTCCCGCACGTGGTTTGGCGGAAGACGTTTTTGTGAAAGTGGGGAAGTTCTACTATCCCGTAGACTTTATCGTTGTTGATATCCCCACGGATCCTTAAGAACCTCTCATTTTAGGTCGTTCGTTTTTAGATACGTCTATGGCTTTGATCGATGTTCATGCTAGAAAGATCACCTTACGTTTCAACGACGAGGAACTTGTTATAAACGCAACTCAAAACTCTCAAATTTCTCATGTTTATTCCGTTGCAACCATAAACCTCTTTGATATGATCGACGTGGTTTGCGAGGAATTTCCACAAGAAGTTCTAGGTTTTGGTGATGAAGAAACTAATGGCAATCCCACTATGTTGGATCCAATTCTTGATAATTCGACACCAACCTTCACTCCATTTGAAGGTGGTGGTTTTACGTTGGAAGAATTCGATGTTCCACGTACTTGTAACGAAGACCTCGACAACGATGAGGACTTCTCGATTATCAAGGATTTTCTTAACGATTTCCCATTTCCTCCACCCGAGGAGGTTATGAGTATCGAGCCCAAATTTTCACTTGAGGAACCACCTATCCTCGAGTTGAAAGATTTACCTCCTCATCTCGAATATGTCTATTTGGAGGAGGACTAAAAGTTGCCGGTTATTATTGCGAAGGAACTTTCGAATGATGAAAAAACCGCACTTGTCGATGTTCTAAAGGATCACAAAGGGGTAATTGCGTGGAAGTTATCCGACATTAAGGGAATCGATCCCAAGTTTTGTACCCACAAAATATTAATGGAGGAGGATTACAAGCCCGCAATCCAAAGTCAAAGGAGGGTGAACCCCAAAATTCACGACGTCATCAAAAAGGAGGTCCTTAAACTCCTTGACGCAGGAATGGTTTACCCTATTTCCGATAGCCCTTGGGTGATTCCTATTCATTGTGTCCCTAAAAAGGGAGGGATGACCGTTGTGCCAAACGATGCCAACGAGTTGATTCCCACTAGACTCGTGACCGGATGGAGAGTGTGCATTGACTATCGAAAGTTGAATGAAGCCACTCGAAAAGACCATTTTCCCTTGCCCTTCATGGACCAAATGTTGGAGCGTCTTGCGGGAAACAATTTCTATCGCTTTTTAGATGGTTTTTCCGGTTACTTCCAAATTCCCATCGATCCTCGTGATCAAGAAAAAACTACGTTTACGTGTCCATATGGAACATTTGCCTATCGTAGAATGCCATTCGGACTTTGCAATGCACCGGGAACCTTTCAAAGGTGCATGATGGCTATTTTTCATGACATGATCGAGAAAACGATGGAAGTCTTCATGGATGACTTTTCCGTGTTTGGTAATTCGTTCACTTCGTGTTTGTCGAACCTTGAGAGAATTTTGAAACGTTGTGAGGAAACCAACCTTGTGCTCAATTGGGAAAAGTGTCATTTTATGGTTAAGAGTGGAATCGTCTTAGGGCACAAGGTCTCGAAAGCGGGGATTGAGGTAGATCAAGCTAAGGTAGACGTCATCGCCAAATTACCTCATCCCAAAACCGTTAAGGGAGTTAGAAGTTTCCTAGGCCACGCGGGCTTTTATCGTCTATTCATCAAGGATTTTTCGAAGATTTCTCGACCCATTACACATCTTCTTGAAAAAGAGGCACGTTTTGTCTTTGACGAAGATTGTGTACGAGCCTTTGAAATCCTTAAGAGGGAACTTACCGAAGCTCCCATACTTGTTGCTCTCAATTGGAACCTCCCCTTTGAGCTAATGTGTGATGCTATTGATTATGCTATTGGGGCCGTTTTAAGGCAACGTCATGATAAGCACTTCTTGCCTATTCACTATGCTAGCAAGACGATGACCGAGGCTCAACTTAAATACACTACAACGGAGAAGGAGTTCCTTGCCGTGGTGTATGCATTTGAGAAGTTCCGACCTTACCTAGTCTTAGCTAAATGCATATTGTATACGGATCATTCGGCTATTAAGTCTCTCATGGAAAAGCAAGATGCTAAGCCTAGATTACTTCGTTGGATTCTCCTCCTTCAAGAATTTGATCACACCATCATTGACAAAAAAGGAGCCGAGAATCTAGCGGCCGATCATCTTTCTCGTTTGGAAGATCCTCACCAAAGTGTTTACGAGCCCAAGGAAATCACCGAAACATTTCCGCTCGAGACACTTGGTTTAGTGAATTCTAAGCTTCATTCTTCCACCCCATGGTTTGCGGATTTTGCAAATTACCATGCGGGTAACTTCATCGTTAAGGGTATGACGACTCAAGAAAAACGAAAATTCTTTCGTAACGTCAAGTTCTACTTTTGGAACGACCCTTACTTGTTTCGAACTTGTGCGGATCAAATCATCCGACGTTGTGTATTTGGCACCGAAGCTTCTAACATCCTTAGAGCTTGCCATGAGGGACCCACGGGTGGTCACCACGGTGCTAATCTCACGGCTAAGAAGGTGTTTGATGCCGGCTTCTTTTGGCCTACTATTTACCGAGATGCACAAGATCTTGTGAAGTCGTGTGATTCATGCCAACGACAAGGAAAAGCCTCACAAAAAGATGAAATGCCACAAAATATCATCCAAGTGTGTGAGATCTTTGACGTTTGGGGTATAGACTTTATGGGGCCGTTCCCATCATCTCATGGTAATAAGTACATTCTCGTTGCGGTTGACTACCTATCTAAGTGGGTGAAGGCCAAAGCCTTGCCCACCAATGATGCTCGTGTGGTAGTCAAGTTTTTGAAAAGCTTTTTTTCTCGGTTTGGAACCCCTCGTGCGATCATAAGCGATCGTGGAACCCATTTTTGTAACGACCAATTCGAAAGGGTCCTAAGGAAATATGGGGTTACACATCGGCTTTCTACGGCTTATCACCCACAAACGAGTGGGCAAGTCGAGGTTTCAAACCGAGCTTTGAAGAGGATCTTGGAGAGATTCGTTGGGGAAAACCGACAATTGTGGTCGGATAAGTTGGACGATGCTTTATGGGCCTTTAGGACCGCTCATAAGACACCCAATGGGTGCACTCCCTATAAGCTTGTGTATGGAAAGAATTGTCATTTGCCTATCGAGTTAGAACACAAGGCTTATTGGGCCCTAAAGCATTGTAATGATGATATGGAGACCGCAGGAAAACATCGGAAAATGCAATTAAATGAATTGGATGAATTGAGGGATATTGCTTATGAAAATTCATTGATTTACAAAGAAAAAACTAAAAAGTTGCATGATTCTAAAATTAAAAACCGGGTTTTTAACATTGGGGATCAAGTTTTGCTTTTTAATGTAGTTAACGTGTGGGGATTTGTGCCCTTCTAACCTTTGTTCCGTGGTTGTTTGTGAATTGTGGACTTTAGATGATCATGATCTTCACGATTGGAGCCTCTCGTGTTCGTTTATGGGAGCACTCGATCATTTGCTTTGAAGGCTTTCTCAATATCCATGATATATCCTTTTGATGTTCTAACCTTAGGTTATTAGCACACTTCATAAACGGCTATTAATTTATTGGTTACACCCTTTCCATGCTAGATTAGGCATTCGACTACATCTCTAGTATGGGGGTGTTTGCACCCCTAGACTCGAAACATTGAGGACAATGTTTAACTTTAGTATGGGGGGTGAATAGATACTTGCCTTGCCAAACCTTCACGCTTTCCAAAGTTTATCTTTTTGTTTATCGTTTTGTTGCAAAATAAGGCTAAAAATGGCCAAATTTAAATTTTTTTCTCATGTTTCATAAGTGTTTGAAGACACGAATGTAGGTTTTCCGATGGCGAGAATAAGAGTAATTTTTGACTAGACCGTGCGTGTTGAGCACTTAGCTTTGATTCCTTAACTACACATTAGGCTAAGTCTCTTAAATGAGGATGACAAATGATAGGGTTAATTATAAGTTACTATGCTAAACGTAGAGTACTTGTATTCTTTCAAAAACTCATGTGTTCTCGTTGTTTTCTTATTCTCCCTTCGCATGTAAATATTTTTTGCTTAATAAATATTGACTTAGCGGTTTAGTTGGGATTGTTGGGTTTCTAATCTTTTCTAGTAGCTTCCGTGTAATTAAATTGGGAAGACATTAAGGTATCACCAGCGTCACGGTTTTGAAGTATTGGCACCCTAATAATCAAAAGCTTCACCCAATAATAAGATTTCAAGTGCTCACCTAAATCAAGCAAACAATTTGAAGCCCCACAAGGCCAAAAAATCTATGCAAAATTGAAAGTGAATCAAGCCTTAATCTTCGAAGCTTTAAAGATCAAAAATTCGCCTTAGCGTGAGGATATACGTCTTTGGCTAATAAAACCACCGATGAGGCGGATAATAAAAGGCAAGGCAAGACCGAAGTCATAATAAAAGCTTCATGGCGAAGTTGAATAAAAGATGGAGGTAAACCAATGATAATAAGGCCCTTCCGTTAGGGGGCGTATAAAAGTCTTGGTAATAAGTCTCATGTTCAAAACCGTTATAAAACCGTGTTTATCGATTCTTCTTGTCAACTTAATTTTTTGACATCGTTCTCTATTGGGAGGGGTTATTGATTTGATGGTCTTGGTTACACCGTTAGGACTCTATTTTTAGACCTACATCTCTATTATCGCATAAGTCAAACAATGTATCCTCGTGAGACATTCAAGACAATATAAAATATAAGAGATACAACTTAGGAAATAATGGGAGGATAAGTACGTGATTAGGGCATATGAGTAGTGTTAGCATTACTAACTTATAATGACAATGATCTCGTTGCATGCTTGGCATGGAATTGGGGTGAAAATCGAGGACCATGAAATTATTTCTAACGAAGCATTCACGTGTTCTCATTCTATGAACCTAAACGTCCCATTTTGCGATGAAAATCATACATTATGTCTAAAACGCAAGTAGTAGTAGCAATAGTAGTAGTGTAGCTAATTTATCGTTCAATAAAGTGAATAAAAATGAATTTTGGAGATGCTACGATACTTTGTTCTAGCATTGCGTGAGGGCACGACAATGGTTTATTATGGGGGAGTGATGAGACTGCTTTTATACATAGTCTCATCGTCCAAATAGGGCTTAAAATGCATTAAATATCATCAAAATACCCATATGTATGCTTGTGTTTGTTGCTTGTGCATTTTAGGTATGGATATTGAGAAAATGACAAAAGATCACAAGAATCATACAAAAACGAACACGGGAAACGAAGCCGCACAATGAACCAAGCCCTAATGAAGACTTTCCCAAGATTAACCCTTGAAGATTAGAAGAATTATGAAGAAGGGTCCTCCAATATGGAAGAATTGATACTTTATACCCTTGTATCTTCATAATTACAAGTTTGGTCCCTAAAGTTTGTCAAAATTACAAAAAGGGCCCTCTACTTTGAAGAATTGGCAAGTTTAGCCCCTCAACAAAGCTAAATTGTCAACCATTACCCTCCACAAAGTCAAATACATCATGAAGTCCTTCAAAGTATAAGAAAATACAAGTTTGGTCATTTGAAAATCCCAAAATTACAAAAAGGACCCTTAACTTTCAACATTTAGCAAAAATGGTCCCTCATCAAATAAGACTTGGTAATTTCAGTCCTCCAAAATGCTCAACATACAAGTCAAGACCATTATTCATCATCAAAATGCCAAATCAGCCCTTGAAGAATCACAAAATGGCAAGAAATACACCTGAAAATACTTTGGAAAAGTATTTGGGGCAAAAGTGTGAAAACTGAAAGTTTAAATACAAAGGAAATTCAGTTTTGTGTGATTATTTGCAAAGTGAAAGAAGAAAGGAAGGTGAAGGACCAAAGCTGCCAAGACAAGATACTTACCTATGCCAGTGAGGGGGTGACACGTGCCCCACTCACTCTCTCCACCAATGAAATCCCACCATTCCTCCATGTCATTTCCCACTTACACCGGTTTAAACTAATCTTTGATTAGTTTAATATTTGGCGCTTAACACCATTTTTAAACCCAAAAACAAATCAAACCATGCACTGTTTAACGTATGAACACAATTGGGTATTTTTGTTTAAGCAACAATTAAACCTTCATCTCCAGATTAGTGATTAGGATGATCCTAATCATAACCCAACTCCTAAAACCCATGCCACATCATCACCATGGTCACATGATAAACCCTTGTACACGGTTTGGAAGAAAAAGCCAAAACATGCCAGCAATCCAACGTCCAATATCCTAGCTTCAAACTTAAGCTTCTTATGAGCCATTGATCAAATTCCTTCACACTTTACAGCTTCACAAACTGCCTAAAAAGATCACATGATCAAGCATAAATTCAAAATCCTCAAGGGCATTTCTGGAAGTTCCATGCTTAGGGTTTTTACATTTTCAGCTTTCTAGGACCATGTACACCCTCTATATAAAGGGTCTAGCTATTTACATTTGTTCCGGCTTTTGGTTTTTCCTTGTTCAAGCACTTGTAAATCCCTTTTCAGTTTTATGAAATTTGAGTTAAGTGTGTTGAAGAAAGACCAAGTGTCATCTTATTATTGCTTGTTTATGTTCTTAGTTTACTGATTTTGAAGTTAAAAACCTGTTTTCAAAAGAGGAGTGTGCAAAAGTTTGCACATTTTCTTCATTTTCTTGATATTTTGCTAAGTTCTTGTTTGAACCTTTGAATTATTGGGTTATAGGGCTGATCATAGCATCCTAATTGTGTTAATTAAGGTGTGGTGAGGCTTATAACTTGGGGATAATTAAGTGTGGGGTAACAAGGTTGCATTAATCAAGATTTTTCAAGTTTCTTATTTTATACTTGTGCTTCTAACCTTGTTGATTCTTAGCAGGCTTTGTTGTGGAAGCTTGTGCTTGTTCTTGCTAGCACATAAGCTCAAAATCCGTGGGTGTGGATGTACATCCATGAGGTACACACCCTTAATCCCGAAATCTGATAATACTTTGGATTTTTGTGATATTTGAGTGTTGCCTTTGTTCTTGTGTATTTTGTGGCTTATACTTGCTTGAATCCGTTAATCTTACTTGTTATTGTGTTAATTGATGCATGGGTGGTCTTAAATCTCACTTTTCCTTTGAAAAATTTGATTTTGAAAAGATAAAGGGGTGTTTGGGTCTACCTGTTTGTGATTGCATCTTGTTATTGTGTTGTGGAAAGTTTGTATTTGTGTTCTATATCTGATATATGCTTGGTTGAGAGTGTTTTGCTGCAAGTTTTTGGGTTTGAAGCCTTGAATCAAACAATCTGCTATAGAACCTTTGTTATTGCCTGTTTTGACCTAGGATTTTGGGAACACTTAGTGTGTATGCATGCTTATGGCTAAAAGTGGTTTAAACAAAGTCATTATAACCTGTTTGAAAGATTTGAGGTGTTGAATTTGGCTTGTGTGTCAAATACATCAGCAAAGTGTAAAACTACATGTGTTAGTGTTCATCAGTAACATTCATTGGCTTGAATCTTGCTTAATTCTTTGAATCATTGCATGAAACCTGTTTAGACTTGCTTATTTGAGTTTAATATAGCTTGTGTATGCATTTGGTTGAATTTGGCTGGCTGATTTGTGCTAAAACTGCTTATAAGTGCTCAACTGCTTAATTGTTCATGTATGTATCATATCTGGTGATTTATTGATTAAACTGTATCAATTAGGTGTTTGTGATTGTGATATTTTCATTTTTATTGACTCCTTTTGATCCAAAGATCATTTGGGTGCCTTTGTGTAATCTGAATCTCCAAAAAAGTCACTAAAGACAAAAAGTCAAACAAGTCAAGCAGTGGAAAAAGTTTCCACTGCTCAACACCCAAAACTAGCCCCGGCTAGTGTTATTTTGAACTCAGCTTATCAATAATCTATTTTAGCTTATCCAGACTTGCAACAACTTATTTTTTGTGATAGGTCTTCATTATTTGACCCATTTGAGTAGACTGGAGCTTATTGGACTTTGGCTTTGACTTTTTACTAGAAAACCAACTTATTTGACTTTTACATAAGTGCTTATTTGCTTTTTCCAGCTTATTGAGTCAGCTTATTTGAAAACTCTTTGTTGATTTTGCTTAATTAAGTCATTTAAAAGCTATAGAAACTTGAATCAGCACATGGGGTGGCCTAGAACTCAAAAACGACTATTTTGTCGTTTTCTGTAGATTGCTTATTGAATTTTCAGGCTTATTCCTTGGGCTTATTTCAAATTTCTTTTTGCAGAAGTCTTATTTAGGTCAAAAGAAGCTTGTGTGTCAAATTTTAGCTTATGGCATTGGCTTATAGCTTAATGGGTCAAAAAGCCAATTAAGAATAAGTTGTTTGGTATAAGTTAGCTTATTTCACACTTTCAGCTTGGGCCTTTGGAAAAAGTTGTTTAAAATCAAATTTTGAGTCAACCAGTGCTTTTTGGGCTTATTTTGAACACTTTTTATTATTGGGCCCAAATTTGGCCCAATAAGGTACTGTTTTGGGTTTAGCCCATTTTCTAGGCCCATTAAGGGTATTTAGGTAATTTCACTTTCATTTCTGAGTTACTTAGGTTAAATTAAGCTAGTTTGCAAGTTTTTAGAATTTTTTATGATTTTTGGATTTTTAATAATATTTTAATATTATTTTATTGTTAAAAATTAAAAGTCTGATTTTCTAAGTTTTTATATTTTTCCTAGTATCTAAACACTTAATTAGGAATTTTGCAACTTTCCAAATATTTTTAGATTATCTTAATTATTTTCTAGAATTAATTTAAGTTTTAATTGATTTTAGTAATTTTTAATTGTTTAAAAATAGTTTTTAGTGGTTTTAAAATTTTGATAAATATTTTTTAGCTTAATTAGAGTGTTTTTGAGGTTTACAAACTTTAAGATCTTGTTTGGGATTTTTTAATAATTAAATATGATTTTTAGGGCTTTAATTAGCATTAAAAAATCATTATCTAATTATTTAAAAGGTTTTGGCAAGTTTGGATTTTTTGTAAACTCTTAGAATTTTATTGTGGATTTTTGGTAATTTTTAAGAATTTTTAGGGTAAAATTTTAATTTTAGTGCTTTTTACGGTTTTACGTGTACACCTTTTTCGACTTAGTTTAATCCGTCTTCGTAACCGTCATTCTCTTCTAATCTCATTTCTATTTTTCTTTCTCAACAATATAATCACAAATCTAATCCAAGTCATTACACACATAACACACTAGCCTCCTTGAGAACGAACTCATTTAGGGTCATTTATACACGGTTTTCCTAAATCGTCGTATTCATAACTTACCCTATTTGCTCTCTTTTCCTAAAGAGTAGTAAAATCACTACATCACCTACCGTAGTGCTGTTAGATGATGACATTAGAAGTATTACTTTGAATGTTCTGGCAAGATCATAAAGATATTGCGTCGAGACCTGGAACGAGTTTGAATGAAGACAGAATCAAACCATTGTTTCTTTCCATTTAACATATGTTCAATTAAAGTGAATCTTACATATGACCTACCGCAGTGTTGTTTGATGTTAACACTGGAAGGATTTCCATTCATCATTGTGAATACTAGAGATTATCACTCTGAATTTTCTGGAAATATCACAAGGATAGAGCGTAGGACTTTTGGAAACCTTGGTTTCCTCGAATCTTTTAGCTACTAGGCATAGCTATTGTTCATATGATTATACAATCAAAGCGGAAAAGAACAATAACTATGTAACAAGGTGTTTAGGCACAAAGAACATGAATTAAAACAAATGGATTGTTCATTATATTAATAACAAACAATCACTAGGTGTGTGTACATTGAATCCCACACCTAGTCGACACACACTTTAGGTTTACATTATATATGAAAGTTATGAATAAACCTAGTACCCTTGGTTCCTTTTATAGTGTAAGGAATAGGGTTTACAAGAGATAATATCAAATAAACATGTAAATCTTCTATTCAAATAAACTTATACATAATAAATTCTGCATACTTATCTAAATAGAAGCTTCCAACAACACTTGTCAAAGTTTCTGTCAATGCTTGGATTGCATGTGACAATGCTTGGATTGCACATGACAATGCTTGTCAATGTTTACTTATGTCAACGCCCTATTTGCTCTTGACAACGCTTGATTTGCTCTTGACAACATCTGAACAAATGTCTTCATGTTTTCTTCGTTTTTGAGTTTCTGTCACATCAACTTTTTGACCCAACAATCTTCCCCTAGTTGATGTTGGCAAAACTCTATGTGTATCTCTTGTAAGTTGTACATCATTTTCAAATTGCTTCCCCTCAATTGTAGCATGTATGTCTTCCCCTTTTTTGTCACATCAACAGGGAAGTAAACAATGTATGCAATCTTGAAGATTCTCCAAATGTAGGCGCTGTATAATGATCTTGAAGAAAAATAACTATAATATTCTTGATGTAGAAGTAGAATAAACCAAACCTATGTTCCATATCTTGTACGATGTGATGAAGTATGGAATTAATAGAAAAATCCTCATCCTTTGTGAGACACTAAGCACAATAATGTAACTCCTTCAAGTGACAGAAAATATGTGCATAGAGTACCATAAGAAAAATAAAATATTCCTAGATCTTGTATTACTTCATCAGTAACAATGTAAGCACAAACAAGTTACCTTAAAAGTCCATGACTGGAAGTGCACGACTTTAAGATATGATAGAACATAAACTCGCGAAAATCTTCTTCAACCATCAAACTTACCATAAGAATTCTTCCCCTTAAGCCAACACCTCTTCATGACGACTCTCAATCTTCATATCATATGTAAAAGTAAAAGAAGGATAACTCTTTTGTAAGGCTACCTCGATTACATAATCAAATCCAATAAAGTTCTTCACAAATTGTTGCTAACTCGCATTAAAACCATTAATCCATTTTAAAAATATCCAAGCCATAAATATCAATTTGATATTCTGTATAGAAACGAAGATCCCATGTACCTTTGCGTGTAAATACCTCCTTTTTGTGTGCTAAAAACGTACAAATTTTCTCAAACAGTAGCTATTCTTTTGTTATCCGAGAACCCTCACTGTCCAATATCCTAACCAAATGCATTGTCCAATATCGGACAAAGCCTAACAGCGTTTGAACAAGCCTTTTCTCGAACAACTCATGTCAACGCTTTCTATCAGCGTTAACTTATTCCTTGTCAGCGTCTACGCAAGCCCTGTCAGCGTCTATTTTTGTCAACGTTGCAATCAAACACTGACATCTTCTAGGGCTATGACTCTTGTCAGTGACTGAATACATAAGGTTACCTTTGCATTATCTCACGTGAATAATAACAAACATTCACTTTTGAATGTTACATATCCCAAGTTTCACGTGAAATAATATATGAAAATCCCTATAAATCAGCCATCCCATGCATAACTTTATCTGTTGCCTTGAATATCTATACAATTTAAAACTTATCTTGCCAACTATGATCGTATAAATTATCAAGAGAATACTTACCATGTATTCTTCCAAGAATTACGCAGCATCAACCCATAACATCCCATAAACGCAGACTCATAATTAAATATGTATTGGTTGTATATTCTGGGCAATATAACCTTCACGTGATATATAGCATTTATCTTGGAGCAACATTCTGTATAAGTCACAGTTAACAGCAAAAATTTGCACTTTTCTTTTGCAGCAAGTCATATGACCACACGTGATCTTAATCCGTTCTGTAGGCATCTTGTGTACCATCCTTCACATGCCAGTACCCAAAACTTGAGATTGCCTTTTTAGAAGATTTGAACAGATCGACCATGGAAACGTTCTTCAAACTGCTGCTTCAAACCAATGAATACCATCTAGGGTTTCTAGATAAAAACCCTAAAATGAGAATATATCATATATTCAATTATGCATGTGTGATAACTGTAATGATTCACGATCTCCAATAACATTAGGGTTCATCATTAGTTAAGAACTAACTCACCAAAGCTAATGTAATTGATGCCCTTACAAACAGCAACATGTCCCCTTTTATGTATAGAATCGATCTAGGGTTTAGAGAAACCCTAAATCATGATTTTATGCAAATCTGAAAATATGAAAATCACCACTGCTGCCAACTTTGACGCCTAATAACTTTTGATTAAGGGCTAACCTGGACAATCCCTCTGGTGGACGTTTAGATATATATGTATAGAACACACACAAGAAATTTCGTGACGATCCAACGGTCCAGTCAAAAGTTATGACCTTCTGAATACTGTTGCGCACACAAAATCATCCAGAAAAACCCTAGACGGATTTTTCTTCTTTTCACCATACACGAACACCTTGTTGGTCCTAGCATCACAAGCCACGAGGCTCTGATACCAGCTGTGGAAACCTTGGTTTCCTCAAATCTTTTAGCTACTAGGCATAGCCATTGTTCATATGATTATACAATCAAAACGGAAAAGAACAATAACTATGTACCAAGGTGTTTATGCACAAAGAACATGAATTAAAACAAATGGATTTTTCACTATATTAATAATAAACAATCACTAGATGTGTGTACATTGAATCCTACACCTAGTCGACACACGCTTTAGGTTTACATTGTATATGAAAGTTATGAATAAACCTAATACCCTTGGTTCCTTTTATAGTGTAAGGAATAGGGTTTACAAGAGATAATATCAAATAAACATTTAAATCTTCTATCAAATAAACTTATACAGAATAAATTATGCATACTTATCTAAATAGAAGCTTCCAACAACACTTGTCAAAGTTTCTTTCAATGCTTGGATTGCATGTTACAATGCTTGGATTGCACATGACAATGCTTGTCAATGTTGACTTCTGTCAACGCCCGATTTGCTCTTGACAACGCTTGATTTGCTCTTGACAACGCCTGAACAAATGTCTTCATGTTTTCTTCGTTTTTGAGTTTCTGCCACATCAACTTTTTGACCCAACAGGACTCTATAAATTATCGCTTGTGTTCTAATGATGAACAACAATTGATATATGGAATAAGTGTCCTAATGAGATTTTTGATGAATCTCGTTGGCTCTAGACTCTATACGTGCACGTTTATTTGGTGATTGGAGGCTAGAGCAGACTGCCACCTTTTCAATATCTACTATCTCGGAGTGAGAAAGTCGATAGAAATGAGTTGAAGTCCGTGACAATAAAACAAACTTCCTTTGGGAAGGGTTGTGCATTGCACCACTGTTCTCAATACTTGAACATCTCGAAAGATAATTCATAGTAAAGAGTGAATCATGCAGTTTTGTTCTATTGATTAAGTCGTCAATTTATTTCTTGGAACAAGTTTGAATCAATTAAGAATCAAACCATTGTTCCTTTCTAGTTGACACAAATTTGATTCATATAGAGTCTCACAAGTTACCTACCGCAGTGCTGTTAGATGATGACACTAGAAGGATTTCCATTCGTCATTGTAAATACCAATTAGTATTACTTTGAATGTTCTGGCAAGATCATAAAGATATTGCGCCGAGACCTAGAACGAGTTTGAATCAAGACAGAATCAAACCATTGTTTCTTTCCAGTTAACATATGTTCAATTCAAGTGCATCTTACATATGACCTACCGTAGTGTTGTTTGATGTTAACACTGGAAGGATTTCCATTCATCCTTCTAAATACTAGATAGTATCACTCTGAATGTTCTGGCAATATCACAAGGATAGAGTGTGGGACTCTGTTAATTATCGCTTGTGTTCTAATGATGAACAACAATTGATATATGTAATAAGTGTCCTAATGAGATTTTTGATGTATCTCGTTGGCTCTAGACTCTATAAGTGCACGTTTATTTGGTGATCAGAGGCTAGAGTAGACTGTCACCTTTTCAATATCTACTATCTCGGAGTAGGAAAGTCGATAGAAATGAGTTGAAGTCCGTGACAAAAAACAAACTCTTTTGAGAGTAGCTTGAGTAGGTTGGGAAGGGTTGTGCATTGCATCACTGGGTCCATGATGCTTTGTCTTCAATACCAGAAATCATTTAAGTGATTCTGATAGTAGATGTGTTGACCTGGTTTCTACCTAGGTTGTATGGAGGGCTGCTTTCTTTACACCCTTTATCCTTACATTTATTTTTCATTCTTCAACCCCTTCAATGCTTACCAAGACGTCATAACTAGCACCTTGTTGTGATTGTTCCAGTGCTAGCTTAAGTCATTAGTCAGCATTTTTCCCGTACACTCAACTACTCCATCTTTCCTAAGGACTTCTAAGTTCTAATGGATTATCCGTGGGAAGATCCCTCCGATTCTGGTTGGATCATAGGACGAATACCTAACCACCTTTTGACACCAATACCGTCGTGAATTAATTTGTTGAATGGTATAGATATTGTAACAAGAAAAACAATTGAAAAAAAATCAAGGTGTAAATGAATTTGATGTTTACACCTTGATAGTTTTCTATATCACCAAAAATGCCCCCACCCCCTACATATGTGCATCATAAAATGAAAGATATTTGCACATATTAGGAAGAGAAAGCACTTATATCTAAGATCTTGTCCAAAAATGGAACATTTTGATCACATTTTATCACTGTTCTCCCCCTCAGAAATTGGATGAGTTTGTGAAATTTTTGATATACTAGTGATGTAAGATGGAGAGAATAATGTTTCATGAAAATTTTGGAACTATATTATGAGATTTTTATACTCCCCTCGAAAAAAAATCTGATTAAAATAGGGGAGTATATGAGTACACAATTTTGAAAGAATTTGAAAATGTCTTTTGAAAACATCTTGAAAAATTGTGCTCAAAACCGAGAAAAACTGAATTTCCTGTTGTTGAGGAATAATGTACATAAATGAACATTTTCCTTGTGTTCATGAGCTTAAAACTTTGAATGTTTTAATATAAGCCCATGACCGAGAAAAATTAATTTCTCGTTGTTGAGGATAAGTCATAGACTTTCCTTTATTTGGGGACCGGGTTATAGTCTAACATGTGACAATAGGCCATTGTTCATGAGCATTAAAATTTTGAATATTTTTATAAAAGCTCACAACCGAGAAAAATTAATTTCTCGTTGTTAAGGATAAGTTATCAACCGAGATAAACTTTCCTTTATTTGAAGTCCGGGTCACAGTCTGAAATATGACTGTGAGCCATTTACATGAGCTTCAAAACATGGAATGTTTTTAATCGAAAGCTCATGACTAAGAAAATTTTATTTTCTCGTTATTAAGGATAAGTTATCATCCGTGATCAAGTTTCCTTTCTTGAGGCACGAGTCACAATCTAAAGTAATTGTAAAACATTTGAAGAAAATAGAAATGACATGTTTTGAAAATATTTGAACTTTCATTCGAGCTTTAGTATACCCCGTGTCATTATTGAGTGACATTTCTAGGTGCATCCATATTATCGAAATTGAAAGACATGTCGAAAAGATTCTTTTTGGTATTTTAAAAGATTTTTTTGATTTTTGATTTTATTTTTCTATAGATATTTACATTTTATTTTATTTTTTGGATTTGTCAAGTTTTTCGGAAATAATAAAAAATAGACTTCTGAACAACAGAAGAAGGTGATATCGAATGTACAGATATGGGACCCTTTGAAGAAGAAGTAGGTTTAGAATTCGTTGTTTTACCTGCAATAAATGAAGAAAAATTTGCACATATACCAGAGTTAGGTGTAACAAATTTCTTTTCAACATTCAGAACACCCGCATTGGTGCTGGAGCAGGTTTCAACACTCTTCTTTATTAGAATCCACTGAAGACCAACTTCCTTTAAAATCTGATCCGTTGGTTTCCATTGAAGACTAGATTTAGGGGTAGTTTTCTCTTGCCCAACGGAAGACTTGTTTGATGAGAAACTAGTTCATGTATTGATCCGCCTTTTAGGTACCTTGGCATTGCTTTTCTTAGCAAGGGGTTTGAATCTTCTAGATGTCATATTAGATTCTACATTCTTTCTCTGTGAGAAGGCACGAGAATTTACCTCATAGAGGTATTGCAGAATGCAATGAGCATGATTTCTATTATGAATTCCCTTATTGCATGTGGGGCATACATGGATTTTAGGATTCCAAAAGTCCTTGTGTACCTAGGTTTTGTTGACCGTTCAGACACCGTGTTCGATACACGACTACTCATTCGTGGATTCCAATTCCTAGGTTGCTAGTAAGGGAGCCTAGGTTTTAGTTGATTACCATTATGAGTGTGTTCAAATCTAGCAGAAGTTGGTGTAATAGGTTTTGAATACGCAGGTTTTTCTTTCCGAATCTTCCCTTTTTCCTTAGCATCCTCGAGGTTGGAAGTGGCAAGTGCGACTTTTCTAAACGGAGGCACACAGGGTGAGATGACTGGTTTTGGACCACATGGTTGCACATCAGTCTTAGGAGGTAACCTAGATACATGGGAAGGCGGTTTTCCTAAGATAGATGGCTTTGGCACTTTGTAAGCATTGGGTTGTCTAACAACTGGTTTTACAACCTTAGATTCCACATTATTTCTACCCATCTTTCCAACGAGTTTCTTCAACTCAGCTATTGCTATGTCTTTATCTTGCAACTGAGCTTTCTAATCAGTAATTTCCATTCTCTTTTCGATCAATTCTCGAAATGATTCAGATAGCTTTACTTGAAAATTGCTATCATTTGGAAATTTTCCAAACTTGTTTTGGAAGGCAAGTTCAAGAGAATGGCAATGTTTCTGAAGGAAATCATATCGGTGTTAAAGAATCGTAAGCTCCTTTTTATTAACGTTTGTTGAAGGCTCAATTTCACGACGTTCACCTCCTAACTGAGCGTGCAACCGTTCAATTTTTTGTTGCATGTCATTGTAAGCTTTATCATACGAAAGTTTTTCATCTTTACATTCCTCACATTTTTTGACATATTTATTCCAAAGATCAATAAATTTGTTATCCTTTGTAGTGACATGAGACTCCATTTTCTCTTTCTTACGATCAAGCTTATTCTGGAGGGATTCATTATCCGACACAAAGATGTTTACCATAACAGGGTTACAATCAACACAATCACCACTGTCACTTTCTTTCGAGAGAAGTGCAAGATCGCTTTTAAAAACTTTAATTCTATCACGGGATTCATCAGCCTCCTTTGCCATAGATTTAAAGTCTTCAACAAAGTTGGTTGCTTCTTTCGGAAAAGCGTTTTCAAAATTGCTTATCCTAGTGTCTACTTGATTAATAAGCGGATTGATTTCATTTTGAAGCACTTTTTGAACCTCGATTTGAACGGGTGATGTATAGTTTCCTCTAGTTATTTTGGAATTAACAACACGTTTAAGAACGACATAGTTGTCTTTTACCTTGTTGAGAAATCGTCGTGCCACGCTCGATTTAGGATGATCATCCGACAATTCCTCACTTGGTATCAAAAACATTTCAGTACTTGTAATAGATCGAACACAAGTTGTTGGAGGGTTAACTTTCGGATAATAAACCGGTGTGATTTCTTTGTTAAGCTTCTGCAATCGTAAACGACTCTCTTCGGAAAGTTCAACGGTTTCCTCTGAATCATGCACATTGGGAGGATCATGTTTATCTAGTAATACATTACCATTATATAGACTTTGTTAGGTGCTCTTAGCATGCTTAAGATATTCTGGATTGGGAGGAACAGGAAAACCTAAAGCCAATTTGTAACACGTGTAATTTATCTCATTCACTTTTGGTGCGAGCATTTTTATCGTCTGCATAGATTGGCCACGTTTTACCAAAAGGTTGTCTAATTCCCTGATCCTCTCTTGAGCATTTCAAAAATCCTCAAGAAGCCCATCTTCTCGAATTTGAAATCATGTTTCATCTTTTTTCGTTCTTCTTTTAGATCTAAAATAATAGATTTTCAGTTGAAAGCTGTTTATTAAGAACGGTGTTTTCATCATTCAATTCGCTTATATTTTTAGCACAACTTAAATGTAAGGCATTTAATTTCTTACTGGTGTATTTTTCTTGATAAACCGATGCAGTATGAGCTTGTTCAAGTTCCTTAATTTTAGCATGATGAATCTCACACCTTTTCTCCCTTTCCTTATATCCTGCAAGCTCAGTGGTTAGTTTGGCATTAGTTTCTCAAAACTTATTGTTGACCACCTTGACATGATCAATGTTCTTAGCAAGCTTATCGAATAATGATTTATAATACGTATGCGTCTCATTAGGAAGGGTTGCAGGTTGGGCGACTTGATCTACACTAAGGTCCACACTGGGCGCATTAGAAATAATATTACTATTATTCGTTTGGTCCCCATGTGTCTCAGTGTGAGACTCAAGTATCTCAGTATACTCTTCCTCCTGATTAGACATATTTTATATCTCATTATCATCAAAACGTGGGTGTACCTCAGAGGAACCGTCTGAACCATAGACAGGAGTTTTGTTAACATGAATTCCCGAGGTTGATGCTTGCTGCAAATTTGTCATCAAGATGGAGTTAGCAGTCACCTCCTCTTCCTCAATATAGTCTGTAGATGCCATGAGATCAAACTCTTCAGCTTGAAGTGGGATTCCTGCTTCTTCCTATTGTGCTATGAGAAGCTGAGTCTGGAGATAGGCAGCATCCCGCTTCTTTCTGGCAGTGCAATCACTATTCTCAATACCCGCAGCATGAATGTCTTGTTTATATGTTATTGTAGAAGTCGTGTGTAAACTAGGATCACAATTTTTAGAAAGCAGAATTAGGAACGTGTGTTGTTGACGAGAAATTTGGTTGAAATCCCCTAATTTTTCTAATTCAAGTTTTCGGAATTCTTGAAAAACTACTAATAATCTCAGAATAAACACTTCTGAAAAAGATTTTCGGAAAAAATCTATAAATGATTCTCGGAATAACTTGTTAAAATGATTTTCGTAATGTGTAAATGTTTTGATTTTCTGAATAAGCAAATGTTTTGGTTTTCCGAATGTATAAATGATTTGGTTTTCGGAATAATCAAGTGTTTTAGTTTTCGGAATGTATAAATGTTATGGTTTTCGGAATGAGCCAATCTTTTGGTTTTCTGAATAAGGCAGCGTTTTGGTTTTCGGAATAAGCAAAATACTTGAGATTCTTGAAATGATTAGCTTCAATAATATTTTGGGAATAAAAGCCAATATTCTGAAAATGATTTGTAAAACCGAGGCCGACTTTACTCAGACACAAGGTTACTGGTCTTCAATAAACACGTCGAAAATGACCCAAATGACCAAAAAATTTGCGATTTTGACCAAATCAAGTAACCCAAATCACTACCACATCTATGTAGTCGATTTGTCTACAAACTTAAATCACAAAAACGCAAAAACAAATTCAAGATTCGAGCTTGATTATCCTTAAAACCCAAGAAAATATATCGACTAGAACAACAGCAAACCGCTAACCACAAATCCCTTGGCGAATGATACCACTTGTTAGATTATATCACACGACTAATTAATCAATAAAGATATGAAGATTAAAAAAAGATTAGATTAAGAAGAAAAAAGTAAAACAAAGAGTTGTGAATTCCTAGTGAGAGAAAGACATGATGTTTCTCTCTCTAAAACAATAAAATGGAAAACACACACACACATGAGGATGGTTAGCCCTTTTATACTAGGCTTAGAAGTTTAGGTGGCCTTCCTCATTTGTGTGTTCGGAATTAATTCCCGTTACATACATAACAATAACATAGAACTCTTGACACCGTTGAATAGCATTTTCTACGAGCTTCGCAATGGTATATTATATGACCATCACTTTAAATACTTCTAACAATATTCGTACTATATAACGAGAAACTGGAGGAACGCAAACGGTAGTGAAAGCTCAAGAGTCGTGATTCAAGACCACATACTGAAATAAAGGAAGAAACCTCAAGAACATCTAAAGACAAAGACTTCTGATACTCTGATAATCAATGGAGATTGTTAACAAGCTTTCAAGACAACGCAAAGTATGAGTATATGGGGAAAGACACAAGAACACAAGTTGGCAAAGTTTCAAGATCAAGTCATGGTAAAGATCATAGATCCAAGATCACAAGTCATGAAAGGAACTATGAAGGAACTCTCAAGACAACGAGCCTCAAAGTCTTCAACAACAAAGAAGTGAAGTCACATATTACATGGCCACCTCTTAGGGGGAGATTGTTAGCCATATTTAAAGTGATGGTCAAAGAAGTGAAGTCACATATTATATGACCACCCCTTAGGGGGAGATTGTTAGGAGTATTTAATGTGATTGTCATATAATATACCGTTGTGAAGCTCGTGGAAAATGCTATTTAATTGTGTCGAGAGTTTCAAGTTATTATTGGTAACGGGAATTAGTCTGGAACACACAAATGAGGAAGGCCTCCTAATCATGTAAGCCTTAGTATAAAAGGCAAATTCCTCCTCAGTTGTGTGTGTGTGCTTTCCATTTGTTTTGTTTTAGAGAAGAGAAACATCATGTCTTTCTCTCACTAGGAATTCACAACTCTTTGTTTTACTTTTCTCTTCTTAATCTAATCTTTCTTTTTTCTTTTAATCTTCATCTCTTTATTATTTAATTAGTCGTGTGATATAGTCTAACAGAAGATCAATGACCTTTTTCCTTCCTTTTTTTCCTTTGCAAACCGGCGGCACCAAGAGAGAGAGAGAGACTAGGGTTTCTTTAATTTTTTTGAAAACTTGTCAAATGAATTCCCTGGAGTCCTTCTTGTTACAAGTTAAATTGGTAATGGGCCGGGCTTGGCCCATTCATGTTTCTTCTCTCATATGGTCGGCCAACAAACACCCCTTAGTATATATTATGTTCTCATTTTCGTGTTTTATTTAATCTCGTGTATTATCATTCGTGACGCGTGTTCGTGTTTTAAACTTGTGTTAATTCTTGTCGTGCATTATTTATTATACGTAAATACTTGTGAATAATAAATAAATAATATACGTGATACTTGTATTTATACATTAAATATTCATGACTAAGTATCGTGTATTAATTAATTATAAGTTTTAATTAATCCGTGTTTTCGTGTATTTAATGTCTTCATGTATTTTATGCGGGTTTTATAGTTTCCCCTTCTTTGTGTTTGAAGGTGTTGTATTGAAGCTTTAAGTCCATTATTCTTGTTTCTTAGACATCATAACGTCCTTTGTGATATAATAGAAGGTCCTCTCATGTAGTTTTAGCTATTTTACAATTCACTATAGAATTCATTTGATCATCTGGAAGCACGGACATGATGAGACTTTTGAGACGCTGATCAAGGTTAGCAGCTTTTGTCTCATCAGCAGTCCATTGTGATTCAGGTTTTATATTGTCCCCAACCATGGGAACAAATGGACCATTTTCTATGATTTTAAGAAATTGAGGTTCGATTCCAACCATGTGGACAAGGAACCTTTTCTTCCAATTAGTGAACTTTTCTACCTCTAGAACAGGATCAACATTGAGTGCGTCACCCCTGTACTCTAGGGTTTGTGGTATAACTTGAACCATGTTGGATCTTGATTTTAGAACCCGTTTTAAAATCCATAAGATCATTAAATGCACGAAATTACGATTAAATTTAAACTTTTAATTAATTAATATACGACATGAATCATGAACATTTAATACGAACGTTACATATAATAATTAATTATTATAAGTATTAAGTATGAAAACATGAATATTAATGCACGATAAGTATTCACGTAAAATACTTAAATAAGACAGAAAACGTGAACATTTAATTACAAGTATTATATATATTATTAATACACGATAAATGTTTACGTAGAATATCTAATTCACGACATTTGAAACACGAACATTCACGAATAATAATTAAACATGAAAAATTGTATGGTTTTGGTCTTGGGCTTGTGTTTAGCCGCGGAAAGAAGGAAGAGGGAGGGCCTCATGGCCCGACCCATTTTGTAATCCAATTTATTAAACAATTAGAGAAGAGTTATTTTGGATACCATATTTTTTCTTGGATATGAGGGGACTCATCCCTACCATCCATTTCATTTTCATCCAATGGATGAGATTAAATATATATTTTATTTTATACTTATTTTTTATATGATATTAGTATCATATATGATAATTTTTGAAAACGGGAAAAAAATGAAGAATTTTTTTTTTCAAAAGTGTATCATATAACATATCTATAGAAGGATAATTAAATGCTCTTCGTAACTGTATGTTTTTTTCGCATAACGATTAACGGTTTAAGAGATATTAATTTTTTAAAAAAGAGGGTGAAAATATATTTTGTGTTTAATCTTATCCATTGGATTAAAATAAGACGAATGGTGGGGATGAGTCCCCTCATATCCAAGGAAAAGTATGGTATCCAAATGAACATAAATCAAACAATTAACCTCTAGGGATTTACATAATATCACTTTTAGAAAAACACAAAGAAACCCTACTTGGTCTCCTCCTAGTCGCGACACAAGCAAGAACACAAGGGAGAGATTTTTGGTTGTTGATCTTGGGTAATTATGTGTTTGTGTTCGCATTTCAATCCTAAATCCATCCACGCATTTGGTATTAATCGCATCTTAATCTTTTTAATCTTTTTATTTTAATTATGATCATATGTTCATGAATCTTTAAAAACATTAATTAAAACATGTTATAGAAAAAGATTAAAACAAGATTAAGGCGGGTTTTTTTTTGGTTTTGTTCTGATCGCACGCAAACCGAGACCACGTAGGGTCTCAGTGGTGTTTGTTTTCCACCAGCCGTAACCCCTTTAGGGTCGGCGTTGGTTTTGGTTTGCACAGCCGCAACCCCAACTGCTCAAACAGTAGGGTGCGTGGCCCAAACAGTGGGAACCGAGACCTTAAAGGTCTCGGTGGGTATGCAGTGGGCAGTAGGGGAACGAATGACAGCAACAGTGGCAACCTTGCTTAGCCACGGGCTGCGCAGGCAGCGCCAGTGGCACCGGGCAGCAGGCCGGTGGCTGGTGGGTGTTCGGTCGCAAGCCACAACCGTAAGGATGTGGTGTTGCGTGGACTTCGAGGCGACACCGAGACCTCCATGGTCTCGGTGGAGTTTCGATTGGGGTTCGGTTAACACCAAAACACGCAAGGGGGTGTTTGGCTAAGCTTTTACAAATGCATGTATTCAAAAATATTTATTAATTAATTTAATTAAGACATGGTTAATTAAATTTATTAATGTGTATGACTTAGGATAAAATTTATTTAAATAAAATCATGTTATTTTGTATGTTCATTTTATTTAAATAAAACTTATGATAAAATAATTATTTACATAATTATTCATGTACATTTAAATTAATTAAAACTTAGCTTAATTAGTTTACATTATTTTAAGGTAAAGTTTAATTACATTAATCATGCAATATTATTAATTAATAATAACTTATGATAACATGTAATATCATTATTAATTAATAATTATAAGTTAAGCCTAAGTATTTAATCATTATTAAACTTTACAATATAATTAAACATGACATATTATAAGCTTATTAAAACTATATGTTATATCATTTAATTATTTAATAAGCCTACGATTAATTATGGAAACATATATATATGGGAATATACTAGATATGATAACATGATAATTATGGAAATATACTAAATATGGTAACATGCTATTTAAGAGAAACATGCTAAATATAGAAACTTTCTATTTTTGGAAACTTACTAATTATGGAAACATTCTATTTTTAGAAACTTACTATTTAAGGAAACTTTCTATTTTTGGAAAGTTACTATATATGTAAACCTGCTTTTTTTTAAGTTACTATATATAGAAACCTTCTATTTTTATAAAGTTACTCATTATGTTATAACAAGTACTATAACACTTAAAACATGAAATACATGAATCTAAAACACATGAAAATGGGGTATTAAAATTACTACGTAACGGTCCATTTATCAAAATGGGGTATTAAAATTATGGTATCAGAGCCAAGGTTTCGACCTGTAGGCTCTTAAAATTAACCTGTGAGTAGTGGGTAGTGTTAGCCCTATATTTTATATAGTCGAACAAGAATGTAATAGGTCATCTCAGTCGTTAAATGGTCTTGTATTGTAATAGGTTAGTCGGGAAAACCGGGCTTGGACTTTAAGCTAATATTGTATAAGTTAGGGGCGTAAGCCCAAAACAAAGCCAAGCCCGGCCGAAGATGAAGCCCACAAAGGCCTTAGAGCCGTGGGGTATATAACCCTCTTTCACATGTGAAAGAGGGTGTTGGTTCATTTCATAAAACACATAGTTTTAGTGTAAACCTTCCACTTCTCTCTCTACTTTCTCTCTCTACTTTTCTTCTCTTTCTCTCTCTAAGAATCTTGTGTTATGGATTAAATGGGAACAACATTTGGTATCAAGAGCCTATTGTGGATAGGTGATTGAAGATTCGTGTGTGGTGTTCTTGAATTTTCGTGGCCTTTTTTGATCTTCATCTCACGTCCAAAACTTTTTTTTTTGTGTTTTTTATAGTCTTTTCTTGATACAAATCATCTACATACTAGTATTAGTGATTTGGGTATCTTGGTTTTGGCTAAAACACAAATCTTTTGGATCAAAAGTTGCGAAATTTCTTCTTGTTCTTCATTCCGAAATTCTAGCAGAAACTTCCATCGGAAAGTACAAATTGTACTTGGGCTTCCATCGCAATAACCTTACCATCGGAAAGGGTTTGGTTCTACATTGGGATCGTTGGATTTTGTTACTTATTCCGATCTGGCATTGCGATCGTACTTTGCGATCTGGATTCCGACGGGTATAAGGAAGTACTTTATGTCGTTACTCTGCTTGAATCTTGTCAGCCACTTTGCGATCTGAGTATTCCGATAGACTTTGCGATCTGAGTATTCCGATAGACTTTGCGATCTGAGTATTCCGATAGACTTTGCGATCTGAGTATTCCGACAGGCTTTGCGATCTTAGCATTGCGATCTGAGCATTGCGATAGAGCATTCCGATCTTAAAGTGCATTGCGATAAGACATTCCGATCTGAACATTGCGATAGAACATTCCGATCTGAACATTCCGATGGACATTTCGATGGATATTTTGTTTGAGTAATTTTTAGACTTAGCCACTATCTAGACTAGTTTCGGAACGTAGTTTACACGAAGATTAAAAAAAAAAAAAAAAAAAAAAAAATTTGGCGATACAAAATTTTTCGGCTTACCGTTTTGTCAGACTGAGGAATTTATTGTCGGACTGAGAAAAAAAATTTTTCTGGAAATTTCGGAATTTCAATTTTAACCACACATCATCACAACAAATCCACTAAGATCTGCAATTCATTCACAAGTATTCACCATGTCTAACAACAACATCAACATTGCAACTGCTAATCAAATTCGTTTGGAACAAGGTGGCAACGGTAATCCACCTGTGCTCACCGCCGGTTGTTACGTTCAATGGAGATCTCGTTTTCTCAGATTTCTCGACGGAAAAGAAAACCGAACCGCTCTTCGTCACTGCCTTGAGAATCCACCTCCGGTTTTTGAATTCAAACCAATTACCACACAGGCAGAGGATGGTACTTCATCAACCATACGAGCTATGGAGGATTTTGACACATGTTCTGCTGAGAAAAAGAAACTCCTCCAAGCTGAAGCTGATGCTGTAAACTTCATACTCACTGGAATTGATAACGACATCTATTCCACAGTTGATGCATGTCCTAATTCTATGGAAATGTGGAATGCAATTCATCGATTGAAGCAAGGTGAGTCGATCAATGTTCAAGATCTCGAGACTAATCTACTTTGGGAGTTTGGAAAATTCACATCTGAAGATGGTGAATCCATTGACTCATATTACTCGAGATTCTATAAAATGATGAATGAGCTTGTCAGAAATCAGTGCACCATCTCCAATCATCATGCCAATGTTCAGTTTCTACTTCAACTCAAACCGGAATGGCAAAGGTTTGTGACTTTGGTCAAACAAAGGGAGGATATCAAGACTATATCTTACCACAAACTTTATGATATCTTGAAACAACATCAGAATGAAGTGAATGAACTACGGGCTGAAAAGGCAGAACGGTCTGCTAATTCTATTGCTTTTGTCGCTGCTACTTCAACGAAACCCGTTCCCCGTCAACAACCACCTACTCATTCCTCAAAGTCATCAAGCTCATCCACCAAACCTCTAGTTGCTGCTAAACACAAAGCAAAAGCAATTGTCCCCACTCCACCTCCAAAGTATGACACCGAGTCAGATAGAGACAGTGATGATGAACAAACTTCAAGGGACAAGAATATTGAAGAACTCATGTCTTTACTCACCACAACTTATAAGAAGATCTACAAACCTACCAACAACAACCTCAGATCATCATCCAATGCTAGATATAAGGAAGTTGATCATGCACCTAGGTATGATCGTGATGCTAGGTATGATAATCAGAGGATGTTGAATCAAGTTGGGGCTAGAGATACTTTAGGCACTCCGGTGGTGCAGAAGACTGGGATTCAATGCTTCAACTGCAAGGGATTTGGGCACATGGCTAGGGAATGTAAGAAGCCAAAACGGGTTAAGGATTCGGGATATCACAAGGAAAAGATGTTGCTGTGCAAGAAAGAAGAAGCAGGAATTCCACTCACAGCAGATGAAGTTGACTGGCGTGATGTCACTGATGATGAAGCCGATGATCAAGAGTTAGAGGCACAATATGTGTACATGGCAAAGATTCAAGAAGTATCCCAGAGACTGATGATACTTCTGGACCCATCTATGATTCTGAGCCACTTGAAAAGGTACCATCACATGATAACTATAATGTGTTTGCTAATGAACGACGACATCCTGAGCAACCCGAAAGCATCAATGACACATATGTAATGGACACGGAGGATAGCAATATCTCTACGGATTCACAGCATATGTGTAATGATGACAGAAAATTTGTTCAGGATACTGACTCGGATGAGGACCGTGATTTGCTTGCGTCTATAATTGATTCTTTAAAACATGAAATTGAGGTAAACAAAGATGCTAATAAACGTTTGAAGCAAGCAAACACATCCTTAGCCGAGGAGATAGACAGGCTTAAAGAGTGTGATTATGTAAAAGAAGTTGATCGACGGGTTGCAATAGCTAATGGTTTGGTATATGAACGTAAGGTGCTCAACGAACAATATTGTTCTGAAGTAACACACGAAATTCATATGTCAAAACAGAAGATATCGGAACTTGAAGAACAACTGCTGCTACATAAACTCCAAATTACTGAATTAGAGTCGGTTAACAAATAACAAACTGAGCTTTATAAAACTCGTGAAGAAAAGGATATTGAAAAAATTCTTGCTTTGGAAAAGAGAGTCGACACGTTAAACAACATTGTTTACAAAACGGGTCAGTCTATTCAAACTATGAATATGCTCAATAGAAATATGAAAACGAGTTTTGTCAAGCCTGTATATCTCAAGAAAGCTCAAAGTACCAAGCCTGCTCTTTATGATATCGGTTGTTATGTTGATAATCTTGCTCTTATGCTTTCCCCTGACTGCGACGAAATCATTCGTCAACAAGAAGAAAGTCGATCAAACTTAGGTGATTTAATAAACCTTTCTGATTCTAACAATCATATTAAGTTTTTCCCTCAAAAAGAACTTTCAAAAGAACAAAAGATGTATAATAGTGTTCCACCACCAAGTGATGAACCACAAATGAAAGTTTCTTTAAAAAGGAGTTTCAAAAAGCAATCAATTTTGTTAGAAAAACGAATTTTGGATGAAAAACGTAAATGGGATGAGAAAAGCAAAAGTGTTCAGCAATTTGAGTTTATAAAACAAGGGGTTTTAAATTTGTACAAAGGTGTCGTCGACTATGAAAAGGTTTCTAGGGATACCATTTGGAATATTAAACCTAACCCACAAGTAGAAGTCGTCATTCAACAATGCATTGTTCCAACCATTGATGATCTTTCAAAAAATGTGGAAATGTTTTATAATGCTCTCACTGAAGAAATGTTAACTGATTTAAGCTATGTCAAATCTCTTGAAGATGAAGTTGATTTTCTTCAAATTAAATTAAAGACACAAGAACACCAACTTTCTAACGAAATTGATCGACTTTCTAAAGAATATTTTTATGCTGACCATATGAATGCTATACTTGGTGTGTATACCGATCTGGATCAATATTGTCATGTAGCATGTCTAGTGTCAGAATCGGACGCGAAATGTCGCAATCTTGAAGTAGAGCTTTCGAAACAAATTCAGTCATATAACAAACTTTCGAAAAGTTTTTCTCAACATGAGAAACACTCCATTTCTCTTGAACTTGCTTTACAAAAAGGTGAAAAATCTCATAATCATAAAAAGTGTCAAGAAATGTCAGCTTCTTCGTTTCGTTTACTAAATGAAAAGGATTTCGAAATAAATGATTTGAAAGCTCAGCTAAAAGAAAGGGACATAGCCATAAGTGAGTTACAGAAACTCATTGAGAAAATGAAAGGAAACTCTGTTTTGGGTAAACCATCCGCTGTTCGCCAACCGAATGCGGTTAAATGCCCTAAATCATCTATTTTGGGACAATCCCCACAGACTTTGCCTAAGATAGGAAATGATAAGAGCACTAATGTGATAGCACCTGGAATGTATAAGATGAACACTAGGTCCACTCAAACTGGAACAACGCAGTTACCTCAGAATACTAGGAAAACTAATCAACGTGTGTCTTCTTCTACAGGAGTAAATCCCACTACTAGTGTTAGCGGACCACAGCTTAAGAGCACTAGAGTTGAAGATAGAGTCATGCCTAACAATAGTCAAGGGAAGAAGAATGAAGTAGAAGATCACCATAGGAATTTTAAGTTTTATAAGAATAAAACGTCTGTAACTGCATGTAATGACAGTTTAAATGCTAAGACCTCGAATGTTGAATTTGTTTGTGTTGAATGTGGCAAATGTGTTCGCACTTTCAATCATGATGCTTATGCTCTTAATTATAATGGCGTGAATACTAGAACTAGGAAGCCTATTCGTATGCCCACTAGTACTAGTAAACCCACAAGAACTTTGAACCAATCCACTGAGCAACCACTTAAGAAACTAGGTGCGTTAGAATCCACTACTCTACGTAAGCAAAGCAGGTTAAAGAAGCTTTATGAGAACATGATTAGGACATGTACACGGGGGTATTCAAGATTTACACCACCTGGATACAAATGGGTACCTAAGACAACCCCCATTCTAATTGGGTCTATGAATGTTAGCTTGCCTTTAGAATCTAGGTCCACTACTATTTTGGAACCCGTTTCTATCAAGGGCTCCCATTTGTCAAATGCTACATTGTCTTCTAATTCTTCTGCAGCTCGTCGAACTCATCCTATTCATAATGGACTCCGGGTGCACAAAGCACATGACGGGCAATCTCAAGCTTCTCATTAACTTCGTGGAGAAGTTTCTGGGTACGGTACGGTTTGGAAATGATCAATTTGCACCGATACTCGGATATGGAGACTTGGTTCAAGGGAATATCACTATAAAACGGGTTTATTACGTCGAGGGACTGAATCACAATTTATTCTCGGTTGGTCAATTTTGTGATGCGGATTTGGAAGTGGCTTTTCGGAAATCTACTTGCTATGTTAGAGACTACGATGGGAATGACCTTCTTACAGGTTCTCGTGGTTCTGATCTCTACACAGTAACTCTTCAAGACACATCTTCAACAAATCCAATTTGCTTAATGGCTAAAGCTTCATCATCTCAAGCATGGTTATGGCATCAACGATTGTCACATCTCAACTTTGACACCATCAACTTGCTTTCGAAGAATGATATTGTGACCGGTCTTCCTAAGTTGAAATTCGTCAAAGACCATCTTTGTTCTTCTTGTGAGTTGGGCAAAGCAAAACGGAAGTCTTTCAAAACAAAGACTACCCCTAGCTCAAAAGGACGATTGGAACTTCTACACATGGATTTATGTGGTCCCATGCGTGTAGAGAGTATTAACGGGAAAAAGTATATTCTAGTGATTGTTGATGATTACTCTAGATACACATGGACTTTCTTCTTAAGGTCCAAAGATGAAACACCAGAGGTTCTCAAAAACTTTCTCAAGATGATACAACGCAATCTTCAAGCTCAAGTCTTAACCGTAAGAACGGATAGGGGTACTGAATTTTTGAACAAGAACTTGCAATCTTACTTTCAAGAAGAAGGCATCGAACATCAAACGTCTATTGCTCGAACTCCTGAACAAAACGGCGTTGTTGAAAGACGGAACCGTACTTTGGTTGAGGCTGCTCGAACAATGCTTTCTGCTTCAAAATTACCGCTATTCTTCTGGGCTGAAGCAATTGCCACTGCCTGTTATACTCAGAATCGTTCTCTCCTCATCCCTAGACATGAAAAGACACCTTACCACATCATCAATGGCAGGAAACCTACTGTCAAATTCTTTCACGTATTTGGATCTTTATGCTACATTCTTAAGGACGGTGAGAATCTCGACAAGATGAAAGAAAAAGGTGATGCATGTATTTTTGTGGGGTATGCGACATTGTCGAAAGGATATCGGGTCTATAACAAGAGAACAAAGATCATTGTCGAAACAATTCATGTGAACTTTGATGAATTGCCACAAATGGTACTTGATCACAACAGCTCAAGTCCCGCACCTCAATGTCCAGCAATGGCACCTACACAAAACAGTGTACGTCCCGTCCAAGAATGTCAACAAAGTACTCCTACTGCAGACTCGACGAATACGACACAAATGAATGAGTTGGTTGATTTATATGATCCAATGTTTGATGAATATTACTATGGAAACAATCAAGTTGTGTCAAAGCCTTCCGCTGTCAATACTGCTGATGCACCCGCACAAAGTCAACAAGACACAACTGCATCTACTTCAGCAACCGTTGCTCAAGAGACAATTCCAGTGGATACTCAACAAACTCCAGAAACAGTCATACAACCAACATCACCAACCGTCAATGCTGAAGGAGGTAACAACAATCAAGCAGTCGATGCACAACCTGACGAAGAAGAATTTATCAATCCGTTCGGTACACCGGTACACGAAGTCGGAGAGTCTTCTACTCAACATGTTGATCCGTCCAACATGCATACATTCTACCAACCATATCCATCCACTCACCATTGGACACGTGATCATCCATTGGAGCAAGTCATTGGAAATCCTTCACAACCGGTTCGAACTCGCAGACAACTCGAAACCGATGGCGATGTGTGTATGTATGCACTCACCGTGAGTTCAACTGTACCTACAAACATCAAACAAGCCATGACTGATCATGCGTGGATTGAATCAATGCAAGACGAAATTCATCAGTTTGAACGCCTAAATGTTTGGGAACTTGTTGACCGACCCTATGGAATGTCAATTTTAGATTTCAAATGGATCTGGAAAAACAAACTGGATGAAGAACAAACCATCATCAAAAACAAATTTCGTCTTGTGGTTAAGGGATACCGTCAACAAGAAGGCATAGACTACGATGAATCATTCGCTCCAGTCGCTCGTTTGGAAGCAGTCAGGATATTCCTTGCTTATGCTGCACATAAGGGCTTCACGGTTTTTCAGATGGACATTAAAACTGCTTTTCTCAACGGTCATTTGAAGGAAGAAGTGTATGTGAATCAGCCGGAAGGATTCATCGATCCTCATCATCCTGACAAAGTCTATCGTCTCAATAAGGCTGTATATGGACTTAAACAAGCTCCAATGGCATGGTACGAAGAACTTTCAAACTTCTTGGTGTCCAAAGGATTCTCCAAAGGTTCTATTGATCCTACTCTCTTTACTAATAAATATGGGGATGACATAATGCTGGTGCAAGTTTATGTTGATGACATTATTTTTGGTTCTACGAACCCAAAACTTTCAAAACGTTTTGAAAAATTAATGCACAGCAGATTTGAAATGTCAATGATGGGGGAGCTAATTCTTTTTAGGCCTTCAGATTCATCAATCCCCACGTGGTATCTTCATTAACCAAGCTAAGTATGCTCAAGAGATACTTAAAAAGCATGGTATGACCTCATGTGCTCGCGTTGGTACACCATTGTCGACCACATCCCAAGACGCTGAATTGTACTCATATCCCGTAGATCAAACGCGATATCGCAGTATGATCGGGTCACTTATGTACCTTACAGCCAGCAGGCCTGATATTCATCATACCACATGCTATTGTGCACGATATCAAGCCAGACCTACTCAAAAGCACCTCAAAGAGGTTAAACGGATCTTTCGGTACCTTAAGAATACCATTCACATGGGACTCTGGTATCCGAGGGAAACCGGTTTTCATCTAACGGCTTTTTCAGATTCTGATCACGCAGGTTGTCTTGATAGTCGTAAAAGCACTTCTGGTAGCATACAATTTCTAGGGGAAGACAAGCTTGTCAGTTGTTCGTCAAAGAAGCAGGATTGCACTTCGCTCTCATCAGCTGAAGCAGAATATGTGGCTCTATCCGCGTGTTGTGCTCAAGTCCTCTGGATGAGAACTCAACTCACGGACTATGGCTTCCACTTTGATAAAATACCTATGTATTGTGACTCAAAGTCGGACATAGCCATATCTTGCAATCCGGTTCAACACTCCCGCACCAAGCACATCGATGTCAGATATCACTTCATCAAGGAACAAGTGGAACGCGGCATCGTGGAATTATACTTTGTCAGAACTGAGTACCAGCTGGCAGACTTGTTTACAAAAGCTCTATCGAAAGATAGGTTTGCGTATCTCGTTGGCCGTCTTGGTATGAAGTATATGACTCCAGAAGACTTGGAGGTTTTGGCAAATGAAGCTGCTTGATATTCTCTCATAATGACTTCTAGGCGCATCACAGCTTAGAACTCGGACCTCAACTAAGGAAAGTTTATCTCGGAAGATAACTTATCCTTCTAAACGAGAAATTCATGTTTCTCGGTCATGAGCTTCTCTTAAAAACATTCAAAGTTTTTAAGTTCATGAAAACGATTTCTAAGTAAATGTCAGCTTAGAACTCGAACTTCAACTTAAGGAAAGTTTATCACGGATGATAACTTATCCTTCACAACGGGAAATTTATTTTTCTCGGTCATGAGCTAGTCACAAAACAATCTAAGTTTTGAGCTCATGAAAAACGGACCCGAAAGGGAAGTGTACGTTTCAGTGCGCTTTCCCCAATCAATAGAAGAGAAGTCTTCTATCCTGAATTATTTTAAAACCGTTGAACACAATTTTTCAAGAATTTCTCAAAAGGTTTTTCTAAATCTTTCAAAATTGTGTGTTCAACACTCCCTTCCTCATAAGTGGTTTTTATATCTCAAAATTGTCATATGTTATTTTGATCAATTTTTGAGGGGGAGAGTTTTAAAATCAAGCCTTTTAATGTTATTGGGTACATCTCAAAAATTGTCATATTTTATGTATCCAACACATTCCGAAAATGATATGAAATTGTCAAATGTAATATATTATATCGGAAAAGGCATCTCAACTCCGTACCTCAACATATTTTGTGGTGTCGTTTCTCTAAAATTTTGTCAAATTTTGTCTCAAGACACACATATATTGTTGAGGGGGAGCGTCCCGACTGAAAATGTTCCATGATTCATGAGTGCACACATGTTTCTCTCCCGTCGATTTTTCAGAAAATGTCATATTTTAATCAATTGGTATCTCTAATATTATATTTTTATATTAGAGATAGGGGGAGAAAATGTGATTAAAATGTAATATATCGCAACATGTGATCTTAAAGACTCAAGTGCAACTCTTTCCTTCACATGCCAAACTATTTCGTATATCGATGCATGTGTGTAGGGGGAGCTTTTCGGAAATGTAAAACTTTCAAGTGTTAAAAGTTTTGATTTTTATCAAACACTTTGAATGGTTTTCAATGTTTAAATGGTTACGATCTATACCGAAAACAACCTACTATCCACGACGGAACGATGGAGTCAAAAGGTGGTTTAGGATAGGAAACTAAGTCCTATGATCCAACCAGAACCGGAGGGATCTACCCAAGGACATTCCATAGCTAGAAATAGTTGTCCTTAGGAAAGATGGAGTGGAATGAAGCTGAATGCGAACCAAGTACTTAAGTTAGCACTGGAACAATCACAACAAGGTGCTAATGATGACGTATTGGTAAGCATTGAAGGAGTTGAATATTCTATGCAACTTAGGTAGAAACCGGGTTAACACATCTTTTGAAGACAAGTGTCATGGACCCAGTGATGCGATGCACAACCCTTCCCCAGCCATTCGAGTTTCTCTCAAAAGAAACTTGTCTCATTCTCACGGAGATCAACACGTATCTATTGACTTTCTCACTCCGAGTCAGTTAATATTGAAAAGGTGGCAGTCTGCTCCAGCCTCCGATTACCAAAATGCACTTATTGAGTCTAGAGCCAAACGAGATCAATTATCATCTCATTAGGACATAATCGAGTCCTACGCATTATCCTTGTGATATTGCCAGAACATCTGAGTGATACGATTCACAATGAAGATGGAAATCCTGCTTGAGCCAGCATTAAACAAGCGCATGGTAGGTAACTTGTGCGATTCTACACGAATCAAACTTGTGAGAACTGGAAAGCAACTAAGTTTCGATTCTTAATTGATTCAAACTTGATTCCAGGTTTCTTCGCAAAATCCCTGTGATCTTGCCAGAACATTCAGAGTGACACTCGTTAGTGTTCACAGTGACGAATGGAAATCCTTCCAGTGTCAACATCAAACAGCACTGCGGTAGGTAACTCGCAAGATTCTCTATGAATCAAGCTTGTGACAAACTGGAAAGCAACAATGGTGCGATTCTTTTAGAATCAAACTTGTTCCAGGAAATCTGAATTGACGACTCTAATCAGACGGATAATTTATCCTTATGATTCACTCTTTACGTTCGCAGTCTGCTTTGAGACGGTCGAGTAAAGAGAACTGGCTACTACCGCCGGGAAACCCTGTCAAGGAGGTTCTTAATCGAATCTACCTGATCACAGGTACGGTATTTAATACCGTTTAACGGTCTTCACCGACCGGAGGTAAAACGCTACCGAGTTAGGATGAAATGTTCAAAGCCATTTTATCCGTGTCTATATATGTTGCTGCATATCAAGAAGGTGGCGTAGCTGTGATACCGATGTCGATTCAGAAGTCACAAGAGCACAAGATGGCGATAATCAAGATACCTAAGAATGCAAGAATGTAATAGGTCATCTTAGTCACAAGGAGTACAGATGAAGATCTCAAGCACTCAAAGTCAAATGACAAAGGCTCAAGATAAAGATCACGAAAGCATGAAGGAACAAAGCTGTTACAAACAAGATCAAGACCAAGAGACAAGACCAAAGCAGGAAGATCTCCTCTACAAGAATGTATCCACTCAACCATCTTATGCTTTTTAAGCATTTTAAGATGACCGATACATTGGGGGAGATTGTTAGCCCTATATTTTATATAGTCGAACAAGAATGTAATAGGTCATCTCAGTCGTTAAATGGTCTTGTATTGTAATAGGTTAGTCGGGAAAACCGGGCTTGGACTTTAAGCTAATATTGTATAAGTTAGGGGCGTAAGCCCAAAACAAAGCCAAGCCCGACCCAAGATGAAGCCCACAAAGGCCTTAGAGCCGTGGGGTATATAACCCTCTTTCACATGTGAAAGAGGGTGTTGGTTCATTTCATAAAACACATAGTTTTAGTGTAAACCTTCCACTTCTCTCTCTACTTTCTCTCTCTACTTTTCTTCTCTTTCTCTCTCTAAGAATCTTGTGTTATGGATTAAATGGGAACAACAGGTAGTCATCAATGTTTTCCTAAAACTGACAGTAAAATTTATTTATGCATCATTGTTTTATGTTATGTTTTTGACTAAGTAATGGTTGGTGCAGGACAGGCCATATTTAGTCGTATGTGCTTTTCATTCGAATTTTACTTTGTGAACCGACCCATAGGCGTTCACCTTTGCTCATGTCAATTTTGTTATGTGGACCGACCCATAGGTTTCCACTATTGCCAATGGCTGTTTTCGTTGGCTATGCCTTCATAAACTCTTCATGCACTCCTTATATTTATCCTATGTTCTAATCAGCTTAATCATTTCATTTCCTCTTTTAAACTTTCAGATGGTCATGACACGTGAACAGGAACTGACTGCAGCTCTACAAACTATGCTTCCACAAATTAGGAATCAGATCCGGGCTGAACACCAGAACATCCCGAATCCAACCAACAATCCTCCTCCTCCTCCACTGGTTACTTTACACACTTGGCTTGAGAGGTTTAGCAAGCAAAAACCTCGATCTTTTGAGAGGGCTGAGATATCATCTGATGCGGAAAACTGGATTTCGTATATGAAGAAAATTTTCGATGTTATGGGATGTGAAGGAATCTACAAGGCAAGGTTGGCTTGCTATAAGTTTGAAGGAGATGCCTTAGCTTGGTGGAGGGCATACAAGCTGACAAATGGAGGTGATGTTTGGTTAGTTTCTTTGACTTGGGACCAATTCAAGACTCTGTTTTATGGTCAGTTCTTTCCGACAGCTGAGCAGGAAAGACTCAAGAGGGACTATAATTTCATTCTTCAAAGATTTAGAGAGACTAGCACTGAGTTTATGCAGAGAATTCTTAGGTTGGCTGGATTTCTAGACGCTGCTATGGATATTGGCGAGGAGCAAGTGAAGCACTTTCGGTGGGCTCTTCACTCCACGACAGTAGATCGTTTACTTAGTGCTACTTACACTAGTGTGGCACAAGTTAATGATGCAGCACGTTACTTGGAAATTCTGCATGAACGAGATCACTACGAGGAACAAGCTCGTCCAGAGAAGATGTATAAAATTTAAGTCATCAAGCGTTATCATTTTATTCCAATCTTTATGTTCATTTATACCTTTTTCATATCCAATTGTATCTTTCAGACAGAAGGGTGGAGACCGGTCCCAACCGGCCACTCAGCAGAATGCCAACAAGGGGCACAGTCAATCTAATGACCGATACGGATCCGACAGGCGAAATGGTAATGACAATTACCGTAACAATGCCAGCCAGTCCAACAATAACAGGAACTCTGCTAGTGGGCGTGACAAGAATGCTAAGGGTCAGCAGCCCAACAACTCGTCTTCATCTGGTTCTCAGGTAGCAAGGGTACCACCAGGAGGCTATACCTACCCTATATGCACGACTTGTAGTCGTAGACATCCCGAACCATGTCATAAGGCTGTCGGAGTGTGTTTCAACTGTGGACAATCCGGACACATGTTCAAGGACTGTAAGAAGGGAGACACTGCTAGTACTTCTAGTGTTGCTCTTCTTAAGCCACCAACTTTAGGTTGTGTCTACACTACCACCAGGGACCAAGAAAATAAGTCTTCAGGTACTATCACTGGCATCCTTTTTATGAACGATCATGCTGCTTGCGTTTTATTCGATGCTGGTGCAACTCATTCAGTCATATCCACTACGTATGACAATCTAACATTTTCAGGTAGTGAATTATTTTCTCGTATAATATTTTGAAACTTATTTTTTGTGTTGGTTGATGAACTCAAAATTTACGGATTTAAATTTAGGCTTACGTGCATAATTTAGCGTCCTTTACGACTAAACCGGAAACCTTAGGATTACGTATTTACGTTTTTTAACTCCGTTTTTGATGAGACAATTTTTATTGGATTCGTTTTGTGTCGTTGATTCATAATATATAAAAAGGTTTTTCGTGAAACGACCCGAGGACACGCAAATCGAGGAAACTAGAATCGAGGAGTACCCGTAAATTAGTGAGGTGGGACAAAATAAATCATCCCACCCCACTACACAAAAGGGACGGCCAAACATGACACCACATCAAAGATGTGGCATCATGTAAACATTTAGCTTACAAGTGTAAGCTAGCCTTACACTTAAGCTACCCTTAAACACAAAAACCACTAGCTAACACATACCACCATTTCTCTCATGCAAAACCAACTAAAAACTCTCTCAACTCCACCTTTTTTGCCGTCCCACTTCAAGAACAAACACCCTTTTTGATCTTTTCTAGCCACAAAATACTTGTTATCTAGCTATATCATGGAGTTACCTTGAAGCCTTGATCACTTGGTGGCCATTTTAACAACAAAGGAGGTGATTTTATTGTGTCCTAGGGCTTATTTCTCAACATACTTTCTTGGTGTTTGATGATCTTGGGGATACATTTGGTGTTCATCAAGTTCTTGTCTTCCAAAAACAAGATATACTCTTGGTTGGTAAAGAAGATCATCCTTTCCATTTTCTCTTGTTATTTTTGTAAAGATAAAATATATTTTATTTCTTGTTGTATATGTATATAATGAATATATGATGATAAAAATGTTGTGTGGGGATCAAGTGTTGATAAATATGCTTAAAAAGATTAATAACCATAAGAAACAAGGCTAAAATCATGCTTAATTTGTTGGCTGTATAAAAACAGTATGTAACCAAAACTTGAACTGATAAATTTGCATGGTGGAATCCATTTACAGTAAGTACAAGATTTCATACACATGTGAGAGTTGGCCATGCAATGGAATCATTAAAATGAGTGAGATATGATCAAAACAAGATGAGTGTGCTAATCTGAATAGGCTGTTTTGTAGGGACTGTTAAGGATCGTTAAACTTAAAATGAGCAGTAGCTATAACTAAGTTAATTGTAGCACATAATATGAAGTTCATGTCATCCAAAAATGAGCTTCTAATTCGTTGTAGAACTCTAGATATGATAAAAATGGTGAAGATGAAAATAAAAAACAGATTTTGAAGAATTAATGTTTATTACTATTATATAAGCACTCAAATTATATAGTATAAAATGTGAAATTAAAACTCACTAACTTATGAATTTCATTTATATAAATATGTATAAGGTTTAATAAATGGACAATTTATAAAAATGGTAGTTTAATAAGATTTATAAGTTATAAAAACTATAAACTTGATTTTTACGACTTTTTCGGCTATTACCGTAAAATTAACGTTTTTCGCCAATTAAAACTTAGACGATCATACCCGTCTAATGTAAAGTTTTTAAAAGTCATATACTGATATATAAGTATCTAATACAAGTAAAAACCGATAAAACCCGAACTATAGGACATACGGACATTAACGAGCTAAGTAAGCATATTGGGCTAATAATTGGACTAAATAAGTTAAACACTTATAAAAAGTACTTATTGGGCTTAACCTATTTGGGCCCAACATGTAAAGTGTGGATACTGATAATATAAGTATAAAATGAAATAATACAAGTTAAAGAACTTATAATAAGCTTATTGGACTTAAAATAGGTAAATAGGTAAAACTAGTAAACTAGTAAAAAGTTACCAATACATGAACGCTAAAATGAGTAAACAAGAATATATAAACCCACTTGATAATCATATGTACAAAATCATCATATGTATATTGTTATTTTGATAAAAGTCATTGGACAAAAGTTTTAAACCGATTATTATTTATATAGGTTTCCGTGACCGAAGCACGCCCGTAGCCGATAATCCGCCTTTCATTATCAACGTGAGTTCATAGCCTCGCACTCTTTTAAATGTTTTATAAAATGATTTGTAAACCCGCGAGGGAGATAACATGCTAGTTTTTGATAAAAATAGAACACAAGTAGTCCCGATGGTATGCTTAATGATATGGACCCGAATGATGCTATGACCCTATAAACGAGATAAAAAGGATTATTAGTAGTTAGGTTATGTCACTCAAAGTCCCATTAGCATGAATTGTGAACTACCGGTATTTGGTAGACGCTTATGCATATGATAGTACTATTTGGGGACGATCACCCTATTTCGCGCCTTGACGGTTGATACCCGTCGTACCACATTGATTGGTAAGCGAATTTATGTATGAGAAGATTTACATAGCGTGATTTTTGTGACGACACGCTAACTTAGATGGGCAAATTGTTTGTCGGGTTCGCGGCCCGTTGTTTTCACAGTAAGGTAACAATGTCATGCGGCTAATAATAATCCTATATACAAAACGACGACGATGCTAATAATGATAATAATATTACCTATAATGATAATATTGAGGCTACGGTCTCATGGACGGTTTAAGATGTATGCTTGATTTATATATTTCCTGACTAGCAATACGAGGACTTACTTCTGATATTATACTTGTGTTCTGATTTTAACGATTGTTTTATATAACGGTTTTTATTAAACTCTATGAATTCACTCGGCATTCGCTGATATGATTTTTGCATGTTTTTATCTCAGGTGCTTGAAGGTAATCCGGATGGAGATCGACTCTGATGGCCCACATAATATTAAAAAGGTTCATTCGATCTATGTTTTGTAAACTTAATGACCTGTATAATTTGGGACCTGTTGTTCGCTTTAAAACTTTTTATCGAATGAATGTATGTTGAACCTTGTACAACCATTTTTATGTGTGGTCTATGATTGAAGTTATTGTGTTATCCCGTAACACTCTGAAAGACCCTTCCGCTGTACCGATACGAAAATTGAGAGTGTTACAGTTTGGTACCAGAGCTCTCGTTATAGAGAACAAAAGATTTTAAAAACCAAGGTTTTGAACAAAACTTTTAAAAATCTTTTAACTATGAACATTTGAGAAAATATTTGAAAAATCTTTTGACTATAACGGTGCCAGAGATCTCCGACGCTACCAACAAGCCCTATTGAGAAGATATATATTTTGATATATATAATTTAATTTATATATATGTATATATCATGATTTCAGTATGTAATTGTTTAAATAGTATGTTACCCTAATACGAGATATATATAAATGCAGATTTTTATGGCTGACCCTAATATTCCTATAGAGAACCATGCTATTCCCGAACCTAATGTAGATGATGATCCTTATTTAGACTTAGTAGATTATGATATGGATGATGAGGAGGAACCATTTGAGGATCCCGAGCCCGAGGTAGGACTAGGAGATCAGATTGCCCCTCAGGTTGATATGGTAGAAAATGAGATTGATAATGTTGTTATTGAGAATGATGAGGAGATTATGATAGATAATTTAGATGACGAGATTGACGACGAGGATGTCGAGGAGGATGTAGGTATAGACGATGAGGTTGGTGATGATGAGGAAGCCGAGCTTTTTTACCCTTATGATGTTCCAGAGGGCGAGCCTTTACCCCCACATGTTTATTTGTCTAGTTCTGACGTTGAGCTACCTAGGGATGAAATGTCTGAATCGTCTGAATCTGATTCTGAATCAGAGGAGGATGAGGATGACAATGCACCTGACGGTACTGATGGTATTGCTACTCGTAGACGTGTGATAGGAGAGTCGTCTAGTACTCGAGAGGCTACTCATATTGATGGTCTTGCACCATGGGCCTTGAGACGTGATCTAGATGCTTCCCGTGTTAAGAGTAGTATGACAGAGATTGGATTAGGTGTTGTTCAGACTCATGTTGCTTATTTGGAGTCAAAGACTAAGGTTGGTGAGAAAGAGCGGGAATTGCTTAGTTTGGATTTGACTGATGTAGAGCGTGGTTTGAATGAGGCTTTTAGGAGGTTATCGGTGTTAGAAAGTGGTGAGTTTGCTGCTATGAAGAAAAAGGTAAATTCTATGGAGGTTCAGTTGAATGTAGCTCATGCGATGCGTGAGAAAGCTGAGAAGGAGTTGAATATATCTGTGGGATGGAATAGTAGATTTTATGCTGACATGGTTGAAAGAGGAGTGATCCGTAAGCGCCCAACTGAAGATGTGTCTAGTGATCGTCCGACGAAGATACAGAAGACGATGGATGATGGACCATCGGGCGGTTCTCAGTAGACTAGTCTGCATTTAGTAGTGACCTTTGTATCTTTTGTACTTTTGTAGCTTTGACTTAACCGACTTGTTAGTAGTAGACTTGGCACGAATTTTGAATATATATAGTGCTAGAACTTTGATATGGGATGTAACTAAGACAATGCTTTTGTTTCAAATCGAATGAAATATGTATCTTGTCTTAAATTCCATATTGTGCCTTATTTGTATCTTGATTATGAATTCAATCCATATTATATGAATCCTTGTTGGGTGAATGCTTAATACTTTGAAATTGTGAAATTATTGAACTATGCCGCCCAAGAAGGCTGTGACTGAGGATGATGTACATAGGATTATTACGGAGCAAGTTACCGCATCTATGACTGAATTTATGGCAAATTCTAGAAATGAAGCTGGCGGTAGTGGAGCTGGCGGTAGTGGAGCTGGCGGTAGTGGAGCTGGCGGTAGTGGAGATGGCGGTAGTGGAGCTGGTGGTAGTGGAATTGGCGGTACTAATGTGAATGTGAATGCTAATAATGTGAATGCTAATGCTGGAGGAAATGTAGGAGGACTTGGAACTAATGCACCTGAAGTTGGTGGCTGTACTTATGTGACGTTCATGAAGTGTGAACCTCTACCTTTTAATGAAACTGAAGGCGCTGTAGGATTAAGCCAGTGGATTGAGAAGATTGAGTCGGTGTTTCGGATTAGTAAGTGTAAGGATGAAGATAAGGTGACTTTTGCTATGGCTACTCTTAAAGGTCGTGCGTTGACTTGGTGGAATGGGAGAATTGCTTTCATGGGTATTGATGCTGCTAATGCTACTCCTTGGGCTGAAATTAAGAAGTGGATGACTTTGGAGTTTTGTCCTCGTAGTGTGATTATTAGGTTAGAACAAGAGTTGATTCATTTGAGAATGAAAGGTGTGGACATTGATAGTTACACAAACCGATTCCATGAGTTGGCCTTGCTATGTCCTCGATTGGTGGAACCCGAAGAGATCCGAATTGAGCAATATATTAAAGGGTTGACCAGGAATATCCGGGGGGACGTGACATCATCTAAACCACTGACCATTGATGATGCTGTTCGAATGGCTTACCAACTCATTGGACAGATAATTCAGGATAGGGAAGATGAAGCCCGTCTTGGTGAGAAAAGAAAGGGAGACGGTGATCGTGTAGATAGAGGTGATAATAGGAAGAATTTCAATCGCCGTCAGAACCAAAGAAAGGGGAATGCAAATGCTCTTACCAACAACATACCGCGCAACGATGATAGATGTCCTAAGTGTGGCAACAAGAGGCATGTTGGCGACTGGTGGAAGTGCCAAAATTGTAGAAAGCTTGGACACAAGGTTGAAAGGTGTAAGAAGGGAACCATTTGCTTCAACTTTAATGAAGAAGGTCATAGGAAATCAGAATGCCCCAAGTTGAAAGCAATTGTACCTGGAAGAAACCCCCAGGGTGGTTTCTATCAAATTGGAACAATTGAGGTGAAGAAAGAGGATCCGAATGTCGTTACCGGTACGTTTTTACTCAACAATCATTATACTCTTGCTTTATTTGATTCGGGTGCTGATAGGAGCTTTGTATCCACTAAATTTAGTGCCCTTATTGACATTGAACCTGTTAAGATAAATACCAGTTACGAGGTGGAATTGGCTGATGGTAAATTAGTGAAAACTAATAAGCTATTAGAAGGATGCTCTCTAAATCTCTTGAACTATTCCTTTCCGATTGATTTGATGTTGATAGAATTAGGTAGTTATTATTATTGGTATGGATTGGTTGTCGTTGAATAATGCTACTATTTTATGTGGGGAGAAGAAAGTTAAGATTCCTCTTAGGAATAGGAGGTTAGTGATTGATGGTAATCGAGGTGAATCCTGTTTGAAAATCGTTTCATGTATTAAAGTCCAAAACTACATCAGGAACGGTTGTGAGTTATTCTTAGCTCAAGTGACCGGGAATGAGTCTAAGGAGAAACGATTGGAAGATGTACCTGTTATTTGTGAATTTCCTGAGGTATTTCCTAAAGATTTACCCGGACTTCCACCGATAAGGCAAGTAGAGTTTCGAATCGATTTAGTTCCTGGTGCTGCAACGGTGGCACATGCGCCTTACCGATTAGTCCCTTCTGAATTAAAGGAGTTATCTGAGCAACTTAAGGAGTTGTCTGATAAAGGTTTTATTCGACCGAGCTCGTCGCCTTGGGGAGCTCCAGTCTTGTTCGTTAAGAAGAAGGATGGATCTTTCCGTATGTGCATTGATGATAGGGAACTGAATAAGTTGACAATTAAAAATCGATATCCTTTACCTAGGATTGATGATTTGTTTGATCAACTACAAGGATCTAGTGTGTATCCTAAGATAGATTTACGGTCAGGATATCACCAACTTCGCGTCCGTGAAGAAGATATTCCTATAACTGCATTTAGAACTCGTTATGGACACTATAAATTTCAAGTAATGCCATTTGGGTTAACTAACGCACCTGCGGTTTTCATGGATTTAATGAATCGAGTGTGCAAGCCCTACTTGGATAAATTTGTGATTGTGTTTATTGACGATATTCTAATCTATTCTAAGAATGAAGATGAACATAGAGAACATTTAAGGATTGTTTTGAATTTGTTGAAGGATGAAAAGTTGTATGCTAAGTTTTTGAAATGTGATTTCTGGTTAGATTCTATGCAATTTCTTGGTCATGTGATTAACAAAGATAGAATTCATGTTGATCCTGCAAAGGTTGAAGCCATTAAGAATTGGTCTACACCGACAACGCCAACGGAAGTGCGACAGTTCTTAGGATTGGCTGGCTATTATAGGCGATTCATTAAAGAATTTTCTTTGATAGCTAAACCCTTGACTAAGCTTACCCAGAAGAATAAACCTTTCGTTTGGGGAAGTGATGAAGATGGGGCATTTCAAACATTGAAGCAAAAATTATGTAGTGCGCCAATCTTATCATTACCCGACGGGAGTGAAGATTTTGTAGTGTATTGTGATGCATCTCTTAGAGGCTATGGAGCTGTTTTGATGCAGCGAGAGAAAGTGATAGCTTATTCTTCTAGGCAATTAAGGAAGAATGAGGAGAATTATACTACTCATGATCTTGAGTTAGGAGCTGTAGTCTTTGCTCTTAGGTTATGAACACATTATCTGTATGGCACCAAGTGTACGGTATTCACCGATCACAAAAGCCTACAGTATATTCTCGATCAAAAGGAATTGAACATGAGGCAACGAAGATGGATAGAGTTGTTAAGTGATTATGATTGTGATATAAAATATCACCCAGGAAAAGCCAATGTTGTTGCCGATGCGTTAAGTAGGAAAGATAGAGAGCCTATCAGGGTACGTTCTCTAGTCTTGACCGTGCACAATAATTTGCCTGTGCAAATTAGAAATGCGCAAATAGAAGCTTGTAAGAAGGAAAATTTTGTTAATGAAGGGTTCCGAGGAGAAGGAGATCCTTTAGAGGTTATAGCTGATGGAGTGAAATGCTTAAGAGGTCGTATGTGGATACCTAAGTTTGGAGGCTTAAGAGATTTGATTATGTTAGAATCCCATAAATCTAAGTATTCCATTCATCCGGGATCTGATAAGATGTACCATGATTTGAAGAAGTTGTAATGGTGGCCGAATATGAAAGCTGATATTGCTATGTATGTTCTGCAATGCTTGACTTGTGCTAGAATTAAAGCTGAACATCAAAAGCCACCAGGACTACTTCAACAGCCAAAGATTTCTGAATGGAAGTGGGAGCGAATTACGATGGACTTTATCACCAAGCTTCCTAGAACATCATCTGGAAACAACTCGATTTGGGTTATTGTCGATAGACTGACCAAATCAGCACACTTCATTCCGGTTAAAGAGTAGTTCTCACTGGAGAAGCTGACTCGTATATACCTTGAGAATGTTGTATGCAAGCATAGAGTGCCTGTATCGATCGTTTCAGATCGAGATCCTAGATTTGCATCGAATTTTTGGAAATCTCTCCAAAGATCTTTGGGAACGAATCTCGACATGACACTGCTTATCACCCCCAGACTGATGGGCAGAGTGAAAGGACGATACAAACACTAGAAGATATGTTGAGAGCTTGTGTGTTAGATTTTGGTAAGAATTGGTATAAACATTTGTCGTTAGCAGAGTTTTCATATAACAATAGTTACCATTCTAGTATTAAGGTTGCACCGTTTGAAGCTTTATATGGTAGGAAGTGTAGATCTCCTGTATGTTGGAGTGAAGTTGGGGATACCCAGCTCACGGGACCGGAATTGATCTGGGAGACTACGGAGATGATAGTTCAGATTAAGAATAGGTTGTTGACTGTCCGTAGTAGACAGAAAAGTTACGCGGATGTGCGGCGGAAGCCGATGGAGTTTAAAGTGGGTGACCAAGTAATGTTGAAACTATCGCCATGGAAAGGCGTTATAAGATTTGGAAAGCGAGGGAAATTGAATCCCTGTTATATTGGACCCTTTAAGATTTTATCTAGAGTAGGTCCGGTGGCTTACAAACTAGAGTTACCCCCAGAACTTCATGGTGTTCACAACACATTCCATGTATCTAATCTGAAGAAATGTCTAGCAGTGAGTGATGAGAAAATTTTGTTAGATAAGGTTCGAATAGATGGGAAGTTGCATTTTATCGAAGAACCCGTAGAGGTTATGGATCGTGAGGTAAAGCAACTGAAACAAAGTCGGATACCTATTGTCAAGATCCGATGGAACTCAAAGCATGGACCGGAATATACTTGGGAACAAGAGGGTGAAATGTGGAAGAAATATCCGCACCTCTTCAATTTCAATAAGAAACGGACATCAAAATGAAATGGATCACGAGGACGTTGATCCCTTTTAGGAGGAAAAGCTGTCACAATCTAACATTTTCAGGTAGTGAATTATTTTCTCGTATAATATTTTGAAACTTATTTTTTGTGTTGGTTAATGAACTCACAATTTACGGATTTAAATTTGGGCTTACGTGCATAATTTAGCGTCCTTTACGACTAAATCAGAAACCTTAGGATTACGTATTTACGTTTTTGAACTCCGTTTTTGATGAGACAATTTTTATTGGATTCGTTTTGTGCCGTTGATTCATAATTTATAAAAAGGTTTTTCGTGAAACGACCCGAGGGCACGCAAATCGAGGAAACTAGAATCGAGGAGTACCCGTAAATTAGTGAGGTGGGACAAAATAAATCATCCCACCCCACTACACAAAAGGGACGGCCAAACATGACACCACATCAAAGATGTGGCATCATGTAAACATTTAGCTTACAAGTGTAAGCTAGCCTTACACTTAAGCTACCCTTAAACACAAAAACCACTAGCTAACACATACCACCATTTCTCAAATGCAAAACCAACTAAAAACTCTCTCAACTCCACCCCTTTTTCCGTCCCACTTCAAGAACAAACACCCCTTTTGATCTTTTCTAGTCACAAAATACTTGTTATCTAGCTATATCATGGAGTTACCTTGAAGCCTTGATCACTTGGTGGCCATTTAAACAACAAAGGAGGTGATTTTCTTGTGTCCTAGGGCTGATTTCTCAACATACTTTCTTGGTGTTTGATGATCTTGGGGATACATTTGGTGTTCATCAAGTTCTTGTCTTCCAAAAACAAGATATACTCTTGGTTGGTAAAGAAGATCATCCTTTCCATTTTATCTTGTTATTTTTGTAAAGATCAAATGTATTTTCTTTCTTGTTGTATATGTATATGATGAATATATGATGATAAAAATGTTGTGTGGGGATCAAGTGTTGATAAATATGCTTAAAAAGATTAATAACCATAAAAAACAAGGCTAAAATCATGCTTAATTTGTTGGCTGTATAAAAATAGTATGTAACCAAAACTTAAACTAATAAATTTGCATGGTGTAATTCATTTACAGTAAGTACAAGATGTCATACACATGTGAGAGTTGGCCATGCAATGGAATCATTAAAATGAGTGAGATATGATCAAAACAAGATGAGTGTGCTAATCTGAATAGGCTATTTTGTAGGGACTGTTAAGGATAGTTAAACTTAAAATGAGCAGTAGCTATAATTAAGTTAATTGTATCACATAATATGAAGTTCATGCCATCCAAAAATGAGCTTCTAATTCATTGTATAACTCTAGATATGATAAAAATAGTGAAGATGAAAATAAAAATCATATTTTGAAGAATTAATGTTTATTACTATTATATAAGCACTCAAATTATATAGTATAAAATGTGAAATTAAAACCCACTAACTTATGAATTTCTTTTATATAAATATGTACAAGGTTTAATAAATGGAAAATTTATAAAAATGGTAGTTGAATAAGATTTATAAGTTATAAAAACTATAAACTTGATTTTTACGACTTTTTCGGCTATTACCGTAAAATTAACGTTTTTCGCCAATTGAAACTTAGACGATCAAACCCGTCTAATGTAAAGTTTTTAATAGTCATATACTGATATATAAGTATCTAATACAAGTAAAAACCGATAAAACCCGAACTATAGGACATACGGACGTTAACGAGCTAAGTAAGCATATTGGGCTAATAATTGGACTAAATAAGTTAAACACTTATAAAAAGTACTTATTGGGCTTAACCCATTTAGGCCCAACATGTAAAGTGTGGATACTGATAATATAAGTATAAAATGAAATAATACAAGTTAAAGAACTTATAATAAGCTTATTGGACTTAAAATAGGTAAATAGGTAAAACTAGTAAACTATTAAAAAGTTACCAATACATGAACGCTAAAATGAGTAAACGAGGATATATAAACCCACTTGATCATCATCATATCTACAAAATCATCATATGTATATTTTTATTTTGATAAAAGTTATTGGACAAAATTCTAAGACCGATTATTATTTATATAGGTTTCCGTGACCGAAGCACGCCCGTAGCCGATAATCCGCCTTTCATTATCAACGTGAGTTCATAGCCTCGCATTCTTTAAAATGTTTTATAAAATGATTTGTAAACCCGAGAGGGAGATAACATGCTAGTTTTTGATAAAAATATAACACAAGTAGTCCCGATGGTATGCTTAATGATATGGACCCGAATGATGCTATGACCCTATAAACGAGATAAAAAGGATTATTAGTAGTTAGGTTATGTCACTCAAAGTCCCATTAGCATGAATTGCGAACTACCGGGATTTGGTAGACGCTTATGCATATGATAGTACTATTTGGGGACGATCACCCCAGTTTGCGCCTTGACGGTTGATCCCCGTCGTACCACATTGATTGGTAAGCGAATTTATGTATGAGAAGATTTACATAGCGTGATTTTTTGACGACACGCTACCTTAGACGGGCAAATTGTTTGTCGGGTTTACGGCCCGTTGTTTTCACAGTAAGGTAACAATGTCATGCGGCTAATAATAATCCTATATACAAAACGACAACGATGCTAATAACGATAATAATATTACCTATAATGGTAATATTGAGGCTACGGTCTCATGGACGGTTTAAGATGTATGCTTGATTTATATATTGCCTGACTAGCAATACGAGGACTTAATTCCGATATTATACTTGTGTTCTGATTTTAACGATTGTTTTATATAACGGTTTTTATTAAACTCTGTGAATTCACTCGGCATTCGCTGATATGATTGTTGCATGTTTTTATCTTAGGTGCTTGAAGGTAATCCGGATGGAGATCGACTCTGATGGCCCACATAATAATAAAAATGTTCATTCGATCTATGTTTTGTAAACTTAATGACCTGTATAATTTGGGACCTGTTGTTCGCTTTAAAACTTTTTATTGAATGAATGTATGTTGAACCTTGTACAACCATTTTTATGTGTTGTCTATGATTGGAGTTATTGTGCTATCCCGTAACACTCTAAAAGACCTTTCCGCTGTACCGATACGAAAATTGAGAGTGTAGAGTACGCATTACCTAGGTGTACATAGATCTTCCTCTAGAGTTTGATGATAATATTCGCCCAGTAGACGCACTTCCGTTGGATATGTGCGAGTTTGATCTCATCTTAGGCATGGACTGGTTATCCAAGCACCATGCTACTATCGACTGTCATACCTATCGGGTTATCTTCGGTGATGTTCAAGCACCAGAGTACGTTCACAATGGTTTTATACTAGGAAAGTCTGTACAAATCATTTCAGCCTTAAAAGGTCGTGCTTTACTATCTCATGGTTGCGAAGGCTTCTTAGCTTCAATTCAGGATATTGCTGTCGAAGTACCGTCGATCCAAGATCAACCAATTGTTTTAGAATTCCCCGATGTATTCCCAGAAGAACTTTCGGGTATACCACCTATCCGCGAAGTAGAGTTTAGCATTGATCTCATCCTAGGAGCTCAACCAATCTCAAAGGCTCTTTATCGCATGGCTCCCATAGAGCTCAAGGAGTTAAAAGATCAGCTGAGGGAATTACTGGAGCGAGGTTTCATCTGTCCAAGTGTATCACCATGGGGTGCACTGGTACTTTTTTTAAGAGGAAGGATGGCAGCATGCGTTTATACATTGACTATCGTGAGTTGAATAAGATCACTATTAGGAACCGTTATCCATTACCGTGTATCGATGATCTGTTTGACCAAGTGCAAGGTGCCAAGCATTTCTCTAAGATTGATCTAAGATCCGGTTATCATCAGCTGCGAGTGAAAGAGCATGATATTCTTAAGATTTCTTTTTCCACAAGATATGGCCATTATGAGTTCGTAGTCATGCCTTTCGGACTCGCTAATGCTCCAGCGGTATTCATGGACTTAATGAACTATGTCTTCCATGAGCTTCAAGATAAATTTGACAGCGTGTTCATCGATAACATTCTCATTTTCTCTAAATCAAAGGAAGAACATGAAGAACATCTTCGTATTATGCTACAGAAGCGATTACTATGGATCCTGCGAAGGTTGAAGCTATCACTAAATGGCCAAGACCGACGTCTGCAACTGAGGTTCGTAGTTTTCTTGGCTTAGCTGGTTATTATCACGGATTCGTTGTTAACTTTTCAAGACTAGCCTTACCTTTAACCAAGTTGATGTGTAAAGGAGAGAAATTCGTTTGGACTGATGAGCGGGAGAAGAGCTTTGAAAATCTCAAGCAAGGGTTAGTATCTACACCTATTCTTACTCTCCCATCTGTCACAAGTGGACTTCAGATCTACAGCGATGCTTCGGGTAAAGGATTAGGTTGTGTACTCATGCAACATGGGAAAGTGATTGCATGTGCATCACGTCAGCTAAAGCCTTATGATGAGAATTATCCTACCCATGACATGGAGCTAGCAACAGTAGTCTTTGCACTTAAAACCTGGAGACACTATCTATATGGTGAATCATGTGACATTTTCATTGATCACAAGATTCTCAAGTACATTTTCACTCAACGAGAGCTAAACATAAGGCAGAGGAGATGGTTGGAACTACTCAAGGACTATGACATCAATCTTCAACATCATCCCAATAAGGCGAAAGTAGTGGCAGATGCTCTCAGTAGGAAGTCGGGCATGATTAACAACATCAAGATACAAGAAGAAATCATACGTGACTTAGAGCGACTAGACATTGATTTCTTAGTACGTAGACAGCATGGGTACTGGGCTAATCTGAGAATTGATCCAGACTTAATTTCTTGGATCAAGGCAGCTTTGAAAGATGATGGTGAGATTTAGGATATTATTCAGAATCTTGATAGACAGACAGAATTTCGTGTAGACGAAGAAGGCATCGTATGGTAAGGAACCAAGTTATGCGTTCCGGATGATCAGACACCCCGATAAGCATTACTGACAGAAGCTCATATCTCTCCATTCTTCATTCATCTAGGTTCCACCAAAATGTACCATGACATCAAACAGCATTTCTGGTGGAGTGGCATGAAGCAGGATGTTGCTACTTTCGTATACAAATGTCTAACCTGCCAGCAGGTTAAGATCGAGCATCAGCGGGCTAGTGGTTTACTACAACCGTTAGAGATTCCCGAATGGAGGTGGGACAAAATATCCATGGATTTCGTCACCGGACATCCACTTACTCAGAGCAAAGATGATGCAATATGGGTTATAGTTGACCGTTTAACCAAGTCAGCTCATTTTCTCCCAATTCGCAAGGATTTCTTAGTTAGCAAATTGGCAGATATGTTCCTTAAATAGATCATGCGACTGCATGGTACTCCATCAGACATTATATCAGACAGAGATCCTCGTTTCACGTCTAAATTCTAGAACGGTTTGAAGAAAGCTTGAGGCACCAGACTTAAGCTTAGCACTACCTTTCATCCTCAGACCGATGGTCAATCAGAGCGTACCATTCAGACTTTAGAAGACATGCTGCGAGCTTGTGCATTGGAATGGACAGGAAGTTAGGACGACTACATTTGTTTGGTTGAGTTTGCCTACAACAACAGTTGGCATGCAAGTATTAAGTGTGCACCCTTCGAGATGCTTTATGACAGAAAGTGTCGTGCTCCTGTCTGTTGGGATCAAATTGGAGAAATAATCCTTAAATGACCAGAAATGATAGAGGTGACCAATGAGAAGGTTGTCGTCTCCAAGGCAATGCTACATGAAGCTCATGCTCGATAAAAGAGCTATGCTGATAAACATCATAGAGATCTAGAATTTAAGATCGGTGATCATGTTTTCCTTAAGGTATCGCCAACACGTGGTGTCAAGCGTTTTGGACTAAAGGGCAAGCTCAATCCTTGTTTCATCGGACCGTTTGAAATTCTTGAACGTGTCGGTGAAGTATCACATCGTCTAACATTACCTCCCCAGCTATTTCGTGTGCATGATGTGTTCCATGTATCCTTACTCAGAGTGTTGTTCCCATATTTATTCACTTCACCATGATTGATTTGATTAAATGATTATGAAAGAATAAAGAAAGAAGTTGATTTATAGAGGGAGAAAGTAGAGAGAAAAGTAGAGAAAGAGAGAGATAATTAACTATGAAAAATTAGATTCAGAAAAATGAAAGATTCAACCCTCCTAACATGCTAGGAGGGTGCTTATATAGTCCACCCACATGCGGGCTTTCTATTGGACTATATTTGTTTTGGACCGGGCTTGAATAAATGCTTAGTACCTTGAAAGATGCCTTTTAAGCTAGCCATCAAGCTTGTAATGTCACGACTATTTTTACTAATAATACTTGGATTTTACTCGTTGAAAAAGTTCGTTTTCTCGGTGTCTCTTCGAATTGATTTCCGGTTAATTGTGTGAGATTAGTTGTTCTTGGTGAAAATAATATTTTTGGTTTTGGAAAAATAAATGTGCAAGACTTAAAAATAAAGGACGAGTAATTAAAACTACAACTAAGTGAAATGTAAACGGTGCAATATTTAAAACTTTGAAAGTAAATAACGTGAAATTAAATGACGTAAAATTAAAACTTGGCGCAAAGTAAATTGACAATCAAAGTAAAAATGCGGAACGAAATTAAAATAGACTAACAATAAAACGAGGAAAATTGACACTTTAACTAAAACAAAACATCAAAACAAATCAAATGCACCCAATCGGAATACACCCGATCGGAATCCAAAAGGAATCCGATCGGAATGTACCAATCGGAATGCGAGAAGAGAAGCCAGATCGGAATATCTACAAAAATTGACCAAATCGGAATGTGCAAAAGAAAGCTAATCGGAATATGGCTATGAATCCCAATCGGAATATGTGAAACATTACAATCGGAATATTGGGAAAATTCCCAATCGGAATAACCAATAAATGGACAGGTCGGAATGTGAAGAAAAACACCAATCGGAATACTAAAATAGGTTATCGTCGGAATGGACAAACCCTTTTCCAATTGGAGTTCAATCGGAAAGGGTGGGAACTGGTTGCTGGTCGGAATGAACGATCGGAAAGGGGTTTTAATTCCCTTTCCGATTTAAAAGGAATCCGAGAAAAGAAAAGGTAATAAGCTATTGAAATGAGCTTATTCCCAAAACTAAAACAAACCAATACTAGTCGGATCAAATAAGCACTGATCTAAACTTATTCAACCACAAATTAAGCAACCTTTTGGATCAAACAATAAAAACATAAACTTTTTAAGCACGAACACATAAATGAACAACACGGATCATAAGTAATTCGCACCAAAAGTAAACAAGAATCAAGAAAGGAAGATGAAAGATTAAGGCAAGAAAAGTAAAGATTAAAGAACAAATAATGAAAACTTACTTGAAAATTAAATTGATTAAAAGTGCAAAAGTGCGAGAAATAAAATGACAAGAAATGAAAATGGTGGAAGAGTGGTTTGTCAAGCCACCAACAACTCTAAACAAATGAGGTTGGTTGCTATTTATAGGGAGATTAGGGAGGAGCTTAGGAAGCTTCCTCCCTCTTTCTTCTTTCTCTTAATTGCACACTTAGGTCATTGATCTCTTTAATCTTTTGTTAGTCTTCTTAATACTTGGACTTTGTCTTGGGATTTCTTCAAACTCGTCTTGTATTTTCTTCATAAATAAGACTCGAGTTCTTCGGTTTTTTAGTAAACTTCCGTCATTGACTTTTTCTTCTATAAATCTTCAGAATTAGTCTTGGACTTCCGTTCTTTTTCCACATTTGATCTTTCGACTTCGTCTTTCGTCTTTTTCTTCGATAAAAGCCCGTGAATGCCGTGTTTTCTCCACTTTTCACCTTTTCGTCCTAAATCACAACAAAAACACAAACCACGCATAATTCCGACATAAATGACATAAAATACACGTTTTGGCTCGGTTATCATTGCAATTAAGTGGTAAAAAGGATGGGTGTTTTCACACCTATCAAATCCCCTACACTTAACCATTGCAATGTCCTCATGCAATGCATTGGTTACAAAGCAAGATTACATTTTCCATCATAATCAATCCACATTGGCCTTTATTAAAGAAATAGAAAATTATAAACATACAAAGTAAAGAAATGAAAAACATACCTTGGGTTTTGAAAATGTCGTGAATGATCATCATCCTCAAGTTTCACGTTCCCCATAACAAGATTAAAAACGAGATCATTGTTATTATAAGTTAGCAAACTATCACGAACTCATGTGGGCCAATTACTCACTTAGACTCCCTTATTCCTAGGTGTATCTCTTATATTTTATTGTTGTTTGAATGATCACGAGGATGCATTTTTGACTTATTTCGATAGTTATTTAGTCCGAAAATAAAGTGAACGATTTAATCAATAGCTAGCAAAAGGACCAAATCTTTTAAAACTGCTTCTCGGGACCTCATAAAGTTCATATCTTGGCATAACTCGCTTCACGATTTGAGACCTTTCTCGGACCGATATTTGGCAGCGACTTCATACTTCGAATCTTTGAGAGACGTTCTTGAAATAATGGTCTTCTCTTCATAATAGGAATTTCTTCACTTGAAGTTTTGAGAGATTCTTCATCTTTAGACCACGACTTCTTCATTTTTCTCCAATCTTTATTTTGGACTTTGATATACAACGATCCGCCTCCTTGTAGGACTTGGATCTATTTATCCTCATACCTTGTTAGGGTCTTTTCGGATAGACTTCTCCATGAATTTTGGGGAGTTTTTGCTTCTCGTCGTGTGTCTCGATCCTTCATATTGATTTTCGATAAATGATTCTTCACATCACTTTTGGATCTTTAGCAACAAAATGTAGCCCTCATGCCTTGTTAGGGCCTTTTCGGACTCGCCAATCTTCGCATCCCGCTTCAATAAGTTATGCTTTGGCTATGAACTCTAATCCGTACCGAGCAACTTTTAAACGATCTGGGGCTAGAAGCTAAGTAACTTTTCAAATCGTACAACCTTATTTATTAGCAGATAATTTATTAAGCAAGCGATGGGAGAATAGGCTTATAATTAACTCACATAAATTCCCGACAGAATACCGGACTTATAATCGGCTCTATCATCTCCCGTTCTCCACAGTTTAAAATCTCAAGTAATGAGACTCATGGATGCTTAGCCTATTAAATCAAAGTTTTGGGTTTTCGAGTCGCCTATAGGATCTTGCAAATTCTTAGACTTTTTCAAGTTTAGAAGTCGCATTTTATAGTTCCCTTGATAAACGACTCTCTAGGATCAATTATAGGAACTTGCGAAAAGTTCTTGTTCTTACCCCGTGAGAGTTAAGACTTTCGCGTTTTATAGCTCCCTATATAAAAGCCTAGCAAAACTTGACTTAAACACGTTAAGGATACTAGCTAGAGTAAACTTAGGTAAGTCAACTCGGGTTGAGTCAAAATGTTCACGACTAAGAAAAATCTAAAACCACTTTATTGAAAAACTATTCTAGCAAAGTAGAGAAAATAAACATAACAAAGGCAAATACAACTATACAACTAGGCCAAAATAGATTAAAAATTTTGAAAAATGTCGAAAAATCAAATTTTCCGGTTAAAATGAGGGCAAATTCATGTAAAAGAACCACTTAACTTCGATAGAAGTCCCCCCTACACTTAATATAAACATTGTCCTCAATGTTTAAGCATGTGGGAGTAAACTCCCCTACACTTAGGACATTGTGCACGTTGTTTAAATATCACTAAGAAAGGGACAACTAAAGAGATTCCTATTTTAATATTGGGAAATATAAAATAGTGAATCGAAAAGAGTTTAGGATAGAACCGGGAAGATGGGAACACGGAATCACGGTTCATCAAAAGTCATCAAGAGTGTGTTTTTGAAGCTCTAATCCCTGCACATGATAAGAAAGAAAGCAAGAAATACCACGGGGCTCCCCCCTACACTTATGGTGAAAACAGGAAAGATAGATAGATAATTGGGTTGCCTCCCAAAAAGCGCTTGTTTTTGTTGACCGAGTCACGAGCCTGACTCGTCCCCGAATTAAATGGTCCATGGGGAAGCCTCTAATGTGATACCGGGATCAAAGACCTTGTCCTCGTTCCCGGTGGACATTAACAAAGGGGAGGCGGGGGAATAAGTCTTAAATGGGGGAAAGGTCCGCTCAACATACGAGAAGTATGTGAGGTTATGATCCACGGGAGGTGGGGTGGGTAAAGGAATCACATTGTCATCCCCTAAAGACAATGGATGTTCAGCAGCAAGCGGCAAAGCCGTAAGGTCATCAAGCATAAAATAATCAATGGCACCCCCCGGGTCAAAGCACGCATCCTCATGAACGTTAATCTCTTCGATTTCGTCATCATAAATAGGTGCGTCAAACCAAGGTTTGTCGTTCCCATCATTGAGGATTACAGAAACTCGCTCGAAAAGATCACGATCAAGTACGAAACCATCATTCATTTGTGGGGATTGTTGATAAGTTAAATCCGCACGAATGTGGTAAACGTAATTCTCAGTAGGGGAGTGTTGATTAGGTAACTCCTCGAGAATAGGATGATTGGTCAAGTGAGTTGGTTCGTCATTATTATGAAAAATAAGACGCTCCAACTCATCAAGTTCGGCATCGATGTTGGAAAGATCGACCTCGCTTGTAGGAGGAAGCGGAGGTAAAAGAGCTAGCTCTCGTTCGATAATTTCCGCAATCTCAGGCTCGAATTGGAATTCATCATTAAAAGCGACCTCATCCTTACCTTCAAAAGTCGGAATATCACAAACCTCATCAAAGAATTCTTCAAGACCAAAATCACGAATCTCACTCGAAGTATCACCATCCTTAGACGAATTGGTGTTATCAAGAATAGGAGTAGCAATCTCAGAAGATGGGTTGAGATCATAGACATCATCCTCGTCATCATCATAATAGTATGGATACAACGGAGGAGGAGTATAAGTCTCGATATTCGATATTTGCTCTTGTCGTTGATCCTCTTGCCACTTTTTGATGATCTTGTTGAAAGTTTCTTGAATTTGTTGACTTTGCTTAACAAGAGAGTTCCATTGTTCGTGGGGGCTCAATTGTTCGAAGGAAGGTTGATGATCGATGATGTGCTGTGGGGGTTCAAAATGTTGAAAACCTGAATTATAGCATGGTTGTGGCTTATAGTAGTTCATCGGTTGAGAAGAATTATAAACCGGATTTGGTTCATAATAATCCACTTGTGAAGAAAACTGAGGGTACGGATTTGGCTCATAACAATTCATTGGTTGACAATAATAAGTATCGTGAGGACCCCCACAGTTGTTGCAAACCGGGTATGGAGAAAACTCAGGTGCGTCTTGTGGATAGCTATTTTCATTGTCATAATTGTATCCCGGTTCTTGCCCGTGACCATACGGGTATTGAACCGGGCACGAAACATGCCAATGAGAATCGCTTCCACAATAGATGCACGGGGTAACAGGAGGTGGGTTCAAAAAGAATGAATTAGTCGAGTTGCACAAGGGACAAAATCCGTTTTGTATGTAGTCGATATCATTTCCGCACCGCTCACATGTACACCATTGACAAGAGTTGTTCCCAGATAATTGTTTCCCACACCGGAAGCAATGGACATAAAAATCCATAAAGAAGGATAGATAAGCAAGAAGAATATTTTTGGTGCAAAACTTTGAAAAAGAAATGCTTTTTATGATTTTTCAAATGTTTTTGGATTTTTGAAAATTTTTGAATACGAAAAAATAACGTTCAAAAGTGAACGGATCCCAAAAGCCAACGGTTCTCTCACAAAAAACTTTCGATCCTCACGAAAAGAGCCGGCAGCGGCGCCATTTTAATACTTGGTTTTACTCGTTGAAAAAGTTCGTTTTCTCGGTGTCTCTTCGAATTGATTTCCGGTTAATTGTGTGAGATTAGTTGTTCTTGGTGAAAATAATATTTTTGGTTTTGGAAAAATAAATGTGCAAGACTTAAAAATAAAGGACGAGTAATTAAAACTACAACTAAGTGAAATGTAAACGGTGCAATATTTAAAACTTTGAAAGTAAATAACATGAAATTAAATGACGTAAAATTAAAACTTGGCGCAAAGTAAATTGACAATCAAAGTAAAAATGCGGAACGAAATTAAAATAGACTAACAATAAAACGAGGAAAATTGACACTTTAACTAAAACAAAACATCAAAACAAATCAAATGCACCCACTCGGAATACACCCGATCGGAATCCAAAAGGAATCCGATCGGAATGTACCAATCGGAATCCAAAAGGAATCCGATCGGAACGTACCAATCGGAATGCGAGAAGAGAAGCCAGATCGGAATATCTACAAAAATTGACCAAATCGGAATGTGCAAAAGAAAGCTAATCGGAATATGGCTATGAATCCCAATCGGAATATGTGAAACATTACAATCGGAATATTGGGAAAATTCCCAATCGGAATAACCAATAAATGGACAGGTCGGAATGTGCAGAAAAACTCCAATCGGAATACTAAAATAGGTTATCGTCGGAATGGACAAACCCTTTTCCGATTGGAGTTCAATCGGAAAGGGTGGGAACTGGTTGCTGGTCGGAATGAACGATCGGAAAGGGGTTTTAATTCCCTTTCCGATTTAAAAGGAATCCGAGAAAAGAAAAGGTAATAAGCTATTGAAATGAGCTTATTCCCAAAACTAAAACAAACCAATACTAGTCGGATCAAATAAGCACTGATCTAAACTTATTCAACCACAAATTAAGCAACTTTTTGGATCAAACAATAAAAACATAAACTTTTTAAGCACGAACACATAAATGAACAACACGGATCATAAGTAATTCGCACCAAAAGTAAACAAGAATCAAGAAAGGAAGATGAAAGATTAAGGCAAGAAAAGTAAAGATTAAAGAACAAATAATGAAAACTTACTTGAAAATTAAATTGATTAAAAGTGCATAACAATTAATTAAAGTGCGAGAAATAAAATGACAAGAAATGAAAATGGTGGAAGAGTAGTTTGTCAAGCCACCAACAACTCTAAACAAATGAGGTTGGTTGCTATTTATAGGGAGATTAGGGAGGAGCTTAGGAAGCTTCCTCCCTCTTTCTTCTTTCTCTTAATTGCACACTTAGGTCCTTGATCTCTTTAATCTTTTGTTAGTCTTCTTAATACTTGGACTTTGTCTTGGGATTTCTTCAAACTCGTCTTGTATTTTCTTCATAAATAAGACTCGAGTTCTTCGGCTTTTTAGTAAACTTCCGTCTTTGACTTTTTCTTCTATAAATCTTCAGAATTAGTCTTGGACTTCCGTTCTTTTTCCACTTTTGATCTTTCGACTTCGTCTTTCGTCTTTTTCTTCGATAAAAGCCCGTGAATGCCGTGTTTTCTCCACTTTTCACCTTTTCGTCCTAAATCACAACAAAAACACAAACCACGCATAATTCCGACATAAATGACATAAAATACACGTTTTGGCTCGGTTATCATTGCAATTAAGTGGTAAAAAGGATGGGTGTTTTCACACCTATCAACTAACTATTACACCGTTCTAATAAATGTTACAACAAAAACCTATGACCGAACATTCTTGTTTAACTCAATATTTTGAGGCTAACAATCTCCCCCAATGTGAGGTTATTCCTCTTCGAAATTTGAAGATTTATGGAGTTTGCTAATCTCATCATAAGTGAGTATTGAACGTGTAATAGTATTCTTGTTCCTTCATGCTGTGATCTTTGAGCCTTTGTCGTTGTCTTTCGACTTTATCTTTTATCTTGTGATCTTAAAATTATCCTTGGCTTGTCTTTGCCATCTTGCGATCTTGTGTCTTCATCCACATGCTCATACGTTGCACTATCTTGAAAGCTTGCTAACAATCTCCTTTGAAGAGAGGTCATTACTCTACATTAATTGATAAGGAATATTTTTATCATCAGAGTTGAAGGAAGTCTTTAGCTTTCTTGATTGTTGAATATGTATTTAGGAATGAGTATGTGGTTTTGAATCTTCGACTTTGCTGAGTACACCGTAACGCCACCTTCTCGAGACAAAACATAGACACAGACTGAATGGCTTTGACGTTCGTCCTAAATCGGTAGCATTTTACCTCCGGTTGGTGAAGACCGTTACACGATATTAAATATCGTACCCGTGATTAGGTAGATTCAAATAAGAACCTCCTTGACAGTGTTTCGCGGCGGTACTAGCCGTTCTCTTTAATAGGCCGTCTCAAAGCAAGACTGCGAACATAAAGAGAGAATCAATTGAATAGATATCCGCATGATTAAATTCGTCAATTCAAATTCCTGGAACAAGTTTGATTCTTAAAGAATCTTACCATTGTTGCTTTCCAGTTGACACAAGCTTCATTCATAACGAATCTCACAAGTTACCTACCGTAGTACTGTTTGATGTTGACGCTAGAAGGATTTCCATTCGTCACTGTGAATACTAATGAGTATCACACTAAATGTTCTAGCAAGATCATAAAGATATTACGTAGAAACCTGAAACGAGTTTGAGTCAATTCAAAATCAAACCACTGTTGCTTTTCAGTTTACACATGACCTACCAGACTGCTGTTTGATGTTAACACTGGAAGAATTTCCACTCATCATTGTGAATACTTGGTAGTATCACTCTGAGTTTTCTAGCAATATCACTAGGATATGGCGTAGGACTCTCTTTATCGTCATTCTGTGTGTCTAACGAGATTTGATTGATCGCTTGGCTCTATACTCGATTAGTGCACTTTTAGTGGTCGGAAGCTGCAGCAGATGCCACCTATTCAATATCAACTATCTCGGAGTGAGAAAGTCAATAGAAGTCGTGTTGATCTCCGTGACAATAAAACAAACTTCTTTTGAGAGAAACCTGAGTTAGCTGGGGAAGGGTTGTGCATTACATCATTAGGTCCATGATGTCTTGTGTGACAACCGTGGTTTTGAGGTTCGTCACTTGGTCTTACTTTTAGGTTATTTTATGTGTGACTACTTGATTTTTGTGCTTACGTGTTTATTTTGTGTGAACGAGGTTGATTTTGTTAAACCCGTTTTTAAAAACTGGGCAGATTTTTGAGTCAATTGTTTTGATCATATCGGGAGTTCTATAAACTCTTATTTTACGATACAAGTACCCCTGGAAAGATATTTGAAGTGGCTTTCCATTGCAAGAAACGAGAACTAAATTGGAGGTTGGGAAGTGGGTAAAAAGCAGGTTACAACAGTCGGAGGTCAAAACAGTTTTGAATTCAGCCTGTTTTCTTTTTAAGTTTTGGGTTGTTTGGGGCACTTAGGGTTGCATTGGGATCTTCTCACGAACGTGAGAGATGGTTTATATATTTTAGTTAATATCTGAACTTGGGATAAGGTGGTGGTTTAGGGTAAGACCCCTTAATGGTAACAAACTTTTAGTACGTTTAAAATCAGGAAATCTGGAATGACGAAAGTAGATATATATATATATCGGGGCCTTAAAAGTAGCTTTAAGGTTAGGGCAAGTGGGAGGTGTTAGCCAACATATGTAAGGGTGTGAATATTCCTTTTACAGAAACCATGGGTAGGTTTAAGTGGGCGTTTGACCTAAAGTTTTGAGACCTAAAAACTGGGATTGTTTTGGGTAAAATACGAAAGGGTTAGTTGTTAAACTTAACCAAGTTAAGGACTTGTTAAAGAAGGGTAATAGGGTAATTAGAGCTTATTAATGAGGTAAATATGTGATAATGGGTTAGATGTCCATCATAGGTTAATGAGCCATCTTAGTGATTGGTTCGTTTATTGATTTCGTGTTTTTGGTTTGTTAGCTTGTTGCTAGTGCAAGGACGTGTGAAGGAGATATCAGGTGAGTGTTCATAGTCCCATATTTATTTTTGTTTTTGACTTCCAGATGGGATGGAAGAGACACCATTTGTTGTGATGATATCCATACGTCGCGCCCCATATTCCGCCATTGGTGGGGTGTGACAGAATGGTATCAGAGACAATGGTTATAGAGAATTAGGTTGCCTAGTCGCGTAGCCTAGTCTATAGCTTAAGGGTCCCTGCATATTGGCGTCATAGGAGTATGTGTGCATTTTATTATAATTGATGTGTTTGAATGTTATTTATTGTGATGTTTTGACTGGTATGAATTGAACCATAGTAAGTTCATACTTAGCCACATGTTACTTTCTTTTCGAGTTGTGAGTAGTGCGAGTTTAACCATAATCGCCCACGCTAGTCATTGTCGTATTTTACTTATAATGTACATTATAGTACATAATTTGGTACATAGTAGTTTCTATCTTTTGTTGGGTTATTTTATGTACCTGAGGGGTATTATTTTCTTTTGATGTTTAAGTCATGTTCCCTAAGAATCATGTGGTAGTTCGAGTTATTAGGAGTAGGTGAATATGAAGGACCTTATGCTATTTCCACTCTTATGGGCGACATGACTTATAACTGATTATGTTTTCGTTTTGGATTTAGTCTATGTTGTTTTAGCTAGACTATGGATTTCTGTATTCCAAGAGTTTTATTATGTTATTTTATAGATGGAGTTTTGGACCTTATTGGTTATGTGGTTATGAGCTTATGTGAGTAGATAGATTTATGTGTTATATGTTGTATTGATTCTTATAAGTGTCATCATAGGAGGGAGTGCATTGGGGAAAGGGTAATTGTATAAGTATGGTGGCCAACATAGTTATACAAGTACCACAACTTCAATGGGTTCTCAAGTATGATTGCATGAAAGAGGATTAGTACATGCTTGTATATGGTGAGATGTAGATATTGGGTATACGTATAATATATGGGTTTATGTAACGGCTGCCTACGATATGGCTATTTTTATTAGTGTGTTATATGTTTTGGGTTATAGTTGTGTTGTGTGATTTTAGGGTCACACGATATGGTTTGGTTTTGGAGGTGGGTTTTATGCTTTGTTGTGGCACGGTGAGATGGTGATTACTCGTGTGGAAAAACGAGTGTATGACGTGATTGGTTGATCCGACATGTATGGTAACGAGTATGTTTTGGGTGATTTAATAGGTATATATATGCGGATGTATATATACTACTATGTGTTAAGTTATGGTATATGGTCGTTCACTAGTTATTATAACTTGAACGTACCTTGTGTTTGTTCGTGTTTTATGGTGCTGGAGTTGATGGAGTTTCAACAACGTTTCGAATTTTTTGAACTGTGTCTTGTAGCGTATTCTTTGAGTTCATATTTCACGTGTACGTTTTAAAATGTTGTTCTGGGTTTTAAGTCCGTTGAAATAAATGGAGATTTCTTTTGGGATAATGAAATCTTTTGGGTTGAGTCTTACATTTCTTTTGGTTGGTATATGGAAAAAGGGGGGACTTGGAAATCTACTATAGAGTTAGATAGTTGGTTGTATTCGGTAAAATAAGGGTAAGGTGTTGGAGTCATGTTTGAAACAAGATGTAACATAAGTTTTTTTTTATCAAGACTTATTTATTTCAAATTCTAAAAGACTTTCTTTAAAATAAAGCGAAGTAAAACTTCTTTCTACTTACATAGTTTATATAATTGAATTTAACCGATTCATGTCATTTATAGTTATTAATACAAGGTTAAAAGGAGTTTATGAATATTTCACATACAATTATATCTTTCATTGAAAAGGATTGCATTGATCACTAAGTCTATTCTTTAGTTTTTAAAACAACTAGCATAAAATTGTTTTGGTCATAACTTGTTCGTTTTTAAAGCTTTTTGGGTGATTCAAAAGCCTAAAATTATGTACTCGGAACGTACTTTTCAAATATTCAGAATGTATAGTCATGGGAGGTCAGTGGACTGGTCGGAATTGTTGTACAAGTGTCGGGTTCAAGGTTGAGTTTGAATAGTAGTTTTATTTTTATGATTTGGGATGCACGGGATACCTAGTCTTTGAGTTGAGTTTTGAGAATGTCTAGAAGGTTGTTTGTAGATGGTTTGAGTCACATAGATGTGGGGAGGTAAAAAAAAATTTAAAAAATAAATATATATATATATATATATATATATATATATATATATATATATATATATATATATATATATATATATATATATATATATATATATATATATATATATATATCTTTTGGAAAGTCGATCTTTTGCACGGTTTAAATAATATGTCGCGGGGAGTAATATGTTTTGGTTTCCATTGGGTGTTTCTTGGATTATTTTTCGTTGTCATGGGTCATTTGGAATTGATACATGTTTTGGGTTTGAGTTTTCTTTGGAGTCTCGTGGTTTTTGATTTGTTTTAATTGGTGCACGTGAAATGTCGTTAGTTATCCGTGGGTTTAATTCGTCGATCGTATCTGGTGTATTCAGGATGTAGTTTTGGTTTTGTATGGTTTAGGAGCGTTGAGGTAGAACCATGAATAGAGAAAGTAGGAGAAGTGAGAGGAGTTGTAGTTAGTGTCTTCCAAGGAAAATCGTTGATGGAGTGAATTAAGAACAAGAGCTGTTAGAAATTGGAAGGAATTTATTTGTATTGCCGCTAAGAGAGGGTGTGAGGAGGACATAATTGAAATTGCTATGGATGTTGTATGAACGCTTTGGGTTTACGGTTATGCATTTGGCTTCGCCAAAGCACTAGCGGTTTCATGGAGTCAATGAACCGAGTGTGCATGAACGTATATAAACGAGTTGTCATCGGGAGCATCGACGACATCTTGATCTACTCAAATCATAGAAGGAGGATGAGGCGAATTATGTGTTGGTTTTGGAGTTGTTAGTAAAGGGAATGAAACGTGAGACTTTCAAGTGTGAGTTTTAGGATTTGGTTGGCCAGGACTAGTAGTCAGAGATGATGGCATATCGTGGAACCAGCAAGGGGCGAAGTGAAGAAGGACGAAGAAGCATTTTCGAGGCTGAAGAGGTGGATTGGATGATGAGCAGATCTTGGCATTATCGGAAGGACTGGATGAATTCGCGAAGCATGACGATACGTGGAGCAGGGATTTGGACGCGTACGAGGACGACAAAGAAAGGCGATCGCTTATACGTTGCAGGAACTGAAGATTTGGAAGAACTGGATATACTTAGTTAGTGGAGCTGGACTGTTATATCTGCCTAGAATGCTAGAGGCATTTGGTGTACGAGACGTGGAGAATGATCTATACGGATCATGAACGTATCCAACACATATTCAATCATCTTGATTGAACATTTGGCAAAGGTGATGGGTGGAGTTAATTGATGAAAGAAAATTGCAAGGACAAGTACCATCTGGGAAAGGCAAGCATGGTCGATGAGACATGGAATAAGAAGGATGAGGTGAAGCTGAGACGAACTTGAACTATAGGGATGATGTATTAGAGTGGTTTGGATGAAGGATGTGGGTTGCACGAGTTGAGTTGTCTAAAGCAGTGAACGCGTCAACATTTATGTTGCGTGGCTTGGACAATCGTAAGGAGGAAAGGGACGTAGACTATACTTCCTACATGGATAGGAGTAGTTTAGAAAGGGCGATGGAAGGATAAAGTTGGTGGAAGGGATACATAATGCGGTGGGGGATTAAGTACGATGAGAGTTGGGTGATAGTCGATAGACTGACTAAATCATCACCTATTTCAAGAGGAATGAGAAGTCTCGTAGTTGGGAAGTTGGAAGAATTAATGGATATGTGAAAGACCGTCATAGGTCACTTTGTAAGGAAATTGGAATTTAAAGTAGTTTGGGATACGGACTGAAGGGAGTTGATGAACGTAATTGGACATGGGTGATTGATTTAGAGGTAGTTCAGAAACTCGTTAGCGATGGCTGAGTTTTCATATATTGATAGTTATCGTATTAGAAGTCGATAAATGCCATTTGAGGCACGATATGAAAGGATAAGGTGAGTTGTCCTCATTGTGGACTAGAATTGGTAAAAGAGGCTACTAATGTGGTAATGGTGTTTGTGGACAGAATGAGAGCAACAAGGGATGCTATGTAGAAAAGGAGGAAACCACTAGATTTAGTGACAAAGTTATGTATGGAGTTTCACCCATAGTAACGGGTGGTATTTTTTGGTAAAATAGAAGAGTTGATGTAGAGTTTTGTAGGTCCATTTATGATCTTTGGGAAGATCAGACCATTACCTTATGAGCATAGAATTACCTGGGGGAAATGAGTTGTATACATGATACATTTCATGTATTGGGATTGGTAAATGTTGTTTGAGGATGCATATTTGCATGTCCGGTTATTTGGGTTTTGTGCTAATAAGAGTCTTTGTTTTATCGAAGAGTCATTTGCGAGATTTATTGACTGTGAGGTCAAGAGTATGGCAATGGGTTTAATTTTGGTTTGTACATGTGGTATCTTGAAACTTGAACTGAAGTTCACGTGGAAATGAGAGGAGTTCATTTAGAACAAGTATCCTCGTGTGATTTGTTGTCTGTGTGTTGATCCTAAGGAGTAAATCTCGGGACGAGATTTCTATTAGGAGGGAGTGATGTGACAACCGTGGTTTTGAGGTTCGTCACTTGGTCTTACTTTTAGGTTATTTTATGTGTGACTACTTGATTTTTGTGCTTACGTGTTTATTTTGTGTGAACGAGGTTGATTTTGTTAAACCCGTTTTTAAAAACTGGGCAGATTTTTGAGTCAATTGTTTTGATCATATCGGGAGTTCTATAAACTCTTATTTTACGATCCAAGTACCCCTGGAAAGATATTTGAAGTGGCTTTCCAATGCAAGAAACGAGAACTAAATTGGATGTTGGGAAGTGGGTCAAAAGCAGGTTACAACAGTCGGAGGTCAAAACAGTTTTGAATTCAGCCTGTTTTCTTTTTAAGTTTTGGGTTGTTTGGGGCACTTAGGGTTGCATTGGGATCTTCTCACGAACGTGAGAGATGGTTTATATATTTTAGTTAATATCTGAACTTGGGCTAAGGTGGTGGTTTAGGGTAAGACCCCTTAATGGTAACAAACTTTTAGTACGTTTAAAATCAGGAAATCTGGAATGACGAAAGTAGATATATATATATATATCGGGGCCTTAACAGTAGATTTAAGGTTAGGGCAAGTGGGAGGTGTTAGCCAACATATGTAAGGGTGTGAATATTCCTTTTACAGAAACCATGGGTAGGTTTAAGTGGGCGTTTGACCTAAAGTTTGAGACCTAAAAACTGGGATTGTTTTGGGTAAAATACGAAAGGGTTAGTTGTTAAACTTAACCAAGTTAAGGACTTGTTAAAGAAGGGTACTAGGGTAATTAGAGCTTATTAATGAGGTAAATATGTGAGAATGGGTTAGATGTCCATCATAGGTTAATGAGCCATCTTAGTGATTGGTTCGTTTATTGATTTCGTGTTTTTGGTTTGTTAGCTTGTTGCTAGTGCAAGGACGTGTGAAGGAGATATCAGGTGAGTGTTCATAGTCCCATATTTATTTTTGTTTTTGACTTCCAGATGGGATGGAAGAGACACCATTTGTTGTGATGATATCCATACGTCGCGCCCCATATTCCGCCATTGGTGGGGTGTGACATGTTGTCTTCATGATGTGTTGACCCGGTTTCTGCCTAAGTTGTATGGAGGGCTTCTTTCTTTTCACCCTTTATCCTTACATTTCTTTTTCATTCTTCAACCCCTTCAATGCTTACCAAGACATCATTACTAGCACCTTGTTGTGATTGTTCTAGTGCTAGCATCAGTACTTAGTCGACATTTAGCTAAGTTCACATTATACTCCGTCTTTCCTAAGGACTTCTAATAATCTATTGGATTGTCCCTGGGAAGATCCCTCCGGTTCTGGTTGGATCATAGTACTTAAACCTAACCACCCTTTTGACACTAATAACATCGTGGATTAAAGATGTTGTTGGTATTTGATCGTAACCATAAGTGCTTGAGTCTTTAGATCACATTTTAATCACATTTTCTCCCATATCTCTAATATATAAAATTGTTTGATATTAGAGATACCAAATTTGATTAAAACATATTGTGAAAAATAGTCTTGAAAACTTTCGGGAGAAAAATGTGTCAAACTTAGCATGACTTAGGAAAGCTCCCCCTAAAAAATTGATCCAATTGAATTGTCATTGCGAGGATATGATCCACATTAAACTGTTGAGGTTAGGAGTTGTTGAACACATAATTTTTGAAAGATTTTGAATAATCATTGAAAAATTCTTGAAAAACTTTTGTACAACGCTTTTTAAAAAATCCATTCTTTTTGGCGAAGTGGTTTTTCTAAAGCATAAACTTGAGTTCATAGACTTTGAATGTCTTGACGAATCCAATCAAGTGTAAGAAGATTTCTCTTCTTTTGTTGAGGGTAAGGGCACTAAATCGTACACTCCCCCGTGAATATAGAACCGGGTTGCAATCTGAAAGTGATTACAAGCCATAGTGTTGAGCTCAAAACTTTAAATGTTTTGTGACAAGCTCAAACCGTGATAGATTGCTCTACCCGTTTTTAGGATAAGTTATCTTGAAAGATACACTTTCCTTTATTTGAAGTTCGAGTTACAGTCTGACATTTAATTGTAAGTCGTTTAGATGAGCTTAAAAACTTGGAATGTTTTTATCGAAAGCTCATGACCGAGAAAGTTTAATTTCCCGTTGTTTAAGGATAAGTTATCATTCGTGATCAACTTTTCTTTCTTTGAGGCACGATTCACAATCTGAAGTAACTGAAGATCATTTTACAACTTAGTTGTGTAACCCTTGAGACACTTGTTTCTCAGATATCTGCTTCTTCAACAACCAAACTCTAAGTGTGTCTTTTGTTGAATGGTATTTAAAGATTGGTCCTTTGGGTGTCCATTTAACCTTACCTTCTATACCTGCACGCTTATTAGTAGTTTGTATACTTGCATAGTCGTTAGTGATGTCTTTGTGAGAACCATGTGGGGGTTCATAGTGAACCTTTGTCGTGCTAGAGGGAAATATTTTTCTAGTAGGAACCCATTTAAGACCAGTTGTTTTGAAGATTCTGCCCGTTGGTATCCACTTGTGACAAGGTCTATGAAAAGTAGTTTTCTTATGCATAACGGAAGACTTAATTGGAGAAAATGTATTTCCTATAGGGTTCCTGTTAGCCTCAAATTATTGAGTCAAACAAGAATGTTCGGTCATAGGTTTATATTGTAACATTTATTAGAACGTTGTAATAGTTAGTTAAAATAGTCGTGACATTATGGGCTTGATGGCTAGCTTAAAAGGCCTCTTTCAAGGTACTAAGCATTTTATTCAAGCCCGGCCCAATAAAAAATATAGCCCATTAAGCCACATGTAGGCTAGGCTATAAATACCCTTCCTAACATGTTAGGAAGGGTGTTGATTGTCATTATTTCTTAATCTAATCTTCCAAAAGTTTCACACACTTCTCTCTACTTTCTCTCACTACTTTCTCTCTCTAGAATTCATCTACTTCATCTATTTTCTTTCTTTCTTCCTTACTTAATCATCACAAATATGGGACAACAATTGGTATCAATCGCCATGGGGTAGTTTTGTGATTCGTTGTTGATATTACTTGGTTCGTGTGATTTTCTCCTATAATCATCTTGAATTCAAGATTTTTTGTGTTTTCCATGCTCTAAATCTTGATATAAATCTTCTACATAGTTGTGGTAGGGATTTGGTTGCTTTTGGTTGCTAAAATCGCGGATTTCTTGTCAAAAATCTCATTTTTTACCTAATGTTTCGGAAATATACACGCATTCCGATTGAATTCCATCGGAAAAGGGCTTAATTTTCCGACAGATTATTCCGATTGCACTCCATCGGACAAGGGTTTCAATATTCCGACCGTTTTTTCGATAGTGGATTCCGACAGCCCCTATTTCGATTGTGTATTCCGATAGGTTATTCCGACAGTGATTCCGACAGGTATTTCGACAGCCTTATTCCGACACTGATTCCGATAGGTATTCCGACAGCCTTATTCCGACAGTACTACATTCCGAAAGTATTCCGATACAACATTCCGATAACATTCCGATGGAACATTCCGATGGACATTCCGATGCTGTGTTTTGCTAAATTTTGTTCGAGTATTTTTTAGACTTAGCCACCATCTAGACTAGTTTCGGAATATCGTTTACACGAACATTAAAAAAAAAAGTTATAATTTTTCCGTCAAGTAAATTCAAATTTTTTCCATACAAGTTTTAGGACATTTCTAGCTCGATTTCAAAATTTGGCGATTACAAAAATTTTTTTGGTCTACCGTTTTGTCGGACGGGAGAATTTATTGTCGGACTAAAGAAAAAATGCAATTTTCGAAATTTAAGCCACAACAACAATCACAACACATCTACTTAAGATCCTTTTCCACTTCAACATATTAAAGCTTATCAAGATGGATTCTACTGATTAATATCGTGTTACTAATAACAACATCATGGTGGCGGGTAACAAAGAGAGACCACGAATGCTTGTGACTGGTAGATATGCACAATGGCAATCACGATTCCTTAGATATCTTGACACCAAACCCAATGGTTATGTTCTTCGATGTTGCATTAAAGAAGGACCTTATACTCCCACTAAAATCACCGTTCCTGCAATGCCATCAACTGACTCGACGCCCGGTTCCGATGAACAAACAATTAAGGAAACATATGAGAACACTTCGAAAGAGAATCGTGCTTGGATTGATGCAGAGAAAGAAGAAATATATTTGATTCTAAGTGGGATAGGGGATGATATTTACTCAATGGTTGATGCTTGCTCTACTGCTAAAGAGATGTGGTTTGCCATTGAACGCTTGCAACAAGGTGAATCACTTAACAAGCAAGATGTCAAAACTAACTTGTTTTGGAACTTTGGTAAGTTTACTTCATTGGATGGGGAATCAATTGATTCATATTACTCAAGGTTCTACAAGATGATGAATGACATGACAAGAAACAATTTGCAAGTATCCACCATGCATGTCAATGTGCAATTTCTATAGCAACTTCAACCTGAGTGGACACGATTTTTAACTTTAGTGAAACAACAAAGTAAGTTAGACGAGGTCAACTATCACACGCTTTTTGACATTTTGAAACAATTTTAGAATGAGGCAAATGAACTTCGTGCTAAAAGGATAGCAAAGACTGCTAATCCACTTGCTTTGGTGTCTACCACTCAACACACTCAAGATCATCGCTCTCGTGCTCCAAAGTCATACTCTACAACATCATCCTTACCAAGGTACTCCACTACATCCTCCTCACCAAGATACTCAACGTCATCTAAGTATTCTGCTCCCACACGATCACGAGACAAAGAACCAAGAGCACCATCACCATCACCTGAGCCATCATCTGAAGAGGAGAGTGACGAAGAACTAGCTCAGAAGGATAGGGAGATGAAGCAACAAATTGCTTCATTATGAAGACCTACAAGAAAATCTTCAAACCCACCAACAACAATCTTCGAACATCATCAAATACAAGGAACCAATATGTTGATAGTCCTCGAAGGTATGACACACGTCAACGTGATGAAACTCATCCAAGGTATGATCGACGTAATCCAACACATGTTGAGGGTTCTGCACGGTATGATCGACAAAGTGCTAAGTATGATGCTTAGAGAATTGCTACTGCTGCTGGGAATAGGGAGACTGTTGGTACTCAAGTGGTTCAGCAAAGTGGGATTCAGTGCTTTAATTGTCAAGGCTATGGGCATATGGCAAAGGAATGTAGAAAGCCGAAACGGGTTAGAGACTCTGGCTATCATAAGGAAAAGATGCTACTTTGCAAGAAGATGGAAGCTGGGGTTAAACTGTCGGCTGAGGAAGGAGCAATGCTTAATGATACTAATGATGAAGCCTCCGATCAAGAACTTGAAGCACATTACTCATACATGGCAAATGTTGAAGAAGTTCTCAACGTCACTGAAGATGACAATGGTCCTATTTTCGACACTGAGCCAATCGATAAGGTACACACTGAAGAGGAATATAATGTGTTTGGTAATACTCATGAGCATTGTGAGCTACCCAATGCCATTAATGACACATGTATGATGGAAACGGTTGATAGCAATACCACACCCGATTCCTCAGACATGTGCAATAATGAGTCCGAGGATGATCAACATGCAAATGAGTATGATGATGACGAGGAGCGTATTGCGCTTGCTAACTTAATTGCTTCTTTAAAAAAAGATGTCCAAGAAACTAGAAAGAGTCAAAAGCAATTAAAGAAGGCAAACGCTACGCTCACTCAAAATTTTGAAGAATGCAAAGCTGCTCTAATTAAATCTAGTGAGACCATTGATAGCCATAGAGCTCAGCTTCTTCAAAAGACCAATGAGGTTGAGGGATACAAAGTGTGTTTAATTAATGTTAAAAAGGACGATTTTCAAGAGAAATATAATGAAACTCTTAAGCTTCTTAAACAAGAGAAATGTAATTATAACACCTCTTTGAGTACTGAACGTCACAAAACGTATCTTGCTACCACTAAAGTCAGTGAGCTAACTCAAGTAAATGGTTTTCTTCAAGAGGATAAAACTAAACTTATGAATGAAAAGAAAGCTGTTGTTGAAAAGATGGAAAAGGATTTCAAAACTAAACAAGCGAAGGACATCGACAAAATGGTGGAAATTGAAACTCAACTTGATTTTTACAAGAAAATTGTTTACAAAACTAATCAATAAATTCAAACCATGAGAATGTTGGCACCTCGTTCGTTCTTCAAGGATTGACCTAGTTTTGCTAATCCTAAGTACCTTGAGCATGCTCAATCTGAGAATCAGCACTTATATCATGATGAGTCCTAATGGACCGATCTTGATTGTCTTGTTGTTAGGCCCGATAGTGAAGAGACACACGATTTGGAAGAAGAAAATAGACCAAAAGTTAATAAAGAGTTTGTTAAACCATATAATTATGCTTATGAAAACAGTCGTGATGGTCTTTTCACACCGCAAACACAGAAAACTCGTGAGCAAATATTTTTCGAATGTGAATAAATAAGAATTAAATGGAGACAAGATTTTGCCACTAAGAAAACTAATGTTTCAAAATTTATTGACTATTTGCCATATAAAGCTTCTGTAAGCAAGAGTAAACAAGCACTTAGTATTCTCAGGACTAATATTGAAAATTTCAAAAAGGTTGTTGATGATGACTGGAACAAACGTGAACTTTCGAAAGGAGACAAAGAAATTCCTCACGATATAACTGTGCTTGTGAAAAGTATTTTGATTCCGCTTGCGGAAAGAACGCAAAAACATATTTTGGAATTTGAAACACTAATTAAGCAAGAAATGTTTGATGATTTGAAATATGTGGAATCTCTTGAACAAGAAGTTAACGACCATCAACCTGAAAGAGACTAGTTTTCTACAGCTTATAATCTACTCTTACATGAATGTCTCTCAAAAGATATTATGTGTGCTTATGTTACATCTTGTGCTGATATTGATGAATATTCTGATGTTGCATGCAAATATCTTGATCAAGTTAAAGAATATGAACATCTTGAAACTGAGCTTTCGAATAAAGTTGACCAAAAAGAGTTTTCGTTACTTCAACATAGATATGATTATCTTCAAAAACATTGTCACTCACTTGAACTTGCTTTGCAAAAGAAAGTTGGCAGTTTTTCAAATGATACATCTTTAGAAGTGAAATTATCTGAGTCATGTCGATTATTAAACGAAAAAAGTATTGATATTTCAGATTTGAAAGCTCAGTTACAAGAAAAAGAAATAGCAATAGCAGTGTTGAAGAAACTCGTTGCTAAGATGGGTGGGAAAGTTATAGAACCTAGCGTTAAGCAACCTGTTGTTAGACAACACAATGCCTCTAGAGTGAATAGATCCTCTATCTTGGGAAAATCATCTGCTTTCTCAAATTCTTCGTTTGCAAAACCTGTATTTGCCCCCAAGATGGATGGAAAGGAAAGGTTACCACATACTCAACCAATAAGGAATGCTATAGCACCAAGCTTAAGCACAATAATGTGATTAAGCCAGGGATGTATAGAATGACCACTAAACCCACAAACAAAGTCAGTCAATCGCCTCAGACTTCTAGAAACACTAATACTCGTGTGTCTTCTACTACAGGAGTAGTCTCCACTACTAGTGTTAGCCGGCCTTAGCTTAAGAGCACTCAAGTGAATGATAAGGTCTAGAAACACAAGAGTCAAGGGAAAATGAAGGAAGTAGAAGAAAACCCTAGGAATTTGAATGTTCTTAAGAATAAAAAGTCTGTAATCGCGTGTAATGACGATTTGAATGCTTTGAATGATTTGAATGCTTTGAATGTTAAATTTGTTTGTGTCAAATGTGGAAAATGTGCTGAAGCTAATCATTCTATGTGTGTTATGAATAATGTCAAAGGCGTAGATACTAGAACTAAGAAGCAACTTGTAACGCCTATTAGTGCTTGTAAACCCAAACGCAAAGTGAACCATTCGGGTGCAACCCCCACTAAGAAAAGTAATGCATCAGACTCCACCACGAAGAACCCTAGAAGCCGAATTAAGGAATTATATGAGTCTTCTAGCAAGTCTTGAAAATTGTGGTTTTCTAATCAATGTCCTCTAGGATATAAATGGATGCCTAAACTTAGGACATAAAATGTGAAAACGAGTGTTAGTATGACTTTAAATGTTGATAAGGACACTAATGATTCTACTATCACAACTACTGTGGTATCTAATTTAGAAAATGCTCCATCGTGTTCTAACTCTTCTGCAGGTGATACAAATAATTCTCTTCATACTGGACTCCGGATGCACGAAGCACATGACGGGGAATCTCAAGCTTCTAATTAACTTCGTGGAGAAGTTCCTGGGTACGGTGCGATTCGGAAATGATGAATTTGCACGGATCCTAGGATATGGAGATTTGGTTCAGGGGAATATCACAATCAAAAGGGTATACTACGTCGAAGGGCTCAATCACAATCTTTTCTCGGTTGGTCAATTCTGTGATGCGGATTTGGAGGTTGCTTTCAGAAAGAAGACATGTTTTGTTCGTGATTATGATGGAAATGATTTACTCACCGGTACATGGTGTACTGATCTCTACACTATTTCACTTCAAGATACAACTTCATCAACTCGAATTTGCTTCATGGCTAAAGCTTCAACGACTCAGGCATGGTTATGGCATCAACGTTTATCTAATCTTAATTTTGATACCATCAACTTGCTTTCCAAGAAAGATATTGTGAGAGGCCTTCCAAGCTTGAAATTCATCAAAGATCATCTTTGTTCTTCTTGTGAACTTTGTAAAGCTAACGAAGTAGCTTCAAAACAAAGATTACACCAAGCTCTAAAGGACGGTTAGATCTTCTCGATATGGATCTGTGTGGTCCCATGCGCGTTCATAGTATCAATGGAAAGAAATATATTCTAGTAATTGTCGATGATTACTCCAGGTACACATGGACTCACTTCTTGAGGTCCAAGGATGAAACACCCAAAGTTCTCATCAGCTTCCTTAAACTGATACAACGTGGTCTTCAAGCTCAAGTTAAAGTGGTTCGTACTGACAGAGGAACAGAATTCTTGAATTCAAATCTGAGAAACTATTTTGAAGCCGAAGGAATTGAACATGAAACATCTATTGCTCAAACACCTGAACAAAACGGCATTGTTGAAAGACGAAACCGTATTTTAGTTGAGGCTGCTCGAACATTATTATCCACTTCAAAACACCCACAATAATTTTGGGCCGAAGCCGTGTCAACCACATGCTACACACAAAACCGCTCCTTAATTATCCTAAGACACGAAAAGACACCATATCACATAATTCATGATAGAAAACCTTCACTCAAACACCTTCACGTTTTTGGATGTACTTGTTACATAATACGAGATGGTGAAAATTTGGATAAGATGAAAGAGAAAGGTGATGCATGTATTCTTGTGGGATATGCAACTCAGTCTAAGGGGTATAGAGTATATAATAAGAGAACTAAATTGATTGTCGAGACTATTCACATCCGATTTGATGAATTACAAGAAATGGCAGTTGAACAAAACAGTTTAAGTCTCGATCCACAACGACAAACGACTTCCGTTCTCAACCGCATGGAACTCGGAACTCAAGACCACAGCAATGAACCGTCAAGTTCAAGGCTGGTTCCTGAACATGTTCCTAGAGCAGATATGACAGTGGACACGACACTTGAAGAGTTGGAAATGTTATATGGACCAATGTATGATGAATATTTCACGGGGGAGAAACATGTTGTATCGAAGTCTTCCGCTGTCACTCATGATAAGAATGATGATACCGATCATCGTCAACAAAAGGATACAACTTCATCTACTTCAACACCGGTTGCTGTAGAGTTACTTCCTCAGAATATCACATCTACAACCGCTCCTACAACATACACAACTACTATCATTGCTACAGAGAACACAAATCAAGCAGACAATGCATTATCTGACGAAGATGAATTTATCAACCCATACGGTACACCGGTACACGAAACTGGAGAGTCTTCTACTCGCCATGTTGATCCGTCAAATATGCACACGTTCTACCAACGACATCCTTCAACACATCATTGGACCCGAGATCATCCTTTGGTTCAAGTAATTGGAAACCCTTCACAGCCTGTTCGTACAAGACGATAGCTTACACCGATGGCGATGTTTGTATGTTCACACTCACCATGAGTTCAGTAGAACCAAAAAACATCAAAGAAGCCATGGCTGATCATGCTTGGATCGAATCGATGACGGATGAACTTCAACAATTTGAAAGACTTAAAGTCTGGGAACTTGTTGACAGACCATACGATGTAATACCATTAAATCTTTGATGGATCTGGAAAAACAAGATGGATGAAGAGAACACGATCATCAAGAATAAATCTAGGCTAGTGGCTAAAGGATATGGACAGAAAGAGGGTATTGATTTTAAAGAATCATTTGCACCTATAGCTCAAATGGAAGTGGTCAGGATTTTTCTTGCTTATGCTGCACATAAGGGATTCATTGTCTATCAAATGGGCGTAAAGACGGCGTTTCTTAACGGTCCTTTGAAGGAAGAAGTCTATGTCACTCAGCCGGAAGGATTCGTCAATCCTCATTATCCTAACAAGGTGTATCGTCTCCACAAAGCACTTTATGAACTCAAGCAAGCTCCAAGGGCGTGGTATGACAAGCTCTCGAAATTTCTGGTCTCCAAAGGTTTCTCAAAAGGTTCCATCGATCTAACTTTGTTCACTTATAAATATGGGGATGACATTTTGCTTGTGCAGATTTATGTTGATGACATTATTTTCGGGTCTACAAACCCAAAACTTTCAAAATGGTTTGAAAAAGTAATGCACCGTAAATTTGAAATGTTTATGATGGACGAACTAAAATTCTTTCTAGGAATTCAAGTTCACCAATCCCCAAGTGGTATCTTTATTAACCAAGCTAAGTATTGTCAAGAGATAATCAAAAAGTATGGTATGACCTCATGTGACCCCGTTGGGACACCATTATCAACCACATCCCAAGATGCTGATTTGGAGGGAGATGCCATAGATCAAACGATATATCATTCCATTATCGGCTCCCTCATGTACTTAACAGCAAGCCGACCAGATATATCACATGCTACGCGTTACTGTGCATGATATCAAGCACGAGCCACTAAAAAGCACCTCAAGGAGATTAAACGGATCTTTCGGTACCTTAAAAATACCATTCACATGGGTGTCTGGTATCCGAGGGAAACCGGTTTCTTTTTAACGGCCTATTCAGATTCTGATCATGCAGGGTGTCTTGATACACGTAAAAGTACTTCTGGTGGTGCACAATTTCTAGGTCAAGATAAACTTGTGGGATGGTCTTCCAAGAAGCAGGATTGCAAGTCACTGTCATCAGCCGAAGCGGAGTATGTGTCTCTATCTGCGTGTTGTGCTCAAGTTCTATGGATGAGAACACAACTCACGGATTATGGCTTCCACTTTGATAAAGTACCTATGTACTGTGACTCAAAGTCCGCCATAGCCATCTCCTGCAATCCGGTACAGCATTCCCGTACGAAGCACATTGATGTCAGATATCACTTAATTAAGGAACAAGTTGAAAGGGTTATTGTTGAATTATACTTTGTTGGAACTGATTACCAATTAGCTGACATGTTTACAAAAGCTCTTTCGAAAGAGAGGTTTGTGTATCTTGTTAGGCAAATTGGTATGAGATGTTTGACTCCAGCAGAACTGGAGATTCCGGCAAAGAAGCCTGCTTGATTCATCTATCAAACATCTACTTGTAAATATTAATGAAAAAGCAAAATACAAAATTAAAAAATCTTTGATAATCCAAAAATATTCTTCTCGACATGTCTTTCTGTATCGATAATATGGACGTACCTAGAAATGTCGCTCAATAACGACACGGGTGTGTACATAAAGCTCGAATGAAAGTTGTAAATATTTTTCAAAACATGTCATTTATATCTTTTCAAAAGGAAATTGTCTATTTTGGACAATATTTCCAACAACGGGTAGAGCAATCTATCTTGGGTTGAGCTTGTCACAAAACATTCAACGTTTTGAGCTCAACACAATGGCTTGTAATCACTTTTAGATTGCAACCCGGATCTAAATTCATGGGGGAGTGTAAGATTTCGTGCCCTTACCCTCAGCAAAAGAAGTTAAATCTTCTTACACTTGAGTGGATTCGTCAAGACATTCAAAGTCTATGAACTCAAGTTTATGCTTTAGAAAAACCTTTTCGCTAAAAAGAATTGATTTTTCAAAAAGCGTTGTACATAATTTTTTCAAGAATTACTCAATGATATTCAAAATCTTTCAAAAATTGTTTGTTCAACAACTCCTATCCTCAAAAGTTTAATGTGGATCATATCCTCGTAATGATAATTCCATTGGATCAATTTTTGAGGGGGAGTATTTCAACTTCATGCAAAGATTGCCACATCTTTCTCCTAGAGATTTTCAAGACTATTTTTTCAAAATATATTTTAATCAAATTTGGTATCTCTAATATCAAAATATTTTATATATTAAAGATAGGGGAGAAAATGTGATTAAAATGTGATCTAAAGACTCAAGGACTCATGGTTACGATCAAATACCCACAACATCTTTAATCCACGATGTTATTGGTGTCAAAAGGGTGGTTAGGTTTAAGTCCTATGATCCAACCAGAGCCGGAGGGATCTTCCCAGGGACAATCCAATAGATTACTAGAAGTCCTTAGGAAAGATGGAGTAGAATGTGAACGTAGCTGAATTCCGACTAAGTACTGATGATAGCACTGGAATAATCACAAAAAGGTGCTATTAATGATGTCTTGGTAAGCATTGAAGGGGTTGAAGAATGAAAAAGAAATGTAAGGATAAATGGTGTAAAGAAAGAAGCCCTCCATAGAACTTAGGCAGAAACCGGGTCAACACATCATGAAGAGAACGCATCATGGACCCAGTGATGTAATGCACAACCCCTCCCCAGCTGACTCAGTCTTCTCTCAAAAGAAGTTTGTTTTATTGTCACGGAGATCAACATGACTTCTATTGACTTTCTCACTCCGAGATAGTTGATATTGAATAGGTGCCATCTGCTCTAGCCTCCGATCACTAAAAGTGCACAAATTGAGTCTAGAGCCAAGAGATCAATCAAATCTCGTTAGGACACACAGATGAAGATCAAGAGGGTCCTACGCCATATCCTTGTGATATTGCTAGAACACTCAAAGTGATACTACTTAGTATTCACAATGATGAGTGGAAATCCTTCCAGTGTTAACATCAAACAGCACTGCGGTAGGTCATGTGTAAGATTCTTTATGAATTGAACATATGTAAAACTAAAAAGAAACAGTGGTTTGTTTCTTTATCGATTCAAACTCATTTCAGGTTTCTACGGAATATCTTTATGGTCTTGCCAGAACATTCAGAGTGATATTTATTAATATTCACAGTGATGAATGGAAATCCTTCTAGCGTCAACATCAAACAGCGCTACGGTAGGTAACTTGCGAGATTCTTATGAATCAAGCTTGTGTCAACTAGAAAGCAACAATTGTAAGATTCTTTATGAATCACACTTGTTCCAGGAATTTGAATTGATGACTTTAATCAAGCGGATATTTATCCAATTGATTCACTCTTTATGTTCGCAGTCTTGCTTTGAGACGGTCGAGTAAAGAGAACGACTAGTACAGCCGCGAAACCCTGTCAAGGAGGTTCTTAATTGAATCTACCTATCACAGGTACGATATTTAATATCGTATAACGGTCTTCACTGACCGGAGGTAAAACGCTACTAATTTAGGACGAATGTCAAAGCCATTCAGTCCGTTTCTATGTTTTGTCTCGAGAAGGTGTCGTCACGGTATACTCAACAAAGTCAAAGATTCAAAACCACATACTCATGCCTAAAGACATATTCGACAATTAATAGTGTGAGCATGTAGATGAAGACGCAAGATCGCAAGATGGCAAAGACAAGTCAAGGATGATTTCAAGATCTCAAGATTAAAAGACAAAGTCGAAAGACAATGACAAAAGCTCAAAGATCAAAGCATGAAGGAACAAGGCTACTATTACACGTTCAAGACTCATTTATGACGAAATTCGTAATTTCCATTGATCTCTAAATATCGAAGAAGAATGACCTCACATTGGGGGAGATTGTTAGCCTCAAATTATTGAGTCAAACAAGAATGCTCGGTCATAGGTTTATATTGTAACATTTATTAGAACGCTGTAATAGTTAGTTAAAATAGTCATGACATTATGGGCTTGATGGCTAGCTTAAAAGGCCTCTTTCAAGGTACTAAGCATTTTATTCAAGCCCGGCCCAATCAAACATATAACCCATTAAGCCACATGTAGGCTAGGCTATAAATACCCTTCCTAACATGTTAGGAAGGGTGTTGATTGTCATTATTTCTTAATCTAATCTTCCAAAAGTTTCACACACTTCTCTCTACTTTCTCTCACTACTTTCTCTCTCTAGAATTCATCTACTTCATCTATTTTCTTTCTTTCTTCCTTACTTAATCATCACAAATATGGGATAACAGTTCCGTCTTTGAGATGCTCTAGCTTTTTGGTTCACCTTGTTCAGTACTTTTGTGATGCAATCATCATGAATGGCATTAAACATGCATTTGTTACATTTCGTGCAAACAAAGTGCTTAACATCTGAGAAGGATCTAGTGGTCCTAGGGTTGGCGGATTTGAGCACATCTGAGAAGGGTCTAGAATTCCTAGATTTGTGAATAACGCTCCTAGGGTTAGATTTGGTCCTATCTATTGATTGTGTCTTTATCTTAGAATCCTCTAGATAGCTTTTATGACCCGTGTCATTTGAACTACTCCTAGGCATGTTCTTGGAGCTATTTATGGAGTTGCGTGAAGCATTCATGTGATTGGGTTTTGCATAGGCAAAATTTGTTAAGGGGGATCTAGATAGTGGAGTGATTGTTTTTGGCAAATTGCTACGTACGTCAACTTGGGATGCAAACCTCAAGTTCGATGTTTTGGGTCGTTTAGATTTAGATGCATTAGGTTGTCTAGCAACTGAGCGGTTTCGGAATGGTTGAGTAAGAGGATTCCACAAGATTGACTGATTTGCTAACTTAGTATCCACACTATTTCCTTTTAGCTTCCTTAATTCATTTTTTCACCGTTGTCAGTGCAAGAACCTTTTCCTGAATCTGAGCTTTTAATTGCTCATTTTGTAGAAGTAATTGAGTGACACGTTGTTCTAACTTAATGTTCATATTATCAAATATGTTGTTATCAGCATTCGCGTCATTACTATCTACATTGTCGATAGGTTGCACAGATATTTCACTTAATGAAGCAGGCAGAGGACTTGGATTTTGAGAAGCCAACTTTGATTCTAACAAATTTATTTGTTTCACAAAATGTTCTTTTTCCACATTAGAATCTTGAATCTTACGATCCAGTCTTTGTTCAAGAACAACGTTTGCTTTTTCAAGTTTTTCAAAATAAGATTCAAAATTTTCATTTTTCTTTGAAAACTCGAGTTTGGCATCCTCAAAATCTTTTGTCTTTTGAGCTAACATAGTTTCGAGCTCATGAATCTTAGAATCATACACAGTAGTTAATTGTACCTCAGTTATCGGCTCATCATCATATATGGGTCTGATATTTGCATCATCGGCTGCTTGATCATTCCCTGAGTTGTTGTTGGTATGCTGCTTTTCTGATTCCGTCCCGTTGTTTTATGTGACAATCGAACAAGCATCCAATGTTTGACCATCATCGACATTTCACTCGTTCGTCTGCATTAGTCTGTTATTAACCCTTCTTTCAACTTGTAGTTTTTAACGTGTTCTTTCGGCAATGGACTTCCTTACATTACTCATGTGTTGAAGAAATGTCTTCTTGAATTCTTGAACTTCTAACCGAGTATATTCAAAGAAGTATTTGTTTATGAATTATCGATCATAGTGTACAGAGACCTGTGTATCAATGAATTGCTGAAACTGATTTTCGAGAACCAAAACGACATCTATGGGTTCAACCTCTTGAAATTCATCGTTGGCAAGTTGTTGTTCAAGGTGATCCGCATTGAGTAGCATTATGCTTGTGAATGTCTCAACATCTTGGCCAGTTATTGACATGAATACCCATTTAAATCCAAGTTCGACACGAGTTCCTTTTAAATCGTCATTTGAAAGAACTTGAATGTGTGACTGGAGTGATCTAAAGTGTGTCATGCATCGTTCTTTTGCAACCGACATATTGGATTTGAGTGCATACACATCTTGTGTTACGGAATCCATAATGAGGGTTTCAGATGATGAAGTGACTTCGGATCTTAAGTAGATACGGTGCGATTGGGTTGTGGTTGAAATTTCGAAAATTCCGATTTTTCCTCAGTCCGACAATAAATTCTCCAATTCGATATAACGTTAAACAGGAAATTTTTTAATCACCAAATTTTGAAATCGAGTTCGAAATAACCAAAAACTAATAGGGAAAAATTTTGAAAAACGAAAATTTTAACGAAAAATAAAACCTAAAAAATTTGAAACTTGGCCTAAAAATTTGAATTTTGGTCCGAAAATTTGAATTTTTGGTCGAAAAATTTTCGCATCGCCAAAATTTAAATCAAAGCTTAAATGGCCTAAAAATGGTTTGGGAAAAAATAAATTTTACCTGGGTTTTCCCGCCAAAAAACACTTCTTTTTTTCACTTTCGGAATCCTTTGAAGACAACTTACGCAATAATCTCACTTTCGGAAAAATCGAAATAATCTCACTTTCGGAATAATCGCAATAATCTCACTTTCGCAATAATCTTCAGTTTCGGGAAAATGCTCAGTTTCGGAATAATTTTCAGTTTTCAGTTTCGGGGAAATGAGATCATTTTCAGTTTCGGGAAAATTGGTAAATTTCAGTTTTGGGAAAATGGAAAATTGAGTCTCGGATAAATGTTTCCCAAATCACTTTCGGATAAATCTCTCAAAATGAGTTTCGGATAAATTTTTCGAAAATGAGTTTCGGAAAAATTTAAAGTGGCAATCCAATTTCGGGAAAAACTGTGTTTCGGAAAAAATTGGTTTTTTGTTTTGAGTTTCAAAATATTTCAGTTTTGGGATCTTGGGAATTTTCAGTTTCGGAATATTTGAATTTGTATCAGTTTCGGAATAAATGAGAATGTGAAACTTTCGGATAAATTCTTTAAGTTTACCTGACTTTCGGAATTTTTTCTAAACCCTTTTGTGGAAGTTTCTCACTTTCGAATAAAGTGAAAAGAAAAACTCAGTTACGCAATTTTTCAAAACCCTTTTCCGAAAGTTTTTTCTCTGGAAATCTGAAATCGAGAGAACCACCTTTCTTCGAACCGTATCCCAAAATCAATCCAAACGCCCCAAAATCATGCGATTTTAATCACAATAACTAACCCAAATCCCTACCACAACTATGTAGGAGATATATATAAAGATTTAGAGCCCGAAAAACACTAAAAAATTAATCCGAGATGATTTATAGATTAAATCAATCGAGTCAAATCAATAACAACAACCAATCACTAATCAGTAATCCGAGAGGTTATAATTACCATCCATTGCATACAGTTTCGTATCCATTCGAGCAGATTCGAGAGGATCTATCCTACATTTAGGAACCCGAGGAATTTCTAGAACATCAGGATCGAGTCATGAGGAGGAAGACGATCCCATTCGTCAAAATCTGTTGGAGGGACCATTCCGAGCGGGAAGCCACTTGGGAAACAGAGGATTCTATCCGGACTTCTTACCCTCATTTCCAGCTATGATCGGGTATGTCATTTTTAGTTTATAGTATCTCTAATTCGAGGACGAATTATTCTGTTAGAGTGAGTTGTAAAACCCGATTTAAAATCCCTAAGATCATTAAATGCAAAAATTACGATTAAATTTAAACTTTTAATTAATTAATATACGACATGAATCATGAATATTTAATACGAATGTTACGTATATTAGTTAATTATTTTAAGTATTACTTATGAAAACATGAATATTAATGCACGATAAGTAATCATGTAAAATACTTAAATCATACAAGACATAAAACACGAACATTTAATTACAAGTATTATGTATATTATTAATACATGATAAATGTTTACATAATATCACCTTTAGAAAAACACAAAGAACCCCTACTTGGTCTCCTCCTAGCCGTGTCACAAGCAAGAACACAAGGGAGATATTTTTGGTTGTTGATCTTGGGTAATTACATCTTTCTGTTCGTGTTTCAATCCTAAATCCATCCACGCATTTGGTATTAATCGCATCTTAATCTTTTTAATCTTTTTATTTTAATTATGATCATATGTTCATGAATATTTTAAAACATTGATTAAAACATGTTATAGAAAAAGATTAAAACAAAATTAAGGCGGGGTTTGGTTTGTTTTTGGTTTTGTTCTGATCGCATACAAACCGAGACCACGTAGGGTCTCGGTGGTGTTTGTTTTCCACCAGCCGCAACCCCTTTGGGGGTCGACATTGGTTTTGGTTTGCCCATCCGCAACCCCAACTACTAAAGCAGTGTGGTGCGCGGCCCAAACAGTGGGAACGGAGACCTTAATGGTCTCGGTGGGTATGCAGTGGGACGAACGACAGCAGCAGCGGCAACCTGGCTTAGCCAGGGGCTGCGCACGCAGCGCCAGTGGCACCGGGCAACAGGCCGGTGGCTGCTGGGTGTTCGGCCGCAAGCCACAGTCGTAAGGCTATGGTGTTGCATGGACTTCGAGGCGACACCGAGACCTCTATGGTCTTGGTGGAGTTTCGATTGGGGTTCGGTTAACACCAAAACACGCAAAGGGGGTGTTTGGCTAAACTTTTACAAATGCATGTATTAAAAATTATTTATTAATTAGTTTAATTAAAACACGGTTAATTAAATTAATTAATGTTTATGACTTACGATAAAATTCATTTAAATAAAATCATATTATTTTGTATGTTCATTTTATTTAAATAAAACATAGGATAAAATAATTATTTACATAATTATTCATGTACATTTAAATTAGTTAAAACTTATCTTATTAATTTACATCATTAAAAGGTAAAGTTTAATTACATTAATCATGTAATATTATTAATTAATAATAACTTATGATAACATATAATATAATTATTAATTAATAATTATAAGTTAAACCTAAGTATTTAATCATTATTAAACTTTACAATATAATTAAACATGACATATTATAAGCTTATTAAAACCATATGTTATATCATTTAATTATTTAATAATACTATGATTAATTATAGAAACATGTTAAATATGGGAATATACTAGATATGATAACATGATAATTATGAAACTATACTAAATATGATAACATGATATATATAGAAACATGCTAAATATGAAAACTTTCTATATTTGGAAACTTACTAATTATGGAAACTTTCTATTTTTAGAAACTTACTGTTTAATGAAACTTTCTATTTTTAGAAACTTACTATTTAAGGAAACCTGCTATTTTTGGGAAGTTACTATATATAGAAACCTACTATTTTCAGAAAGTTACTCATTATGTTATAACAAGTACTATAACACTTAAAACATGAAATATATGAATCTAAAACACATGAAACACATGATTAAACATGAAATAATAAAACAAGTCAAGAACAAGTATAATAAGTATGAACATGTCAATTAAACTAAATAACCAGTATGTATAGTAAAACATACACTTATTCATGTCCCTTTATTATATAGCTATCGTGAAGTCGGAGTGATCTTCCACGTTCATGTTCGTCTTCATTTACTGGACATAAGGTACGGATATTCCGTCCTTCAGTAAGGACACCATTCTTTCCTATATATTAGGATTCCCCGTTTGCAGCCATCTGTTTTCCCCAGTAGTTTACTTGTCTTAAACACTTTCAGTATATGTTATGTTTATTTTAGATTTCCTGAGCTATATACATGCATGCTAGTTTCACCTAGTTATGGGGGATCCATAACCATAGCACTGGAGGCACCGGTGTTATGACTCTTCTTCAGTGAGAGTGATTGCTCGCAGCGTCCCTTTACAGTATTTGAACTTTATTATTATTATCATGTGGGGCGAATGGGTGCATCCTAGGACAAGTTAGTAAGATTTCATGGTAACTGCGGCGTGTGCCTTGCATCCGTTACAGGAGCTAATCCCTCCACTCATACTGATGGTTCACGAAACTTGTGCAAACATCGAATCTCAAGATCTATGAAGATTATTTGCACAAATAAATCAATTGACTAACTAATAACAAAGCTTATACTTTTCATCGTTTGTATATCTTATTAATAATGAATCAACAAATATACAAGACTTGCCCGATTGTTTGAAGAATAACAACTGGGTGATGAATGACAAACTAAACTCCCATGTTCATAGCTAGCTAAGCTTATGCAACAATGGGAGGATGAAACCCCTATGTACTAAAGTGTTACATTTGTGTTTTCTGTGGTGGGAATCATTAACCTATTCTATTACAATGACCACATATATATCGTGGGTGTGAAGCTTCCTTGAGAAGCTTTTACTAAAATACAAGTAACCACTTTGTACTTTGTAGTCTTCCACTAATACTTCAAAAAGACACTTCTTCAGGTCTTCTAACGTCTTCAGGTCTTGTAATAAGTAATAGTCTCGAGGAGTTAGTAAGCTGTTATGTCATCAGTTACTAACTCTATCATCTTTGATTCTTTGCACACTTACTGAGATCCGCCTCAGCTAATGACGAGTCTATCTCGTAGACTCTAAAGAACTCTAAAGAATGACACACTGAACTTGTAACATACATAAGTTTAGTGACTAACACTACTTAGGTTGCTTTACATACAAATCTTGTACAAGGGACAAATCAGGCACTGAATTGACCCAACAATCTCCCCCTATTTGGATAGAAAAGTAGCCTGAGTTAAATAGCAGTAAGTGAGCATAAAGGCTTCTTCTTACCTGCTATATTACAACAAAGTCTACCAAGAATAACTAGCTTCACTAGCTCAAGTCATTCGCTAACTTGTATCGTCTTGTCCCTGTTGTAGTTGTTACTAAACTCTACAATGTCTGATGTTGTAACTTGAACCATTGAACAACTCCTGATGTATAACTCATAACACCTGATATATATAAAGTTGTATAACAGTAACTTCACCTTAGGTCATCAGGGAAGTATGTATATGCAGGTAGAGCGGAGTGGTTCAGATGTCTATTTAGCGACATCTTCAAAAATCAGACAATGTAGCTCTTGTTCAGCAACCCATCTTCAGTGACTTTGCTCAATCAGCCAAATATAAACTTCTAAGTCCCTGAAGGTTATGTGTTGTGATATATGATAGTGTGTATTTAACGTGAGTAAAGTTGATGTTTCTTCACGTAAACACAAGTTTACTTATGTCCTTGTTTCTCTCCCCCTCAACAGCGGTGGGGGACAACTGCTGAGGAGGGGGCTGGTTGTGGAGATCAACAGCTGAAGAGTTCAGCCAATGGCTGTGGGGATCAACAGCTGGAAAGTTGGTTGTGGTTTGAGGTAATAACCTATGAAGATATCTTCTTTCTTTATCTTGGTGTGAGAAAATAGTTCATGAGTGACCAAGTCCTTCAAATGCAAATGCTGAAGGCTCTGAAGATAGCATATTGAGTGTCTGCCCTCGAACAAATCCTTTGTTGATGTAGTTGCTTCAACAACTTCAGTTTAGTATAAGGATTTGTTTAGCAACAACTGAATGCGGATCGAGTTCAACTCTCTGTATGTTCATAACTGTTGTGTCTTAAACACCTTGTAGTGTAATAACCCTGATGTGACTTCATACAAAAAGACGCATGATGTTAGCTAAATCTTGATGTATCAAAATGCTTGTGGTTTTATCAACCCCTGTGGTTTTATCAACAGGTGGAAAGTTTAGCAATGGTTGTGGGTACATATTCAGCTACCTCTATTGTTTGAGGTTTAGATGTGGCTGTTGGTGGGGTTGGTGTTGTGGTTGTGTGGTTCATTGACAGAGGTTCGTTGACCCTATGAGACGACCTCTGGTGTTTTATCTGGAACTCTGAAGTATACACCATACCTCTGATCTATCTCTGCCTCATGTCTGTTGAACACATCATAAAACAACCTATGTATTGTTGACGGCTTGAGCTCACAGCCTCAGCTACTTAATCGCACATCCTTATAGAACAGCCCATGTGTGGTTGACAGCCTCAGCGACTTGATTCGCTGATAAAGGGTCGGGTCAGCCTCCTGTTCATATTCCAGCTGGCTGGGGTTTGCTGATGGTATAGGCTCAGTGACTAACATGTACATCTTCTAAGGCCCCTGATGGGGTTCGCTGACCTTATGGTTCAGCTGAAATGTATTTGGACTTCAGGTTTTTTGTTTTAGTTGCATTAACTCGTCAGCTCTAGCTCATCAGCCTTTCATAATAAATTTTTTTGACTGGGTTCAATAGCTAGGTAGGCTGCGGGTTCAGTCATGTTTCACAAACCCAAGTAACTGAACAACCTCATTATAGCTTCTTATTTTGCATCTCAGGCCCAGCTGGTCAACACGTCAGCGGCGAAACCTATGACTTCTCTTCTTCAGATTCCCCGACTGAAACCATATATACCACTGATAACAAATTATTAGCTTTTCAACTTCATAATTAGTAGCTCCTAAGTACTCCTAGTATTCAGGACTAGATCACATCATGTAACCACTTTCCTGCTGTCATTGTTTTGACCCTAGATGAACAATGATCAGATTTATTCTTGTTGAGTTATCATGACCACAACGGCCTTTTTTAACAGTTAATAACAAGGCCTCTAACACACAGCCCATTCAATTTACACCCATGTCAGGTGATGACTTGAACATGTGGTCAGCTGCAGGATTAGCTTTGTGTTTTTTTTAGAAAAACTCAGCGACAAGCATACCTCAGCCTACCCAAAACACTGATAAACTAATTTATCAGCCATATACCCCTAATAACACTCGTGACCTTGTATTTGGTTGAGCTCCATTGCTAAATCAGCTTCATCATCGGTGATATTTTTATTCAATATATCACATTGCCTAGCCCGATTTTGACAGCCTAAAACACCTCATTCAACAGCTACTCGGAATTCAGACAAACACTCCTGAAACATTCATTAGCTGTTCTTGTTTTGACTTGTGATAAACTGACCTTCATTGTTATATCGCACCATCTTCACATTGAATTCATGCTAACTAACAGCTTTCATAGCCTATCATTTCCAACACATCATGTTCCAACAATCACCGAACTCGAATCCGTCTTTCACACTCAAAACTATCAAATACCCAATTATCACAACTTCATTAATACACTCACATGCTTTTCAATAACAATCGATCTTCAATTTAAACTAATTTCATCATGTGGCCACAAGGACAAAATCCAACAAGAGTGTTATTTTCGAATTGGTTAGTGGTTTTAGAGTATGACGAGAGGTGTGGATTAATACATTTTTTGTGATCGGATTTGGGAATTATATCATGATTTTCTGATTCGAGAACAAGTTGATTTTGGGTGGATATATGTTTTGTTACAATTTATGTGTTGTGATGGTGTTCTTGGTGAAATATGAGTGTCGTAGGATTTGGATCAGATGGGATGAGGTTTAAGAAAGGAGAAGATAGAATAAAGGAGAAGGAGGTTGACGGTGGATAGAGAAGGATAAGGTGGAGATGGTGGGTGAGTGAATGAGGACAGATGTGAAGGTGGGAAGAAAGAAAGGAGAAGGTGGAATGACGGTGGTGGGAGATTGTTTAACATGTGAAGGTGAGGTTGTGAGAGATGGATAGGGTTTTTGGATGACACGTGTTTGGTGGGTAGGGTATAAGGATAAGGTTGTTGTGTACAATATTAGCACTAATCAAATAACAGTGGTTTTTGTAACACCCCCAAATTTATATAACTCAATACAGCGGAAGACTAGTTGGTGTTACGGGATAGCACATTACTCACATCATAGACAACGCATAAAAGTCGCGTCGTTTTATTAATAAAGCATTTCCATTCATAAATATCAAAGATACATAGGTCCCAAGTCATATTATTTAATACAGGTTTTACAAAACAAATGAATGGAAATTATAATTTAAATGCGGGCCATGAATTCTTGTTGTCTTCCCGAGAATTACCTTCAAGTACCTGAGATAAAACATGTTAAAAGAAAAGGTCAGCGATAACGCCGAGTGAATTCATAGAGTTTAATAAAATCCATCAATATAATATCAGTATAAAATTATTACTGAAAATCATTTTGTACAAATCATTTTAATAGGCCATAAAATAGCCAAAGTCATTTTATACAAATCTTCATCAAAATCATAATATAGGCGTTTGCCTTAAAAATCATTATACGAGCCAATGTCGTAAAAACATCATACAATACGTCTTATGACGTTGTATGAAAATAAAATCCGTTATATGAATATGGTTATGAAAACCAAAACACGAACATAATATCAATAGTATGACCCTGTATTGCTTGTCAGGCAATACATCGTAATTCCGTGCGTCCAGTAGTATTTCGTTAGTTGGAATATTATAAGCCGCATGACATTGTTACCTTACTAAACCAAACAACGGGTAGCTAACCCGATACTCAATTTGCCCATCTAAAGTAGCGTGTCGTCACAAAGGTCACGCTATGGAAATCTTCTCATACATAAATTCGCTTACCAATCAATGTGGCACGACGGGGATCAACCGTCAAGGCGCGAACTGGGGTGATTGTCCCCAAATAGTACTATTATATGCACAAGCGTCTACCAACTCCCGGTAGTTCATAATTCATGCTAATGGGACTTTTAGTGACATAACCTAACTTTAATAATCCATTTAATTTCATCTATCGGGTCCTTTAATCATTTATCGGGTCATACAATCGGGTCATTCAATCATTCGGGTCCAAATCAATAAACAAACAATCGGGACAAATGGTGTCCTATTTCATAAAAACTAACATGTTATCTCCCTCGCGGGTTTATAAAAAATTTCAAAAAAACATTTAAAAGAGTGCGAGGCTATGAACTCACGTTGATGTGGGAAGGCGGGTTATCGGCAATTCGGACGTACGGTACGTGCTTCAATCACGGAAACCTAGACAAATAATACTCGTCTTAGACTCATGTCCAATGACTTTATAAAAATAACCATTATGTATACATATGATGATTATATATATATGATGATCAAGTGGGTTTACATATTCTCGTTTACTCATTTTAGTGTTATGTGTCGATAACTTTTATACTAGTTTACTAGTTTTACCTATTTACGTGTTTTAGGTTCAATAAACTTATTATAAGTTCTTTAACTTGTTTTAATCCATGTTATACTTATATTATCAGTATCTACACTTTACAAGTTGGGCCCAAATGGGTTAAGCCCAATAAATAAGTTTATAAGTGTTTTAGTCCATTTTGTTGTATTATTAGTCCAATAATGTTAACTTAGTCCGTTAATGTCCGTATGTTATATAGTTCGGTTTTTATCAGTTTTTACTTGTTATATATGTCTATATATCAGTATATGAGTTTATAAAAGTTTACATTAGACGGGTCCAACCGTCTAAGTTTTATTTAACAAAAACGTTAATTTTACGGTAATAGCCGAAAAAGTCGCAAAAATCATGTTTATAGTTTTATAACTTATAAAACTTAACAAGTTACCATTTTCATAAAATGTCCACTTATTTAACCTTTTACATACTTATATAAATAAAATCCATAAGTTAGTGGGTTTTTATTTTACATTTTATACAATATAATTTTGAGTGCTTATATAATAATAATAAACATTAATTCCCAAAATCTGATTTTTATTTTCATCTTCACCAAAACTGCCATATCTAGAGTTCTATATGGAGATAGAAGCTCAAATGTTTATCACATAAACTAAATGATATGTGCTCCATTTAACTCTTTTATAGCTACTGTTGAATCATCCTCTAAGTATTTTCTAAAAATCGTCAAAAACAATAAACTCAGATTTGTACTCTAAACTTGTTTTGATCATATCTCACTCATTACAATGATTCCATTGCATGGCCAACTCTCACATGTGTACAAGACATATTACTTACTGTATATTGATTCTACTTCATCATTTTATCAGTTCATGACATTTTTCTTTACTGTTTTATACAGCCATCATTTTTAAGCAAGATTTTAGCCTTATTTCTTATAGTTTTTCATCTTTTTAAGCATGTTTATCAACAACAAATCCCCACACAACACTTTTAATCATCATTCATAATCATATACATATACATAAGTAAAAGAAATACAAGTTTACATAATCAAAAATAACAAGAGGATGAGGAGGACAATCTTTATACCACCAAGTTGATGTAGGTTGTGATCAAAACATGGATTTTGATGGAGAAACTTGTGGATAACCAAGACCATATTCAAGATCACCATTCTTCATGAACACCTTGTGGAAAACAGCCCTAATACTCCATAGAAACTCCTCCTTGGATGTTAAAACTTGCACCAATCTTCATCTTTTTGAATGGAGATTAACATATGTGTTAAGTTACTTCTTAAAAAATTGCCACCAAATTGGTGTTGTGGCTTACTTTGGCCGTCCATATTGAGTGGGGTGGGGCAAGATTTATCTTGTCTCATCCCACTAATTTACGGTTATCCCTCGATTCTAGTTTCCTCGATTTGCGTGCCCTCGGGTCGTTTTACGAAAAACGTTTTTATAAATTATGAATCAACGACACAAAACGAATCCAATAAAAATTGTCTCATCAAAAACGGAGTTCGAAAACGTAAATACGTAATCCAAAGGTTTCCAGTTTAATCGTAAAGGACGTTAAAATAAAATCGTAGGTCCTAATCTCTTCTCGTAAATTTGTGAGTTTATGAACCAACACAAATTTAAAACTCCAAAATAATATTTATGGACAAATTTATTTTCTGAAATATCGGACTGTCACCAAAACGGTGTATGTAAACGTAAGCACGTAACGTTGAATCCTCCGGTTTAGATGTAGTCGACGCTACTTCAAGACGTAAATCCAAATTACTTCCCAAAAATAAGTGAGTTCATATTGTAACTTTCAAATAAATATTGAGAATAAAATATCAACCATAAATTGACGGATTGTCACAGCATTTACCCCTAAACAGGATCTTTGTCCTCAAAGATCATCTTACTACTCGCTTCTTATAGAGTTAAAGCCATGTGGGTATTTCCTCCACATTCGGTCTTTTCTCAGAAGTGTAACTCATTACAATACGCGAGTTCTATCAACATAACTACGGGAATAAGATCAGGCTAAATGTTGACTTACTTTCTCTATCCATGATGTTCACGGGTTTCCGATGAATGCAACTTTTCGCCGATCTAAGCTTTATTAAGAAGAATTCAGATTTTTACTTGATATATATTCCATCAAGTTCGATGATTTGTCAAACCAAATCTTTTACATCATCTCAATGGTCCCATACAACGGGGACTTATATCCCATGATTTGTCAGATCATTAATTCATTTTTCCAAGGTTAAAAATTTTGGCATAACTTCGCTACCCATCTGGCACTTCAAGATCTACATTTCATATTCTCATAACCTCTTGCCCACTATCGGCAGTCAATAATCAGATCCTAATTTCAACAATCATTTAAGGTCTCGCGGGTCGAGTATTTTGCAAGGATAGGTTCGCCATCATAGGAAACCTTAAACCTAAAAGACATGTCTAACTCACAATGGGTGTATGTCGGGTGTCTTTATCTCAAATCCTGCTTACAGATGCTCTAATATAGATCCTAACAAGATTCGATCTCGATCCTAATACGATGATTATCAATGATAATCTTTCCAAAGGAAAACGATTATACAGTTTATTGACAAAGGTCAATCATTCAACATAAAACAAGACTTCTAGTGTTTTGTATTGTTACTTTACCTCGTCCCTTCGATTTGGGGTGGTAAAAAGTACTCTCATCAAGGTTCGTTCTCAATGATTTCTGAGCAAATCTCTAGAAATTCGATGCAAAGCGAGGATCTTGATATAGATGTTCGATTCAGGCACACTATGTTTACATAACTCTTTTGCATTTATCATTAACGGGAATGATATTAGTAGATTTGGTCAGTCTGTCAACGATGACCCAAATCGTATCAAATTCAGATGATGACCTTTGCAATAGCTAGACGTTAACTAATGTATGAGGCGATGTCTGCCTACATAATTGCCATTAGTACAACTTCTTCAGACAAAGATACTTTTAGTCATAAATGACATAAATAGAATACTTATACTTACAAATTCCAACATAACTATATCTCACAATCCTTCCATATTTAGACAATCACAAGTGGTCTTTAAAATATTTAACGCTATCGGCTTCTCAATTCTAATGGTTCATATTAGCCGCGAACAACTTTTTATTATCTATATTATCCTTTTTTACAATCATCAGCTATTTTTATATTGTTTGGCAATTTATTTTGCACAGTCATTATTAAGAAATATATCTTAATTGAATCTTTATATTTTCTATATAATATGTCAGTATCTACATTCACTTTCTCCTGATGAAATATATATAACATGACCGTATTTATTCAAAATTCTTTCTTCATATCTTCTATGTTTCAGTTTCGTCTTTACTATTATCTTTATATGTTTTACTCAATCTGACGTCTAAAGCGTCGATAACTATTACAACTAATTAAATATTAAATATTCAATCTTTATGAAACGTAAACGTAAAGATTTTAAATTTCTTAGTCCGTCCAATTATATGAAAATGTTTAAAATAATTTTTAATTTAATTAACACTATTTTTGTTGATTTATCGATATTAATTAATAAGATTCGTAAATGTTTAAAAAATCTTTGGTTATATTTTGGTCAAAATTTTCTTAGTTGAAAAGCAAAAATTATCGTTTCAAATTTCAAGTTATGGTTTAAATGGTTTCCTCAATCCATCTTAGGTTATCTAGAAGTATACACAAACATTTACCCCTAAACAGAAGTTTAGTTAAATGGTTTGTGTATAAGGGAATAATCCCTTAAAATCCTTTGTTAAAACATTTGTCAAAATATATTTCCATTTTCTTTTTGTTATAACCCTAAGCCTAAATGGCTCTAATCTTTGAAAAGTCAATATAGATTCCATTATCTATTAATCACATAGTCAAATATTGTAAATGATTAAGTCTTAAATCATATGTTAAATATTTAAGGTACAGGTTTTCATTGTTCAGCCAATTCAGGGCAATCTCATAAATAATTATTAACTCATTCTTATTCTTATAAACAAACAAATGGTCCTTATTGATCAAAAGCATGAATTTATAAAATTTCAGCCTACACACGTGATTCACCAAATTTATGAATGCTACATGTGTATTAGTCAATCCAAACGTCACCACGTGAAACTCATAATGTTCATTACAAGTACCGGATGTAGTGATTGGAATACATAATCTTTTCCGCAGATGCGAAGTTGATGATAACCATGCCGTGGATCAAATCTTTAAAACATTCACTAGAACCTTGTAAATGATCGGACAATTATCCATTTCGAGTTATGGATATCGTTTTCGATTGTCAATTTACTCAGTTCACAGTAATCTATAAATATAAGGAATGATAACACCATAGCTCTTCATGATGACGAGCTTGGTAGAATAAGATCTTTCTCCGACAACTCTCTCAGTTGTACGGTAACTCCTTTAATTCAGATGGTGCTGACGTACAGTGCACACGCCACAGGTGCAACACCGAGAATATAATCAATACCAAATTCGACTTGCCTTAGTGGCGGAAGTCTAGGTATTTCATCAACAAATACCTCCTAAAGTTTTAGATAACAGAAACATCTTTTAATAAGTTTATTTTAAGTTCTTCTTGATTACAATATCTATAACTATTTCACAACCATTCACAGTATAATTTCAAGTCTAAATGCAGGATATGGTCATCCCTCAAGAATTATTTAGATCACTTTTGATAATCAACATCTTATCATTTAGGGAACTTCTACTCGAGTTCCCATCAATTAAGACAATGTCGTCATGTCATAATCAATCAATCCATTCTACTGGCATTATCAACTTTCTAGTTTCATTGCCGTCGATAAGATGTGAACTTCTCAAAAGACCAATAATAATTCATAATCCTTCGCAAATTCAAGGATATCAGGAGACATAATTACTATTAAAAGAGTAAGGTTAACGCATAATCTACGCGATAGAATTTCAAATCAGATACAGACGAAAACATTTAACGAATACGAATATATCCCATGTTTTCATAATTTGAGTACGCATTCGAAAGCTCCTCGGATCGTTACCCGGGTCATTCAAATGAAATCAATTCAAAAGAAATGATAGGAACGTCGATACATCCAGTCGGGTATCAACACTCGGTAATCAGATACTTTTCCTAAGAATCTCACTACGGGAGAATTGGACAAGAAAGAATTGTCAATTGTCAAATAAGACAATTTCCACGGATGAGTAAATTCAACTCAGAAGAATAGATGTTACAGGGACATATGTAGGTGTCCCTAACACTATGTCCCTATTTTTCACTTCTTGCAGATCTCATAAAATTTAACCTTTCACAATCTTCAAAGAAAATGTAGTGTTTCTTCATTATTTTTATGGTGACTACTAATCAGTCTTGCATGGTCCATTCCAAATTGTATGTAGGCGCGCAACTATATACAATTTCAAGATTAACGATGCAATACTCAGTTCGTCAAAATTTTATCATCATGTTTATAAATAAAAACATTTTCATGCTTAATTCTTAAATAAGAATCAAAAATAAATTTACAAAGATTTTTCTTTGTTATGAAAACAATTAAGTTTTCCAAAGCGTTTTATAAACAACTTCATTTTGATAACAATCATTTATAAATCTTACATTGAATATTCCTTATAGTGATAAAAATTCTATTTTTCTCAAGGGATACTATTGTATCTTATAAAAACAATGAGTGATCTGCAAAATAGTGATGAAGAGTTGCTCATCAAGAACTAACTACAATATAATAGGAAATGAGCTTAGCCAAGAAATCATGAGGTTCATGACCTTGATGGCACTTAACAAGAATAATCCACAACGTAACTCGATTCGAGATGAGTACTTGTTCAATGGTTGCATCACTAATGCGAACATTAGGATGAAGCAATAAAAGATAGATAACATCGATACATGCAGAATTTAGCAATCAAAGGTAGTCTTTTCATTAATCACAAACAAGTCAAAATTGTACCGTAACACATTACGTGTCACTATGTCATACAATTCCAAGATCTCATCCTACCAACTGATATCTCAGTTAAGTTAGGGATTATTTTTAAAAGATACCACAATTAATACTAATCTACAAGAGTCTTTAGATGTTCCACATGTCCCAGAAGATCCATCGGTCTCAATTCAGAAGAAGATTTCTTCAATTTATTTCTTGGACACTGGGCATACTCATTAGTGGACAATGGCCTAGGAACAACCTTAACACGAATCAACAATCAATTAAAACCTTATAATTCAATCACAGAACTTAACGACTTCTATTAACAATCTCATATTCCATACGGGTTAAATTTTACTTTATTCAAGTTTCAACTAACTTATACTCAATTCGATATCCTACCTCATTCTCCAATACTTTCAACCTTATTCTTAGGCCTTAATAGGGCAATAAAGATTCAATATGAACAACACTTAATTTCCAATCCTATATTTCTTACAACAACAATTATCAAATGAGTCACTAGTATGAAATGACTTGATCATTCAACTAGACTTCTCGGAAAGGTACTAGCGGCATGAGGCTTTTGGGTAATGGTTCTAATAACAGCCTCAAGTGCAACATTCCCCCTTTCGATTCACAAATTTAAGAATTGGGTGACAACGAATCAGATGACATCCTTCCAGGTGATAACGTTTTGTCAAACTCCACTCTATAAGGAAAGATCGTCATGACATTGATATCAGATTTAATCTCGCCAATTCTTCTTCAATATCACAATCAACTACTATCTACATTTCTACGAATATCAACCATTTGTTGGGATCATAGACATCCACAACTTGGTTTAGATCTAGGATAGCTAGAATTCCTACGAGAATAGCTTCAATTGATTTGCTAGGGGAGTTAGGGTTTCTTGTGACAATCGACGTCGTATAAATACCTCGTATAAATATCAAAATAATCATCAATCAATCATGTAATAAAATTACATCATATATATATATATAATCCAAGTTATATATATATATATATATATATATATATATATATATATATATATATATATATATATATATATATATATATATATATATATATATATATATATATATATATATTAAAATAACACTTCTCAGTCTGGCCCTGTCGGTAACTCGGGAATTCTTCGACACCGTTATAGTCAAAAGATTTTTAGACATTTTTAGAAAAATGTTTTTAGTTAAAAGATTTTGAAATGTTTTATTCAAAACCTTGGTTTTAAAAATCTTTCGTTCTCTATAACGAGAGCTCTGATACCAAACTGTAACACCCCCAAATTTATACAACTCAATACAGCGGAAGACTAGTTGGTGTTACGGGATAGCACATTACTCACATCATAGACAACACATAAAAGTCGCGTCGTTTTATTAATAAATCATTTCCATTCATAAATATCAAAGTTACCTAGGTCCCAAGTCATATTATTTAATACAGGTTTTACAAAACAATTGAATGGAAATTATAATTTAAATGCGGGCCATGAATTCTTTTTGTCTTCCCGAGAATTACCTTCAAGTACCTGAGATAAAACATGTTAAAAGAAAAGGTCAGCGATAACGCCGAGTGAATTCATAGAGTTTAATAAAATCCATCAATATAATATCAGTATAAAATGATTACTGAATATCATTTTGTACAAATCATTTTAATAGGCCATAAAATAGCCAAAGTCATTTTATACAAATCTTCATCAAAATCATAATATAGGCGTTTGCCTTAAAAATCATTATACGAGCCAATGTCGTAAAAACATCATACAATACGTCTTATGACGTTGTATGAAAATAAAATCCGTTATATGAATATGGTTATGAAAACCAAAACACGAACATAATATCAATAGTATGACCATGTATTGCTAGTCAGGCAATACATCGTAATTCGGTGCGTCTAGTAGTATTTCGTTAGTTGGAATATTATAAGCCGCATGACATTGTTACCTTACTAAACCAAACAACGGGTAGCTAACCCGATACTCAATTTGCCCATCTAAAGTAGCGTGTCGTCACAAAGGTCACGCTATGGAAATCTTCTCATACATAAATTCGCTTACCAATCAATGTGGCACGACGGGGATCAACCGTCAAGGCGCGAACTGGGGTGATCGTCCCCAAATAGTACTATTATATGCACAAGCGTCTACCAACTCCCGGTAGTTCACAATTCATGCTAATGGGACTTTTAGTGACATAACCTAACTTTAATAATCCATTTAATTTCATCTATCGGGTCCTTTAATCATTTATCGGGTCATACAATCGGGTCATTCAATCATTCGGGTCCAAATCAATAAACAAACAATCGGGACAAATGGTGTCCTATTTCATAAAAACTAACATGTTATCTCCCTCGCGGGTTTATAAAACATTTCATAAAAAAATTTAAAAGAGTGCGAGGCTATGAACTCACGTTGATGTGGGAAGGCGGGTTATCGACAATTTGGACGTACGGTACGTGCTTCAATCACGGAAACCTAGACAAATAATACTCGTCTTAGACTCATGTCCAATGACTTTATAAAAATAACAATTATGTATACATATGATGATTATATATATATGATGATCAAGTGGGTTTACATATTCTCGTTTACTCATTTTAGTGTTATGTGTCGATAACTTTTATACTAGTTTACTAGTTTTACCTATTTACGTGTTTTAGGTTCAATAAACTTATTATAAGTTCTTTAACTTGTTTTAATCCATGTTATACTTATATTATCAGTATCTACACTTTACAAGTTGGGCCCAAATGGGTTAAGCCCAATAAATAAGTTTATAAGTGTTTTAGTCCATTTTGTTGTATTATTAGTCCAATAATGTTAACTTAGTCCGTTAATGTCCGTATGTTATATAGTTCGGTTTTTATCGGTTTTTACTTGTTATATATGTCTATATATCAGTATATGAGTTTATAAAAGTTTACATTAGACGGGTCCAACCGTCTAAGTTTTATTTAACAAAAACGTTAATTTTACGGTAATAGCCGAAAAAGTCGTAAAAATCATGTTTAAAGTTTTATAACTTATAAAACTTAACAAGTTACCATTTTCATAAAATGTCCAATTATTTAACCTTTTACATACTTATGTAAATAAAATCCATAAGTTAGTGGGTTTTTATTTTACATTTTATACAATATAATTTTGAGTGCTTATATAATAATAATAAACATTAATTCCCAAAATCTTATTTTTATTTTCATCTTCACCAAAACTGCCATATCTAGAGTTATATATGGAGATAGAAGCTCAATTTTTTATCACATATACTAAATGATATGTGCTCCATTTAACTCTTCTATAGCTACTGTTGAATCATCCTCTAAGTATTTTCGAAAAATCGTCCAAAACAGTAAACTCAGATTTGTACTCTAAACTTGTTTTGATCATATCTCACTCATTACAATGATTCCATTGCATGGCCAACTCTCACATGTGTACAAGACATATTACTTACTTTATATTGATTCTACTTCATCATTTTATCAGTTCATGACATGTTTCTTTACTGTTTTATACAGCCATCATTTTTAAGCAAGATTTTAGCCTTATTTCTTATAGTTTTTCATCTTTTTAAGCATGTTTATCAACAACAAATCCCCACACAACACTTTTAATCATCATTCATCATCATATACATATACATAAGTAAAAGAAATACAAGTTTACATAATCAAAAATAACAAGAGGATGAGGAGGACAATCTTTATACCACCAAGTTGATGTAGGTTGTGATCAAAACATGGATTTTGATGGAGAAACTTGTGGATAACCAAGACCATCTTCAAGATCACCATTCTTCATGAACACCTTGTGGAAATCAGCCCTAATACTCCATAGAAACTCCTCCTTGGATGTTAAAACTTGCACCAATATTCATCTTTTTGAATGGAGATTAACATATGTTAGTTATAACATATGTTTATGGTTAAAATTTGTATGAATGGGGTGTTTTGAAGGCTATAGTGGACGACACAAGCAAGAGAGAAGGAGAGGATTGTGTGTGGTTTGCATGGTGGAAATGGTAGAAATGAAGGTAGCTAGTGGTTTTGGTGAGAAGTGGCTTAATGTGTAAGCTAAATTGGACAAGTGTTAAGTTACTTCTTAAAAACTTGCCACCAAATTGGTGTTGTGGCTTACTTTGGCCGTCCATATTGAGTGGGGTGGGGCATGATTTATCTTGTCTCATCCCACTAATTTACGGGTATCCCTCGATTCTAGTTTCCTCGATTTGCGTGCCCTCGGGTCGTTTTACGAAAAACGTTTTTATAAATTATGAATCAACGACGCAAAACGAATCCAATAAAAATTGTCTCATCAAAAACGTAGTTCGAAATCGTAAATACGTAATCCTAAGGTTTCCGGTTTAATCGTAAAGGACGTTAAAATAAAATCGTAGGTCCTAATCTCTTCTCGTAAATTTGTGAGTTTATGAACCAACACAAATTTAAAACTCCAAAATAATATTTATGGACAAATTTATTTTCTGAAATATCGGACTGTCACCAAAACGGTGTATGTAAACGTAAGCACGTAACGTTGAATCCTCCGGTTTAGACGTAGTCGACGCTACTTCAAGACGTAAATCCAAATTACTTCCCAAAAATAAGTGAGTTCATATTGTAACATTAAAATAATGTTTTCAAATAAATATTGAGAATAAAATATCAACCATAAATTGACGGATTGCCACAGTTTTCTTCCTCTTAAATACTGCTACTGCAAGTGCAACTTTTAAACACATTGATTAATTTGATAATCTAAAATAGTTATTAGCAGTCGTAAACTGAATGGATCTAGATAGAAATTAATCCAACCCGCTCTGATACCAATTGATGGTCCACGAAACTTGTGCAAACATCAAATCTCTAAAGATCTATGAAGAACATTTGCACAATTAAACCAATTGACTAACTAATTACAAAGCTTATACTTTTCATCGTTTGTATATCTTGTTAATAATGAATCAACAAATATACAAGACTTGCCCGGTTGTTTGCGGAATAACAACCGGGCGATGAATGACAAACTAAACTCCCATGTTCATAGCTAGCTTAGCTTATGCAACAATGGGAGGATGAAAACCCAATCCACTAAAGTGTTACATGTGTGTTTTCAGTGGTGGGAATTATTAACCTATTCTATTACAAGGACCACATATATATAGTGGGTGTGAAGCTTCCTTGAGAAGCTTTTATTAAAATACAGGTAACCACCTTGTACTTTGTAGTCTTCCATTAATACTTCAAACAGACACTTCTTCAGATCTTCTAACGTCTTCAGATCTTGTAATAAGTAATAGTCTCGAGGAGTTAGTAAGTTGTTATGTCATCACTTACTAACTTCCTCATCCTTGATTCTTCGCACACTTACTGAGATCCGCCTCAGCTAATGACGATTCTATCTCGCAGACTCTAAAGAACTCTAAAGAATGACACACAGAACTTGTAACATACGTAAGTTCAGTGACAAACACTACTTAGGTTGCTTTACATATAAATCCTGTACAAGGCACAAATCAGGCACTGAATTGACCCAACACATATTATATAATAATTAGAGGCAACCCCTCTAATTATATGATGAGGTCACCGCTCTAAGTATTCATGCACGTTGATATAACATGACCTATATGGGCTCTGGGAATATTTAAAATACAGTTTTCAGAATAAATTAAACATAAGCCTTTTCAGAAATATAAAACCAGTCTTATAAGCTTAAAGCATGTTTTCCAGGACATACACTTATTAAGCTCTTATTCATTTCATTTCATTACTTGCTTCTGTTTATGATTTACATTCATTTTCATATATCCGCACACTGAGCGTATTGCTCAGCCGTATTTGTGACACCCTAGAATCGAGGTCATTAACGTTACCCTAAATTACGCTAATTTTTGAAATTTTTTTTATAAATTTTAATTTCTATATTTATAAGTATTTTGGTTAAAGCCGATGTTCGAGGTTATAATTTTTACGATTGACGTTTTAAGAAGGACGATGACGATTACGATCCCGATGGATGCCCAATTTTATATAATTATTGACGATTTATCGATAATGTAATTTTTCGAGAATTTTATTTACGGTTCGTGTTAAGTTGAGTCGGGTGAGTTTTATAGCCTTCCGAGTACATTTAAAGTATCCCAAAAATATTTTGGAGCGTTCGGGAAGATTTCCGACTCCCGTAAAATTTTCAAAATTGACTAATGAGTCGAACCCGCAAAGTTTTGAGGACGTTTTCAACTTAAGGCCAAAAGAAACCAAATATTGCAAAATGGTCCCTCCCAATCCACCAAAAAGGCCCAAAATCACACAAACACAAACACATAGAACATTTCACCCAAAATTAATCAACTCTCTCTCTCTTTGCTCCCCATAGCCGACGGACACCCCCAAGAACACCAAGAAATCCATCAAAAAAAATTTTCACTTGATTTTCATAAAAACTAAGGTTAGACCACATCTAATTTGGTCATTCCCTACATTTCTATGTGCTCAAATCCCACATGCACTAACAAAAATTTTCCAAAAATTTTCATGATGATCCAAATTCGTTTTTGAGCCTAATTATTGTAATGCATGTTTAATTTATGAGTAATGGATGCATAAACACCAAGAAAACCCACCAAAATCAATTTGGTTGTGGTGATTGGGGCACCCAAACCCCACGGCACAAGGGGTGTTTGGGGAGCCATGGTGGTTGTTGGATTTTGAGCTTATCCTAGTGTTTGGTTATGTGTTTAGTGATGTTATACATAGGTGTTAGTGATTGCATGTTCATTTTTAGATGATTATGATTTTGAGATTGGTTTATCAATAGGGGTAGGACTGATTATTGGTGTTTGGATATGTTTAGGGAGGCTTAGGATGTTACCTAGAGGTGGTTAGAAGGTTTGAAATCGAGTCTAAGCGTGATTTTGGAGTAGCCAAATTTAGGCAGAAACTTTGAGCTCATTTTATAAAAATTATTTTTTTTCCAGGTCTTGAAAACTAAATGTAGTTGTAGAGGGTCTTCTTGTCTTTAATTTGGTATAAGGTAGAGCCCGTGACTCAAAACGAGCTAAAAGTTATGACGTTTTAAAGATCGAGTACCAGGAGACGAGGACTTTCATAATCCGAATTTATGTAAAGTTTTAGTCAAATCCCGAGGGTCACAAGTATAAATTGGTAAATGGTCAAGGGTCAAAATTTGGTCCCTAACCTGTATAAATGAGTCTATGAGTTGACTTAGGAGTCAAATAAGTCAAAGGTACTTTTCATATAGGTCAAAGAGGTCAAAATTGGTCGAAGTGCAATTTCAGCCCGTAAAATGTAGATTTGGAAAAGCGTCGAGTAACGGGTCGTAAAAGTAAAAACTTTCATTGGGCTTAAAAACATGTCATCTACAGGACTTATGGGATTTTTGAGAATTTTGTCAAATTTTATAAGTATGGTTAAATATGGTAAAACAGCCCGTACTTTAGTCAAGTACCGGCAAGAATGAGTAAAAATGGACAACGTAAGTAATGAGAACGAATGGTATAAAATGAGTGATGCTTGTTGTTTTGTTTTTGGCGTGAGTTATACTTGTCCTAAGTGACTAGTATATATGTATTTTATACAGTACCGTAAAGTATTTAAAATGAGATTACTCATTGCGCGTTATTTGTGATAGGTGTTGATTTAACCGGGCATCCGTTTCGTCGTCAGTGATCATCCCTCGAACTACCGACTACTTAAGATATAAGGTGTGAATTTATAGCCTCGCTTATATTTATTTCAAATTGTTTTACCCGCGAGGGAAATGCATGCTAGTTTTTAAAAGGAACGTATATCATGAATGATTGTTAGACGCGAAAGTTGCCTTAGAAATTGTGTTGAGTACCAAAGTTGCAAAAGTCCCTAAAATCATGAACTATTAACTATTGTCCTGCCCTCGAGTAGGGGGAAATAGCCGCTTATGCAATTTGTAGTACTACGGGGTTAACGACCTAATGCTAGCCGAGAAGCTGTACTTTTAGTAAGTTCTGCGGTAGATTATTTTGTATGAGAAATAAGGTATAATTGCAACTGATGCCTTTAGAAGGGGCACTGGTTTCATCTGAATCACGCCGGTATTTATTACGCGGGTGATTGAGTTAACGGATTAGTGTCATGAGCTTAAACACAATTGTCAGTATCCTGAATATAGATTGTTTGATCGACAAGTCTATAAATGATCACGAATGGTTTCTATTTTATATACGTTCAAATGGATTGTAAAACCTATGAATTCCACTCAACGTTTTCGTTGACCAAAATTTTGGCATGTGTTTCAGGTGACCGCTGAAGTATAGAATGGAGCATGCATGGGATGGATGTTGTGTGTATGGCTTGGAGTCCGCTTGTTTTTCCTCCTTTTCTACTTAAACAAATTTTAAATATTAATGTGATGTTATCGTAAACTGAAATTCTTGGGTTGAGATTTATGGGGGACCGAAAACGCTAAACTCTGTTGTACCCAGTGGGGTTGGAAAAACCGTGGACATGTATCATCTAACCATTTTTAATTCAAGTTTTAAGTTGGCGTCTTTTTAGCGTCGTTTGATATATCTTGTGTGCAATGAATACTGTGTAGCACCCATTGTTGTAGTTCCGCTGCGCATAGCAAATTGTGGGGGTGTTACAGATTGGTATCAGAGCCATGAGTTATAGAGAACTAGGACGTTTTTGAAAATCCTAAACTATAACTTTTGGTGTCGTAAGAAGTGGTCCAAGCACACACAACTATCCTGCATGGCTCCGGTAAGAATTACTTAGCATTGCATTATATTTTAGATGTATCCCTCGAAATTGATATGAATTCCCTAAGTATTTAGTAAGTAAATACTTTGAGATATATATTGAGATATATTGTTTTGTACGTTGAGTACTTATCATCGTAATTTGCGAATTCTTGTAAGATTATCGTATATGTCGCATGTAATTGGCATAACGGGCTACATTGCATTACATGGCAACATCGCGTTGTAATCCTACGTGTATGTAGGAATGATTTTTATGTAAAAGTATGTATATACTATGGTGTTTAAAGGCATTGCACATGAAGCAATGGTCCTTGAGTGATTATCGTACAATTTATAATGCGGTTTTGTTGAGAATTCGGCCTCACCGCAAATTACCAATCTTGATAATTAATTTATTGTTCGAATAACCGAATATGAACCTCGTTTGATACTCTAGATACATAAATGATGCTTCGTAACATATTTTATATCGACTAGGTCGATCTCGATTGTCGTTATCGCACCGTGATGTGTCATTTTGGACATTTTCTTTTGAAACGTAATTTACTTACGTATTACTTTATTTCCTTTATTCCTAATGGGTTTGATATGTTAGTTCACGTAACTATAACATAGACGAAGTATAATCGACGATGCGTACATTGGGGCGGCGAATCATGTGTGTATATTATGAAACGTGGTTGAGGCATGTTGCCATTTAATCGTTGTTTACTGTTCTACTTGAATTTTAAAGATGTGTTTTAAAAATAGACTAGCGTTGTGAACAAGCGCGATAACTTGGAATTTGGTTGGTTTTTGTGTTAATTTTGTGGAGTACGATTTCGAGACTCATCCGAGGCCGATAACAACAATTAGTTGACATACGTATTCTCGTTCCATTTATTTCATTTTGTTTTGTTGTTTCATTATTTTGAAGTAAATATTTTACATGACGAGGTCCGGCATTTGTGCAAGTTAAGTAAGCATCAAACTTTGTTGATCGAATGATTTAAACATAAAGTGTTTTACATATTTAATATTTGGTGAATGAAACTTTTGGATAAAAATGACGTATGATGTGTTTTGTAACAAGTAAAATTCGTGTAGAGAATAAATGAACATTGTGAAATTATTTTCCTTCAACCTTGGTTGGTAGATCGTAATAAGTAATTATTATTACTCGTAAAATCCTTGTTTTCATATATTAAAATTTGATACTAAAAGATTGTGATGGACTTGTTAAGAATTTGTTTAAATTAGTTCGAGAAAGGAGTTTATAATAAAATTTGCGAGATGACTATTGAGTGTATGTAACTCGGATTTAGTATGAATTAATTTTCGGGTCAATGTAGCAAACTTTTGGCATAATTTGTAATATAGAGTAGAAAAATTGGTCATATATTTTGGAGGTAGAAACTTTGTAAAAATTGGTTTATTTTAAACATAAGGTTATGTATACGTATGCATTGGTGTAAACTAGAACTCGTCACTCGTTGTAGTAAATAAACTGGGATAAAATCGGAATATACACTTTAAGTATGAAATTATAATGCTTGAAATAAAATTTTAAACATTGATGGAACGTCATTGGAAATCATTTGTTTGTTTAATTGTCATTATAGAGAATCAATATGTGTAATTTGATGAGGCTTGTTTAAAATCGTTTGAAAAATCTTTTGTTTTATTCCGCGACGAGATGTGTTAATTTTAAAATCATTTGACAATGGGCTAAGGATTAAAAGTTGAATTTTATATATTTTAAAATTATTGAGATAAGCATTTTGATTGTTTATTATATTATTATTATTGAGATTTAAGTCTCGACAAAAATCAGTAAGTATCCGAGATAATACCACGTGAAACCTCTTTATCATTTGAGTCGAATTACGCGAATATGATTTAACAAAACAGTTTTGGGGAAAACATGTGTGTAATAAAAGTCAAAGGTTGATTTTAAGAGTTAATTGGACTAGGATGAGTCGTGTTGGATATGTGAATATACGTGATAATATAAGTCGTAATAATAAAAACGTAAAACTTGGGAAATTTTTACTACGTATGTTTTTGGTACTTAAGATATGAACATTAATGAGGTTTTGACACAAGTATGGAGATTTTCAAACCTAATGATTTGTTAATAATGATAACCGAGTCACCGCGTCTACTAATGTTAATAATTTCCGAGAGATTGAAATTTTTCCAGAAATGAAAACTTTGTATAGATTGAGAAATGAAAGGTATAAATTATTTAATGATGTAACCCAAATTGAAAATGTGTAAATGTTCGGTTTTACAATGTACAAGGTAACACTAATTATTATACGCAACTGGATTATACAACACACGCCTACTTGAATATTATTTAATAAAGATGTATATATAATGTTTTGAGTCACGATAGTTCGATCGTCCGACATCCCTTCTTTGATTTTGTGAGTCTGTATCTAAACATGAGTCGTCATGTGATTGTTCATTTTAATATTGTCTATGGTATGAAACCATTATTATTATATTTATTTTTGTGTCGCTACATCGCTAGTACTTGATGATGAGGGTATGTCACCCGGTGTATTTTGTCATGATCATGGACGCCGTAACTTTCTTCTTTCGGTTAATGGAACCAAAAATTATGTATTTACTTGAATGATGCTATAAATCTTCATTAGAGTGGTTGTTTATTTATGTTTAACAAAAGCGAGGAGGCGTAGCCGCTTTACCAAATTGTAGAGGTAAAAGAACTCGATCCTTCTGGAGAAATTGTTTTTATTTAACCAAGTGATTATTCTTCTCTTCCCGTATACACTTCGTGGAATGTGTGTGCAACTCGAGACGATGTGAATTATGATCGTTGTTTTATTTTTATTTTTATTTTTGACGCTTGTGTTGATATTCAACTTTCACTCCATGTATTCGTAGATTGCTGTTATTATCCTGAGACTTCCGTTATATATTTGAAGTATTTTCATTTCTAATGTAGTTAATTTCTGTTGGCAATTATATTGCTCGTTTGCCTCGTTCGATCTCATTGATCTTAATTTTATTACTTGTTGTGCTTGCAATGATCTTTAATCATGAACCACCTTACCGTTATTTTGTGAATAGTCCATTGTGAAAATAGGTATGAGTGTGTCAAATGTTTTGGTGAACTAAATGCAAATGGTGACGATTTATTTATTTAAGTATTTATTTATTTTCTCATAAAAAGGCAAAGCAAAAGGTATGTTTCTAAAGTGAACGAAAAATGTTGGATGTGTTTCTTAAACCGGTGGTAACAATATTTTCCCATTTCAAATTTCATTTCAAATGGTTTAATTATTTTGAAGATTAGGTCGAAAACTTCCATAGTCGTGTTTGGTATGTAATAATAATGTTTGTGTTGTCACTCGATCCTCAATTATGCACAGCTTAGCTAACTAGGCATAATTCGGGAAGAGTCCTGTTTTGTTGGTTGTTGTTGCTTGATCCTCAAGTATGCATAATCTGGCTAGTTATGCATAGTTTTGGAAGGGCGATGTAGTTTCAAATAAATTGGTCGTCTTTAAAAACCGGTAGTGTTTTTGATAAATGTTTGGAAGAGGACGTTTTTAAAAATGGTGGATCCTTATGCAAGTAACCGTATTTTCTTTGATTTTTAAAGAAAATTTTTGAATTTTCTTGTGTTCGTTGAAATCTTTTCTTCTGTTTGGCGTTGACTTAGTAAGTCACTGCGACCGAGTAATTTTGGAAAATGTTTTTATGAGTTGTGTGTAACGTGCGAATTTCATCGGAATCGCTAGGGCGTTGATGTAATACCAAAGGGGCTCGTATCGTCACCGGGAGAAGAGTTTTTAATAAAGATGGAAAAATGCCGAAGTAAAGGAAATCAGAGTTCGAATAACTCTAAGGGAAATAACGAAGACTTCTCCTATATCAAATGTATCGTACCTTATATATTTTCTTTCTTGTTCTTTTGATATGTTTTATGACACACGATAAATTGTTGAAGTTTACAAACTGTGCGTCAGTAATTGGAAGCCAATTCCATTGTCGTATTCGTTTATTTAAGTGAGGAATCCTCTTTGCTTGACTCAACCATCCTTGATTATCGATGGTTAAACGATAGATATCCCTAGTTGATGTTTTTGTGGTAAACCCTTGCCTTTTATGCATTTGTGTGGTAAGTAATCTGGTCGAGTGATCGTAAGTTGTGAGAACTTGAGACGACATTGTCCAATGAAGTCCGATCATGGAGAACACGTGCCATGTAATGTATTTTTTTTTACTGTGAACGATGATATTTATTAAGATTTTGACCACGTTTGGGTCGGAAGTAAGATGGTGTTCTTGTAGTATCTTTTGGGTATGGATCCGTGTGTGAGCACCCCACGATAACATGTAAGTATTTTATTTCTTTTTGGATATGCATCCATAGCTAGCAAGCTCTTGAACCTTCTTTAACTTGCAATTTTCTTTTGACTGGACTCATCCGAGAATTATGTCAATGTTCTTGTTTTATCTTGGCTTGGCTGATTAGCAAGCGTGGGTTAACTGATTGAACTGATTGGTTTGGCATGGTTTGGCTATGTTGCAAACATGTTGTAATTTGGTGGTATGTGTTTCATAATGGATTTTGTATTTGGTTGGATTGTGACGTTTTCGAGATAGTTATGTATACGTCGAATGATTAGCGTATCGATGAATTCGTTTTAACGAGCTAGGGTTGTATGTACGTAATATTGTGATAAGGTGATTTTGTATGACTAGTGTTAATTACTTCGTCTTTTATATTTTGAACATTTTCCGATGGGGTTATGTGCGACCCGTGTGATTTTCTTTATGATTAATTGTTTGTATGAGACAACGAACCAAGTGAAAGGATGATTCGAACGTTGGAAGACGTGCTCCGAGAGTGTGTGATTGATTTTGGTAGTTGTTGAGATCGACCATTGCCGATGGTAGTACCTTTGTACGACGACATTTACTATGTTAGCTTGGAAGCTGCGACATTTGAAGAATTATGTTGATAAAAATATAGACCACGAGTTGGATGAAATGAAGTAGGAAAAATTCAGTTCAATGGACCTGAAATGATTTGAGAGACTCCGGAGGAGATGGTGTAGATTGAGAATCACTTGTTGACCGCGAGAAGCTGTGAGAAGAGACGTGCCGATAACCGAAGGAAACCGTTGGAGTTTGAAGTTGGAGATATGGTTATGCTCAAGGTATCGCCGTGGAAGGGTGTAATTCGTTTTGGAAAGAAAGGAAAGTTGAGTCCGAGGTATATTGGACCGTTTAAGATCGTTGAACGAATTGGACCAGTAGCGTACAAGTTAGAATTGCCGACCGAGCTTAGTGCTATTCACGACACGTTTCACGTATCGAACCTGAAGAAGAGTTTGGCGGATAAGGAATTGGTGATTCCTTTGGACGAGATTCGACTAGACGACAAAATGCACTTTGTGGAAGAACCTGTGGAAATTATGGACCGGGAGGTCAAGCGGTTGAAGCATAGTAGGATTCCTGTTGTGAAGGTCCGATGGAATTCTAAGCGTGGACCGGAATACACTTGGGAACGTGAGGACTTTTTCCAAGGAAAGGTATCCTCATCTGTTCCAGTAGAACGAAATGTGAGTACAAGAAGAGGCGAGCGCCGGGACGTCGCTCTCTTTAAGGAGGGGTGGATGTGACACCCTAGAATCGAGGTCATTAACGTTACCCTAAATTACGCTAATTTTTGAAATTTTTTTTATAAATTTTAATTTCTATATTTATAAGTATTTTGGTTAAAGCCGATGTTCGAGGTTATAATTTTTACGATTGACGTTTTAAGAAGGACGATGACGATTACGATCCCGATGGATGCCCAATTTTATATAATTATTGACGATTTATCGATAATGTAATTTTTCGAGAATTTTATTTACGGTTCGTGTTAAGTTGAGTCGGGTGAGTTTTATAGCCTTCCGAGTACATTTAAAGTATCCCAAAAATATTTTGGAGCGTTCGGGAAGATTTCCGACTCCCGTAAAATTTTCAAAATTGACTAATGAGTCGAACCCGCAAAGTTTTGAGGACGTTTTCAACTTAAGGCCAAAAGAAACCAAATATTGCAAAATGGTCCCTCCCAATCCACCAAAAAGGCCCAAAATCACACAAACACAAACACATAGAACATTTCACCCAAAATTAATCAACTCTCTCTCTCTTTGCTCCCCATAGCCGACGGACACCCCCAAGAACACCAAGAAATCCATCAAAAAAATTTTTCACTTGATTTTCATAAAAACTAAGGTTAGACCACATCTAATTTGGTCATTCCCTACATTTCTATGTGCTCAAATCCCACATGCACTAACAAAAAATTTCCAAAAATTTTCATGATGATCCAAATTCGTTTTTGAGGCTAATTATTGTAATGCATGTTTAATTTATGAGTAATGGATGCATAAACACCAAGAAAACCCACCAAAATCAATTTGGTTGTGGTGATTGGGGCACCCAAACCCCACGGCACAAGGGGTGTTTGGGGAGCCATGGTGGTTGTTGGATTTTGAGCTTATCCTAGTGTTTGGTTATGTGTTTAGTGATGTTATACATAGGTGTTAGTGATTGCATGTTCATTTTTAGATGATTATGATTTTGAGATTGGTTGATCAATAGGGGTAGGACTGATTATTGGTGTTTGGATATGTTTAGGGAGGCTTAGGATGTTGCCTAGAGGTGGTTAGAAGGTTTGAAATCGAGTCTAAGCGTGATTTTGGAGTAGCCAAATTTAGGCAGAAACTTTGAGCTCATTTTATAAAAATTATTTTTTTTCCAGGTCTTGAAAACTAAATGTAGTTGTAGAGGGTCTTCTTGTCTTTAATTTGGTATAAGGTAGAGCCCGTGACTCAAAACGAGCTAAAAGTTATGACGTTTTAAAGATCGAGTACCGGGAGACGAGGACTTTCATAATCCGAATTTATGTAAAGTTTTAGTCAAATCCCGAGGGTCACAAGTATAAATTGGTAAATGGTCAAGGGTCAAAATTTGGTCCCTAACCTGTATAAATGAGTCTATGAGTTGACTTAGGAGTCAAATAAGTCAAAGGTACTTTTCATATAGGTCAAAGAGGTCAAAATTGGTCGAAGTGCAATTTCAGCCCGTAAAATGTAGATTTGGAAAAGCGTCGAGTAACGGGTCGTAAAAGTAAAACCTTTCATTGGGCTTAAAAACATGTCATCTACAGGACTTATGGGATTTTTGAGAATTTTGTCAAATTTTATAAGTATGGTTAAATATGGTAAAACAGCCCGTACTTTAGTCAAGTACCGGCAAGAATGAGTAAAAATGGACAACGTAAGTAATGAGAACGAATGGTATAAAATGAGTGATGCTTGTTGTTTTGTTTTTGGCGTGAGTTATACTTGTCCTAAGTGACTAGTATATATGTATTTTATACAGTACCGTAAAGTATTTAAAATGAGATTACTCATTGCGCGTTATTTGTGATAGGTGTTGATTTAACCGGACATCCGTTTCGTCGTCAGTGATCATCCCTCGAACTACCGACTACTTAAGATATAAGGTGTGAATTTATAGCCTCGCTTATATTTATTTCAAATTGTTTTACCCGCGAGGGAAATGCATGCTAGTTTTTAAAAGGAACGTATATCATGAATGATTGTTAGACGCGAAAGTTGCCTTAGAAATTGTGTTGAGTACCAAAGTTGCAAAAGTCCCTAAAATCATGAACTATTAACTATTGTCCTGCCCTCGAGTTGGGGGAAATAGCCGCTTATGCAATTTGTAGTACTACGGGGTTAACGACCCAATGCTAGCCGAGAAGCTGTACTTTTAGTAAGTTCTGCGGTAGATTATTTTGTATGAGAAATAAGGTATAATTGCAACTGATGCCTTTAGAAGGGGCACTGGTTTCATCTGAATCACGCCGGTATTTATTACGCGGGTGATTGAGTTAACGGATTAGTGTCATGAGCTTAAACACAATTGTCAGTATCCTGAATATAGATTGTTTGATCGACAAGTCTATAAATGATCACGAATGGTTTCTATTTTATATACGTTCAAATGGATTGTAAAACCTATGAATTCCACTCAACGTTTTCGTTGACCAAAATTTTGGCATGTGTTTCAGGTGACCGCTGAAGTATAGAATGGAGCATGCATGGGATGGATGTTGTGTGTATGGCTTGGAGTCCGCTTGTTTTTCCTCCTTTTCTACTTAAACAAATTTTAAATATTAATGTGATGTTATCGTAAACTGAAATTCTTGGGTTGAGATTTATGGGGACCGAAAACGCTAAACTCTGTTGTACCCAGTGGGGTTGGAAAAACCGTGGACATGTATCATCTAACCATTTTTAATTCAAGTTTTAAGTTGGCGTCTTTTTAGCGTCGTTTGATATATCTTGTGTGCAATGAATACTGTGTAGCACCCATTGTTGTAGTTCCGCTGCGCATAGCAATTGTGGGGGTGTTACAGTATTTTTGTTTCCATGTCCCAATACGGCAGGTACTAAAGGGAAAAACTAGGATTCAAGAGTACGTACATGGGATTTAGGCGCCTAGTCTTCTTTTTCTTTTAATGCATTTACATAATTTTGCTTTGTTGGACATTTTTTAGTCCTTTCCCTTACATTCTATACTTTTGCATTTGTGTGTGGAGCTTATGTTGGAACCGATGTTCATTTCCGGTTTCCTTTATAATCGTTTAATGTTTTAGACATTTACCTTGCATGCTTTGATGACACACCATAATTACTACGTAATGGTCCATTTATCCAAATGGGACGTTACAGTTTAACTCGTTACTACTTATCAACCTTAAGTAGTAACTCGTTAATAAGATTCAAGTGTGTTGTTTTATCAATTAATAAGAACTAAGAACAAATAAAACAACAATATCTATATACTTTTCAACGTATAGACTTTTATTAAAACTCAATAAAGAATCTATAACCTACTTTGTTTGCGGAATAACAAAGTGGTTGAATGAAATATGGGGTGATCTCCTCTACTTAAACTTCTAACCAAATTTAAAATTTTAAGTCTTAACCAAAATGTTCATATGCTTTTAGCTATATGGTTTGGTTAATGTTGAGAGAATGGCTATTAGAAGATACAATCTTTCAAATCCAAGGGTTAGCCTTTTCTCTCCAATATGCTTCCCTTTTATTGGAGAAGCATATTAGGGTTTACATTCACATGTTCCCATGCATATGTTTATCCAGTAGGTGGTTGATCCCATGCTGGATAAACAGTACAAATGACTAATAAACTATTCTAAGAAAAGATAAAGGTTGTACTTATGACTAACAATACAAGCAACCTTTTCCTACTTTGACTTAAAGTAAATCTTTTCCCACCTAATGTAAACCTTCATAATACTAAAGTGTCTTCAACATTCTAGAGAAGATCGACATCATTCAGTTTAGTATTGTCAAGCCAAGCTAAACTGAAAGCTCTTCTTTAGGACTTGTTCTTCAGCAACTAGATCGCCTAGTCTTTGGAGCAAAGTCTCATTTTTCTTCTAACTTCTCTAGAGGAAGAAAGCTGAACATCCTTCAGCAAAACATTCTTTAGTAGGAATCTTTGTTCCTCTGGTCATGCTTTAGCAGAGTCATCTTTCTGCTGAACATGAAACACTTAGGAGGATTTTATATTAAATCCTAGAGTTGCTTCACGGTCAGTAAATACTGACACAACACATTCCATCATACATAACAAAAGATATCCATTATAACAAAAATCTATGAAAATTCTATTTTCTCAAACGAACATTAGTTTTGTTAAAACTACCTCAAGCAACTTGAAGATAAGATAACAACCACAATGATTCTTTTATAGAAACCGCATCATACAAATACCTACAAAACATATTCAAACATAAAAAAATCAATAACATTGTTATAAAACCCAACTCAATTATTGCATACATATCCTTAATTGAACATTTTTTGTACCAACTTTTCTCCTAAATCGTTAACCAAATATAACTGTTTTAAAATAATTAACATTAAAAACCATGAAAGTAAAACCCCCAAACATATCTAAAGATTAGGGTTAGGTCTTACCGATATTGTGTTTGTAATCGGGTGTTAGATTCAATGATCCACCATTTAATACTTTTTAGGTGAAAATGGAGCGATGGAGGTGAGTTTGAGACTTCTGAAAATTATAAGTGAGAAGTATATAACCCACACACAAAACAATCCACTTATTTTCGATATCGTCATCTTTTTTAGTATTTAGAAAAGGCGCGTGAATAAATATCAGTGTAAGATAATAGGAAACCTGAAATAGTATTATAATGTTTTTTATTAGAGTTAAGTTATTTAGGATACCTTGTATCCTTTGGATACAAGGGGACAAATCTGGGCCACCCATCAGATATAATCTAAGGATCTACGTTTAAAACAAAAAAGCGGAGGGGTAATTTCGTCATTTCACTATCCCGTCCAAACCCTACAACACTCTTTTCGTATACCTTCAACCATCATTTTTCATTTTTAACAAAAAACACACACACAAAACACACACCTGAAACACACACACACACACCACCATCTTCCATCGACGATATCATCTTCAAAACACATATCCGATCAAAAACTCAACAAAAAAGATGAAATCAAAGCCGAAAAACGAGCCACCTTACAAAAACCAGATAAAAACAAGGCAAAGAGGTATAAATCATAGATCCATCCTTTTTCTATTCTTTTTTAGATTTTTAAATGCTTTTTAAGCTTTTTCTGATCTTTTTCTGAGCTTTTTCTTTGTTTTTTATACTTTTAAGCTATATCCATGATTCTTCTATGCTTCTTCTGTAATGTATGATGAATATAGTAGATCTAACATAAGAAACATCATTTGATACTTTTAAGCGAGTTTTGTGTTTAAATATAGCTTGCATGTGAATATAAGCATCTCGGTACATCAAAAACATAAACATAATAGATTTAAAAAGGTTGAGCAAAAATGATTTCCTAGATTGATAAAACATATATGATGTATAACATATATGATAAAACCTTATCATAGATGATGAGTGAAATGCAATCAAAAGCAGTAGGATTAGAACATATATGATTTTATATTGCTTGCATAAGCGAGTTTTGTGTTTAAATATTTCTTGTATGTGAATATAAACATCTCGGTAGAGCAAAAATGGTTTCCTAGATTGATAAAACATATATGATAAAACCTTATCATATATGATAAATCCTTATCATATATGATGAGTGAAATGTAATCAAAAGCAGTAGGATTAGAACATATATGATATTATCGTAACATATATGATACATCAAATTTGATAGTTAAAAAATGAGACATCATATATGATAGAACCTTATCATATATTATTCATCATATTTCATAAGTTATGCAACATATATAGCATTAAACAGATGTAATTTTGTCTAACTTTCCGCTTTTATTGTAGATGAACAGCATACAAAAAAACAAGGATAAGGAGACAGAACAACCTCCTAAAAGAAACTTAGGTAAAACTGATGTGACTCAAAAAAGCAAAAAAAAATAGAAAAGTAAAAATAAGTATCATATTTGATAAGTTTTTTTTATTTGCAGTTACTATAAAGTTGATGAAAGAAAAAGCTCCATCGCTTAAAAAAGCAAAACAAAACAAGGACAAGGGCAAAGGTGTCACTGAAGCTGTCACTCAAACCAAGGCCAAGGGAAAAGATGTTGAACCAAAGGGCAAAGCAAAAATAGCTGCCAGACAGAAGAGAGTTGAAAAACCAATAGAGAGTACACAAGGTAAGAAAAATATACTACGTATCATATTATTTCATTAGGAAAAAACATACACTAATAAACATCTCTTTGCTTTGTAAAAATGTAGAAGAAATTGGTACAGAGGAAGATGATGTTTCAGATGATGAGAGAATTAGCAGCGGGGAAGAATACATCGAAACACAAACTGACAAAGAAGAACCCGACTCTCAACAACCCGAAGATGCGAAAGATGAGTAAGAGACAGAGGGGGAAGAAGAGCCAGAGGGTGAAGACGAAATTAACGAGGAGAATGATGAAGATAATGAAGATGAAGAACCAGAATCCGAGAAAGAAGAGACGGTAAAAGATGTTATGTAGAAAATAACTGATATGAGTAAAATCTCATATCAATTATATCACAAATAACCCTAAAACACAAAGCAAAATACCTAATTTTGATTCATAAAAGCATTATTATAGGTATGTTTTGTTGTTTGTGCTTGTGTAGGTAAAAATATACAATTTTGAAGCAAACAAGTGAATCAAGCTATTATTAATGAAGAAAAGACAAAAGGAGGATGAAAAGTGACAAGCCAATCAAAGTCAAAGTACCTTTCTTGACAACTTTCAAAGTTGAAGGACTAAAAGTGCAATTATGAGAAAATCAAGAATCAAAGTCAAACTTGGTCAACTATTAAAGTCAACAAGTCAAGGGGCTTATTATGGTCAAACAAGAAGTCAAAGGGCCAAAATTGTCAAGTCTATGAAGTTTGGAGCTCAAGTTATGAATCTGCCTAAGTACAAGGACTGAATTTGCCAAATTAAGGAAAAGTTATGTTTGATCCATGTGTTATTGAGACGAACCAATGAGAAGCCAAAGATTTGTATACTCTGATTGCCACCTCACAACCAGCTGGCCCACTCACAGCCGCCACCCATTAATAAACAAATATGTACAACACACTCCGCTAGAAAATGTTTCAACCAATCATATTTAAGTATTTGGATACTGATCCGTGTAAACTCCTCTCTCCCAATTATAACATCACACGTGGCACATTCATACTAAAACAAGCCATTAACAAAGAGTGATTTTCAGAAGAAGGTTTCAACATCAAAAGTGCTCTAAATCACAAGACGAATTCATTCCAACCATTGAATTAAGCTGAAATCCACTCAAGAGAAAAACCCCAATTCTGTTCATCAACTTCAAAATCCAATTGGCAGATTTAGTACACGTGGAAGCTGGGGATTGGTTCCCACACGTCACTCAACCCCAACTAACTCTAGATTTCTACTATAAATAGCCCAGATTGTATCTCATTTTTAGATTTTACTTAGTGTGTGAATTTACACACACTTATCCTTTTCTCTCAAATTCAGTAAGCATATTAGTTAGCCACTAATCTCAAGTGTCTGACAAACACTTGAGTTAGTTTGTTTAGTTGTAACAACCCTGTAATAAACATTCACCACTGATAAAGCTTCAGTTTTCATTCTTCACCATAATTCTCTTTCATACCTGCATTCTTCTTCCTTCATTGTTGCTGCTTAGTTCTGTTGATCATACCTGATCAATAGAGCTTGATTGAGTGTTTTGGAAGCTTGTCAGTTGATACCAGTTCATCCTAGTTCATTTCCTTGCGAAAAAGTTCAGAAGTATGCAGGGGTGATCAGTTCTAGATGATGACGATGATTTGATGGTTAATGGTGGTTGATCATTGGTGTTTTTGTTGATATTAGTTGGCTCAGCGCCTAACTACTCCATTAGAGGAGGCTTCATAGCTAAAAGGAATCAAAATTCTTGTTTTTGTTCCACTAAGTTACCTTGCCATGCTTAATTCCTAGATACCAAGTTTAACTGCTGAGTTGTGACAGTTTTAGTGTTCATTGTGTGTGATTGATATGTTTAGATACTTGTTACCTAATTATTTAGTTCCTATATTAGTTCTAGTTAGCTTAATTGGCTTTTCATCAGCTTAAATTTCATCAGTTAGCCTTATTGTGTTATTTAGTGTAATCTTGGTGTTTCTTTGCTGATATTTGGTTCAATTGAGTTACTAAACAAGTTCTGATAAGTCTTTCATAATTTCATAAACATTAGACCAAAAAGTCTTTGGAAAAGTTTTCATCACAGTCACAAACTAGTGTTTGGATTTACAAAGTTTTCTTGAATCAGTAGTGAAATTCAGTTGTTTTAAGCTTACACATACTCAATAAGCCGGTTTAAGTCAATTTGCCAACTTTTGTGGCCAAAAGTTTAGTCAAACAGGCAAACAGCCAAGAAAAGCATTGGGTCAGTTTTAACAAGTAAAAACAAGCAGATTTCAATCTACTCTCATTTCTTTGTTAGTGGATATTGTAATTTGAATTTTGTTCTAGTTATAGGTCAACATATGAACTTTCAATTTTTCCATATGAGATAATACAGTATCAAGATTTGAGCAAGATATCAGCTTATAAATAAGTTGCTAAGCATTTTTAAGTTTTTGTGATAAGACTAGTCTGCTTAACCATTTCCCATAATTCTACTTCATAAAACTTGCATTTTTCTTTCACAAATTTGTTCACAAACAAGTTTTAAGGCTTTTTGGTAAAAATCAGCTTTTTGGAATTTCTTGGTCAACGAAAGTCAACTATAATTCAGTTGTGCTTATTTTGAGATTCCAGTTAATTGGCTGGATCATTTTCCAAATTTCTTGACATTCCAATCTCTTGTTAGCCAGCTTAATCATTTTCAGCCAAAAAATCAGATATTGGATGTCTCATTTAGCTTATAGCTTATTTTGGGCTTATTGAGTTAAGCTATCTTGAGTTCTAGACATTTTCAGCTTATTTCCTTTGAGACACCTAGCTTAAATTCAATTTTAAGTCATTTGAAAAAAACTAGAGCAGATTTGGTCAAGAAATAAGCTCAAACGAGCTTATTGATATCTTGTTGCCCATTTTTGGTTAAAAGTTTTGTTTAATTGCATTTCAGTCCCTAAAATTTAGGGGATTGTTAATCAGCTTTGGTTAAATCAACTTTTTAGGGTTTTCATACTTAGGTCCTTTTAATTTGAGTTGGTTACAAATTCGTTTGGCAGTTTTGCAACTTTGTTGATTAGTAGTTATAGTTTGTTACATTTTACACTTTTCGTCCCTTTACTTTCTAAATTTACATATTTTGTCCTTGCACTTTTACAAACTTTACATTTTGAGCATTTTTACTATTGTACATTTAAAACTTGTAATACTTGCTTTAATTGTGGTAATTGCAACTTGTTTTACGGTTACGAGTTATACTATTTTTACCCTTTTTACGTGACTTATTGAATTAAACATAGATACCAAAACCTTTATTAAAACCAAAAACAATTATAAACTTGATATTAATTGGACTTTCAATTTTTCGTGAGTTGGGAAATACGAACTTGAAAAGATCTAATATTAAATGTGGTAATTGCAATGTGTTTTGTAGAATAATACGTATATGTAGGTATATAGACACTATTTTTACGTTTTTACATGATTGTGTGTAAGTAGCTTAAAACCAAAATTACAAATCTTAACCAAAAACAATAAGGTCTTTGCTTGAAAATGTTAAATCAATTCGATTAGATACCGAGACAAACGATACTAAAAGATGAGATATTAAATGGCGCTGCTGCCGGTTCATGACATTACGATTGACGATTGATTGATAGTTTCGATTGGATTTTAGGATCTTTTCACCTTGTGAACGTTCCTTTTACGTATCATAAATCCAAAAGATAAAAAAATCAAAAAGATAAAAATATAAAAATTAAAAAACCACAAAAATGAATTATTTCCTAAAAATTGAACCAAAAAAATAAAAAAATGCAAAATATAATCGTTTTCCTAAAAGATTACACAAAAAATATATTGTATATATTGGTTTCCGTCGTTTTTACGTACATACTATATTTTCTTAAAAACCCCAATAAATACAAAAATATTTTCACTATATTATTATATGTAAATACATATACGTAGATACGAACACTCAATACACATACTTCCATAAGTATTGTTTTTGCAATACACCGTGCCTGGGGGCGTTCCGGTCCTAAGTACGTGTATCGATCAAAGATAATTAAGGCACAATAGATAAATACTATAATCTACTTGATCTTGAGAAAGAGGCCACTGTGTGGGGGGTATAAGGCGAGTGTATTACACATTCTAAAGAAGCAGGCTCTTAAGTGCTACGTGCCGCCTCGTTTCTCCGCTTCCTTGTGGGTCTTTCAAGAGAGATAGTGGTGAGTGGTGTGCCACCCATGTATTACTTACATATATTATATTTTCTTGTGGATATTACTTATTGAACCTCAGAAAGGATAATCCCTTCTTTTCCAAAGTCGATCGAGATCTCCTCTCTCACTCATCGAGTTGAGTTGGATGCGCACTCGAGCGCGTACACACATACCTTTTGGTGTACAACCCCTTCCTCCCAAAACGAAGAACAAGAAAAAGAACAAGAACAAGAACAACACCGTCCATCAAGCCGATCTCGTGTATCATGATTTGAACAACACACAAGAAGCCATGGCCGTCGTTGATAATAGACCATTGATAGAGATCCTCCAATCAAATGTGGAGGGAAATGCCGATGCTATTGTTATACCCGAGATACCCGCAAACACCTTTGAGCTTAAGACACATATGATCACTTTGGTTTCTTCTACACCCTTTTTAGGGAGACCCATGGATGACCCCATGATCATATCAAGAAGTTTTTGTCCATATGCAATACACTTAAGTATAATGGGGTCCCTCATGATACCATTAAGTTGATCTTAGTTCCATTCTCCTTAGAGGGTAATGCTAGGTATTGTCTAGATAGACAACCTCCTAAGAGCATTCAAACTTGGGAGGATTTTACCAAGGAATTTGTGAATAAGTTCTTTCCTCCCTCAAAAACCACCGCTTTGAGAAACCTCATCATTAGTTTTAACAAAGGAATGATCAAACCTTTAGTGATGCTTAGGAAAAGTTCAAAGAGTTATTGAGAAAATGCCCCAATCATGGATTTAACCAAGTTCACCAAATCAACACTTTCTACAATGGATTAAGACCACATCATCAAGATTCCCTTAATTCATCCGCGGGTAGGAAAATTCTTTCCAAATCCAGACAAGAAGCATGGGACATTATTGAGACTAAATCCATGGTGCAAACAAATAACCAAAGAGATGAGAGGGTCCATGTTGTACATGATAGTGCTCATACATCCTTTGATACTCAATTACTCAAGAGTCATAATGAGCTACTTCAAGTAATTGAAAAGAACAAACAAGAGATGATGCAAGCCCTTAAGAGTATTTCCTTGAACAATTCCTCTTCAAATGATGTGAATACCATTTTCATAAGTTGTGAGATATGTGGAGGACCTCATTCTTATCTACAATGTGACAAGGTTCAAAATTATCAAGGTGAATGTTATGCTTATCAAGATGAACAAAGAGAGCACTTTAAACCTAACATCAACCCTAACCATCTCTCTTACAAGTCAAATAACTACCTTGCTCCACCTAACTTTCCACCCTATCCACCCATCCAAAATCAAACAAACCCTCCTTAATTGCTTCAAAGAAATCAAGGGCGAAGGGGAAATTACCAAGGGCAAAACAATTATAGAGCACCCAATACCTTTCAAAACCAATGGAATCATCTTCAAGGCAGTGACCAAGGGTTTTACAATCAACCTCTACCTTTCCAACAACAAGGCTTTCAAGGGAATGTGCCACATGATTTTAACACCATTGAGCTTCTTCACAAAATGAATCAAGAGAATGAAAGGAGGTTTCAAGCCAATGAGAAAAGAATGAGGGAAATGCATGAGGAAATAAAAAAGAGGTTTATGATGCTTCTTAATCAAAGACCACAAGGTGCTCTACCATCTAATACACAAACTAATCCAAGGGCTAATGTGAATGCAATCACTACAAGGAGTGGAAAAAAGAACAATGATCCTTCAATTCCTCTTGAACCTACTTTGGTGACTCATACTACGGTTCCTTCTTGTGACAAGCCTTCATCTTCTAGTTCTACACCTTCAAGTCCGACATCTACTATTCCTTCACCTTCGACATCCATCAATGAAGAATCCAACAAAGAAACTCCTTCAACAACCACCACTCAACCTAAACCAAAACGAAGTCTTCCATACCTAATAAGTGTGAAAACACTTATCCTTTTACCACTTAATTATAATAATAACCAAGAAAAAACGTGTATTTTATGTCGTAAATGTCGGAATTATGCGTGGTTTGTGTTTTGTTGTGATTTAGGACCAAAATATGAAAAGGGAAGAAAACATGGGCTTTCACGGGCTTTTATCGAAGAAAAAGACAAAAGAAGTCCAAGGCCTATTCTAAAGATTTATCAAAGAAAAGTCTAAAGACGGAAGTTTAATAAAGCCGAAGAACTCAAGTCTAATTTATGAAGAAATCACAAGACGAGTTTAATTAATCCCGAGACAAAGTCGATAAAGTCGAAGAACTTAGAAGACGAAAAGACGAGAAAGAAAGAAAGAAGGAAGCTTCGAACACATGCTTACCTCTAATACAAGGTTTTTAAGCTCGTATGAAAGTTCGTCGAACCGATCTCTTCGAATTGACTATTGGTAGAAAGTGCGACTCAATTGTTCTTGGTGGAAGATTAAATGTGGTTTGGTTTGATTATCTAATTTTAGACTAAAAGCAAATAATTTTCGTTGAGTAAAGTAGAAACTTTTACAAAATTAAACTAAAAGTTATTTAGAAAAACACTTAATGAATTTAAGAATAAACAATTAATCCCATCGCAATGTCAAAGGAATGTTGTGGCAATACACCCCAAAAGTAATCCGATCGCAATATCCAATTGCAATATCAAACTTTAATCCAATCGCAATGTAACCAAAAGTAATGCTGTCGCAATGTCACTAAAAGTAAACTGTCGCAATATCAAAAGAAATCCAATCGCAATGTTACCAAAAGTAATGCTGTCGCAATGTCATCAAAAGTAAACCTGTCGCAATATCACCAAAGGTAATCGTAATATCACCAAAAATAAACCTATCGCAATATGAATCGGAATACACGACCCTAATGCGATGCAGAATTCGCAATGTGCATCGCAATACAAAACCGTTTTGCGATTGGGTGATCGTAATATGTGTCTAAATACCCCGTCGCAATGGGGTTTTACTTTGCGACAAAAGTTAATCCGAAATAAGCTAGGAAATAAGCTATTTTTAATAAGCTCATTCCAAGACTTAACTAACTCGATAATAAGCAAAACTAATAAGCATGAGATAAGGGCTTTTAAACTTTAAATAAGCAACCTTTTTAAATCAAGCTTTGAAAAGATTAAAACTTTAAGAAAACTTTTTCAAAAAGTAAATAAACTAAACATACAAAGAAGCCAATAAGCACAAAGATCTTAAAGCTTAAATCATATGAAGGCTTATGTACGAATAAAAAGATTAACCTTTTTAATCACAAAATCATCAAATCAAACGTATGAGGTGTAATATTCGGATCAAAAGATTAAAGTAAATCAAGAAAGGTAGAAAGAGATTAAAGAATAAAAACTTAACTTGAACTTGATTAATGAAATCCAAATACAAAAAAGATTAAACTTGAAAGATTAAAAGAAAGAAAAGATGGAAACTTAGTGAGAGAAAGTTTGGAACTTTCTCTCTCTAAAAACTAGAAAGGAAAAATGAAAATGAAACTAACTACTAAAAACTAACCTACCCTCCTAATGGGTATTAGGAGGGTATTTATAGGGAAAATGGGAAGGTGTGCATGTGTTGCCTCTTCTTTCTTTCTTCTCGACTCGATTTAAATCCTTTGTCTTTCTCGACGTCGTCTCGGGATTTGTCGATGTATATTGAACTTCTCTTGTAATTTTCTTCTTCAATTAGACTTGAGTTCTTCGACTTCATTAAACTTCCGTCTTTAGACTTTTTCTTCGATAAATCTCCAGAATAGGTCTTGTACATCCGTTCTATAAGCACTCTTGACCTCTTGACTTCGTCTTTTCTCGTTTTTCTTCGATAAAAGCCCGTGTTTTCTTCCTTTTTCATCTTTTGGTCCTAAAACACAATAAAAACACAAACCACGCATAATTCCGAATTTTATGACATAAAATACACGTTTTGGTCATGTTATTATTGGAAATAAGTGGTAAAAGGATAAGTGTTTTCACACTTATTAAATCCCCTACACTTGAACATTGCAGTGCCCTCATGCAATGCATTAATTTTAAAGCACGGTTTACATTTTCCATCATAAATAACCCATCTTGGCCTTTTTTAAATACTAAACATTTAGGGAAGATAAAAAGATAAAAATAAGTAAAGAAATCAAAGACTTACATTGGGTTTCGGCTGCCATGAACGTTTATCATCCTCAAGTTTCACGTTCCCCATACCAAGCTTAAAAACGAGATCATTGTTATTATAAGTTAGCAAACTAACACGAATTCATGTGGGCTAGTTATTCACTTAGACTCCCTTATTCCTAGGTGTATCTCTTATATTTTATTTTTGTCTTGAATGATCACGAGGATGCATTGTTTGACTTATTTCGATAGTTATTTAGGCCGAAAATAAAGTGAACGATTTAATCAATAGTTAGCTAAAGGACAAAATCTTTTAAAACTGCTTCTCGGGATCTCATAAAGTTCATATCTTGGCATAACTCGCTTCACGATTTGATACCTTTCTCGGACCGATATTTGGCAGCGACTTCATACTTCAAATCTTTGAGAGACGTTCTTGAAATTATGGTCTTCTCTTCATAATAGGAATTTCTTCACTTGAAGTTTTGAGAGATTATTCTTCTTTGGACCACGACTTCTTCATTTTTCTCCAATCTTTATTTTGGAATTTTATATACAACGATCCGCCTCCTTTTAGGACTTGGATCTATTTATCCTCATACCTTGTTAGGGTCTTTTCGGATAGACTTCTCCATGATCTTTTGGGGATTATTTGCTTTTCGTCGTATGTCTCGATCCTTCATATTGACTTTTGATATATGATTTTTCACATCACTTTTTGATCTTTAGCAACAAAATGTAGCCCTCATGCCTTGTTAGGGCCTTTTCGGACTCGCCAATCTTCGCATCCGGCTTCAATAAGTTATGCCTTGGCTATGAACTTTAATTAATACCGAGCAACTTTTAAACGATCTTGGGCTAGAAGCTAAGTAACTTTTCAAATCGTACAACCTTATTTATTGCAGATAAATTTATTAACAAGCGATGGGAGAATAGGCTCATATTTAACTCACATAAATTCACGAAAGAATACCAAACTTATAATTGACTCTATCATCTCTCGTTCTCCACAATTTAAAATCTCAAGGAATGAGATTCGTGGATGCTTAGCCTATTAAATCAAAGTTTTGGGTTTTTGAGTCATCTATTGGATCTTGCAAATTCTTAGACTTTTTCAAGTTTAGAAATCGCATTTTAAAGTTCCCTTGATAAACGACTCTCTAGGAACAATTATAGGAACTTGCGAAAAGTTCTTGTTCTTAACCCGTGAGAGTTAAGACTTTCGTGTTTTAAAGCTCCCTATATAAAATCCTAGCAAAACTTGACTTAAACACGTTAAGGATACTAGCTAGAGTAAACTTAGATAAGTAAACTCGGGTTGAGTCAAAATATTCATGACTTCGAAAAATTTAAAACCACTCTATTAAACTTTATTTAAGCAAGGAAAGAAAATAACCATAACAAAGGAAAATACAAATATACAACTAGGACAAAATAGATTAAAAATATTGAAAAATGTTGAAAAATCAAATTTTCCGGTTAAAATGAGGGCAAGTTCATGGAAAAGACCACTTACTTCGATAGAAGTCCCCCTACACTTGATATAAACATTGTCCTCAATGTTTAAGCATGTGGGAGTAAACTCCCTTACACTTAGGACATTGTGCACTTTGTTTAAATCTTGCTAAGGAAAGGACAACTAAAGTGATTTCAATGTGAACATATAAGATATGAAATATTGAATCACAAGAGTTTAGGATAGAACCGGGAAGATGGGAACACGGGATCACGGTTCGTCAAAAGTCATCGAAGTGTTCTTTGAAGCTTTAATCCCTGTAGAGAATAAGAAACAAGACAACAAACACATACGGGGCTCCCCCTACACTTATTATGAAAACAGTAAAGGATAGATCACGGGTTGCCTCCTGAGAAGCGCTTGTTTTTGTTCACCAAGTCACGAGCCTGGCTCGACCCAAAACTAGTTCATGGGAAACGTGGTGAGGGATGGAATCATCTCATGAGAGATGTCCTCACCAAAGTACAGCTTCAAACGCTGGCCATTCACCTTGAAATTGGGCCCATTTGGCTGAGAAAGCTCAATGGTGCCATATGGAAAGACTTTGGCGACGGTGAATGGACCAGACCAGTGGCTCTTCAACTTGCCCGAGAAGATCTTCAACCGAGAGTTAAAAAGTAAGACTTGATCACCAACGTGGAACTCTCGGTTCTTAATTCTTGCATCATGGAGGATCTTGGTCTTCTCTTTGTAGATCAGTGAGTTCTCGTAAGCTTCATTCCTCAGTTTGTTGAGCTCGTTGAGTTGAATCTTGCAAAGATCACCGGCTTTATTGATGTCGAAGTTAGCCCACTTCAAGGCCCAGTATGCCTTATGTTCTAGCTCGATGGGGAGGTGGCATGCTTTCCCGTACACAAGACGATAAGGTGTACAACCAATCGGGGTCTTATAAGCTGTACGAAAAGCCCACAGAGCATCATCTAACTTATCGGCCCACGCGGCACGATGCTCCCCCACGGTACATTCCAAAATTCGCTTCAATCCACGGTTGGATATCTTGGCTTGACCGTTGGTTTGAGGATGATAGGCGGTGGAAAGACGGTGATTGACACCATACTTAGCCATGACTCGTGCAAATTGATCATTGCAAAAATGAGTCCCGCGGTCACTGATGATAGTAATACTTGGCTTTTCAACCAAGAATAAAATCTTGTTAGTCCCAAGTCTTTTCGAATTGAAAACCGGTCTAAAGTGCGACTCAATCGTCTTTTGGTGAATCAAGAGAATGGTTTGGTTTGTTTGTTTTAAACTATTAGCAAGTAATTAAAATGTCGTTGAGTAAATGGAAGAATTAAGATTAATACTAAAATGACGAGTAAAAATAAATGCATATAAACTTAAAGGTAAAATGGAAAAGTACTAACACACTAAATAAAACTAACACTTGGAAAATTACAAAAAATGAGAACTTAGTGAATAAGTACTATAAGAAAGTAAGAACGGAGGATAACAAAACAAAACAATCGGAATAAACCCCAAATAGGTATCCCGATCGGAATGTATTCCGATCGGTTGATCGGAAAGTTGGAAAGGTTGGTGGCAATCGGAATGTGGGACGAAATACTCAATCGGAATAAACTGAAAAGCCCCAATCGGAATATGGGGAAATGGTGCCTATCGGAATGTCAATGAAGCTACAATCGGAATGAGCAAAAATCATCCAAATCGGAATGTGTAGAAAGTGCACTCAATCGGAATAATACAAGTGGGATTGATCGGAAAACGTTGGTTGCTAATCGGAACCACCAAAACCCTTTTCCGATTTGATCAATCGGAAAGAGGGGTAAGTTGCTGCTCGGAAAAAGGGACCAATCGGAAAGGGGTTTTAAACTCCCTTTTCCGAAAATAATGGGATTTGGTTAAGCTAGATAATAAGCTAAGTTCAATAAGCTAATATCCAAAACTTAACAATCCGAATACTTAACCGAATCAAATAAGCACTTATCTTAACTTATTCAACTAAAAAATAAGCAACTTTTTGGATCAAACAATAAAAACATAAACTTTTTAAGGAAGATTTTTATAAAGTAAATAAGCTAATCATAAAAATAAGCCAATAGGCACAAACGTCTTAAAGCTTAATCAAAATGAAAACTTATAAAATGATCAAAAGATTAACTTTTTAAGCACGAAATCATTAAGAACAACACGGATCTATTGAAAATCGCACCAAAAATCAATCTTAAATCAAAGAAAAGTAGAATGAGATTAAGGATAAAAAGCTTAAAATAAACTTGATTAATAAAAATAAGCAATACAAAGTGTTTAATCTTGAAAGATTAAGAAAGAAGATGAAATTTAGTGAGAGAAAGTTTAAGACTTTCTCTCTCTAAAACTAGAGAAGACTAAAAAAAGTGAAAAACTAACTAAAAACTCTAACCACCCTCCTAATGACTATTAGGAGGGTATTTATAAGGAAGGTGGAAGGAGTGCATGTGTTGCATCTTCTCTCTTGCTTTCTTCACGTTTTCTCGACTCGACTTTAATTCTTCGTCTTAATCGTCTCGGGATTTGAACTTGTCTTTTTAATTTTCTTCTTCTATTAGACTTAAGTTCTTCGACTAGACTTAAGTTCTTCGACTTCGTTAAAACTTCCGTCTTTAGACTTTTTCTTCGATAAATCTTCAGAATAGGTCTTGGACTTCTGTTCTTTTTGCACTCTTGATCTTTTGACTTCGTTTTTTCCCGTTTTCTTTGATAAAAGCCCGTGAAAGCCCGTGTTTTCTTCCTTTTTCATATTTTGGTCCTAAAACACAATAAAAATACAAACCACGCATAATTCCGACTTTTACGACATAAATCACACGTTTTGGTCTTGTTTTTTTATTGGAAATAAGTGGTAAAAGGATAGGTGTTTTCACACTTATTAAATCCCCTACACTTGACCATTGCAATGCCCTCATGCAATGCCTTATTTTTAAAGCATGGTTTACATTTTTCATCATAAATAACCCATCTTGGCCTTTATTAAATACTAAACATAAAAGACAGGAATAAGTAAAGAAATTAAAAAAAAACTTACATTGGGTTTTGGTGGCCATGAACGTTTATCATCCTCAAGTTTCACGTTCCCCATACCAAGCTTAAAAATGAGATCATTGTTATTATAAGTTAGCAAACTATCACGAACTCATGTGGGCCAATTATTCATTTAGACTCCCTTATTCCTAGGTGTATCTCTTATATTTTATTTTTGTCTTGAATGATCACGAGGATGCATTGTTTGACTTATTTCGATAGTTATTTAGTCCGAAAATAAAGTGAACGATTTAATCAATAGTTAGCTAAACGACCAAATCTTTTAAAACTGCTTCTCGGGACCTCATAAAGTTCATATCTTGGCATAACTCGCTTCACGATTTGAGACCTTTCTCGGACCGATATTTGGGAGCGACTTCATACTTCGAATCTTTGAGAGACGTTCTTGAAATTGTGGTCTTCTCTTCATAATAGGAATTTCTTTTCTTGAAGTTTTGAGAGATTCTTCATCTTTGGACCACGACTTCTTCATTTTTCTCCAATATTTATTTGGACTTTGATATACAACGATCCGCCTCCTTTTAGGACTTGGATCTATTTATCCTCATACCTTGTTAGGGTCTTTTCGGATAGACTTCTCCATGACTTTTGGGGAGTTCTTGCTTTTCGTCGTGTGTCTCGATCCTTCATATAGATTTTCGATAAATGATTCTTCACATCACTTTTGGATCTTTAGCAACAAAATGTAGCCCTCATGCCTTGTTAGGGCCTTTTCGGACTCGCCAATCTTCGCATCCCGCTTCAATAAGTTATGCCTTGGCTATGAACTCTAATCCGTACCGAGCAACTTTTAAACGATCTGGGGCTAGAAGCTAAGTAACCTTTTAAATCGTACAACCTTATTTATTAGCAGATAAATTTATTAACAAGCGGAGGGAGAATAGGCTCATAATTAACTCACATAAATTCACGAAAGAATACCGAACTTATAATTGACTCTATCATCTCTCGTTCTCCACAGTTTAAAATCTCAAGGAATGAGACTCGTGGATGCTTAGCCTATTAAATCAAAGTTTTGGGTTTTCGAGTCGCCTATAGGATCTTGCAAATTCTTAGACTTTTTCAAGTTTAGAAATCGCGTTTTAAAGTTCCCTTGATAAACGACTCTCTAGGATCAATTATAGGAACTTGCGAAAAGTTCTTGTTCTTAACCCGCGAGAGTTAAGACTTTCGCGTTTTATAGCTCCCTATATAAAAGCCTAGCAAAACTTGACTTAAACACGTTAAGGATACTAGCTAGAGTAAACTTAGGTAAGTAAACTCGGGTTGAGTCAAAATGTTCACGACTAAGAAAAATCTAAAACCACTTTATTGAAAAACTATTCTAGCAATGGAGAGAAAATAAACATAACAAAGCCAAATACAACTATACAACTAGGCCAAAATAGATTAAAAATTTTGAAAAATGTCGAAAAATCAAATTTTCCGGTTAAAATGAGGGCAAATTCATGGAAAAGACCACTTACTTCGATAGAAGTCCCCCCTACACTTGAGATAAACATTGTCCTCAATGTTTAAGCATGTGGGAGTAAACACCCCTACACTTATGACATTGTGCACTTTGTTTAAATCTTGTTAAGGAGAGGACTACTAAAGTGAATTCAATGTGAACATATACAATATGAAATATTGAATCACGAGAGTTTAGGATAGAACCGGGAAGATGGGAACACGGTATCACGGTTCGTCAAAAGTCATCAAGGTGGATCTTTGAGGCTTTTAATCCCTGCACAACACAAGAAACAAGACAACAAACATATGCGGGGCTCCCCCTACACTTATTATGAAAGCAGTAAAGGATAGAACACGGGTTGCCTCCCGAGAAGCGCTTGTTTTTGTTCACCGAGTCATGAGCCTGACTCGACCCAATTTAGTTCATGGGGAACATGGTGAGGGATGGAATCATCTCTTGAGAGATGTCCTCACCAAAGTACAGCTTCAGACGCTGGCCATTCACCTTGAAATTGGGCCCATTCGGCTGAGAATGCTCAATGGTCCCATAAGGAAAGACTTTGGCGATGGTGAATGGACCAGACCAGCGGCTCTTCAACTTGCCAGAGAAGATCTTCAACCGAGAGTTAAAGAGTAAGACTTGATCACCAACATGGAACTCTCGGTTCTTGATTTTTGCGTCATGAATGATCTTCTTCTTCTCCTTGTAGATCAGCGAGTTCTCATAAGCTTCGTTCCTCAGTTCATTTAGCTCGTTGAGTTGAACCTTGCGATGATCACCGGCTTTGTTGATGTCGAAGTTAGCCCACTTCAAAGCCCAGTGCGCCTTATGATCCAGCTCGATGGGAAGGTGGCATGCTTTACCGTACACAAGACGATAAGGTGTACAACCGATCGGGCTCTTGTAAGCAGTACGGAAAGCCCACAGAGCGTCATCTAACTTGTCGGCCCACGCGGCGCGATGCTCTCCCACAGTACGCTCCAAAATTCTCTTCAAGCCACGGTTGGATATCTCGGCTTGCCCATTGGTTTGGGGATGATAGGCGGTGGAAAGACGGTGATTGACACCATACTTGGCCATGACTCTTGCAAATTGAACGTTGCAAAAATGAGTCCCGCGGTCACTGATGATAGCACGAGGAATGCCAAATCGAGCGAAAAGCTGCTTCAAAAAGTTCACAACCACCCTCGCATCATTCGTAGGAAGAGCCTTAGCTTCAACCCATTTAGAGACGTAGTCGACGGCGACGAGGATGTACTTGTTCCCTTTGGAGGATGGAAATGGCCCCATAAAGTCGATGCCCCATACGTCAAAGATTTCACATTCCTGTATGAAATTTTGAGGCATCTCATCCTTATGTGTGATCTTGCCTTGACGTTGGCAAGCATCACAATGCTTAACCATTTCGTGAGCGTCACGAATAAATGGTGGGCCAATAGAATCCAGAATCAAACACTTTTTTAGCGGTGTAGTTGGGACCAAAGTGACCACCGGTGGGTCCTTTGTGGCAAGCTTGGAGGATATCGAAAGCTGCCGGTCCGTCAACACATCGACGAATAATCAGATCAGCACACTGTTTGAATAGATAAGGGTCATCCCAAAAGTAAGTCTTAACATCGTTCAAAAACTTCTTCTTTTGTTGGGATGTTAACCCTTGGATGAGAATACCACCCGCTAAGTAGTTTGCAATGTCTGCAAACCACGGGGTGCCATCAAGATTGAGGTTTATAGACATTAAGGTCTCAAGGGGGAAAGAGTCATTTATCTCTTTGTTCGGATGATCCCCTTGATATGGATCCTCAAGTCGACTCAGATGATCCGCGGTCAGCTTTTCGGCTCCCTTCTTGTCACGAATTTCAATGTTGAATTCTTGAAGGAGTAAAACCCAATGAAGAAGTCTTGGCTTAGAGTCGTTCTTAGTCATCAAGTACTTCAACGCGGAATGGTCCGTGTAAACGATGGTGGTGGATAAAACAAGATAGGGGCGAAATTTCTCAAAAGCTTAGACAACAGCGAAAAGATCTTTTTCGGTTGTCGTATAATGCAATTGAGCCCCCGTCATTGTTTTGCTAGCGTAGTGGATTGGTTGGAAGTGTTTATTCACTCGTTTGCCCAAAACCGAACCAATAGCAAAGTCGCTAGCATCGCACATCAATTCAAAAGGCAGCTCCCAATTAGGGGTAACCAAGACCGGTGCCTTAGTTAGCTTATCCTTAAGATGATTGAAGGCTTCGAGACACTCTGTAGAAAAGATAAAAGGAGTATCTTTTTCTAAGAGGTGGGTCATCGGGCGAGCGATTTTAGAGAAATCTTGAATGAATCGACGATAGAAGCCCGCATGACCCAGAAAGCTTCTGACACCCTTCACGGTTGAAGGTGGAGGTAATTTGGCTATGAAATCTACTTTAGCACGGTCGACTTCAAGACCGGCTTTTGAGATTTTGTGTCCTAGCACAATGCCTTCTTTGACAATAAAATGGCATTTTTCCTAATTCAGAACAAGGTGAGTGTCTTCGCACCGCTTAAGCATACGTTCCAAATTGGCAAGGCAGGAAGAGAAGGAATCCCCAAAGACCGAGAAATCATCCATGAAGACTTCCATGGTTTGTTCAACCATATCATGGAAGATAGCCAACATGCACCTTTGGAAAGTCCCGGGAGCATTGCATAAGCTAAAAGGCATTCGTTTGTAAGCAAAGGTGCCATAGGGACAAGTGAATGTTGTCTTCTCTTGATCTTGGGGATCGATGGGTATTTGAAAATAACCCGAGAAACCATCAAGAAAGCAGTAGTATTCATTACCAGCTAAACGTTCAAGCATTTGGTCCATAAAAGGTAGAGGAAAATGATCATTTCTCGTGGCATCATTGAGTTTGCGGTAGTCTATACAAACTCTCCACCCAGTAACGAGACGGGTAGAAATTAACTCGTTGTTTGCATTGGGCACAACGGTGATACCGCCTTTCTTAGGCACACAATGGACTGGACTAACCCATGGTGAATCCGAAATAGGGTAAATCATACCCGCATCAAGAAGTTTGATAACCTCTTTTTTGATGACTTCATGTATTTTAGGATTCACCCTTCGTTGACTTTGAATTGTGGGCTTAAAGTCGTCCTCCATGAGAATTTTATGTGTGCAGAAATGAGGATCAATTCCACGGATGTCGGAGATTTTCCAAGCGATAGCGCGTTTATGCTTCTTTAACACGGCAACAAGTCGGGCTTTTTAGTCTTCTTTCAGATCCTTTGCGATGATGACCGGTAGCTTCTCGTCGTCTTCCAGGAAAACTTACTCAAGATGAGGAGGTAGGTCCTTAAGCTCGAGAGTCGGAGGATCCTCAATAGATGGTGAAACTAACGATGGATCATCATTAGTCACCTCTTTAGGAGCAGGAGGAGAGAACGGGTCATCATTGAGAAGTCTCTCAATAGTACTAATGTCTTCATCCCAATTGGTGGACAAATTATCATACTTAATATCGAGAGGACCCAAACTAGCTTCGAAATCATCCAAGTCACTTTCTCCAAAAGGAGTCAATGCTGGAGCAATTGAGGCAACGGTCTCAACATTGGGTAGAGAAGAAGGAGTACTTTTGCAAGCATCATGAAAATGTTCTTCACAAGCCTCATCGAGAACATCAATAGCATTAACACTCTCATATGAATAAGGTTGCTTAGAAATCTTACCCATGTTGAAGACGATTTTATCGTCACCAACTCTCATGATTATTTCGCCCGCGGCTACATCAATGAGAGTGCGACCGGTCCTCAGGAATGGACGTCCAACGATTAATGGAACACGGGGATCCATCTCATAGTCAACGACGACAAAATCCGCCGGGAAGGTGAATTTGTCAACGCCAACAAAGACATCTTCGGCTATCCCCACTGGATAAGCAACCGTACGGTTGGCTAATTCCAAAGTCATTTTGGTGGGGACTAGCTCGGGGAGAGATAATTGCTTCCAAACACTTAAAGGCATTAAGTTTATACTGGCACCTAGATCGGCTAGGGCCATGCAATTCTCTACTCCCGGGAAGTTGCAAGGAATCAAGAAGCGACCCGAATCACCAAGTTTGGTGGGCAATTTCCTTAAGAGCACTGCTGAGCAATTCTCATTAAGTTGGGTCTGAGCGATGTCAAGAAGCTTTTCCTTATCACTTAGAAGATCTTTAAACATCTTAGCGTATTTGGGCATGTGAGCGAGAGCCTCGGCAAAGGAGATGTTAAAATTCAATTGTTTAAACATTTTTAGAAAGTTTGAAACCTGAATATCATCCTTGCTCTTTTGCTTCTCTTTCCTCAACCTTGTAGGATAAGGTATATTGGATGAAGAAGAAGGCTTTAAAGGAGTAGGATCACTCACAGCCACGGGTGGTGGGGAAATAGGGATAGAAGGTGAAGGAGGTAAGGAAAGTTGCTCTTTTTCCTTGTTCACAATCACGGGTGGAGGTGTAGGAAGCTCGGGTTCCATATAACCTTTTCCACTACGAGTGGTGATTGCTTTCATCTCCCCTCTTGGATTCGCAACGGTATTACTCGGAAGAGTACCCGAAGAAGAGGGTTGATTACTTTGGATGAGCGAACCAATCATATCACGAAGGTGAACAGCTTGATTATTAAAGGAGTTTTGCATGTTGGCATTAATTTCATTGTTGTGTTTGGCCATATCATTCCTTAGCTCGGCTCGAATATCGCTCCCTTGTTTGACCATGTCATTCTTCAAGTTGACAAATTGACTCTGAAGATTCGTCACCATCTCACGATTAGTCTTCATGAACGTCTCGACGTCTGGACTCACTGCCATCGGTTGATTGAGAGGTGGAGCTTGGTAAGCTTGAGAATTTCCTTGAGTTGGGTATGGGTTTCTTTGGGATTGATATTGATTTTGAGCACAAGGTTGGGGTTGGTTGTTTCGGTTATAGCTTTGTTGTTGGTTTTGGTTTGCAGGAGGGAAACCGGGAGGAGCAAGATAATTGTTGGAACGATAACTTAGCAAGCCACGGTCTCCTTGAGGGCGGGCTTGATAGCCTCCCGTGGGATAAGCGCCGTAAGCTGCGTTAACGTTTTCAGAAAAATTCCCTTGGGTAGCAGGACAATCATTGTAAGAATGAGGACCACCACATGTGTCACAAGAAATAGCAACGGCTTTAGCTTGTTGAAAGTTGTTTGTGGCTATGGACATGAAATCTTTGTGCATCATTGCGATTTGTCGTGTAAGTTCGGATATCTCTGGATTGGAAGTAGTAGAAGAAACATTGACTCTCTGATTAGATCTTGAGGATGCGGATGAATCCCAATTCTTGTGGTGAGTAGTCATGTTTTAGATCAACTCTCGGCACTCCTCTGGTCTCCTTTTCATAAAAGTACCACCGGCGGCGGCATTGATCGTGTCATGATCACGAAAAGTGAGACCATTGTAGAAGGTGTCAATGAGAGTGACGGGGAGCATATTGTGATTTGGACAGCGGTCGATCAAATCATTGTATCGTTCCCAAGCATCGAAAAGTGATTCATCATTCTTTTGCATGAATCCACTGATTTGGTTACGAAGGCTAGTGACCATGGATGGGGGAAAGTAGCGCGATAAAAAGCGTTGAGTCATGTCATTCCACGTATGAATAGAATTCTTAGGAAGACGGTCAAACCATTTTTCGGCATGGTGAGAAAGCGAGTGTGGAAAAAGTTGAAGGCGAAGGTCATCCATAGAAACACCGGAGCACTTCATGCTTTGGGTCATGGTAATGAATTTGTCGAGGTGTTTGTTGGCATCATCATCCGGAATTCCACGAAATGGGTTCGTTTGCACTTGCTGGATCATGTGATGCTTCAACGAGAACTCCTGAGCCGTGACGTGCATTGGCGCAATCGGGCCTCCGCGTCCGTTCATGGTGGGTTGGCACAATTCCTCCATTGTTCGTAAATCAGGTAAGAGGACATTGTTGTTGTTGTTGTTGTTGTTATTCAAATTGTGTTGAGGTGGGTGATTATTGTTGTTATTAACACCAGCCATATCTAAATCTTCAAGAGTCTCGGGCTCAGAATAGTTCGAAGATCTAGTACGCATACACCTGCAGAAGAAAAATATACACAAAGAGAATATCTATATAATCTTTTTGGTGCAAAACCTTTGGAAAAGAATCGCTTTTTAATGATTTTTTTTATATTTTTGTATTTTTGAAGAGTTTTATATTTTTACGATTTTTGAAAATTTTTAAAGCAAGGAAAATAACGTTCAAAGAACGGATCCCAAAATTCAATGCGTCTCTCACTAAAAACCGTTTATCTTAACGAAAAGAGCCGGCAGCGGCGCCATTTAATACTTGGCTTTTCAACCAAGAATAAAATCTTGTTAGTCCCAAGTCTTTTCGAATTGAAAACCGGTCTAAAGTGCGACTCAATCGTCTTTTGGTGAATCAAGAGAATGGTTTGGTTTGTTTGTTTTAAACTATTAGCAAGTAATTAAAATGTCGTTGAGTAAATGGAAGAATTAAGATTAATATTAAAATGACGAGTAAAAATAAATGCATATAAACTTAAAGGTAAAATGGAAAAGTACTAACACACTAAATAAAACTAACACTTAGAAAATTACAAAAAATGAGAAATTAGTGAATAAGTACTATAAGAAAGTAAGAACGGAGGATAACAAAACAAAACAATCGGAATAAACCCCAAATAGGTATCCCGATCGGAATGTATTCCGATCGGTTGATCGGAAAGTTGGAAAGGTTGGTGGCAATCGGAATGTGGGACGAAATACTAAATCGGAATAAACTGAAAAGCCCCAATCGGAATATGGGGAAATGGTGCCTATCGGAATGTCAATGAATCTACAATCGGAATGAGCAAAGATCATCCAAATCGGAATGTGTAGAAAGTGCACTCAATCGGAATAATACAAGTGGGAGTGATCGGAAAACGTTGGTTGCTAATCGGAACCACCAAAACCCTTTTCCGATTTGATCAATCGGAAAGAGGGGTAAGTTGCTGCTCGGAAAAAGGGAGCAATCGGAAAGGGGTTTTAAACTCCCTTTTCCGAAAATAATGGGATTTGGTTAAGCTAGATAATAAGCTAAGTTCAATAAGCTAATATCCAAAACTTAACAATCCGAATACTTAACCGAATCAAATAAGCACTTATCTCAACTTATTCAACTCAAAAATAAGCAACTTTTTGGATCAAACAATAAAAACATAAACTTTTTAAGGAAGATTTTTATAAAGTAAATAAGCTAATCATAAAAATAAGCCAATAAGCACAAACGTCGTAAAGCTTAATCAAAATGAAAACTTATAAAATGATCAAAAGATTAACTTTTTAAGCATGAAATCATTAAGAACAACACGGATCTATTGAAAATCGCACCGAAAATCAATCTTAAATCAAAGAAAAGTAGAATGAGATTAAGGATAAAAAGCTTAAAATAAACTTGATTAATAAAAATAAGCAATACAAAGTGTTTAATCTTGAAAGATTAAGAAAGAAGATGAAATTTAGTGAGAGAAAGTTTAAGACTTTCTCTCTCTAAAACTAGAGAAGACTAAAAAAAGTGAAAAACTAACTAAAAACTCTAACCACCCTCCTAATGACTATTAGGAGGGTATTTATAGGGAAGGTGGAAGGAGTGCATGTGTTGCATCTTCTCTCTTGCTTTCTTCACGTTTTCTCGACTCGACTTTAATTCTTCGTCTTTGTCGTCTCGGGATTTGAACTTGTCTTTTTAATTTTCTTCTTCTATTAGACTTAAGTTCTTCGACTTCGTTAAAACTTCCGTCTTTAGACTTTTTCTTCGATAAATCTTCAGAATAGGTCTTGGACTTCCGTTCTTTTTGCACTCTTGATCTTTTGACTTTGTCTTTTCCCGTTTTCTTTGATAAAAGCCCGTGAAAGCCCGTGTTTTCTTCCTTTTTCATATTTTGGTCGTAAAACACAATAAAAACACAAACCACGCATAATTCCGACTTTTACGAAATAAATCACACGTTTTGGTCTTGTTTTTTTATTGGAAATAAGTGGTAAAAGGATAAGTGTTTTCACACTTATTAATAGCACGAGGAACACCGAATCGAGCGAAAAGCTTCTTCAAAAAGTTCACAACCACCCTCGCATCGTTCGTAGGGAGAGCCTTAGATTCAACCCATTTAGAAACGTAGTCAACGGCTACGAGGATGTACTTGTTCCCTTTAGACGATAGAAATGTCCCCATAAAGTCGATGCCCCATACGTCAAAGATTTCACACTCTTGGATGAAATTTTGAGGCATCTCATCTTTATGTGTGATCTTGCCTTGTCTTTGGCAAGAATCACAATGTTTAACCATATCGTGAGCGTCACGATAAATGGTGGGCCAATAGAATCCAGAGTCGAATACTTTCTTCGCGGTGTAATTGGGACCAAAGTGACCACCGGTGGGTCCTTTATGGCAAGCATCAAGGATTTGAACTGCTGCCGGCCCGTCAACACATCGACGAATAATCATATCAGCACATTGTTTGAAAAGGTAAGGGTCGTCCCAGAAATAATGTTTAATATCTTTAAAGAACTTCTTCTTTTGTTGGGACGTTAACCCTTCCTTGAGAATTCCACCCGCAAAGTAGTTTGCAATGTCCGCAAACCACGGGGTGTCATCAAGATTGGAGTTGATAGACATTAAGGCCTCAAGGGGAAAAGAGTCATTGATCTCTTGATTCGTATGATCCCCTTGATAAGGATCCTCAAGTCTACTGAGATGATCCGCGGCTAGGTTTTCAGCTCCCTTTTTGTCACGAATTTCAATGTTGAATTCTTGAAGGAGCAAAACCCAACGAAGAAGTCTTGGCTTAGAATCTTGCTTAGTCATCAAGTACTTCAACGCGGAATGATCGATATACACGATGGTGGTAGAAAGGACAAGATAGGGGCGAGATTTTTCAAAAGCATACACTACAGCTAAAAGCTCTTTTTCGGTAGTGGTATAATGCAATTAAGCCCCCGTCATTGTCTTGCTAGCATAATGGATTGGTTGGAAGTGTTTGTTCACTCTTTGGCCCAAAACCGCTCCAATAGCAAAGTCGCTAGCATCGCACATCAACTCAAAAGGTAGCTCCCAATTAGGGGTTACCAAGACCGGTGCCTTAGTTAGCTTATCCTTAAGAAGATTGAAGGATTCAAGACACTCTTTAGAAAAGATGAAAGGAATATCTTTTTCCAAGAGGTGGGTCATCGGGCGAGCGATTTTAGAAAAATCTTGGATGAATCGACGATAGAAGCCCGCATGACCAAGGAAACTTCTCACACCCTTCACGGTTGTAGGTGGAGGCAATTTTGCAATAACATCGACTTTAGCACGGTCCACTTCAAGACCGACTTTGGAGATTTTGTGTCCTAGAACGATGCCCTCTTTTACCATGAAATGGCATTTTTCCCAATTTAGAACAAGGCGAGTGTCTTCACACCGCTTAAGCATACGTTCTAAATTGGCAAGGCAAGCAGAGAAAGAATCACCATAAACCGAGAAATCATCCATGAAGACTTCCATAGTTTCTTCAACCATGTCATGGAAGATAGCCATCATACACCTTTGGAATGTCCCGGGAGCATTGCATAAGCCGAAAGGCATTCTTTTATAAGCAAATGTTCCGTAAGGACAAGTGAATGTGGTTTTCTCTTGGTCTTTGGGATTGATGGGAATTTGAAAATACCTAGAGAAACCGTCCATAAAGCAGTAATAGTCATTACCCGCTAGACGTTCAAGCATTTGGTCCATGAAAGGAAGGGGAAAATGATCCTTTCTCGTAGCATCATTGAGTTTGCGATAGTCTATACAAACTCTCCACCCTGTAACGAGACGAGTAGGAATCAGCTCGTTGTTTTCATTGGGAACAACGGTGATTCCGCCCTTCTTAGGCACACAATGGACGGGACTAACCCATGGTGAATCCGAGATAGGATAGATCATTCCCGCATCAAGAAGTTTGATAACCTCTTTTTTGATTACGTCATGGATCTTAGGATTCACCCTTCTTTGGCTTTGAATAGTGGGTTTAAAGTCGTCCTCCATGAGAATTTTATGTGTGCAAAAGTGAGGATCAATTCCACGAATATCGGAGATTTTCCATGCAATAGCTTTCTTGTGATTCTTCAACACGACGATAAGTCGGGATTTTTCTTCTGATTTCAAGTCCTTAGCGATGATGACAGGTAACTTCTTGTTGTCTTCAAGGAAAACGTACTCGAGATGAGACGGAAGATCCTTAAGCTCTAGATCCGGAGGATTTTTTATGGACGTCGTAGTCAACTTCGAATCATCGGTAGAGATAACCTTAGGAGACTGTGGAGACATATGGTCCTCATTGAGAAGTTTCTCAATGGTATGAATGTCTTCATTCCAATCAGTGGGAGAATCATCATACATTAGATCGAGAGGACCTAAGCTAGCTTCAAAATCATCCAAGTCACTTTCTCCAAAAGGAGTCAATGACGGAGCAATTGAGGCAACGGTCTCAATAATGGGTAGAGAAGAAGAACCACTTTTACAAGCGTCTTTGAAATGTTTTTCACAAGCCTCATCAAGAACATCACTGAAATTAACACTCTCATTTTCCGAAGGCTGCTTAGAAAGTTTACCCATGTTGAAGACGATTTTATCGTCACCAACTCTCATGATTAATTCGCCAGCAGCTACATCAATGAGAGTGCGACTGGTCCTCAGGAATGGACGTCCAACAATTAATGGAACACGGGGGTCCATCTCGTAGTCAACGACAACAAAATCCGCCGGGAAGGTGAATTTGACGACACCAACGAAGACGTCTTCGGCTATCCCCACTGGATAAGCAACCGTACGGTTAGCTAATTCCAAAGTCATTCGTGTGGGGACTAGCTCGGGGAGAGATAATTGCTTCCAAACACTTAATGGCATTAAGTTAATACTAGCACCTAGATCGGCTAGGGCCATGCAATTCTCTACTCCCGGGAAGTTGCAAGGAATCAAGAAACGACCCGGATCACCAAGTTTGGTTGGCAATTTCCTTAAGAGCACTGCGGAGCAATTCTCATTAAGTTGGGTCTGAGCAATATCGAGAAGTTTCTCCTTATCACTGAGAAGATCTTTAAACATTTTAGCGTATTTGGGCATGTGAGCGAGAGCCTCAGCAAAGGAGATATTGAAATTCAGTTGTTTGAACATTTTAAGAAAGTTCGAAACCTGAATATCATCCTTGTTCTTCAATTTCTCTTTCCTCAACCTCAAAGGATAAGGTATATTGGGTTGAGATGAAGGCTTTGGGATAGAATTCACACTCACATCCTTGGGTGTGGAGGGGTAGAAGTAGAAGGTGGTGGAATTGGAGAAGTAGAAGTTGGAGGAATAGAAGATGGAGGATTCGGAGAAGGAGACTCGTTTTCCTTTGTCACAATCACCGGTGTAGGTGTAGGAAGCTCGGGTTCCTTTAAAACTTTTCCACTGTGAGTGGTGATTGCTTTCATCTTCCCTCTTGGATTAGCAACGGTGTTACTCGGAAGAGAACCCGATCCAGAGGCTTGATTACTAGGGAAGAAACTAGCCATCATGTTCCTCAAGTCATTCGTTTGACTTGCCAAAGTGTTTCGCATATCATATCGAAGATCATTCCCTTGCTTCACCATATCTGCTTTCATGTTGGCCATTTCCCGCGGAAGATTTTGCACGATCACATCGTTAGTCCTCATGTAGGTTTCAACATCTTGGTGTAAGGTTGTGGGTTGGTTGAGAGGAGGAGCATGGTAGGCGAGTGGTTGATAAGCAGGTTGTTGGTAAACTTGGTTGTTTCTTTGACGTGGATATGGGTTTCTTTGGTTTTGATATGGAGTTGGAGCACGTGGTTGGTTTTGATTGTTGTGATTGAGGTTGTTCGGGTTTTGTGGTGGAAAACCGGGTGGTGAAAGAAAGTTGTTTGAGCGATAGCTGAGAAAGTTGCGGTCACCTTGAGGACGTGCTTGATAGCTTCCTGTAGCATAGGTACCGTTGGCGGCATACACATTTTCCGGATTGTCGTGAGTGGAAGGAAAAACGGTGTATGAGTGAGATCCCCCGCATATACCACAAGATTGAGTCATAGCATTGGCTTGGGCAGTGATAGCTTTGGTTTTATTGGCGGCTTGCAAGTGATTCAACAAGCGAAGTAAGCTTATCAAGTCTATTGTCGCTCTCATTAGTGATAACACTAGCCACATTGGTCCTAACACTCTTGGTTTGCACGCGAGACTAGTTCTCAATAATATCCCAAGCGGCATTAGAAGACTTAACCAAAAGATTACCCCCCGAGGCACTATTGAGTGAATCTTGGTCATTCATGCTTAAACCATTGTAAAAAGTGTTAATTTGATGCACTTTGGTAAAACCATGTTGTGGGCACTTTCTTAAAAGTTCTTTAAAACGGTCCAAAGATTCACTAAAAGTCTCATCGTACTTTTGTTCAAAAGTAATAATTTCATTCCGCAAAGCGGTAGTATGAGAGGGTGGGAAAAAGTAGTTTATGAATTTGGTCTCTAAGTCCGTCCACGTAAGAATACTTTGTGGCGGTTCCTTATCAAGCCAATGCCGGGCTTGTCCCTCTAAGGAGAAAGGAAAAAGTTGCAAGCGGATTACCTCTTGTGAAACCCCATTGAATTTGACCGTATTCGTGAGTTGAAGGAACCTTTTGATGTGGTCATGAGGATCATCAATGGTACGTCCCAAGAATGGTTGAGCAGAGACCATTTGAATAAAGCCGGATTTGAGCTCAAAGTTGTTGGCTCCAATCGCGGGTATGACAATAGCATCGTGGTTGCCCTCTACATGTGCTTGCAAAAGTTCGATCATAGGGCGATTGTCCGGTAGAGGTTCATTGTTGTTCTTATTCATGTTGTTTTGAGGTGGATTATTATTGTTGTTGTGTACACCGGCCATGTCTAAGTTATCGAGAGTCTAGGGCTATTGATAAGACGTTGATCGAGTGCGCATACACCTACAAAATAACTAACAAAGCAAGAAATATTTTTGGTTTTTTATGTTTTTTTAATTTTTTTTTGTATTTTTGAAAAATTTTATATTTTTTTAGGATTTTTGAAAATTTTAAAGCAAGGAAAATAACGTTCAAAGATGAACGGATCCCAAAATCCAACGCGTCTCTCACTAAAAACCTTTAATCTTAACGAAAAGACCAGGCAGCGGCGCCATTTAATACAAGGTTTTTAAGCTCGTATGAAAGTTCGTTGAACCGATCTCTTCGAATTGACTATTGGTAGAAAGTGCAACTCAATTGTTCTTGGTGGAAGATTAAATGTGGTTTGGTTTGATTATCTAATTTTAGACTAAAATCAAATAATTGTCGTTGAGTAAAGTAGAAACTTTTACAAAATTAAACTAAAAGTTATTTAGAAAAACACTTAATGAATTTAAGAATAAATAATTAATCCCATCGCAATGTCAAAGGAATGCTGTCACAATACACCCCAAAAGTAATCTGATCGCAATATCTAATCGCAATATCAAACTTTAATCCAATAGCAATGTAACCAAAAGTAATGTTGTCGCAATGTCACTAAAAGTAAACTGTCGCAATATCAAAAGAAATCCAATCGCAATGTTACCAAAAGTAATGTTGTCGCAATGTCATCAAAAGTAAACCTGTCGCAATATCACCAAAAGTAAACCAATCGCAATATCACCAAAAATAAACCAATCGCAATATGAATCGGATCACAAGACCCTAATGCGATGCACAAATCGCAATGTGCATCGCAATATAAAACCCTTTTGCGATTGGGTGATCGCAATATGTGTCTAAATACCCCGTCGCAATGGGGTTTTACTTTGCGACAAAAGTTAATCCGAAATAAGCTAGGAAATAAGCTATTTTCAATAAGCTAAATCCATGACTTAACTAACTCGATAATAAGCAAAACTAATATGCATGAGATAAGGGCTTTTAAACTTTAAATAAGCAACATTTTTAAATCAAGCTTTGAAAAGATTAAAACTTTAAGAAAACTTTTTCAAAAAGTAAATAAACTAAACATACAAATAAGCCAATAAGCACAAAGATCTTAAAGCTTAAATCATATCAAGGCTTATGTAGGAATAAAAAGATTAACCTTTTTAATCACGAAATCATCAAATCAAACGTATGAAGTGTAATATTCGGATCAAAAGACTAAAGTAAATCAAGAAAGGTAGAAAGAGATTAAAGAACAAAAACTTAACTTGAACTTGATTAATGAAATCCAAATACAAAAAAGCTTAAACTTGAAAGATTAAAAGAAAGAAAAGATGGAAACTTAGTGAGAGAAAGTTTGGAACTTTCTCTCTCTAAAAACTAGAAAGGAAAAATGAAAAATGAAACTAACTACTAAAAACTAACCTACCCTCCTAATGTGTATTAGGAGGGTATTTATAGGGAAAATGGGAAGGTGTGCATGTGTTGCCTCTTCTTTCTTTCTTCTCGACTCGATTTAAATCCTTTGTCTTTCTCGACGTCGTCTCGGGATTTGTCAATGTATATTGAACTTGTCTTGTAATTTTCTTCTTCAATTAGACTTGAGTTCTTCGACTTCATTAAACTTCCGTCTTTAGACTTTTTCTTCGATAAATCTTCAGAATAGGTCTTGGACATCCGTTCTCTAAGCACTCTTGACCTCTTGACTTCGTCTTTTCTCGTTTTTCTTCGATAAAAGCCCGTGAAAGCCCGTGTTTTCTTCCTTTTTCATCTTTTGGTCCTAAAACACAATAAAAACACAAACCACGCATAATTCCGACTTTTACGACATAAAATACATGTTTTGGTCATGTTATTATTGGAAATAAGTGGTAAAAGGATAAGTGTTTTCGCACTTATTAACCTCCCTAATCACTATATATACCCTCCTAATATCACATTAGGAGGTGTTGGCTATTTTGACAAACTAGTCTTCCACCATTTTCATTACTTGCACATTTATTTTCATGACATTTACTTAATTGTCAATTTAATTACCTTGTTTTGCACCTTAAATTTCTTGCCTTTAATTCAAGTAAGTCTTTTAATTTTGTTGTTGAATCTTTATTTTCCTTTAATCAAGCTTTTCTTTATCATTCTTATTCTACTTTTCTTGCTTTTGATTTTGATTATTAATCCGGATTAAGCATTCTTTTGCTTAATCTTATTGCTTATTTGATTAAAAAGTTTATCTTTTTATTTCTATCTAGGCTTTCATACAAATTAAGCTATAAGCTTGACAATCTTATTGGCTTATTTTCTATTTAGCTTATTTTTTTTAAAATTTTCTTAAAAGTTTTATCTTTCTTAAAGTTTGCTTATTTTGTGTTTTGAAAAGGTTTTTAATTCGTGCTTGTTTAATTTTACTTATTCTTGTTTTAATTAAATTTTTGGTATTTGCTTATTGTCAAAGTGCTTAATTGGTTTTTGCTTATTGCGAATTTCATTCTATCAGAAAGAGGTATTTGGATTCCGACAGCTTGTTACGATCGCTAAAACCACAAGGGTTTCTACATTGCGATCGGTATGGCGATACTCCCCATTATTCTGATCAAGATTCCGATCGCGCATTGCGATCGTGGATTGCGACGGGGCTTAAGGCTGTATTGCGACGGAATGCTGCCAAATTTTTTACAGCCATATTTCGACAGCTTACACATTCCGATGGGATTTCGATACATTATTCCAATGGCTTCATTTGTTCTATATTCCGATGCTTTCATGTTATTCTGATAGATTTGTCTTAATACATTCCGATAGACTCTAGGTTTAGACATTCCGATAGAATTGTTCTTACTTATTCTGATACCTACATTCCGATAAGTATTCCGACGGTTTTGTGGTGACACCATTCCGACGAGATTCCGACGGATTGGGATTTATTTTCTTTTAATATTTTGTCTTAGTTTTATTTTTAATTTTGCATTGTTTTAAGTTTTCAATTTTTTCTAGTAATTTTTAGTTTATTTTTTAAAGCTTATTTTTCCGCCATTTTACTTTAGTGTTATTTTTAATCGTTTTTCTTTATTTTAAATTTCAAGTTTACATTTTTATTACATTGTCAAATTAATTTTTCATCAAGCTTTAATTTTTGTCATTTAATTAATTACTTTTAAAAGTTTCAATATTGCACCATTTACGTTTTAATTAGTTTTAGTTTTATTACTCGTCATTTACTTTAACGTTTTGCACATTTACTTTACTACAACGACTAATCTATTATTGTTCCCACCAAAAGACGACTGAGTCGCACTTTCTACTGTTATCAATTCGATAAGACCGATTTCAACGAACACTTTTTCTAAATCCTAGTTATTAAATGGCGCCGCTGTCGGCTCTTTTCGTAAAGATTAACGGTTTTCTGTGAGAGACGCATTGAGTTTTGGGATCGGTTCACTCGTGAACGTTATTTTTCTTGCTCAAAATTTTTAAAAAAAATCCATAAAAATTAAAAAATTTCAAAAATCCAAAAAGATTTTTATTTTTATTTTTATAGTGTATATATATATTATCTATTTCTTTTGTATCTTTTTCTTTTGCTTTTGCAGGTGTATGCGTACTAGATCTTCAACTTATCCAGAGCCCGAGACTCGTGAAGATTTATATATGGCTGGTGTGAACAACAACAATAACCCACCACACCTCAACAATAATAATAACAACAATGTTCTTCCACCACCCGATCTTCGAACGATGGAGGAGCTGTGTAAACCTACGATGAATGGACAAGGAGGACCGATTGCGCCGATGCAAATCACGGCTCCGGAGTTTCCGTTGAAGCATCACATGATCCAACAAGTTCAAAACACTTGTCCATTTCGCGTATTACCGGATGATTATGCCAACAAACACCTCGACAAGTTCATTACCGTTACTCAAAGCATGAAGTTGCCCGGGATTACTATGGATTTTCTTCGCCTTCACCTATTTCCACATACCTTATCCCACCATGCCGAAAAAGGGTTTGATCATCTTCCGAAGAATTCAATTCATACTTGGGATGAGATGACTCAACGCTTTTTGTCGCGCTAATTTCCACCATCCATGGTCACGAACCTTCGAAATAAAATTAGTGAATTTACACAAGAACCCGATGAATCACTTTTTGATGCTTGGGAACGATATAATGTTTTGATAAATCGATATCCAAACCACAACATGCTCCCCGTCACCTTAATTGATACTTTCTACAACGGTTTAACTTTTCGTGATCGTGATACGATTAATGCAGCCGCCGGTGGCACATTTATGAAATGAAGACCTGAGGACTGTAGAGAGCTTATCGAGAACATGAATACTCACCACAAAAATTGGGAATCAGCCGCTTCTTCAAGATCAAACCCGAGAGTCAATGTTTCTTCTACTTCTTCAAACCCTGATATCACCGAATTTACCCGCGTAATGGTCGAAATGAGCAAAAACATGCAACTCTTGGCTACAAATCAACAACAACAAGTTAAAGCTGTAGCACTTTCTTGTGAGATCTGCGGAGGTCCTCATTCATACACTGATTGTCCTTCTACTCATGACAATCCGAAAAACGTGTATGCGGCTTATGGTAACTACTCAACATAAAATTACCAAGCCCGACCTTAAGGTGATCGTAACTTGCTAAGTTACCGTTCTAACAACTTTCTTGCACCCGGTTTTTCTCCTCAAAACCAAAACCCCTAACAACTATAATAGAAGCAACCCAAACCCACCTCGAGCTTCTAATTCTTATCACCCACCCGCTCAACAAGCCCCACCCATTCATCAAGATGTGGAAGCTTTCATGAGGACCCAAGGAGAGCAAATTACCAATCTTCAAAGCCAAATTATCAACTTGAAAGGAGATATCACTAAGCAAGGTAATGATATTAGATCCGAGCTTCGACATGATATACAAACCTCTTTTAGCACTCAAACAAATGATTTGAAGAATATGCTGGCTAGTTTCTTACCAACTACTCAACCCTCTACTTCGGGCTCTCTACCTTCAAATACCGTCAACAACCCAAGAGCGAATGTGAGTGCTATTACTACACGCAGTGGAGCTACCTTAGTAGGACCATCTATCCATCCCTCAGTTACTCCATCTACACCTCCTCCACCACCATTTATCCCTCCTACTCCCACGCCTAGTATTAGTTCTCCATTACCGTCTCCACCTATGCATGAAGAACTACCCAAGAAACACCCTTCACCAACCCCACCTTCCACCTTTAAACCTTCAACATCTCAACCTTTACCTGCTACAGCTTCCACCTATAAACCCAATATCCCTTATCCTTCTCGCTTAGACAAAGGCAGATTGCTCACCAAGGATGACATTCAAGTGTCAAACTTTTTAAAGAAGATTTCGGGAGTGACCATCACCCTTAGCCTTGTTGAAGCTCTTGCCCAAATGTCGCAATTTGTTAAGATGTTTAAGGAATTGCTTAATAAGAAGGAGAAGATGGCCGAGTTTGTTAATACTCGATTGAATGAGAATTGTTCTGAAATCCTTCTTAAAGAACTTCCGGAGAAACTTGGAGATCCCGGTCGTTTTGTGCTACCATGTACTTTTCACCAAACCGAAGAATTTACTGCCTTATCCGAACTCGGGGCAAGTATAAATCTGATGCCTTTAAGTGTTTGGAAAAAGTTATCATTACCCGACCTTACACCAACAAATATGACTCTTGAGATAGCAAATCGCACTCTCGCTTACCCTGTTGGTATTGCCGAAGATGTGTTTGTTAAAATTGGTACCTTCACTTTTCCGGTCAACTTTGTTGTGGTTGATTATGAAATGGACCCTCGTATTCCTTTAATAATTGGTCGGCCATTCTTGAGAACCGGAAAAGCGTTAGTCGATGTTGCCGAAGGTGAACTAATTTTAAGGGTCGGAAATGATGCTCAAGTTTTTAAAATGGGGAAGATCACAACAAAATCAAATGGAAGAGAATCAGCGAATATGATTAATGTGCCTGATGATTTTTTCGTCTACGATAATCCTCTATTCGATTCTTGCTATGATAATCCACTGTTCCAAGATGATGTAGATGATTCTCTTTCAAATTCTGATCCTCCACCAATTTATGGTTCTCCACCGATCTATGATGCTTATGATGATGATTCTAGTTCCGATGGGGATGATTATGATAATTTTACTTCTAAGTATCCAGACATGCCCACTTATGATGATTATGATTAGGCTAATACTCTTTCGAGTGATTCTTCACATGATGACCTTGCACCTACTTTTGATGAAGATCCTCCGCCAACAACACTTGATCCTACTTGGGATGACTACTCATTTGAGGAAGATTTTGCTACTTTTCTCAGAACTTACTTCCCAAATGAGAGTGATTCTCCTCCTTTGGACTTTGATTATTATGGTCTTTATCTTCCTTTGAATATGAAGAAAACCGCTTTAAAGGAGAAGAAGCCGACCGACACCGATATCCGCAGTACTTATGTCTTGACACCTCTCTATCCCCTTCTGAGGATGAGATTGTGCGATTTATGAGCGGATCATCTTCAAGGTCTACTGAGTCTGAGTGTTATTTTCCCCTAAAGGAAAAGGTGTTCGATCTCGGTATTGGAATTTTCAAGCCATCTCAGTATCTATCTGATGAAATAAAAGGAAAGATTTTTGGAACTTTTGGAGATATGCTTGCACTGCATCCTACTTTCTACCACCATGCTCAACAACTGCTTAAGGGAACCTTTCCTACTCTTCTTTGGCTTTCCTTATTCGCCTTAACCTTTTGCTATTTGATGGACGAAAACCATGTATTTGATCCCAGTGGATGTTCTTCAAGCTTCTTACCATGATAATCTAGGTCGAGTTAGGCTCACGACTCGGTTAACAAAAACAAGCGCTTCTCGGGAGGCAACCCGTAGTATCTATCCTTTTTCTCTGTTTTTATAATAAGTGTAGGGGGAGACCCTAGTATGTGTTTGTTGTTTTCTTTCTTATCATGTTTAGGGATTCGAGCTTTCAAAGATCCATTCTTGATGACTTTTGACGACCCGTGATTCCGTGTACCCGTCTTCCTGGTTTTATCCTAAACTCTTTTGATTCTCTATTTTATATTCTTCAAGATTGAAATAGGAATCACTTTAGTTGTCCTTTCCTTAGCAAGATTTAAACAAAGTGCACAATGTCCTAAGTGTAGGGGAGTTTACTCCCACATGCTTAAACATTGAGGACAATGTTTATATTAAGTGTAGGGGGGACTTCTATCGAAGTTAAGTGGGCTTTTCCTTGTATTTGTCCTCATTTTAACCGGAAAATTGATTTTTCGACATTTTTCAAAGATTTTAATCTATTTTGGCCTAGTAGTTTTACCTTTGTTATAGTTATTTTCTTTCTTTGATAAAATAAATTTTAATAAAGTGGTTTTATTTTTCAAACATTATGAATCTTTTGACTCAACCCGAGTTTACTTATCTGAGTTTACTCTAGCTAGTATCCTTAACGTGTTTAAGTCAAGTTTTGCTAGGCTTTTATATAGGGAGCTTTAAAACGAGAAAGTCTTAACTCTTACGGGTTAAGAACAAGAACTTTTCTTAAGTTCCTAAAATTGATCCTAGAAAGTCGTTTATCAAGGGAACTTTAAAATGCGGATTCTAAACTTGAAAAAAGTCTAAGAGTTTGCAAGATCCTATAGATGACTTGTGTAACACCCCCAAATTTACACAATTCAATACAGCGGAAGACTCTTTGGTGTTACGGGATAGCACATTACTCACATCATAGACAACGATTAAAAATCGCGTCGTTTAACAATAAAGCATTTCCATTCATAAATATCAAATTTACATAGGTCCCAAGTCATTGTATTTCACATAGGTTTTACAAAGCATTTGAATGGAAATTGTTATTTAAGTGTGGGCCATGAATTCTTGTTGTCTTCCCGAGAATTACCTTCAAGTACCTGAGATAAAACATGTTAAAAGAAAAGTTCAGCGATAACGCCGAGTGAATTCATAGAGTTTAATAAAACCATTAATATATCATCGGTACATAATTATTACCGAAAATCATTTTGTACAAATCTTTGTAATAGGCCATAAAATAGCCAAAGTCATTTTATACAAATCTTTATCAAAAATCATAATATAGGCTTTCGCCTTCAAAATCATTATACGAACCATTGTCGTTAAAAACATCATACAATACGTTTTATAACGTTGTATAGATTAAATAAAAACCGTTATATGAATATGGTTATATAAAACCAAAACACGAACATAATATCAATAATAAGACCCTGTATTGCTAGTCAGGCAATATATCGTTGTTCAATGCGTATAGCAGTGTTTCGTTAATTGGATTATTATAAGCCGCATGACATTGTTACCTTACTACAACAAACAACGGGTAGCTAACCCGACAATCATTTGCCCATCTAAAACAGCGTGTCGTCACAATAATCACTCTTATAGAAATCTTCTCATACATAAATTCGCTTACCAATCAATGTGGCACGACGGGGATCAACCGTCAATGCGCGAACTGGGGTGATCGTCCCCAAATAGTACTATTATATGCATAAGCGTCTACCAAATCCCGGTAGTTCACAATTCATGCTAATGGGACTTTTAGTGACATAACCTAACTTTAATAATCAATTTCATTTCATCTATCGGGTCATTTAATCATTCATCAGGTCATACAATCATTCGGGTCCAAATCAATAAACAAACAATCGGGACAACTAGTGTCCTATTTCATAAAAACTAACATGTTATCTCCCTCGCGGGTTTATAAAACATTTCATAAAAAAATTTAAAAGAGTGCGAGGCTATGAACTCACGTTGATGTGGGAAGGCGGTTATCGGCGATTTGGATGTACGGTACGTGCTTCAATCACGGAAACCTAGACAAATAATATTCGTCTTAGACTTTTGTCCAATGAATTTATCAAAATAATAATTATGTATACATATAATGATTTTATATATATGATGATGATCAAGTGGGTTTATACATCTTTACTCATTCATTATAGTGTTTATGTGTTGGTAATTTTCAAGACTAGTTACACTAGTTCAACTTGTTTACATTTTGAAGCCCAATGGGCCTATTACAAGCCCAATACTATTCATTAGCCCAATTATACTTTTATTATCAGTATTATACTTTATATGTTGGGCCCAAGTGGGTTAAGCCCAATAAGTAAGTTTATAAGTGTTTTAGCAAATTTGTCGGGTGTATTGTCCATTAAGGCTACTTTGGCCCGTTAATGTCTATATGTTGTAAAGCTCGGGTTTTATCGGTTTTTACTTGTTATATATGTTTATACATCAGTATGTGAGTTTATAAAAGTTTACATTAGACGGGTCCAACCGTCTAAGTTTTATTTAACAAAAACGTTAATCTTTCGGTTTTAGCCGAAAAGACGTAAAAATCATGTTTATAGTTTTTATAACTTATAAATCTTATTCAACTATCATTTTTATAAAGTGTCCATTTATTTAACCTTATACATATTTATATTAATGAAATTTACAAGTTAGTGGGTTTTAATTGACATTTTATACTATATTAGTTTGAGTGCTTATATAATACTATTAATCATTAATTCTTCAAAATCTGATTTTTAGTTTCATCTTCACCATTTTTATCATATCTTGAGTTCTATAAGGAGATAGAAGCTCATTTTTGGATGGCATAAACTTCATATTATGTGCTACAAATAAGTTAGTTATAGCTACTGCTCATTCCATTTCTAACTATCCATAACAGTCCCTACAAAACAGACTATTCAGATTGGTACACTAATCTTGTTTTGATCATATCTCACTTATTTTGATGATTTCATTGCATGGCCAACTCTCACATGTGTATGACATATTAAACTTACTGTAAATGTATTCCACCATGCAATTTTATCAGTTCATTACTTGGTTACTTACTGTTTTTATACAGCCAACAATTTAAGCAAGATTTTAGCCTTGTTTCTTATGGTTTTTCATCTTTTTAATCATATTTATCAACACTTGATCCCCATACAATATTTTTATCATCATATATTCATCATAGACATATACAATAAGAAAGAAAATACATGATTACATAATCAAAATAACAAGAGGATGGGAAGAACAATCTCTATACCAATAAAGTGATGAAAAGATGGGGTTGATGATGAACAAGACTTAGTTTTGGGTAACCAATCTTATGAGATATCAACATCACTTCTAGGATCACCAAGTATTTGTAGATTCCTCCAAAAATCAGCCCTTGTTCTTCATGAAAACTCCTTGAGAAATCAGCCCCAAACTCCCTTGAAAACTCCTTTTTACATGTTAACATCACCTCCAATCTTTATAACTTCAATGGGTTTTCATCATATGTAAATTATACATATGATTTATGATTGAATCAAGATCAAATGGGGGTTATTTTTGATGATGGTTGGACGAATTTTAGAGAGAGAGGAGAGGAGTGTGTGAGTTTTGCATGTGAAATAGAAGTAAGTGGTAAAGTTTAGTGGTTTTTGCTAGTTTGGTGGGATAAGTTAGCTTTTATGTGAAGCTAAGCTTACATGTGTAAGCTTATAGCTACAAGGGTGCCACATCATGGATGTGGTGTCCTCTTTTGGCCACCCCATGTGTTAGTAGGGTGGGATAAACTTGTTTTGTCCCATCCCGCTAATTTACGGGTATTCCTCGTTTCTAGTTTCCTCGATTTGCGTGCCCTCAGGTCGTTTTACGAAAAACGTTTTTATAAATTATGAATCAACGGCACAAAACGAATCTAATAAAAATTGTCTCATCAAAACGGAGTTCGAAAACGTAAATACGTAATCATAATGTTTCCGGTTTAGTCGTAAAGGACGTTAAATTAAAATCGTAAGTCCTAATCTCTTCTCGTAAATTTGTGAGTTTATGAACCAACACAAATTTAAAATCTCAAAATAATATTCACGGACAAATTTATTTCCTGAAATGTCGAACTGTCACCAAAGATGGTGTATGTAAACGTAAGCACGTAACGTTGAATCCTCCGGTTTAGACGTAGTCGATGCTACTTCAAGACGTAAATCCAAATTTCTTCCCAAAAATAAGTGTGTTCATATTATAACATTAAAATAATGTTTTCAAATAAATATTGAGAATAAAATATAAACCATAAATTGATGGATTGTCACAGCATTTACCCCTAAACAGGATCTTTGTCCTCAAAGATCATCTTATCTTACTACTCGCTTCTTATAGAGTTAAAGCCATGTGGGTATTTCCTCCACCTTCGGTCTTTTCTCACAAGTGTAATTCATTACAATACGCGAGTTTCATCAAATATAACTACGGGAATAAGATCAGGCTTATTGTTGACTTACTTTCTCTATCAATGATGTTCACGGGTTTTTGATGAATGCAACTTTTCGCCGATCTAAACTTTATTAAGAAGAATTCAGATTTTCACTTGATAGATATTTATCAAGTTCGATTTGCGAAACATAATTCACGCAGCCCTTGAAGTCATAGGGTAGATCCAGCATATATGCCTTTCAAACCAACTTTTACATCATCTCAATGGTCCCATGCAACGGGGACTTATTTCCCATGATCTTTCAGATGTTCAATTCCTCTTTCTATGGAGAAAATTTTTGGCATAACTTCGCTACCCATCCTGCACTTCAAGATCTACATTTCATATTCACATTACCTCCTGCCCACTACCGGCAGTCAATAATCAGATCCTAATTTCAATAATCATTTTAGGTCTCGCGGGTCGGGTATTTTGCAAGGTTAGGTTCGCCATCATAGGAAACCTTAAACCTAAAAGACGTGTCCAACTCAAAATGGGTGTATGTCGGGTGTCTTCATGCCAACTCCTGCTTACAGATGCTCTTATATATAGATCCTAACAAGATTCGAATTCGATCCAAAATGATGATTATCAATGATAATCTCTACAAAGGAAAGCGATTACACGGTTCATTACCAAAGGTCAATCATTCAAACATAAAACAAGACTTCTAGTGTTTTGTATCGTTACTTTACCTAGTCCATTTGATTTGGGGTGGTAAACAGTACTCACATCAAGGTTCGTTCCCAATGACTTTTGAGCAAATCTCTAGAAATTCGATGCGAAGCGAGGATCTTGATAGAGATGATCGATACAGGCACACCATGTTTACACAACTCCTTTAAATACAAAAGAGTCAATTACTTCATCAAGAATCTATCATTAACAGGAATGATATTAGCAGATTTGGTCAGTCTGTCGACGATGACCCAAATCGAATCAAATTCAGATGATGACCTTTGCAATAGCTAGACGTTAATAATATATGAGGCGATGTCTGCCTTCATAATTTTCCATTAGTACAACTTCTTCAGATAAAAGTTCATTAAATCATAAATGTCATGAATAAAATACTTATACTTACAAGATTCCAACATGAATACATCTCAAAATCTCCATATTTAGGCAACCACAAGTGGCCTTTTATACATTTAACGCCATCGGCTCCTCAATTCTAATGGTTCATATTAGCCGCGAACTCCTTTGTATTATTTATATTATCCTTCTTACAATCATCGGCTATTTTTAAATTGTTCGGCAATTTATTTTGCACATTCATTATTAAGGAACACATCCTAATTGATTCTTCATCCTTCCTATATAATGTGTCAGTAATTACGTTCAATTTCCTAGATGGAATAAATATCATGACCGTATTTATTCGAAAATTCTTTCTTCACATTTTCTAAGTCTTAGTTCTATCTCAACCATTGTTTTTATCAGTTTTGCTCAATCCGACGTTTAAAGCGTCGATAATTACTTCAAGTATTTAAATAATAAATATTCAATTTTTATAAAACGTAAACGTAAAAAAATTTAAATTTCTTAGTTCGACCAATTATATGAAAAAGGTTCAAAATAAATTTGAATTTAATTAACAAGATTTTTGTTGATTTGTCGAAAATAATTAAAATAATTAATAATATACGTAAATGTTCGAGAAATCTTTGTTTATACTTTGGTCAAAATTTTCTTAATTGAAAAGCAAAAATTGTCGTTTTAAATTTCAAGTCTTGGTTTAAATGGTTTCCTCAATCCCTCTTAAGTTGTCTAGAAGTACACACAAATATTTACCCCTAAACAGGAGTTTAGTTAAATGATTTGTGTATAAGGGAATAATCCCTTAAAAATCCTTTGTTAAAACATTTGTCAAAACATATTTGCACTTTCTTTTTGGTAAAGCCAAAAGTCTTAAAAGGGCTCTTAATTTTTGAAGAGTCAATATAGATTCCATTATCTTTTAATCACACGGTCAAATAATGTAAATGATTAAGTCTTTAATCACATGTTAAATACTCAAGGTACAAGTTTTCATTGTTCGTCCAATTCAGGGCAGTCTATAAATAATTAGTAACTTCTTCTTATTCTTATAAACAAACAAATGGTCTTAATGATCACCAGCATGAATTTATCAAATTACAGCCTACACACGAGATTCACGAAATTTATGGATGCTACATATGTATTAGTCAATCCAAACGACATCACGTGAAACTCATAATGTTCATAACGAGTTCTGGATGTAGTGATTGGAATAGATAATCTTTTTCGCAGATGCGAAATTGATGATAACCATGCCATGGATCAAATCTTTAGAACATACGCTAGAACCTTGTAAATGATCGAACAATCTATCATCTTGGGTAGTGGATATAGATTTTAATCGTCAATTTACTTAGTTCACGGTAATCAATAAACATAAGGAATGATAACACCATAGTTCTTCATGATGACGAGCTCGGTAGAATAAAATCTATCTCCGACAACTCTCTCAGTTGTATGGTAATTCCTTTAATTCAGATGGTGCTGACGTAAAGTGCACATGTCACAGGTGCAACACTGGAATATAATCAATACCAAATTCAACTTACCTTAATGGCGAAAGTCTAGGTAATTCACCAGCAAATACCTCCTAAAGTTTCAGATAACTGAAACATCTTTTAATAAATTTGTATTAGGTTCTTTCTAGATTATAATATCTATGACTAATTCACAACCATTCACGGTATAATTTCAAGTCTAAATGCAGGATATGGTCATCCATCAGGAATTATTTAGATCACTTTTGATAATCAACAATCTTATCATTTAGGGGAATTCTACTCGAGTTCCCATCAATTAAGACAATGTCGTCGTGTCATAATCAATCAATCCATTCTACTGGCACTATCAACTTTCCAGTTTCATTACCGTTGATAAGATTTGAACTTCTCAAAAGACTAATAATGACTCATAATCCTTCACAATTCAAGGATTTCTGTAGACATAACAACCTTAAAAGAGTAAAGTCAACGCATAATCTACGCGAGAGAATTTCAATTCAGATAAAGACGAAAACATTTAACGAATATGAATATATCCCATGTTTTCATGATTCGAGTACGCATTCGAAAGCTCCTCGGATCGTTACCCAGGTCGTTCAAATGAAATCTAATCAAAAGAAATGATAGGAACGTCGATACATCCAGTCGGGTATCAACACTCGGTAATCAGATACTTTTCCTAAGAATCTCACTACGGGAGAATTGGACAAGAAAGAATTGTCAATTGTCAAATAAGACGATTTCCATAGATGAGTAAATTCGACTCAGAAGAATAGATGCTACAGGCACATATGTAGGTGTCCCTAACACTATGTCCCTATTTTTCACTTCTTACAGATCTCATAAAATTTAATCTTTCACAATCTTCAAAGAAAATGTAGTGTTTATTAATCAGTTTTATGGTGACTACTAATAAGCCTTGCATGGTCACTTCCAAATTGTATGTAGGCGCGCAACTATATACAATTTCAAGATTAACGATGCAATACTCAGTTCGTCAAAATTTTATCATTATGTTTATAATAAAAACATTTTCGTGCTTAATTCTTAAATAAGAATCAAAAATAAATTTACAAATATTTTCTTTGTTATGAAAACAATTAATTTTTCCAAGGTGTTTTATAAACAACTCCATTTTGATAACAATCACTTATAAATCTAACTTTGAATAATCCTTATAGTGATGAAAATTCAATTTTCTCAAGGGATATTGTTTTATCTTATAAAAACAATCAGTGATCTACAAAAAGAGTGATGATAAGTTGTTCACCAAGAACTAACTACAATATGCTAGGAAATGAGCTTAGTCAATTAATCATGAGGTTCTTGACCTTGATGGCGCTCAAAAAGATTAATCCATAACGTAACTCAAATAGAGATGAGTACTTGCTCAATGGTTGCATCACTAATGCGAACATTAGGATAAAGCAAGAAAAGATAGATATCATCGATACATGTAGAATTTAGCAATCAAAGGTAGTCTTTTCGTTAATCACAAACAAGTCAAAATTGTACCGTAACACATTACGTGTCACTATGTCATACAATTCCAAGAACTCATCCTACCAACTGATGTCTCAGTTAAGTTAGGGATTATTTTTAAAAGATACCATACTTAATACTAATCTACATGAGTCATGGGAGTTCCACCTGTCCCGGAAGATCCATCGGTCCCAATTCAGAAGATGATTTCTTCAATTTATTTCTTGGACACTGGGCATCCTCGTTAGTGGACAATGGCCTAGGAACAATTCTTAACACAAACTAACAATCATTTAAAACCTTATAATTCAATCACAGAACTTAACGATTTCCTCTTATCAATCTCATATTCCATAAAGGTTAAGTTTTATTTCATTCAAGTTTCAATCAACTTATACTCAATGCGATATCCTACATCATTCTCCAATACTTCAACTTTATTTTTAAACCTTAAAATGGGAAATAAAAGCTCAATATGATCAACACTTAATTTCCAATCCTATAGCTCTTACAACAATAGTTATCAAATGAGTCACTAGTATGAAATGACTCGATCAGTCAATTAGACTTCTCGGAAAGGTACTAGTGGCATGAGGCTTTTGGGTAATGGTTCCAATGACAGTCTCAAGTGGAATATTCACCCTTTCGATTTCAATTTAAGAATTGGGTGACAACGAATCAGATGCCACCTTTCCAGGTGGTAACGTTTTATCAAACTCCACTCTATAAGGAAAGATCGTCATGTCATCGATATCAGATTTAATCTCGCCAATTCTTCTTCAAGATTACAATCAACTACTATCTACATTTCTACGATTATCAACCATTTTGTTGGGATCATAATTATCCACAACTTGGTTTAGATCTAGAATAGCTAGAATTCCTATGGGAATAGCTTCGATTGATTTGCTAGGGGAGTTAGGGTTTCTTGTGACAATCTACGTCGTATAAATATCTCGTATACGTATTAAAATAATCATCAAACAATCATGTAATCAAATTACAACATATATATATAATCCAAGTTATATATATATTAAAATAACACTTCTAAGTCTGGCCTTGTCGGTAACTCGGGAATTCTTCGGCACCGTTATAGTCAAAAGATTTTTAGACATTTTTAGAAAAATGTTTATAGTTAAAAGATTTTGAAATGTTTTATTCAAAACCTTGGTTTTAAAAATCTTTCGTTTTCTATAACGAGAGCTCTGGTACCAAACTGTAACACCCCCAAATTTACACAATTCAATACAGCGGAAGACTCGTTGGTGTTACGGGATAGCACATTACTCACATCATTGACAACGCTTAAAAATCGCGTCGTTTAATAATAAAGCATTTCCATTCATAAATATCAAATTTACATAGGTCCCAAGTCATTGTATTTCACACAGGTTTTACAAAGCATTTGAATGGAAATTATTTAAGTGCGGGCCATGAATTCTTGTTGTCTTCCCGAGAATTACCTTCAAGTACCTGAGATAAAACATGTTAAAAGAAAAGGTCAGCGATAACGCCGAGTGAATTCATAGAGTTTAATAAAACCATTAATATATCATCGGTATATAATTATTACCGAAAATCATTTTGTACAAATCTTTGTAATAGGCCATAAAATAGCCAAAGTCATTTTATACAAATCTTTATCAAAAATCATAATATAGGCTTTCGCCTTCAAAATCGTTATACGAACCATTGTCGTTAAAAACATCATACAATACGTTTTATAACGTTATATAGATTAAGTAAAAACCGTTATATGAATATGGTTATATAAAACCAAAACACGAACATAATATCAATAATAAGACCCTGTATTGCTAGTCAGGCAATATATCGTTGTTCAATGCGTATAGCAGTATTTCGTTAATTGGATTATTATAAGCCGCATGACATTGTTACCTTACTACAACAAACAACGGGTAGCTAACCCGACAATCATTTGCCCATCTAAAACAGCATGTCGTCACAATAATCACGCTTATAAAAATCTTCTCATACATAAATTCGCTTACCAATCAATGTGGCACGACGGGGATCAACTGTCAAGGCGCGAACTGGGGTGATCGTCCCCAAATAGTACTATTATATGCATAAGCGTCTACCAAATCCCGGTAGTTCACAATTCATGCTAATGGGACTTTTAGTGACATAACCTAACTTTAATAATCCATTTCATTTCATCTATCGGGTCATTTAATCATTCATCGAGTCATACAATCATTCGGGTCCAAATCAATAAACAAACAATCGGGACAACTAGTGTCCTATTTCATAAAAACTAACATGTTATCTCCCTCGCGGGTTTATAAAACATTTCATAAAAACATTTAAAAGAGTGCGAGGCTATGAACTCACGTTGATGTGGGAAGGCGGTAATCGGCGATTTGGATGTACGGTACGTGCTTCAATCACGGAAACCTAGACAAATAATACACGTCTTAGACTTTTGTTCAATGACTTTATCAAAATAATAATTATGTATACATATGATGATTTTATATATATGATGATGATCAAGTGGGTTTATACATCTTTACTCATTCATTATAGTGTTTATGTGTTGGTAATTTTCAAGACTAGTTACACTAGTTCAACTTGTTTATATTTTGAAGCCCAATGGGCCTATTACAAGCCCAATACTATTATTAGCCCAATTATACTTTTATTATCAGTATTATACTTTATATGTTGGGCCCAAGTGGGTTAAGCCCAATAAGCAAGTTTATAAGTGTTTTACCAAATTACTCGGGTTTATTGTCCATTAAGGCTACTTTGGCCCGTTAATGTCTATATGTTGTAAAGCTCGGGTTTTATCGGTTTTTACTTGTTATATATGTTTATACATCAGTATGTGAGTTTATAAAAGTTTACATTAGACGGGTCCAACCGTCTAAGTTTTATTTAACAAAAACGTTAATCTTTCGGTTTTAGCCGAAAAGACGTAAAAATCATGTTTATAGTTTTTATAACTTATAAATCTTATTCAACTATCATTTTTATAAAGTGTAACCTTATACATATTTATATTAATGAAATTTATAAGTTAGTGGGTTTTAATTCACATTTTATACTATATTAGTTTGAGTGCTTATATAATACTATTAAACATTAATTCTTCAAAATCTGAATTTTAGTTTCATCTTCACCATTTTTATCATATCTTGAGTTCTATAAGGAGATAGAAGCTCATTTTTGGATGGCATAAACTTCATATTATGTGCTACAAATAAGTTAGTTATAGCTACTGCTCATTCCATGTCTAACTATCCTTAACAGTCCCTAAAAAACAGACTATTCAGATTGGTACACTAATCTTGTTTTGATCATATCTCACTCATTTTGATGATTCCATTGCATGGATAACTCTCACATGTGCATGACATCTAACACTTACTGTAAATGGATTCCACCATGCAATTTTATCAGTTCATAACTTGGTTACTTACTGTTTTTATACAGCCAAGAATTTAAGCAAGATTTTAGCCTTGTTTCTTATGGTTTTTCATCTTTTTAATCATATTTATCAACACTTGATCCCCATACAACATTTTTATCATCATATATTCATCATATACATATACAATAAGAAAGAAAATACATGATTACATAATCAAAATAACAAGAGGATGGGAAGAACAATCTCTATACCACCAAAGTGATGAAAAGATGGGGTTGATGATGAACAAGACTTGGTTTTGGGTAACCAATCTTATGAGATATCAACATCACTTCTAGGATCATCAAGTATTTGTTGATTCCGCCAAAAATCAGCCCTTGTTCTTCATGAAAACTCTTTGAGAAATCAGCCCTAAACTCCCTTGAAAACTCCTTTTTACATGTTAAGATCACCTCCAATCTTTATAACTTCAATGGGTTTTCATCATATGTAAATTATACATATGATTTATGATTGAATCAAGATCAAATGGGGGTTATTTTTGATGATGGTTGGACGAATTTTAGAGAGAGAGGAGAGGAGTGTGTGATTTTTGCATGTGAAATAGAAGTAAGTGGTAAAGTTTAGTGGTTTTTGCTAGTTTGGTGGGATAAGTTAGCTTTTATGTGAAGCTAAGCTTACATGTGTAAGCTTATAGCTACAAGGGTGCCACATCATGGATGTGGTGTCCTCTTTTGGCCACCCCATGTGTTAGTGGGGTGGGATAAACTTGTTTTGTCCCATCCCGCTAATTTACGGGTATTCCTCGATTCTAGTTTCCTCGATTTGCGTGCCCTCGGGTCGTTTTACGAAAAACGTTTTTATAAATTATGAATCAACGACACAAAACGAATCTAATAAAAATTGTCTCATCAAAACGGAGTTCGAAAACGTAGATACGTAATCCTAAGGTTTCTGATTTAGTCGTAAAGGACGTTAAATTATGATCGTAAGTCCTAATCTCTTCTCGTAAATTTGTGAGTTTATGAACCAACACAAATTTAAAATCTCAAAATAATATTCACGGACAAATTTATTTCCTGAAATGTCGAACTGTCACCAAAGATGGTGTATGTAAACGTAAGCATGTAACGTTGAATCCTCCGGTTTAGACGTAGTCGATGCTACTTCAAGACGTAAATCCAAATTTCTTCCCAAAAATAAGTGAGTTCATATTATAACATTAAAATAATGTTTTCAAATAAATATTGAGAATAAAATATAAACCATAAATTGACGGATTGTCACAACTTGAAAACCCAAAACTTTGATTTAATAGGCTAAGCATCCACGAGTCTCAATCCTTGAGATTTTAAATTGTGGAGAACGAGAGATGATAGAGTCAATTATAAGTTTGGTATTCTTTCATGAATTTATATGAGTTGATTATAAGCTTATTCTCCCATCGCTTGTTAATAAATTTATTTGCAATAAGTAAGGTTTTATGATTTGAAAAGTTATTTAGCTTCTACACCAAGATCGTTTAAAAGTTGCTCGGTATTAATTAGAGTTCATAGCTAAGGCATAACTCACTGAAGCGGGATGCGAAGATTGGCGAGTCCGAAGAGGCCATAACAAGGCATGAGGGCTACATTTTGTTGCTAAAGATCCCAAGTGATGTGAAGAATCATTTATCAAAAATCAATATGAAGGATCGACACACACGAAGAAAAGCAAATACTCCCGTAAAGATCATGGAGAAGTCTATCCAAAAGGGCCCTAACAAGGTATGAGGATAAATAGATCCAATTACTAAAAGGAGGCGGATCGTTGTATATCAAAATCCCAAATAAAGATTGGAGAAAAATGAAGAAGTCGTGGTCCAAGTATGAAGAATCTCTCAAAACTTCAAGTGAAGAAATTCCTATTATGAAGAGAAGACCATTATTTCATGAACGTCTCTCAAGATTTGAAGTATGAAGTCGCTGCCAAATATCGGTCCGAGAAAGGTCTCAAATCGTGAAGCGAGTTATGCCAAGATATGAACTTTAAGAGGTCCCGAGAAGCAGTTTTAAAAGATTTTGTCCTTTAGCTAACTATTGATTAAATCGTCCTACTTTATTTTCAGCCTAAATAACTATCGAAATAAGTCAACAATGCATCCTCGTGATCATTCAAGACAACAAATAAAATATAAGAGATACACCTAGAAATAAGGGAGTCTAAGTAAATAATTGGCCCACGTGAGTTTGTGTTAGTTTGCTAACTTATAATAACAATGATCTCGTTTTTAAGCTTGGTATGGGGAACGTGAAACTTGAGGATGATGAACATTCATGACATTTCCAAAACCCTAAGGTAAGTTTTTGATATTTTTACTTGTTTTCGTCCTTTGAATATTTTATAATTTTCTGTCTCTTTAATAAAGGCCAATGTGGATTGATTATGATGGAAAATGTAAAACTTGCTTTGTAACTAATGCATTGCATGAGGACATTCCAATGGTCAAGTGTATGGGATTTAGTAAGTGTGAAAACACTTATCCTTTTACCACTTAATTATAATAATAACCAAGCCAAAACGTGTATTTTATGTCGTAGATGTCGGAATTATGCTTGGTTTGTGTTTTTGTTGTGATTTAGGACCAAAATGTGAAAAGGGAAGAAAACATGGGCTTTCACGGGCTTTTATCAAAGAAAAAGACAAAAGACGAAGTCAAAAGATCAAGAGTGCAAAAAGAACGGAAGTCCAAGGCCTATTCTAAATATTTATCGAAGAAAAGTCTAAAGACGGAAGTTTAATAAAGTCGAAGAACTCAAGTCTAATTTATGAAAAAATTACAAGACGAGTTTAATTAATCCCGAGACAAAGTCGATAAAGTCGAAGAACTTAGAAGACGAAAACACGAGAAAGAAAGAAAGAAGGAAGCTTCCAACACATGCTTACCTCCCTAATCACTATAAATACCCTCCTAATATCACATTAGGAGGTGTTGGCTATTTTGACAAACTAGTCTTCCACCATTTTCATTACTTGCACATTTATTTTCATGTCATTTACTTAATTGTCAATTTAATTACCTTGTTTTGCACCTTAAATTTCTTGCCTTTAATTCAAGTAAGTCTTTTAATTTTGTTGTTGAATCTTTATTTTCCTTTAATCAAGCTTTTCTTTATCATTCTTATTCTACTTTTCTTGCTTTTGCTTTTGATTATTAATTCGGATTAAGTATTCTTTTGCTTAATCTTATTGCTTATTTGATTAAAAAATTTATCTTTTTATTTCTATCTAGGCTTTCATACGAATTAAGCTAGAATCTTGACAATCTTATTGGCTTATTTTGTATTTAGCTTATTTGTTTTAAAATTTTCTTAAAATTTTTATCTTTCTTAAAGTTTGCTTATTTTGTTTGCTTATTTAGTGCTTTGAAAAGGTTTTTAAATTCATACTTGTTTAATTTTACTTATTCTTGTTTTAATTAAATTTTGGTATTTGCTTATTAGCAAAGTGATTAATTGGTTTTTGCTTATTGCGAATTTCATTATATCGGAAAGAGGTATTTGGATTCCGACAGCTTGTTACGATCGCAAAAACCACAAAGGTTTCTACATTGCGATCGGTATTGCGATACTCCCCCTTATTCCGATCAATATTCCAATCGCTCATTGCGATCGTGGATTGCGACGGGCTTAAGGCTTTATTGCTACGAAAAGCTGCCAAATTTTTGACAGACATATTCCGACAGCTTACACATTCCGATGGGATTCCGATACATTATTCCGATGGCTTCATTTGTTCTATATTCTAATGCTTTCATGTTATTCCGATAGATTTGTCTTAATACATTCCGATAGACTCTAGGTTTAGACATTCCGATAGAATTGTTCTTACTTATTCCGATACCTACATTCCGATAAGTATTCGGACGATTTTGTGGTGACAGCATTCCGACGAGATTCTGACGGATTGGGATTTGTTTTCTTTTAATATTTTATCTTAGTTTTATTTTTAATTTTGTATTGTTTTAAGTTTTCAAATTTTTCTAGTAATTTTTAGTTCAATTTTTAAAGCTTATTTTTTCCGCCATTTTACTTTAGTGTTATTTTTAATCGTTTTTCTTTATTTTAAATTTCAGGTTTACACTTTTATTCCATTATCAAATTAGTTTTTTTGTCAAGCTTTAATTTTTGTCATTTAATTAATTACTTTTAAAAGTTTTAATATTGCACCATTTACGTTTTAATTAGTTTTAGTTTAATTACTCGTCATTTACTTTAACGTTTTGCACATTTACTTTACTACAACGACCAATCTATTATTGTTCCCACCAAAAGACGACTGAGTCGCACTTTCTACGGTTATCAATTCGATTAGACCGATTTCAACGAACAATTTTTCTAACTAAATCCTAGTTATTAATACCCATCAAGATTCAGAAAGAAAAATTTTAAAAACAAGGATGATACTCAAGTGTCTAATTTTTGAGGATGATCAGACAATTGAATATAAACATATCCTTTGAGGAAGCCTTAGCTAATATGCCTAAATTTGCCAAGATGATCAAGGACCTCCTTTCGAACAAAGAGAAATTGGTAGATTTGCCTATTGCTTTATTAAATGAAAATTGCTCCGTGATGTTGTATAAGAATTTGCCTACTACGCTTGGTGATCCGGGATGGTTTTTGATTCTTTGCAATTTCCTAGGGGTTGAGAATTGCATGTCACTTACGGATCTTGGTGCAAGCATTAATTTGATGCCATTATCGGTTTGGAAAAGACTTTCACTTCCCGAACTCACACCTACCAAAATGACACTTGAATTGGGAAACCGTTCAATAGCTTATCCGATTGGAATTGTGGAAGATGTTTTTGTTGGAGTTAATAAATTCATATTCCTCGCGGATTTTGTAGTTGTTGATTATGATATGGACCCGAGAGTTCCTCTTATTGTTGTTAGACCCTTTTTGAGGATGGGTCATACTCTTATAGATTTAGTGGAAGGTGAATGAGGGTAGGCGATGAAAGAGTTGTGTGTAACATGGGGAAGTTGTCTAACAAATCCAATGAACCCGAGACGGTGAAGCATATTGATGTTCTTAATAAGGAGGAGATTCAAGTTGATATCCTTGATGAAGTTTGTGATGAATATTTTCATGAAGCTTGCACAAGTGGAAATTATGATCCTCCCTATGTTGAGACTATAACCTCCATTACCTCATCAATGGATATTCATGAACCTCAAGAGCTTAACTTTGGTAATTTTGTGATTCATTCCAATCCTCTTTTTGAAACATCATTTGATAACACACTTTTCCACCACAATGAGGAAACCAATAAGGATTTTAGTGATGATGAACCTCCTCTTTTTGATACACCAATATATGATGAATATAGTGATGATGAGTTCTCCATTTGTGAGCCTCCATTCTTTGATGATCACACTTCCTTGGTTTTGAGGAGTTACATGTTGAGTCACAAATCTTTGACATACCAATCTATGATGATTATGGTGATGAGGAGGGTTCTATCATTGATGAGAGTGATGAGTTTCTTGAGGTTGATACACCTTTTGATTATATTATTGGATATTTTGACAAGGAAGGAGACATACTCTTTCTAGATTCTTTATTGCATGAAGATACCTTGCCTTCTCTCCTTCCCATCTCAACCTTTCAAAGTGACAAAGAAAAGCAAGTCATGATGGTTTCTTCCAAGATTTTGTTGATACCTATTGTCCCATAACCTTTCTCTCAAGATGTGACATATAAGGGGGAATCTTCTAAGGCTACCACCACTTGTTGTTATCCCATCAAGAAAAGGATTTTTGATCCTTGTATAGAAATTGATAAACCAACTCAGTATCCGCCTGATGCAATAAAAGGAAAACTTGTGGGAGATTTTTGAGTTTCATCTAATCATCCTTTGGAGAACATATGGGCAACACTTATGGAGAAGAACACCTTAACTACCTCACCATTTTATGGGATGTTAGTTGTTGGATTGTGTTATAAATGGTTTGGTAATTATGTATTTGATCAGGGGGGATATTTATGGAGTTTTGTATACTTGAAAACTTGCTTTACCTCATCATGCAGATTTTTCTTAAAAACGGTAAAACTTTTATTCTCCATGATAGGTTTTTCATAGATACTTTTAAGTGTGGGATGAGTCGAGCTAGAGACTACATAAATCAAGCTTGAATAACTAGGTTTAGATCTTTTAGACTAGAGTGTAGTAGGATAGGAATAAGGGCATATAGTTGAGAAGAAGTGTAGGGGGATGCCTCTCTTTTGTCTTCTTGATGTTTGTAGGGTTGCTCTCTCTCTCTCATTGCATGCATTAGAGCTTATGAAGGAGTCCCTTGTATCGGGTTCACTTTTTTACTATTGTGATTTTCAAACCACATTGTGCTTAATATGAATTCATTATAGTAAACCTTTCCTTAGCTTGGGTTAAGCAAAGTTATCAATGTCATAAGTGTAGGGGAGTTTACTCCAATACTCTTAAACATTAAGGACAATGTTTATCTCAAGTGTAGGGGGTCTTCTAGCGAAGTGACCTTACCTAGAACTTTGTCATTGACTTCATGATAACTTGGAAATTAATTTTTCAAACATTTTTCAAATTTTTGATCTACTTTGGCCACCAAAAATATGCATTCATAATTTTTTTCATTAATCATTTTTCATTTGCATAAAACATTTGCATTGTATATATTTCTTCTTTCATTTTTCATCAAAAATATATAAAAAGAAAAAAATATAATAAAGGATATGGTTTAACAAGTTTAAGAGTCTTAGACATATTAGGCCACCATGGATACTTTGACTCAACCCGAGTTTTCTTATCTAAGCATTCTCTAGCTATTATCCTTAACCATGTAGACCTTTATTGGTTTATTAGGCTAAGCAGCTACTAGTCTCATTATTTGAGATTTTAAATTGTGGAGAACAAGAGATGATAGAGTTTGAAGTAAGTGTTAAGGGCTAGATAAAACTCATATTAATTAATTGTGGCTTTTATATCCCCTTTCGTAACCTTTACTTTCTTGTCAACGCATGTATATATGTTAATAAATAATCAAGAACGGTTTTAATTGGTTTGTAGTCTCTTATGCATTTTTGACTAATCATTGGTAGTTGGTATAAGTACGTCTTAAGATTCTAAGTTTGAACGTTTTATGTGTACTAGACTTATGTCATGCTTAATACTTAGCGGGTGTTTTTCCTTTTATTCTTTTAAATTTTCTTTGTGAGGAATAAAGAAAAATAAGAGCGACTTATGAAAAAAATGAGTGGATAGAAAAAAAAGATAAAGAAAAAGAAAAAAAATATTTATACAAGACACCCAAGAGGGGAAGTGAAGTGTTAATTATAGTAGCTATTGAATTCCAATATTACTCTCACAAGGCTTGTGGGGATTTAATAGTTGCTCCAATCCAATATTACCTTGACGGGTTGCGGGATTGAAGATCCAAAGTCCCAAAAAGGCGGAGGATATAAATTATTGCGTGAGTTTTATTTTTCTTTCCTTAACGAGTGTGTAGCTACTTATTAATGCATGACATAAAGATCTTACATATAAAACGAATGACTTATTATTTTTGGTCGGACTTATAAATTTTGGGCGGTTTTTTGAGTAATGGATAAGATGGTTACTTAGGATTAAAACCGTGCTTCCTTATTTTGAGATTTTACATTTCTTATATTTTACGCTTTAAATAATGACAAATTTGCCCAAAAGCAATTTGCTCAAATAATAACCCGTCTTAGAGGCATAATAAGTGGGGTATAATGGTAATACAATTAATCTATATGAATGAGTTGATGCACTTTCACTTATGGATAACAATGATCTTGTTTTTAAGCTTGGTATGGGGAAAGTGAAACTTGAGGATGATAAGTGTTCATGGTGACAAAGCCCTAATCTAAGTCTTTAATTTCTTTATGAGTTATTTCAATCAAAACCATTTCAAGGAAAAATCCAAAATATATATAAATAGAATTGTTTTATTTTGCATTACATTGTAAAAATCAAAATCATGCATCATATAGTGTAGTGTAGTGTAAATGCATTCCATATTGGCCAAGGTGGATTAAGTATGAGAAAAGTGTAAATTGGTGATTTAAAATGTGGCATTGCACGAGGTCATGGCAATGATCAAGTGTAGGGGATTTAATATGAGTAAAATCTCATATATGTTATATCACAAATAACCCTAAAGCACAAAGCAAAATACCTAATTTTGATTCATAAAAGCAGTATTATGGGTATGTTTTGTTGTTTGTGCTTGTGTAGGTAAAAAGATACAATTTTGAAGCAAACAAGTGAATCAAGCCTTTATTAATGAAGAAAAGACAAAAGGAGGATGAAAAGTGACATGCCAATCAAAGTCAAAGGACCTTTCTTGACAACTTTCAAAGTTGAAGGACTAAAAGTGCAATTATGAGAAAGTCAAGAATCAAAGTCAAACTTGGTCAACTATTAAAGTCAACAAGTCAAGGGGCTTATTATGGTCAAACAAGAAGTCAAAGGGCCAAAATTGTAAAGTCTATGAAGTTTGGAGCTCAAGTTATGAATGTGCCTAAACACAAGGACTGAATTTGCCAAATTAAGGAAAAGTTATGTTTGATCCATGTGTTATTGAGACGAACCAATGAGAAGCCAAAGATTTGTATACTCGGATTGCCACCTCACTGCCAGCTGGCCACTCACAGCCGCCACCCATTGATAAACAAATCTCTACAGCACACTCCACTAGCAAATGTTTTAACCAATCATATTTGAGTAATTGGATAATGATCCGTGTAAACTCCTCTCTTCCAATTACAACATCACACGTGGCACATTCGTACTTAAACAAGCCCAGATTCGATATTAAACAAGAGTGATTTTGAGAAGAAGGTTTCCAACATCAAAAGTGCTCTAAATCACAAGACAAATTCATTCCAACCATTGAATTTAGCTGAAATCCACTCAAGAGAAAAACCCCAATTCTGTTCATCAACTTCAAAATCCAATTGGCAGATTTAGTACACGTCAAAGCTGGGGATTGGTTCCCACACGTCACTCATCCCAAACTAACTCTAGATTTCTTCTATAAATAGCCCAGATTGTATCTCATTTGTAGATTGTACTTAGTGTGTGAATTTACACACACTTATCCTTTTCTCTCAAATTTAGTTAGCATTTTAGTTAGCTACTAATCTCAAGTATCTGACAAACAATTGAGTTAGTTAGTTTAGTTGTAACAACCTTGTAACAAACATTCACCATTAATAAAGCTTCAGTTTTCATTCTTCACTATAATTCTCTTTCATACCTGCATTCTTCTACCTTCATTGTTGTTGCTTAGTTCTGTTGATCATACTTGATCAATAGAGCTTGATTGAGTGTTTTGGAAGCTTGTCAGTTGATACCAGTTCAGCCTAGTTCATTTCCTTGCCAAAAAGTTCAGAAGTATTGATGTAGTATTTTTACACCTCTTTAGGAAAAGAGAGCAAAATAGGGAAAGTATTAAGTGTCGGTTTAGGAAAACCAAGCACTAATGACCAATGAAGTTCAAGTTCGTTTCCCAAGGAGGCTAATGTGTTGTGTAGAGAAATGATTAACTTTGTGATTATATTGATTATGAGAAAAGAAAATAGAAATGGGATAAGAAGAGAATGACGGTTACGACGACGAATTAAACTAAGACCAAAAAGTCGTACACGTAAAACCGTAAAAAGTACCAAAATTAAAATTTTACCCTAAAAATTCCTAGAAAATTGTAATAAATCCTATATAATGTAATTAGAGTTTACAAAAAATCAAAAATCACCCAAACCTTTTATTTAATTAAATAATAATTTTTTAATGCTAATTAAAGCCCAAAAAATCAATTTAATTAACAAAAAGCCCAAAATGAGATTTTTTCAATTGTAAACCTCTAAAATACCTTAACTTAGTTTAAAACAATTATTGAAAATTTTAAAATTAAATAAAACAATTTAAAAACAATTAAAAACTATTTAAACTTAAAATAATTATAAAAATTAATCTAATGACAATAAAAATATTCGAAAAATTGTAAAATTCCTAACTTAATGTATTTAACCTAAGAAAAATATAAAAACTTGAAAAATCTAAATTTTAATTTTTAATAATAAAATAATAATAAAATAAATTAAAAATTCAAAATTTATAAAAAATTCTAAAAACTTGCAAAATAGCTTAATTTAACCTAATAAACAGAAAATGAACTTGAAATTACAAAAATACCCCTAATGGGGCTTCAAATGGGCCAAAGTCCAAAACAGACCCTTATTGGGCCAAAATAAGCCCAATAAGAAAAATGTTTATAAAAATGGCCCAAAAGCTCCTATCTGACTCAAAATTTGATTCTGAACACAATTTTTCAAAGGCCCAAAAGCTGAAACTGTGAAATAAGCTGGCTTATATCAAACAACTTATTCTTAATGGGCTTTTTGGTCCATTAAGCTATAAGCTGATGCCATAAGCTCAAATTAGACACACAAGCTTCTTTTGAGTTACTTAAGAATTCTGTAAAAAGAAATTTGAAAAAAGTCCAAGGAATAAGCCTGAAAATGCAATAAGCAATCTACACAAAACGACAAAATAGTCGTTTTCGAGTTCTAGGCTATCCCAAGAGCTGATATAAGTTTCAAAAGCTTTTAAATGACTTAACTAAGCTTAATCGACAAAAAGTTTTCAAATAAGTTCACTCAATAAGTTGGAATAAGCAAATGAGCACTTCTTTAAAAGTCAACTTTAAGAGTTTTCTAGCAAAAAGTCAAAGTCAAAGTCTAATAAGCTCCAGTTCAAACAAATGGGTCAAATGATGAAGATTGATCACAAAAATAAGTTGTTGGAGGTCTGGATAAGCCAATATGGCTTATTAATAAGCTAACTAAAAATTTAAACTAGTAGGGGCTAGTTTTGGTGTCTGAGCAGTGGGAAAAGTTTCCACTGCTTGACTTGTTTGACTTTTTGTCTTTAGTGAATTTTTTGGATATTCAAGTTACACAAAGGCACCCAAATGATCAGTGGATCAAGAGGAGTCAAATACAACAAAGAAATAACAATCACTAACAGCCAATTAGTATAGTTTAATCAAAACATCACCAAATATGCACCAGACATGAACAAATAAGTAGTTAAGCACTTATAAGATGTTTTAGCAAATTTCAGCCAACCAAATTGCACCAAAAGGATACACAAGCTATAATAAACTTAAATGAACAAGTTTAAATAGGTTTCATGCAATGGTTCAAAGCCTAAATCAAGAGTCAAGAAAATGAAGGTTACTGATGAACACTAACACAAGCAGATTTTACTTTGCTGATGCAATTGACCAACAAGCCAAATTCAAACACTCAGATCTATCACATATGTTGTATAAACAATGATTTAACAACTTTTAACCCTAAGCATGCATATATTCTAGATATTACCAAAATCTTAGGTCAAAAAACAGTTAAAATCAATGAGATATAGCACAATGTTTAATTCAAAGGTTTAAACCCAAAAACTTGCAGCAAATAACACTCAAACTAGTATATAGCAGATACAAAGCAATAACACAAACTTCCAACAACACAATATCAACTTATGATCTCAAACAGGTAATCCCAAACACCCTTTTAACTTTTCAAAATCAAATTTTCAAATCAAAAGTGCTATCCAAGACCACCTAAGCCCAAATAAGCACAATAACAGATGTAATATGTAGATTATAACAAGATTAAGCCACAAAATCAGCAAGAACACAAGCAACACACAAATATCACAAATATCTAAAATTTATTCAGATTTTGAGATTAAAGGTACAAACCTCATGGATGTACATCCACACCCACGAATTTTGAGCTTATGTGCTAGCAAGAACAAGCACAAGCTTCCACAATAAAGTCTGCTAAGATTCAACAAGATTAGAAGCACAATATCAAAAACAGAAAGGTGAAAAAGCCTTGATTAATGCAACTCTTGTACCCCACACTTGATTATCCCCAAGTTATAGGCTTCACCACACCTTGTTAACTCAATATCAGGATGCTATGATCAGCTTTATAGCCCAAGAAGTCCAAGGTGTACCAAGAAACTTAGCAAAATATCAAGCTTGAAGGAAAATGTGCAAACTTTTGCACACTCCTTTGAAAACAGGTTTTAAGAGCAAAGATTAGTAAACAAGTAACAATAATAATCAGGAAATAACAATGGCACTTGACTTTTCTTCTAAGATTCAAACTCATTTCATTTGAACAAAGGAAAATTCAAGAGTAAACTGAAATGTAATGAGTCCTATGCCTTTTATAGGCGTATAATGAACTAGTGAAAGCTAAAAAAAGTGAACCCTAATGCAATAGAAGTCCCAAAATGCCCTTGTGAAGTTTGAACTTTTGGAGAATCATGTGACAAACTCTTGGCTTGTGGAGCTGGCAAAGGTGAAAAGATGATCAAGGGTCCAAGTTAAGCTTAAGTTCCAAGCTATGATGTGGGGCGTTGGATGGCTGTCCATGTTTTGTCTTCTTGTTCAAAGGCGTAGCAGGGGAGGTCCCATGTGGACAAGGTGGTGATGTGGCAAGCCATTTGAAATTGGGGTTATGATTAAAACATGCTTAATCATAAATCTGGAAAGATTTATGGGTTAATTTTTGGTAAACATGAAATGCCCAATTGGGATTATGAACATGAAGAACATGTTTTTAATCTGTTTTTGGTTAAGATTAAGTTTAAAAGGTGTTTAGGCGTCAAGATTATTTAATAAATAATCCGGATTAGTGGATATGTGAGGTGGAGAAATGCTGAGCTCTGATTGGTTGTAAGGGGTGAGTGGGACACGTGTAAGATGTGGGTTGGTCTATCTATCTTTCCTTGTCTGCCCAAAATAACCCCCCCATCTTCTTTACTCCCTTCATTTGCAAATAAAAACATAAAATGTGGATTCCCTTTGTTAGCCAAGTTTCTCTTTTCACACTTTTGCCCCAAAAAGTTTTGTAAAGTATTTTCAGGGGTATTTCTTGCCATTTCTTGATTCTTGAAGGACTGATTTGGTAATTTCTTCAAGGATTATGGTCTTGACTTGTATGATTGACATTTTGGAGGACTGAAAATGACATGTCTTTATTTTTGAGGGACCATTCTTGCCAAGTCTTCAAAGTCAAGGGTCCTTTTGGTAATTTTGACATTTTCAAAGGACCAAACTTGTAATTTTTTGTAACTTGAAGTCCTTCATGGTATGTTTGACTTTGAGGAGGACTAATATTGACATTTTAGTTTTGTTGAGGGACTAAAATTGCCAATTCTTCAAAGTGGAGGGCCCTTTTGCAATATTGACAAACTTTAGGGACCAATCTTGTAATTATAAAGATACAAGGGTATAAAGTGTCAATTCTTCAATATTAGAGGACCGTTCTTCATAAATCTTCAAATCTTCAAGGGTTTTCTTGGAAAATTCTTCATTAGGGCTTGGTTCAATGTGCGGCTTCATTTCCCGTGTTCGTTTTTGCATGATTCTTGTGATCTTTTGTCATTTTCTCAATATTCATACCTAAAATACACAAGCAACAAACACAAGCATATATTTGGCCATTTTCATGATATTTTATGCATTTAAAGCCCTTTTTGGACGATGAGACTATGTATAAAAGCAGTCTCATCACTCCCCCATACTAAACCATTACCGTGCCCTCACGCAATACTAGAATAAAGTATCGTAGCACCTCCAAAGTTCATTTTTATTCACTTTTATTGAACGATAAACTAGCTATACAACTACTTGTGTTTTGGACATAATGTATGATTTTCATCGCAAAATAGGACGTTTAGGTTCATAGAAAAAGAACACGTGAATGCTTCGTTAGAAATAATTTCATCGTCCTCGATTTTCACCCCAATTCCATGCTAAGCGTGCAACGAGATCATTGTCATTATAAGTTAGTAATGCTAACACTACGCATATGCCCTAATCACGTACTTATCCTCCCATTATCCTAAGTTGTATCTCTTATATTTTATTTTGTCTTGAATGTTTCACGAGGATACATTGTTTGACTGATGCGATAATAGAGATTAGGTATAAAAATAGAGTCCTAACGGTGTAACCAAGACCATCAAATCAATAACCCCTCCTACTAGACAACGATGTCAAAAAATTAAGTCAACAAGAAGGATCGATAAACACGGTTTTCTAACGGTTTTGAACATGAGATTTACTACCAAGACTTTTATACGCCCCCTAACGGAAGGGCCTTATTATCATTGGTTTACCTCCATCTTTTATTCAAATTTGCCATGAAGCTTTTATTATGACTTCGGTCTTGCCTTGCCTTTTATTATCCACCTCATCGGTGGTTTTATTAGCCAAAGACGTATATCCTCACCCTAAGGCGAATTTTGGATCTTTAAAGCTTCAAAGATTAAGGCTTGATTCACTTTCAATTTTGCATAGATTTTTCGGCCTTGTGAGCTTCAAATTGTTTGCTTGATTTAGGTGAGCACTTGAAATCTTATTATTGGGTGAAGCTTTCGATTATTCGGGTGCCAATACTTCAAAACCGTGACGCTGGCGATACCTTAATGTCTTCCCAATTTAATTACACGGAAGCTACTAGAAAAGACTAGAAACCTAACAATCAAGACTAAACCGCTAAGTCAATATTTATTAAGCAAAAAATTTTTACAAGCGAAGGGAGAATAAGCAAACAACGAGAACACGTGAGTTTTTGAAAGAATACGAGTACTCTACATTTAGCATAGTAACTTATAATTAACCTTATCATTTCTCGTTCTCATTTAAGAGACTTAGCCTAATGTGAAGTTAAGGAATCGAAGCTAAGTGCTCAACACGCACGGTCGAGTCAAAAATTACTCTTATTCTCGCCATCGGAAAACCTACATTCGTGTCTTCAAACACTTATAAAACATGAGAAATTTTTTAAAATTTGGCCATTTTTAGCCTTATTTTGCAACAAAACGATAAACAAAAAGATAAACTTTGGAAATCTTGAAGGTTTGGCAAGGAAAGTATCTATTCACCCCCCCCCCCCCCCATACTAAAGTTAAACATTGTCCTCAATGTTTCGAGTCTAGGGGTGCAAACACCCCCATACTAGAGACGTAGTCGAATGCCTAATCTAGCATGGAAAGGGTGTAACCGTTAAATTTAAAGCCGTTTATGAAGTGTGCTATAAACCTAAGGTTAGATTATTAAAGGATATATCATAGATATTGAGAAAGTCTTCAAAGCAAACGATCGAGTGCTCCCATAAAACGAACACGAGAGGCTCCAATCGTGAAGATAATGATCATCTAAAATCCACAATTCACAAACAACCACGGAACAAAGGTTGGAAGGGCACAAATCCCCACACGTTACTACATTAGAAAGCAATAATATATACATAGGATAAGCATGGGACTCCCCCAAAAGGCACCTCGATTTTTATTACCGAGTCATGAGCTCGACTCGATCCCCTCAATACTAATTATTATTGGGGAAGGTAATTTGGTCGAGGTAGTTCAAGGATGGAACTTCCCCACCAAAGTAGTGCTTCAACCTATGTCCATTCACCTTGAAATTGGGGTCATCATTTTGAGCTAGCTCGATGGTCCCATATGAAAAAACTTGAGTCACGGTGATTGGACCGGACCAACGGGATTTCAACTTACCGGAAAATATTTTCAAACGAGAATTAAAAAGCAAAACTTGATCCCCAATGTTAAAAACCCGGTTTTTAATTTTTGAATCATGCAACTTTTTAGTCTTTTCTTTATAAATCAATGAATTTTCATAAGCAATATCCCTTAATTCATCCAATTCATTTAATTGCATTTTCCGGTGTTTTCCCGCGGTCTCCATGTCATCATTACAATGCTTTAGGTCCCAATAAGCCTTGTGTTCCAATTCAATTGGAAAATGACAATTTTTCCCATACACAAGCTTATAGGGAGTGCACCAAATTGGCGTCTTAGGAGCGGTCCTAAATGCCCATAAAGCATCATTCAACTTATCCGACCAAGATTGTCGGTTTTCCCCTACGGATCTCTCCAAGTTCCTCTTCAACGCTCGGTTTGAAACCTCGACTTGCCCACTCGTTTGTGGGTGATAAGCCGTAGAAAGCCGATGTGTAACCCCATATTTCCTTAGGACCCTTTCGAATTGGTCGTTACAAAAATGGGTTCCACGATCTCTTATGATCGCACGAGGGGTTCCAAACCGAGAAAACAAGCTTTTCAAAAACTTGAATACCACACGAGCATCATTGGTGGGCAAAGCCTTAGCTTCCACCCACTTAGTAAGGTAGTCAACCGCGACAAGGATGTACTTATTACCACGAGATGATGGGAACGGCTCCATAAAGTCAATGCCCCAAACGTCAAAGATCTCACACACTTGGATGATGTTTTGTGGCATTTCATCTTTTTGTGAGACTTTTCCAGGTCGTTGGCATGAGTCACACGACTTCACAAGCTCATGTGCATCTCGGTAAATAGTAGGCCAAAAGAAACCGGAATCAAAGACCTTCTTAGCCGTGAGATTAGCACCGTGGTGACCACCCGTGGGTCCCTCGTGACAAGCTCTAAGGATGTTAGAAGCTTCGGTACCAAATACACAACGTCGAATAATTTGATCCGCACAAGTTCGAAACAAATAAGGGTCGTTCCAAAAGTAGAACTTGACGTCACGGAAGAATTTTCGTTTTTCTTGATTCGTCATACCCTTAATGATGAAGTTGCCCGCATGGTAATTTGCGAAGTCCGTAAACCATGGGGTGGAAGGATCAAGCTTAGAACTCACTACACCAAGTGTCTCGAGCGGAAATGTTTCGGTGATTTCCTTGGGCTCGTAAACACTTTGGTGAGGATCTTCCAAACGAGAAAGATGATCGGCCGCTAGATTCTCGGCTCCTTTTTTGTCAACAATTTTGTGATAAAATTCTTGAAGGAGGAGAATCCAACGAAGTAATCTCGGCTTTGCATCTTGTTTAGCCATAAGATACTTGATAGCCGAATGATCCGTATGCACTATGCATTTCGTCAAGACGAGATAAGGTCAGAATTTCTCAAATGCATATACCACGGCAAGGAACTCCTTTTCCGTTGTAGTGTATTTTAGTTGAGCCTCGGTCATCGTCTTGCTAGCATAGTGAATAGGCAAGAAGTGCTTTTCATGACGTAGCCCCAATACGGCCCCAATAGCATAGTCACTAACATCACACATGAGCTCAAAGGGGAGGTTCCAATTGGGAGCAACAAGATTGGGAGCTTCGGTAAGTTTCCTCTTAAGGATTTCAAAGGCTCGTACACAATCTTCGTCAAAGACAAAACATGCCTCTTTTTCAAGGAGATGTGTAATAGGTCGAGAGATCTTTGAAAAATCCTTGATGAATCGACGATAAAAGCCCGCGTGGCCTAGGAAACTCCTAACTCCCTTTACGGTTTTGGGATGAGGTAATTTGGCGATGACGTCTACCTTAGCTTGATCTACATCAATCCCCGCTTTCGAAACCTTGTGCCCTAAGACGATTCCACTTTTTACCATAAAATGACATTTTTCCCAATTAAGCACAGGCTGGTTTCCTCACAACGTTTCAACATTCTCTCAAGATTCGACTAACACGAAGTGAACGAATTACCAAACACAGAAAAGTCATCCATGAAGACTTCCATGGTCTTCTCGATCATATCATGAAAATTAGCCATCATGCACCTTTGAAAGGTTCCCGGTGCATTGCAAAGTCAGAATGGCATTCTACGATAGGCAAACGTTCCATATGGACACGTAAACGTAGTTTTTTCTTGATCACGAGGATCGATGGGGATTTGGAAGTAACCGAAAAAACATCTAAAAAGCAATATAAATCGTTTCCCGCGAGACGCTCCAACATTTGGTCCATGAAGGGCAAGGGAAAATGGTCTTTCCGAGTGGCGTCATTCAACTTACGATAGTCAATGCACACTCTCCATCCGGTCACGAGTCTAGCGGGAATTAACTCGTTGGCGTCGTTTGGCACAACGGTCATTCCTCCCTTCTTAGGGACACAATGAATAGGACTCACCCAAGGGCTTTCGGAAATAGGGTAAATCATTCCCGCGTCAAGGAGTTTTAGGACTTCCTTTTTGATGACGTCGTGAATTTTGGGGTTCACCCTCCTTTGACATTGGATTGCGGGCTTGTAATCCTCCTCCATTAAGATTTTGTGGGTACAAAATTTGGGATCGATCCCCTTAATGTCGGATAACTTCCACGCAATTTCCCTTTGTGATCCTTAAGAACATCGACAAGTGCGGTTTTTTCATCATCCGAAAGTTCTTTCGCAATAATAACCGGCAACTTGTCACCCTCCTCCAAAAAGACATATTCGAGATGAGGAGGTAAATCTTTCAACTTGAGGATAGGTGGTTCCTCAATTGAAGATTTGGGCTCGATACTCATAACCTCCTCGGGTGGAGGAAATGGGAAATCGTTAATAAAATCCTTGATAATCGAGAAGTCCTCATCATTGTCGAGGTCTTCGTTACAAATACGTGGAACATCGAATTCTTCCGACGTAAAACCACCCCCTTCAAATGGAGTGAAGGTTAGTGTCGAGTTATCAAGAATGGGATCTAACATAGTGGGATTGCCACGATTTTCATCATCACCAAAACCTAGAACTTCTTGTGAAAATTCCTCGCAAACAACATCAATCATATCAACGAGGTTTATGGTTGCAACAGAATAAACATGATAAATTTGAGAGTTTTAAGTTGTGTTTATAACAAGTTCCTCGTCGTTGAAACGTAAGGTGATCTTTCTAGCATGAACATCAATCAAAGCCATAGACGTATCTAAAAACGAACGACCTAAAATGAGAGGAACTTGAGGATCCGTGGGAATATCGACAACGATAAAGTCTACCGGATAATAGAACTTTCCCACTTTCACAAAAACATCTTCCACCAATCCACATGCGGGAATCGTGGAGTGGTCGGCCAACTCGATAGACATTAGTGAAGGAGTAAGATTAGGAAGATTGAGAGACTTAAAGATTGCAAGTGGCATCAAGTTAATGCTAGCACCAAGATCGGCCAAGGCATAACATTCTTCCATATCTAGGATTGCACATGGAATCAAGAATTTACCAGGATCACCGACTTTTTGAGGTATGCGATTAAGATAAACCGATGAACAACTAGACAATTGATGCAATTTCTCCTTGTTGTTCAACATACTCTTAAAGTTAGCGGCAAATCGAGGCATCATGACCAAAGCATCGGCGAAACTCACATTAAAGTGCAAACCACGAAACATTTTCATAAAAAGCTCAAATTGGTAGTTGTCGCGCTCTTGACGTTTCTCCTTTCTAAGTCTCGATGGATAGGGCAAAGGTGGTGTGGGCTGAGGCATAGGCATAGCCTTTGGAATCTCGGGTTCCAATGTTGGTAATGGGTCAACCGTAGGTGTGGCATGAGTGTTACTTCGTGGGATTGGGACATGCTCCTTTTCGACCACAACCTCGGGTTCTTCCTCAATTGCTTCCTCCGTAGGAGCAAATGGTTGAGGAGTCGGTTCCTTAAGTGTCTTACCACTACATGTGGTAATCACTTTCATCTCACCCTTAGGGTTAGATATGGTGTTGCTAGGAAGACTACTCGAAGACGGTTTGCACATAATTGCCTCAAACATAGATGAAATTTTATCCTCAAACATGGATTGCCTCTTTTCGGCCTTAATCATTTCTTGTTTAATTTCATGTTGCCCTTGTTCTATTTTTTGTTTGTTTTGTTGTAACCTAGTTACATTACCTTCCATTTTGTTTGTATGGATTTTAAGCTCATTTGCTAACTCATTTTTCAACTCTTTCTTCAAGTCGGTCTTAAACTCGGATCTTAGGATAATGATTTCTCTTTGAATGTTGTCAAACCTAGCATCGTTTCCATTAGCGTATTCAATAAATTCATTTGGAAGATCTTTAAATGTTTGTAAACTCTTGTTGTTGTTCTGAAAATCACTTTGATTTTTGTTTGAAACTTGATTATTATCCCCTTGATTACCATAGTCCTTTGTTGTAATTGTTTTTTTAAACCAACTTGATTGTTTCTATAGTTGTTGTTAGCATTTTGATTTGAAGCAAAACCCGGTGGAGTCAATTGATTAGAGCGGGTAACTTGACCGTTTTGGTTGTAAGTTCACGTGGCCACGTAGGCACTCGAAGTGTTACCACTGTTGGTAATGCACTCAGAGAAATCATGACCTCCACCACAATACATACATGAAGCCTCAACCGCTTTAGCCGTAGCGGGAGCATTTGGTTCCCCAACTTTGAATTCAATTAAAAGTCCTTTAAGCTTATCAAAGATTTTGTTTTCCATGTTCGCCTCAATTTGGCAAGAATCGATAGTATTAGATAAAGAAGGTGAAGCCGAAGACGAAGGCTTACGAACACAAGACGTGCTACAAGGACTATACATCTTAGATCTATTCTCAATTATCACCAAAGCTTCCTCAACCGTTTTACACAAAAAAATTACCACCCGCGGCGGCATTAAGATAATCTCTTTCATGATCATTAAGTCCATTGTAAAACGTGTCAATTTGATGCAAATCGGAAAAACCGTGATGAGGACACTCATGTAACATTTCCTTAAACCTATTCCAAGCCGTTGAAAAACTCTCATTAAATTCTTGTGAAAATTTTCAAATCTCGTTTTTCAAATGCGTAGTCTTAGAGGGCGGAAAAAATTGGTTCACAAACTTAGAAACGAGATCCTTCCACGTCAATATAGAATTGGGTGGCAATTTCTCTAACCAAATTTTAGCGGGCCCCGCTAAGGAATACGGAAAAAGCATCATGTTAATCGAGTCATTAGCAACATCCTTAAATTTTCAAGTGGCGGTAAGACGATTGAATTGGCGGATATGGTTGTGCGGGTTGTCCTTTTCATCACCACGGTATTTGTTGTTTTGTATCATCGACAAGAAACCCGTTTTCACTTCAAAATTCTCCGCAAGGATAACGGGAATTACAATAGCCTCTCCATAACCCTCCGTGGGTGCTTGAAGTAACTCCATCATAGTACGATTCGCCATGGTTGGTTCCTCTCTTACAATGGGTTCGTCAATAGGAGATTCCACGCTAGAAAGATTAGGAGTAGGTGTTGACTCCTTTCGGTTTCTTCGTTTACGTGCACGTCTTGCTTGGTTGCGGGTTTGCATAAACGTCACGTACAACGAGGGGATGAGCAAAGAAGATTCCTTTTGGTGTTTTGTATTTTTCCAATTTTTTCGTGGTTTTTGATTGTTTTTACTTTTTTTGGATTTTTGTGATTGTATTAAGTAGACCAAAATCTACAAATCTCCTCCTTAATCAAATCTCTTGATTAAAGAAGCCTCAAGGAATGAAAACGATCACGTGAAGTGAACGCCTTCGATGACTTTAGAACGTTGGTGGAACACCAAAACGTTCAAGATGGTTTAATCAAATGAAACCAAGAAAGTATATATGATACTTAATAATACTTTGGGCGGCAAAACCCTCGATTAGATTTCAAAATGAAATACTCACAAGCAAGCGGGGAAACGAGGCGACGCGAAGCACTTAAGAGCCTTTTTCCTTAGGGTATATTTTATAATACCCGCCTTATACCCACCATATAGTTTGTATTTTTCAAAATCGAGCTTCACGAAATTATTTATCTATTTTTTTCCTTTTCTTTCTTGTTTGAGATTCGAATACAATGGTTGGGTAATGACCTCCCATGTAAAGGTTGTGTTTTCACACTTTTGGAGTATTTGTGAATTTATTGTTCTACGTATACAATATATTAATAGTATTTACACAAAAAACGAAAAACCGATAATACGTATTAGCAGAGTGCTACTAATACCATAGATATTATGGCTATATATAAAAACAACAATTTCCAAATCTAAACACAACACGCCTCCCCGGCAGCGACGCTAAAATTGATGTAGTATTTTTACACCTCATTAGGAAAAGAGAGCAAAATAGGGAAAGTATTAAGTGTCGGTTTAGGAACACCAAGAACTAATGACCAATGAAGTTCAAGTTCGTTTCCCAAGGAGGATAGTGTGTTGTGTAGAGAAATGATTAACTTTGTGATTATACTGATTATGAGAAAAGAAAATAGAAATGGAATAAGAAGAGAATGACGGTTACGATGACGAATTAAACTAAGACGAAAAAGTCGTACACGTAAAACCGTAAAAAGTACCAAAATTAAAAATTTACCCTAAAAATTCCTAGAAATAGAGTTTACAAAAAATCAAAAATCACCCAAACCTTTTATTTAATTAAATAATAATTTTTTAGTGCTAATTAAAGCTCAAAAATCAATTTAATTAACAAAAAGCCCAAAATGAGATTTTTCAATTGTAAACCTCTAAAATACCCTAACTTAATTTAAAATTATTTTTGAAAATTTTAAAATTAATTAAAAACTATTTAAACTTAAAATAATTATAAAAATTAATCTAAGGACAATAAAAGTATTATAAAAATTGTAAAATTCCTAACTTAATGTATTTAACCTAAGAAAAATATAAAAACTTGAAAAATCGAAATTTTAATTTTTAGTAATAAAATAATAATAAAATAATATTAAAAATCCAAAATTTATAAAAAGTTCTAAAAACTTGCAGACAAGCTTAATTTAACCTAAATAAACAGAAAATAAACTTGAAATTACAAAAATACCCCTAATGGGCGTTCAAATGGGCCAAAGTCCAAAACAGACCCTTATTGGGCCAAAATAAGCCCAATAAGAAAAATGTTTATAAAAATGGCCCAAAAGCTCCTATCTGACTCAAAATCTGATTCTGGACACAATTTTTCAAAGGCCCAAAAGCTGAAAATGTGAAATAAGCTGGCTTATATCAAACAGCTTATTCTTAATGGGCTTTTTGGCCCATTAAGCTATAAGCTGATGCCATAAGCTCAAATTAGACACACAAGCTTCTTTCGAGTTACTTAAGACTTTTGTAAAAAGAAATTTGAAGAAAGTCCAAGGAATAAGCCTGAAAATGTAATAAGCAATCTACACAAAACAACAAAATAGTCGTTTTCGAGTTCTAGGCTATCCCAAGAGCTGATTCAAGTTTCAAAAGCTTTTAAATGACTTAACTAAGCTTAATCAACAAAAAGTTTTCAAATAAGTTTACTCAGTAAGCTGGAATAACCAAATAAGCACTTCTTTAAAAGTCAACTTTAAGAGTTTTCTAGCAAAAAGTCAAAGTCAAAGTCTAATAAGCTCCAGTTCAAACAAATGGGTCAAATGATGAAGATTGATCACAAAAAATAAGTTGTTGCAGGTCTGGATAAGCCAATATGGCTTATTAATAAGCTAACTAAAAATTAATACTAGCAGGGGCTAGTTTTGGTGTCTGAGCAGTGGGAAAAGTTTCCACTGCTTGACTTGTTTGACTTTTTGTCTTTAGTGACTTTTTTGGATATTCAAGTTACACAAAGGCACCCAAATGATTAGTAGATCAAGAGGATTCAAATACAACAAAGAAATCACAATCACTAACAGCCAATTAGTACAGTTTAATCAAAACATCACCAGATATGCACCAGACATGAACAAATAAGTAGTTAAGCACTTATAAGTTGTTTTAGCAAATTTCAGCCAACCAAATTGCACCAAAAGCATACACAAGCTATAATAAACTTAATTGAACAAGTTTAAACAGGTTTCATACAATGGTCAAAGCCTAAATCAAGATTCAAGCAAATGAAGGTTACTGATGAACACTAACACAAGCAGATTTTACTTTGCTGATGCAATTGACAAACAAGCCAAATTCAAACACTCAGATCTATCACATATGTTGTATAAACAATGATTTAACAACTTTTAGCCCTAAGCATGCATATATTCTAGATATTACCAAAATCTTAGTTCAAAACAGTTAAAATCAATGAGATATAGCATAATGTTTAATTCAAAGGTTTAAACCCAAAAACTTGCAGCAAATAGCACTCAAACAAGTATATAGCAGATACAAAGAAATAACACAAACTTCCAACAACACAATATCAACTTATGATCTCAAACAGGTAATCCCAAACACCATCTTAACTTTTCAAAATCAAATTTTCAAATCAAAAGTGTTATCCAAGACCACCCAATCCCAAATAAGCACAATAACAGATTTAATATGCAGATTAGAACAAGATTAAGCCACAAAATCAGCAAGAACACAAGCAACACACAAATATCACAAATATCCAAAATTTATTCAGATTTTGAGATTAAGGGTGCAAACCTCATGGATGTACATCCACACCCACGAATTTTGAGCTTATGTGCTAGCAAGAACAAGCACAAGCTTCCATAATAAAGCCTGTTAAGATTCAACAAGATTAGAAGCACAATATCAAAAACAGAATGGTAAAAAGCCTTGATTAATGTAACTCTTGTACCCCACACTTGATTATCCCCAAGTTATAGGCTTCACCACACCTTGATAACTCAATATCAGGATGCTATGATCAGCTTTATAGCCCAAGAATTCCAAGGTGTACCAAGAATCTTAGCAAAATATCAAGCTTGAAGGAAAATGTGCAAACTTTTGCACACTCCTTTGAAAACAGGTTTTAAGAGCAAAGATTAGTAAACAAGTAACAATAATAATTAAATAACAATGGCACTTGACTTTTCTTCAAAGATTCAAACTCATTTCATTAAACTGAATATGGATTTACATAACTTTGAACAAAGGAAAATTCAAGAGTAAACTGAAATGTAATGAGTCCTATGCCTTTTATAGGCGTACAATGAAATAGTGCAAGCTAAAAAACCTGAACCCTAATGCAGTATAAGTCCTAAAATGCCCTTGTGAAGTTTGAACTTTTGGAGAATCATGTGACAAATTCTTGGCTTGTTGTGGAGCTGGCAAAGGTGAAAAGATGATCAAGGGTCCAAGTTAAGCTTAAGTTCCAAGCTATGATGTGGGGCGTTGGATGGCTGTCCAAGTTTTGTCTTCTTGTTCAAAGGCGTAACAGGGGAGGTCCCATGTGGACAAGGTGGTGATGTGGCAAGCCATTTGAAAGTGGGGTTATGATTAAAACATGCTTAATCATAAATCTGGAAAGATTTAGGGGTTAATTTTTGGTAAACATGAAATGCCCAATTGGGATTATGAACATGAAGAACAGGTTTATAATCTGTTTTTGGTTAAGATTAAGTTTAAAAAGGTGTTTAGGCGCCAAGATTATTTAATAAATAATCCGGATTAGTGGATAGGTGAGGTGGAGAAATGGTGAGCTCTGATTGGTTGTAAGGGGTGAGTGGGACACGTGTAAGATGTGGGTTGGTCTATGTATCTTTCCTTGTCTGCTCAAAATAACCCCCCCCCCCCCCATCTTCTATACTCCTTTCATTTGCAAATAAATACATAAAAACCGGATTCCCTTTGTTAGCCAAGTTTCTCTTTTTACACTTTTGCCCCAAAAAGTTTTGTAAAGTAATTTCAGGGGTATTTCTTGCCATTTCTTGATTCTTGAAGGACTGATTTGGTATTTTCTTCAAAGATTATAGTCTTGACTTGTATGATTGAAATTTTAGAGGACTGAAAATGACAAGTCTTCATTTTTTAGGGACCTTTCTTGCCAAGTCTTCAAAGTCAAGGGTCCTTTTGGTAATTTTGACATTTTCAAAGGACCAAACTTGTAATTTTTTGTAGCTTAAAGTCCTTCATGGTATGTTTGACTTTGAGGAGGATTAATATTGACATTTTAGTTTTGTTGGGGGACTAAAATTGCCAATTCTTCAAAGTGGAGGGCCCTTTTTGCAATATTGACAAACTTTAAGGACCAATCTTGTAATTATGAAGATACAAGGGTATAAAGTGTCAATTCTTCAATATTGGAGGACCCTTCTTCTTAAATCTTCAAATCTTCAAGGGTTTTCTTGGAAAATTCTTCATTAGGGCTTGGTTCAATGTGCGGCTTCATTTCCCGTGTTCGTTTTTGCATGATTCTTGTGATCTTTTGTCATTTTCTCAATATCCGTACCTAAAATACACAAGCAACAAACACAAGCATATATTTGGCCATTTTCATGATATTTTATGCATTTAAAGCCCTTTTTAGACGATGAGACTATGTATAAAAGCAGACTCATCAAGTATATAGGGGTGATCAGTTCTAGATGATGATCATGATTTGATGGTTAACGGTGGTTGATCATTGGTATTTTTGTTGATATTAGTTGGCTCAACGCCTAACTACTCCACCAGAGGAGGCTTCATAGCTACCAAGTTTAACTGATGAATTGTGACTGTTTTGGTGTTCATTGTGTGTGATTGATATGTTTTCATAGTTGTTAGTTGATTACTTAGTTCCTATATCAGTTCTAGTTAGCTTAATTGGCTTTTCATCAGCTTAAATTTCATCAGTTAGCCTTATTGTGTTCTTTAGTGTAATCTTGGTGTTTCTTTGTTGATTTTTGGTTCAATTGAGTTACTAAACAAGTATTGATAAGTCATTCATAATTTCATAAACTTTAGACCAAAAAGTCTTTAGAAAAGTTTTCATCACAATGATAGTAGTAAAATTCGTACTTACTTTAGGAAAAGCAAGTAAAAATGGGAAGTATTAAACTCGACGATTTAGGAAAACCGAAGAATCGAATAAGTGTGAGTTTGTTCTCGAAGGAGGTGTGTGAATTAAGTGCCAATTATATAAAATCAAAGTTTGGATTAGTGTCGTTTTTGGTTTAGAAGAGAGAAAATTAAAGACGAGCTACGACTACGATTACCCTACGACGTATGACGTAAAACGCGAACGTAAATACGTAAAACGTGACAAATTTAAAAATTAAAGCTAAAGAATAATTAAAAGTGAAAACTAAGTCTAAAATAATATAGATAAGAATAAAAATTCAATAAATAAATTTTAAAACCTTTTATAAATTAAATATTCAATTTTTAATGCTAATTAAAGCCCTAAAATTAAATATAATTAAGAAAAAGCCCAAAATATTATTTTATTAAACTAATATCTCACTTATATTATTTAAAAACTAAAAAGTATTTTTCTTAATTTTTATCAAGTGTTTAATTTTAAAACACTAAAAACAATTTTTAAACTAAAATAATGATTAAAAATAATAAAATAATGCTAAAATTAATTTAATTTTTCAAAAATCCTATTTTATATTACTAAACAGTATAAAAATTAAAAAGTTTGAAGAAAGTAATTTTTCTCACTAAAAGACAAAATATTTTAATTTAAAACCTAATTAAACTAAAATTAAATCCAAAAAATAAAGAAAAAGAGTTAACATTAAACTTTTTTAAACTAAAAATCTTATAATATTTTTTGAATCTAAGTAAATTTTTAAAATTGAAAAATATCAAAATTTTGCACTAAAAGACAAAAGACAGAATAATTAAAACTGAATTTAATCTAAAAAATAATAAATGAACAGAAAAATAAAATAAAACTTAATGAAAAATCATAAAATAAATAAACAAAATAAGGAAAAATGAAAAATATGGAAAAAGCTTAAAATAAGCCACAAAAGACAAAAATCTATCTAAACTGATGTTGACTGGTGGGCTGTTTTTTCCTTTAGCACCAGTAGTGGCAAGAAATGTGCAAGCAGTGGGAAGATTGTTCCCACTGACCTAACAGAAAAACAGGTCTGGATGCTTTTTTGCTTGTAAAAACTTTGTTCTTGGGTTTTACTTGGAACCATAGGCACCCCCACAACCAGTTGGTTTGTGAGGAGTCAAGAAGACAATAAAAACACAAGGTCCAAAGCAAATAAATCACAAAAAGGGCTAAATTACAGTTACTATGGTGCTTGTAAGGGTCTATGAGTGTTTGCTGACAAACTTGGCAACAAAATGAACTTCAAACTACCATAATAACCTCAAAACACAACCAAATCTCAACCAAACAGATAACAATCCTAGATGTAACCTAATCCTAACAGTTGAACAAGATTTGATGGTCAGAAACTAATAAACCAACTGATATTAGGCCTGCTAATTTGTTTCTACTTGTTTTAACCAAAATAACATGCAAAATTCTATAAAACTCTACCAATCTAATAACCAAGCACTGAATATACCTACTATTAGATTGGAGAGCATGTTTAGACGGATAAAACCCAAACTAGTGTCACCCTAGATTAGTAAAATAGCAGACCTAAACACCCCTTATAAAACTGAAATCAAACTTAACAAGGACTTTTAAAGCAAAATTGAACCAAACTCTATGATAAGCTATTAAACATGCATAAGATCATCAATAAACACATATTCATCAAGAAATCAACAACCACAGGCATTAAAAGGCAGATTCATATAAAACAAAAAAAACTAAAATATTTAAGAGGGTTCAAGCCCCTAACCTTAGGTTGATGCTGTAGAAAAGTGATAATCTTATAACTAATCAAGAGGGTTGTTGTTATTCTAGAGAGAGAAACTAGAGAGAGAAAGAAATAAACTTGTATTAATGTGTGAAATCAAATAAACAACCAACACCCCTTCCATGGTGGAAAGGGGTTTATATACCCAATTCCTTAAGTGGACTTGGGCCTCCGGCCCATGAACATGCTCATGGGTCGGGCTAAACATAAATATTACTTAAACAATACTACGAGCCTATAACTATATTGTTGGAGTGACCGAGACTTTCTTTATACGAAAAACGTATTTCCAACAACCTCCCCCAAAGGGAGGTCACTCCAAATTTACAAAGTCCTAATCTAGCATGTTAGATCTTGTTCTTGAGCTCGTAGTCCACTTTCTCTTTTCTTCTTTAACTTTTCTTCCTTTTGTGAATATGTGTTGAATAACATCAGGCTTTTGCTTGGAACATGTTCTTTTGGCCTTTCACGTGCAATCTTTGTCTTCTTGTGATATTTGCCTCTTCGTGACTTCATGTCCCACATACCTACCCTTTGTTGAATTCTTGAAAGTTTCAGAGTCGATACAGCGGAAGACTTTTAGGTCAGACTTTCTTGAATTTTCTGAAATATTTGATGCAGAAAGAATAAGTATGTGAGAACGACTTCAACTGGTACACCGCAACGCCACCGTCTTCAAATGCAGCAACATAATAAGACACGAATAAAATGGCTTTGACATTTTATTCTGATTCGGTAGCATTTTACCTCCGGTCGTGAAGATCGTTGGACGATAATAAATATCGTACTTGTGACAGGTAGCTCTAATTAAAGATCTCCTTGACAAGATTTCGCGGGTAAACCCGTTCTCTTTATTCGACCGTCTAAAGCTGACTGCGAACATAAAGAGTGAATCATTTGGATTAAAAAACCCATATGATTAAAGCCATCAATTCATGAAACCTGGAACAAGTGAATTTCAATTAAGATTTTCACCATCGTTTCTTTGCAGTTATCACGAGCTAGATTAAAATAGAATCTTGCTAGTCACCTAGCAAGTGCTGTTTGATGTTAACACTAGAAGGATTTCCACTCGTCACTGTGAACACTAAAGAGTGTCACTCTGAGTGTTCTGGCAAGATCATACGATAATGCGTAGAGGCCTGGAACGAGTTTAAGTTCAATTAAGAATTAAACTACTGTTTCTTTCCAGTTTTCACAAGATTGGTTCTTAAAGAACCGCACGTGTCACCTACCATGAGCTTGTTTGATGTTGGCTCAAGCAGGATTTCCATCTTCATTGTAGTACTTGCGTATTACTCGGATGTTCTGGCAATATTACAAGAATATTGCGTAGGACTCATAAAGATCTCTTACTTTTCACAGTGTGTGAAGAAGCAAGAAATAAATGGAAAGTGTCCTAATGAGACTTTTGATAATCTCATGGCTCTAGACTCGATAGTGCGTTTTGATTTAGTGAGCGATGGCTGGAGAGGATTGCCACCTATTCAATATCGGTCTATTCGGAGTGAATAAAATAATAGATAACGTATTGAGCTCCGTGTGATTAAAACAAACATCTTTTGAGAGATATTTGAGTTAGCTGGGAGGGGTTGTGCATGACATCACTGGGTCCATGATATCTTGTCTTCAATATTGAGAATCATTTAAAAATGATCCCAATAATAGATGTGTTGACCCGGTTTCTGTCCTAAGTTATAAGGAGGGCTTCTCTCTTTACACCCTTTATCTTTACATTTCTTTTTCATTCTTCAACCCCTTTAGTACTTACCAATACATCATCACTTGCACCTTGTTGTGATTGTTCCAGTGCTAGCATCAGTAATTAGTCGGTACTCTGCTACGTTCACAATCATCTCCAATTTTCCTAGGACTTCTAATTCTATCTAGGGAATTATCCGTGGGAAGATTCCATCGGTTCTGATGAATCATTGCACTAATACCTAATCCTACCACCCTTTTGTCACCATATCCGTCGTGAATTAAGTGTGTTTTGGGTAACTATTGTCACCATGAAAAATCCTTGAAAATCACTTAAAGCACTTGTGATATTATAATGAAAGTTTTTGTGCCTTAAGTGTTTTGTTCATAAAAAACGCTCCCCCTTAACATGTGCATTACACATATTAAGTTGGTTTATCTTTTAAGTCTTTTTCATTTATTTTAGCCAAATATCATTAAGTCTCCTTAATCCCATTTTCTCCCCTTATCCAAAATGTTAACCATTAATATTTGGGATATTGAATGGATTAACAGGTCTTTGGGTAAAAATGAAATCAATCTATGGCCATAGAACATTTTAATTCTCCCCCTCAAGTTAATGAGGGTTAGTTGTAATGCTTGGGTATGATAGATTTTGAAAGATTTATAATCTCGTGAGAAATTCTTGAAACATTATCATACTTCCACACTACAACAAGCCACAAAAGCACAATATTCACAATATTTACATATTCACAAAAAAGTATATGGAGTGAACCTGATATAGTACGACCCATTTAAATGGATCGTTCCATGAAATTGTGGTGCGCTCCATATGGTCTTCCACCAACGAATCATTCTAAGCTTCTTATAAGACGTCTTTCCCTCAGCTTCTCATCAATCTTCTTGATCGTATAGGTAGCACTCTGTTGATATACCTTGTCCCAATCTACAGTGACCTCTGGAAGTCTTATACTTGTTGAGATGCACCAACTTGTCCCGAATATGGGTGAGAGTCCCGTCACTAAATTTGTTGATCTCTGGAATTCTCAGGAACTTCATAAGACCACGGCCATTCAGGTAGAAAATGCCAGGCATCGGGTCAGTGGTGCTGGTGTAAGGAGATTTGTCGGTATGCCTCTGGAAGACTTTAGTACGTAGTTTTGAAAGGTTGAGCTTCCTTTGATAACTTTCTACTCCAAGTTGCAGATCTTCAACTCTTTTCTTGATGACAACTCGACGTGTGTACATTCGAGAGCTGAATTCAGGGAAATTAGTTCTTCAGACGTCAAGTGTCTGAGGGCGTTGTGAGTTAGCAAAAGCAGCATGTCTTCAATGTCCTCGAGACGAAGAAGTGGAAAATCTCCTTCTTGGATAGTGTAGACTTTTTCATCTTCTCTAATGAGTCTGATCTCTGTCAAATATTGATAGCCTATTTTGGGTTCAATCCTAATTCCTTGGATGCTTTTGATTCGAATTAGAGAGAAGACTTGAGAGCCTGAGTTGTGCACACATGCATAGTTGTAGGCGCGTCTCACACGCTCATCCCAATGTGAAGCACCCAATTCTGCATATCGATCATATTCAGGATATTTTTGTGGAACCTAGAGACAATTAACTTTTTCTTATAACCAAGGTATCAAATCCCAAGTTGCAGCCTTTACCAATGTTAAGGAAGTTGCATACTTGTTTGCTCCCTTGACCAAGTATTTGAGATCCTCACTGGCAAAGAATTCAAGTGCAATTTGATCATCATCTGCAGATGTAGTAGGAGGAGGTTTTTCAGGCGCATGAAGACCGTCCATTTGAGTTGTTCTCAACGCTTTCAGAAGTTCATTTGCGTTGTACTCGTATTCCGCACTGCTGAGCTTGGATCTAACACGAAGGTTGGGATTTTTGAGTCCTCTCACAACCATTGCTTGAGTTACGTTAGACCCATAGTTGTACTCCAAGAATCTTGAAAAATCTATTGGATTGCTTAGGATTTGAGAGAATTCAGCTTCATCAGCCTTTGTCAGTGGTCGAAGTGCAGTAGCGTTGGACACCCAAGGTTGTACGGGTGCATTTTCATCTTCCTCGAGTGTATCCACCCATGCTGGTTCACTTACTTTAGAATATCAGGAACGGTAGTAGAGACAGGAACATCAACAACAGGTAATGCTACTGCTTCAGCTTCAGTGTCTGGTATGTCTTGGACTGGATCAGAGGCTGGGATATCTAGTACAGGTTGATCGGGTTCTATCAGTTGTTGTTGCACTAAAGGTGTAGTAACTGAAGAAACTAGGGCAGATGTGGTTGCAGGAGCGGTTGTGGTTGGAGTATTTGATGAGGCTGTATTAGCATCTACATCATGAAACTTCTTGGTGCGTTTGCCTTGGTGAGGTGGAGGTTTTGAAGTCGATTTTCCCTTGGTAACATCATCTTTGTGAGATTTGTCACCTTTTGACTTGTCTTGCTTATCTCCATCCTTTTTCCCTGTATCATCGTCCCCTTCTTTTTGATCATCATCATTTTTGCCGTCACCATCACCATTATCATCACCATCACTGTGTTTAGCACTTTCTTCTTCGTCATTAGTACTTTCTTCGTCATCAGTACCTCGTTCTTCATCACTCCCTCCTTTGTCATCACTACATTTGTCTTCATCACTCCCTCCTTTGTCATCACTACCTTTGTCGTCATCACCCTTGTCATCATCATCATTTTCATCAGCAGCATCATCGTCATCATTGTCGGATTCATCTTCTTCTTCATTTAAGATATCATAGGGAACTATAGAACCATGTTTCTCGAATATCTTAGTATCTTCATCTATAGCCGTTTTAAGAGCTTTGTGAAGGATCTTTTGAGCTTTGGTTTTGTTGTAGGACCCGACTTAAATCATCCGAGCATGTAAGATTTTCTTTAACTCATAATCCGTGAACCTTTGAGCCATGAGAAAATCTGACTTCTAAGCGTCAGAAGACTTGATCATGACGTTGCTTGCAGCAATTTGTTTCAACTCGTCGCACAGATTGTCAACAGATTCCTTAACCTTTTCATCAAGTGATTGAACAAATGATCCATTAGCTTCGGCAAGAACCTCTTTCTCAGCTCGGTACTTCTTTTTGAGTTCTCAAAGACGTCTGAACGTTGCTTCGTTTTTGGCGGTTTCCTTTGCTTTGACGTGAGCTAGTTCTTCTACATGTAGTTTGCGAGATAATTCTAACTCTTCTTGGAATTTAGAAATGGCGTCTTCTTGAGCTTTTCTTGTGGATTCTTCACCTTGTTATCTACGAGCTAACTCTTATTTAATCCAAACCATCTCTTCTTGTTGAGCTGTCAATAGTTGTTCTATCTTAATCATGAACATTGCTGGTAATGATGGAATCAACGATATCGGTGCAGCTGTGAGTGTAGGAGCAATGGTCATGGAAGTGCTTGAAAGTGAAGTGGAGAGAGGTCAACTTGGTAGAGTTAGAGGAAGTTGAATTGACGTAGGTGGGGTCACTGTAATAACTGGTGGAGGTAGAGTTAAAACTGATGGAGGCACTATAGAAACTGGTAGAGGTACTGTAGAAACTTGTAGAGGCACTATAGAAAGTGGTAAAGACACTGTAGAAACTGGTGGAGTCACTATAGAAACTTGTAGAGGCACTGTAGAAAGCGGTAAAGACACTGTAGAAACTGGTGGAGGCACTGTAGAAACTGGTGGAGGCATTATAGTAACTGGTAGAGACACTGTAGAACTTATGAATTTGGTAGTCTCGACAAATATTGTCGTATCAGTAGACCCGGTAACGTCCATGTTCTTCAATCCGTCATGAGGTTGTTGTTCATCATCAACATCATCAGCAGTTTGGGCAGATTTGTCAAGACGAGGTATATGCTCATCAGGTTTCCCAAATTGAGCAATATCAGAAGGTAGTATGGTTTCCTTTTCTTTCATACCAGAACCACTACCCCCAGTGTCTTTCTTACTTTGCATGATAGCTTTCTTTACATTTCGTCTTTTAGTTTTGCGAAGTAGTTCTTCTTTATTAATATCTTCATCTTTATCCTCAAGCATTAACTCCTTTCCACTGGTCTTGGCGACAGTTTTCTTCCTTTTGGGCTTAGGTGAAGATGTTTCTTCTGATGGTTCACTGTGTTTGCGTTTGTCTTTTGGTTTTGAAGAAAATTCTCCAGAAGAAACTCGTTCTTTTTGTGTTTCCACCTCTCGCAAAACTTTCTTGTAAGCATCACTTGTCTTGATAACATCATTCAACAAGTTATCAAGAACTGGAGCAGGAATTCCTGAATAAGTATCCCTTTGTCCTTCTGTTTTCATGAATGTCAATAGATCATCGTCTTCTTCAGTATGGTAGAAGAATTTTACACGTTTATTAATTTCATCGTCTTCTTTCATGAAGTAATCAATGATCAGCTTTATGAATCGTGGAAATGGAAAGTGGTCAGACTTCTTCTTTTTATTGTCAAATAGTTGATAGGTGAACTCTTGCCACATATACTTTGCATAATCTATCTTTTGGTTTTGAAAGATTCCCCAAAAAATTCAAGCTTGAGGCAGTTTGAATGAGTCATGACCACTATGTTTTGCAGTAAGACACCGAATGAGGATATTGAATATTGCCTTCCATGGTTGTCCTAGTTGTGTTGTGGTAAATTGTGACAAGTTCCTTAATTTTGTACCATATCCTAAAGCTTGAAGTGTATCTAAGAGATCGTCCTTGGTTGGATCAACAACAAACTCTTCCCCTGTAGCTAAACGAGGTAATCCAAGAATCTGACGAAAGTGTGTAAGAGAGACTGTCTTCTTACGTTTGTCGATTATGAATGATATCTTTGTTTCAGACAGTGACTTCTTGGAGACCCAAAATTCATGCATGTACACCTTTGGAACTGATGCCGTATACCGTAATGCATTTTTTATTGGTGTAAGATCAAGGATCTCCATGGCTACTCTGAAAGCATGCTGATTTGGTACAAAACCTTCTTGCAGTCTGATATTACTTGGTTTAAACTTAAGACGTGCATCGATTGGAACGAGCTTGAGATCGGCTTGTCGTTGTTGATCCATAGTGAGTGACATGTTTCTGCTTAAAATAAAACACACAAGGTTGATACAGACAAAACAGTATATCACTGTGCATAATAATCCTTCAAGCATGGTAAGTCTATCATATGATAAACAAATCCAAGAGACAAGTAATTGATAGAACAGATAAGACAATTTTGCCATACCAAACACAACTACTTCGCAATCCCAAGCCAAACTACTTCGCAAAGATCAAACAATTCTACTTCGTAATGTGCAATATACACTACTTCGCAATGCAGTATGAAGCACAAGTACTTCGCAATGATTTATCAATGCTACTTCGCAATCTTAGTTACTTCTAAAACATGTATACTGAGCAAAAAGGAAGACTACTTCATAATCAAACAAAATCAAGTACTTCGCAATCAAAAGTAATGTTGTGTACTTCGCAATCACATTCAAAGTTATGTACTTCACAATCTTATATGAAGAAAACAGGTACTTCGCAATGACATTCAAAGTTATGTACTTCGCAATCTTATATGAAGAAAACAGGTACTTCGCAAAGACATTCAAAGTTATGTACTTCTCAATCTCATATAAAGAAAAACGGGTACTTCGCAATGACATACAATATCAAGTACTTCGCAGTCAAATGCTATGTTGTGTACTTCGGAACCACATTCAAAGTTATTTACTTCGCAATCTCATTAAAAGTAATTTACTTCGCAATCACATGCCATCTGATATACTTCGCAATCACAAACAAATGTGATATACTTCGCAATCATATACCATATGATATACTTCGCAATCACAAACAAATGTGATATACTTCGCAATCATATACCATATGATATACTTCGCAATCACAAACAAATGTGATATACTTCGCAATCATATACCATATGATATACTTCGCAATCACAAACAAATGTGATATACTTCGCAATCATATACCATATGATATACTTCGCAATCACAAGCAAATGTGATATACTTCGCAATCATATACCATATGATATACTTCGCAATCACATACAACGTGATATACTTCGCAATCATATGCTATATGATGTACTTCGTAATCACAGAATAACATGTACTTCGCAATAGACAACTAAGAAACTCACGTTTGCAATACGAGTGATAAATTTGAACTTCGCAACCTTATTCTACTTTTCAAAAACAAATACTTCGCAATCTGGAGTTATCAAAGGCTGTTGCAAATTGATAATGATCTAAGGCAATAACATACTGATTTTAAGGCAATCTAAGCATAAGCCTATGTTTGTGTACCTATTGGAACCAAAAGCCCTCTATCAATTCAATCAGTGGGTCACGTAATTGAGAACTTAGTGATCAACCCTAATTAAAATCAATCAAAGGCATATGGAACTATTGGATGATTAGCACAATGAATAGACATAGAAAATCATAATATGTAAATTACCTAGATGATTAAAACAACAAGGATGCAAAATACGTGAAGATGGAAGGAAGACAACAATGGCGAAAAGTATGTGGTGAGAGTGTGTGAAACAGTGAAACGAATAAAGATAGAAAAGAAAGAGTGGGCGGGTATTTGTTTATTGACCTAGGTCAAACTCTTCAAGTTTACACTATAGTCCTCCATTTTCTTTCTATGTTGCATTTAGCTAAACATTTTTTAAGATAAACCTGAATATTCGTTATCACTTAAATAATGTATTAACTATTTTTTCACACACAACCAAACAACGCACTTAAACTCCTATGCCTAATTCCGAGTTACATAAAGCACGAAAATCACGAAGCCCAACGAATACATACTAAGAAAAAATTCACCATTAAGCATGTAACCATTTAATTTTTTGAAAGACTGTAGAAGACAGATTTGATGATGAAAATGATTTGAAATTTTCTCCCCCTTAAATACAGACCCGTTTTCTATTTAAAGAGTTGTAGTCTTCGTATTAAGGATTACTAATGAAAGACTTTTTCCGTTTTAGCTGGATATGAGAACAATTTCATGGTGGCAATAAGATTTCTCTTATTTTTACAAAATAAGTGCACTGAAACGTACACAAATTTATGTTAGACCAAGTTATGAAGTAAACTCGATCACATGTATTGTTTTAAAGTAAACCATATCCGAGAAAATTAATTCCCGTTGTGAGCCAACGCTTTCGTAAGAAATACGTGACTTTAATGCGAAAAGCGGGTTGCGGTCTTAAATAACTACAAGCCATATGGGCATGTTTTAAAATATGTACAACTTTTATACGGACTCTATTTATGGCGCCGCGTCAATTTTAATCGACATTTCTAAGGCCGTAAATATTACCGTACTAAAAGACATGCCTGATTTAAAATGAAAAATATTTTTGGGTTTTCTTGATTTTATATTTTTTATGATTTTTGTATGTTTTATATTTTTGTATTTTTATTTTGGAGGTTTAAGTATATACGATAATATAAAAGATCACGAGAAAAAGGATACTCTAGAATAGTTTACCACCACTATTCTGCAGATTCTTCTGCCAACTCCTTAAGTGTCGCTGGTGAGAATGATTTCATGCCTAGCTTTTCGATCAAAAACTCGATACGTCCTCGATCTAAGGCCTTAGTGAATATATCCGCCAGCTGATACTCAGTGTTGACAAAATACAGTTCGATCACTCCATTTTTCACTTGCTCTTTGATGAAATGGTAGCGAATGTCAATGTGATTTTCCCGAGAGTGTTGAACGTAGTTGCAGCATAGAGCAATGGCGCTTTTGTTGTCACAGTACATCGGAATTTTGTTGAATCCAAAACTGTAGTCAGTTAATTGTGATCTCATCCAAAGAACTTGAGCACAACAACCGGACATAGCAATGTATTCAGCCTCTTTACTTGATATCGCAGCACTTTTCTGCCTTTTGGATGCCCAACTAACCAATCTATCTCCAAGAAGTTGCACACTGCCAGAAGTGCTACGTTGAGTATCTTGACACCCAGCATAATCCGCATCTACATATGATATTAGTGCAATTGAGGAATCCTTCGGATACCACAGACCACGATGAAGTGTTCCTTTAAGATACCAAAAGATCCTTTTCACAACATGTAAATGCTTTCGGTAGGCCGAGCCTGATACCGGGCACACATGCATATAGCAAATTGCAAATCAGGCCTGCTAGCAGTCAGATAAAGAAGGGTGCCGATCATTCTACGGTAAAGTTTAGGATCGATAGCTATCCCTTCCCTATCCTCATCTAACTTGGATCTCTCCACCATTGGAGTATCCACGGGGTCACAGTTTTCAAAATGATACTTCTTTAATGATTAAAGAGCAAATTTGGATTGATTAATGAAGATGCCTTTGGGATTTTGAGAAATTTGCAACCCTAAGAAAAATGAAATTTTTCCCATCATCGACATCTTAAAACGTGTGGACATAATTTTCTCAAAATGGTCAGACAATCTTTGAGTAGTGGCAGCAAATATTATATCGTCAACATAAATTTGTACCAGTATCATGTCATTGTCCTCCTTGAGAATATATAGTGTTGGGTCCACTTTTTCTTTGGAGAAGCCTTTTGAGATGAGATAAGACGATAGGAGATTGTACCACGCGCGTGGAGCTTGTTTCAACCCATAAAGAGCCTTCTTAAGCTTGTACACGTGATTAGGATATTCCGAGTTGACGAATCCATTCGGCTGGCTTACGTAGACATCTTCCCTTAATTCACCATTAAGAAATGTCGTCTTAACATCCATTTGGTAGACGATCATGTTCATGTGAGCAGCATAAGCAAGGAATAGTCTAATCGCCTCTAAACGTGCAACAGGAGCAAAGGATTCTTCAAAGTCAATACCCAAAGCTTGTTTGTAACCTCTAGCAACCAATCTAGCTTTGTTCTTTAATACTCCACCTAACTCATCGAGTTTAACCTTATATACCCACAACAATGTAAGTATTTTGACGTTGTTGGGTAAAGGAATTGTTAGAAATACTTTTTTACGTATATTAGAAGTATCGGTCACTCCACACTATTATATATGTTGTAATAGCTCGTAGTTAACAAATACTTATTCAGTTAAGTAAGAACCGACCCATGGGCTTGTCATGGGCCGGCCCAAGTCCACATAAGGCTTGGAAGTATAAATACCCCTTTCCTCCTTGGAAAGGGGTTGGTTGTTGTTCATTTTCTAGTTTCCACTTAATAAAAAGACACACATTTTCTCTCACTTTCTCTCTCTAGTTTCTCTCTCTAGAAAACATCAATCCACATCATAGATTCATAGGTTATCAAGATTCTACATTTGGTATCAAGAGCTATGGGGTGATTTAAGGTAATGATTTCTGTGGTTTTTAGTTTTTGATTGTATTAGTGTTCTTTAAGAAGATCCATCTTGATTCTTGGTGTTTTTGGTGTTTTTGTGATTGGGATTAGTAGATAAGTATTAGTTTTTACTTATTATTGTAGAAATCACAAAACTTTTTGGGTTATTTGGTAAAAAATCTGGGTTTAATCACCATTTTTTGATCGACTGTTCACTCGAAACAAGTTTCTGTTTACCCAGACAAAGTTCTGAACCAAAAACATCCGAACCAAAAAGTTCCGGATCAAGGAAAGTTCCGGATCAAGGAAAAAGTTCCGGATCAAGGAAAGTTCCGGATCAAGGAAAAAAGTTCCGGATCAAGGAAAGTTCCGGATCAAGGAGAAAGTTTCGGATCAAGGAAAGTTCCGGATCAAGGGAAAGTTCCGGATCAAGGGAAAAGTTCCGGATCAATGGAAAGTTCCGGATCAAGACTTCCGAACCAAAAGTTCCGAATCAAGGTATTCCAAGCCAAATCTTCCGAATCAACACTTCCGAATCAACAAAAAGTTCCGAATCAAGGGTTATTTTACTTGTTTTTTCGACGATTTTTTAGAGGATTTAATCTTGGTTTCTTACAACAAAAACTCAACACAATTCACAAGCTTTACTTCACTGCTCGATCAACCGATAATCTTTGTCTCTTTGAAGTGAACAAAATGAATCCGAATTCAGTAATGCCTCAGATGACATCACTTACGGATATTTCCGTCATTACGGGAACGGATAATCGCCCGCCAATGCTCATCAAAGAAGTTTTTGAAGCATGGCAAGGCCGGATGATGTCTTACCTTAAGGGAAAACCGGTATATGGGAGGCTTATGGTTAAGTCAATTTTAAATGGTCAACTTGACTATGGTACCATCGTGGTGAACAATGTGACTCGACCAAGGGAGTTTGAAGAACTTACACCAGCTCAACAACTTGTTGCCGATGCAGACGAAAAGGCTCTTCAAACAATTCTCCAAGCTCTTCCACATGATATCTATCGGATGGTAAGTCAGTATACGGTTGCAAAGGACTTATGGGAACGTCTAAAGGTGTTGCTACAAGGTACGTCCCTCACCAAACAGGAAAGGGAATGTCAGTTGTTTGATGTTTGATAGATTCACGTACAACCCAGGGGAAACGCTTCACGACTATTATTTCAGATTCACCACTCTCATGAATGATCTGAATGTATATAATCTCGTGATTGCTCCATTCCAGGTTAACACAAAATTCTTGAATACTTTACCTCAAGCTGAATGGGGTGAGTATATTACCAATGTTAAGTTAACCAGGGATTTGCATAAGTGCAATTTGGATCAACTATATGCTTTTCTTCAGCAGCATGAGAAACATGTGATCATGCACCGTTCGCCTCGAGGTATGTACCCTGATTCATTAGCTTTGATGGCGAATCAACCAAGCTTGTCTCACAACAACACTCCTTATATCTTGGGACACCAAGCCTATCATCCATCACCTTACATGACACCAACCTTCCCCCAATACTCGATTCTACCGCAACCACCCACCTCACACCAGCAACAATATCGGTTTAATGCACCTTCATCACAATATGGTTCACAACCTCACCCAGCAAGTATTGCACCTTATGCTCAATCTTCATATTCTTCTTATCAAGAGAATGCAGCATATCCCACAAGCTACCCTGATCAAATGAGTATTCCTTCTAGTGATTATGCAGCTCAACAAGACCAAGCAATGTATTGTGATGATGATGAAGAAGTCCCCATTCCTGTGTTCAATCAAGGAACTGACCCAGTTGAAGTGTTAACCACTATGTCTTCTTATCTCACAAGGACTTTAAGCAAACGAGGATTTAGAGGTCAAGCTCCTACCAACAATCAGTTGAGGAATTCATCCAATTCTCGCCAACAAGCTACTATTGAGAATGGCAGGGTAATGATTCAACCTATTCAACCTTATCAGGGGAGACCTACTACATCAACCACCAATGCTCGCACGGTCAATCCTGCTCCAATGGTCAACAATCCTCCACGGGCTAATTCCACAGGCAAGTTGAGAATGATTACATGCTACAACTGCAAGGAAGAAGGACACATGTCCAGGGATTGCAAGAAACCCAAGAGGAGAAGGGATGGTCAATGGTTTGCAGAAATGATCTATCTGGTGAATGCTCAGGCACAAGGAAGGGAACTTGATGAAGAGGAGCTTGCATTTCTTGCTGATCCAGGGATTGTTGAACAAGACACTGTCACCACACAGAATCCAGCATACCAAGCAGATGATCTCGATGCGTATGACTCAGACTGTGATGAATTTCAATCTGCAAAGGCTGCTCTCATGGCAACTATCTCTAGCTTAGGGCCAGAAAAGAGATCTGAGGTACTTATTAATACCACTGATAATACCACTGATGCTAGTATTCAACCACATCAAGTTGTGCAAGAGAGTGCTGATTCGAATGAGTCTTCGGTGGTGAGTCTTTCAAATGAGGAGACAATCAATGATAGTAATATCAATGTGAGTCCCCAGACATTGAGTGAATCACAACCGGGAGCCATTTCGAATACGCATACTCCTGCTCAACAAGATTTGGTCATGGTTCCTGCTACATTACTTAGCCAAATGAATGCTGCACTTTTAGAAACCCTAGCTAAGAATAAGAATTTGTCTGATGAGCTTGCCTTAAGCAACGAGAAAGTTCAAACTTTGGAATTAGTGCCTTCGTCTAGTGTTCTAACAAATCCCGAATATGATCACTTTCGAAACAAACAAATGGGTCACTTGCAAGAAATTGAAAACTTAAGAGCAAATCTTTCTAATGAACTTAAAGAAAAGGAGTTAGTGGTCACTAATTTTCAAAAACTTCAAACGGATTTTGAATTACTCGAGTCTAAGAAGAATGAAATGGAGATTAATGCTGCTAATAAGATTAGAAGTCTAGATTATTTGCTTTTAAAACAATACGCTGCTTCTCCACTAGTGCACTTATTTGATGCTTCGTTTAGAGAATTTAACTTATCACGTCAAAAAGGCCTTCCCCCTAACCCACGGTATGCAAAACAAGCTTTGATCCATAGACCTAGACTTTATAATGCAACCCAATTAGGATTGGTCTTAGACCCGATTGTTATTTTCGATGATCGCACAAGTAAGGATCTTGTTGATGAGGATCGGTCATACAATTCTGCTAAATATCCTGAGTGTGATTATTTTAAAATGAATCAGGAGCTTGCTAAAACGGATTTTAGAATTCGCTTCCATATGGACAAAGATCTCATTACAGCACCAACCTACATGTTGAATGAAGAAAACCCTAGTACATTTCCTACACTTTTCAACATGGAAGGTCCTAAGGAAATTCCAAAGGATCTTCCACCTGTTAGCACTGTATGGTTAAACTTGCAAGAGATTAATCAATACTTTACTAATTTTGACAAGGTCATTTTGGAATGTACGACTTCAAATGGCCTAAACGCCAGAGAATGGGCTTTCGAACACATGAACGAGGTGTTTAAAAATGAGATCAATCCATTTGTCGAAAGTCTAAAAGGCAGTTTTGCATCTCTTAAGGAAAATCTTGAATTTGAAATTGGAGAAGTTCAAAAAGTGTTTTATGAAATAGACACCGCTTACGAACTACAACTAATTGAAAAGGAAAAGATTTTATCTGAATATGACCGATTCTTGTCCGAAGTAATTTCGTGTGATGTGCTTACTACTGTAAATGTTAATTATTCGAATGAGCTTACATCTGCTATGATTAACTGTGATGCTGTGCATATATGTGATGATGTTTGTGATCTCTCTGTAAATGTTGCTGATTCTGTAAATGAGGTAGATAATCATTCTTGTCACGAATCTAACGCTGAGTTTTTAAAGTTACAAGATTCTTACAATTTACTTTCAAAACGCTTTAATCAACTAGAACAACATTGTATATCTTTAGAATTAAAACAACAAACTCAAAATGAGGATCTTTTGAGATCAAATAGTTGTGAAAACGGTGTTGAGACGAGTGACAAGATGATTTCAATTGTTAAGGCATTAGAGGAAGAGATTATGAGATTGAAGAGAGATGTGTCATCAAATGAAACATTAAAATTGGAACTAGAGGCTGCAGAGTCAAAAACCAGGACTTAGAAATTAGACTTTCGTCTATTCTAGGGGAGATGGATCGTGCAAGACAGGGAATGTCCCAACTTTATGGTTCACTAGAAGAACGCTTCGCTTTTAATGCGGCACAGCAACAATCTTATGTTGAACAATTGAACCAAAAATGTGAGGAAATCTCTGACTTAAACATCATGCTCATTGACAAAAATATGGTTTTGGCCGAGTTAAAGGAGACACTTCTTCTCACCCGACAAGAAGTTGTTGATAAATCAGCTACCGACTCTGCACCGTCCACTAGTGCTCCAACAACCAAGTCAGTAGTGCTTTATAAGAACCCGCTTCATAAGAGAAACCCGGTTACCTACGATGATTATATGAGGAATGCCATTAAGCATGTAGATCTTGTTAGGGATATTTTAGACGATCTTTATGCCTTAGATCCCTCAAGTAGCTACTATTATTCAACCCATGAATATATTAAGCGTGTTCAATATTGCTTAGCCTACTTGCAATACATAGGTAAACCAGGTTCTGCACTACTCACTAATAGACCCATTGCTGTAACTCCATTTAATAAGACTCCAGGAGCAAAACCGTCATTGGCACAATCAAGTAAGGCACCTTTAAAATCTGTTGCTAATGTTCCCACTTTGCCTTCTACAGGATTAAAAGAGACTACTAAGGCTAAAGGATCGCCACTCAAGAAAGATAAGATCAAGCCCTCCACTAGTAGTGCCAAAAAGAAGAAAGTAGAAGCTCACCATAGGAATGTTAGTTCAGTTTTAAATAAAAAGAATCATGTTAAGACTAAAAGCTCTGCGCCTGTGCAGAAGCCTAAACGATTCGTGAATTCTAATTTGAATTGTTGGAATTGTAATGAATGTATGTTTTCCCAACGTCATGATTTGTGTCTTATTGATCATGTGAATGAAATGAATGCCATTAGGAATAATCTTGAATGGAAGCCAACGGGTAGAACTCGTGCCCAAGTTGGCTGGCAATGGCGTCCCACTGGTAGGACCTTTACATTAGATGGAACAATGTGCCCTTTAACTAGGAATGCATCCATTGAGGTTAGGTCTGAGCGTCCTTTAGTTAGGAACACTCGCACTCAAGTATGGAAACAGCGCCCTTTAATTAGGTCAGCCCCCACTATAGTGCCTATCAGTGAAGAAATACCTCAGGATTTAAGCCAACTAGAATCTACACCACCAACTAAGAAGAAGAAGGCTAGGAAATCTAAGAAACCTAAAGTTAGCAAATCTAAGATTATTAAATCTGTACCTGCTAATAACAAGGAACATTCAGATTCTGATACCTCTACATTGTCTTCGTGTGGTGATATTTTCAGGTGGTCCAAATCATCCTCTGGTATTTGGACTCCGGTTGTTCAAAGCATATGACCGGAGATCGCTCGATGCTCTGAAATTTCGTCAGCAAGTTTCTTGGTACGGTTAAATTTGGTAATGATCATATAGCAAAGATAATGCGGTATGGTGAATATCAGATTGGAAACGTTACGATTTCAAGGGTATACTATGTAGAAAGTCTTGGTCATAACTTATTTTTAGTAGGATAGTTTTGTGATTCCAACCTAGAGGTTGCTTTTCGACAACATACTTGTTTCATCCGCAACTTGGAAGGAAAAGACTTGTTGAAGGGTTCTCGTGGTGCAAATCTTTATACGTTGTCCCTACAAGACATGATGGCCGCTTCTCCAATATGTCTTCTCTCTAAAGCATCTAATACCAAGTCTTGGTTATGGCATCACAGATTATCTCATCTCAACTTTGATGCTATTAATCATCTGGCTAAAATTGAATTAGTTCGTGGTCTTCCAAAGCTTAAATTTCACAAGGACCATTTATGTTCCGCGTGTTCAAGGGGGAAAAGTACCAAGAAATCTTACAAACCCAAAGCTGAAGACACCAATCAAGAAAAACTTCATCTTTTGCATATGGATCTTTGTGGGCCAATGAGAACTAAAAGTGTGAGCGGTAAGAAATTCATTCTCGTTATTGTGGATGATTTCTCCAGGTTTACATGGGTAAGATTTTTACGTACAAAGGATGTAGAACCGAAGGCTATCATCACTTTTCTGAAATTCATTCAGGTACGTTTGAATACTACTGTCCGCCGTATTCGTACAGACAATGGAACAGAGTTCGTCAACCAGACTCTTCGTCATTACTATGAAGGAGTTGGTATCTCACATGAAACATCCGCTGCACGCACTCCACAACAAAACGATGTCGTTGAAAGACGGAATCGTACGCTTATGGAAGCTGCTAGGACTATGTTAATTTATGCGAACGCTCCATTGTTCTTGTGGGCAGAAGCTATATCTACTGCATGTTTCACCCAAAACCGTTCTATCATTCGGAAACGCCATGGAAAAACACCTTACGAGCTTCTACATGATCGTAAACCCGATGTTTCATTCTTTCATGTGTTTGGTGCTCTTTGTTATCCAAACATTAATAGTGAGAACTTGGGCAAGCTTCAACCGAAAGCCGATATAGGTATTTTCATTGGTTACTCACCCTCCAAGAAAGCATACCGAATTTACAACCGTCGTCTTGGTAAGATTGTAGAAACTATGGACGCAGATTTCGACGAGCTGACAGCGATGGCTTCTGAGCAATGCAGCTCTGAACCCGCGCTTCATGAGATGGGAACCGGTGCTATTAGTTCCGGATTAGTTCCCAATAATCCTACTTCGACATCATTTTTACCACCAACAAGGCCCGAGTGGGATAAACTGTTTCAACCGTTGTTTGATGAATTCTTTGATCCCCTAAATGATGAAGTTCCAGCACCCGTAGTGATAGCTCCAATTCCTGAAGTTGTTTCTCCAGCTAATGAAGCTTTATCTAATGCATCCTCAATTAACATTGAACCGGATGCACCTTTACCAAGTGATTCTCAAACTACACCTGAATCGTCACCCCTACTTGTTCCTAATGATGTTGAAGAGGATTCTACTGATCACGATTTGGAATATGCTCACCTGCAAGAGCTTCCTTTCTTTGGTGTAGCGATACCTGAAAACCCTTCAGCCGCATCTACCTCAGAAGAAGCTCCTTCTATTGTTTACTCCAGACCACCTAGGATTGAAAATCATAGCACCAAATGGACAAAAGATCACCCAATTAGGAATGTCATTGGAGATCTAGATCGACCAGTCTCTACACGCCATCAATTACAAGAGAGTACAATCTATTGCTACTTTGATGCATTTCTCTCTGAAGTTGAACCTAAAAATTGGCAGCAGGCTATGACTCAATCATCTTGGATTGAAGCCATGCAGGAGGAACTAAATGAATTCCAGAGACTTGAAGTATGGGAATTAGTTCCTCTCCCTGACAAGGTTAATATTCTTACCTTGTTGTGGGTTTATAAGGTTAAACTTGATGAGATGGGTGAAGTATTGAAGAATAAGGCTAGATTGGTCGCTAGAGGATATAAACAAGCCTTGGGTATAGACTTTGAAGAATATTTTGCTCCTTTTGCAAGATTGGAGGCTATTAGACTATTTCTTGCGTATGCTGCTCATATGAACATGATCGTCTATCAAATGGATGTGAAGACGGCATTTTTAAACGGTGAACTAAGGGAAGAAGTCTATGTTAGTCAGCCGGATGGGTTCGTTAGTACAGAGTTTCCTAATCATGTGTACAAGCTTAAGAAGGCTCTCTATGGGTTGAAACAAGCTCCACGCGCGTGGTATGATCTCCTTTCAACTTATCTCATCTCGGAAGGCTTCTCCAAAGGCAAGGTGGACCCCACTCTATTCACTCTCAAGGAGGACAACGACATGATTCTGGTACAAATTTATGTTGATGATATAATATTTGCTGCCACTAACATAGAATTGTCAAATTGCTTTGAGAAGATAATGTCCACACGCTTTCAGATGTCAATGATGGGAAAAATTTCATTTTTCTTAGGATTACAGATTTCTTAGAATCCCAGAGGCATCTTTATTAATCAATCCAAATATGCTCTAGAATCTTTAAAGAAGTATAACTTTGAAAATTGTGACCCCGTGGACACTCCAATGGTGGAGAAATCCAAGTTAGATGAAGATAGGAATGGGACTATTATCGATCCAAAACTTTACCGTGGGATGATCGGCACCCTTCTGTATCTGACTGCTTCAATTTGCTGTATGCATGTGTGCCCGGTATCAGGCTCGGCCTACCGACAAGCACCTACATGTAGTTAAAAGGATCTTTCGGTATCTAAAAGGAACACTTCATCGTGGTCTATGGTATCCGAAAGATTCCTCTATTGCTTTAATATCATACGCAGATGCCGATCATGCTGGGTGTCAAGACACGAGGCGTAGCACTTCTGGATCTGTGCAACTCCTTGGAGATAGATTGATTAGTTGGTCTTCAAAAAGGCAGAAAAGCGCTGCAATTTCTAGCACGGAGGCTGAATACATCGCCATGTCCGGTTGTTGTGCTCAAGTCCTTTGGATGAGATCACAATTAACTGACTACGGTTTGGGATTCAACAAAATCCCGATGTATTGTGACAACAAGAGCGCCATTGCCCTTTGCTGCAACTATGTTCAACACTCCCGGGCCAAGCACATAGACATTCGCTACCATTTCATTAAAGAGCAGGTGGAGAACGGAGTGATCGAGCTGTATTTTGTCACTACTGAGTATCAGCTGGCAGATATGTTCACCAAAGCATTAGATCGAGGACGAATCGAGTTTTTGATCGACAAGCTTGGCATGAAATCATTCACTCCAGCGACTCTCAAAGAATTGGCAGAAGAATCAGCTGAATAGTGGTGGTAAACTATTCAGAGTATCCTTTGTTCGTGATCATGTATATTATCGTACATATATAAACCACAAAAAGAAAATACAAAAATATAAAACCAAGAAAAACCATAAAAAATATAAAACCAAGAAAAACCATAAAAAATATAAAATCCAGAAAAACCAAAAAAAAAATTTTCGTTTTTAAATCGGGCATGTCTTTTAGTACGGTAATATTTACGGCTTTAGAAATGTCGATCAATTTTGACACGGCGCCATAAATAGAGTCCGTATAAAAGTTGTACATTTTTAAAACATGCCCATTATGGCTTGTAGTTATTTCTGACTGCAACCCGGTTTTCATATTAAAGTCACGTATTTCCTTGGAAAACGTTGGCTCACAACGGGAATTTATTTTCTCGGGCATAATTTACAAGCCAAATCATGCAAAGGGATCAAGTTTACTTTACAACTTGGTCTTACACGAATTAGTGTACGTCTCAGTGCATTAATTTGTCTAAATAAGAGAAATCTTATTGCCACCACGAATCAATCTTTTTCAAGATACTAATTGGAAATGCTTTCATCAATATTTGACTCTTTAAACAATGACTACAGTTCTTTAAATAGAAAACGGGTCATCGTTTAAGGGGGAGAAAATATTAAATCATCTTCGTCATCAAAACAATCTTTTCAAAAGTGATTGTGGAAAATTAATGGCTAAATGGTAAATGAGTGGTATTGCTTTAGAAAACGACTTGGGCTCGTTCAATGTGATAGGACTTGCTTTAGATTTTGGAGACTTGCAAATAGGTTGCGATTGCTAAGTTGTGTGAAAGTTAATAGTGGCTAAGTTTAACAATGGTTAAGAAAAATGAAAAGTAATAAACCAAAAAGCAAAAGGAGTGAAAACTTAGGGACTTAAGTGACAACTTGGGAAATTTGCCAAAAACTTTGACCTAGTCAAACAAAACCCCCCTTGCGTTTTACTTTCTCTTCACTGTTTCACTATTCCTCTGCCGCCATTAACACATATACAAACACTCACACAAGCTTTCAAATTCGCGTGTTAATCAACTCCATTTGTTTCATTCGATCTTAGAAGGTAATTACATCAATATTTAACTTATAATTCGTCAAATTCCTCATCTAAATCTTGTTAATTGATTCGGGTAGTAAACTATATCAGATTTAGGGTTTATTTGCCTATTTAGGATTAATTGATTAAAGTTTTAGGTGGGATTCATGCGGAATATCATTAGAAAGTGGTTGGTTACCTTAGATTGCCTTAGAACTCACAAACGCGCTTAGAATAAATCATCATAGGCTGCGTTTAAGAGGTTCCGGATGAACATGGATAACAACTTCCGAATGAAGGAAATTTTTGAACAAACTTTCGAATGAAGGAATGTTCCGAACGAACTTCCGAATGAAGGAAGTTCCGAATGAAGGACTTCCGAATGAAGGAAGTTCCGAATGAAGGACTTCCGAATGAAGGAAGTTCCGAATGAAGGACTTCCGAATGAAGGAAGTTCCGAATGAAGGACTTCCGAATGAAGGAAGTTCCGAATGAAGGACTTCCGAATGAAGAAGTTCCGAATGAAGAACTTCCGAATGAAGAAGTTCTGAATGAAGAACTTCCGAATGAAGAAGTTCCGAATGAAGAACTTCCGAATGAAGGAAGTTCCGAATGAAGAACTTCCGAATGAAGAAGTTCCGAATAAAGAACTTCCGAATGAAGAAGTTCCGAATGAAGAAGTTCCGAATGAAGAACTTCCGAATGAAGAAGTTCCGAATGAAGGACTTCTGAATGAAGAAGTTCTGAATGAAGGACTTCCGAATGAAGAAGTTCTGAATGAAGAACTTCCGAATGAAGAAGTTCCGAATGAAGAACTTCCGAATGAAGGAATGTTCCGGATGAAGGATTATTTGATTGATAGTATTTGCCTGTTATATGTACTTGTTGAATCATGTTATGAAATGTGTTATGCTTAGAAGTAATAATGATACATATATTTTTGTGCATCAACCTTTCATGTCTTATCTTAAGCTGATACAATGACTAATCCAACAGTACAAGCTATCCAAGACTCTAGAGCAGCAGCTATTGCCGAAGCACGAACCCTCAAGTTCATACCAAACAATTACCGGCTGAAGCAAGTCTCAAAATCCACTCACCATGGTTTCAAAGTCGCCATAGCAATTCTTGATCAATCTCATTTCAAGAATGCCTTAAGAAGTACTGCCTCGGTGCCTTATGATTACATGTATGAGTTCTGGGCTACCAAGGAAAGCAGTTCAAACAAGATCACCTTCACTCTCGACAACAAGCAGCAGACACTTAATGTTTCAGACTTCCGTAAGATATTTGGCATTCGGGACACACCCAAAGGTATGTCATTTTCGAGGGATCCTACTAAAGACGAACTCATGGAGTTGTTCGATGCTCTTGGATGTCCTGACATACGAGTTGCGTCAGAGTTTACCACTGCTAAAGTAGGTCAACCTTGGAGAGCGATGTTGGGTATTCTTAGTCGATGTCTTACACCGAAAACAAGTGGGCATGATGCTTTGCGCAGTCCTATTATGAACATCTTCCACGGAATATATAAAGGCGCAAATGCAGATTATGCATTGTTGTTATGGGAAGAATTCACCTTTCAACTCTTCCAAAGCAAGAAGCTGAAGACTAATTTCTTCGCTTACCCTCGGTTTATCAAGCTTATCATCAACTATTGTATGAAGAAGGATGTTACTATTGATAGGCGTGTAGCAAGTCGTCATCACACTGAAGAGGCTGATCATACAGTAGATCTAAGGCATGAAGGACCATCTGGTGGTGTGATTCCTGGTCCTATTCCCGATCATCTTCTGACGGATAGAATTAAAGGTTCCGCTGATTACAAGCTACTGCGCTAGAAATCAAGAAGCTAAAAGCAAACCTTCAGACTGGAGAAGACTCGTCTACTACGGTAAAGAGTAAAGGTAAACGCAAGCAACCAGCTGCTTTACCTGAACCCGAAACCAAGAAGAAGAAGACTGAGGCTAAGAAGGGAAAGGGCAAGGCTGATGAGTTAGTACTACACGACGAAGAGGATGTTGATGATCCTACTCTTAACAAGGCTGAGAGAAAAGCAATGAAGATAGCTATTGAAAGGAGTAGGAAAGATACGGGCGGTAGTGGTTCAGGTGCAAGGATAAATATTGAAGAAGAGTACGAGGAGCCAGAGGATATTGATGAGTTTGGGTCACCTGAGCGGTATTCTACTTCGAAGGAGACATCAATCCCTGTTTCAACAAGTGTTGAAAAGGAGTCCGGTGCTCCTACAATCATGGTGTCTACTCAACCGTTAGTAACTCAACCCTTAGCAACTCAACCTCCACCAATACAACCCTTACCAACCAGACCGGCTTCAACACCATTCCTTCCACCACCAATAACTCCCATCCTTAGTACCGTAGTAACAACCGAGCCTCTTCAATCAACCCAGAGCAGCTCTGCAACGTCTACAATGGTTGCATTGGTGATGGCCGAAATGTTGGATAAACATACGGATAATCACAAAAGAGAGATGGATGAACTTCGCCAAGAGCTACATAGACGAGTTCAAAGTTAAGAAGCATCTAAGAAAGCACAAGAAGAGATGCTTGCTAAGTTCGCTGCAGAGATGGAGTTGACTCGAAAAGCACATGCAGAAGAACTAGCTCAGGTTAAGCAGGCTGAGGCTGATAAGCATGCTGCACGTATCACTAGACTTCAAGCGATGAGGGATAAATACAAGGAGCAGAAACAAGCACTTGAAGCTTCTGTTGAAGAGAGAGTAAAAGAATCCGTTGAATCTATTATGCCAAAACTGCGTGATGAGTAGAAGACACTCGCGGCTGATAACCTGATGATCAAGTCATCCAATCCTTTTGAATCTGCCTACAAAATTGCCTATGACTTGACGGATTTTGAATTGAAGAAGATCCTCAAAGCTCGTATGAGGGAACTTGGATCGTTTGAAAAATCTAGGATACAACGGGCTCTCTACAAATCCCTGAATGACGCTATCATGGAGGATGATAGGTTATTTAAAACGTTTGGAAGTGTGGTACCATACCACATTCTTCCTGAGGAAGAAAGGGAAGAAAGTAAAGAAGAAGAGGGTACTGGTGAAGAAGAAGGTGAAGAAGAAGAAGAAGAAGAAGAAGAAAAGGATGATGACGATGACGAGGATGGTGATGATGATGAGGATGATGATGATGATGATGATGATGGTAATGATGGTGGTGATGGTAATGAGGAGAGTGCTAAAGGGAGCAATGAGGATAGCAATGAGGATGATGATGGGGGTAAACAGCCTGAAAAGGGGGATAAGGTTGCCAGCTCAAAGAAACCTGCTAAGTCTGGAACCAAGTCTAAGAAAGATGCAGCGAAAAGGAAAAATCTACCTCAACGGAATCAAGACGAACCAAGTGGCGCCACGATGTGAATGCTACTACGGCGTCATTGATTCCTGGTACATATATTGCTGTGTCTATACCTGTTACCACTAACCCTGTTAGTTCTGTTGTTGTTGCTCCTGTGATTGCAGAATCGGTAACTGAACCTGAAGCTGCACAACACTCACCCGTTCATGAAACCGCCGAGATGCCTGAATCAGAACCAGCAGATGTTCACGTTTCTACTCCTCTACAACAAGATCCACAATCTACTGTTCCTGAGTCAAGCACACGGGACTGCGCAGACACGTTGGAGATTGACGAGACTGCACCGCCACAGGCTTGGATCACGGCAGCGGCGCAATATGATCCTATCACAGACGCTGACAGAGATGTTTTATATCTCCATATCCGCAGTCTGATTGACTTGTGCGCATTTCTGGCTCACGAGTATAAGACTTCGGTTACTCCGTCTTTGGTGAAGAAAGCACTAAAGGATAAAAGACTTCGCGTCAAAACCAGGTTAACCCGAATGGAGTTCGAGTATTATGCTGATGAGATCCTGAAAGCTCTGAATACCGATAAACGGCCAGGTCTTCATGATTCAGAAAGAGCTCCACCTCCACTTGATCCTACTCAAGATAATCAGATTGCTCTCGACTTCTTCGTCACCTATGATCTTGAGTATCTTTTGAAGGGTTCATCAAAGTACGCAACCTCCTTGACCTTGCTGAAAGCTGCCAACTGGGGGACAATACCCTGGATCGAGGAAAAGGTAAACCGACTCTGGGTCCCAAGGGTAACTCGTAATTATGATATGTATGCTGTTATAGGTGCATCTCATTGGGACGAACGAGTCCGAAGGGCGTACAGGGGTTGCTGCCTAGTCAATTCTGGAAGCAACGTTAGATCCGATATCCGCATCTCCAGTATTTTAGGGCTGAAAACTGAAGCCAAGAATGGCTATTATCATGTGACGGAGATTCGTTTGAAAAGGGAGGATGACAGAGAATACAAAATCCAGCAGGGAGATTTTTCTATCATTCGCCTTGAGGATATCGAAGATATGTTGCTTCTGATGACCCGTGATCAACTCACACATATTCCTCGTGAAGACCTCATTGCCTTGAATACAGCACTTCGTATGTTCACACGAAGCGTGGTTATCAAGAAACGAGTTGAAGATATTCAGTTGGGAGTCGAAAGTTACCAAAGGAAGCTTAACCTAACCCGTCCAGTGAATCAAGTGTTACCTCAACATGTCAACAGATGTCCCTGTACCGGCATTTCTGTTCCGAATTGTGGGATTTTCTACTTGAACAGTCGAGGGTTAATGAAGTTTATGAGGGTGGGTGAGCTTTATAAGTACAGTGATGGGACTCTCATCTACGTCAGAGGAAAGTTGGATCATCTCAATTCGGGTGGGACTTTACCAGAGATGACTGAGGATTGGCATCAGGGTTATCGGTAGATGGCGAAGTATGTGATCAAGAAGATTGATCAAAAGCTCCGTGAACGTAGATTGATGAGGAGCTTGGAAAGATTCGTTGGTGGTAGACCATATTTAGTGCACCACAAGCTACTGCAACGATCCATCTAATGGGTCGTACATTTCAGGTCCACTTTATATTGGTTTTCAATTGTGAATATATATATTTGTAAATATTGTGCTTTTAATGGCTTGATGTAGTATTAAGGTATGATAATTTTTCAAGAATTTCTCACGAGATTCTAAATCTTTCAAAATATATCATACTAAAGCACTACAACTATCCCTTATTAACTTAAGGGGAGCATTAACATGTTCTATGGCCAAACATCGATTTCATTTTTACCCAGAGACCGGTTAATCCATTCAATATCCCAAATATTAATGGTTAACATTTTGGATAAGGGGAGAAAATAGGATTAAGGAGACATAAATGATACTTGGCTAAAAGATGAAAAAGACTTAACGATTATCCAACTTAACATGTGTAAAGCACGTATTAAGGGGGAGCGTTTTTGATGAACAAAACACCTAAGGTACAAAACTTTTGATTTCAATATCACAAGTACCTGAGGTGATTTTCAATGATTTTTCATGGTGGCTATACTTTCCCAGAACACGCTTAATTCACGACGATGTGGTGACAAAAGGATGGTAGGAATAGGTTTAGTCCAATGATTCATTAGAGCCGATGGAATCTTCCCAAGGACAATTCCCTAGATAGAATTAGAAGTCCTAGGAAAGATGGAGAAAGAATGTGAACGTAGCTAAATGCCGACCAAGTACTTAAGCTAGCACTGGAACAATCACAACAAGGTGCTAGTGATGACGTATTGGTAAGCATTGAAGGGGTTGAAGAATGAAAAAGAATTGTAAAGATAAAGGGTGTAAAGAAAGAAGCCCTCCTTACAACTTTAGGCAGAAACCGGGTCAATACATATGCTATTGAGATCATTTTTGTTAATGATTCTTGATATTGAAGAAAGACGTCATGGACCCAGTGATGCAATGCACAACCCTTCCCAGCAAACTCAAATATCTCTCAAAAGGTATTTGTTTTAATCACACGGAGATCAACACGTTATCTATTGGTTTATTCACTCTGAATAGACTGGTATTGAAAAGGTGGCACTCCTCTCCAGCCATCGCTCACTAAATCAAAACGCACAATCGAGTCTAGAGCCAAGAGATCATCAAAAGTCTCATTAGGACACTTTCCATTTATTCCTTGCTTTCTCACACACTGTGAAAAGTAAGAGATTGTTATGAGTCCTACGCAGTATTCTTGTAATATTGCCAGAACATCCGAGTAATACGCAAGTACTACAATGAAGATGGAAATCCTGCTTGAGCCAACATCAAACAAGCTCATGGTAGGTTACACGTGCGGTTCTTTTAGAACCAATCTTGTGAAAAACTGGAAAGAAACAGTGGTTTAATTCTTAATTGAACTTAAACTTGTTTCAGGCCTCTACGCATTATCATATGATCTTGCCAGAACACTCAGAGTGACTCTTTATTGATCACAGTGACGAGTGGAAATCCTTCTAGTGTTAACATCAAACAGCACTTGGTAGGTGACGTGCAAGATTCTTTATGAATTGAGCTCGTGACAACTGGAAAGCAACGATGGTGAAAATCTTAATTGAAATTCACTTGTTCCAGGTTCCATGAATTGACGGCTTCAAAATCACAAGGATAATTTACCCAAGTGATTCACTCTTTATGTTCACAGTCAGCTTTGGACGGTCGAATAAAGAGAATGGGTTTACCCGCGAAATCCTGTCAGGAAGTTACTTAATCGAAACTATCCGTCACGGGTACGATATCTAATATCGTCCAACGGTCTTCACCGACCGGAGGTAAAATGCTATCGAATTAGAATAAAATGTTCAAAGCCATTTTATTCGTGTCGTTGCTGTGTACCTGTTAAAGACGGTGGCGTTGCTGTGTACCTGTTGAAGACGGTGGCGTTGCTGTGTACCAGTGAAGACGGTTGTGTTGCGGTGTACCTGTAGAAGTCGTTCCCACATGCTTATGTTTTTCTGCATCAAAGTTCAGCAAAAATTCAAGAAAGTGCAAAATGAAGTCTTCCGCTGTACCAAACTCTGAAGCTTTCTAGAATTCAACAAAAAGACATAAGTGTGTGGAACATGGAGTCACGAGGAGGCAAGTTTCACAAGAAGGCAAAGATCGCACGTGAAAGGCCAAAAAGAACAATGCTCTCAAGCCAAAGCCTAAAAGATCAAATCAAAATATTCACAACAAAAAAAAGAAGAAAAGACTACGAGCTAAAGAACGAAGACTTAGTATAGTATGCTAGGTTTAGAACTTTGTAACGTGGAGTGACCTCCCTTCGGGGGAGATTGTTAGAAATACGTTTTTACGTATATTAGAAGTATCGGTCACTCCACACTATTATATATGTTGTAATAGCTCGTAGTTAACAAATACTTATTTAGTTAAGTAAGAACCGGCCCATGGGCTTGTCATGGGCCGGCCCAAGTCCACATAAGGCTTGGAAGTATAAATACCCCTTTCCTCCTTGGAAAGGGGTTGGTTGTTGTTCATTTTCTAGTTTCCACTTAATAAAAAGACACACATTTTCTCTCACTTTCTCTCTCTAGTTTCTCTCTCTAGAAAACATCAACCCACTTCATAGATTCATAGGTTATCAAGATTCTACAGGAACTAATTCCCACACTTCAAGATGTTGAAATTCATTAAGTTCCTCTTGCATGGCTTCAATCCAAGATGATTGTGTCATAGCTTCTTGCCAATTTTTAGGTTCAATGTCGGAAAGAAATGCATCAAAGTAGCAATATAATGCATGTTCTTGGAGTTGGTGGCGTGTTAAGACTGGTCGATCGATGTCACCAATAATATTTCGGATTGGGTGATCCTTTGTCCATTTGGTGTTGTGATTTTCAATCCGTGGTGGTCGGGAGTGAACGATTGCAGGAGATTCCTCTGAGGTAGACGCACCGTGAGGGTTTTTAGGTATTTGTGAACCAAAGAAAGGAAGCTCTTCAACATCATTAGGAACGAGTGGGGGTGATGATTCAGGTGTAGTTTGTGAATTGGTGGGGGATGGTACATCTGGTTCAATAGTAACAGTAGATGCCTCGAACTGATTTCCATTATCTTGAGCAACAACTTCGGGAATCGGATCTACTGCTGCAGGTGCTGGATAATCCTTACTAGGTGGATCAAATAATTCATCAAACATAGGTTGAAATAACTCATCCCACTCGGGCCTTGTAGGTGGTATAAATGATGGAGAAGTAGGATTGTTGGGAGTTAATCCAGAACTAATCGTACCGGTTCCCATCTCATGTAATGCAGGTTCAGAGTTGTGTTGCTCCGAAGCCATCGCTGTCAGCTCATCAAAATCGGCATCCAAAGTTTCTACTATCTTGCCAAGACGACGGTTATAAATTCGGTAAGCTTTCTTTGCAGGTGAGTAACCAATGAAAATTCCAATATCAGCCTTCGGTTGAAGTTTTCCCAAATTCTCACTATTTGTATTTGGATAACACAGTGCACCAAACACATGAAGAAATGAAATATCGGGTTTGTTTCCATGAAGTAGCTCATATGGAGTTTTACCATGGCGTTTACGAATGATGGAGCGGTTTTGGGTATAACATGCGGTTGCCACTGCTTCAGCCCATAAGAATAAAGGAGCATTCGCATAAATCAACATACTTCTAGCAGCTTCCGTTAGTGTACGGTTACGTCTTTCCACGACACCGTTTTGTTGTAGAGTGCGAGCAACATAAGTTTCATGTGAAATACCGACCTTTTCATAATAATCTCGTAGGGTTTGATTAACGAACAAAGTTCCATTATCAGTGCGAATGCGGAGAACCATAGAATTAAGACGTACTTGGATCATCTTTAAAAAAGTAATAATATACTTTGGTGCTTGATCCTTGGATACTAAAATTTTTACCCATGTAAACCTTGAGAAATCATCCACCATGACGAGGATGTATTTTCTACCACTCACACTAGCCGTGCGCATTGGCCCGCAAAGATCCATGTGCAAAAGATACAGTGGTTCTTGGTTTGTGTCTTCAGCTTTTGGTTTGTATGATTTCTTGGTGCTTTTCCCCAAAGAACACGCGGAACAGAAATGATCCTTGTCGAACTTAAGTTTTGGAAGACCATGAACAAGTTCGTTTTTAGCCAAATGGTTTATAACATCAAAGTTAAGATGAGATAACCGACGATGCCATAACCATGACTTGTTCTTAGATGCTTTGGAAAGAATGCATACAGGAGAGGCGGCCATCATGTTTTGAATGGACAGTGTGTAAAGATTATCCCCTCGAGAACCCTTTAACAAATCATTTCCTGCAAGATCGCGAATAAAGCAAGTATGTTGTCGAAAATCCACTTCAAGGTTTGAATCGTAAAATTGTCCCACTGAAAATAAATTATGACCAAGTCCCTCCACATAATATACCCTTGAAATCGTAACATTCCCAATTTGATATTCCCCGTAACCCATGATCTTCTTAATATGGTCGTTGCCGAATTTCACCGTTCCTAGAAACTTGCTGACGAAATTTTTGAGCATCCAGCTGTCTCCGGTCATATGCTTTGAGCATCCAGAGTCCAAGTACCAGAGGATGATTTGGACCACCTAAAAATATCACCAGACAAAGGCAATGTATCGGAATCTATTAGTTCCTCTGTGTTAGCAGGTACAGATATATTTATCTTAGATTTGCTAACCGAAGAATTCTTTGGCTTCTAGATTTGCTTCCTAAATGTCGGCTTAGATTCTAGTTGTCTAAGATCCTAAGGTACTTCTTCACTGGTAGGCACAATAGTGGGGGCAGACCTAGTTAAAGGGCGCTTTTTCCATTTCTTAGTGTTAGTGTTCCTTTATAAAGGACGCTGAGACCTAACTTCCATGGATGTGATCCTAGTTAAAGGGCACGTAGTTCCATTAGCAGTGAAGGTCCTACCAGTGGGTTTCCATTGCCAACCAACTTGGGTGAATTTCTTCCCCGTTGGAATCCATTCAAGATTGTTCCTAATTGCATACATTTCATTCACGTGATCAACAAGGCATAAATCATGATGCTTAGAAAACATGCATTCATTACAATTCCAACATCGCAAATTAGAATTCACATTTTGCTTAGGCTGCTACACAAACGCAGGGCCTTTAGTCTTAGTTACATGATTCTTTTTATTCAAATTTGAAATAACATTCCTAGGGTGAACTTCTACTTTCTTCTTCGCAGTCCTACTGGTGGAAGGCTTGATCCTATTCTTTTTGTCTTGAGATCCTTTAGCCTTAGTAGATACAATTACTCCTGTAGAAGCCAAGGGAACATTAGTTACAGATTTTGATTTAGCCCTGATGGGTGTGTTTAATATAGGCTTAGATCCTGGATTCTTATTGAATGGAGTCATGGCAATGGTGGTGGTTTGTTGTGTAAGTGGTGCAGAACCCAGTAGTCCTATGTACTTTAAGTGTTCTAAGCATTGTTGTACCCTCTCAATATAAGCCTGAGCATGGTAATATTCACTATTCCTAGGATCAAGTTCATAAAGATCATCTACCACTTCCTTAGCAAGATTCGCGTACTTAATAGCATGCTCCCAATATAACTTATATGACAGTGGATTGTTCTTATTGTACGGGTTCTTAGTGATCACCACCTTGTTGGTTTTTGGAGCACTAGAGGTTGGGGCAGAGATTGTAGATGGATTATCAACAACTTCTTGTCCTTTGAGTTGAAGTGTCTCCTTTAATTCAGCCAAAACCATGTTTTTGTCTATGAGTTGAATAATTAAGTCAGAGATTTCCTCACACTTATGGTTCAGTTGGTCAACGAGTGACTTTTGCTCTGTCGTATTAAAAGCGAAGCGATCTTCTAACGACCCATAAATTTGTTAAAAACCCTGCTTTACTTTATCAAACTCCCCTAGCATAGAAGTAATCCTATCTTCTAGGGCATGATTTTTAATCTTTGCAGCCTCTAGTTCCAATTTCTCTGCTACAGATTCTCTCTTAAGTATCATAATTTCTTCCTCTAATGCCTGAACCACCTGAATCATCTTGTCACTAGTCTCAACGGAGTTTTCACAATCATTTGTTTTTGAAAGAGTTTCATTTTTAGATCGATTTTCAATTTCAAGAGATATACAATGTTGTTGAAGCTCATCAAAACGTTTTGAAAGTGAGTTATAAGAATCTTGAAGCCTTAAAAATTCAGCGTTAGATTCATGACAAGAATGATTATCTACATTATTCACAGGTTCAACAATATTCACAGATATATCATGCACATCATCACATTTATTCTTAGCATATGTCATCACAAAAGCAAATTCAATAGTAACAACTTGCATCACTTCGAGAGATACTATATGTTCTAAGAATCGGTCATATTCGGACTAAATCTTTTCTTTCTCAATTAAATGTTGTTCATAAGCATCATCCATTTCATATAAAACTTTTCGAACTTCACCCATTTCGAAACTAAGATTTTCCGCGAGATCAAAAAATCCCTCTTTAATATTGTCTAAAAATGGAACGATCTCTTTCTCAAACACCGTTTTCATGTGTTCGAAAGCCCATTCTCCAGCGGTTTGAGCCGTTGAAGTCGTACATTCCAGGATGACCTTGTCAAATTCGGTTAGGTATCGCTGAATCTCTTCCAAGCTTAGCAATACCGTACTTACCGGTGCAAGATTCTTTGGAATTTCCTTAGGTTCGTCCGAATTAACAAGTGTAGGAAGTATACTAAGGCTTTCTCTAGTAGGCATGTAAGCTGGTGTATGGATAAATTCCTTTTGCATATTAAAGCGAATTCTAAGATCTATTTTTGCATATGTTGCATTAAGTTGTGCATAATCATACTCAGGATATGTAAAAATTACTTTTGACCGATTCTCTTCATGTAGTGACATGCTCTTAGATTCATTTGAAAACACAATCGGATCTAAAACCAATCCTAACTTTGTTGCATCATAAAGTCGTGGGTTGTGGTTAAATGCTTACTTTGCATACCCCGGGTTAAGTAGTAGGTCTATTAGACGCGATATATTGAATTCTTGAAAAGAAGAATGAAACAAGTGTACTAAATGTGAAGCAGAGTATTGTTTTAAAAGCAAAATTTCAGTCTTTTTAACTTTCTCAGACGCCTTAATTTCCGTTTCAACCCTTTTAGACTCGAGAATTTCGATATCCGTTTGTATTTTTTGAAAATTATTAACGACTGACTCTTTTTCTTTAAGTTCTTTCAAAAGATATGCTCTTAAACTCTCAATTTCTAGCAAATTATCCATTTGGACTTTCCTAAACCTATCAAATGCAGGATTGGTTAAGGTACTGGTCACTGAAGTTAATTCCAAGGTTTTAACCTTTTCCTTATACAAAGCAAGCTCGCAGATAAAGTCTGATTAACACTAAGGTTTTGAAGGACCGCATCATTCATTTGGCCAAGCATAGATGCCGACACCATAACCAAATCGGGTTGAGCAAACGAATTTGTAGTCGTAATGGCTCCCGGTTGTGGTTCACTCAAAGTCTGGGGACTTACATTGATATTGCTATCATTGTTTGTCTCCTCGTTTGAGTTACTAACCACCGGGGGCTGTTCCGGATACTCAGACACTTGCTCAACTTGATAAGGTACAATATTATTATCGGTGGCAGTATTTGGTACCTCAGAAATTGTGTCAGCTCTATAAAGTGAAAGATTTGCCATGAGAGCTGCCATGGCGGTATTGAGATCATCACAGTCAGATTTGTATGCATCGAGATCATCACATTGATATGCGGCATTGTTTGTGATGGCTGCTGTGAGATCGTCAGTGTCCGCAATTCCTGGATCTGCGAGAAATGCTAACTCTTCTTCATCGAGCTCACGTCCTTGGGCTTGAGCATTCACCAAGTAGATCTTCTCCTGAAACCATGTGTTATCCCTTTTCCTCTTGGGCTGCTTACACTCTCGAGCCATGTGCCCTTCCCCTTTGCAGTTATAACATATAATCATCTTCATTTTGCCATTGTTATTACCCCTTGTAGCAACAGTGTTAGATGGATGTGCACCAGCATTAGATGAACTTGGTCTCCCCTGAAGTGGTTGCACCATTACTCTGCCATCTTGAATTGTAGCTTGTTGTCGAGAGTTAGAAGAGTTCCTCAACTGATTGTTTGTTGGAGCTGGTCCTCTGTAACCTCGTTTGTTCAATGTTTGAGTGAGGTAAGCAGACATTTGAGCAAGTATATCAGTAGGATTATCCCTTTGTCTAAACTCAGGGACAGGAATCTCATCATCACAATAGAATGCTGGTCCTGATTGAGCTACAAGCTAATTTGAAGGAACACTAACATGTTGTGAGTAATGGGGTTGAGGAGCCTCATGTTGTTGATAGGTGATGGCAGGGTTTGTTGGAGTTTGATAAGGTGAATACTGTTGTGAAGCATAAGTTAACTGATGTGAGTCTCCTTGTGATGATGTTGCTGGTTGCTTGTATTGTTGGTGATAAGATGTAGGCGGTTGTGGCAAGATCGAATACGGTGGGAAGCTTGGTGTTTGATACAATGGTTGATAGGAAGATTGTTGTCCCAAAGCAAACGGAGAGTTGTGATATGACAAAGTTGGATGATTTTCCATCAATGCCAATGGTTCTTGATAAGATCCCTGAGAAATGCGTTTTTGGATCATGTGCTTCTCGTGTTGCTACAAGAAAGCATAGAGTTGATCTGAATTTGACTTGCGCAAATCTCAATCATCTTAACATCGGTGACATATTGACTCCATTCTTGGGGTAACATGTTCAAGAACTTGGTGTTTAGTTGAAACTAAGAAATCCTTAGATTATACACGTTCATATCATTCATCAAAGTAGTGAAACGCCAGTAGTAATCCTGAAGAGTTTCCCCTGGAATGTATGTAAACCTATCAAACAAGTCATACAATTGACACTCTCGTTCTTGCTTAGTTAGAGAAGTCCCTTGTAACAAAACAGTTAATCGATCCCAAAGATACTTTGCCATCGTGTGTTCACTTACCATTCGATAGATATCGGGTGGTAGAGCTTGAAGTATTGTCTTAACAGCCCTTTCATCTGCATCGGCAATGAGTTTGTTAGCATCCGGTAACTCATGATACAACCTTGGCCGCGTCACATTGTTGACAGTAACTTCCCCCCAATCGAGTGGACCTTTTCAATGGATTGAAGCATAAGTCTACCATTGGGTTTACCCATGATGTAAGTTTTCATGCGACCTTGCCATGCTTCAAATAAGTCTTTGATGAGCAACGGTGGGCGAGTATCGGTACCCGAGATGATCGAAATATCGGTAAGCGATGTCATTGTAGGCATAAATGAATGAGGATTCATTTTTGGAACACTTGATAGAAAAAGATTATCTTTTGATCGAGCAATGAAATAAGGTTGTGAAACTGTGTTGTTGTTGATGCTTAGTTTGTGTGTTGGTGAAGAAATCGTCAAAATCCCAAATAACTTGTAAGGTAAATTTCAAAGAAATTAAAAAAATTAACTTCTGAATAAATCTGAAATACTACTTCGGAATCCCTAAACTTGAGAACTTTGGAATGTCTTTCTGAGATCACTTCAGAATGTAAAGATTGTGTAATTCGGAATAACCTTCTAAGTGCACTTCGGAATGACTCTTCTAATTCACTTCGGAATAAGGAAAAGATTACTTACTTCGGAATGAATCTCTGAGTGTACTTCGGAATATGGGAAAATGGTGTACTTCGGAATGAGTTTACTTCGGAATGATTCTTCTGATTCACTTTGGAATAAGGCAAAATGACATACTTTGGAATGAATCTCTGAGTGTACTTCGGAATATGAGAAAAATGATGTACTTCGGGATAAGTCTTCTAATTCACTTCGGAATTCTGTTTGATGGAGCACTTCAGAATGTTGCTATAAGACGAACTTCGTAATGCTAATCTTCAATACTTCAGTAAAATCAGAAACCCTCGTGATAACTTCGGAAAATCAGAAACCCTCGTGAAAACTTCACAAAACAGACTTTGTATCCGAAAATTGTGATATCTGATATCACTGTTAAGCTAAAAAAACACCCCAAAAATCACCAAATAACCAAGAAATTTTGCGATTTTAACCAAATCACTACCACAACTATGTAGATGATTTGTTTACCAACTTTTACCATAAAAAACGCGAAAAATTTCAAGATTTGAGATTTATTATCCTTAAAACACCAAACCAAACAACAAACTAAAAAATAACACAAATCAAACCTTAAATCATCCCATGGCTCTTGATACCAATTGTAGAAAAGTGATAATCTTATAACTAATCAAGAGGGTTGTTGTTATTCTATAGAGAGAAACTAGAGAGAGAAAGAAAGAAACTTGTATTAATGTGTGAAATTAAATAAACAACCAACACCCCTTTCCATGGTGGAAAGGGGTTTATATACCCAAGTCCTTAAGTGGACTTGGGCCTCCGGCCCATGAACATGCTCATGGGTCGGGCTAAACATAAATATTACTTAAACAATACTACGAGCCTATAACTATATTGTTGGAGTGACCGAGACTTTCTTTATACAAAAAACGTATTTCCAACAGATGCCTTATCTCAAAATTTGGCATCGTTAAAGAGCTTTATATGAGCTTATTAATGAAGTGTAAAGAGCCCCTTTGTTGGAATCTACAAGAGACCCAGGGGTGTCATATCTTCTAACATAAATGAGTTAAAAACATGAGGTCTTGTTGTAATCTTGTGACCCTGCACATACACAAACAACCAAAGAAAAGATTCAAGTTTGAATCATTGAACCCAAGCTTGTCAAGGCTTGGGGTTTTAGCTTTTCAAACAGTGAGTGTTAAAAAAAATGAAAAAAGATTTTGAGAAAATCTTTGAAAACGGGTTTTTGAACCAACTTTGATACACCAATTTTTAAAACCCGAAATTAAAACAAAAGCTTATACAAGTTTATGAAACTTATTTGGTTGTCAACCAAATAAGCTACTAAGTTCCTATAATGCTATTCAGAAAAAGAGGTTTATGGCTCAAGTGTCCTCTCACAACAAATCTCTTTTGCTTGATGAAATATAAAAACCTTTGCAAGAAAAAGGTAACTGATTACACTAAAACAAGAATTAAAAAGGAACTCGGTATTGCATAAAAATCAAATTTTCATTTTCATTAATCATTTAAATTTTTATACAAAAAACTAGAACAAAAGTATAAGGTGTCACAAGTCGACCCTTTATACTAGTGAATAGAACATACTAGAACTGCTTAAACCCTAATACATAAATTCCCATATTTGCCCGTTAGTCTTCATAATTTGAACTTGGTCAAAAACTATATCATGTGATATCTGTTGGATGCCAGGTTGTCAACTTGATCTTAGTCGTTGATCACATGCCTTTGGGACCAAGTTTTGATTAGGAGACGTTGATATTCTGCTGGATACCATTTTTTTCCATAATAAGAGGGACAAGGGAACACTGTGGTGACCTTTGGAGGTCATGGGTTGAGTGGGTTGAGGTTAGGTTTTGGTTTGGGTAGGGTAAATTATATTTCTGGAGGATTTGGGGTAAACCCCCTTTGTTTTGTAGTGGTAATTAGGTTAGGGTTTAAGAGATTAGGGGAGGATGAATAGGGTGATTAGATCCAGATTAGGAGTTTGTTTTATTGGTTTCCCACGTTTTTTGAAGATTTGACTAGGTTTGACCTAGTTAATAAAAAACGGTTTAAGTTATGTTAGTAAGGTGGGGTGACATGGGTAGTGGGGGTGAGGTGGAGGATGATGGTTGGTTGAGAGGGGTGACATGGCTGAATGGTTGGCTGTGGTAGGTTTGGTGGTCCTGGCAAAAATGGTCCTTTATCTCCAAAAATGTATCCATATCAAGATTGTAACAGGCAATATCCATTTCCTTAACAAATGAAGTTTATGATTTTATACATTGGCCGCAAAATCTTTTGAGAATGTATCACAAGGACTAAAAGTGCAATAAATGCATACTTCAAGGGCCATAGATGTATAATCTCATCATTTTAGGGACCCAAGTGTAATATTGGAGGTTTATAAGGGTTTAAAATTGTAAAACCCGCATGCTTTTACCATGACCAGTACACTTATGATCGTACGTACAGGATTAAAACTTTCCTTAAATAACATGAACACGTATCACGAATGTTAATTACAAGTATTACGTACGTGTTATAACACGATAGGTATTTATTACGTATTAAGACACGATAATTATTTCATGAACATACGAACATGAAATCATGAACGTAAAATTAATCACGAGCTTAGTATTACGTATGTATGTATATTTATTACGATCAAGAATAAATAAAATAAGACACGAACGATAACTAATTAAATCACGTAAAACACGAACACGAGAACACACTAAATATTAGTCACGAGAAAAGTACGGGTTACCCCCATGTGGGGCTGATAGGTGTGAAAACACCCATCCTTTTACCACTTAATTATAATAATAACCAAGCCAAAACGTGTATTTTATGTCGTAAATGTCAGAATTATGTGTGGTTTGTGTTTCTATTGTGTTTTAGGACCAAAAGATGAAAAGGAATAAAACACGGGCTTTCACGGTCTTTTATCGAAGAAAACAAGAAAAGACGAAGTCAAAAGATCAAGAGTGCAAAAAGAACGAAATTCCAAGGCCTATTCTGAAGATTTATCGAAGAAAAAGTCTAAAGACGGAAGTTTAATGAAGTCGAAGAACTCAAGTCTAATTATTGAAGAAATTATAAGACAAGTTCAATTTATATCGACAAATCCCGACACGACGTCGAGAAAGACAAAGAATTAAAAGGCAAGAAAGAGAAAGAGAAAGAAAGAAGGAAGCAACACATGCACTCCTCACTTCCTACATATACCCTCCTAATGACACATTAGGGGGGTGTTAGTTAGTCATTTTTAGTAGTTAGTTTAGATTAGGAGTAGTGTAATTTTATTTTCTCTCTCTAGTTTTTCACTTTCTCTCTCTAGTTTTTCTTTAAAGTTTTAAGCTTTTCACTTTAATCTTGTATTTGAATCTATAATCTTCATCTTTAATTTCAAGTTTTTCATATTCAATCTCTTTCTACCTTTCTTGATTTTTACTTGTTTGATCCGAAAATTATCTTTAATTTTGTTTAATCTTGATGTTTGATTGATTAAAAAGTTTATCTTTTTATCAATCTTTAAGTTTTTATACAACTTAAGCTTTTAGCTTATCATGCTTATTGGCTAATTTTGTATTTAGCTTAATTAATTTTTTTTTAGTTTTCTTAAAAAGTTTAGTCTTTTTAAAGTTTGGTTCATAAAGTTTGCTTATTTCGTATTTTAAAAGTTTTCAAATTTGTGCTTATTGTGTTGGTTAAGTTTTTGTTAAGTGTCCTTTTTAGAAGTGCTTATCTAATTTTTAGCTTATTGTACCCCATCCGAATATTGTGTTTTTTCCATCACAATAGGGTTTTGACATTGTGATAGCTTTTTCCGATAGCTTTATTGTGATCGCAATAACCCTAGGGGTTCTACTTTGCGATCGAAGTGTAATATCCCCTTATTCCGATCGAGGATTGCGATCGCTCATTGCGATCGTATATTGCAATCGGGATTTAAGGTTTATTGCGACGAAATGCTGCCCAAATTTTGATAGCCACATTCCGATACTTTTCTTATAATTAGTATTCTGACATTTTTTATTTTTCTTATATTCCGATGTTTTTGATTTCATATTCCGACAGTTTTTCTTATTTAAACATTCCGATACTTTTTTATACTAACGTTCCGATACATTCTTTTCTTGATATTCCGATACTTATTATTTAGCTCATATATTCCGATAGAAATGCTATTAAACATTCCGATACAACATACCATTACGATGGAAATCACCAGCATGCTTGCATGCTTATAATTTTTTGCCGCCAATTTGAGCTAGTAGGATGCTAGCTTGAGCTAACTGCCTGCTAGCTTGTTTATTTATTTATTTTGTTCCGTAATTGTTTAGTTTAATCTGAAAGTTGTTCCGATTTTAATTCTGAAAGTTACGAATTTTTAGTTGAATTTTTCGTCTAATTTTAAAATTAATATTTTTTTCGTAAAGTTCAAGTTTTATCTTTTATTTAGTACCCGCTTTAGGTTTTGTCTCGTTTAACTTTAAAGTATCATCTTAGTTTTATTCTCTCCTTTTTCATTAAGTAAACTTTATTTTCGAGTCGATAGTTAATTTCTTCTTTTAGTTTTATTTTTGTTAATTATTTCGCTTTAAATTTCGTTTTATTATTTGTTTTAATATTCGTTTTAATATCGTTTTAATTGGTAGTTTTTAATATTCACCTTGTTTTACTTTTATTATTTGTACTCGTCTTTAGTTTGTTTTTAAATACTTTTCGCATTTACTTTTTAATTAGTTATAGATAATCAACTTCCCTTTTTCTTAACCAAAAACAATTGAGTCGCACTTTGAACCAAAAATCAATTCGATTAGACACCGTGAATAACGAACTTTTTAATCTAGTAAAATCCTACTTTCAAATGACGCCGCTGCCGACTCTTTTCGTGAAGATTAACGGTTTATTGTGAGAGACGCGTTGGATTTTGGGATCCGTTCACTTTTGAACGTTATTTTTCTTGCCAAAAATTTTCAAAAATCCTTAAAAATTAAAATTTTCAAAAAAAATACAAAAACATTTAAAAACTCATAAAAAGCATTTCTTTTTCAAAATTTTTGCACCAAAAATATTTTCTTTTCACTTTAACTTTATTTCTTTTATTTATTTTCTATTTTTTTTTCTTTTTGTAGGTGTACAAGACTCGTGCTATCATGGACAATCGTCCGATTTGGGAAATATTGCAAGAAGAGCGTTATCAGATTATGTCCGAGGAATGTACGATTTGTGGTGGACCTCATGCTTCTTTTAATTGTGAAAAAACCTATGGGGAAGTTTATTCTAATGAGGAAGGCATGTACTATGCTACTAAGACTTATTTTGACTCCCCTAGTTTTACCATAACGAGTAACCCACCACATTTTGATCAAGGGTTTTATGGGGAATTTCAAAATCAAGGATTTTCAAATCATGAAAATTTTCAAAATGAAGGCAATTTTCAAAACTATAATCAAGGGAATATTTCACAACCTCAAATAGAATTAATTTTTCAAAAGATTGAACAACATGATAGATTCCTAAGAGAATGGCAAGAGCAAACCGATAGAAAATTCATGCTCCTTTTAGAAACCTATCAAGCTCAAAATAATATTGAGCCGTCTTTGAGAGTTGATGCTGAGGCCACATTTAGCTCACCTACTTCCTCACCTCTTGAGGAAATTCCGGAGATTATTCTTGAGCCTACTTTACCCCTTAATGACCCCATTTCTTCACCTACTCCTTCAAATGACTTTATGATTTCTTCAAATTCTCTTAATGAGACGTGTTTTGATAAACAAATTTTTGAGGAGTGTGAAGAACTTTCTAATGAGTTCATATAAGAAGAACCCTTAATTGGTCCTACACCTAAGGAGATTGTCGATAAGGATGAGTTATCTTTTGATTCAGACTATACTTTTATATGTATTTATCGGGATCGGATGAAGATGACTCTTCTATTTTATCTAAACTAACTTCTGTTGAGCTTAAGGACGAGGTCGCTTTTCATAATGATTTCAAATTCGAGCCCGAGATTGAGGAAATTGTCGAACGAGAGCTAGCTCTTTTACCTCCGCTTCCACCTACAAGCGAGGTCGATTTTTCCAACGTCGAGGCCGAGCTTGATGAGTGGAAACATCTTATTTTTCATAATAATAACGAACCAACTCACTTGACCAATCATCCACTTCTCGAGGAGTTACCTAATCAATACTCCTCAAATGAGAATTACGTTTACCACATTCGTGCGGATTTAACTTATCAACAATCCCCATAAATGAATGATGGTTTCGTACTTGATCGTGATCTTTTCGAGCGAGTTTCTCAAATACTCAATGACGGGAACGACAAACCTTGGTTTGACGCGCCTATCTATGATGACGAAATCGAAGAGATTAACGTTCATGAGGCTGAGTGCTTTGACCCGGGAAGGGAAATTGACCCTTCTATGATTGACACCTTTACGGCTTTGCCGCTTAGTGACCATCAATTGTCTTGGGGGGATAACAGTTTGCTTCCTTTACCCACCCCACCTCCCGTGGATCACGACTTCACATACTTCTCGTATGTTGAGAGGACCTTTTTACCTTTCATGACTTATCCTCTGGCCTCTCCTTTATTAATGTCCTCCAGGAACGAGGACAAGGTCTTTGATCCCGGTATTACATTCGACGATTCCCCATGGACTGTTTAATTCGAGGTCGAGTCAGGCTCGCGACTCGGTTAACAAAAACAAGCGCTTTTTGGGAGGCAACCCAATTATCTATCCTTTTATTCTGTTTTCCTAATAAGTGTAGGGGAGACCCTAGTATGTGTTTGTTGTTTTCTTTCTTATCATGTGCAGGGATTTGAGCTTCCAAAGATACATTCTTGATGACTTTTGACGACCCGTGATTCCGTGTACCCATCTTCCTGGTTTTATCCTAAACTCTTTTCATTCTCTATTTTATATTTTTCAATATTAAAATAGGAATCACTTTAGTTGTCTCTTCCTTAGCAAGATTTAAACAAACTGCACAATGTCCTAAGTGTAGGGGAGTTTACTCCCACATTCTTAAATATTTAGGACAATGTTTATATTAAGTGTAGGGGGACTTCTATCGAAGTTAAGTGGGCTTTTCCTTGTATTTGTCCTCATTTTAACCGGAAAATTTAATTTTTCGACATTTTTCAAAATTTTTAATCTATTTGGCCTAGTAGTTTAGTAGTATTTTCCTTTGTTATCGTTATTTACTTTCTTTGCTAGAATAAATTTTTAATAAAGTGGTTTTAATTTTTGAAACGTTGTGAATCTTTTGACTCAACCCGAGTTTACTTATCCAAGTTTACTCTAGCTAGTATCCTTAACGTGTTTAAGTCAAGTTTTCTAGGCTTTTATATAGGGAACTTTAAAACGCGAAAGTCTTAACTCTCACGGGTTAAGAACAAGAACTTTTCGCAAGTTCCTATAATTGATCCTAGAGAGTCGTTTATCAAGGGAACTTTAAAATGCGATTTCTAAACTTGAAAAAGTCTAAGAATTTGCAAGATCCTATAGATGACTCGAAAACCCAAATCTCTGATTTAATTGGCTAAGCATCCACGAGTCTCATTCCTTGAGATTTTAAATTGTGGAGAACGAGAGATGATAGAGTCAATTATAAGTTCGGTATTCTTTCATGAGTTTATGTGAGTTGATTATAAGCTTATTCTCCCATCGCTTGTTAATAAATTTAATTGCAATAAATAAGGTTGTACGATTTGAAAAGTTACTTAGCTTCTAGCACAAGATCGTTTAAAAGTTGCTCGGTATTAATTAGAGTTCATAGCCAAGGCATAACTTATTGAAGCGGGATGCGAAGATTGGCGAGTCCGAAAAGGCCCTAACAAGGCATGAGGGCTACAATTTGTTGCCAAAGATCCCAAGTGATGTGAAGAATCATTTATCAAAAATTAATATGAAGGATCGAGACACACGACGAAAAGCAAATACTCCCCTAAAGATCATGGAGAAGTCTATCCAAAAAGGCCCTAACAAGGTATGAGGATAAATAGATCCAAGTCCTAAAAGGAGGCGGATCGTTGTATATCAAAGTCCAAAATAAAGATTGGAGAAAAATGAATAAGTCGTTGTCCAAATATGAAGAATCTCTCAAAACTTCAAGTGAAGAAATTCTTATTATGAAGAGAAGACCATAATTTTAAGAACGTCTCTCAAGATTTGAAGTATGAAGTCGCTGCCAAATATCGGTCCGAGAAAGGTCTCAAATCGTGAAGCAAGTTATGCCAAGATATGAACTTTATGAGGTCCGGAGAAGCAGTTTTAAAAGATTTTGTCCTTTAGCTAACTATTGATTAAATCGTCCTACTTTATTTTTAGCCTAAATAACTATCGAAATAAGTCAACAATGCATCCTCGTGATCATTCAAGACAATAATAAAATATAAGAGATACACCTAGGAATAAGGGAGTCTAAGTGAATAATTGGGCCACATGAATTTGTGTTAGTTTGCTAACTTATAATAACAATGATCTCGTTTTTAAGCTTGGTATGGGGAACGTGAAACTTGAGGGTGAAAATCATTCATGACATTCCAAAACCCTAAGGTAAGTTTTTGATCTTTTTACTTGTTTTCTTCCTTTAAATATTTTATCTCTTTAATAAAGGCCAATGTGGATTGATTGTGATGGAAAATGTAACACTTGCTTTGTAATTAATGCATTGTATGAGGGCATTGCAATGGTCAAGTGTTGGGGATTTGATAGGTGTGAAAACACCCATCCTTTTACCACTTAATTATAATAATAACCAAGCCAAAACGTGTATTTTATGTCGTAAATGTCGGAATTATGCGTGGTTTGTGTTTTTATTGTGTTTTAGGACCAAAAGATGAAAAAGGAAGAAAACACGGGCTTTCACGGGCTTTTATCGAAGAAAAAGAGAAAAGACGAAGTCAAAAGATCAAGAGTGCAAAAAGAACGGAAGTCCAAGGCCTATTCTGAATATTTATCGAAGAAAAAGTCTAAAGACGGAAGCTTAATGAAGTCGAAGAACTCAAGTCTAATTATTGAAGAAATTATAAGGCAATTTAGATTTATATCGACAAATCCCGAGACAACGTCGAGAAAGACAAAGAATTAAAAGACGAGAACGAGAAAGAGAAAGAAAGAAGGAAGCAACACATGCGCTCCTCACTTCCTATATATACCATCCTAATGGCATATTAGGGGGGTGTTAGTTAGTCATTTTTAGTAGTTAGTTTAGATTAGGAGTAGTGTAATTTTATTTTCTCTCTCTAGTTTTTCACTTTCTCTCTCTAGTTTTTCTTTAAAGTTTTAAGCTTTTCACTTTAATCTTGTATTTGAATCTCTAATCTTCATCTTTAATTTCAAGTTTTTCATATTCAATCTCTTTCTACCTTTCTTGATTTTTACTTGTTTGATCCGAAAATTATCTTTAATTTTGTTTAATCTTGATGTTTGATTGATTAAAAAGTTTATCTTTTTATCAATCTTTAAGTTTTTATACAACTTAAGCTTTGAGCTTATCATGCTTATTGGCTAATTGTGTATTTAGCTTATTTACTTACTTTTTAGTTTTCTTAAAAAGTTTAGTCTTTTTAAAGTTTGGTTCATAAAGTTTGCTTATTACGTATTTTAAAAGTTTTCAAATTTGTGCTTATTGAGTTGGTTAAGTTTTTGTTAAGTGTCCTTTTTAGAAGTGCTTATTTGATTTTTAGCTTATTGTACTCCATCCGAATATTGTGATTTTTCCATCACAATAGGGTTTTGACATTGTGATAGCTTTTCCGGATAGCTTTATTGTGATCGCAATAACCCTAGGGGTTCTACTTTGCGATCGAAGTGTAATATCCCCATATTCCGATCGAGGATTACGATCGCTCATTGCGATCGGGATTTAAGGTTTATTGCGATGAAATGCTACCCAAATTTTGATAGCCACATTCCGATATTTTTCTTATAATTAGTATTCCGACAGTTTTTTTTCCTTATATTCCGATGTTTTTGATTTCATATTCCGACAGTTTTTCTTATTTAAACATTCCGATACTTTTTTATACTAACATTCCGATACATTCTTTTCTTGATATTTCGATACTTATTATTTAGCTCATATATTCCGATAGAAATTCTATTAAACATTCCGATACAACATAACATTACGACGGAAATCACCAGCATGCTTGCATGCTTATAATTTTTTTCCGCCAATTTGAGCTAGTACGCTGCTAGCTTGAGCTAGCTGTCTGCTAGCTTGTTTATTTATTTATTTTGTTCCGTAATTGTTTAGTTTAATCTGAAAGTTGTTCCGATTTTAATTCTGAAAGTTACGAATTTTTAGTTGAATTTTTCGTCTAATTTTAAAATTAATATTTTTTCGTAAAGGTTAAGTTTTATCTTTTATTTAGTACCCGCTTTAGGTTTTGCCTCGTTTATCTTTAAAGTACCATCTTAGTTTTATTCTCTCCTTTTTCATTAAGTAAACTTTATTTTCGAGTCGATAGTTAATTTCGTCTTTTAGTTTTATTTTTATTAATTGTTTCGCTTTAACTTTCGTTTTATTATTTGTTTTAATATTCGTTTTAATATCGTTTTAATTTTTAGTTTTTAATATTCACCTTGTTTTACTTTTATTATTTGTACTTGTCTTTAGTTTGTTTTTAAATACTTTTCGCATTTACTTTTTAATTAGTTATAGATAATCAACTTCCTTTTTTCTCAACCAAAAACAATTAAGTCGCACTTTGAACCGAAAATCAATTCGATTAGACACCGTGAATAACGAACTTTTTAATCTAGTAAAATCCTACTTTCAGGGCCCCTCTACCCACGGCTAGAAACAAGAACAAAGGGGCCAAGCCCATTAATTTTACTAAACATGAACTAAGGAGGAAAATTAGTTTCGTATTTACAAAATATTGAAAACAAGAAAAACCCTAAAAGCTTTTCTCCTTTCTCCTTCTTTTGGCCGTCGGGTTTACATCACCAAAGGGGTGATTCGGTTTGATTTTGGCTTTAGATTTATTGCAAGGATCGTTGTATGTTCATCCTCATTTGATTCACGTGATTGGTATAACCTTTAACCTTTTTTTTCTTTTTATGTTTTGATTTACTAATCACATAAAATCATGAATGTTTTTAATAAACTAATTAAAAACAAGTAATTAATCATGTTATTAATCATGAGGTTAAATTATTAAGTGTTAAGGGGTGTTTTGTTTGTGGCCGACGCCTGACCGAGCACCAAGGGGGTCTCGGCTTGACTTAAACTCACACCACCGAGACCTTATGGTCTCGGTTTGGTGGTGGTGGTGTCACGGCAGCAGCAAGGAAGGGAAAACCCCGACCTAGGTCGGGGTATGGTGATTTTTTTGGGTCCGGATCATGGGTTAAAACACGGGTCCGGTTCACACATGTTTAGATTTAAAACACGATCCGGTTCATGAGTTATTTTTCAAGGTTTAATATTTTTAAAATTTATATTATTTTTACAAGATTTAAATTAAATTAATTAAAAGCATGAACATGATTAATTTAATTTACATGACTTAGGTTATTAATTTTATTATTAATACATGAATTTTAACCTAAGTATTTATCATTTAATTAGACTATATAATTAATTAATTATTAAAACCATGACTATAATTAATTAATTTACATGACTTAGGTTATATTATTAATAGATAATAATACATGTTTTAACCTAAGTATTTATTTTACCTTTATTTAATTAAATTATGTTACATTTAATTAAATACTTTAACCTATAGTTTATTTAATTCACATGAAATAATTAATAAACTATACTATATAATCACATGACTTAGAATAATAATCAGTGAACACTTAAAGCTTACATAATTAGCTTAATTATCCAGCTTATATCTAATTATGGAAACTTTATATTTTTAGAAATTTATTTAATTAAGGCATCTAATCTATTTATGAAAACTTTCTATTTTTAGAAACTTATCTATTTTAAGCAGTGAATCTATTTTTGGTAACTTTCTATTTTTGGAAACTTTTTGTTTTAGGAAACCTGCTATTTTTAGAAAGTTACTTATTAATACACAACAAGTATAATAATACATGAAATACAAGTAATACTTAATTAGAATAGACAGAATATATGATAAACAGAGTATTAAGCGTAAGTCAGTAAAACATGACATGAACATATAAAACAAGCTAAGACATGATATAAAACCAGCTACGTACTCAGTAATCAGATACTTATACACGTATATATTTATGTAGCATTAGTGATACCGAAGTAGGACTCTCTTCCGTTCGTCTTCTTCGTTCACTGGACACAAGGTACGGATTCTCCGTCCTTTCAGTATGGACATTCTTTCCTTATTAGGATTTCCCCGTATGCAGCCAACTGTTTTCCCCAGTGTATGTTTTATATGTTTTTGAATTGCTTATGTTTAAATCAGAATACCTAAAGCCATATACATGCATGACCAGTTTCACCTAGTTATGGAGGTACCATAACCATAACACTGGAGGCACCAGTGTTATGACTTCACCACGGCGGAGTGATAGCTCGTGGCGTCTCTTTAAGCTTTTGGCTGTTTATTATTATCAGGTGGGGCGTATGGGTGCATCCTAGTTTACATGTTTTCAGTAGATTATTCAGTGTGAATGTGGTGTGTGCCTTGCATCCTTCACAAGGAGCTGATCCCTCCTACCCAAACCAGTATATTAAATTAGAGGCAGCCCCTCTAGTTTGCATGACGAGGTCACCCCTCCAAGTATTCATGCACGTTGATAATTCATGACCTATATTGGCTAATGGTAAACATGTTAAACAGTTTTTACAAGATAAACGTAAGGCTTTTCAAACTATAAAACCACGTTTATGAACATGTTCCATGTTTTCCAGGGCTTATACATTTCCGCTGCTATTAAGTCTTTATTATGTTTCAGTCATTCATACTATGTATATATCCGTGCACTGAACGTTTTGCTCAGCCGTTACTTTCCTTTCCATGTCCCAAAACGGCAGGTACCCAAGGACAGACTCGAGCATTTGGAGGACGTGCATAGGATGGAAGCTGCCATAGACTTCTTTTCCTTTTTCCTTCATATATTTATGCTTGTGTAGTCTTTGTTCATTTCATTTACTTTATTGATGTTTTGGGCTTATGTTTGGGAACTTATGTTTGATTCCGGTTTTCTCTATGGTCATGTATGTTTTACTACATATTACCTTGCATGCTTTGATAGAAAAGATGCTTTGGTCAAGTATGGTCAGGAAGCCGAAAAGGTTTAGAGACTCCTAGTTTCTAACCCTTGTAGTTTGTCGATCATACCTAGTATGGTCAGGTATGATTCAACATATTTTAAATCATCATACATTTCATTCCGAATAAACTCCTCAAGTTGAAGAACAGTTTCTTTAATCAACATCATGTTTGGAATTAAGAGTTCTTTCACAAGCAAGGTAATATCTTGAGGAATCGGGCGTTGCCACTCAGCATTTTCACGTTTTGCCCAATCTCTTTCAACAATAGATTTAACATTATCTATGTGGTGTTTAAGAATACCTAATGTTTTACTACTCTTGCTTTTAGATTCATCTAGAGGAAGGTAGTTTATGTATTTGTAAACATTTGATTTCTTAGGGGAAAATGATTTCTTCCATTGAATTCGCTTTTGTTTGCATTCTAGAAACACTTCCTCACGAGTTTTCTAAGTTTGTTTGTTAAAAAGACCATAAAGACTATTCTCATAAGCATAATATTCTTAGAGACTCCAGCTATCACAAGGAAAAGATGCTGTTATGCAAGAAGATGGAAGCAGGGGTTAAATTGTCAGCTGAGGAAGGAGCTATGCTTGATGACACTGATGATGAAGATTCTGATCAAGAACTCGATGCACATTACTCGTACATGGCAAAGGTTGAAGAAGTTCTCAAAGTCACTGAAGATGAAAATGGCCCTATCTTTGAAACTGAGCCAATCGATAAGGTACACACTACTGATGAATATAATGTGTTTGGTGATATTCATGAGCATAGTGATCTACCCAATGCCATTAATGACACGTGTATGATGGAAACGGTTGATAGCAATACCACACCCGATTCATCAGACATGTGCAATAATGAGTCTAAGGATGATCAACATGCAAATGAGTATGATGAAGAGGAACGTATTGGCTTGCCAATTTAATTGCCACTTTACAAAAAGATGTCACTGATAATAAAAAGAGTCAAAAGCAATTAAAGAAGGCAAACACTACGCTCACTCAAAATTTTGACGAATGCAAAGCTGCTCTTATCAAATCTACTGAGATGACTGAAAGCTATAGAGATTAGCTCCTTCAGAAAACCAAAGAGCTTGAGGGGTACAAGGGAAGTGCGTTAAAAAGTCAAAAGGACGATTTTGAAAACAAATATAATACAACTCTTGAGTTATTAGCCAAATAGAAGCGTAAATATAATGTTTTCTTAATGGATGAACGTCAAAAAACGTACCTTGCCAATACTAAAGTTAATGAAATTGAACAAAAGCTCTCTATGACCACTACCAATTCTGCTAAAATTCTCGAGGATAAGAAACAAGAGGTAGATGCGTTAAAACAAGACTTCAAAAGTAGATATGATAAAGAAACCGAAAAAGTAACGAAACTAGAAGAACAAGTCGAATTTTTGAAGAACCCTCAACATGCGTTGGATTATGTCGATCATACCTAGAAGGATTTTCACCACATCGACGTTTGTCATACCTTGGAGGACTCTCAACATATTGATTCTTTGTGTTAGATAATGTTCGAAGATTGTTGTTGGTGGGTTTGTAGATTTTCTTGTAAGTCTTCATTATGAAAGCAATTTGTTGTTTCATCTCACGATTCTTTTGAGCTTGGTCTTCATCACTATCTTCTTCAGATGATGACTCAGATGGTGGTAATGGTGCTCTTGGCACTTTGCCTCGTGATCTTGTGGATAATGAAGACTTAGATGATGTGGAATATCGTGGTGAGGATAATGTAGTGGAGTATGGCTTAGGAGCACGAGAGTGATGGTCTTGAACATGTTGAGTGGTAGTCACTAAAGCAAGTGGATTAGCCGTCTTTGCAACACGTTTAGCTCGACTCTCATTTGATTCATTCTGAAATTGCTTCAAGATATCAAAGAGTCGATGATATGAGACCTCGTCTAACTTTTCTTGTTGTTTCACTAAAGTGATGAATTGTGTCCACTCGGGTTGTAGTTGTTGAAGAAATTGAACATTGACTTGCATGGTGGAGACTTGCAGGTTATTTCTTGTCATGTCATTCATCATTTTATAAAACCTGGAGTAGTATGAATCAATTGATTCTCCATACCTTGAAGTAAACTTTCCAAAAATCCAAAACAAGTTTGTTTTGACATCTTGTTTGTTGAGTGATTCTCTTTGTTGCAAGCGTTCAATAGCAGTCCACATTTCATGTGCTGTCGGGCATGCATCAACCGTGGAGTAAATATCATCTCCAATCCCGCTTAAAACCATATAGATGGCTTCCTTCTCCGCATCATGCCAAGCACAATTTTCAGGTGTAAGATCAGCTCTTGTTTCATCACGTTCACTTGTGGGTATTGGATCAGTAGTACCTGTGGCTGGTCTTGGAGGAATTGAGATCTTCTTGAATATATATGGTCCATGAGTAATACATTTCCTCAAGTCATCACCATTAGCTCTTGTATCAAGGTATCGTATGAAACGTGATTGCCATTGTGTTAGAAATACGTTTTTACGTATATTAGAAGTATCGGTCACTCCACAATAATATTCATGTTGTAATAGCTCGTAGTTAGATAATAGTTGTTAGTTACTTATTAACTTAAGTAAGAACCGGTCCATGGGCTTGTCATGGACCGGCCCAAGCCCATGTTTAGCTTGGTACTATAAATACCCCTTTCCACTAAGGAAAGGGGTTGGTTGTTGTTCCATTTTCCATTTCATAGTAATAAAATCTTCCATGTATTCTCTCTCTAGTTTCTCTCACTAGAAAACATCAACCCACTTCATAGATTCATAGGTTATCAATTTCTACATTTGGTATCAAGAGCTATGGGGTGATTTAAGGTAAGGATTGTGTTGCTTTTTTAGTTTTTGAATCAATTAGTGATCTTTAGAAAAAATCAATCTTGAATCTTGTTATTTTTGGTGTTTTTGTTATTGGGATTGATTGATAAGGATTGGGTTTAGCTTATTTTGGTAAAAATCATAAAACTTTTTGTGGTTTTGGATCAAAAATCAGTGATTAAAGCTGTTTTAGAAGTCTCGGAAACATTTCTCCAGATTATTCCGAATAGGATTTCCGAATAGGAAGGTTTTCAGAATAGAAGGTTTATTCCGAATAGAAGTTCCGAATAGGATAGTATTCCGAATAGAAGGGTTTTTCCGAATAGACTTTCCGTTTAGAAGAAACTTTCCGAATAGCCACATTTTTCCGAATAAGAAATTTTTTCCGAATAGCAGCAACTTTCCGAATAGCAATTCTTTCCGAATAGCATCATCTTTCCGAATAGCACCATTATTCCAAATAGCACCATCTTTCCGAATAGTAATTCTTTCCGAATAGCCCATACTTTCCGAATAGCCGTACTTTCCGAATAGCACCATCTTTCCGAATTGCCATACTTTCCGAATAGCCATACTTTCCGCATAAGGTTTCTTCAGCATAAGGTTTATTCCGAATAGAGCATTTTCAGAATAGGATTATTCCGAATAGAGGTTATTCCGTGTAAGGGTTTTTTCAACATAGGATTATTCCGAATAGAAGTTATTCCGAATAAGGATTTATTCTGAGTTTGGGTTATTCCGTATAAGCAAGTTCAAGGGGTATTTGAGTTTTTTCGACGATCTTTAGTGGATTTAATTACAACACAAATTCTCAACCTTTCTTCACTGCTCGATCAACCGATAATCTTTGTGTCTGTTAAGTGATCACAATGAATCCAAGTTCATTAATGCCTCAGATGACATCTCTTACGGATATCTCGATCATAAAGGGGACTGATAGTCGTCCACCGATGCTTATTAAAGAGGTGTTTGAGGCATGGCAGGGTCGTATGATGCAATACTTAAAGGGCAAACCAACATACGGAAGGCTTATGGTCAAATCGATTTTGAATGGTCCACTCGACTATGGTACCATTGAGGTTGACGAAGTGACTCGACCAAGAGAATATGAAGAACTCACACCGGCACAACAACTCATTGCTGATGCTGATGAAAAGGCTCTACAGACACTTCTCCAAGCTCTTCCGCATGATATTTATCGTATGGTTAGTCAATATACGGTTGCCAAAGATTTGTGGGAACGTCTAAAGGTGTTGTTACAAGGCACGTCTCTCACAAAACAAGAAAGGGAGTGTCAGCTGTATGATTTGTTTGATCGATTCACATACAGCCCAGGGGAAACACTACACGATTATTACTTCAGATTCACCACTTTAATGAATGATCTGAATGTATACAATCTGGTGATTGCTCCATTCCAGGTTAACACCAAGTTCTTGAATACCTTACCTCAAGCTGAATGGGGTGAGTATATTACCGATGTGAAGTTAACCCGGGATTTGCATAAGTGCAACTTAGATCAAATCTATGCTTTTCTTCAGCAACATGAGAAGCATGTGATTATGCACCGTTCTCCTCGCGGTATGCATCCAGATTCCTTAGCTTTGATGGCGAATCAACCAAGCTTGTCACACAACAACACACCTTATATCTTGGGACATCAAGCCTATCATCCATCACCTTATATGACACCAACCTTCCCACAATACTCGATTCTACCACAACCTCCCACCTCACATCAGCAACAATATCGGTTCAATGCACCTTCACCACAGTATGGTTCACAACTTCATCCAGCAAATGTTGCACCTTATGCTCAGCCATCATATTCTTCTTATCAAGAGAATGCATCATATCCAACGAGCTACCCTGATCAAATGAGTATTCCTTCTACTGATTATGCAGCTCATCCAGATCAAGCACTGTATTGTGATGATGAGGAAGTCCCTGTTCCTGTTTTCCAACAAGGAGCTGACCCAGTTGAAGTGCTAACTACTATGTCTGCATATCTCACAAGAACTTTAAGCAAACGAGGATACAGAGGATCGGCTCCTACCAACAATCAGTTGAGGAACTCATCCAATTCTCGCCAACAAGCTACAATTGAGAATGGCAGGGTCATGGTTCAGCCAATTCAACCGTATCAGGGGAGATCTTCCACTTCAACCAATGCTCGCACGATTACTCCTGCTCCTGCTCCAATGGTCAACAATCCTCCTCGGGCTAATACAGGCAAGTTGAGAATGATCACATGCTACAACTGCAAGGAAGAGGGTCATATGTCCAGGGATTGTAAGAAACCCAAGAGGAGAAGGGATGGACAGTGGTTTGCAGAAAAGATCTATCTGGTAAATGCTCAGGCGCAAGGAAGGGAACTTGATGAAGAGGAGCTTGCATTTCTTGCTGACCCAGGGATTGCTGAACAAGACGTTGCCACTACGCAGAATGCAGCTTACCAAGCCGATGATCTTGATGCGTATGACTCCGACTGTGATGACTTTCAAACTGCAAAGGCCGCTTTCATGGCAACTTTCTCCAGCTTAGGGCCAGATAAGAGATCTGAGGTACTTATTAATAACAACGATAATGCCACTGATGCTAGTATTCAACCACATCAAGTTGTGCAAGAGAGTGCTGATTCGAATGAATCTTCGGTGGTGAGTCCTTCAAATGAGGAGACAAACAATGATAGCAATATCAATGTGAGTCCCCAGACTTTGAGTGAATCACAACCGGGATCCATTTCGCATACGCCTACTCCTGCTCAACAAGATTTGGTCATGGTTCCTGCTACATTACTTAGCCAAATGAATGCTGCACTCTTAGAAACCTTAGCTAAGAATAAGAATTTGTCTGATGAGCTTGCCTTAAGCAATGAGAAAGTACAAACTTTGGAATTAGTGCCTTCGTCTAGTGTTCTCACAAATCTCGAATATGATCACTTTAGAAACAAACAAATGGGTCACTTGCAAGAAATCGAAAACTTACGAGCAAATCTGTCTAGTGAACTTAAAGAAAAGGAGTTAGTGGTCACTAATTTTCAAAAACTTCAAACTGATTTTGAATTACTCGAATCTAAGAAGACTGAAATGGAGATTAATGCTACTAATAAGATTAGAAGTCTAGACTACTTGCTGTTAAGACAATACGCTGCTTCACAACTAGTTCACTTATTTGATGCTTCGTTTAGAGAGTTTAACTTATCTCGTCTAAAAGGCCTTCCCCCTAATCCACGATATGCAAAACAAGCTTTAAGACATAGTCCTAGACTTCATAATGCAACTCAATTAGGATTGGATTTAGACCCGATTGTTTTTCCCAATGATCGAACAAGTAAGGATCTAGTTGATGAGGATCGGTCATACAATTCTGCAAAATATCCCGATTGTGATTATTTTAAAATGAATAAGGAGCTTGCAAAAACTGATTTTAGAGTTCGCTTCCATATGGATAAAGATCTCATCACAGCACCAACCTACATGATAGAGGAAGAAAGCCCTAGTACATTTCCTACACTTGTCAACATGGAAGGTCCTAAGGAAATTCCAAAGAATCTTTCACCTGTTAGCACTGTATGGTTAAACTTGAAAGAGATTAACCGATACTTTACTAACTTTGACAAGGTCATTTTGGAATGTACGACTTCAAATGGCTTAAACGCCGGAGAATGGGCTTTCGAACACATGAACGAGGTGTTTAAAACTAAGATCAATCCGTTTGTCGAAAGTCTAAAAGGAAGTTTTGCATCTCTTAAGGAAAATCTTCAATTTGAAATTGGTGAAGTTCAAAAAGTGTTTTATGAAATGGACACCGCTTACGAACTGCAACTAATTGAAAAAGAAAAGATTTCAACCGAATATGACCGATTCTTGTCCGAAGTAATCTCGTGTGATGTGCTTACTACTGTAAATGTTAATTATTCAAATGAGCTTACATCCACTTTGATTAATTGTGATGCTGTGAATATTTGTGAGGATATTTGTGATGATGTTTGTAATCTTTCTGTAAATGTTGCTGAAACTGTAAATGAGGTAGAAAATCATTCTTGTCACGAATCTAACGCTGAGTTTTTAAAGCTACAAGATTCTTATAATTTACTTTCACAACGCTTTAATCAACTAGAACAACATTGTATATCTTTAGAATTAAAACAACAAAATCAAAATGAAAATCTTTTGATATCAAATGTTTGTGAAAACGGTGTTGAGAATAGTGACAAGATGATTGCAATTGTTAAGACATTAGAGGAAGAAATCATGAGATTGAAGAGAGAGGTATCATCAAAGGAAACATTAAGAATGGAACTAGAGGCTGCAGAGTCTAAAAACCAGGTCTTAGAAATTAGACTATCAACTGTTCTAGGGGAGATGGATCGGACAAGACAGGGACTATCCGCTCTTTATGGTTCACTAGAAGAACGCTTCGCTTTTAATGCGGCACAGCAACAATATTATGTTGAACAATTGAACCAAAAGTGCGAAGAAATCTCTGACTTGAACATCCTGCTCATAGACAAAAATATGGTTTTGGCTGAGTTAAAGGAGACACTTCTTCTCACCCGACAAGAAGTTGTTGATAACTTAGCTACCGACTCTGCACCGTCCACTAGTGCTCCAACAACCAAGAAAGTAGTGCTTTATAAGAATCCGCTTCATAAGAGAAACCAGGTTACCTATGATGATTATATGAGGAATGCCATTAAGCATGTCGATCTTCTTAGGGATATTTTAGACGATCTTTATGCCTTAGATCCCTCAAGTAGCGACTATTATTCGGCTCATGAATATGTTAAGCGAGTTCAATATTGCTTGGCTTATTTGCAATACATAGGTACACCAGGTTCTGCACTACTTAATAATAGGCCCATTGTTGTCACTCCATTTAATAAGACTCCAGGAGCGAAACCGTCATTGGCACAATCAAGTAAGACACCTTTAAAATCTGCTGCTAATGTTCCCAATTTGCCTTCTACAGGATTAAAAGAGACTACTAAGGCTAAAAGATCGCCACTCAAGAAAGCTAAGATCAAGCCCTCCACTAGTAGTGCCACAAAGAAGAAAGTAGAAGTCCACAATAGGAATGCTAGTTCAGTTTTAAATAAAACGAATCATGTTAAGACTAAAAGCTCTGCGCCTGTGCAGCAGCCTAAACCATTCGTGAATTCTGATTTAAATTGTTGGAATTGTAATGAATGTATGTTTTCCCAGCGTCATGATTTGTGTCTGATTGATCACGTTAATGAAATGAATGCTATTAAGAATGGTCTTGAATGGAAGCCAACGGGTAGAACTCGTGCCCAAGTTGGCTGGCAATGGCGTCCCACTGGTAGGACCTTTACACTAGATGGTAAAATGTGCCCTTTAACTAGGAATGCATCCATTGAAGTTAGGTCTGAGCGTCCTTTAGTTAGGAACACTCGCACTCAAGTATGGAAACAGCGCCCTTTAATTAGGTCTGCCCCCACTATAGTGCCTATCAGTGTAGAAATACCTCAGGATTTGAGCCAACTAGAATCTACACCACCAATTAAGAAGAAAAAGGCTAGGAAATCTAAGAAACCTAGAGTTAGCAAATCTAAGATTATAAAATCTGTACCTGCTAATAACAAGGAACACTCAGATTCCGATACCTCTACATTGTCTTTGTGTGGTGATATTTTCAGGTGGTCCAAATCATCCTGTGGTATTTGGACTCCGGTTGTTCAAAACATATGACCGGAAATCGCTCGATGCTCCGAAATTTCGTCAGCAAGTTTCTTGGTACGGTTAAATTTGGGAATGATCATATAGCAAAGATTATGGGGTATAGTGAATATCAGATTGGAAACGTGACGATTTCTAGGGTATACTATGTTGAAGGTCTTGGTCATAACTTATTCTCAGTAGGACAGTTTTGTGATTCCAACCTTGAGGTTGCTTTTCGACAACACACTTGTTTCATCCGCAACTTGGAAGGAAAAGATTTGTTGAAGGGATCTCGTGGTGCAAATCTTTACACTTTGTCCTTACAAGACATGATGGCCGCTTCTCCAGTATGTCTTCTCTCTAAAGCTTCTAAGACCAAGTCATGGTTATGGCATCGCAGATTATCTCATCTTAATTTTGATGCTATTAATCATCTGGCTAAAAACGAGTTAGTTCGTGGTCTTCCCAAGCTTAAATTTCACAAGGACCATTTATGTTCCGCGTGTTCAAGGGTGAAAAGCACCAAGAAATCTTACAAACCCAAAGCTGAAGACACTAATCAAGAAAAACTTCATCTTTTGCATATGGATCTTTGTGGACCGATGAGAACTGAAAGTGTGAGCGGTAAGAAATTCATTCTCGTCATTGTGGATGATTTCTCAAGGTTTACATGGGTTAGATTTCTACGTACAAAGGATGAAGCACCGAAGGCTATCATTACTTTTCTGAAGTTCATCCAGGTACGTTTGAATACCACTGTCCGCCGTATTCGCACAGACAATGGTACAGAGTTCGTCAACCAGACTCTTCGTGATTATTATGAAGGAGTTGGTATATCACATGAAACATCCGCTGCACGCACTCCACAACAAAACGGTGTCGTTGAAAGACGAAATCGTACACTTATGGAAGCTGCTAGGACCATGCTTATTTATGCGAACGCTCCATTGTTCTTGTGGGCAGAGGCTATTTCTACTGCATGTTTCACCCAAAACCGTTCTATAATTCGGAAACGCCATGGAAAAACACCTTATGAGCTTCTACATGACCGCAAACCCGATGTTTCATTTTTCCATGTGTTTGGTGCTCTGTGTTATCCAAACATCAATAGTGAGAACTTGGGTAAGCTTCAACCAAAAGCCGACATAGTTATTTTCATTGGTTACTCACCGTCCAAAAGAGCATACCGAATCTATAACCGTCGTCTTGGCAAGATTGTAGAAACTATGGACGCAGATTTCGACGAGCTGACAGCGATGGCTTCTGAGCAACACAGCTCTGAACCCGCGCTTCATGAGATGGGACCCGGTGCTATAAGTTCCGGATTAGTTCCCAACAATCCTACTTCTACATCATTTTTACCACCATCAAGGCCCGAGTGGGATAACCTGTTTCAACCGTTGTTTGATGAATTCTTCGATCCCCCGACTGATGAAGTTCCAGCACCTGTAGTAATTGCTCCAATACCTGAAGTGGTTGCTCAAGTTAATGAACCTTTATCTAATGCATCTACAATTCACATTGAACCGGATGCACCTTCACCAAGTGATTCTCAAACTACACCTGAATCATCACCCCTACTCGTGCCTAATGATGTAGAAGAGGATTCTACTGATCACGACTTGGAATATGCTCACTTGCAAGAGCTTCCTTTCTTTGGTGTAGCGATCCCTGAAAACCCTTCAGCCGCGTCTACCTCAGAAGAAGCTCCCTCTATTGTTCACTCCAGACCACCTAGGATTGAAAAACATAGCACTAAATGGACAAAAGATCACCCAATTAGGAATGTTATTGGAGATCTAGATCGACCAGTCTCTACACGTCATCAATTACAAGAGAGCGCACTTTATTGTTACTTTGATGCATTTCTCTCTGAAGTTGAACCCAAAAATTGGCAGCAGACTATAACCCAATCATCTTGGATCGAAGCTATGCAGGAGGAACTCAATGAATTCAAACGACTTGAAGTATGGGAATTGGTTCCTCGCCCTGACAAGGTTAACATCCTTACTTTGTTATGGGTTTATAAGGTTAAACTTGATGAGATGGGTGCGGTATTGAAGAATAAAGCAAGATTGGTCGCTAGAGGATATAAACAAGCCTTGGGCATAGACTTTGAGGAATCTTTTGCTCCTGTGGCTAGATTGGAGGCGATTAGACTATTCCTTGCGTTTGTTGCTCATATGAACATGATCGTCTATCAAATGGATGTAAAGACGGCATTTTTGAACGGTGAACTAAGGGAAGAGGTTTATGTTAGTCAACCGGATGGGTTCGTGAGTACGGAGTCTCCTAACCATGTGTACAAGCTTAAGAAGGCTCTCTATGGGTTAAAACAAGCTCCACGCGCGTGGTATGATCTCCTGTCAACATATCTCATGTCGGAAGGCTTCTCCAAAGGCAAAGTGGACCCCACTCTATTTACTCTCAAGGACGGCAACGACATGCTTCTGGTACAAATTTATGTTGATGATATAATTTTTGCTGCCACTAACATAGAATTGTCTAAACAATTTGAGAAGATAATGTCCACACGCTTTCAGATGTCGATGATGGGAAAAATTTCATTTTTCTTAGGATTACAGATTTCTCAGAATCCCAGAGGCATCTTTATTAATCAATCCAAATATGCTCTAGAATCTCTTAAGAAATATAACTTTGAGAATTGTGACCCCGTAGACACTCCAATGGTGGAGAAATCCAAGTTAGATGAAGATAGGGATGGGATTATTGTCGATCCGAAACTTTACCGTGGAATGATTGGCACCCTTCTCTATCTGACTGCTAGCAGGCCTGATTTGCAATTTGCTGTATGCATGTGTGCCCGGTATCAGGCTCGGCCTACCGAAAAGCACCTACATGTTGTGAAAAGGATCTTTCGGTATCTAAAAGGAACACTTCATCGTGGTCTATGGTATCCGAAAGATTCCTCGATTGCTTTAATATCATACGCAGATGCCGATCATGCTGGATGTCAAGATACGAGGCGTAGCACTTCTGGATCTGTGCAACTCCTAGGAGATAGATTGATCAGTTGGTCTTCAAAAAGGCAGAAAAGCGCTGCAATATCAAGCACGGAGGCTGAATACATCGCCATGTCCGGTTGTTGTGCTCAAGTCCTTTGGATGAGATCACAATTAACTGACTACGGTCTTGGATTTAACAAAATCCCGATGTATTGTGACAACAAGAGCGCCATTGCCCTTTGCTGCAACTATGTTCAACACTCCCGGGCCAAGCACATAGACATTCGCTACCATTTCATTAAGGAGCAGGTGGAGAACGGAGTGATCGAGCTGTATTTTGTCACTACTGAGTACCAGCTGGCGGATATGTTCACCAAAGCATTAGATTGAGGACGAATTGAGTTTTTGATCGACAAGCTTGGCATGAAATCATTCACTCCAGCGACTCTCAAAGAGTTGGCAGTAGAATCAGCTGAATAGTCGTGGTAAACTATTCAGAGTATCCTTTGTTCGTGATCATGTATATTATCGTAAATATATAAACCACAAAAGAAAAATACAAAAATATAAAACCAAGAAAATCCATAAAAAAAAAATATAAAACCAACAAAAACCATAAAAATTATAAAATCCAGAAAAACCAAAAATATTTTTCGTTTTAAAACGGGCATGTCTTTTAGTACGGTAATATTTACGGCCTTAGAAATGTCGATCAATATTGACACGGTGCCATAAATAGAGTCCGTATAAAAGTTGTACATTTTTAAAACATGCCCATAATGGCTTGTAGTTATTTCTGACTGCAACCCGGTTTTCATATTAAAGTCACGTATTTCCTTGGAAAACGTTGGCTCAGAACGGGAATTAATTTTCTCGGGCGTGATTTACAAGCCAAATCATGCAAAGGGATCAAGTTTACTTTACAACTTGGTCTAACACGAATTGGTGTACGTCTCAGTGCATTAATTTGTTAAAATAAGAGAAATCTTATTGACACCACGAATCAAACTTTTTCAAGATATCAATTGGGAAATGTTCTTCATCATCATGTGCCTCGTTAAACAATGACTACAGCTCTTTAATTAGAAAACGGGTCATCGTTTAAGGGGGAGAAAATGTTTCATCATCTTTCACATCAAAAAGATCTTCAAAAGTTTTCAAGGAAACTCACAAAGCTTAATGGTTAATGGTTGGATTGCTTTGGCATTTGTAGTGTTGTTGCTTAAAAGTTTGTCGTGGATAGTTTTGTGCTTGTGTTAAGATTAAGCTAATCACTAAGGCTCGGATAGTTAACATAAGATAGGATCAATGTGACAAGTATCAAAACTTGGTAACCAAAACAAAATGATTAAATGACTCAAAAAGAAGAATTGAGGGGGCAAAGTTGACAACATGTCTAACTTATGGAAAATTTGACCTAGTCAAAACCTTCCCCCCCGTTTTTTCTAAATCCTTCACTGTTTACTTATCTCTTTGCCGCCATTGTTAATCTAACAAACACACACTCACGGAAATCACACAAACAAGAAAACAATCAACATCTTCTAGATCCGATCTTCACAAAAGGTATTAAACCGGATTAATTTTTCATGTACATCTAGTTAATTAACTGTTTAAAGTGGAAATTCAATCAAATGAAATTACTGTTTAATTAGTGTTTAATTAATTGGGGTTTTTGCCTGGGGATGATTCGGAATAGGTTTAATTGCCCAGATTCGTCCATTAGAACATTTGAATCACTCGATTGTATGCTCAATTAGAAAATATAAGTGTTGCAAAACTTTTCCGCGTAAGAATAACTTTCCGCATGAAGAAATTTTTCCGAATAGAAAAGTTTTTTCCGCATAAGGCAAAAGTTCCGCATAAGGCAAAAGTTCCGCATAGGGCAAAATGTTCCGCATAGGGCAAAAAGTTCCGCATAGGGCAAAAGTTCCGCATAGGGCAAAAGTTCCGAATAGGAAATGTTCCGAATAGGAAATGTTCCGAATAGGAAATGTTCCGAATAGGAAATGTTCCGAATAGGAAATGTTCCGAATAGGAAATGTTCCGAATAGGAAATGTTCCGAATAGGAAATGTTCCGAATAGGAAATGTTCCGAATAGGAAATGTTCCGAATAGGACAAATGTTCCGAATAGGACAAATGTTCCGAATATGACAAATGTTCCGAATAGGACAAATGTTCCGAATAAGGACAAATGTTCCGAATAAGGACAAATGTTCCGAATAAGGACTTTATTCCGCATAGGCCCAAATGTTCCGAATGGAGGAATTTTTTCCGCATAGCCCAAATGTTCCGAATAGAGTATTTTATTCAGAATAGGGATGTTTTTTTCCGCATAGGCTATATGTTCCGAATAGACTAATGTTCCGCATAGGATTTATATTCAGTATGGACCTATTATTCCGAATGGTGTGATTTTTCCGAATAGAAGATGTTTGAATGATTTCAAAGCTTAAGGGATTATGTCATATGTACAATGCTTAGGTTTAACGTCATAATGATATTCATACTTGTTTGTATCAACCTTTGTGTTTTATCTTAAGCAGAGACGATGACTAACCCTACCGTACAACAACTACAAGACAACAGAGCCGCCGCCATTGCCGAAGCCAAGACTCTAAAGTTTGTTCCAAACAACTACCGTCTGAAGGAGGTATCTCACTCTACCCATAATGGCTTTAAGGTAGCTACAGCCATGCTTGATAAATCTCACTTCAAGTATGCGCTAAGGAGAAGTGCTTCGGTGCCCTATGAATATCTTTACGAGTTCTGGGCTACCAAAGAGAGGACGTCGAACAAGATCACTTTTTCCTTGGACAACAAGCAGCAGACGCTTACTGTGTCAGACTTCAGGAAGATCTTTGTATTTCGACCGATACTCAAAGGTCTACCATCATACTCACCCAACCCAACCAAGGACCAGATGATGGAGATGTTCACCGCCATTGGATGTCTTGACATACGAACCCCGTCTGAGTTTACTACTGCCAAAATTGGTCAACCATGGAAAGCTATTTTTGGGATTCTAAGCCGATGTTTAACACCCAAAACAACTGGGTATGATGCTGTTCGTCCACCAATCATCAAGATGTTTTATGGTATGTTTAAAGGTATGGGTATTGACTATGCATCACTGCTATGGGAGGAGTTCACTTTTCAACTCTTCACTAACACAAAGGGTAAAGTTAAAACTTACCAGTACCCTAGGTTTATTAAGTTGATTATCCATTACTTTATGGAAAACGATGCATCCATTAACAAGCTTGCAGGTAGTCGTCACCACATGATAGATGATGATGATTTGGTAGACTTAAGGCAGGAGACTCATTCTAATACGGTTATTCCTGGTCCCATTCCCAGTCATCTTCTGACCGATGAGATCATTGCATCTGATGATTACAAGAACTTGCTCACGGAAATTGAGAATCAACGAGCAAGCCTTCTAGCAGGTGAAGACTCATCTACCACGGTTAAAAGCAAAGGTAAAAGGAAGCAAGCAGATTTACCTGAGCCCAAAACCAAGAAGAAGAAGACAGAGGGTAAGAAAGGAAAGGGTAAGGCTGATGAGATGCGTCTGCGTGACGAAGAAAATATTGCTGATCCTGATCTTGAGAAAACTGAGAAACAAATAATGAAGATAGCCATTCAAAGGAGCAGGAAAGATACTGGCGGTAGTGGTTCAGGTGTAAGAGTAGACGTTGAGGATGAGTACATGGAACCTGATGATGTTGATGAGTTTGGGTTACCTGAACATTATTCCACTTCGAAGGAGCCTTCAATCCCTATTTCAGCTGGTATTGAAAAGGCCTCTACTCAACCTTTAACAACTCAACCTCCACCAACTCAACCCTTACCAACCAAACAGGTTTCTACACCACTTCCTCCACCACCACCAAAGCCCATCCTTAGCACCGCAGTCACAACCGAGCCTATTCCCTCAACCCAGAGCAGCTCTGCAACATCTGCAATGGCAGCAATAGTGATGGCCGAGATGTTGGATAAACACGTGGATCATCAAAAGAGAGAAATGGCTGAACTTCGCCAAGAGCTAAATAGAAGAGCTCAAAGTGAAGAAGCTTCAAGGAAAGCTCAAGAAGAGTTGATTGCCAAGTTCGCTGCAGACATGGAAGTTACACGTAAAGTTCATGCAGAAGAACTTGCTCAGGTTAAAAAGGATGAAGCTGCTAGGCATAAAGCACGAATTGCAAGACTTAAAGCTATTAAGGATGACTTTAAAGAGCAAAAAGAAGCTCTTGAAGCTACTATTGAGCAAAGAGTGAAAGACTCCATTGAATCCTTAATGCCTAAACTGCGTGATGATTTGAAGACGCTTGCAGCTGACAACTTAATGATCAAATCATCCAATCCTTCAGAAGCCGCCTACAAGATCGCTTATGACTTGACGGATTTTGAACTTAAGAAGATCCTCAAAGCTCGAATGAAGGAACTTGGATCGTTTGATAAATCGAGGAAACAACGGGCTTTCTTCAAATCCCTGAATGACGCTATCATGGAGGATGATAGGTTGTTCAAGACGTTTGGAAGTGTGGTACCCTACCACATTCTCCCTGAAGAAGAAAGGGAAGAGAGCGACGAAGAAGAGGGTACTGGTGGAGAGGAGGAAGAAGAGGAAGAAGAAGATAAGAATGAGGAGGATGATGAGGATGAGAATGATGAGGATGATGAGGATCAGAATGATGAGGATGAGAATGATGATGATGAAGATGAAAATGATGATGAGGATGAGGATGAGAATGATGATGATGAGGATGCAGATGATGATGATAATGATGGTAATGATGGTGGTGATGGTCACCAGGAGAGTGTTAAGGGGAGCAATGCGGATAAAGGTGAACAGCGTGAGAAAGGGGATAAGGGCGCCAGCTCAAAGAAAGTGGTTAAGTCTGGCACCAAATCCAAGAAAGATGAAGCACCAAAGGAGAAATCTACATCCACGGAATCCAGACGATCGAAGTGGCGCCATGACGTGAATGCCACTACAGGGTCATCTATTCCTGGTAAATTTATCCATGCATCAATACCTGTTACCACTAACCCCGTTAGTTCTTGTGTTGTTACTCCTGTGATTGCAGAATCGGTAACCGAACCAGAAGCTGCACAACACTCACCTGTCCATGACACTGCTGACATGCCTGAATCAGAACAAGCAGACGTTCACGTCTCCACTCCTCAGCAACAAAACCCACAATCTACTATACCTGAACCAAGCACAAGGAACTGGGAGGACACGTTGGAAATCGACGAGACTGCTCCACCACAGGCTTGGATCACGGCAGCGGCGCAGTTTTATCCGATCACCGACGCCGACAAAGATGTCTTGTATCTTCGTATCCGAAGTCCGATTGACTTATGTGCATTTCTTGCTCATGAGTATAAGACTTCGGTTACTCCATCTTTGGTGAAGAAAGTACTGAAAGATAAAAGACTTCGCGCCAAAACCCGGTTGACCCAAATGGAGTTCGAATATTATGCCGAGGAGATCCTGAAGGCTCTGAATACCGTTCAACGGCCAGGTCTTCATGAATCAGAAAGAGCTCCACCTCCAATGGATCAAGATAATCAGATTGCTCTTGACTTCTTTGTCACCAATGATCTGGTGTATCTACTGAAGGGGTCATCAAAGTACGCAACATCCCTGACATTGCTGAAAGCTGCCAACTGGGGGACAATACCCTTTATCGAGGAAAAGGTAAACCGACTCTGGGTCCCTAAGATAAATCGTAATTATGATATGTATGCTGTCATAGGTGCATCTCATTGGGACGAACGAGTCCGAAGGGCGTACAGGGGTTGCTGCTTGGTCAATTCTGGAAGCTCAGTTAGATCCGATATCCGCATCTCCAGCATTTTAGGGATGAAAACAGAAGCCAAGAACGGCTATTATCATGTGACGGAGATTCGTTTGAAAAGGGAGGATGACAGGGAATACAGAATCCAGCAGGGAGATTTTTCCATCATTCGCCTTGAGGATATCGAAGATATGCTGCTTCTGATGACCAGAGATCAACTCACACATATTCCTCGTGAAGACCTCATCGCTTTGAATACAGCACTGCGTATGTTCACACGAAGCATTGTCATCAAGACACGAGTTGAAGATCTTCAGTTGGGAGTTGAAAGCTATCAGAGGAAGCTCAATTTAACCCGTCCTGTGAATCAAGTGTTACCTCAACATGTAGCAAGATGTCCTCATACCGGCATTTCTGTTCCGAATTCCGGCATCTTCTACTTAAACAGTCGAGGTTTGATGAAGTTTATGAGGGTGGGGGAGCTCCACAATTATAGTGATGGCACTCTTATACAAGTCAGAGACAAGTTGGAGCATCTGAACTCGGGTGGGACTTTGCCAGAAATGACGGAGGATTGGCATCCAGGTTACCGGCAGATGGCGAAGTATGTCATCAAGAAGATCGATCAGAAGCTCCGTGAACGTAGATTGATGAGGAGCTTGGAAAGATTTGTGGGTGGTAGACCATATGGAGTGCACTACAGGACACTGCAATGATCCATCTAATGGGTCGTACACTTCAGGTCACTCTATATTGGTATTATTTGTGAATATGTATATTTGTGAATAATGTGCTTTAATGGCTTGTTGTAGTGTTAAGGTATGATAATTTTTCAAGAATTTCTCACGAGATTCTAAATCTTTCAAAATATATCATACTAAAGCACTACAACTATCCCTTATTAACTTAAGGGGGAGCAATAACTTGTTCTATGGCCAAACATCGATTTCATTTTTACCCAAAGACCGGTTAATCCATTCAATATCCCAAATATTAATGGTTAACATTTTGGATAAGGGGAGAAAATGGGATTAAGGAGACTTAAGTGATACTTGGCTAAAAGATGAAAAAGACTTAAAGATTATCCAACTTAATATGTGTTAAGCACGTGTTAAGGGGGAGCGTTTTTGATGAACAAAACACCTAAGGTACAAAACTTTTGATTTCAATATCACAAGTACTTTAGGTGATTTTCAATGATTTTTCATGGTGGCAAGTCCTTCCCAAAACACGCTTAATTCACGACGAATGTGGTGACAAAAGGGTGGTAGGAATAGGATTAGTCCAATGATTCATCAGAACCGATGGAATCTTCCCAAGGACAATTCCCTAGATAGAATTAGAAGTCCTAGGAAAGATGGAGAAAGAATGTGAACGAAGCTGAATGCCGACCAAGTACTTAAGCTAGCACTGGAACAATCACAACAAGGTGCTAGTGATGACGTATTGGTAAGTATTGAAGGGGTTGAAGAATGAAAAAGAAATGTAAAGATAAAGGGTGTAAAGAAAGAAGCCCTCCTTACAACTTTAGGCAGAAACTGGGTCAATACATATGCTATTGAGGTCATTTTTGTTAATGATTCTCGGTATTGAAGAAAGACATCATGGACCCAGTGATGCAATGCACAACCCTTCCCCAGCTAACTCAAATATCTCTCAAAAGGTATTTGTTTTAATCACACGGAGATCAACACGTTATCTATTGGTTTATTCACTCCGAATAGACTGGTATTGAAAAGGTGGCACTCCTCTCCAGCCATCGCTCACTAAATCAAAACGCACAATCGAGTCTAGAGCCAAGAGATCATCAAAAGTCTCATTAGGACACTTTCATTTATTCCTTGCTTTCTTACACACTGTGAAAAGTAAGAGATTTTCATGAGTCCTACGCAATATTCCTGTAATATTGCCAGAACATCCGAGTAATACGCAAGTATTACAATGAAGATGGAAATCCTGCTTGAGCCAACATCAAACAAGCTTATGGTAGGTTACACGTGCGGTTCTTTTAGAACCAATCTTGTGAAAAACTGGAAGGTAACAGTGGTTTAATTCTTAATTGAACTTAAACTCGTTCCAGGCCTCTTCGCATTATCATATGATCTTGCCAGAACACTCAGAGTGACTCTTTATTGACCACAGTGACGAGTGGAAATCCTTCTAGTGTCAACATCAAACAGCACTTGGTAGGTAACGCGCAAGATTCTTTATGAATTGAGCTCGTGACAACTGGAAAGCAACGATGGTGAAAATCTTAATTGAAATTCACTTGTTCCAGGTTTCATGAATTGACGGCTTCAAATCACAAGGATAATTTATCCAAGTGATTCACTCTTTATGTTCGCAGTCAGCTTTGGACGGTCGAATAAAGAGAACGGGTTTACCCGCGAAATCCTGTCAGGAAGTTACTTAATTGAAACTATCCGTCACGGGTACGATATCTAATATCGTCCAACGGTCTTCACCGACCGGAGGTAAAATGCTACCGAATTAGAATAAAATGTTCAAAGCCATTTTATTCGTGTCGTTGCTGTGTACCTGCTAAAGACGGTGGCATTGCTGTGTACCTGTTGAAGACGGTGGCGTTGCTGTGTACCAGTGAAGACGGTGGTGTTGCGGTGTTCCTGTAAAAGTCGTTCCCACATGCTTATGTCTTTTGCAACAAAAATTCAAGAAAGTACAAGATGAAGTCTTCCGGTGTACCAAACTCTGAAGCTTTCAAGAATTCAACAAAAAGACGTAAGTGTGTGGAACATGAAGTCACAAGGAGGCAAAGTTCACAATAAAGGCAAAGATCGCACGTGAAAGGCCAAAGAACAATGCTCTCAAGTCAAAGCCAAAAAGATCAAATCAACATATTCACAACAAAAGAAAGAAAAGAAGAAAAGACTACGAGCTAAAGAACGAAGACTTAGTATAGTATGCTAGGTTTAGAACTTTGTAACGTGGAGTGACCTCCCTTAGGGGGAGATTGTTAGAAATACGTTTTTACGTATATTAGAAGTATCGGTCACTCCACAATAATATTCATGTTGTAATAGCTCGTAGTTAGATAATAGTTGTTAGTTACTTATTAACTTAAGTAAGAACCGGTCCATGGGCTTGTCATGGACCGGCCCAAGCCCATGTTTAGCTTGGTACTATAAATACCCCTTTCCACTAAGGAAAGGGGTTGGTTGTTGTTCCATTTTCCATTTCATAGTAATAAAATCTTCCATGTATTCTCTCACTTTCTCTCTCTAGTTTCTCACACTAGAAAACATCAACCCACTTCATAGATTCATAGGTTATCAATTTCTACACATTGAGCATACCGACCAGACACAAGCATTGGTGGTCTCTCTTTGTTACCCGCCATCATTATGTTGTTGTTCGTCACACGATATTTGGTAGTAGAATCCATCTCAATATTCTCTGAAATGATGAAGCGAATATGGATCTTAAGTAGATTTGTTGTGATTGTTGTTGTGGTTAAAATTCCGAAAAGTGCAATTTTTCTTCAGTCCGACAATAAATTCCCCAGTCCGACAAAAAGGTAGACCAAAAAAAATTTGTAATCGCCAAATTTTGAAATCGAGCTAGAAATGTCCTAAAACTAGTATGGAAAAAATTTGAATTTACTTGATGGAAAAATTTTAAGTAGTATGGGAAAAATTTGAATTTACTTGATGGAAAAATTTTAACTAGTATGGAAAAAATTTGAATTTACTTGATGGAAAAAATACTCGAACAAAATTTAGCTAAACATGTCATCGGAATGTCCATCGGAATGTTGGCTGTCGGAATGTAGGCTGTCGGAATGTAGGCTGTCGGAATGTTGGCTATCGGAATGTTGGTTGTCGGAATGTTGTCCTGTCGGAATGTCACTCTATCGAAATGTCCTTCTATCGAAATATTGGATCTGTCGGAATGTCGAGCTGTCGGAATGTTTACCTGTCGGAATGTTTAGATCGCAATATGGCTAAAACAAATTGGACAGAGTAACGACTCAATATCCCTTAAAACCGTCGGAATCCTAGATCGCAATGTACGATCGGAATATCTCGTCTGAATAAGGTATCGAAATCTGGGTGATCGCAAAGTAGAATCCTTAGATTATTGCGATCGAGCCACACAGTCTTGTACTTTCCGATGGAAACACCTGCTAGAATTTCGGAAAGTTTAAAAACAAGAAAGTTTGTAACTTTTGAACCAAAAGATTTGCGATTTCACCAATCCAAGATACTCAAATCACTAATACACGAAAAAAGAAGGTATACGACTTAAGAACACTAAAAAACAAAAAAAATCTTGAATTCGTAGATGAAATAAGGAGTAAATCAAATGAATCAAATGAAAACACAACAACCAATCACAAAACTACCCCATGGCGATTGATACCAATTGTTGTCCCATATATTTAGATGATATAACACGAATTTAAGAAAGAAAATAGATGAAGAAGATGAATTCTAGAGAGAGAAAGTAGTGAGAGAAAGTAGAGATAATGGTTGGAGAAACTAGGTGATATTAGATTAGAAGTAAAAATCAAATGAACAGTAAACCCTCCTAACATGCTAGGAGGGTAGTATATATAGTCCACCCACATGCGGGCTTTAATGGGCTATATATTAGGCCGAGCTTGTCTTTTGGACTTTCAATAGTTTAAATCCAAGCCCGTAAACCACGACTAATTAACTACCTATTACAACGTTCTAACTAATGTTACAATAATAACCTATGACCGAGCATTCTTGTTTGACTCAATATTTTGAGGCTAACAGATACGCCATAATTACGCGTAACGGTCCACTTATCAAAGTGGGGTGTTACAATTATGGTATCAGAGCCAAGGCTTCGACCTGTAGGCTCTAAAACTTGACTTGTGACTAGTGGGTAGTCACCAGGAGCTTCCTAAGCCAACGCTTGTTATTCCACGAATTGATGTTTTCAGCACATTGTCGTTTCAACCATGATGTTTTCAGCACCTTGATGTTTTACCCTTGATGTTTTCATCGATACGGTTTTAATAATATGGATGGACAACCGTCATTCATATTTAGTTATGTGTCATTGTTTCATGCATGATGTTCCTCGTGAACTGTGATTATGTAGACTGATCCCCAGTAGTTCATAACCAGTCACATAAATTTTTATTTTTTTGATAAGTTTTGACAGATGCGTTTCATTTATTTATGTTTAATGTATCATTGTTGTAGGGATTATGACTAAGTAATGGTTGGTACAGGACTGGCCCTATTTAGTCGCATGTGCTTTTATCGAAACTTTTAATTTTGGGACCGACCCATAGGCGTTCCATCGCCATGTCTTTTGTTTTGGGACCGACCCATAGGCGTCCCCTCGCGTATACAAAGGTTTTTATAAACTGTATCATGTATTCATGCACTGTTTTCATGCATAAAATTTTTCTCATGATTTAGTTGCAAAAAAAATTCATATCCCCTCATAAGTTAATATGTTTTATGTCAAGTATGTTTTAATACTGTCATGGTTAACTTCAGTTTCATGCTGATTATGTTATACAACTTCAGTTTCATCCTTCATGTTAAGTTGTTTCATGTTTCCCCATGATAATTCCATCTTCATGTTGATTACGTCTTATGTCTCTTTTGTTATTTATGCTTTCATGCAAGACATTGTTGGATTTCATTGAATCCTGCTTTCATGATAGTCATGGTTGGTTTTCATTGATCATGCTTTCAGGCAAATCATCTTGAATTTTGGGTAACCACACTTTAACGTTTCTCTATGCAACTAGAATGAGATATATACTGGCGTTGCCAGGTTATCATGATGGTTTTTCTAACCGTTTAACCGATATATTTCCCTTAAATCATGACAAATGATCGACCCCATACCGATCATTTCATGTGCATTCCATGTGTACTCCATGTACCGTATTCCATGTGTATTACATGTACCTAAATCCATGTGTATTTCACTTGCAATACTTCACGAGTATTTGCTAGTCGATTCTGATTCATCTCAGGCATATGTTCACTTGCTGATATTCTACAAGATTGCTCATGCCGCTCATAACTTGGAAATGTTATTAAAGGTTGATGCTGCTGATGTTTGGAGACGCTACGAGATGCGGATGCTGTTCACAACCTGGAGATCCTACAAGACGAAGACAAAGGCGTCAGAGCAAAGCAATTGGACGAGAAGATGCTTCACCATCAGACGATTTTCATCAATCATTGTCCCTAATTCTTAGTTACATGTCACACGTCATTCAGTTGTCGTTTCATTCAGATGAGTGCAAACCGGTACCAGCCGGCCACTCAGCTGAATAGTTACATGAATCACAGTCATGAGAATGACCGTCATGGAACTGACAGACAAGACGATAGTAACCACTACTATGACAGCAACTATCCTAGGAATCGCAACCGAAGCTCTGGCCGCGGACATGATCAGAAATACAAAGGATCTGTGGTCCAACCAATCCGCCAATTTTGGCATAATGACCTAATATTTGTAGTTCTATTTGTTTCACATTTCGAGACACATGTCAAGACATCAGTCAAGATACATGTATCATGTATACCTTTCGAAGACACATGTCAAGACACCAGTCAAGACATATGTCATGCTTATATCTCCCAAGACACGAGTCAAGACACATGACTCACGTCCAATTCTGTAACATCCCTAAGAAATTCAGGGTACCCTCCAAAGGGTATATCTATTTTGTTGTGCCATGTATTAATCAGGCCACAAGAATTCCAGCACCATCACCGGCGTATCGGTAAGATCAATCAAGTTTGCTCGATGGCACTTTCATTTCTTGCACCCATATTTTATATTCATGACCATAAAGGGCACCATTCGTATTCCTCATGTATACGAAGGTCTTCCTTCAGCCTAATAAGGAGATCCAAGCTGCTAACGCATTACCTCGGACAGACACAAGTTGAATTTAATCCTAATCATGGACTACGAACAACACACCCTGCTACGATTCATGATTATGTACAGCGATGTTCAGGCTCCTGATTACATTCAACGTGGTTTTCCATCAGGAAAACCTGTACAAATTATCTATGCTTTCCAAGCACGTGATTTGTTAGCCATGACTGCTAAAATTTTCTAGCTATCAGTTAAGACACGACCGCTGAGGTTCCTTTTTCGCATAACCAGCCGATTATACCAAAACTTCCCGAAATCTTCCCATACATTCCAGGAGAACCTTCAAGGAGAAGGAAGGTAACATGAGATTATGTGTCGACTACCGTCGATTTAAAACAAATCACCATTCATAACCGTTATTCTCCTCCACGTGTTTACAGCATGTCCAATCGACTTTTGGGTGTTAATCACCTTTCCAAGATCGGATACATGATCATGCTGCCAACAGTGACGAGTGAAAGAGCAGGACATGTCCATGACTGTTATTCGTACACGATTCGGTCATGCTAGATTCATGATTTTGTATCAGTCTCATAAATGCTCTAGCAGCATTATGGACTTAATAAGATGAGTTTCCATGAATTCATAAACAAATTCATCAGTGTTTTCATCGAGGACAACTTGATTTCCTCTAAGTCCAGAGAAGAGCAGTAAGACCATATTTGCACTGTGTTGCAAATTCTATGACAAGAGAAATTTCACCCTGAAATTTTCTAATCTAAATTTTGGGTGATTCCAGTGACACGCTGAATCACGTGTATTCTCACGGTTAATCTTAACATGACTCAGCTTATGCGAAAAGGTGAGAACCCTACACTACGTTAGGAGTTCAGAGGAAATCCTGGGCTAAAAGAAGTCTAATTTCGCAGACTTATAGTTTCGCCAACTTCTATGTATCAAGTTTCTACGAAGCAAGATACAGCTACGTTCATATCTAGGTACCTAACATACCAACAGGTTAAGATAGAACACCTACCGACTAAGATGTTTTTCATCAGCAGAAATTATGAACAGAAATGGGACAAGATCTTCATGGATTTTGGTTACCAGATTAACGCAAACTCAGAAGAAGCATGATGCTATGTGGGCTATTGCCAACAGTTTGATCAAGTCTTTAGAATCCTTACATCCGCAAGGATTTCAGAACCAACAGATTGATCAGACATGTTCCAGCTAAGGCTCATCTGATCACTTGGTAATCCGTCAGCTATCGGATCAGACAAAGGTTCATATTTGTGCTCCTTATTTATGTTCACATTCTTGTTCTAATGTCACGACTCGCTTTCACGCTCACGTTCATGACACTATTCATGTTCATGATCGTATCTTGGCTTACAATTTTACGTTCATCTTCGTTCTGGGAAGTTTTGCAAGAACTTGAGAGACCAGACTCAAGTTTAATATAACTCCCTATCAGCAGAAAGACGTTTCACGTCACATTCCACGTCTCCCCTTGTAACGTTAGGCGTTACTAATAAGTGTAAAAACACTTATCCTTTTACCACAAACAAGACCAAAACGTGTGATTTATGTCGTAAAAGTCGGAATTATGCGTGGTTTGTGTTTTTATTGTGTTTTAGGACCAAAATATTAAAAAGGAAGAAAACACGGGCTTTCACGGGCTTTTATCGAAGAAAACGGGAAAAGACGAAGTCAAAAGATCAAGAGTGCAAAAAGAACGGAAGTCCAAGGCCTATTCTGAAGATTTATCGAAGAAAAAGTCTAAAGACGGAAGTTTTAACGAAGTCGAAGAACTTAAGTCTAATAGAAGAAGAAAATTGAAAAGACAAGTTCAAATCCCGAGACGACAAAGACGAAGAATTAAAGTCTAGTCGAGAAAACGTGAAGAAAGCAAGAAAGAAGATGCAACACATGCACTTCTTCCACCTTCCCTATAAATACCCTCCTAATAGTCATTAGGAGCGGGGGTTAGAGTTTTTAGATAATTTTTCACTTTTTAGTTTTCTCTAGTTTTAGAGAGAGAAAGTCTTAAACTTTCTCTCACTAGTTTCATCTTTTTCTTAATCTTTCAAGATTAAACATCTTTGTATTGCTTATTTCATTAATCAAAGTTCTATTTTAAGCTTTTATTTCTTAATCTTATTCTACTTTTCTTAGATTTAAGATTGATTTTGGTGCGATTATCATGTGATCCGTGTTGTTCTAATTGATTTCGTGCTTAAAAAGTTAATCTTTCGATCATTTCATAAGTTTTCATTTGATTAAGCTTTAAGACTTTTGTGCTTATTGGCTTATTTTTATGATTAGCTTATTTTGTTTATAAAAATCTTCATTAAAAATTTTATGTTTTTATTGTTTAATCTAAAAAGTTGCTTAATTTCGAGTCGGATAAGTTGAGATAAGTGCTTATTTGATTCGGTTTTGTCTTTGATTCGGGTTGGATTTGTAATAAGCTCACTATATAGCTTATTTACTTGCTTATACCCGATTTCCCCCATTTTCGGAAAGGTACTATAACCCTCTTCTGATTGCTGCCTTTCCGACCATACGCACCATCCCTTTTCCGATTGATCCAATCGGAAAAGGGTTTTGACTTTCCGATTGGCTCCCCAAGTTTTTCCGATCTAGGCATTTGTTCCATATTCCGATTGTGGAGTTTTCTGGTTATTCCGATTGTTAGCCTTGCGTCCCATATTCCGACGGTGAGACTTAGGTTTATTCCGATTGGGATTGTTTGCTGCATTCCGATTTGACCCTCCCCCATATTCCGATTGGGCGCATCATCACCACTTTCCGATCAACCGATCGGAAAACATTCCGATCGGGACTCCTTTTGGGCTCATTCTGATTGTTTGCTTTGTTTGATTCTCCGACCTTACTTTCTTTTAGAAATCTTCTAAGTGTTAGTTTTTATTAAGTGATAAAGCATTTTTCTAATCTTATCTATATGTTGAGCTAGGATTTATTTTACTCGTCATTTAGAATTAATCTTTTAACTTCCCTTTTACTCATCGACACTTTAATTACTTGCAAATAGTTTAAAACAAACCAAACCATTCTCTTGATTCACCAAAATACAATTGAGTCGCACTTAAGACCGGTTTTCAATTCGAAAAGATTCGGAACAACGAAATTATTTTATACAAGGGTAAAACCGAGTATTAAATGGCGCCGCTGCCGGCTCTTTTCGTTACGATAAACGGTTACTAGTGAGAGACGCATTGAATTTTGGGATCCGTTCTTTGAACGTTATTTTCATTGCTATAAAAAATTTCAAAATCCCTAAAAAATATAAAACTCTTCAAAAATACAAAAACATTTAAAAAACATATAAAAACCAAAAATATTATATAGGTATTCTCTTTGTGTATATTTTTCTTCTACAGGTGTATGCGTACTAGATCTTCGAACTATTCTGAGCCCGAGACTCGTGAACATTTAGATATGGCTGGTGTTAATAACAACAATAATCACCCACCTCAACACAATTTGAATAACAACAACAACAACAACAATGTCCTTCTACCTGATTTACGAACCATGGAGGAATTGTGTCAACCTACCATGAACGGACGCGGAGGCCCGATTGCGCCGATGCATATCACGGCTCAAGAGTTTTCGTTGAAGCATCACATGATCCAACAAGTGCAAACTAATCCATTCGCCGGAATGCCTAATGATGATGCCAACAAACACCTCGACAAATTCATTACTATCACTCAAAGCATGAAGTCCCCCGGTATTTCTATGGATGACCTTCGCCTCCAACTTTTTCCACACTCGCTTTCTCACCATGCCGAAAAATGGTTTGACCGTCTTCCTAAGAATTCTATTCATACGTGGAATGACATGACTCAACGCTTTTTATCGCGCTACCTTCCCCCATCCATGGTCACTAGCCTTCGTAACCAAATCAGTGGATTTATGCAAGAGAATAATGAATCGCTTTTCGATTCTTGGGAACGCTACAATGATTTGATCGACCGCTGTCCTAATCACAATATGCTCCCCGTCACTCTCATTGACACCTTTTACAATGGTCTCACTTTTCGTGATCGTGACACGATCAATGCCGCCGCCGGTGGTACTTTTATGAAAAGGAAACCGGAAGAGTGTCGAGAGTTGATTGAAAACATGACTACTCACCACAAGAATTGGGATTCTTCCGCATCCTCAAGATCTAATCAGAGAGTCAATGTTTCATCTACTTCTTCCACCACCAACTCGTCTGTTTTGGAACGTGCTATTCTTGATATTAACAAAAGTCTCCAAATTTTGACTACTAACCAAACCCAACAAGCTAAAGCCGTTGCTATTTCTTGTGACACATGTGGTGGTCCTCATTCCTACAATGAGTGTCCTTCTACTCACGACAACTATTCTGAAGACGTTAACGCAGCATATGGTACTTATCCCACGGGAGGCTATCAAGCTCGCCCTCAAGGAGACCGTAACTTGCTAAGTTATCGCTCCAACAATTATCTTGCTCCTCCTGGTTTCCCTCCTGCAAACCAATCCCAACCTCGTGGAAATAATCAATATCAATCCCAAAGAAACCCATACCCAACTCAAGGAAATTCTCAAGCTTACCAGGCTCCACCTCTCAATCAACCGATGACAGTGAATCCAGATGTCGAGACATTTATGAAGACTAATCGGGAATTGGTGACGAATCTTCAGAGTCAAGTCCGCAACTTGAAGGGAGAAATGGCAAAACAAGGGAGCGATATTCGAGCCGAGCTAAGGAATGATATGGCCAAACACAACAATGAAATTAATGCCAACATGCAAAACTCCTTTAATAATCAAGCTGTTCACCTTCGTGATATGATTGGTTCGCTCATCCAAAGTAATCAACCCTCTTCTTCGGGTACTCTTCCGAGTAATACCGTTGCGAATCCAAGAGGGGAGATGAAAGCAATCACCACTCGTAGTGGAAAAGGTTATATGGAACCCGAGCTTCCTACACCTCCACCCGTGATTGTGAACAAGGAAAAAGAGCAACTTTCCTCACCTCCTTCACCTTCTATCCCTATTTCCCCACCACCCGTGGCTGTGAGTGATCCTACTCCTTTAAAGCCTTCTTCTTCATCCAATATACCTTATCCTACAAGGTTGAGGAAAGAGAAGCAAAAGAGCAAGGATGATATTCAGGTTTCAAACTTTCTAAAAATGTTTAAACAATTGAATTTTAACATCTCCTTTGCCGAGGCTCTCGCTCACATGCCCAAATACGCTAAGATGTTTAAAGATCTTCTAAGTGATAAGGAAAAGCTTCTTGACATCGCTCAGACCCAACTTAATGAGAATTGCTCAGCAGTGCTCTTAAGGAAATTGCCCACCAAACTTGGTGATTCGGGTCGCTTCTTGATTCCTTGCAACTTCCCGGGAGTAGAGAATTGCATGGCCCTAGCCGATCTAGGTGCCAGTATAAACTTAATGCCTTTAAGTGTTTGGAAGCAATTATCTCTCCCCGAGCTAGTCCCCACCAAAATGACTTTGGAATTAGCCAACCGTACGGTTGCTTATCCAGTGGGGATAGCCGAAGATGTCTTTGTTGGCGTTGATAAATTCACCTTCCCGGCGGATTTTGTCGTCGTTGACTACGAGATGGACCCTCGTGTTCCATTAATCGTTGGACGTCCATTCCTGAGGACCGGTCGCACTCTTATTGATGTAGCCGCAGGCGAAATAATCATGAGAGTTGGTGACGATAAAATTGTCTTCAACATGGGTAAGATTTCTAAGCAACCTTATTCGTATGAGAGTGTTAATGCTATTGATGTTCTCGATGAGGCTTGTGAAGAACACTTTCATGATGCTTGCAAAAGTACTCTTTCTTCTCTACCCAATGTTGAGACCGTTGCCTCTATTGCTCCAGCATTGACTCCTTTTGGAGAAAGTGACTTGGATGATTTCGAAGCTAGCTTGGGTCCTCTCGATATTAAGTATGATAATTTGTCCACCAATTGGGATGAAGACATTCGTACTATTGAGAGACTTCTCAATGAGGACCAATTGTCTCCTCCTGCTCCTAAAGAAGTGACTAATGATGATCCATCGTTAGTTTCACCATCTATTGAGAATCCCCCTACTCTTGAGCTTAAGGACCTACCGCCTCATCTTGAGTACGTTTTTCTGGACGACGACGAGAAACTACCGGTCATCATCGCAAAGGATCTGCAAGAAGACGAAAAAGCCCGACTTGTCGCTGTGTTGAAGAAGCATAAAAGAGCTATCGCTTGGAAAATCTCCGACATCCGCGGAATTGATCCTCACTTCTGCACACATAAAATTCTCATGGAGGACGACTTTAAGCCCACAATTCAAAGTCAACGAAGGGTGAATCCTAAAATACATGAAGTCATAAAAAAGAGGTTATCAAACTTCTTGATGCGGGTATGATTTACCCTATTTCGGATTCACCATGGGTTAGTCCAGTCCATTGTGTGCCTAAGAAAGGCGGAATCACCGTTGTGCCCAATGCAAACAACGAGTTGATTCCTACCCGTCTCGTTACTGGGTGGAGAGTTTGTATAGACTACCGCAAACTCAATGATGCCACGAGAAAGGATCATTTCCCTCTACCTTTTATGGACCAAATGCTTGAACGTTTAGCGGGTAATGAATATTACTGCTTTCTTGATGGTTTCTCGGGTTATTTTCAAATACCCATCGATCCCCAAGATCAATAAAAGACAACATTCACTTGTCCCTATGGCACCTTTGCTTAGAAACGAATGCCTTTTGGCTTATGCAATGCCCCCGGGACTTTCCAAAGGTGCATGTTGGCTATCTTCCATGACATGGTTGAGCAAACCATGGAAGTCTTCATGGATGATTTCTCGGTCTTCGGGGATTCCTTCTCTTCCTACCTTGCCAATTTGGAACGTATGCTTAAGCGGTGCGAAGACACTCGCCTTGTTCTGAATTGGGAAAAATGCCATTTTATGGTAAAAGAAGGCATTGTGCTAGGACACAAAATCTCTAAAGCCGGTCTTGAAGTCGACCGTGCTAAAGTAGATGTCATAGCCAAATTACCTCCACCTTCAACCGTGAAGGGTGTGAGAAGTTTTCTGGGTCATGCGGGCTTCTATCGTCGATTCATTCAGGATTTCTCTAAAATTGCTCGCCCGATGACCCACCTCTTGGAAAAAGATACTCCTTTTATCTTTTCTAAAGAGTGTCTCGAAGCCTTCAATCTTCTAAAGGATAAGCTAACTAAGGCACCGGTCTTGGTTACCCCTAATTGGGAGCTACCCTTTGAATTGATGTGCGATGCTAGCGACTTTTCTATTGGTGCGGTTTTGGGCCAACGAGTGAATAAACACTTCCAACCAATCCACTACGCTAGCAAAACAATGACGGGGGCTCAATTGCATTATACGACAACCGAAAAAGAGCTTTTAGCTGTTGTCTATGCTTTTGAGAAATTTCGCCCCTATCTTGTTTTATCCCCCACCATCGTATACACGGACCATTCCGCGTTGAAGTACTTGATGACAAAGCAATATGCTAAGCCAAGACTTCTTCGCTGGGTTTTACTCCTTCAAGAATTCAACATTGAAATTCGTGACAAGAAGGGAGCCGAAAACCTGGCCGCGGATCATCTGAGTCGACTTGAGGATCCATATCAAGGGGATCATCCGAACAAAGAGATCAATGACTCTTTTCCCCTTGAGACCTTAATGTCTATAAATCTCAATCTTGATGGCACCCCGTGGTTTGCGGACATTGCAAACTACTTAGCAGGTGGTATTCTCATCCAAGGGTTAACATCCCAACAAAAGAAGAAGTTCTTGAACGATGTTAAGACTTACTTTTGGGATGACCCTTATCTATTCAAACAGTGTGCTGATCTGATTATTCGTCGATGTGTTGACAGACCGGCAGCTTTCGATATCCTCCAAGCTTGCCACAAAGGACCCACCGGTGGTCACTTTGGTCCCAACTACACCGCTAAGAAAGTTTTTGATTCAGGATTCTACTTGCCCACCATTTATCGTGACGCTCACGAAATGGTTAAGCATTGTGATGCTTGCCATCGTCAAGGCAAGATCACACATAAGGATGAGATGCCTCAAAATTTCATACAGGAATGTGAAATCTTTGACGTATGGGGCATCGACTTTATGGGGCCATTTCCATCATCCAAAGGGAACAAGTACATCCTCGTCGCTGTCGACTACGTCTCTAAATGGGTTGAAGCTAAGGCTCTTCCTACGAATGATGCGAGGGTGGTTGTGAACTTTTTGAAGCAGCTTTTCGCTCGATTTGGCGTTCCTCGTGCTATCATCAGTGACCGCGGGACTCATTTTTGCAACGATCAATTTGCAAGAGTCATGGCAAAGTATGGTGTCACTCACCGTCTTTCCACCGCCTGTCATCCCCAAACCAATGGGCAAGCTGAGATTTCCAATCGTGGCTTGAAGAGAATTTTGGAGCGTACTGTGGGAGAGCATCGTGCCGCATGGATCGATAAGTTAGATGATGCTCTGTGGGCTTTCCGTACTGCTTACAAGACCCCGATCGGTTGTACACCTTATCGTCTTGTGTACGGGAAAGCCTGCCACCTACCCATCGAGCTGGAACATAAGGCACACTGGGCCTTGAAGTGGGCTAACTTCGACATCCATAAAGCCGGTGATCATCGCAAGGTTCAACTCAACGAGCTCAATGAACTAAGGAATGAAGCTTATGAGAACTCGCTGATCTACAAGGAGAAGACGAAGGTTATCCACGATGCTAAAATCAAGAACCGAGAGTTCCACGTTGGTGATCAAGTCTTACTCTTTAACTCTCGGTTGAAGATCTTCTCTGGCAAGTTGAAGAGCCGCTGGACTGGTCCATTCACCGTCGCCAAATTCTTTCCGTATGGGACCATTGAGCTTTCTCAGCCGAATGGGCCCAATTTCAAGGTGAATGGCCAGCGTCTGAAGCTGTACATTGGTGAGGACATCTCTCAGGAGATGATTCCATCCCTCACCACGTTCCCCATGAACTAAAATTGGGTCGAGTCAGGCTCATGACTCGGTGAACAAAAACAAGCGCTTCTCGGGAGGCAACCCGTGTTCTATCCTTTACTGCTTTCATAATAAGTGTAGGGGGAGCCCCGCATATGTTTGTTGTCTTGTTTCTTGTGCTGTGCAGGGATTTAAGCTTCAGAGAGCATCTTGATGACTTTTGACGAACCGTGATACCGTGTTCCCATCTTCCCGGTTCTATCCTAAACTCTTGTGATTCAATATTACATATTCTATATGTTCACATTGAATTCACTTTAGTGGTCCTTTCCTTAGCAAGATTTAAACAAAGTGCACAATGTCCTAAGTGTAGGGGAGTTTACTCCCACATGCTTAAACATTGAGGACAATGTTTATCTCAAGTGTAGGGGAGACTTCTATCGAAGTAAGTGGTCTTTTCCATGAATTTGCCCTCATTTTAACCGGAAAATTTGATTTTTCGACATTTTTCAAAATTTTTAATCTATTTTGGCCTAGTTGTATAGTTGTATTTGCCTTTGTTATGTTTATTTTCTCTCCATTGCTAGAATAGTTTTTTTTTAATAAAGTGGGTTTAGATCTTTCTTAGTCGTGAACATTTTGACTCAACCCGAGTTTACTTGCCTAAGTTTACTCTAGCTAGTATCCTTAACGTGTTTAAGTCAAGTTTTGCTAGGCTTTTATATAGGGAGCTATAAAACGCGAAAGTCTTAACTCTCACGGGTTAAGAACAAGAACTTTTCGCAAGTTCCTATAATTGATCCTAGAGAGTCGTTTATCAAGGGAACTTTAAAACGTGATTTCTAAACTTGAAAAAGTCTAAGAATTTGCAAGATCCTATAGGCGACTCGAAAACCCAAAACTTTGATTTAATAGGCTAAGCATCCACGAGTCTCATTCCTTGAGATTTTAAATTGTGGAGAACGAGAGATGATAGAGTCAATTATAAGTTTGGTATTCTTTCGGGAATTTATGTGAGTTAATTATAAGCATATTCTCACTCCGCTTGTTAATAAATTTATCTGCTAATAAATAAGGTTGTACGATTTGAAAGGTTACTTAGCTTCTAGCCCCAGATCGTTTAAAAGTTGCTCGGTACGGATTAGAGTTCATAGCCAAGGCATAACTTATTGAAGCGGGACGCGAAGATTGGCGAGTCCGAAAAGGCCGTAACAAGGCATGAGGGCTACATTTTGTTGCTAAAGATCCAAAAGTGATGTGAAGAATCATTTATCGAAAATCTATATGAAGGATCAAGACATACGACGAAAATCAAGAACTCCCCAAAAGTCATGGAGAAGTCTATCCTAAAAGACCCTAACAAGGTATGAGGATAAATAGATCAAAGTCCTAAAAGGAGGCGGATCGTTGTATATCAAAGTCCAAAATAAAGATTGGAGAAAAATGAAGAAGTCGTGGGCCAAAGATGAAGAATCTCTCAAAACTTCAAGAGATGAAATTCCTATTATGAAGAGAAGACCATAATTTCAAGAACGTCTCTCAAAGATTCGAAGTATGAAGTCGCTGCCAAATATCGATCCGAGAAAGGTCTCAAATCGTGAAGCGAGTTATGCCAAGATATGGACTTTATGGGGTCCCGAGAAGCAGTTTTAAAAGATTTGGTCCTTTAGCTAATTATTGATTAAATCGTTCACTTTATTTTCGGCCTAAATAACTATCGAAATAAGTCGAACAATGCATCCTCGTGATCATTCAAGACAAAAATAAAATATAAGAGATACACTTAGGAATAAGGGAGTCTAAGTGAATAATTGGCCCACATGAGTTCGTGATAGTTTGCTAACTTATAATAACAATGATCTCGTTTTTAAGCATGGTATGGGGAACGTGAAACTTGAGAATGATGAACGTTCATGGCCACCAAAACCCAATGTAAGTTTTTAATTTCTTACTTATTTCTATCTTTTACGTTTAGTATTTAATAAAGGCCAAGGTGGGTTATTAATGATGGGAAATGTAAACCGTGCTTTAAAATTAATGCATTGCATGAGGGAATCGCAATGGTCAAGTGTAGGGGATTTAATAAGTGTAAAAACACTTATCCTTTTACCACTTATTTCCAATAATAACAAGACCAAAACGTGTGATTTATGTCGTAAAAGTCGGAATTATGCGTGATTTGTGTTTTTATTGTGTTTTAGGACCAAAATATTAAAAAGGAAGAAAACACGGGCTTTCACGGGCTTTTATCGAAGAAAACGGGAAAAGACGAAGTCAAAAGATCAAGAGTGCAAAAAGAACGGAAGTCCAAGGCCTATTCTGAAGATTTATCGAAGAAAAAGTCTAAAGACGGAAGTTTTAACGAAGTCGAAGAACTTAAGTCTAATAGAAGAAGAAAATTGAAAAGACAAGTTCAAATCCCGAGACGACAAAGACGAAGAATTAAAGTCGAGTCGAGAAAACGTGAAGAAAGCAAGAAAGAAGATGCAACACATGCACTTCTTCCACCTTCCCTATAAATACCCTCCTAATAGTCATTAGGAGGGGGGGTTAGAGTTTTTACATAATTTTTCACTTTTTAGTTTTCTCTAGTTTTAGAGAGAGAAAGTCTTAAACTTTCTCTCACTAGTTTCATCTTTTTCTTAATCTTTCAAGATTAAACATCTTTGTATTGCTTATTTCATTAATCAAAGTTCTATTTTAAGCTTTTATTTCTTAATCTTATTCTACTTTTCTTAGATTTAAGAATAATTTTGGTGCGATTATCATGTGATCCGTGTTGTTCTAATTGATTTCGTGCTTAAAAAGTTAATCTTTCGATCATTTCATAAGTTTTCATTTGATTAAGCTTTAAGAATTTTGTGCTTATTGGCTTATTTTTATGATTAGCTTATTTTGTTTATAAAAATCTTCATTAAAAAGTTTATGTTTTTATTGTTTAATCTAAAAAGTTGCTTTATTTCGAGTCGGATAAGTTGAGATAAGTGCTTATTTGATTCGGTTTTGTCTTTGATTCGGGTTGGATTTGTAATAAGCTCACTATATAGCTTATTTACTTGCTTATACCCGATTTCCCCCATTTTCGGAAAGGTACTATAACCCTCTTCTGATTGCTGCCTTTCCGACCATACGCACCATCCCTTTTCCGATTGATCCAATCGGAAAAGGGTTTTGACTTTCCGAATGGCTACCCAAGTTTTTCCGATCTAGGCATTTGTTCCATATTCCGATTGTGGAGTTTTCTGGTTATTCCGATTGTTAGCCTTGCGTCCCATATTCCGACGGTGAGACTTAGGTTTATTCCGATTGGGATTGTTTGCTGCATTCCGATTTGACCCTCCCCCATATTCCGATTGGGCGCATCATCACCACTTTCCGATCAACCGATCGGAAAACATTCCGATCGGGACTCCTTTTGGGCTCATTCCGATTGTTTGCTTTGTTTGATTCTCCGACCTTACTTTCTTTTAGAAATCTTCTAAGTGTTAGTTTTTATTAAGTGATAAAGCATTTTTCTAATCTTATCTTTATGTTGAGCTAGGATTTATTTTACTCGTCATTTAGAATTAATCTTTTAACTTCCCTTTTACTCATCGACACTTTAATTACTTGCATATAGTTTAAAACAAACCAAACCATTCTCTTGATTCACCAAAAGACAATTGAGTCTCACTTAAGACCGGTTTTCAATTCGAAAAGATTCGGAACAACGAAATTATTTTATACAAGGGTAAAACAGAGTATTAGTTACCGCAGTTGTATTCCATGTTCACGATATGTTTCACATGTCATGTTCATTCCACGTTCCTCATATCACGTTCACCATATGTTACACGTATCATGGATCACGATATGTTTGCTCATACTACACTTATCATATCTCCACGTATCACGTTCAAAAATTTTCACGTATCACGTTCAAAATTTTTCACGTACTACGTTTCAATATGTCTCGCGCATCGTTGCTAATTATCAGTTAGGTTAGATTATTTTGTATCGTAATGTTTCAGTTCCCCTTGCATGTTATTTCTGTCTACCTTACGTAGGTGAAAATGAACTCTTCGTGTTTTCAAGTAAAGGTCAGGAGGACCAAGATTTATCATTGTGTCAAGATCTTGAGAAGGAACCGTTCCAAGAGGGAAGCCACTTCGCAACGGACAAGTTCATCCAGACTTCTTATCCGTTTTTCTATTATCAATTAGATAAGTTCTTCTGTCACGTCACGTTCCATGTCCCTTCAAGACATGTCACGTTCCACGTTCCTTTCTACCATGTCACATTCAGATCCTTTTATCTTGCATACCCTTTCAGTACGATTCGGGTCTGTTTCGCTTCTAGTTACGATATCTATAATTTGGGGACGCATTATTCTTTTTAGGGGGGAAGAGTTGTAAAACCCGCATGCTTTTACCATGAACAGTACACTTATGATCGTACGTACAGGATTAAAACTTTCCTTAAATAACATGAACACGTATCACGAATGTTAATTACAAGTATTATGTACGTGTTATAACACGATAAGTATTTATTACGTATTAAGACATGATAATTATTTCACGAACATACGAACATGAAATCATGAACGTAAAATTAATCACGAGCTTAGTATTACGTATGTATGTATATTTATTACGATCACGAATAAATATAATAAGACACGAACGATAACTAATTAAATCACTTAAAACACGAACACGAGAACACACTAAATATTAGTCACGAGAAAAGTACGGGTTACCCCCATGTGGGCCCCTCTACCCACGACTAGAAACAATAACAAAGGGGCCAAGCCCATAAATTTTACTAAACATGAATTAAGGAGGAAAATTAGTTTCATATTTACAAAATATTGAAAACAAGAAAAACCCTAAAAGCTTTTCTCCTTTCTCCTTCTTTTGGCCGCCGGGTTTACATCACCAAAGGGGTGATTCGGTTTGATTTTGGCGTTAGATTTATTGCAAGGATCGTTGTGTGTTCATCCTCATTTGATTCACCTTTAACCTTTTTTTTCTTTTTATGTTTTGATTTACTATTCACATAAAATCATGAATGTTTTTAATAAACTAATTAAAAACAAGTAATTAATCATGTTATTAATCATGGGGTTAAATTATTAAGTGTTAAGGGGGTGTTTTGTTTGTGGCCGACGCCTAACCGAGCCCCAAGGGGGTCTCGGCTTGGCTTAAACTCACACCACCGAGACCTTATGGTCTCGTTTTGGTGGTGGTGGTGTCACGGCAGCATCAAGGAAGGGAAAACCCCGACCTAGGTCAGGGTATGGTGGAGTTTTTTGGGTCCGGTTCATGGGTTAAAACACGGGTCCGGTTCACACATGTTTAGATTTAAAACACGGTCCGGTTCATGAGTTATTTTTCAAGGTTTAATATTTTTACAAGTTATATTATTTTTACAATATTTAAATTAAATTAATTAAAAGCATGAACATGATTAATTTAATTTACATGACTTAGGTTATTAATTTTATTATTAATACATGAATGTTAACCTAAGTATTTATCATTTAATTAGACTATATAATTAATTAATTATTAAAACCATGACTATAATTAATAAGTGTGTAAACACTTATCTTTTTGCCACTAAAATCAAGTAAAAACAAGACCTAATCATGTGTTTTACATCTTAAATGTCGGAATTACGCGTGGTTTTGTGTTTTTGTGTTAAATAGGTACAAATGATCAAAAGAAGAGAAAACACGAGGTTTCACGGTCAAATATTAAAGAAAAGTCTAAGAAAAAGACGAAGACAAAGTCGAAAGACCAAAAGTGTGAAAACCGGCTAAACCGACACGAGCTTAAAGTAAAAGATCGAGAAAGCCGAAATTGAGCTTGATTCTATCGGATTAAATCTTTTTGAAGATATTCAAGTCTTGTGGGCCCACATTGGATAAATGGGTTTAAAAGCCCATTAGAAGCTTTTGTCTCATATACTTTTGAAACAAACCCATTTCAAAAGCCCATTTGGCTTAACTAAAGGGGACGGAAGAAATTGGTCCACCAAAGCCCATGGTACAAATAAAAGAGACGTGGAGTAATAAACAAATGATTCAAAGCCCATTAAGTCAAAATATTGGGACGGTTGAAGAAGTAAACATATACTTTCCATCCTTGGTCAATCTTTTCGTTATAAACAAGATACAAAAAAAAAAAGAGAAAAGAGAAACGATAGAGAGAAAAGCAGGAAGGGGAAAAAGTATAGCAGCCAAACCCCTAAATTAATGGGTTTCATCCACAAAGATTGATTCACACGCGCTAAGAAATAGAACCCCAAGAAAATAGGGATGAAGAAGATGGTGGTACCAATCCCATGTGGCATCTTGTCACATCACTCTTGGATTTTGATTGGTGGAAATCATGCCAACCAATCAATAAACCAATCAAATCAATCCACCTAGGCACCAAAACTAACACAACAAACACAGATTGGCGCCACCGTGGCAATCTGTGTGCAAGAGGCCTCTTATCCACCCTTGGATCAAAACAGCAAAGAAAGAGAAAGAATGAAGATGTAATCGACGGCTGTGATGATTTACCGTGCTCTCCAAACATCACCTAGGGTTTGCCTATATAACCCACACATCTTGTAATTGAAATGAGATCAAGCTTTTTCTTTATTTCAGTTTATTTTAATTAATTAGGAGTAGATTTAATTAGGTTTATTTTTCAGTAAATTAGATTAGGAAAAAAATATTGTAATTTAATTTTCAGTAAGTTGTAATTTCTTTATTAATTAATGAAAAGTTGTTTTCACATTCAATTTCATCTTTATTTAAATATTGTTCATCTTTTTATTAAGTTTTATCACTGTTCGTTTCTTTTAATCTGCTGTTTTTTTTAAAAATACTGTTCGTCTGATTTAATATTATTATAAAAAAAAAAAAGAATAAATATCTGTTCGAGCTTAATATGGATCGAGAGGTATTGTTTGGTTCGAGAGGGTGAGAAGCTGAATGATAACTGATGATTCGAAGATGGTGTTGGGGTTTCGAATTAGATCAATAAGATGGCTCAGCGCCAATCTTCGGCTCAAAGGCATTCGTCAAAAGGTTTCTTTTCATCTCTTTTAATTTTTAGTCTGTTTATGTTATTTTTAGTTTAAAGCTTATTTGAGTTTGCTGCTTGTTTAAATTTTGAGTTACTGAGTTGAGTTTTTTTAGTATCTGGTTATGCTTAAGTTTGGATTGCTTTGCTTTTGAACTGTTAATTTTAGTTTCTGCTCATTTGGTATGACTTTTGATTGGGTATTTTCAAAAGAAGAGAAAACACGAGGTTTCACGGTCAAATATTAAAGAAAAGTCTAAGAAAAAGACGAAGACAAAGTCGAAAGACCAAAAGTGTGAAAACCGGCTAAACCGACACGAGCTTAAAGTAAAAGATCGAGAAAGCCGAAATTGAGCTCGATTCTATCGGATTAAATCTTTTTGAAGATATTCAAGTCTTGTGGGCCCACATTGGATAAATGGGTTTAAAATCCCATTAGAAGCTTTTGTCTCATATACTTTTGAAACAAACCCATTTCAAAAGCCCATTTGGCTTAACTAAAGGGGACGGAAGAAATTGGGCCACCAAAGCCCATGGTACAAATAAAAGAGACGTGGAGTAATAAACAAATGATTCAAAGCCCATTAAGTCAAAATATTGGGACGGTTGAAGAAGTAAACATATACTTTCCATCCTTGGTCAATCTTTTCGTTATAAACAAGATACAAAAAAAAGAGAAAAGAGAAACGATAGAGAGAAAAGCAGGAAGGGGAAAAAGTATAGCAGCCAAACCCCTAAATTAATGGGTTTCATCCACAAAGATTGATTCACACGCGCTAAGAAATAGAACCCCAAGAAAATAGGGATGAAGAAGATGGTGGTACCAATCCCATGTGGCATCTTGTCACATCACTCTTGGATTTTGATTGGTGGAAATCATGCCAACCAATCAATAAACCAATCAAATCAATCCACCTAGGCACCAAAACTAACACAACAAACACAGATTGGCGCCACCGTGGCAATCTGTGTGCAAGAGGCCTCTTATCCACCCTTGGATCAAAACAGCAAAGAAAGAGAAAGAATGAAGATGGAATCGACGGCTGTGATGATTTACCGTGCTCTCCAAACATCACCTAGGGTTTGCCTATATAACCCACACATCTTGTAATTGAAATGAGGCACTTTTTCTTTATTTTATTTACTGTTTTTTTTAATTTAGGAGTAGGATTTAATTAGATTTAATTTTCAGTAAAATAGTTTAGGTTTAATATTGTATTTTCAATTTCCAGTTGATGTATTTTTTTTAATATTAATGAAAAGTAATTTTGGTTAATATTCGTCTCAATTAAATTCCTGTTACTGTTTTAATTTATCATGTCTCAAAGTTTAACCTGTTTTTTTTATATTAATATCACTGTTCGGTTTATTATCATTCGATTAAAAAAAGAAAAAAAAAGAAAAGAGAAAGTGTGAATATCTTTCCCCACTGGGAAGATATAAGTTACTGTTCGAGGAGATTTGTTTGATTCGAGAAGTTGTTCGGTTCGGATTCGGCATTAGTTTTGTTTGGTTGAGTTTGGTTCGGTGTCGCTTCAAGTTTAGAGATCAGTTCTTAGCTCCGATTTCAGTTTTGGGTTCAAGTTCCATAGCATCGTATTCATAATTGTAGCAGTTTCGATTTGTTTTCAGTCTCGGTTCATATCAGTTATAGCATAGCTTCGATTTGAGTTTAGTCTCGTTCAGCAGCTCACCGCTTGTCGCCATCAGCGGAGGCCCGGATGTAGGGAAGTTTCACTTTATATTTTCTGCATATTAGTGGAATCTGCTAGATAGATAGTGTAGTGTTCATCTACTTGCAATTTTCTTGATTTGCTTATTTTTTTACATACTTGTTAACTGCTTTATTTCATCTTTTTTTTATGTCTTAAGTTTCCAAAGTAGCCAAAATAGGGTGTTTGGTTTCGCTTCCTATTGAACTGATAGATATTGTTAGGTGCGGTTTCTCATTTGAGCAAAGTTAGGAATATGAAGATAATTCTAATATTGCATAAAACAAGTAAAAAGTTAGCCATATTAGTAAAATAGGTCTTTTGTGCAAGGAAAATATATGGGTCACTTTAGTTGCTGTGTTGTTCATCTTGTGCAGATGGTTTTCTTTTTCACTAGTTAGATTTGGAGGTTAGAAGATTTGTAGTTGCAATTTTAGGAACTTTAATTCAGTTAGCTCTTCATTCACTTGCAATAAGGTTTTTGGTGAAAGATTTGTTCTTGTATTGTTGAAGTTTAATTCAAGAGACTAGGTGACAAATTGAAATTGATAGATTTGCTTTCATAAGGAAGTAATGAGATTTAGTTTTCATTTAAATAAGCTTAGAATTTTTCAATCTGTGTATCATTTTAGTTAAAGTAATCTGTTGTTTAAGTTTTGTTGTGTCAAAAGATGTCTCATACTTGCTGCCTGTGTATTTCCTTTGTTTCTTTTGTGGTCTACTGATCTTGCTGAGATTCCATTTGACTATATCCAAAAATAAACAAATCCAAGAGTCAAAAAAAATTAAATAGTTAAAAATAGGGGTCTGCTGGGAATCGAACCCCAGACCCCTCGAATAGCAGGCCAGCGCCCCTTCCATCTCATCTGATGCTTCTTTTTGTGTTTAGTTTCGCATAATTAGATTTATATAGATTTATTTTTGCAGTTTTATTAAAAAGTTTAATTTAGATTAGTTTGTTTAAGTTTTATTTAAAGTTTTTATTTCCTAATTCAGTTTATAAAATATAAAAATAAAAAGATTATAAAAACAATTATTTTTCTTATATATATTAGATTTCGTTTTAATTTTCATTTAAAAATAGTTTTTATTTAAAAAGTCTTTATTTTAGTCATTTTAATATACTTTTAGTTTAATAATTAGTGTTGTCTTGTTTAATTAGTTTTCATTAAAAAAATTAGATTTAAAATTTAGATTTAAGTTTAAAATTAGTTTTATTTAAATTAGTTAATTTGGATTTTTAAAATTAAATTATCAAGTTTTTTTTAGATCTTAATTAAATAGTTTTAGTCTAAAATTTCAAATACGTTTTACCAAGAACAAATTAGTCCCACATTAATTGAAAATCAATTCGAGTCGAATCGAGGAACGATAATAGAAATATAAAAAAGGAAACAAAACCTCTTTTTCAAAATGGCGCCGCTGCCGCTTCGCTCGTACGATTGACGATTTTTCGTGAAGACGTTTGGATTTTGGGATCCGTTCTCTTTGAACGTTACTTTCTTGCACAAAAAATCAAAAATACAAAAAAATCAAAAACTTAAAAATACAAAAAAAAATTAAAAAAATCACAAAAGCAATTTCTTTCCTAAGAATTGCACCAAAAAAATTAAAAATTCTAAAAGTAATACTTTTTCCTAAAAGTATTACACCAAAAATATTACGTATTAGTGTTAATTTTTAGTTCGATTTCTTTCGATTTTTCTTGCATATATATTTTTCTAAAAAATACAAAAATATTCTTCTTTATCCTCTATTGTGTTTAATTCTTTTTCTCAACCCCTCTTATTTATAATTCTTCATGGATTTGTCTTGCGTTCGGTGTGGGAGACCATGGCTCGGTTTTCCAATATGTCCATGGTGTACTTGTGCGAAGTGTGGTTCCGATATCGATAATACACAATTTGGATTTTGTTCATTGTGCAATTCTAGAAATTCGTACTTCTCCTCTTACACAAATTTATCCCCTCCTCCCGTCTATGACAATCCCTATCCTCAACATGCACCGGGTTTTTCTCAATACCCGTGTTGCAATCATTGTGGGGGCCCTCGCGATACTTCTTATTGTCAACCGATGAATTATGAGCCACATCCGTGCTATAATTCCGGTTTTCAAAATTTTGAATCCCCACAAAACTCCGTCGTTCATCAACCTTCTTTTACGGAACAAAGCACTAGTTTGGATGAAATTTTAGAACGCTTAAAACAACTCAAAATTAGCTTGCATGACGAAATACAACAAGAGCAAGTATCTACTCTTAGTGTTTCTACTCCTCCTCTTGTGCGTTCTTACTATTATGATGATGACGATGAGACTACTATTTCTTGGAGTGATCTTTGTGCTCAATGTCCTAGTGCAATTGTAATCCCTTCTCTCAATATCCCAAATGCATCTAAGGATCTTGATACATCGAGTGAGATTAGCGATTTTGGGCTCGACAAATTCTTTGATGAAGTTTGTGATGTGCCGACTTTTGCTTAGCTTACGGACATGGTCGTTCCGCTAGTCCATGATCACATACTCACAAATCCAAATGCGATAATTGATTCTTCCAATAAGAGTTCTATATGTGGTGAGTATGATGATTTCGTCTTCGAGCCCGAGATTAAGGAAATTATCGACCGAGAGCTAGCTCTTTTACCTCCACTTCCACCTACAAGTGAGGTCGATTTTTCCAATATCGATGTCGAGCTTGATGAGTTGGAACATCTTATTTTTAATAATAATGACGAACCAACTCACATGACCACACATCCAATTCTCGAGGAGTTACCTAATAAACACTCCTCTAATGAGAATTACGTTTACCACATTCGTGAGGATTTAACTTATCAACAAATCCCACAAATGAATGATGGTTTCGTACTTGATCGTGATCTCTTCGAGAGAATTTCTAAAATCCTCAATGAAGGGAACGACAAACCTTTGTTTGACGAGCCTATCTATGATGAAGAAATCGAAGAGATTCACGTTCATGAGGATGATTACTTTGACCCGGGAGGTGACATTGACCATTATTTGATTGATACCTTTACGGCTTTGCCGAATTATGACCATCCATTGTCTTTGGGGGATGACAATTTGTCTCCTTTACCCACCCCACCTCCCGTGGATCACGACCTCACATACTTTTCGTATGTTGAGAGGACCTTTTTACCTTTGATGACTTATCCTCCTGCCTCTCATTTATTATGTTCCTCCGGGACCGAGGATAAGATTTTTGATCCCGGTATAACATTCGAGGCTTCCCCATGGACCATTTAATTCGGGGTCGAGTCAGGCTCGTGACTTGGTTAACAAAAACAAGCGCTTCTCGGGAGGCAACCCGATTATCTATCTTTTATTTATTTTCTACAATAAGTGTAGGGGGAGCCGTGTAGGTTGTTTGTTTTGTGTGTTGTGATTGTGTAGGTACATGTGCTTTGATGATCCACTTTTGGTGCTTTTGACGTGACCCGTGTTCCCGTGTTTCCCGTGTACCCGTTTCCTTTGATAAGTTTTTGCTATTGTGATTTAATCTTGTATATAAATAAAACGAATAAATGTAATCACTTTAGTTGTCCTTTCCTTAGCTCGATTTTAAACAACATACTCAATGTCCTAAGTGTAGGGGAGTTTATTCTCCCACATGCTTAAACATTGAGGACAATGTTTATATTAAGTGTGCGGGGGCCTTCTATCAAATTTTAGTGGCCTTTTCCATGAATTTGACCCCATTTTAACCGGAAATTTTAAAAAAATTTCAACGTTTTTCAAATTTTTGATCTATTTTGGCCTTGTAGTATTTTTTCTTTTATCGCATCGTATTTATATTTTAAGAATAGAGTCAAAATAAATTAATAAATAAAATGGGTTTAACAAGTTAGATATCTTTGATATATTAGGCCCGTCGTGAATATTTTGACTCAACCCGAGTTTACTTATCCAAGTTTACTCTAGCTAGTATCCTTAACCATATGGACCTTAATTGGTTTATTAGGCTAAGCATCCACGAGTCTCATTCCTTGAGATTTTAGATTGTGGAGAACGAGAGATGATAGAGTTAATTATAAGTTCGGTATTCTTTCATTAACTTATGTGAGTTAGTTATGAGCTTTTTCTCCCATCACTTTTTAATAAATATATTTGCAATAAATAAGGTTGTACGATTTAAAAGGTTACTTAGCTTCTAGCACAAGATCGTTTAAAAGTTGCTCGGTATTAATTAGAGTTCATAGCCAAGGCATAACTTATTGAAGCGGGACGCAAATATTGGCTTATCCAAAAAGGCCCTAACAAGGCATGAGGATACCCGAGTCCAAAAAGGACCTAACAAGGCATGAGGATTCACTTTTTTTGCTAAAGATCCAAAGATGACGTGAAGATCATTAATCCAAATCAATATGATGGATCAAGACACACGACGAGAAGCAATTACTCCCCTAAATATCATGGAGAAGTCTATCCAAAAAGACCCTAACAAGGTACGAGGATAAATAGATCCAAGTCCGAAAAGGAGGCGGATCGTTGTATATCAAAATCCTAAATAAAGAAGAGGATAAATGAAGAAGTCGTGGTCAACGTTTGAAGCATCTTTCACTCCTTATGAAGATGTATACCAAAATGAAGAGAAGACCATAATTTCAAGATCGTCTCTCAAGATTTGAAGTTTGAAGTTCAAGCCAAATATCGGTCCGAGAAAGGTCTCAAATCGTGAAACGAGTTATGCCAAGATATGAACTTTATGAGGTTTCGAGAAGCCGTTTTAAAAGATTTTGTCCTTTAGCTAACTATTGATTAAATCGTCCCACTTTATTTTCGGCCTTAATAAATTATCGAAATAAGTCAAAAAATGCATCCTCGTGATCATTCAAGACAAAAATAAAATACAAGAGATACACCGTAGGAATAAGGGGGTCTAAGTGATTAATTAAACCACATGAGCAAGTGTTTGTTGTGCTAACTTGTAATAACAATGATCTCGTTTTTAAGCTTGGTATGGGGAACATGAAACTTGAGGGTGATTAATATTCATGACACCAAAGCCCTAATCTAAGTCTTAGATTTCTTTACGAGTTTCTTCCATCTAATAATTTCCAAGTTAATAAATTGTTATAACTTTTGTTTCCTTTAAAAGTTTTATCTTTTCGTCGTAGTAATAGTAATTATAATAAAGGCCGAGATGGATTGATTATGAGAAAAACGTAACTTATGCCTTAAAACTATGCATTGCATGGGGTCATTGCAATGGTCAAGTGTAGGGGATTTAATAAGTGTGTAAACACTTATCTTTTTGCCACTAAAATCAAGTAAAAATAAGACCTAATCATGTGTTTTACATCTTAAATGTCGGAATTACGCGTGGTTTTGTGTTTTTGTGTTAAATAGGTACAAATGATCAATAGAAGAGAAAACACGAGGTTTCACGGTCAAATATTAAAGAAAAGTCTAAGAAAAAGACGAAGACAAAGTCGAAAGACCAAAAGTGTGAAAACCGGCTAAACCGACACGAGCTTAAAGTAAAAGATCGAGAAAGCCGAAATTGAGCTCGATTCTATCGGATTAAATCTTTTTGAAGATATTCAAGTCTTGTGGGCCCACATTGGATAAATGGGTTTAAAAGCCCATTAGAAGCTTTTGTCTCATATACTTTTGAAACAAACCCATTTCAAAAGCCCATTTGGCTTAACTAAAGGGGACGGAAGAAATTGGGCCACCAAAGCCCATGGTACAAATAAAAGAGACGTGGAGTAATAAACAAATGATTCAAAGCCCATTAAGTCAAAATATTGGGACGGTTGAAGAAGTAAACATATACTTTCCATCCTTGGTTAATCTTTTCGTTATAAACAAGATACAAAAAAAAAAGAGAAAAGAGAAACGATAGAGAGAAAAGCCGGAAGGGGAAAAAAGTATAGCAGCCAAACCCCTAAATTAATGGGTTTCATCCACAAAGATTGATTCACACGCGCTAAGAAATAGAACCCCAAGAAAATAGGGATGAAGAAGATGGTGGTACCAATCCCATGTGGCATCTTGTCACATCACTCTTGGATTTTGATTGGTGGAAATCATGCCAACCAATCAATAAACCAATCAAATCAATCCACCTAGGCACCAAAACTAACACAACAAACACAGATTGGCGCCACCGTGGCAATCTGTGTGCAAGAGGCCTCTTATCCACCCTTGGATCAAAACAGCAAAGAAAGAGAAAGAATGAAGATGGAATCGACGGCTGTGATGATTTACCGTGCTCTCCAAACATCACCTAGGGTTTGCCTATATAACCCACACATCTTGTAATTGAAATGAGGCACTTTTTCTTTATTTTATTTACTGTTTTTTTTAATTTAGGAGTAGGATTTAATTAGATTTAATTTTCAGTAAAATAGTTTAGGTTTAATATTGTATTTTCAATTTCCAGTTGATGTATTTTTTTTAATATTAATGAAAAGTAATTTTGGTTAATATTCGTCTCAATTAAATTCCTATTACTATTTTTATTTATCTTGTCTCAAATTTTAACCTGTTTTTTTATATTAATATCACTGTTCGGTTTATTATCATTCGATTAAAAAAAGAAAAAAAAAGAAAAGAGAAAGTGTGAATATCTTTCCCCACTGGGAAGATATAAGTTACTGTTCGAGGAGATTTGTTTGATTCGAGAAGTTGTTCGGTTCGGATTCGGCATTAGTTTTGTTTGGTTGAGTTTGGTTCGGTGTCGCTTCAAGTTTAGAGATCAGTTCTTAGCTCCGATTTCAGTTTTGGGTTCAAGTTCGATAGCATCGTATTCATAATTGTAGCAGTTTCGATTCGTTTTCAGTCTTGGTTCATATCAGTTATAGCATAGCTTCGATTTGAGTTTAGTCTCGTTCAGCAGCTCACCGCTTGTCGCCATCAGCGGAGGCCCGGATGTAGGGAAGTTTCACTTTATATTTTCTGCATATTAGTGTAATCTGCTAGATAGATAGTGTAGTGTTCATCTACTTGCAATTTTCTTGATTTGCTTATTTTTTTACATACTTGTTAACTGCTTTATTTCATCTTTTTTTTATGTCTTAAGTTTCCATAGTAGCCAAAATAGGGTGTTTGGTTTCGCTTCCTATTGAACTGATAGATATTGTTAGGTGCGGTTTCTCATTTGAGCAAAGTTAGGAATATGAAGATAATTCTAATATTGCATAAAACAAGTAAAAAGTTAGCCATATTAGTAAAATAGGTCTTTTGTGCAAGGAAAATATATGGGTCACTTTAGTTGCTGTGTTGTTCATCTTGTGCAGATGGTTTTCTTTTTCACTAGTTAGATTTGGAGGTTAGAAGATTTGTAGTTGCAATTTTAGGAACTTTAATTCAGTTAGCTCTTCATTCACTTGCAATAAGGTTTTTGGTGAAAGATTTGTTCTTGTACTGTTGAAGTTTAATTCAAGAGACTAGGTGACAAAGTGAAATTGATAGATTTGCTTTCATAAGGAAGTAATGAGATTTAGTTTTCATTTAAATAAGCTTAGAATTTTTCAATCAGTGTATCATTTTAGTTAAAGTAATCTGTTGTTTAAGTTTTGTTGTGTCAAAAGATGTCTCATACTTGCTGCCTGTGTATTTCCTTTGTTTCTTTTGTGGTCTACTGATCTTGCTGAGATTCCATTTGACTATATCCAAAAATAAACAAATCCAAGAGTCAAAAAAAATTAAATAGTTAAAAATAGGGGTCTGCTGGGAATCGAACCCCAGACCCCTCGCATAGCAGGCCAGCGCCCCTTCCATCTCATCTAATGCTTCTTTTTGTGTTTAGTTTCGCATAATTAGATTTATATAGATTTATTTTTGCAGTTTTATTAAAAAGTTTAATTTAGATTAGTTTGTTTAAGTTTTATTTAAAGTTTTTATTTCCTAATTCAGTTTATAAAATATAAAAATAAAAAGATTATAAAAACAATTATTTTTCTTTTATAAATTAGATTTCGTTTTAATTTTCATTTAAAAATAGTTTTTATTTAAAAAGTCTTTATTTTAGTCATTTTAATATACTTTTAGTTTAATAATTAGTGTTGTCTTTTTTAATTAGTTTTCATTAAAAAAATTAGATTTAAAATTTAGATTTAAGTTTAAAATTAGTTTTATTTAAAGTAGTTAATTTGGATTTTTAAAATTAAATTATCAAGTTTTTTTTTAGATCTTAATTAAATAGTTTTAGTCTAAAATTTCAAATACGTTTTACCAAGAACAAATTAGTCCCACATTAATTGAAAATCAATTCGAGTCGAATCGAGGAACGATAATAGAAATATAAAAAAGGAAACAAAACCTCTTTTTCAATAATTAATTAATTTACATGACTTAGGTTATATTATTAATAGATAATAATACATGTTTTAACCTAAGTATTTATTTTACCTTTATTTAATTAAATCATGTTACATTTAATTAAATAGTTTAACCTATAGTTTATTTAATTCACATGAAATAATTAATAAACTATACTATATAATCACATGACTTATAAATAATAATCAGTAAACACTTAAGCTTATATAATTAGCTTAATTATCCAGCTTATATCTAATTATGGAAACTTTCTATTTTTAGAAACTTATTTAATTAAGGCAGCTAATCTATTTATGGAAACTTTATATTTTTAGAAACTTATCTATTTTAAGCAGTGAATCTATTTTTGGTAACTTTCTATTTATGGAAACTTTCTGTTTTAGGAAACCTGCTATCTTTAGAAAGTTACTTATTATGACACAACAAGTATAATAATACATGAAATACAAGTAATACTTAATCAGAATAGACAAAATATATGATAAACACAGTATTAAGCTTAAATCAGTAAAACATGACATGAACATATAAAACAAGATAAGACATGATATAAAACCAGCTACGTACTCAGTAATCAGATACTTATACACGTATGTATTTATGTAGCATTAGTGATACCGAAGTAGGACTCTCTTCCGTTCGTCTTCTTCGTTCACTGGACACAAGGTACGGATTCTCCGTCCTTTCAGTCTGGACATTCTTTCCTTATTAGGATTTCCCCGTATGAAGCCAACTGTTTTCCTCAGTATATGTTTTATATGTTTTTGAATTGCTTATATTTAAATTAGAATACCTAAAGCCATATACATGCATGACCAGTTTCACCTAGTTATGGAGGTACCATAACCATAACACTAGAGGCACCAGTGTTATGACTTCACCACGGCGGAGTGATAGCTCGTGACGTCCCTTTCAGCTTTGGGCCATTTATTATTATCACGTGGGGCGTATGGGTGCATCCTAGTTTACATGTTTTCAGCAGATTATTCAGTGTGAATGTGGTGTGTGCCTTGCATCCTTCACAAGGAGCTAATCCCTCCTACCCAAACCAGTATATTAAATTAGAGGCAGTCCCTCTAATTTTCATGACGAAGTAACCCTTCCAAGTATTCATGCACGTTGATAATTCATGACCTATATTGGCTAATGGTAAACATGTTAAACAGTTTTTACAAGATAAACGTAAGGCTTTTCAAACTATAAACCAGTTTTATGAACATGTTACAGGTTTTCCAGGGCTTATACATTTCCGCTGCTATTAAGTCTTTATTATGTTTCAGTCATTCATACTATGTCTATATCTGTGCACTGAGCGTTTTGCTCAGCCGTTACTTTCCTTTCCATGTCCCAAAATGGCAGGTACCCAAGGACAGACTCGAGCATTTGGAGGACGTGCATAGGATGGAAGCTGCCATAGACTTCTTTTCCTTTTTCCTTCATATATTTATACTTGTGTAGTCTTTGTTCATTTCATTTACTTTATTGATGTTTTGGGCTTATGTTTGGGAAGCAATGTTTGATTCTGGTTTTCCCTATGGTCATGTATGTTTTACTACATATTACCTTGCATGCTTTGATGACACGCTATAATTACGCGTAACGGTCCACTTATCAAAGTGGGGTGTTACAAAAATGACAAGTCTTCCAAAGTTGAGGGACCAATCTTGCCAAATCTTCAAACTTCAAGGATTTCAATCGAAAATCATGATCTGGGTTCGGTTCTTTGTGTGGATTCGTTTCCCGTGTTCGTTTTTGCTTGATTCTTGTGATCTTTTGTTGATTTCACGATATCGATACCTAAAATACATAATGAACAAACACAGGCATATTTTTGGGTATTTTAATGATATTTTAAGCATTTTAAGCCCGATTTGGACGATGAGAGTATGCATAATTGCAGTCTCATCACTCCCCCATACTAAACCATTGACATATCCCCACGCAATGCTAGAATTAAGTATCGTAGCACTTCCAAAATTCATTTTATGATGACATTTATTGAAGACATAAACTTAAATAAACTACTACACGTGTTTTAGACATAATGTATTGTTTTCATCACGATTAAGTGACTTTTAGGGTCAAAGAATAAGAACACGTGAATGCCTCATAGAGATAAGTTCGTCATCCTCGATTTTCACTCGATTTTATGCTAAGCGCGTAACGAGATCATTGTTATTATAAGTTAGCAACACAATCATATCTCATGAGTGTTAATTACACACCTAAACTCCCTTATTCCTACTTGGTATCTCTTATATTCTATTTTTGTCTTAATGATCACGAGGATACATCATTGACTTATGCGTGAATAGAGATTAGGTCTAAAAATAGAGTCTTAATGGTGTAACCAAAATCATCGAATTAATAATTCACCTTAATAGACAACGATGTCAAAAAATTAAGTCAACAAGAAGGATCGATAAACACGGTTTTATAACGGTTTTGAACAGAGACTTATTACCAAGACTTGTATACGCCCCCTAAAGGATGGGCCTTATTATCACAGGTTTACCTCCATCTTTTATTCAACTCCGCCATGGAGCTTTTATTATGACTTCGGTCTTGCCTTGCCTTTTATTTAACCTCGCCATGAGGTTTTTATTATGGCCAAAGACGTATATCCTCACGCTAAAGCGAATTTTTGATCTTTAAAGCTTCAAAGATTAAGGCTTAATCACTTTCAATTTTCGCATAGATTTTTCGGCATTGTGAGCTTCAAATTTTTGCTTGATTTAGGTGAGCACTTGAAATCTTATTATTGGGTGAAGCTTTCGATTATTCGGGTTGCCAATACTTCAAAACTGTGACGTTGACGATACCTTAATGTTTTCCCAATTTAATTACATGGAAGCTACTAAAACAAATTAGAAACCAACAATAGTGACTAAACCGCTAAATCAATATTTATTAACAATTTATTATAAAAGCGTGGGGAGAATAAGCTAATAATTACTACACATGAGATCGTGAAAGATTACGAGACTTATAAATAACTCTATCATTTCTCGTCCTCATTTAAGAGACTTAGCCTAAAAAGTTAAGGAATCGAAGCTAAGTGCTCAATACGCACGGTCGAGTCAAAAATTACTCTTATTCTCACCATCGGAAAACCTACATTCGTGTCTTAAACACTTATGAAAAATACGAAAAAAATTAAAATTTGGCCATTTATAGCCTTATTTGCAACAAAACGATAACAAAAAGATGAAAACTGGATTGCGTGGTGACGTAAGCAAGGTGAAGTATCTACTCACCCCCCATACTAAAACTAAACATTGTCCTCAATGTTTCGAGTCTAGGGGTGAAAATACCCCATACTAGAGACGAAGTCAAATGCTTAATCTCGAGCATGCAAAGGGTAAAACGAATAACCTAAAAGCCGTTTATGAATTATGCTAATAGGATAAACGTTAGAACATAAAAGGATATCATCGGATATCGGAATCTCCAAAGGCAACGATCGAAGCTCGAGTGATTAAAACGAACACGAGAGGCTTCAATGATGACGATGAACTTAATGAATCACAATCACAAACAACCACGAAACAAAGGTTGGAAGAGCACAAGTCCCCTCGTTACACTATTAGAAAACGATAATATTTAGAAGGATAAGCATGAGAATCCCCCACGAGGCACCTTGTTTTTGATAACCGAGTCAAAAGCTCGACTCGAATCCCCATAAATGTAATCATTTAGGGATAATCATGTTATGGTCATTTTTGGTGGGGCTTACATGATAAACAATGCCCAAAAGCAACCGGTACTAAGGACTAAGTCCTTTGATGATGCAAAATACCGGGATCGAAGATGGCATCCTCATTTTCATGGGATAAACGAACCAATGCCACTTCAACATGAACCCCAATGGGGTAGAAGAAAATAGATGAGAAGTAGAAAGGTGGGACAATGGGTAAGGCAACAAAATGAGCTACTCGAGGTAGACTCACACCAAGAAAACGAAAAGATTTTCCATTTATTGCATCGGTGGAAGACCAAGATTTCCGTTTACAAGCGATTTCGGGATCGTAAATCTCGTCCTCGATGGAGAAATGTGAGGGAACATAATGGGCTTCCCCCACACTAGATCCACACCAACCGTAGTCAAAAGGAGTAGACCAGGTGGTAGCACTCATAAAACACGGTGATGATGGAGTTAAACTTGTAGAAAGTTCTTTTAAATAAATTTTAAAATCCTTTCCTTTTTCATCGTTTTTAAACTCTTTATGAAAACCCGATTGAATAATGTCGAAAATATTTGGCATTTCAAATTCAAAATTATTCGCGCTAAAAATCCTCACATTTAAGTCGCGGTTAGGGGGTGGTGGATTGTTTAAGTTCTCATAACGTCGATTAACAAAGAACACCGCCCCCTCGGGGTCTACATATTCGTCATCCTCATGAAAGTCGATCTCATCGATTTCTTCATCAAAGATAGGCTTTTCAAACCAAGGTTTGTCATTCCCCTCCTTGAGTATCTTAGAAACTCTCTCGAAAAGATCACAATCAAGCAAGAAACCATCATTCATTTGTGGGGATTGTTGATAAGTTAAATCCTCACAAATGTGGTAAACGTAATTCTCATTTGAGGAGTGTTGATTAGGTAACTCCTCGAGAATTGGATTTTTGGTGGTCACATGAGTTGGTTCGTCATCGAAAATAAGACGTTCCAACTCATTAAGTTCATTGTCGATCTTGGAAAAATCAACCTCACTCGTAGGTGGGAGTGGAGGCAAAAGAGCTAGCTCTCGTTCGATAATTTCCTCAATCTCGGGATCGAACTCGTAATCATCGTACTTCACATGTGAAAAGGTCTTTTTGGGAGAATCCTCAAAAATGGCATGTGGATTTCGAAGTACGTGATCAATCTCGGCAAAATCGCCGTCGTCATCATCAAAGAAAGAGTCGATGTGAGCACTCACAATCATGGTCTTACAAGTCGAATGACTATGCTTAGGTGGATTTTCTATAATGAGAGGATCGATGTCGATGAAACCTTTAGCCTCAACGAGTGTTGGGCTAGGAAATGGAGGCACTTCGATGGAGTTAAAAGTTGAAGCCTCAAAGACGTGGTCCTTCGAAGGTGGTGAAGACGAGTCCATTTTGGTCATTGTCGCGATGGCACTAACGTCGCCCTTCGGAATTCGTTGTTCACTTGTTTCACCGAATACATCCCAAAGTGATTTTTCATCCATAAATTTACGAATACCCTTTTGAAATAAGTAAACGTATTCCTTATCATTAAAATCATCATCTTTAAAACCGTTCATTTTAATTCTTTCAAAACATGCGTCAAGCCTCATATTTTCCGCCAAAGTTAACATTTTGAAATCATTAGAATTTGAAACATTAGGTTTTGAAACCTCGGTTTTTTCATGAAACTTGGGATTTATTTGTGAAAAAGTCCATTTGTTCCTCCCCATATCTCATAGTAAGTTTCCCACCGTGGACGTCGATTATGGTTCGAGCCGTCGATAAAAATGGTCGCCCTAAAATAATGGGACATTTAGGGTCACACTCGTAATCTGATATGATGAAATCCGCGGGAAAAACAAACTTTCCAACTTTAACATAGACATCCTCGGCTATTCCAATTGGTATAAGTGGTGTATAATTTGCAAGCTCGATTGTCATGTTCGTGGGGGTAAGACTAGGCAATCTCATCAATTTCCATAGAGATGAGGCATGAGATTGATGCTAGCACCTAAATCGGCAAGGGCTAAACATCCCTCAATCTCCGAAAAATCACAAGGTAGTAGAAATTGACCCGGATCCTCTTTCTTTCTCGGCATATGCCTTCTAGGTTTTTTAAGAAGGATTGAAGCACAAGTTTCTTCAAGGGTTACTTTGGTAAGGTCGATAAAACTCTCTTTTTGAACCGTGGATGGAATTTGAGGTACACGAGGGTGTGCACTCTTTTCCTTGGTCGCCACGTTCACCCCATCGACTTTAGAATAAGAGGACGTCTTAGAAGTCGAGGGTTGAGAAGAAGGAACAACTCGAAATCCATCAAGGTTAGGGGTCATCACACGACTTTTTCCACGAGACGAGGCGGCTTTACATTGTTCCTTCGGATTTGCAACGGTTTCACTAGGTAACGAACTCGATGAAGCACCCGAGGCTTTGTTCATAATAGCCGAAAACATCTTTTTTATGTCGATTTGTCCTTGCTCAATCTTCGTGTTTTGCATTTTCAAGGTATTAGAAAAGTCGTTTTTCAAAGTACCAATTTCTCCCTCTAATCGTCTCATATTAGCCTCATTCGTTTTCATGTAATTTTGAAAATCGTTTGACAAACTATTTTCATTTGAATTAAAGTTCCTTGGTTTTGATTACTTCTTTGAAAATTTCCTTGATTACCATTTGAAAATTGTTACCTTGATTGTTGTTGTTTGGAAAACTCGAGTATTGGTTGTTGTTGTTATCTCCGTTTTGCCAATTCAAATTACGACCTTGATTATAACCTCTTGATTTTGAAAATTCCCTTGTTGATTATTTCCTTGAAAATTGTTTTCGTTTTGATTAAAATTGTTGCCTTGATTAAAATTTCCTTGTGATGGACCCGCGTTGTTTTGATTTTGAAAATTGTTATTTAACGCATTAACACTCGACGTTTGGCCATTAGTAGCCGCACACTCGTAATAATTATGAGGTCCACGACACAACGTACACGATGCCTCAACCGCTTTCACCGTAGGGGGAGCGTCTTTCTTTTCCATCTCGATTAAGAACGACGTAAACACATTCTTCAACTTGTCGACTTTCGCATCAACTCTCTCAATATCGCGATTAGAATTACTAACATTGGCGACATTGGCAACACTCGGTGCGTTACAGAGTTGGTAAACCTTGGATCGATTCTCGATAATCATCAATGCATCTTTCGGAGTCTTACACAAAAAGTTGCCACCGGCGCGGAATTCAACGAATCTTGTTCTTGAAAACTAAGATCGTTGTAAAACGTATCGATTTGGTGCAACTCGGAAAATCCATGGTGAGGACATTGCCTAAGCAATTCCTTAAAACGATCCCACGCGTCTCTAAAAGATTCATTCGGTTTTTGCTCAAATCTCGTAATTTCGTTTTTGAAAAACGTCGTCTTAGACGGTGGGAAAAAATGATTAACGAATTTGGAAACGAGATCCTTCCACGTAATTATGGAATTAGGTGGCTCTTTCTCGTACCAATCCTTGGTGTCACCATCGAGCGAGTACAGAAAAAGCATAAGCTTGACGACATCGTTGTTGACGTTCTTAAACTTGATCGTGGCCAAAAGACGATCAAAATTCCGAACGTGGTCGTGAGGATTATCGGCTTCACGATCTCGAAACTTCGTATCTTTAATCAACGAAAGCCTTCCGCTCTTAATCTCAAAATTCTCCGCTACGATAGCGGGAATTACGCTCTCGTCTCCATAACCCTCGGTGGGCGCTTGTAGCAATTCTATCATCGAACGATTGTCGGCCATCTCGTCTACGGTCTCTTCAACAACGATATTAGGAACGTCGTTTTCTAATTCTCGTCTACGTCGTCGATTCATTCGATTACGATTGCATCGATTCGAAGCGTCGCTAGAATTAGAATAATCCTTTGATCGAGTGCGCATGCACTAAGCGTAGAATGGGGGTAGTAAAGAAGATTCTTTTTGCTGTTTTTCGATTTTTCAATTTTTTGGGTTTTTGATTGTTTTTTAATTTTTTTTAGATTTTGGTGTATTACGTAGACTCAAATCTACAAATCTCTCCTCGAATCGATTTCTCGATTAAAGGAGCCTCAAAGAATGAAAACGATCATGTGGATTTGCTATTTAGCTAATCCGGTGGTCTAGGTGGGTGGTGGAAGGTGGAAGCCATTGTTGAGTTGAGAGAGAAAGTGGTTGTGTGTGAAAATAGAAAATGTATTGAAAGAAGGAAATGAAAACACAAGCAACACCCCTCCTTGGAAGCCTAGGAGGGGTATATATAGTCACACAGGCCCCTTAAACTATACAACGTACCTAGTCTAGTCTAAGCGTGTGTGACTATGATAACTAATGGGAATTCTTAAATGTCGTCACATAAAGTGAATTTCCAACAATCTTCCCCCATGGGACAACGTGTAGAATTCCTTACAATATTCTTCCTAACAAGTACATAATGATTAAGAACAAAAGCTTTCATGAAGCGTCCAATGCTGATGATGTCTTCTGAGGCCTTCGTCTTCAAAACGACTCATCTTTAAAGTAACTTGTAGAAGAAATATTGTAACGGCACGAGCTAAGTAACCCATACACTTCTTGTTAAGGAGAAGCTTCTGAATTAACTTCCCCCTAATTCATGCCACATAAACTTGATGTAGAAGCTTTTCAATAGCTTCCCCCTAAATCGACAATCCTCGTAAGCAACTTCAAAGCTTTCAATAAAGCTTAGAATCATTAAGCGCACAGCGGAATCTAACAAGCAAATCCCATCATATAACACGATAACGTCGCTAAGAGGGATTGAAAGTAAGGGGTACACCAAGTAGATCAACAACTTTTCTTCTCACGCTTGAATAATTCTTCAAAAATTTTCTTCCCCCTGAGAGTTCAAGTTATGCATACCAGAAAGAATCAAGACATTTCTTCCCCCACATAGTTGAAGAAAGTAAATCAATTCCAATTATGAAGCTCAAATACTGAAGTGGACACTTTATCCCATTCATGAATTTGACATCGTAACACCAGAGTCAATTAAGTCCCGGAAATGCACATATCTTCTTCCGGAGATGCACCAGAGTCAATTAAGTCCCGGGAGTGCGTATAGGATAATGATGATGAATAATTGCAACAACCAAACAATTAAACATCGAATCAGTAGTGTATCGTTTAGAGATTGATAACGCCACGAGTTAAAACACTGATTTTCTCTATGGCTATGACAAATGTCATCCTGGAATGTCTTCAAATCAAAAGAAGGTATGAAGTTCATCACGTGTACTCGTTGTGCGTTCAATGTGTCTTCTTCTTCCCCCTTGATGGTTTCGAAAATCGGAACCATCAATAAATTATACGCACATGTACCTAAAATCTCGTGAGAATAATAAATAAGCTGAATTATATATTTTGTGAGAATCAGTTGTTGATCGAAAATCTCTACTCATAAACTCTCCATGGCCAACTTTACCAACCCACGTGAAAGCAATTTGAAGTGACCACTGAAAGAATGAACCGGATATATCAAACGTGAAACTAAATAAAAATCCTTCGATCTTGTGACTTAAGCTTGCACTATTGTTGAATGAAGAACGGTGGAGAAATCTCTAAGTACTCAATGCATCACTGAAGAAGTCTATAAGCACAACACCTCTTGAAATTATCCACGTCGACTAAGCGCGTGACACTGAGTACAACAATGTAACCCCTTTAAGTGATAGTTATCCGAGTCATCAACCAACCACCCCGAACCCGGAAACTAGATAACCAAGTCGTCATTTTGAGATTAAGCACGAGCAAGTTATCTTTGAAGATAAAATAAATACACGCCTTCGAAAAATCCGTCTTCAACGTCAAGTAATTAATACCCGATCAAACGAAATCTGTAGTCACTAAAAATATACCCAAATTTTTCTTTGGTCACGTCAAAATAAATTTTGTCACATTTGTCTCGTCACTTTTAAAAATAGTTAATCAAAAAATTGAACATTTATGATATGAAATGATAAATAAAATTTTTGATATAACAATTTTTTTTTCAACAATTACCAAATAACACTTAAGGCCCAAGCAGCCCATTGCATTGTTTAATAATCATGTGTCCATCAAATCTTAAGCCCAGCCCATTGCAATCTTCTCATAACCCGGTCCAACACATGAGAATAAAACACTCCACCAAACCTAATTTATCTCAACCCTAATCACATTTCATTCGCAGCCACACCCACTACTACTCTCCTCGTAACATCCGCCATTTTCTCCTTCATCTCCTCACCCTACCACATCGTAACATCCGCCCAAAAACTCATCATAACAGCAATCCCATCAAATCAAGACACAACCATCATTAATCTAACCATCCATCAAAGGGACATCTTCAAGACCTTTAGACCAAAGGTCTCAGGTAGGTTAAAATGGATTTCATGTCGGTTTTTAATTAACACGAATCCAAGATCGAGTTTGACAAAGTTGTTAACATTCGATCTTATATTTCGTATATCAAATGATGGAATGAGCCATTGCACAGATCAATGATGATATTAATATCGTGAATAGATCTTAACAGATCTCGAATTTCATGTTCAAAACACGAAAGAAAATTATAAATCTGAGATCTTGATAATGTTTTTGTTTGAGTCTAGAGTCTATGGGGTTTTAGGAGACGATGGGATTAGGTTAGTTATGGTGTTGGATTTGGTTTTGTGGTGATAAAAGGTTGGCAGTTGAGTCAGACTCAGTGAGTAAACTGAGTCAACTCGGTAATTACCGAGTTGACTCGGTTGAGATGGTTTCGGTCAAGTGTTTTCGGTCAAATACTACATGGTCAAGATTTGTTAAACTGCATCGTAGTCAAAAAGGTATAGCCATCACAGTCAAGTTTCACACCCATCGCAACAGTCTATCTTTTTAAACCCATCGTAGTCTAAAAATATTTATGTCCATCGCAATGTAACTTGTTTGAACCCATCGTAATGACTTAACCAAGCCATCACAGTCTGTTTAAGCAACATACCATCGAAGCCCAAAACTTTGAGTCCATCGTAGTCAAGATGGACCCACCGCAGTCTAAACAAGAAGAGTCCATCGAAGTCAGTCGTTTTAAACCCATCGAAGTCTAAAAAAGATGCCATCGTAACATGAGTCAATCGCAGTCGATGTCCCATCGCGATGGTACCCATCGCAATGGTACCCATCGCAATGGAGCCATCGCACTGGTATCATCGCAGTGGTACCATCGCAGTCAACCCATCGCACTCAATGCGATGTACCATGAAGCAGAATCTTATCCACGAGATGTCCTTGTTCCTGAAAATCCGGGTATGGTAATCTGAATATTTTTCTGGGTAACTTCATCATCTTAAACAACAAGATAAACCCAGAAAAAAGATACCAGATCAAAAATTAAGACCAGAAACAGTAGACATAAAACCAGATACGAGACACTTTTGACAATGAGAAAACTCATTTTGACCATGGATGAATCTGTTTTTGATGAGACCAGTGAAACAAAAAAGGAAACCATCTTTGACTGATGACATACAAGATTGACAACAAGTTAACAGACAAGGACAAAAAAGTTCTGAATATTGGATATAAACATAACCCGTGACAAATCTGATAAGTAACAAGACAGTGACAAAAAAATTAACACATCAGACCCAAACAAAATTTATAGACCACCAAATCGAAACAAAATCACGATCCAAGGATTGAACCGAGGCTCTGATACCAATTGTGGATTTGCTATTTAGCTAATCCGGTGGTCTAGGTGGGTGGTGGAAGGGGGAAGCCATTGTTGAGTTGAGAGAGAAAGTGGTTGTGTGTGAAAATAGAAAATGTATTGAAAGAAGGAAATGAAAACACAAGCAACACCCCTCCTTGGAAGCCTAGGAGGGGTATATATAGTCACACACGCCCCTTAAACTATACAACGTACCTAGTCTAGTCTAAGCGTGTGACTATGATAACTAATGGGAATTCTTAAATGTCGTCACATAAAGTGAATTTCCAACAGATCACGTGGAGTGAACGCCTTCGATGACTTTAGAACGTTGGTGGAACACCAAAACGTTCAAGAGGGTTTAATCTTGAAAACAAGCAAATATAGTATACGTAGATAATACTTGGGTGGAAAACCCTCGATTGGCCCTCTTTCTCAAAACACACACAAGCAAAGCGGCGGAAACGAGGCGGTGCTAAGCACTTAAGAGCCTTTTTCCCTTAGGTCGTGAAATACAACTGCCTTATACCCACCTTATAGTTTGTGTTAATCAAAATTAAGCCTCACGAAAGTATTTATCTATTTTCCCTTTAAACTTTTGCTTTGGATTCGAATACAATAAATGAGTGATGAAATCCCAATTAAGGTTGCGTTTTCACTCTTTTGAAGATATTATATATTTATTGTGATACGTAAATACAATATATTAATAATATTCACAAAAAACGAAAAACGATAATGGGATATTTACAATATAGAAAAATATTGCTTTGTGTTTAGTTTAGGAAAACTAAACACGATTTATTTGCATACTATAATATATTAAGGAAAAATAACAAAAATGAGTATGTACGTTATATACGCTTTCCAAAAATTGAAAAGCAAAAACGCACTACTCCCACAAACACGATATAAATAATGGCACTATAAACACCTCCCCGGAAGCGGCGCTAAAATGATAGTAGTAAAATTCGTACTTACTTTAGGAAAAGCAAGTAAAAATGGCAAGTATTAAACTCGACGATTTAGGAAAACCGAAGAATCGAATAAGTGCGAGTTCGTTCTCGAAGGAGGTGTGTGAATTAAGTGCCAATTATATAAAATCAAAGTTTGGATTAGTGTCGTTTTTTGTTTAGAAGAGAGAAAATTAAAGACGAGCTACGACTACGATTACACTACGACGTATGACGTAAAACGCGAACGTAAATACGTAAAACGTGACAAAATTAAAAATTAAAGCTAAAAATTAATTAAAAGTGAAAACTAAGTCTAAAATAATATAGATAAGAATAAAAGTTCAATAAATAAATTTTAAAACCTTTTATTAATTAAATATTCAAATTTTAATGCTAATTAAAGCCCTAAAATTAAATAAAATTAAGAAAAAGCCTAAAATATTATTTTATTAAACTAATATCTCACTTATATTATTTAAAAACTAAAAAGTATTTTTCCTAATTTTTAGAAACTTTTTTCTATTTTAAAACACTAAAAACAATTTTTAAAATAAAATAATGATTAAAAATAATAAAATAATGCTAAAATTAAAATTACTTTTTCAAAAATCCTATTTTATATTACTAAACAGTAGAAAAATTAAAAAGTTTGAAAAAAGTAATTTTTCTCACTAAAAGACAAAACAGATTGATTTAAAACCTAATTAAACTAAAATTAAATCCAAAAAATAAAGAAAAATAGTGAACAGTAAACTTTTTTAAATTAAAATCTTAAAATATTTTTTTGAATCTAAGAAAAATTTTAAAACTGAAAAATATCAAAATTTTGCACTAAAAGACAAAAGGCAAAATAATTAAAACTAATTAAAACTGAATTTAATCTAAAAAATAATAAATGAATAGTAAAATAAAATAAAACTTACTGAAAAATCATAAAATAAATAAAAAATAAGGAAAAATGAAAAATATGGAAAAAGCTTAAAATAAGCAACTAAAGACAAAAATCTATTTAAACTGATGTTGACTGCTGTGTTGTTTTGTCGTTTAGCACCAGCAGTGGCAAGAAATGTGCAAGCAGTTGGAAGATTGTTCCCACTGACCTAACAGAAAAACAGGTCTGGATGCTTTTTTTGCTTGTAAAAACTTTGTTCTTGGGTTTTACTTGGAACCAAAGGCACCCCACAACCAGTTGGGTTGTGGGGAGTCAAGAAAACAATAAAAACACAAGGTCCAAAGCAAATAAATCACAAAAAGGACCAAATTACAGTTACTGTGGTGCTTGTAAGGGTCTGTGAGTGTTTGCTGATAAACTTGGCAACAAAATGAACTTCAAACTACCATAATAACCTCAAAACACAACCAAATCTCAACCAAACAGATAACAATCCTAGATGTAACCCAATCCTAATAGTTAAACAAGATTTGATGGTCAAAAAATACTAAACCAACTGATATTAGGCCTGCTGATTTGTTTCTACTTGTTTTAACCAAAATAACATGCAAAGTTATATAAAACACTACCAAACTGATAACCAAGCACTGAATATACCTACTATTAGATTGGAGAGCATGTTTAGACTGATATAACCAAAACTAGTGTCACCCTAGATTAGTAAAATAGCAGACCTAAACACCCCTTATAAAACTGAAATCAAACTTAACAAGGACTTTTAAAGCAAAACTGAACCAATCTCTATGATAAGCTATTAAACATGCATAAGATCATCAACTAACACATATTCATCAGGAAATCAACAACCACAAGCATCAAAAGGCAGATTCATATAAAACAAAAAAAACTGAAATATTTAAGAGGGTTTAAGCCCCTAACCTTAGGCTGATGCCTTCTCTCAAAATTTGGCAGCTTAAAGAGCTTTATATGAGCTTCTTAATGAAGTGTAGAGAGCCCCCTTTGTTGGAATCTACAAGAGACCCAGGGGTGTCATATCTTCTAATAGAAATGAGTGAAAAAGATAAGGTCTTGTTGTAATCTTGTGACCCTGCACATACACAAACAACCAAAGAAAAGATTTAAGAGTGAATCACTAGAACCCAAGCTTGTCAAGGCTTGGGGTTTTAGCTTTTCAAACAGTGAGTGTTAATAAAAAAATGACAAAAGATTTTGAGAAAATCTTTGAAAACGGGTTTTTTGAACCACCTTTGATACACCAATTGTTAAAACCTGAAATTAAAACAAAAGCTTATACAAGCTTATAAAACTTATTTGGTTGTCAACCAAATAAGCTACTAAGCTCCTATAATGCTATTCAGAAAAAGAGGTTTATGGCTCAAGTGTCCTCTCACCATAAATCTCTTTTACTTGATGAAGTTTAAAAACTTTTGCAAGAAAAATGTAACTGATTACACTAAAACAAGAATTAAAAAGGAACTCAGTATTGCATAGAAATCAAATTTTCATTTTCATTAATCATTTAAATTTTTATACAAAAAATGGAACAAAAGTATAAGGTGTCACAAGTCGGCCCTTTATACTGGTGAATAGAACATACTAGAACTGCTTAAACCCTAATACATAAATTCCCAAATTTTCCCTTTAGTCTTCATAATTTGAACTTGGTCAAAATCTGTATCATGTGATGTCTGTTGGATGCTAGGTTGTCAACTTGATCTTAATCGTTGATCACATGCCTTTTGGACCAAGTTTTGATTAGTAGACGTTGATATTCTGCTGGATACCATTTTTGTCATAATAAGAGGGACAGGGGAACACTGTGGGGACCTTTGGAGGTCACGGGTTGAGTGGGTTGAGGTTGGGTTTTGGTTTGGGTAGGGTAAATTATATTTTTGGTGGATTTGGGGTAAAACCCCTTTGTTTTGTAGTCGTAATTAGGTTAGGGTTTAAGAGATTAGGGGAGGACGAATAGGGTGATTAGATCCAGATTAGGAGTTTGTTTTTTTTGTTTCCTACGTCTTTTGAAGATTTGACTAGGTTTGACGTAGTTAATAAAAAACGGTTTAAGTTATGTTATTGGGGTGGGGTGACGTGGGTAGTGGGGTGAGGTGGAGGATAATGGTTGGTTGAGAGGGGTGACATGGTTGAATGGTTGGTTGTGGTAGGTTTGGTGGTCCTGGCAAAAATGGTCCTTTATCTCCAAGAATGTATCCATATCAAGATTGTAGCTGGCCAATATCCATTTCCTTAACAAATGAAGTTTGTGTTTTTATACATTGGCCACAAAATCATTTGAGAATGTATCACAAGGACTAAAAGTGCAATAAATGCATACTTCAAGGGCCATAGATGTATAATCTCATCATTTTAGGGACCCAAGTATATTATTGGAGGTTTACAAGGGTTTAAAATGACAATTCTTCCAAAGTTGATGGACCAATCTTGTCAAATCTTTAAACTTCAAGGACTTCAATGGAAAATCATGATCCGGGTCAGGTTCTTTGTGCAGCTTCGTTTCCCGTGTTCGTTTTTGCTTGATTCTTGTGATCTTTTGTTCATTTTATGATATACGTACCTAAAATACATAATGAACAAACACAGGCATATTTTTGGGTATTTTAATGATATTTTAAGCGTTTTAAGCCCGATTTGGACGATGAGACTATGTATAATTGCAGTCTCATCACACAGATAAAAACTAGTGTTTGGATTTACAAAGTTTTCTTGAATCAGTAGTGGAATTCAGTTGTTTTAAGCTTACATATACTCAAAAAGCCAGTTCAAGTCAATTTGCCAAGTTTTATGGCCAAAACATTAGTCAAACAGGCAAACAGCTAAGAAAAAGCATTGGGTTAGTTTTAACAATTAAAAACAAGCAGATTTCAATCTACTCTCATTTCTTTGTTAGTGGATGTTATAAGCTTAATTTTGTTTGTAGTTATAGCTCAACATATGAACTTTCAATTTTTCCATGTGAGACAATACAGTATCAAGATTTGAGGAAGATATCAGCTTATAAATAAGTTGTTAAGCATTATTAAGTGTCTGTGATAAGACTAATTTGCTTAACCATTTCCCATAATTCCACTTCATAAAACTTGCATTTTTCTTTCACAAACCTGTTCACAAACAAGTTTTAAGGCTTTTTGGAAAAAATCAGCTTTTTGGAATTTCTTGGTCAACGAAAGTCAACAATAAGCCAGTTGTTCTTATTTTGAGATTCCAACTTATTGGTTGGATCATATTCTAAATTTTTTTGGGTAAAGGGGAATGTAGACCCCGGTAAAATGCATTACACCAAAAAAAACGTTGAAGTACAATGGATGAGGGTGAAGTCCCTCATCTCGGCCCGTTACATAGGCAAAATAAAGCAAAGAATAAATTTGCTACTTCCCTTTCTAGTACATAAGAACGACATGTCGATCTTATGACAAAACAGAAATAAATTACTTCCTATGACTACGCAGCTTGAAATCAAATTGATCACTAAATACTTGATAGAGGCCCGAGTATTCATCAAATTGATCATCATGGTCATCATAGACATTTAGGACCTCCTTTTCCAAAGAATGCCCGCCCCCCAACGAAGAGCTAGGAAAAGAAGATCCCTCACCAGGTAGTACAACCTCTTCTATGTCCGTATCCGAATCTGCATTAAGAATGTCCAAAGAAGAATCCAATTTCGTAGACGAAACCTTAGCATCCGATTTGTCCCACGAACTACAGCCCTCATTATTATTATTCCCAATAAATTCAAGTATCGACTCCTCTTCGTTTTTCTTATCTACAAACTTCCTAGCATCAGCAAGACTAATGTCATCATTAATATATTTTGGTTTATCATTGCTTGAAGTTTCAGATAGAGTCGGTGCTTTGGTTGTAGTCGTGACCTTTTCCATGTTGCAATGAACATGTTTTCCTTCTTGCGGTTTAACCACCGCACGGTAAACAAGCTTAGTCTTAGGTATGTTAACACGAATTCCTTTAATATAGCGCTGAGAACTAACCTGTTTACCGTTGTTTTGCTTACCCATGTCAACCATAGGCTTAGAAACAGCCTGTTTAACCTTGCCTTCCGTTCTTGATCACTTTGGGTAATTAGTCGACTTCTTCGGACACAAATCCTCCAGATGATCGAAAAATTTACAAGTCCCACACCTAGGAGGCTGCCATTCATATTCAATATCAATCTTGGCCATAACATGTCCCTTGTCCACATCAAGGGGGATCTCAACATCAACTGAATTAATAAGAGGTGTATCAGCAGAAACTTCCACAAGCACTCTTGCATAAGCACTACGCCCCCATGAATTGAGACAGATGCTATTCGTATGAGCATCCAATCTTAAGAGTTTACCCACCTTAGCAGCAATCACATCCAACCCCACCTTTGAATATGCTACTAAAGGCACGTTATGCATTTTCACCCATAACGGAACACTAGATACAGCTTCTTTCTCAGGTAGTATATTCGGCATCAATATCTTTAACATAATAGGGACCAGATTGATTCGCCAAGGACCCCCCTTCATAACCTGTTCCATGCCTATGCGTAAATCGAATTGAAATTCTAGTCTCTTGTTAGACATTCTAAATTTCTTTACATTCTAGTCTCTTGTTAGACAGCTTAATCATTTTCAGCCAAAAATCAGATATTGGATGTCCCATTTAGCTTATAGCTTATTTTGGGCTTATTAAGATAAGCTATCTTGAGTTCTAGACATTTTCAGCTTATTTTCTTTGAGACACCTAGCTTAAATTCAATTCTAAGTCATTTGAAAAAAACCAGAGCTGATTTGGTCAAGAAATAAGCTCAAACGAGCTTATTGATATCTTGTTGCCCGTTTTTTGTTAAAAGTTTTGTTTTATTGCATTTTAGTCCAAAAAATTTAGGGGATTGTTAATTAGCTTTGGTTAAATCAACTTTTTAGGGTTTGCATACTTAGGTCCTTTTAATTTGAGTTAGTTACAAATTTGTTTGGCAGTTTTGTAAGTTTGTTGATTAGTGGTTATAGTTTGTTACATTTTACACTTTTGGTCCCTTTTACTTTCTGAATATACATATTTGGTCCGTGTACTTTTACATACTTTACATTTTGAGAATTTTTACTATTGTGCAATAACAAAGATGAGCTTCATCAACCCTTCAGAAACAAAAAAGAAGGATAAAAAAGGATGTAAAAAGAAAATTGGACGAAAAAGAGGAAGCAAACGTCCAAACAAACGGACAAAAAGACAGAAACAAACCTACAGTGGAGGTATCAAGAAAACTGGCAAAAAAGAAACACCTCCAATGGAGGAATCAAACGAAGAAGATGAGCTGATGGACGATAGTAGTGAGACTGAAGATGAAGAGGAGAAGGTACCTGAACATTAAGTTGGTACATCAAAAATGGTAGTTCACAAAGGTTCTCCATTAAAAGGCATCAGGTCAAAAAAATGAAACAGAAGGAGGTGATGAAGAGTACCAGATGGTTATGGTAAAAGGAAAAAAGGGTAGAGGGCCGACGAAAAAAAGAAAGAAAAGGTATACAAAACTGTGATGACAAGATGCTCGCCCAAATCAATGTATGAAGCCACTATGGGATTGTCAAATGAAAGAAAAAAGGTTCTTAAGCATATCGGTTTCGAAAGATACATCAAGTTTCACATAGACGAACTATCTTCACGTCTTCTATACTTTGTTGTCGAGAAATTCCATCCTCTGAGCATGGAACTAAGAATGGAACTAAGAATTCAAAAGGGATCTACTAAAATAACAAGAGAGAAGGTGCATGATATGATTGGTGTTCAAGATGGAACAATCTCACTAGATGAACTGCAAGAACGAGAAAACGATGATCATTTCATAAAACAGTGGATGAATCAGTTCAATGGAAAACCAACAGCAGCAGTGAAAGTTGGATTTTGCTAGTTGAAAAGTTCGTTTTTCTCGGTGTCTAATCGAATTGATCTCCGGTTGAATGTGTGACTCAGTTGTTCTTGGTTAAAAGAAAGAATAGGTCGTTGAGTATCTAAAAAATGCAAACTTTAACGTAAATAACAAAATAATAAAAGCGATAAACTAATTAAAACATAAATAAAAGACTTTAAAATAAATTAAGATAAAAGCTTGAAAAGGTTAAAGTAAAAATAAGACTTTAAAAGAAATTAAGTAAATGACGAAAATATAAAAACTTTAAAAGTAAATGACGAGAAATTAAAGCTTAACAAAACGTAAATTTAAAAACTTTAAAATTAAATAACTCTGAAATAAACTAAGACAAACAAGTAAAAATAAAGCTAAGTAAAAATGGCGGGAAAAATAAATTTAAAAATTAAATTTAAATAAAAACTATTTATTTTCGCAATAATAAAAAAAATAAATTAATTCCGCAATTAAAAGATTAATTCCGCAATTACTCAAAATCCAAGATTTCGCAATGCTAAAGACCAATGATCTCGCATTGCTCAAAAAAGGAAGATTTCGCAATGTTGGCTATAATTCCGCAATCATAACAAAGATTTCGCAATTCCTAAAAGTTGAACACAATTTCGCAATAATTGCAAAATCATACAATAATGTCGCAATAATTGCGAAATTGAAAATTTCGCAATAATTACAAAATTAAGTCACAATGTCGCAATAATTGCAAAATTAAGGCACAGTGTCACAATAATTGCAAAATCATGCAATAATGTCGCAATAATTGCAAAATCATGCAATAATGTCGTAATAATTGCAAAATCATGCAATAATGTCGTAATAATTGCGAAATTGAAGATTTCTCAATAATTGCAAAATTAAGGCACAATGTCGCAATAATTGCAAAATCCAATCAGATTTCCTAAAAAATAGGAAATCGAAAAAGGACGAAAATAAGCACTAAAAACTCAACTTTTTAAGGACAATAAGCTAAACAAAACACCAATAAGCTAACTAAAAAGCCTAGATTAATGATAGAACTTATAAAAACTTCAAAAACAAACCACGAAAATTAAAAAGATGTAAACTTTATGTAAAAATATGATGAAAAAGATTATGATTAAGAACACGAAATCAACACGAACAAAGATGATTAAAAAGATTAAGATTAAACAAACAAGAAAGGTAGATTTAGATGATTAAAAAGATTGAATTTAAAAGATTAAAGATTAAAGATTCAAAACAAGATTAAAGATTAAAGCTTTAGAACATGAAATAAAGCTAGAGAGAGAAAGTAATCTACTCCTACTCCTAAACTAATCTACTCCTAAAAATGACTAACTCCTCCTAATGACATATTAGGAGGGTTTATATAGGAGGAGAGGAGGAGTGTTGATGCTTTCTTCTTTATTTCTTCTTGTCTCGACTCGATTTAAATTCTTTGTCTTTCTCGACGTCGTCTCGGGATTTGTCGATATAAATTGAACTCGTCTTATAATTTTCTTCTTTAATTAGACTTGGTTCTTCGACTTCATTAAACTTCCGTCTTTAGACATTTTCTTCGATAAATCTTCATAATAGGCCTTGGACTTCCGTTCTTTTTGCACACTTGATCTTTTGACTTCGTCTTTTCTCGTTTTCTTCGATAAAAGCCCGTGAAAGCCCGTGTTTTCTTCCTTTTTCATCTTTTGGTCCTAAAACACAATAAAAACGCAAACCACGCATAATTCCGACTTTTACGACATAAAATTCAAGTTTTGGCTTGGTTATTATTATAATTAAGTGGTAAAATGATGGGTGTTTTCACACCTATCAAATCCCCTACACTTGACCATTGCAATGCCCTCATGCAATGTATTAATTACAAAGCACGTTTTACATTTTTCATCATAATTTACCTACCTTGGCCTTTATTAAACATAAGACATTAAGATAGAAAATTATAAAATATTCAAAGGAAGAAAACAAGTAAAGAGATAAAAGACTTACATTCAGGGTTTTGGATAGTCATGAATGTTTATCCTCCTCAAGTTTCACGTTCCCCATACCAAGCTTAAAAACGAGATCATTGTTATTATAAGTTAGCAAACTAACACAAACTCATGTGGCCCAATTATTCACTTAGACTCCCTTATTCCTAGGTGTATCTCATATATTTTATTGTTGTCTTGAATGATCACGAGGATGCATTGTTTGACTTATTTCGATAGTTTATTTAGGCCGAAAATAAAGTGGGACAATTTAATTAATAGTTAGCTAAAGGACAAAATCTTTTAAAACTGCTTCTCGGGACCTCTTAAAGTTCATATCTTGGCATAACTCGCTTCACGATTTGAGACCTTTCTCGGACCGATATTTGGCAGCGACTTCATACTTCAAATCATTAGAGACGGTCATGAAATAATGGTCTTCTCTTCATAATAGGAATTTCTTCATTTGAAATTTTTGAGAGATTCTTCATATTTGGACCACGACTTCTTCATTTTTCTCCAATCTTTATTTGGGATTTTGATATACAATGATCCGACTCCTTTTAGGACTTAGATCTATTTATCCTCATACCTTGTTAGGGCCTTTTTGTATAGACTTCTCCATGATCTTTACGGGAGTATTTGCTTTTCATCGTGTGTCTCGATCCTTCATATTGATTTTGATAAATGATTCTTCATATCACTTGGGATGTTTAGCAACAAAATGTAGCCCTCATGCCTTGTTAGGGCCTTTTCGGACTCGCCAATCTTCGCATCCCGCTTCAATAAGTTATGCCTTGGCTATGAACTCTAATTAATACCGAGCAACTTTTAAACGATCTTGGGCTAGAAGCTAAGTAACTTTTCAAATCGTACGACCATACTTATTGCAATTAAATTTATTAACAAGCGATGGGAGAAAAAGCTCATAATTAACTCACATAAATTTATGAGAGAATTAGAATCTCAAGGAATGAGACTCGTGGATGCTTAGCCAATTAAATCAAGGTTTTGGGTTTTCAAGTCATCTATAGGATCTTGCAACTTCTTAGACTTTTTCAAGTTTAGAATTCACATTTTAAAGTTCCATTGATAAACGACTTTCTAGGATCAATTATAGGAACTTGCGAAAAGTTCTTGTTCTTAACCCGTAAGAGTTAAGAATTTTGCGTTTTAAAGTTCCCTATATAAAAGCCTAGCAAAACTTGACTTAAACAAGTTAATGATACTAGCTAGAGTAAACTTGGATAAGTAAACTCGGGTTGAGTCAAAAGATTCACAACGTTTTAAAAATTAAAACCACTTTATTAAAATTTATTCTAGAAAAGAAAGAAAATAACTGTAACAAAGGTAAATACTACTAGGCCAAAATAGATCAAAAATTTTGAAAAATGTCGAAAACCAATTTTCCGGTAAAAATGAGGACAAATACAAGGAAAAACCCACTTAACTTCGATAGAAGTCCCCCTACACTTAATATAAACATTGTCCTCAATGTTTAAGCATGTGGGAGTAACCTCCCCTACACTTAGGACATTGTGCACGTTGTTTAAATCTTGCTAAGGAAGAGACAACTAAAGTGATTCCTATTTCAATCATAAATGATAAAATAATGAATCAAAAGAGTTTAGGATAGAACCGGGAAAACGGGAACACGGGATCACGGTTCGTCAAAAGTCATCAAGAATGGATCTTTGAAAGCTCGAATCCCTGCACATGATAATAAAGAAAACAACAAACACATACTAGGGTCTCCCCCTACACTTATTAAAAAACAAAATAAAAGGATAGATAATCGGTTTGCCTCCCGAGAAGCGCTTGTTTTTGTTAACCGAGTCACGAGCCTGACTCGTCCCCGAATTAAATGGTCCATGGGGAAGCCTCGAATGTAATACCGGGATCAAAGACCTTGTACTCGTTCCCGGAGGAAATTAATAAAGGAGAGGCCGGAGGATAAGTCTTAAAGGGTAGAAAAGTCCTTTCAACATACGAAAAGTATGTGAAATCATGATCCACGAGAGGTGGGGTGGGTAAAGGAATCAAAATGTCATCCCCAAAAGACATATGATTATCACTGAGCGGAAAAGCCGTAAAGTTATCACTCATAAAATAGTCAATGTCACCTCCCGGGTCAAAGCACTCATCCTCTGTAATGATGTCTAAAAGAGTGGATGAAAGGTGCTCGGGAGGGGGACTTGGGACAATATCTTCATGCAGCAAATTATCAAAAATAATATCCCCCTCCGTATCATCATCATCAATACCCGGAGGTATTGAGAGAATGTCGATTTCCTCCATAGTTGTATCATTATTCTCAACTGAAGTAATAGACGGAGGTAAAGACTCAGAAATAGGAGCAGAATTCAACGCTTCAATTTTAGCAAAGAAGATGAACTTTCAGTAATTTGTCGCAAAGAATAACATCTTCCACCTCATCTACAAGACCAAGTTCAGTGGTGAACTTCTCGTATGTCGGAGAGAATAAATCAACATCGCCTTCATCGCCCGGAGGAGAAGGAGAAATTTCAAAAGTGAAATTCTCATAGCATGGAGAAAAATCATCATTAAGAGCGACCTCGTCCGTAGGCTCGAAAAAATTCGGTGCATCACAAACCTCATCAAAGAATTTAGCAAGACCAAAATCACTAATCTCACTCGATGTATCACTATCCTTAGACGCATTAGGGATATCAAGTGTAGGAGTAGTAATCTCAGAAGATGGGTTGAGATCATAGATATCATCCTCGTCATCATCATAATAGTAGTATGGACGCACAAGAGGAGGAGCATAATCACTAAGATTAGATACTTGCTCTTGTTGCTGTCGCTTTTCCTCCTCCCATGCTTCTTTTAGTGGACCACGGCTTCTTGAAGTTGCAAAATAAGGGCGTGTGTTTCGTCATTTGGATTCAAAGAAGGTTGATGATCGAGGGTGTATTGTGGGGGCTCGAAATTTTGAAAACCGGAATTATAGCACGGATATGGCTCATAATTCATCGGATGACAATAAGATGTGTCGTGAGGGCCCCCACAATGATTGCAACACGGGTATTGAGAAAAACCCGGTGCTTCTTGTGGATAGCTATTACCATTGTCATAATTGTAACCCGGTTATTCCCCGTCATGAGATGGGTATCGAATCGGACACGAAACATGCCAATGAGAATCGCTTCCACAATATATGCAAGAGGGGGGAGTAAGTGCATGAGAAGCAAAGGATGAGTTAATCGAATTGCACGAGGGACAAAATCCAAACTGTGTATTGTCGATATCATTTCTGCATCGCTCACATGTACACCATTGACAAGTTTGGTAACCATAAAATGGTCTCCCACATCCAACACAATAGACATACGAATCCATGAAGAATTTAAAATAAGAGGGGTTGAGAAAAAGAATTAAACACAATAGAGGGTTAAGAGGAATATTTTTGGTGCAAAACTTTGAAAAAGAGATGCTTTTTATGACTTTTTAAATGTTTTTGTATTTTTGAAAATTTTGATTTTTTATGGATTTTTGAATTTTTTTTGAAAAATGCAAGAAAAATAACGTTCACGAGTGAACGGATCCGAAAATCCAACGCGTCTCTCACAAAAACCGTTAATCTTCACGAAAAGAGCCGGCAGCGGCGCCATTTAATACAAGGTTTTGACCAAGTATAAAAAGTTATCGTCTCGTCTCGATTCGAATTGATCGTGGTTGAAAGTGTGACTCAGTTTTTCTTGGTGAAAAAAAGAATAGGTCGTTGAGTATCTATTTTAAAATAAAAATGCAAACTTTAACGTAAATAACAAAATAATAAAAGTGATAAACTAATTAAACTTAAATAAAAGACTTTAAAAGAAATTAAGATAAAAGCTTGAAAAGATTAAACTAAAAATAAGACTTTAAAAGAAATTAAGTAAATGACGAAAATATAAAAACTTTAAAAGTAAATGACGAGAAATTAAAGCTTAACAAAACGTAAATTTAAAAACTTTAAAATTAAATAACTCTAAAAATAAACTAAGACAAACAAGTAAAAATACAGCTAAGTAAAAATGGCGGGAAAAATAAATTTAAAATTAAATTTAAATAAAAACTATTTAATTTCGCAATAATAAAAAAATGAATTAATTCCGCAATTAAAAGATTAATTCTGCAATTACTCAAAATCCAAGATTTCGCAATGCTAAAAACCAATAATTTCGCAATGCTCAAAAAAGGAAGATTTCGCAATGTTGGCTATAATTCCGCAATCATAACAAAGATTTCGCAATTCCTAAAAGTTGAACACAATTTCGCAATAATTGCAAAATCATGCAATAATGTCGCAATAATTGCGAAATTGAAGATTTCGCAATAATTGCAAAATTAAGGCACAATGTCGCAATAATTGCAAAATTAAGGCACAATGTCGCAATAATTGCAAAATCATGCAATAATGTCACAATAATTGCAAAATCATGCAATAATGTCGCAATAATTGCGAAATTGAAGATTTCGCAATAATTGCAAAATTAAGACACAATGTCGCAACAATTGCAAAATCGAATCAGATTTCCTAAAAAATAGGAAATTGAAAAAGGACGAAAATAAGCACTAAAAACTCAACTTTTTAAGGACAATAAGCTAAACAAAACACCAATAAGCTAACTAAAAAGCCTAGATTAATGATAAAACTTATAAAAACTTCAAAAACAAACCACGAAAATTAAAAAGATGTAAACTTTTTGTAAAAATATGATGAAAAAGATTATGATTAAGAACACGAAATCAACACGAACAAAGATGATTAAAAAGATTAAGATTAAACAAACAAGAAAGGTAGAATGAGATGATTATAAAGCTTGAATTTAAAAGATTAAAGATTAAAGATTCAAAACAAGATTAAAGATTAAAGCTTTAGAACATGAAATAAAACTAGAGAGAGAAAGTAATCTACTCCTACTCCTAAACTAATCTACTCCTAAAAATGACTAACTCCTCCTAATGACATATTAGGAGGGTTTATATAGGAGGAGAGGAGGAGTGTTGATGCTTTCTTCTTTCTTTCTTCTTGTCTCGACTCGATTTATATTCTTTGTCTTTCTCGACGTCGTCTCGGGATTTGTCGATATAAATTGAACTCGTCTTATAATTTTCTTCTTTAATTAGACTTGGTTCTTCAACTTCATTAAACTTCCGTCTTTAGACATTTTCTTCGATAAATCTTCATAATAGGCCTTGGACTTCCGTTCTTTTTGCACTCTTGATCTTTTGATTTCGTCTTTTCTCGTTTTCTTCGATAAAAGCCCGTGAAAGCCCGTGTTTTCTTCCTTTTTCATCTTTTGGTCCTAAAACACAATAAAAACGCAAACCACGCATAATTCCGACTTTTACGACATAAAATACACGTTTTGGCTTGGTTATTATTATAATTAAGTGGTAAAATGATGGGTGTTTTCACACCTATCAAGCTGCCATCTCGAAAAAGATACAGACGACTAGTGAGGCAGATTTCATGTTTATCATGAACTTTCTAATGCTCTTTGGATGCACAATGGGTGGAGTAGACAATGGCGCAAGATATCCTACAAGATACTGAAAAGCATAAGAGAGGATGACACCATAAGAGATATAGACCGGTCCTCCTACGTGCTTGAATGCCTGAAGAAAAGTAAGAACAAATGGAGTGAACCAGGTGGAAAAAGTTAGTACTACGGCCCAGCTACATTCTTGTCTGTAAGTACAACTTTCGTTTTACTTTTTTTTTAAACTTAATTTCTTTGTTTTCATTGCCTTGACAACAAATTCTGTTGCATTTTCCAGCTGCTTTACTTGGACTCAACATACTTCCCAGGCGTAGCCGTGATGCGCCAAAGAGCAGCAATATGAAGCTGTAACTCTCGGCTGATCAAGAATAGAATCCATGAAGAAATGATCAATGAGTGCTTGGGAAAGCTAGAGCATCATCAAGAGTACAAGGAAGAAGATGTCCAATTGGGAATCGACCACTATAGACACAACGACTTCTATCTAGAACCAATAAAAGACAGGAAACCACAAACACTAGAGGTAAAACAAAAAAATATGATTTTCATATATGATAGTATGAACTGTCATATATGATATGATAAAGTATCATATATGAAAGATACTATTACACTAACAATATACTTCTTTCTATGCAGGAGTTCGTTGAAAAAAGTATCGACCGATTTGAAGTGATCTATGATGCAAGGAAAGTGCTTGCTAAAACACTTAAATAAGGCATGAGAAAGTTTGAAAATGATGACGCATTGCTTGGTCTATGCAAAGAATACCAGGTGGTATTCAAGAGAAGGAAGGACGATGGGCTTGACGTAGATTTCATGTAGTGGGAGGAAACCTCTCTGGATGATGGCAAAAGAAAAGATGTTCCTCCTATTTTAGAAAAACAGCCAGTTACGCTTGACAGTATCCAAACAGAGGAAGAGGAAATCGCTCAAAAGGAAATAGATAAAGAAAAACAAACTGCAAATGAGCAAGTGGTAACCGAAGCAGGGTTGGTTAACCAACAAAAAATCAGCTAAAGAAGCAGCAATGTTAGCTGAGGCTCATAAGACAGTTTACACCAACGAACCATTGTCAGGGGAATTTGAAAACGACCCAAAATTCGATGAATACCTGGACCGGTATTGCCTCGAGTTGGAAGGTCAGGCGATTGAAAGCCAAAAGAAGAAGCTGGAGGAAGAAGAAATGGCAACGGAAAATAAGAGGGACGAGGCAACCAAAATCTCTGAAAACAACACCATCTTTCTCCCAGATCACAAAAACTACCGAGACGACACCTAAGGAGATACTGATGTTGGTGGAAGAAGATGAGGCGACCAAAGTACAAAGGAGGCCATCACGCTTGCTCCTTTCAAACCACATAAACAAGAAAGCACCAGCACAGGGAAAGCTCACTGTAGCCGAGTTGATGATAGGCGAGAGTTTGTTCTCGATGACTAATGAGGGCCTGTAAGTAAAAGCTAACACACTAACAAATTAATTATCATTAAAGTAGGATCATATATATATGATAAAAAGTAATTGAACTATGTTTGCAGGGATTTCATATTCGAGTCAGCAGACCATAATCATGCATGCATGAAGGACAACATGCAGACACTGGCTTCGGGTCTCAAAGTAGATGCACCTATCATCGAAACCTACTCCAAATTTCTAAACTTTGAAGAACACACACGCACAAGCGGGAGAAAGGAGAAACAGTATTTCATGTCGACTATGATTGTAAGTACATCTTACATCATATATGATTTTTATAACAAAATTACGTCCAGATACTAAAAAAATAAATATCTTGTTGATTATGCAATACAGACCGCAAACATGTTTGATTGGAAGCTGCAAAACGGACAGTATGACGTTCACAAGCAGTTTCAAAAATTTGAAGAAAACATGAGAACCTCGATGGGAGAAGATGACAATTAGCTGAAATTGAAGGGTGTAGATCTGGTAAACACTTGATTACATAAAATGGTTTCCTAGACTGATAAAACATATATGATAAAAAAGTATAACATATATGATAAAACCTTATCATATATGATGAGTGACATGCAATAAAAAGCAGTAGGATTGGGACATATATGATATTATAGTTTATAATAGATTCAAAACAATATAACTTATAAAACTCTCAGGTGTTCTTCCCTGTCATCTCTCACCAGCACTACTACTTGGTTGTGTTTAACCTCAACAACGACGCTGTGTCAATCATAGACAATTCAAAAGTAGCGAGCACCTATGAAAGCAAGTACCAGACCTATTCTGATCTACTAGTAAGTCACTAAATACATAAAGAAACTAAAAAAACATGAACATCTGTACATCTCAGAAGCATTTAAAAAAAATAACACACCAAAAATATGATAAACTTGGGACTTGTTTTTCAGTTCAAAATGTTTATGATGTATCTAGAGAGCGTCCAACACAAGACGACAAAAAAACCCAAAAAGCATACCAACATAAGACCAAAGTGGGGAACGATGCAGAACGACGTCGACTGTGGTGTATTTGTCATGATGCACATGGAGCACTACGAGGGAGAAACTGCAAAAGAATAGGTGTTAGACTTCCCGAGTGATTCAAATGAACAAAGAAAGGAGATATTAAAGCTAAGATTCAGGATCGCAGCAAAGATACTATCACATGGGAAGAATACTAAGAGGCCAGATAACCGAGGAAGCTTATGAATTCGCAAGAACCCACCAGATGCAACCGGCAAAGACCAAGGTTATCACTGAGGCAATCAAAAAAAGGAAGGAGGAACAAGATAGGGATGTCGCCAAGAGCGCCATCTGAACAAGAAAGGCAAAAAGACAAAACATTTTAAGACTTTTATTTTTAATTTCGTCTGTAATAATTTAGATTTCTGTTAAAGACTTTTGCTTTGCTTAACCTATCCGCTGGGAAAAGGGTACGCGACATGCAGGAGTACCCATGGTGGGTTGCTCCAAACTTGGGGTCAACAAGTCGTAGATCGTGGATCGGTTAATAGGCATCCATTAGTCCGACTACCCCAGAGTCATGGCGCCTACCTTAATAAGCTTTAACGCTTAACTCACTGGAACGTTAGGCTAGGCAAAAGATTAGTGATCTGACTTAGTTTAGAAGCAGTTAGATGGTTTATCCACTAGGAAAAAGAGTACGTGGCATGCAAGAGAACCCATGATGGGTTGCTCTAAGCTTGGGGTCAACTAGTCGTAGATCGTGGATCAGTTAATAGGAATCCATTAGTCCGACTACCCCTGAGTCATGTCGCCTACACTTGACGTACCATCGGAAACACTTGGATAGAATCGTAGGGAAGACAAGTTACTGGCGGTAAAGTAGGATGTACCGCATTTTGTGGATTCAACTTGTTTTCACTTGTAACCCGTCGAATTTTCTATTATGAAATGGAAGTAAGATGAATCTTTTGTTTCATATGTATTTTTCTTGTATTCAATTTTTATAGAATAGAAGCATATTGAAAAACATGTAAAGCGTTACAAACAAAACTATCAGATATGAAACATTAGTTTCATATATGATAGTCAAAAAGAAACTTGTAAAAACACACTTGCTCTTGAAACGACATTCTAGAAAGAAGTAACATTAGTATCATAAAAACTATCATATATGATACATACGTATCCTATATGATGTGTTGACAACTTAACATATATGATACATTAGTATCATATTTGATAGTCCAAAAAAAACTTGTAAACTGAAAAACGCAAACAAACTAAAAAAACTAAGGGATTAAACACAACTTCTCATGACTCATTGACATATGATTATCCAAAAAAAATAGAGTATCAAAAACAACTTCTCATGAATCAAAGTGATCAAGACGCCATAGCATCATACATCATAATGACATGTTCAGAAAATGCAAATAGTAAAATAAACAGAAAAAAATCCTAAAACAAACAAATCTTCTTTTAATCAACTTCATCCACTCGTACTTGCATATGCAATAGGTGGATCCTCGACAACGACTTCCTCCAATCGCTTACCAGTGCAAGTCCTTTTGTTATGATCAGTACCTCCGCACACCGAACATGAATTCTTGTTCTTCTTGCTTTTCTCAATAGCTTTCTCTTTTCCACCTTTTTTACGCCGCTTTAGACGTCCTGGACGGCCTCTAGCGCTTGCAACACCTGGATTATCAACCAAACGTACCGGCGGATGAGAGACACCGACAAGCTGCTCCAAACAGTCAACCTTCCTCTTAGATGGGGGATTCGGGCAATCCGCTTCAACATGTATCTTCAACTGCTTCAACTTCTCAACAAAGCACCCAACCTAGGCTCACCTTTGCTCAGAAAATACACACAGTGATCGACAATAGATGTCGCCTCGCTCGCATAATTCTCGACAACAACATTCTTCTCCCATACCTGTTCCTCTCGTTCCTCAACGCAACAGGATGAGGTTCTTGGTCCAACGCCTAAGAATGTATTGCTGAGGGGTCATCTCGATGTTGGCGTTCTTGAACACGCAAAAAATATGCCTGCATAATATCCCAACCCTCATAAATAACTGGCATGTACAAATAACAGAACCATCATCTACGTTGCGCAAGACCTGAAAAAAAAGCCAAAAAAAACAAAGGAGTGAATATCATATATGATAAAGAAATACAAGAACAATATCATATATGATGACATATACTTAACATATATGATATATCAAAAAAAGTAAAAATTTATATCAACCAATAAATCACATTATCTTGTACAAACCATCTTTTCTGGTAAACATATCAACCTCATCATCTTCGTTCTCCTTCTCCTTATCATTGTCATTTTCATTCTCTTTCACATTCTTAGAAGAATCACCAACTTTAGCCTTATCAGAAACCTTATCCTTCGTCTTCTTCTTGTTCTTCTTACCAGGCTCTTCATAAACAAAACGCCTCACACTGATAACAGAAACCTCGGATCCCTCGGCCACACTCATAGCATCTATCTGGTAATACCATAATCCAACGAAAATCTCTTTCTGAACCAATTCAAACAGAGTACGAATGTAAACCATGGCATAATGTTTATCAATCTTGAGTAGAGTCTTGAACTTTGGAACAGTCTCCAATGTATTATGGTCCATTCTCTCTTGAACGCTCCTTTGCTTCTCCATCGCCGTCTCAAAGCAATTCATAAAGTTCATAAGCGTCGAGCTAGAATTGGTAAAGTGGGAGAAGAAACAATTCTCGCTCTCTGATCTTGACGTAGTCCTCATCAATCCACACAACGGCGAGTCCGAAAAGTAAGCAGGGATCCAATTCGAACGCATATTATACATCTTCGTCAACCACTTGTGTTCCTTCAAATTAAACTCGGTCATCAGATCACCCCATCTGGTATCAAACTTCTCGGGACCAATGTACATGTTCCACACAATCTGGTTCAACTTCTCTCTAATATTTGTCTCGTTGTATACTTTCCCACATATCTGCAACAAAGGTAAAATGAATCAAAACTATAAAGTATGATAACAAGACCATAAACATACAAAAACCAAATGCTTTGGATCAAATTCTGTTCTCAGGTCATATATGATTCTACTTCATCATATATGATACTACTCAAACATCATATATGATGCTACTTCATCATACATGATACCAGTCTTAAAAAAAAGTACCTTCGCTGAAAGCTTCTGCGTGATATGCAACATGCACAACCTATGCTTTGTACTAACAAACTCGGCTTCAATGGCATTCCTCATCGCCTTATCTTGATCAGTCACTACTATACTAGGTGCTTTACCAAACGCTTTGGTGAAGGCTTTAAGTAACCAAACATAGGATTCCGTGGTCTCGAACTTGAGCAAACCAGCAGCAACCGTAACACACTTCCTATGGTTGTCAATCACCGTAAAAGGAACAAATAGCATTTTGTACTTGTTTGTCATAAACGTAGCATCAAAAGAGACAACATCACAGAACTCCTTGTAGTTGTACTTGGACACTTCATCAGCCCAGAATAAGCCAATAAGCTCAGCCTAGTTAACCAAATAATCAAAAGAAAAATCAGCAACGTACTCCTTCCTCTTCTCCATCTTGTTTATCAACATCTGCGCGTCATAGTCCCTGATGTAACAATTGACGCTACGGAAGAAGTTATCGAATTCAACGGTAGTACCGTGAATGAGCAGATAAGAACCCTTGATCCCGGTCAGAAGGTGATGAGCTCTTGTAGCACCGATATTCACACTCGCAGCCTTGACAATAAACACTTGCTCCGCGTATGTTAACTGCCTCTGATTCTTAGACAGATGCTTGTACTCCTCGCGTTCAAGCTCATGATTGTGGATAGTATCAAATATACTCAACTTGAACTTCGTCGTACCAGGGATCAAGTCAAACACAGCACGAGCTTTACAACCGGTGATATGCAGATTTGAACGCCTCGTTTGGTAGTAACCATTCTCCAAATATAGGGTGTCTACATATATATATCCTTGGGGGAACCCTTCCTATTGCAAACCAAATACTTTTGCTTCACAATCCCGCTCCGCAACCTTTTCTGACACGATTTCCTAACAACAAAACCAGCTTTTACCGCATACTTCTTGTAAGCAGCAATACAATGCTCAACTTAATCGTACTTGTTCCCTTTAACAAGTAAAAACTTGGCATGTACTTTTGGAATGTAGTAAACAGTACCACCAGGAGTATCAAAGTTGGAACGAGTGATATACGACTTAGGAGTCCGCACAGCATTCAACTTTGCAAAAAAAACATATATGATTACAAATACTAGAAAAACATATCAAATATCATGTAAACATCATATATGATAGACATGTATCATATATGATGTACCATGTATAATATATCTTAAATTAGAGAACATATATGATAGTATATGATACATGGCTATCATATCTATGTAAAAATACAAACATCATATATGATATGTTGCTATCATATATGATATATTGGGAACATATACTAAGCTAAACAAAAACTAGAAAACTTACTTTTAACAGCTTCCGCTTCTTCACCGTCTTGTTCATACGCTGAAGTCTCATCCGCAAGACTATGAAGAACGCTTTCGGATGGCAGATCCAAACCTTGATCGACACTATTCTGATCACTAGTCAAATCAACCAACGTAGAAGGATCAACAACACCACTACGAGCACTAGAATCGCTCGAATCCATCATCAAAACCTAAGCAACTCAAAAAAACAACAATTCATAAAAAGCTTATCTAAAACCTAAAAGGATCACAGCTTATTAAATAAGCTTATAAATGATATCCATAAAAATCGACCAGACACATAAAATAAGCTTATAAATAAGCATATTAATCGTTCCGATCGATTAATAAGCTGATTAATAAGCTTATTAATCAATCCGCTCGATTAATACGCTTATTTATAAGCTTATTAATCAATCCGAACGATTAATAAGCTTATTAATCAATCGGATAGTTAATAAGCTTATAAGCTTATAAATAAGCGTATTTAATAATCCGATCCATTAATAAGTTTATTAATAGATGGGATTATTAAATACGCTTATTTTTAAGCTTACTAATAAGCTTATTAATAAGCACTCTTAACAAACAGTATATCTAGAGAGAGAAACATAGAGAGAGAAATTACTAGTTTGATCGTGGAAGAAGAACGAATAATGAAACGTGTTTGTTAAAACCGTATATATATATATATATATATATATCTCGACGTGAAAAGACAAAGATACCCCTGCAATATAAATTGGGGATTTAATCTCAGCCTTTGGATGAGATGGAGATGGAAGGTGGGGCTGAGTCCCCTTTTATCCTAAAAAACTTTGGTATGTAAAAGAACTTAAATCTTTGAGTAAAGTTATTTTGGATACCATATCTATCATGGATACCAAGGGACTCATCCCCACCATCCATCCTCACCATATCTAATGGTTGAGATTAAAAGTATTTAATTATTTCACTTATTTTTAAAATTTAAATATGTCTTAAACCTTTAAGTGTTAAACGGAAAAAAATATACTATCGCGACGAGCATTTAATTAGCTTTCTACAGATATGCAATATGATATACTTTTAAAGAAAAAAAATTTGTTTTTTTTTTAAATTTGCGTAAAATATCATATACGATAATTGTGGTTTATCATATATGATATTAATGCTATGTTAGAAATTATTACAAAATCATATATGATATTGGTTTATATCATACAAAATCATATATGATAAGTTATATCATATATGATACGAGTGTTACTATCATATACGATATTTAGTATCATATATGATACATTACGGAAAAAAAAATTGTCGAAAGTATATCATATAGCATGTCTGTAGAAAGATAATTAAATGCCCGTCGTAATGGTATATTTTTTTCCGTATAACGATTGACGGTTTAAAATATATTAATGTTTGAAAAAAAAGAGGAAATTGGTTTTATATTTAATCTTATCCATTAGATTAAGATGAAGATGACTGGTGGAGATTAGTCCATTGGTATCCAAATAAAGTTTGGTATTCAAATGAACTTAAATCTAAATCTTTTTATTAATATACTAGTAGTACATAAATAAGATGATAATTTATATTTCTACAAGTTTAAAAATTAAAATTTTACTTAAACGACACAAATTATTTTCATCTTTTTAAGTAAAAGTCTTAATTTGGGTTCTTTTGGAACTAACTTAGAGGGAACGGTATGGCAGCGAGCTTGGCTCGCCGTGCCTAGGTGGCAGGCTCGCCGTCGCTCGCCGCCCTTCGCCGTTACACCGACCCCCCCACTCGCCGGTTCTCAAATGTCACTTTGTGACATTGCTCGTTGGAAAAGAAGGTGGGGCCCAAATTTTTTTTAACCGTTACAACGGCTAGATTTTTTTTAAAATTTTTTTTATTTATTATTTTTAAACCCTATATAAACTCATTACCTTATACATTTTTAAACACACAAAATACATTCTACAATAAAAAAAACACTCCAAAAATCACAAAAAAAATGTCAAACCTCCCAAACGATTACCTCAACTACGTTAACATCCTCAACCACGGCACGGATCCGAATAAATCGTCGTCTTCTTCTCCCGCGACGCAATCCGGCCAAGGATCCGGCCAAGGATACGGCCAAGGTTCCGGTCAAAACTATTCGCAACAATACTTTCCACCATTAACACCCCACCAAATTTATCAACAACAACTAGCGTTTCACCAAAATCAATATTCACCACCTCAATATCCATATCCACCATCTCAATATCCATATCCACCATCTCAATATCCACCATCTCAAAATGTCCCCGAAACTCAATTCAAAGTACCACAATCTCAACCGCCACAACGAAAGCAAAAAAATACCGGTCGTGGCAGAGGGAAACGGCCGGCAAAAAAAAATGTTGCGGTTGATTTGTCCGCAGACAAGGACGACATCGATGATGTAGAGGAAGTTGAATTTTTGGCACCCCTACGGTGGTCACCTGATGAGGAAAAAATACTGGCCGAGGTTTGGGTCGCCGCTTCCGAAGACAAAGAACGCGGGAATGATCAAACTGAAGAGTATTTTTGGAACACGATTTTGGAAGATTTCAACCGGCCTAACTCAACCAAGCGGACGAAGAATATGCTGACCGGGAAATGGAGTCGTTCGCACCCCGATGTTCAAAAGTTTCACGCTATCTTCAAAAGCCTTAAAAAGGCTAGCGGTGAAAACGAAGACGACGTGCTTGAAGCTGCACGACGTGAATTCGCGGCTTGTAACGAACGCCGAAAATTTACGCTTGAACATATGTGCAGGGTGCTTAGATACTTCTCAAAATGGAACGCACCCGAGGGTCTTGACCAAATTGATCATAGCAACGTATTCGCTCCAGATGCTAAGCGTCGACCACCCGGCAAACAGAGACCCGCCAAGAAGACACGATCAGAAACAACTGAGAGCAGCACGGGTAGTGGATCGACCACTTCGAAGGAAGACATAAACGAGGCTTTACTCCGCAAATTAAACGCGGGTAAAGAGCTGTACGAGTCGAGGAAAGCTAAAGCCGATGCCGAGAAGGCTAAAGTGGATGCCGATATGGAGTTTAAAGAGCTGGAGTTTCTCTCCATTCGGACCGATGATTTGCCAGAACCTCAAAAGTCAGTTAGCATGAGGAAACAACTACAAATCGCGGCAAAATATCAACTCTAGGATGTTTTTTTTTGTATTGTTTTTTTTTCGTATTGTATTTTTTTTCCGTATTTTTATATTCGTAGCGTAATTTTATTTCTCGTATTTGTATTTTATTTTTTAGTATTTTGTAATTTTTAATTTTATGAAATGAATTTTTATTTTGTGTGAAAATTGAAAAATTAAATAAAATGGTGAGTGGTGGGACCCAAGTGAAGAGGAGAGAGACTAGTTGTGATAAAGGGGTTGTTTTTGGAGAAGAGGAGAGAGATTAGTTGGTATGATGTGGCGCTGATGTGGCGCAATGAAGAGGTAAACACTTCTTTGTGATACCTTTCCCTCTTACCCAAACGTAGGTGCTTATGTCATTCCATCGTCCTTTGACCTCCGCAACTAACCTACCTACTTCACTCTCCCTCTTTTAAATCACCATCTAAACAGAACCAAACAACGAAACCAATTCATTTCATCCATCATCAATATTTAAAAAGAAATAACCTTGAAGATGCCAGGAGTTCCAAGAATCAAACTAGGATCACAAGGTCTAGAAGTATCATCACAAGGCTTAGGATGCATGGGCATGTCTGCTTTTTATGGAGCTCCTAAACCCAAACCTGATATGATCAAACTCATTCACCATGCTATGAATGTTGGCGTCACCTTATGGTCCCAAAACTAATGAAATTCTTCTTGGCAAGGTTCTTATTTATTAAAGGGTATTTGGATCAGCTTATTTTCTGGCTTATGGGCTTTTTTAAATCTGGACCTACTTTTTCGGCTTACTATGAGTTTATCCTAACTTGACTTGAATACCAAACAAGTGGGCGGATGGACTTTTCCAATATGATAAGCCGGGAATAAGCAAATACAAACACCCAGTATAAATTAAGTGTTTATGTGTGTTTGTTGAATGATTGTGGTTTTTTTGTTAGTGCAGGCTTTGAAGGATGGGGTTAGGGGGAAAGTGGAGTTGGCTACTAAGTTTGGGATAAGGTATGATGGCGTGAGGGAGGTTCGAGGTGATCCGGAGTATGTAAGGAGTGCTTGTGAAGCTAGTCTGGAAAGACTTGGTGTTTCTTGTATTGATTTGTATTATCAGCATAGGATTGATACTCGTTTGCCTATCGAAATCACGGTTATTTTCTCACTATTATCTGTGTTTTAAGCATGTTTTACTGTTTTTTGAATTTAGTATACATTATTTTTTTATCGAAAGTTATGAAGATATTAAGAAATTCCTATATATGTTACTATCATTTTGCCATTTAGGGAAAAGATATATGTTAGGACAATATGGCCATTATAAACTAAAATCATGCAAAAAAGCGCCCCACATGACAAAATATGGTGGTTGCACCTGCACCTTTCCATGTTTTAAAACATGGCTCAAGTTGTATATGTTTTTTAAAAAATGTTGATGTTTATCCAAATGAAGTTATGTTTTCCAATTTCCAATGTAAATAGATTTCATTAGATTATTCATGTGTTAGGGTTGTTGTGTAGTCTAGAATGTTGTGGTCTGATTAATGTCGAACAACCTATATCACATTGTGATCATTGCTCTCTTATATTAGCTAGTCTACCATACTAATCTCCTCTATAAGCTTGCATTGTTTTTCATAATAACTTTAATCAATGTACCTTATGGAGTTATGGATTTTAGACACAAAACTCACACTAGGAATGCTATTATAATAAGCTATGCCTGTTCACTAAAAACCTCTTTACCATCCATGATCATGACTAGAATTTTTTTTTTTCATGTACTCTCTGGGTAGCAAGCATCACGACTATGCATTATAACTAGCCCATGCTCTCTAAATGTAATATGGTGCATTCTTGTAAATATTATATTTCTTCATGTTAGATGGGAGAACTGAAAAGGCTGGTGGGAGAGGGAAAAGTTAAATACATTGGATTGTCGGAAGCATCAGCATCAACCATTAGAAGAGCCCATGCTGTGCACCCAATCACAGCTGTACAACTCGAATGGTCCTTATGGTCAAGAGATGTTGAAGAAGATATCATTCCTACTTGCAGGTTGACTACCATCTGTTCTTTTTCTTTCTAAAGTTGCCTCCTACTTTATAAGAATCTGGATTTATATAATCTATATCACCCTGGTTCAGAGAATTAGGGATCAGGATTGTTGCATAAAGTCCTTTAGGACGAGGGTTATTCTCATCTGGTCCAAAGCTTTTGGAGAACTTAGAAGAGGGTGACTTCCGCAAGGTCTGTCCGTAGCACTTTTTTCAACAATCGATTACAGGCATTCCAATAAAACTAAATTATGATGATGTTCTGTTGTTTCTTAATTTTCTGGTTAAATTGATATCCTGCTTAAAATTTTCATTTTTTAGTACCTGCCAAGGTTCCAACCTGAAAATCTTGAGCACAACAAGATTTTGTACGAGCGCGTCTATGAAATAGCAGCAAAGAAGGGGTGCACCCCTTCACAGCTTGCATTAGTGTGGGTTCACCATCAAGGAAATGATGTTGTGCCTATTCCAGGAACCACCAAGATAGAAAATCTTGAACAAAACATAAAAGCTTTATCTGTTAAGCTAACACCAGAAGAGATGGCTGAACTTGAGTAAGAGATGGCTGAACTGGAGTCTATTGCATCAGCTGATTCAGTCAAGGGGGCGCGATATGGTGCTGGTCTTACTACATATGCGGACTCTGATACACCACCACTCTTATCATGGGAAGCTTAATCAATGTTTTGATAGCTGCAAAGTCTTTTATTTCCATGTTGTTGCACTTTATAATACGTTGTATTTGTTAAAGGTACTTATGTATTGTAATAGGATAATTAGTGGGTCAAAAATAGAATATTAGTCTAAGTATGGTCGGGTCAAAGTCCACAGCCAAACAAACGTTTCATAGAAACGGTATGAAAGTGGCAGTTATTCAGTTAATGGTTGTGTTGATATTTAAACGATACAACGTTTAGATAAGTATATAAGGTTAGGATCTTTGTAACACTTGGATATATATCACGATTTTCAATTCAATTCCAGTGGTTCATTATATTGTTCTTGCTGTTTTTTTCTGTTACATACGCATCTAAACACCCCTGCACATATATCAAAACCTGTGAATTGATTAAGGTCAATTACAAGTATATTTTGGAATGTGATTGGTGTTTGGCTAGGCGGTTCAAAGGGCCCAATAAACAGTGGCATCAGAGCTGATGGTTCAAACCATGGGAGAAGTAGATTCGGTTAAACCCGAATGACTTTGAGATGCGTTATTCATTGAAGAATGGAACGGCAGAGATTGTTCCCAAGAACAATCGAAGAAGGCACTTATCAGAAAAAGGAAAGGGTATTCTGAGGAATACTTTGGAAGAAGGAGAGGCATTCAACACATCAAGTATATGTGCGGCGTTCAAACGGTTGAACACCACCGGTGCAACCAAGAAGGAAAAACGGGCAAGTGTCCCAATAAGAACAACAAGAATAAAGGGGAGACGTCTAAGGCAAAAGACGTTGAAGAGCAAGTCAAATATCTAGAAATCGTTCACTTTATAACGGACTACATGATAGAAGGATCGGACTTGGGAAATTGGAACAAGATATGGTATGTGGGCAGCGCATACGAGAACCATATGTCACCGGTTAGATCGCTATTCAAGCGTTTGAAGGAAGGTTTCAAGATGCTAGACGTTGAGGAAGACGAGAGAAAGTTCATATTCTCTTACGGCGTTGGAGAGGCGTACATTGAAACTAAGGAAGGTATGTTGATAATACCAAATGTTTATTATACACCCGAAGCTACTATGAATGTTTTAAGCAAGGAACGTTTAGAGAACCAAGGATTTTTGGTTACTCATGATGGAAATAGATGTACGGTTAAGTACATGTTCGATGATGAAAAGGGTACGGTTGACATGGAAGTTGAAAGTGGTATGGATTGTGAGAAATCTTCAAGGGTAATTGAAGAACATAACGAGTACATGGAGAAGTACTTTGATTCAATAGACCCGAAGGAAAGTTGTACTTTGGTGAAAGGGAAAGATGATTTAAAGTTGGTTTCGGACGGCGAATATGACTATATAGATGTGATACAAGGCTTTTAGCCCGTATAAAAATTATAAGTCCGTTGTGTTGGTCTAATCGAATTGATCCGGTTAAGTGTGCGACTCAGCTGTCTTGTGGTGGAAACAAAAATGTGTCGTTGTAGTATTTAAAATAAAAGTGCGAAACTTTAAAGTAAAAGTGCAGGTAAAGTAAATCTAAGTCTAATTAAAATAATGTGCAAGTATTTAAAACGTGACTGAAATTAAAGGGCACTAAAAGTAAATGACGCAAATTTAAATCTATCTAAGGCAATCTTAAAACGTGACTGAAACTTAAACTAAAGCAAGGCTAAAATAAAGCTAAGGCAAATAAACTTAAAGTGCAAGTAAGGAAAAAGGCGGGAAAAATAAGGCTTGAAAATAAAGGACAGAAATTTAAAAACATATACTAACAAAAACCTGAAAGAAATCCTTGATTCGGAAGTTTTGGTTCGGAAGATGTTGATTCAGAACTCTTCCGAATGAATTGCTTGACTCGGAAGTTCTTGAGTTCCGAATGAAACCTTCCTGATCCGGAACTTTTCGTTCGGAAGTCTTGACTCGGATGATTCGTTCGGAACTTTCAATGTTCCGAATGAGATTGCTGATCCGGAACTTTTCCTTCGTCCGGAACTTTTCGTCCGGAACTTTACTTCGGAAGTTCTTTCGGAACTTTCCTTCGGAAGTTCGTTCGGAAGTTTTCGTCCGGAACTTTTCCGGATGAAGCTTGATTCGAAAGACAAAACTTGACTCGGAACTTTTGCTCGTTCGGAAGATTTGGAGTTCCGAATGACCAACTCTTGACTCGGAAGTTCTTGATCCGGAACACTACCAGATGAAGCTTGATTCGGAACTTTTGAATGATCCGAATGAACACCCTCTGGTTCAGAACTTTTGCTTGTTCGGAAGTTTTCCTGGGAATCACAACAACAGAAACAAACACTCCCGAAGAACAAGGGATCACAGTAATAAAGAATCTACCACAGATTAATCAAAATCAAACACAAAATTAAACTAAACTAATAATAAAACATTCAATAATCATCAATAAACAATCTCAAACAATAAAACTAACAAATTCAACCACAATAATCAAAAACCCACTTGATCAAAATAAGAACATGAACATGAACACAAACATAAACATAAAAATCAAAGATTAAGAAAGGTAGATAGGAGATTAACAAGATAAAATAAAGATTGACAAGAATTAAAATGGAAACTTACTTGAAATTAAAGGAATTTAAGGTGCAAGACAAGGTATTTAAATTTGACAAGTATTTAAATTGACATGAATTAAAGGGTGCAAGGTAAGTAAATGGTGGAAGACTAATTGTCACACTTAGCCAACAAAGAAGAAAATTAACTAGCCTAAACTATATATAGGGGAGGATTAGGAAGCTTCCTCCCCTCTTTCCTTTTCTATTAATTACAAGATTAAGTCCTTCCTTCTTTAATCTTCATTAATTGCACCATTAGTCCTTTATTCTTCTAATCTTCTTTAAACTTGGACTCTAATGACTTGTGGCTCGGGATTTCTTTTGAACTCGTCTTTTAATTCTTCAATAAAATAGACTTGAGTTCCTCGGCTTTTAGTAAACTTCTGTCTTATGACTTTTTCTTCGATAAATCTTTAGAATTGGTCTTGGACTTCTGTTCTTTTTGCACTCTTGACTTCTTGACTTCATCTTTCATCTTTTTCTTCAATAAAAGCCCGTGAATGCCCGTGTTTTCTCCACTTTTCACCTTTTCATCCTAAATCACAACAAAAACACAAACCACGCATAATTCCGACATAAAAGACATAAAATACACGTTTTGGCTCGGTTATTATTGTAATTAAGTGGTAAAGAGGATGGGTGTTTACACACCTATCAAATCCCCTACACTTGACCATTGCAATGTCCTCATGCAATGTATTAGTTACAAAGCAAGAATACATTTTTCATCATAATCAATCCACGTTGGCCTTTATTAAAGAGATAGAAATCTATAAACATTCAAAGTAAAGAAATAAAAAACATACCTTGGGTTTTGGAAATGTTATGAATGATCATCATCCTCAAGTTTTCACTTTCTCCAAACCAAGCTTAAAAACGAGATCATTGTTATTATAAGTTAGTAGACTAACACGAACTCATGTGGGCCAATTATTCACTTAGACTCCCTTATTCCTAGGTGTATCTCTTATATTTTATTGTTGTCATGAAAGATCACGATGATGCATTTTTGACTTATTTCGATAGTTTATTAAGGCCGAAAATAAGGTGAACGATTTAATCAATAGTTAGCTAAAGGACAAAATCTTTTAAAACTGCTTCTCGGGACCTCATAAAGTTCATATCTTGGCATAACTCGCTTCGCGATTTGAGACCTTTCTCGGACCGATATTTGGCAGCGACTTCATACTTCAAACCTTGAGAGACGTTCATGAAATTATGGTCTTCTCTTCATAATGGAATTTCTTCACTTGAAGTTTTGAGAGATTCATACTTGGACCACGACTTCTTCATTTTTCTCCAATCATTATTTTGGACTTTGATATACAACGATCCGCCTCCTTTTATGACTTGGATCTATTTATCCTCATACCTTGTTAGGGTCTTTTCGGATAAACTTCTCCATGACTTTTGGGGAGTTTTTTCTTTTCGTCGTGTGTCTCGATCCTTCATATTGATTTTCGATAAATGATTCTTCAAATCACTTTGGATCTTTAGCAACAAAATATAGCCCTCATGCCTTGTTAGGGCCTTTTCGGACTCGCCAATCTTCGCATCCCGCTTCAATAAGTTATGCCTTGGCTATGAACTCTAATCCATACCGAGAAACTTTTAAACGATCTTGGGCTAGAAGCTAAGTAACTTTTCAAATCGTACAACCTTATTTATTAGCAAGCGATGGGAGAATAGGTTCATAATTAACTCACATAAATTCCCGAAAGAATACCAAACTTATAATTTGCGCTATCATCTCTCGTTCTCCACAGTTTAAAATCTCAAGTAATGAGACTCGTGGATGCTTAGCCTAATAAATCAAAGTTTTGGGTTTTCGAGTCGCCTATAGGATCTTGCAAATTCTTAGACTTTTTCAAATTTAGAAATCGCATTTTAAAGTTCCTTTGATAAACGACTCTCTAGGATCAATTATAGGAACTTGCGAAAAGTTCTTGTTCTTAACCCGTGAGAGTTAAGACTTTCGCGTTTTATAGCTCCCTAAATAAAAGCCTAGCAAAACTTGACTTAAACACGTTAAGGATACTAGCTAGAGTAACTTAGATAAGTAAACTCGGGTTGAGTCAAAAGATTCACAACGTTTGAAAACTAAAACCACTTTATTACAGATTTATTCTAATAAGGCAAGAAAATAACTATATAAAAGGAAAAACTAATAGGAGAAAATAGATCAAAAATTTTGAAAAATGTCGAAAAATTGATTTTTTGGTTAAAATGAGGACAGATACAAGGAAAAGACCACTTAACTTCGATAGAAGTCCCCCCTACACTTAACATAAACATTGTCCTCAATGTTTAAGCATGTGGGAGTAAACTCCCCTACACGTAGGACATTGTGCACTTTGTTTAAATCTCGCTAAGGAAAATACAACTAAAGAGATTCCTATTTTAATATTGAGAAAATATAAAAGAGTGAATCGAAAAGAGTTTAGGATAGAACCGGTAAAATGGAACACGGAATCACGGGTCGTCAAGAATCATGAAGAGTGGATCGTTGAAGCTCGAATCCCTGATTAAGAGAGGCGAGGAGAGGAAATAGCCAACCAACGGGTCTCCCCTACACTTATGATAAAGAAAGCGAAAAGATAGATGCATGGGTTGCCTCCCAAGAAGCGCTTGATTTTTTGTTAACCGAGTCATGAGCCTGACTCGACCTTGATCATCATAGGAAGAAGCATGAAACATATCCACCAGGATCAAAGACATAGTTTTTGTCCATCAAATAGCACAAGCTTAAGGCGAACAAGGCAAGCCAAAGAAGAGTAGGCAAGGTTCCCTTAAGCAGTGATGGAGCACGGTGGAAGCAAGGGTGAAGTGGTGAAAGCAGATTTCCATAAGTTCCAAAGATATTTCCTTTTATTTCATCAGGTGGATACTGAGATGGCTTAAAGACTTCAATATCGGGGTCGAACACCTTTTCCTTTAAGGGAAAATAGCACTCAGGCTCAGCAGAATGGGAAGAAGATCCGCGAAGAAGCACAACCTCGTCCTCAGAAGGGGGACAAAGAGGTGTTAACTCATACGTGCTGCGGATTTCGGTGTCGACCGGTTTCTTCTCCTTAGAAAGAATGTGCTTCAAATCCAAAGTAGGATCAAGACGATAATCTTCAAAGTCATAAGGAGGAGCATCACTCTCATGAGGGAAGTAAGTGTTGAGAAATTCAGAGAAGTCTTCCTAAAATGAGTAATCGTCCAAAGTAGGATCGAGTAATGGCGGAGGATCTTCATTATGTGAAGAATCGCTTGAAAGAGTATCGGCCTCATCAAAATCATCATATGTGGGCAGGTCGGGATACTAGGAAGTACAATCATCAAAATCATCCGAATCTGAGCTAGAATCATCATCATCATAAGCATCAAAGACCGGTGGAGAATCATAAATGGGAGAAGGTTCCAAAGTAGGGAGAGAATTGATATGAGCTTAAACTCATATCCTTTAATCAACAAATAACCCTAAAACATGAAGCAAAATACCAAATTATTTGGCAAAAACAGTATTATGTGGTATGTTTGTGTTTGTGTGCACTCTTGTAGGTAAGAAGATACATTTTCAAGCAAACAAGGAAAATTCAAGCTCAAATGGATGAAAAAGACAAAAGAGGATCAAAAGTGACAAGACTTTGAAGTTCAAGGACCTATCTTGACAAGTTATGAAAGTTGAAGGACTAAAAGTGCAAATAATGAAAAGTCAAGATTCAAGTCAAACCTGGTCAACTATCAAGTCAACTCAGTCAAAGGGCCATTTTGTACAAGTTATGGAAGTTAAAGGACCAAAAATGTCAAAGGAATGAAGATCCTAGCTTAAAACAGCAATCTGCCAAGTCAAGGGGCTTGTTTTGCCAAGATTGGAAAGTTATGCAAAGCTTAATCCAAGTGGAAAGATTTCAGCCAATGGGAAGAGAGAAAACACCTCACACGGATCAAGCATTTATTATCCACTTCCGCCGCCCCACATTTATTACAATATCTTAACAATTCAATCCACAACTCACTTTTTAAACCAATCAGAAGGCGCCACGTGTTTTCTTCTTCAAAGTAAATAATTTCCAGGATCGGGTTTTTGATAGAGGCCATTTCATGACACGACTTCAACATCAATATTGCTCGATTTGAAGAGACGAATTCAATGGTGCAATCCAATTAACAAATCATCCAGTAAATAAAAAACACCCAAATCTGTTCATCACCTTCAAGAAGCAATTATGCAGATTACTCCACGTGGCAAGCTGGGATTGGCCCTGACACGTCACCAACCCCAACTAATTCTCCTCTCATGCCTATAAATAGATAGCTTGTACTTCATTTTTCAGTAGTAGCTTAATTTTGTAAAACACCTAGTTCAATTTCCCTTTCCTTTTTCCCTCACTTTTTCCCTAACTACTCAAGAGTCTGACAAACTCTTGAGTTAGTTAGTTAGTTGGTAGCTTGTAACAACCTTTGTAACTGAATTCATTCAATAAAATTCAAAATTCCTTTTTCCCGCCAAATTCTGTTATTCAAATTCCAGTTTGATCTTGTTGCTGTTGAGTGTTATTGTTGCTGATTGATGTTTGTTATGATCAACCATTGATCATAACTGACATTTGTGAAGATTAGTAGCTGTTTGATCAGAATTTGTTCATTCCATTGTTCAATTGAAGATTTCTAGCAGAATGATGATTACAGATGAATTGTAGCTGTTTGATGGTTGATGTTTGTTGAATACTAGTGATAGGTGGAGGTTATCACTAGGGCAAGAGAGCTCAGCGCTCCTCTTCTTCCCAAAGGATTTCTACAATAGGTTTTGAGATTCTTGTTTTTGTTCCACTTAACAAGTCTTTGCATGCTAATTTTCCTTGGTTATTGTTTGTTTACAGCTTTTATACATTTCATTTAGTCCATTAAAACTAGTCTGTTATAGCTTTTGAATCAGCTTAAGTCAGAACTTTATAAGCCTTTGTTAAATTTTGTTCATAACAGTTTAAGGAGTGTTTGGGAATAGCTTTAAAGTAGATTTCAAGTTTTGTGAATTGGTGTTTTAAAGTTCATAATCAGTCCTCTAGTGATAACAAGTGGTATTATACCTTTTACAAGTCAAATAAATAGTCAAACAGGCAATTGGCATTAAAATAGTTTGGGTTAGCCTTATTTCAGCTTTGTTCTTGAAAACTTGCCTTTTTCATTTGCCTAGTTCTCCTTCATTCCTTGATGAAATTTTCTCAAATTTGTTTCCAGACTTAGCTTACATCATAAACTTTTAGTCTCTAAGAGGAAATTCTACAGTTCTAGGAATTAAGCTGGTAATAAGCTTTTTAGTCCAAGTCTGAGCATTTGTCATTCTCTGAGATAAACTGGTGACTGTTTTCTTAGTTCTCTTAATCCACTTCACAAAAGTTGTGATTTTCTTTCACCAATCTAGTTAGTAAGTGCTGAATATTGATTTTTGAAGTTTTGAGCTTTTTCCAAAAATCCGGTCAAACTTGGTCAAAATAAGCTCAAAAGAGCTTATTTCAGATTTCTAGCTTGTTACTGAATGAAAATGGTTCTGGTTTGATTTCCCGTTCTTGTAATCAAGTGCTTAATCAGTTTCTTTACAAAGGTCAAGTTGTGACTGATTGGAATAAGCTGTAGCTTATTTTGAGCTTATCAATAAGCACTCATTTGCTTATTTTTGACTTTTAGCTTATTTCCTTTAATACACGTAGTCTTAATTGGATTAGGAATCTTTTGCAATTTGTTTCATCTGTTTTGGTGTAGTAATAAGCTCAAACGAGCTTAATCTTCATTGTGTCCCGTTTTTGTTTAAAAAGTTTTTAAAAATTGCACTTAGGTCCTTAGAAGTTTAATCAGTTTCAATACCTAGCTAAACTACCTAATTTTCTGGAATTTGCAAGTTTAAGTCCTTAACATTTGAAATTTGTTAGATTTCAGTTGGAAGTTTGTTAATTTGTTACATTTTGGCAAGTTGGTTATAGTTTGTGCATTTTTGATCCTAATAGTTTTCAGATTTACATTTTTAGTCCCTATAGTTGTAGAATTTACATTTTGAGTATTTTCATTTCATAGAAATTACATTTTCAGTCCTTTTAGTTTTATATTTTGCATCTTAGAATTTTGTTTGAATAAAAATTGGTATTTGCAACTTGTTTTACGTATAAGTAGTTTAATATTTTTCATTTTTAAATAGTGTTGTTTGAATTAGCAATAGATTACCAAGCAAGCTTGAACAACCAAGAACAATAATAAATCTGATATTGATTGGACTTTCTATTGGTTAAGAACTGAGAAAACGAACTTGCATTATATTACATTTCAAATGGCGCCGCTGCCGGTTCTTTGACTACACGAGAGACTATCGATTGACGGTTTTCATTGGCTTTTGGGATCCGTTCATTTTGTGAACGTTATTTTTACGTATCATAAATCAAAAACAAATAAAAAATCAAAAATATAAAAATATATAAAAACTAAAAAATTAACAAAACAATTCTTTTCCTAAAGAATTGACCAAAAAAATTAAAAAATCCAAAAAGCAATCTTTTTCCTAAGAGATTGCACCCAAAAATATATATTATTGGATTCTCTCGGTTTTATGTACATATAGTATTTTCCTTTAAAAACTCATAAATACAAAAATATTTTCCATATATTATTATAAGTAAATACGTATACGTATAAGAACAATCAATTTACATATCTTCCATAAGTATTGCCGAGGCAATACACCGTGTTGAGGGGCGCTCCGGTCCTTGACACGCGTATCGATCAAACAAAATAAAGCAAGAATAGATAAATACTCTCAATAAGCAACAATTCGAAGAATACGAACATTTAAGTGAATAGAAAGGCGATGTGCTATAAAATGCCATCTAAGGGTCAATAGGTACTTAAGTGCTTCGCGCCACCTAACCCCCCGTTCACTTGGGAGTATTCTAAGAAGGAAGGCTTCATTGAGGGTCTTGCACCCAAAGTAGTAATACATATATTGTTATTTTCTTGTGGATATTTAATATTGAAACTCGAAGAGGATAATCTATTTCTCTTCAAAGTCACACGAGAGCTTCTCTCTCGTTCCTCGTATTGAGTTGCATGCTCACTCGCGGGCGTGCACAAATACCGATTGGTGTACAACCTCTTCCTCCGAAAAGGAAGAAAAAAAGAAAGAGTAAGACCACCACCGTCCACCAAGCCGATCACGAGAATCGTGCTTTGTCACCACCACAAGAAGCCATGGCTATTGATAATCGTACTTTGTATGAACGTATGCAATCCAACATTCATGGATATGTTAGTGCCATTAAGATTCCCGACTTTCCCGCTAACACATTTGAGCTACATACATCTATGATCAATATGGTTTCTTCATCACCTTTCTTTGGAAAACAAAATGAGGATCCCCATGCTCACCTTAAGAGATTCCTTTCACTTTGCAATACCATTAAGCATAATGGGGTTCCACCTGAGGTCATTAGATTGATGTTAGTGTCATTTTCCTTAGATGGGAGTGCTAAGCATTGGTTAGACACCCAACCACCCGATAGTATCACCACATGGGATGATTTTACCACTAAGTTTTTGAACAAATTCTTTCCTCCACAAAAGACTATGGTTTTGAGGAATTTAATTATGGGCTTTACACAAAAACCTAGTCAATCCTTTAGTGATGCTTGGGAAGAGTATAGTGAGTTGTTGAGGCGATGCCCTAACCATGGAATGGATGATCTAAACCAAATCAATACCTTCTATAATGGCCTTAAACCTCACCACCAAGATTCACAAAATGCTTCCGCGGGAGGGAGTATTCTTTTCAAGACATACCACGAGGCTTTGAACATTATTGAGACTAAGGCAATGGTTCAAACAAACAATCCATTTGAAGAAAAGGTTCATGTCATCCAAAACACTTCTCAAACTCCTTGTGAAATACAACTTCTTAAAGAGATCCTTCAACAAGTCAAACAAGGACAAGAAATTACTCAAGGCATGTTTCAAGATTTTAAGAGCATGACATTGAACAATTCCTCAAATAATGTGAATGCCATCACCATTTCTTGTGTTACTTGTGGAGGCCCCCATTCTTATGAACAATGTGACAAGGTGCAAGGGTATCAAGGGGAATGCTATGCATATCAAGAGGAACACCGTGAACACTTCAAGCCTAACATCAATCCAAATAACCTTTCTTACAAATCCCAAAATTACCTTACTCCACCCGGCTTCCCACCCCAACCACCCACCCAAATTCCACAAAATCCTCCTCAAATTTTAGCAAGGAATCAAGGGCAAAGACAACCATACCAAGGAAATAATTACAAGGCACCCAATCAATTTCAACCTCAAGCTAATACCTTTTATCCACCACAACAAGGATTTAATCAACCACTTCCATTTATTCCCAATCAAGCATATGCTCCAATACCAAATCAAGCTTACCCTCAAAATCAAACTCAAGGATATGGGATGCAAGAGACTCAAGAGTATGTTGACAAGAAAATGCGTGAAATTGAGAAGAGGATGAATGACCAAGTGAAACGTACAATGGAGGAACAAATCAATAGGGTTTTAGTGGCGGTAACTCAAAGACCACAAGGGGCTTTACCTTCTAACACACAAACAAACCCTAGGGCCAATGTTAATGCTATTAAAACAAGGAGTGGTACAACAACAAAGGATCCTTCACCTCCTAAACCCACTATTGTTCAACCCACTTGCGTTCCTACTTGTGATAAGCCTTCTACTTCTACTCCACCTCCTCAAAATGCTCCTATTCAATTGAACACACCTTCTCAATCACCTCATACTTCTCCTTTACCTTCCACACTTTCCAATGAAGAGGCTAACAAAGACAAATCTTCCACCACAACACCTATTCCACCTACACCAAAACCCACTCTTCCATACCCTTCAAGGTTGAAAAAGGACAAGTTAAAGAACAAAGATGACATCCAAGTCTCCAATTTCTTAAGGATGTTCAAGCAACTCAATATCAACATATCCTTTGCCGAAGCTCTTGCTTATATGCCAAAGTTTGCTAAGATGTTCAAGGATTTGCTCTCAAACAAAGAAAAATTGGTTGATTTGCCCAACACATCACTTAATGAAAATTGTTCCGCGGTGTTACTTAAAACCTTACCAACAAAACTTGGAGATCCGGGGCGCTTCTTGATACCTTGTAATTTTCCCGGTGTTGAAAATTGCATGGCTGTGGCGGATTTAGGGGCGAGCATAAATCTCATGCCTTTATCGGTTTGGAAACAACTATCTCTTCCCGAGCTCACTCCCACTAGGATGACTCTTGAACTAGCCAACCGAACCATAGCTCACCCCGTAGGTATAGCGGAAGATGTGTTTGTAGGTGTGGATAAGTTTACCTTTCCGGCCAACTTTGTAGTGGTCGATTATGACATGGATCCTAGAGTGCCTTTGATTGTTGGTAGACCGTTTTTGAGAACGGGTCGTACCTTGATAGATGTGGCGGAAGGAGAATTAATTATGAGAGTAGAGGATGAGAAAGTGGTGTTTAAGTTAGGCAAAGTTTGTGATAGAAAAGAGGTTAAGGAGTCTAGACCTTGTGAGACTATTAACATTGTGGATGTGCTAGATGAAGTGTGTAATGAACACTTTCATGATGCTTGTAAGAATGCTAGTGATGAGATTCCACATGTTGAAACCGTGGCCTCAATTGCTCCCTCTTTAACACCTTTTGGAGAGAGTGATTTCCTCTTGGAGGAATTTGAGTCCAACTTTCTTGGTGATGATGATTCTCCCATTAATTGGGAAGAAGATATTCTTACAATCCAAAAGTTGCTCAATGAGGACCCTATTTCTTCTCCTATTCCACAAGAGATTACCATTGAGGAACCTTCCATAGTAAAACCTTCCATAGAGAGTCCACCTCCCATTGAACTTAAGGAACTTCCATCCCACTTAGAATATGCTTTCTTAGAAGGAAAAGACCAATTACCGGTGATTATTGCTAAGGAATTGAAAGAGGATGAGAAGGAGCAACTTATTGAAGTCCTTAAGAAACACAAGAAAGCCTTAGCATGGAAAATATCCGACATAAGGGGAATTGATCCACATTTTTGTACTCACAAAATCCTTATGGAGGATGATTATAAACCCGCCATTCAAAATCAAAGGAGAGTTAACCCAAAAATTCATGAGGTTATTAAGAAGGAAGTGATTAAACTCTTAGATGCGGGTATGATTTACCCCATTTCCGACTCTCCATGGGTTAGCCCGGTTCATTGTGTTCCAAAGAAGGGTGGAATCACCGTGGTGCCTAATGAGAACAATGAGCTTATTCCCACGAGACTTGTAACCGGTTGGAGAGTTTGCATTGATTATAGAAAACTCAATGAGGCAACTAGAAAAGACCATTTCCCGCTTCCCTTTATGGATCAAATGCTTGAACGCTTAGCAGGAAATGAGTACTATTGTTTTCTTGATGGCTTTTCGGGTTATTTTCAAATACCCATTGACCCTAAGGATCAAGAAAAGACCACATTCACTTGTCCCTACGGTACATTTGCTTACAAGAGGATGCCTTTTGGCCTATGTAATGCACCGGGGACGTTTCAAAGGTGCATGATGGCGATTTTCCATGACATGATAGAGCAAACCATGGAGGTTTTTATGGATGACTTTTCCGTATTTGGGAACTCCTTTAGCTCTTGTCTCACCAATCTTGAGAGAATGCTTAAGCGTTGTGAGGAAACACGTTTGGTGCTAAATTGGGAGAAATGTCACTTTATGGTGAAAGAGGGAATTGTTTTAGGACACAAGATATCCAATAAGGGATTAGAAGTTGATCGAGCTAAAATTGATGTGATTGCTAAGCTTCCCCCACCCACTTCGGTTAAAGGTGTGAGGAGTTTCTTAGGTCATGCGGGCTTTTATAGGCGCTTTATACAAGATTTCTCTAAGATAGCTAGACCGATGACTCATCTCTTGGAGAAAGAGGCTCCTTTCATTTTTGATCAAGCTTGTTTAGACTCTTTTGAGACCCTTAAGGAAAAATTGACAAAGGCTCCCGTTTTGGTTTCTCCAAATTAGGAATTACCTTTTGAGCTTATGTGTGACGCTAGTGATTATGCGGTGGGGGCCGTCTTAGGACAAAGAGTTAATAAGCATTTTCAACCTATACACTATGCGAGTAAAACCATGACCGGTGCACAACTTCATTACACTACCACGGAAAAAGAGTTGCTTGCTATAGTATATGCTTTTGAGAAGTTTAGACCATATCTTGTGCTTTCTAAGACCATAGTGTATACGGATCACTCCGCTCTCAAGTATCTTATGACAAAACAAGATGCTAAGCCTAGGCTTTTGAGATGGGTTTTTTTGCTTCAAGAGTTTAAGATAGAGATTCGTGATAAAAAAGGGGCCGAAAATTTAGCGGCGGATCATTTGAGTAGACTTGAGCATCCTTTTCAAGGAGATTTCCCACATCAAGAAATCAATGAATCCTTTCCCCTAGAGGAGCTCATGTCTATCTCTTCCCAAGAGGATGCCACACCTTGGTTTACGGATATAGCAAACTATCTTGTGGGCAATGTGCTTATTGAGGGTCTTACTTATCAACAAAAGAAAAAGTTTCTTAAGGAAGTTAAGTATTACTTTTGGGATGATCCATATCTTTTTAGGCAATGTGCGGACCAAATCATTAGACGGTGTGTAGATGGGCCCGAGGCATTTAAAATCTTAGAGGCATGTCATAAAGGACCTACGGGTGGACATTTTGGGCCTAACTACACCGCCAAGAAAGTCTTTGATTCGGGTTACTATTGGCCTTCCATTTACAAGGATGCTCAAGAGATGGTGAAATTTTGTGATGTTTGTCAAAGACAAGGAAAAATTACACAACGTGATGAGATGCCACAAAATTTTATCCAAGAGTGTGAGATATTTGATGTATGGGGAATAGATTTCATGGGACCTTTTCCATCCTCTAAGGGAAACAAGTATATACTTGTGGCGGTGGATTATGTGTCCAAGTGGGTGGAGGCTAAAGCCTTACCTACTAATGATGCTAGAGTGGTTGTAAAGTTCTTGAAACAATTGTTTGCTAGATTTGGTGTACCTCGGGCCATCATAAGTGATCGTGGTACGCACTTTTGTAATGATCAATTCACGAGAGTTATGAAGAAATATGGAGTGAATCATAGACTTTCTACCGCGTATCACCCTCAAACAAATGGTCAAACCGAGGTCACAAATCGTGGTTTAAAGAGGATTTTAGAGAGAACGGTGGGAGAGCATAGAGCTTCTTGGTCGGATAAGCTTGATGATGCTTTGTGGGCGTTTAGGACGGCTTTTAAGACACCAATTGGTTGTACTCCTTATAGGCTTGTCTATGGAAAAGCGTGCCACCTCCCATTTGAGTTAGAACATAAGGCATCTTGGGCTCTCAAGTGGGATAACTTTGATTTAAACCAAGCCGGTTCACATAGGAAAGATCAAATCAATGAGATGGATGAGTTGAGAGCCAATGCCTATGAGAATTCTTTGCTTTACAAGGAAAAGACTAAGAAATTGCATGATGCTAAGATCAAGAATCGTGAGTTCAAAGTTGGAGAGCCGGTTCTCCTCTTTAACTCAAGATTGAAGCTTTTTGCGGGCAAGCTTAAGTCGAGATGGTCCGGTCCATTCACTATTGCTCAAGTGTTTCCATATGGAACTCTTGAGTTGTCCCAACCCGATGGTCCAAATTTTAAAGTGAATGGTCACCGTGTTAAGCATTACTTTGGGGAGGACATTTCCGTTGAAATGGTCCAAGAGGTCCCCATTTTCCCCATGAATTAATTCATTGAGGGACGAGTCGAGCTAGAGACTCATTAACTCAAGCATCGTATAACTAGGTTTAGAGTGTTGTAGGTTAGAAATAAAGGCATAGATTTGGAGATAAGTGTAGGGGAGACCTTCTTTTGTCTTCATGCTTGTTTATAGGGTTGCTCACGCATCTCATGCTTTGGAGCTTATGGAGGAGGCCCTTGTATCCGGTTCACTTCGTTACTTTAGTGAATTTTCATTGACACCTTGTGCTTAAACATGATTTCACTAATAGTAGTCCTTTCCTTAACTTGGGTTAAGCAAAGTCTATTCATTGTCATAAGTGTAGGGGAAGTTTTTATACTTCCATGCTCTTAAACATTGAGGACAATGTTTAGCTTAAGTGTAGGGGGGTCTTCTATCGAAGTGACCTTACCTAGAACTTGTCATTGTCTTGCATGATAACATGGAAAATGAATTTTCAACATTTTTCAAATTTTTGATCTACTTTGGCCACCAAAAATATGCATACATAATTTTTGCATCAATCATTTTTCATTTTGCATATCACATTTGCATTGTATATATTCTTTTATTTTTCATCAAAAATATATAAAAAGAAAAAATATAATAAAACATGGTTTAACAAATTTAGACTTCTTTGACATATTAGGCCCGCCATGGATATTTTGACTCAACCCGAGTTTGCTTATTTTAGCACTCTCTAGCTAGTATCCTTAACCATGTAGTCCTTCATTGGTCTATTAGGCTAAGCATCCACCAATTTCATTATTTGAAATTTTAAATTTGTGGAGAATGGGAAATGATAAAGTTGAAGCAAGTGTAAAAGGGCTAGATAGACTTCATGGCAATTACTTGTGGCTTAACCCTTCTCTTCTTTACCTCTAATTTCTTCGCATGTATATAATTGTTAATAAATAATCAAGTACGGTTTTAATTGGTTTGTAATCTCTTATGCATTTTTGGCTAATCATTTATGGTTGATATGAGTACGTCTTAAGATTCTAAGTTAGCACGTTTTATGTGTACTAGACTTGTGTCATGCTCCATATTTAGCGGGTGTTTTTCCTTTTCTTCTTTGCAAATTTCTTGGTGAGGAATAAAGAAAAATAAGAGCGGCTTATGAAAAAAAAATGAGTGGCTAGAAAAAAAAAATAAAAAAAAATAAAAAAAAAAAAAATAATAAAATAAAAAAAATAATGCAAGACTCCCAAGAGGGGCAGTGTGGTGTTAATTATAGTGACTATTGAGTTCCAATATTACCTTGACGGGTTGCGGGGATTCAATAGATTGCTCCAATCCAATATTACCTTGACGGGTTGCGGGGTTGAAGATCCAAAATCTCAAAAAGATGCGGATGTAAATTATTGCGTGAGTTTTATTTTTCTTTCCTTAGCGAGTGTGTAGTTACTTATGAAAGCATGACATGAGGATTTTACACATAAGGCGAATGACTTATTACTCTTAATACGGACTTGTATTAATTGTGAGCGGTTTTTCAAGTAATGGATGAGAAGATTACTTAGGATTAAAACCGTGCTTCCTTATTTTTGGATTTTACACTTCTTATATTTCACACTTGAATAATGACAAATTTGCCCATAAGCAATTTGCTCAAATAATAACCGGTTCCACATTTAATTGTCATGAATAAGTTGATGCACTTTTTACTTGTGAATGCAATGATCCCATTTATAAGCTTGGTATGGGGAAAGTGAAACTTGAGGGTGATAAATGTTCATGGTATCCAAGCCCTAATCCAAGTCATTGAATTCTTTATGAGTTATTTCCATCAAAACCATTTCAAGAAAAATCAAAAAGATATAGATAGAATTGTTTTCTTTGCATTGCATTGTTAATATTCAAAATCATGCATCATTTAGTTTAGAGTTGTGTAGATGCATCTCATATGGCCAAGGTGGATTAATTATGAGGGAAATGTAAATTTTTAAGCTTTGAAATATAATATTGCATGAGGACATGGCAATGTTCAAGTGTAGGGGAATTTGATATGAGCTTAAACTCATATCCTTTTATCAACAAATAACCCTAAAACATGAAGCAAAATACCAAATTATTTGGCAAAAACAGTATTATGTGGTATGTTTGTGTTTGTGTGCACTCTTGTAGGTAAGAAGATACATTTTCAAGCAAACAAGGAAAATTCAAGCTCAAATGGATGAAAAAGACAAAAGAGGATCAAAAGTGACAAGACTTTGAAGTTCAAGGACCTATCTTGACAAGTTATAAAAGTTGAAGGACTAAAAGTGCAAATAATGAAAAGTCAAGATTCAAGTCAAACCTGGTCAACTATCAAGTCAACTCAGTCAAAGGGCCATTTTGTACAAGTTATGGAAGTTAAAGGACCAAAAATGTCAAAGGAATGAAGATCCTAGCTTAAAACAGCAATCTGCCAAGTCAAGGGGCTTGTTTTGCCAAGATTGGAAAGTTATGCAAAGCTTAATCCAAGTGGAAAGATTTCAGCCAATGGGAAGAGAGAAAACACCTCACACGGATCAAGCATTTATTATCCACTTCCGCCGCCCCACATTTATTACAATATCTTAACAGTTCAATCCACAACTCACTTTTTAAACCAATCAGAAGGCGCCACGTGTTTTCTTCTTCAAAGTAAATAATTTCCAGGATCGGGTTTTTGATAGAGGCCATTTCATGACACGACTTCAACATCAATATTGCTCGATTTGAAGAGACGAATTCAATGGTGCAATCCAATTAACAAATCATCCAGTAAATCAAAAACACCCAAATCTGTTCATCACCTTCAAGAAGCAATTATGCAGATTACTCCACGTGGCAAGCTGGGATTGGCCCTGACACGTCACCAACCCCAACTAATTCTCCTCTCATGCCTATAAATAGATAGCTTGTACTTCATTTTTCAGTAGTAGCTTAATTTTGTAAAACACCTAGTTCAATTTCCCTTTCCTTTTTCCCTCACTTTTTCCCTAACTACTCAAGAGTCTGACAAACTCTTGAGTTAGTTAGTTAGTTGGTAGCTTGTAACAACCTTTGTAACTGAATTCATTCAATAAAATTCAAAATTCCTTTTTCCCGCCAAATTCTGTTATTCAAATTCCAGTTTGATCTTGTTGCTGTTGAGTGTTATTGTTGCTGATTGATGTTTGTTATGATCAACCATTGATCATAACTGACATTTGTGAAGATTAGTAGCTGTTTGATCAGAATTTGTTCATTCTATTGTTCAATTGAAGATTTGTAGCAGAATGATGATTACAGATGAATTGTAGCTGTTTGATGGTTGATGTTTGTTGAATACTAGTGATAGGTGGAGGTTATCACTAGGGCAAGAGAGCTCAGCGCTCCTCTTCTTCCCAAAGGATTTCTACAATAGGATTTGAGATTCTTGTTTTTGTTCCACTTAACAAGTCTTTGCATGCTAATTTTCCTAGTATAAATTTGATGGCTATATGATATATTTGTTAGTTGCTGTTGTTTGATTGAGTTTTAAGTGTTAGTAGTTCAGTTCTTGCATAACTGTGTTTTGGATTTGGATTTAGTTCTAGTTATTAGCATCATTTCAGTCACTTTTTAGCTTAATAGCTTAATTGAGTTCTAGCCTTGGTTATTGTTTGTTTACAGCTTTTATACATTTCATTTAGTCCATTAAAACTAGTCTGTTATAGCTTTTGAATCAGCTTAAGTCAGAACTTTATAAGCCTTTGTTAAATTTTGTTCATAACAGTTTAAGGAGTGTTTGGGAATAGCTTTAAAGTAGATTTCAAGTTTTGTGAATTGGTGTTTTAAAGTTCATAATCAGTCCTCTAGTGATAACAAGTGGTATTATACCTTTTACAAGTCAAATAAATAGTCAAACAGGCAATTGGCATTAAAATAGTTTGGGTTAGCCTTATTTCAGCTTTGTTCTTGAAAACTTGCCTTTTTCATTTTCCTAGTTCTCCTTCATTCCTTGATGAAATTTTCTCAAATTTGTTTCCAGACTTAGCTTACATCATAAACTTTTAGTCTCTAAGAGGAAATTCTACAGTTCTAGGAATTAAGCTGGTAATAAGCTTTTTAGTCCAAGTCTGAGCATTTGTCATTCTCTGAGATAAACTGGTGACTGTTTTCTTAGTTCTCTTAATCCACTTCACAAAAGTTGTGATTTTCTTTCACCAATCTAGTTAGTAAGTGCTGAATATTGATTTTTGAAGTTTTGAGCTTTTTCCAAAAATCCGGTCAAACTTGGTCAAAATAAGCTCAAAAGAGCTTATTTCAGATTTCTAGCTTGTTACTGAATGAAAATGGTTCTGGTTTGATTTCCCGTTCTTGTAATCAAGTGCTTAATCAGTTTCTTTACAAAGGTCAAGTTGTGACTGATTGGAATAAGCTGTAGCTTATTTTGAGCTTATCAATAAGCACTCATTTGCTTATTTTTGACTTTTAGCTTATTTCCTTTAATACACGTAGTCTTAATTGGATTAGGAATCTTTTGCAATTTGTTTCATCTGTTTTGGTGTAGTAATAAGCTCAAACGAGCTTAATCTTCATTGTGTCCCGTTTTTGTTTAAAAAGTTTTTAAAAATTGCACTTAGGTCCTTAGAAGTTTAATCAGTTTCAATACCTAGCTAAACTACCTAATTTTCTGGAATTTGCAAGTTTAAGTCCTTAACATTTGAAAGTTGTTAGATTTCAGTTGGAAGTTTGTTAATTTGTTACATTTTGGCAAGTTGGTTATAGTTTGTGCATTTTTGATCCTAATAGTTTTCAGATTTACATTTTTAGTCCCTATAGTTGTAGAATTTACATTTTGAGTATTTTCATTTCATAGAAATTACATTTTCAGTCCTTTTAGTTTTATATTTTGCATTTTAGAATTTTGTTTGAATAAAAATTGGTATTTGCAACTTGTTTTACGTATAAGTAGTTTAATATTTTTCATTTTTAAATAGTGTTGTTTGAATTAGCAATAGATTACCAAGCAAGCTTGAACAACCAAGAACAATAATAAATCTGATATTGATTGGACTTTCTATTGGTTAAGAACTGAGAAAACGAACTTGCATTATATTACATTTCAAGAATCATCCACATCATCTTGAAAAAGTGGATTATCAATAGAAGAGTCGAATAGAGGATTGTTGTAGACAACAAAGTCATCATGCACATTAATCATATTTACTGATTCTCGGCCTCCAAAGGATTTTCTTGTAAGCTTCCCCATTTTAAAAACTTTTGAATCATTCCCGACTCGTAAGATTAACTCACCTTCGGCCACATCCACTAAAGCTCGTCTGGTTCTCAGGAATGGCCGACCAAGTATTAAAGGAATACGAGGGTCCATTTCATAATCAACAACGACAAAATCGACCGGGAAAGTAAATGTGCCAACATTAATAAACACGTCTTCGGCTATACCAACGGGGTAAGAGAGAGTGCGATTAGCAAGTTCAAGAGTCATCTTTGTTGGAGTGAGGTCGGGCAATGATAGTGTTTTCCAAACACTCAATGGCATCAAATTAATACTGGCCCCGAGATCAGCAAGGGCAGTAAATTCTTAAGTTTTGTTGAACACGCAAGGCAACACAAAACGACCGGGATCTCCAAGCTTTTCCGGAAGTTTTTTAAGAATCACTGCAGAGCAGTTTTCATTTAAGCGTGTGTTGGCGAGTTCAATCAGCTTCTCCTTCTTGTTAAGCAATTCCTTAAATGCTTTAACAAATTTGGGCATGTGGACAAGTGCTTCAAGAAAACTAATGTTGAAGTTCATCTGTGAGAGCATCTTGATATAGTTTGACACTTGGCAGTCATTCTTGGTTAGCAAGTTAGGTTTGTCCAAGCGAGAAGGATAAGGGATATTGGGTTTGGGTGATTAAGGTGCAGGTGTAGGCAAAGGTTGGGATGTTGAAGGGTCCTTCCGGGAAACATCGTCATGACGAGGCGGAGACGGTAATGGTGCACTAATACTAGGTGTAGGAGGAGTAAGGATAAATGGTGGTGGTGGAGGAGGTGTAGATGATGGGGTTGGGATTGGTGGTCCTAAGATGGTAACTCCACTACGAGTAGTAATAGCACTCACATTAGCTCGCGGATTAGTGACGGTGTTTGAAGGTAGGGAACTCGAAGTAGAAGGTTGAGTAGAGGGCAAGAAACTAGCCAACATATTCTTTAATTCATTCGTTTGTGTGCTGAAGGAGGATTGAATATTATCGCGAACCTCAGATCTTATCTCATTTCCTTGCTTCGTGATATCTCCTTTCAAATTGATTATTTGGCTCTACAGATTCTTGATTTGCTCACCTTGAGTTCTCATGATGGCTTCAACATCGGGATTAATGGGTGGGGTTTGTTGGGCGGGAGGGTTATAAGGATTAGAAGCACTTGGTGGGATTTGGTTGCTTCTATTGTAGTTGTTGGTGGGATTTTGGTTTTGAGGAGAAAAACCGGGTGAAAGGTAATTGTTGGATCGGTAGCTCAGCAGATTTCTATCCCCTTGAGGTCGAGCTTGGTAATTTTCCGGTGAATAATTACCGTAAGCTGCATACACATTTTCCGGATTTCCTTGTGTCGAAGGACAATTGGTGTATGAGTGAGGACCGCCGCATGTTTCACAAGGAGCAGCAACAGCTTTAACTTGTTGTTGTTGTTGGTTTGAAGCCAAGAGTTGCATACTTCTGTTCATTTCAGTCAGCACACGGGTTAGTTCGATCATATCAGGGTTTGCTGAGGTGGAGGAAACATTGACTCTCGGGTTGTTCCTAGAAGAAGCAGAGGAATCCTAGTTTTTGTGGTGAGTAGTCATGTTCTCAATTAACTCTCTACACTCCTCGGGTCTCCTTTTCATAAATGTGCCACCGGCGGCTGCATTAATCGTATCACGATCTCGAAAAGTCAATCCGTTGTAGAAAGTATCAATCAATGTGGCGGGAAGCATGTTGTGGTTTGGACAACGATCAATCAAGACATTATATCGCTCCCAAGCATCAAAAAGAGATTAATCAGGATCTTGCATGAAACCGCTGATTTGATTGCGAAGGCTCGTGACCATGGATGGTGGAAAGTAGCGCGATAAAAAACGTTGAGTCATGTCATCCCAAGTGTGAATAGAATTCTTCGGGAGACGATCAAACCATTTCTCGGCATGATGCGATAAAGTATGTGGAAAGAGTTGTAGGCGTAGAACATCCATTGTGGCACCAGGCAATTTCATGCTTTGGGTGATTGTAATGAACTTGTCGAGGTGTTTGTTGGCATCATCATCAGGCAATCCACGGAATGGGTTTGTTTGCACTTGCTAAATCATGTGGTGCTTCAACGAAAACTCAGGAGCGTTGATTTGCATCGGCGCAATCGGTCCTCCTCGTCCAAACATGGTAGGTTGACAAAGTTCCTCCATGGTCCGAAGATCGGGCGGTGGAAGAACATTGTTGTTATTATTGAGGTACGGTGGTATATTGTTGTTGACACCTGACATACTTAAATCTTCTTGAGTCTCGGGCTCTTGATAATTAGAAGATCTAGTACGCATACACCTGACAATACAAAAGAAAAAGAAACCAAACACAAAGACAATATATACACACAATAAAGATAAAATATTTTTGGATTTTTGAAAATTTTAATTTTTATGGATTTTTAGCAATTTTTAATGCAAGAAAAGAACGCTCACAAGTGAATGGATCCCAAAAAGCAACGCGTCTTTCAAAGAAAACCGTTAATCTTTACGAAAAGAGCCGGCAGCGGCGCCATTTAATACAAGGCTTTTGGCCCGTATAAAAATTATCGTTCTCGTGGTCTAATCGAATTGATCTAGGTTCTCTATGTGACTCTATCGTTCTTTGGTGAAACAAAAATGTGTCGTTGTAGTATTTAAAATAAAAGTGCGAAACTTTAAAGTAAAAGTGCAGGTAAAGTAAATCTAAGTCTAATTAAAATAATGTGCAAGTATTCAAAACGTGACTGAAATTAAAGGGCACTAAAAGTAAATGACGCAAATTTAAATTTATCTAAGGCAATCTTAAAACGTGACTGAAACTTAAACTAAATCAAGGCTAAAATAAAGCTAAGGCAAATAATCTTAAAGTGCAAGTAAGGAAAAAGGCGGGAAAAATAAGGCTTGAAAATAAAGGACAGAAATTTAAAAACAGATACTAACAAAAACCTGAAAGAAATCCTTGATTCGGAAGTTTTGGTTCGGAAGATGTTGATTCGGAACTCTTCCGAATGAATTGCTTGACTCGGAAGTTCTTGAGTTCCGAATGAAACCTTCCTGATCCGAAACTTTTCGTTCGGAAGTCTTGACTCGGAAGATTCGTTCGGAACTTTCAATGTTCCGAATGAGATTGCTGATCCGGAACTTGTCCTTCGTCCGGAACTTTTCGTCCGGAACTTTCCTTCTGAAGTTCTTTCGGAACTTTCCTTCGGAAGTTCGTTCGGAAGTTTTCGTCCGGAACTTTTCTGGATGAATCTTGATTCGGAAGACAAAACTTAACTCGGAACTTTTGCTCGTTCGGAAGATTTGGAGTTCCGAATGACCAACTCTTGACTCGGAAGTTCTTGATCCGGAATACTTCTGGATGAAGCTTGATTCGGAACTTTTGAATGAACCTAATGAACACCCTCTGGTTCAGAACTTTTGCTTGTTCCGAAGTTTTCCTGGGAATCACAACAACAGAAACAAACACTCCCGAAGAACAAGGGATCACAGTAATAAAGAATCTACCACAGATTAATCAAAATCAAATACAAAATTAAACTAAACTAATAATAAAACATTCAGTAATCATCAATAAACAATCTCAAACAATAAAACTAACAAATTCAACCACAATAATCAAAAACCCACTTGATCAAAATAAGAACATGAACATGAACACAAACATAAACATAAAAATCAAAGATTAAGAAAGGTAGATAGGAGATTAACAAGATAAAATAAAGATTGACAAGAATTAAAATGGAAACTTACTTGAAACTAAAGGAATTTAAGGTGCAAGACAAGGTATTTAAATTTGACAAGTATTTAAATTGACATGAATTAAAGGGTGCAAGGTAAGTAAATGGTGGAAGACTAATTGTCACACTTATCCAACAAAGAAGAAAATTAACTAGCCTAAACTATATATAGGGGAGGATTAGGAAGCTTCCTCCCCTCTTTCCTTTTCTCTTAATTACAAGATTAAGTCCTTCCTTCTTTAATCTTCATTAATTGCACCATTAGTCCTTTATTCTTCTAATCTTCTTTAAACTTGGACTCTAATGACTTGTGGCTCGGGATTTCTTTTGAACTCGTCTTTTAATTCTTCAATAAAATAGACTTGAGTTCCTCGGCTTTTAGTAAACTTCCGTCTTTTGACTTTTTCTTCGATAAATCTTCAGAATTGGTCTTGGACTTCCGTTCTTTTTGCACTCTTGACTTCTTGACTTCATCTTTCATCTTTTTCTTCAATAAAAGCCCGTGAATGCCCGTGTTTTCTCCACTTTTCACCTTTTCGTCCTAAATCACAACAAAAACACAAACCACGCATAATTCCGACATAAAAGACATAAAATACACGTTTTGGCTCGGTTATTATTGTAATTAAGTGGTAAAGAGGATGGGTGTTTACACACCTATCAAGATGACCACTACATGAGTATGAATGGAACTTTATACGCAATGAAGGTAAACACGTTTCCAAGGTTTTTATCTTTCTTAGATTTAATCAAGATACACAAATTAGTGTATACAAATTGGGAAGTGTTGAAGAAGATGTTCTTAGAGATGTTAGAATAGTTTTACTTGGGCTACTTAGAACAAGAAGTAGTAGGACGGTTACCACCGGTTATTGGGAAAACCAAGATAGATTTGCTAGGCCTATACAAGTTAGTTGATGACTTGGGCGGTTATATGAACGTGGAGTTCAATAATCTTTGGAACGAAGTTGCAAGTATGTTGGGATTGACATTGGATGATAAGGAAGCGATCAAGGAATGCTATAAGGAGTTCATTAGTATGGTAAAGATATACTACGAGGAAGCAAAAAGGTTGAAGCAGGGAAGGCCAGGATTAGTGGGCGGGATAAAGGCACCACGGGCTTTTGCAGGAACAATTGTTGAAGTAGAAGGAGTACCAAATGAAACTCAAGTAGAAGGAGTACCAAATGAAACTCAAGCAGGAATCACGAAGGAGAATGTCATGACGGATGTCAACGAAGAAGAAAGGACAGCAAACGAAGACACCGAGAGTGATGACAGTTTAGTCATCATAGCATGAAGAAAAAACAAGAAGAACTGAAGGATTAACAATACAAGTATTAGGAGGCAGAATGTTGCACTTTATAATACGTTGTATTTGTGAAAGGTACTTATGTATTGTAATAGGATAATTAGTGGGTCAAAAACATAACATTAGTCTAAGTATGGGTCGAGTCAAAGTCCACAGCCAAACAAACGTTTCATAGAAACGGTATGAAAGTGGCAGTTATTCAGTTAATGGTTTTGTTGATATCTAAATGATACAACGTTTAGATAAGTATTGTAACACTTGGATATATCACGATTTATCAATTCAATTCCAGTGGTTCATTATATTGTTCTTGCTGTTTTTTTTGTTACATACGCATCCAAACACCCCTGCACATATATCGAAACCTGTAAATCGATTATGGTCAATTACAAGTATGTTTTGGAACGTGATTGGCGTTTGCCTAGGCGTTTCAAAGGGCCCAATCAACACATGTGCTGCTATAGACGTATGACCTTAGTTTTCTTGTAAGGAATATGTTTGTATTTCAAAACATTGTTAAAGCCTATCAGGCGTGTGATTTTACGATTGCAATGCAAGAGTTTGAGTTTTCTGAGTAGGGATGGTACCCGTGGGTAACGGGTACGGGTATATCACACCCGTCACCCACCCACTGAATTTTTTTCATACCCACTACCCACCCGTCACCCATTAGTGGGTATAATTTTCTACCCATACCCATACCCGTGGGTATTTGTTACCCGTAGGTAAACCCATGAGTTAATGCAATAAAACTAAATCACAAAAGGTTATATGAAAAGTAACTATGAAAGTGCATTTCAAGAAACTGAATTAAACACAATATATCTAAAAACAATGAAACTAGAATAAGTGAATAACTATTTAGATGTGTTAGAGGACTAGAGGTGTGTCGTGTACTTTGTAGTGTGAATAAGATATGCTAGAAGTGTAAAACATTAGTATTATATATGTATTAGTATGAATGAATTGATATTTTTGTAGCACAAGAAGAGACAAACTAGATTATCCATATATATATATATATATATATATATATATATATATATATATATATATATATATATATATATATATATATATATATATATATATATATATATATATATATATATATATATATATATATATATATATATATATATATATATATATATATATATATATATATATATATATATATATATATATATATATATATATATATATATATATATATATATATATATATATATATATATATATATATGTGATGATTTGATCTTTCATCTTGATTTTTAAGTCTATGAAATCGAATAATAATTTTTAGTTTAATGTATTTTCTTGATGGTGCTTGCTATTATAATCATAATAGCTTCACAAGTCATAACTATTTAAGAGGTATAATGAATTTTATTTTATTTTAAATGTGTTTATGGGAACACCTATAAGTATATTGATGGGTACATCAATGGGTATATCAAATGGGTTACATGGGTTTACCCGTGATGGGTATCATGGGTTTACCCATGACGGGTATATCATACCCGTCACCCACCCGCTACCTATTGACGGGTTTAGATTTATACCCACGACCCACCCGTGGGTAAAAAATGATGAAAATACCCACCCATTTACGTGTGGGTAACCGTGGGTTATGAGTTTTTTCTCACCCATTGACATCCCTATTTCTGAGAATGTGTATGCTTATGTTTAGAAAATGATTATATTTTTGTTTTACAAAATAAATCTCTTTGATTTATTACTTTATACGTTGTTTATCTAAATCTATAAAGGGTGCATATACACATCCTAACTCCAAAGTAGGATCGAGTGATGGCGGAGGATCTTCATTATGTGAAGAATCGATTGAAAGAGTATCGGCCTCATCAAAATCATCATATGTGGACAGGTCGGGATACTCGAAAGTACAATCATCAAAATCATCCGAATCTGAGCTAGAATCATCATCATCATAAGCATCAAAGACCGGTGGAGAATCATAAATGGGAGAAGGTTCCAAAGTAGGGAGAGAATCATCCACATCATCTTGAAAAAGTGGATTATCAATAGAAGAGTCGAATAGAGGATTGTTGTAGACAACAAAGTCATCATGCACATTAATCATATTTACTGATTCTCGGCCTCCAAAGGATTTGCCTGTAAGCTTCCCCATTTTAAAAACTTTTGAATCATTCCCGACTCATAAGATTAACTCACCTTCGGCCACATCCACTAAAGCTCGTCCGGTTCTCAGGAATGGCCGACCAAGTATTAAAGGAATACGAAGGTCCATTTCATATTCAACAACGACAAAATCGACCGGGAAAGTAAATGTGCCAACTTTAATAAACACGTCTCGGCTATACCAATGGGGTAAGCGAGAGTGCGATTAGCAAGTTCAAGAGTCATCTTTGTTGGAGTGAGGTCGGGCAATTATAGTGTTTTCCAAACACTCAATGGCATCAAATTAATACTGGCCCCGAGATCAGCAAGGGCAGTAAATTCTTCAGTTTTGTTGAACACGCAAGGCAACACAAAACGACCGGGATCTCCAAGCTTTTCTGGAAGTTTTTTAAGAATCACTGCAGAGTAGTTTTCATTTAAGCGTGTGTTGGCGAGTTCAATCAGCTTCTCCTTCTTGTTAAGCAATTCCTTAAATGCTTTAACAAATTTGGGCATGTGGACAAGTGCTTCAAGAAAACTAATGTTGAAGTTCATCTGAGAGAGCATCTTGATATAGTTTGACACTTGGCAGTCATTCTTGGTTAGCAAGTTAGGTTTGTCCAAGCGAGAAGGATAAGGGATATTGGGTTTGGGTGATTAAGGTGCAGGTGTAGATAAAGGTTGGGATGTTGAAGGGTCCTTCCGGGAAACATCGTCATGACGAGGCTGAGACAGTAATGGTGCACTAATACTAGGTGTAGGAGGAGTAAGGATAAATGGTGGTGGTGGAGGAGGTGTAGATGATGGGGTTGGGATTGGTGGTCCTAAGATGGTAACTCCACTACGAGTAGTAATAGCACTCACATTAGCTCGCGGATTAGTGACGGTGTTTGAAGGTAGGGAACTCGAAGTAGAAGGTTGAGTAGAGGGCAAGAAACTAGCCAACATATTCTTTTATTCATTCGTTTGAGTGCTGAAGGAGGATTGAATATTATCGCGAACCTCAGATCTTATCTCATTTCCTTGCTTCGTGATATCTCCTTTCAAATTGATTATTTGGCTCTGCAGATTCTTGATTTGCTCACCTTGAGTTCTCATGATGGCTTCAACATCGGGATTAATGGGTGGGGTTTGTTGGGCGGGAGGGTTATAAGGATTAGAAGCTCTTGGTGGGATTTGGTTGCTTCTATTGTAGTTGTTGACGGGGTTTTGGTTTTGAGGAGAAAAACCGGGTGAAAGGTAATTGTTGGATCGGTAGCTCAACAGATTTCTATCCCCTTGAGGTCGAGCTTGGTAATTTTCTAGTGAATAATTACCGTAAGCTGCATACACATTTTCCGGATTTCCTTGTGTCGAAGGACAATTGGTGTATGAGTGAGGACCGCCGCATGTTTCACAAGGAGCAGCAACAGCTTTAACTTGTTGTTGTTGTTGGTTTGAAGCCAAGAGTTGCATACTTCTGTTCATTTCAGTCAGCACACGGGTGAGTTCGATCATATCAGGGTTTGCTGAGGTGGAGGAAACATTGACTCTCGGGTTGTTCCTAGAAGAAGCAGAGGAATCCCAGTTTTTGTGGTGAGTAGTCATGTTCTCAATTAACTCTCTACACTCCTCGGGTCTCCTTTTCATAAATGTGCCACCGGCGGCTGCATTAATCGTATCACGATCTCGAAAAGTCAATCCGTTGTAGAAAGTATCAATCAATGTGACGGGAAGCATGTTGTGGTTTGGACAACGATCAATCAAGACATTATATCGCTCCCAAGCATCAAAAAGAGATTCATCAGGATCTTGCATGAAACCGCTGATTTGATTGCGAAGGCTCGTGACCATGGATGGTTGAAAGTAGCGCGATAAAAAACGTTGAGTCATGTCATCCCAAGTGTGAATAGAATTCTTCGGTAGACGATCAAACCATTTCTCGGCATGATGCGATAAAGTATGTGGAAAGAGTTGTAGGCGTAGAACATCCATTGTGGCACCAGGCAATTTCATGCTTTGGGTGATTGTAATGAACTTGTCGAGGTGTTTGTTGGCATCATCATCAGGCAATCCACGGAATGGGTTTGTTTGCACTTGCTGAATCATGTGGTGCTTCAACGAAAACTCAGGAGCGTTGATTTGCATCGGCGCAATCGGTCCTCCTCGTCCAAACATGGTAGGTTGACAAAGTTCCTCCATGGTCCGAAGATCGGGTGGTGGAAGAACATTGTTGTTATTATTGAGGTGCGGTGGAATATTGTTGTTGACACCTGACATACTTAAATCTTCTTGAGTCTCGGGCTCTTGATAATTAGAAGATCTAGTACGCATACACCTGACAATACAAAAGAAAAAGAAACCAAACACAAAGACAATATATACACACAATAAAGATAAAATATTTTTGGATTTTTGAAATTTTTAATTTTTATGGATTTTTAGCAATTTTTAATGCAAGAAAAGAACGCTCACAAGTGAACGGATCCCAAAAAGCAACGCATATTTCACAGAAAACCGTTAATCTTTACGAAAAGAGCCGGCAGCGGCGCCATTTAATACAAGGCTTTTGGCCCGTATAAAAATTATCGTTCTCGTGGTCTAATCGAATTGATCTAGGTTCTCTATGTGACTCTATTGTTCTTTGGTGAGACAAAAATGTGTCGTTGTAGTATTTAAAATAAAAGTGCGAAACTTTAAAGTAAAAGTGCAGGTAAAGTAAATCTAAGTCTAATTAAAATAATGTGCAAGTATTTAAAACGTGACTGAAATTAAAGGGCACTAAAAGTAAATGACGCAAATTTAAATTTATCTAAGGCAATCTTAAAACGTGACTGAAACTTAAACTAAAGCAAGGCTAAAATAAAGCTAAGGCAAATAATCTTAAAGTGCAAGTAAGGAAAAAGGCGTGAAAAATAAGGCTTGAAAATAAAGGACAGAAATTTAAAAACAGATACTAACAAAAACCTGAAAGAAATCCTTGATTCGGAAGTTTTGGTTCGGAAGATGTTGATTCAGAACTCTTCCGAATGAATTGCTTGACTCGGAAGTTCTTGAGTTCCGAATGAAACCTTCCTGATCCGGAACATTTCGTTCGGAAGTCTTGACTCGGAAGATTCGTTCGGAACTTTCAATGTTCCGAATGAGATTGCTGATCCGGAACTTGTCCTTCGTCCGGAACTTTTCGTCCGGAACTTTCCTTCGGAAGTTCTTTCGGAACTTTCCTTCGGAAGTTCGTTCGGAAGTTTTCGTCCGGAACTTTTCCGGATGAAGCTTGATTCGGAAGACAAAACTTGACTCGGAACTTTTGCTCGTTCGGAAGATTTGGAGTTCCGAATGACCAACTCTTGACTCGGAAGTTCTTGATCCGGAACACTTCTGGATGAAGCTTGATTCGGAACTTTTGAATGAACCTAATGAACACCCTCTGGTTCAGAACTTTTGCTTGTTCCGAAGTTTTCCTGGGAATCACAACAACAGAAACAAACACTCCCGAAGAACAAGGGATCACAGTAATAAAGAATCTACCACAGATTAATCAAAATCAAACACAAAATTAAACAAAACTAATAATAAAACATTCAATAATCATCAATAAACAATCTCAAACAATAAAACTAACAAATTCAACCACAATAATCAAAAACCCACTTGATCAAAATAAGAACATGAACATGAACACAAACATAAACATAAAAATCAAAGATTAAGAAAGGTAGATAGGAGATTAACAAGATAAAATAAAGATTGATAAGAATTAAAATGGAAACTTACTTGAAATTAAAGGAATTTAAGGTGCAAGACAAGGTATTTAAATTTGACAAGTATTTAAATTGACATGAATTAAAGGGTGCAAGGTAAGTAAATGGTGGAAGACTAATTGTCACACTTAGCCAACAAAGAAGAAAATTAACTAGCCTAAACTATATATAGGGGAGGATTAGGAAGCTTCCTCCCCTCTTTCCTTTTCTCTTAATTACAAGATTAAGTCCTTCCTTCTTTAATCTTCATTAATTGCACCATTAGTCCTTTATTCTTCTAATCTTCTTTAAACTTGGACTCTAATGACTTGTGGCTCGGGATTTCTTTTGAACTCGTCTTTTAATTCTTCAATAAAATAGACTTGAGTTCCTCGGCTTTTAGTAAACTTCCGTCTTTTGACTTTTTCTTCGATAAATCTTCAGAATTGGTCTTGGACTTCCGTTCTTTTTGCACTCTTGACTTCTTGACTTCATCTTTCATCTTTTTCTTCAATAAAAGCCCGTGAATGCCCGTGTTTTCTCCACTTTTCACCTTTTCGTCCTAAATCACAACAAAAACACAAACCATGCATAATTCCGACATAAAAGACATAAAATACACGTTTTCGCTCGGTTATTATTGTAATTAAGTGGTAAAGAGGATGGGTGTTTACACACCTATCAAGATGACCACTACATGACTATGAATGGAACTTTATACGCAATGAAGGTAAACACGTTTCCAAGGTTTTTATCTTTATTAGATTAAATCAAGATAGACAAATTAGTGTATACAAATTGGGAAGTGTTGAAGAAGAAGTTCTTAGAGATGTTAAAATGGTTTTACTTGGGCTACTTAGAACAAGAAGTAGTAGGACGGTTACCACCGGTTATTGGGAAAACCGAGATAGATTTGCTAGGCCTATACAAGTTAGTTGATGACTTGGGCAGTTATATGAACGTGGAGTTCAATAATCTTTGGAACGAAGTTGCAAGTATGTTGGGATTGACATTGGATGATAAGGAAGCGATCAAGGAATGCTATAAGGAGTTCATTAGTATGGTAAAGATATACTACGAGGAAGAAAAAAGGTTGAAGCAGGGAAGGCCAGGATTAGTGGGCGGGATAAAGGCACCACGGGCTTTTGCGGGATAAAGGCACCACGAAGGAGAATGTCATGACGGATGTCAACGAAGAAGAAAGGACAGCAAACGAAGACACCGAGAGTGATGACAGTTTGGTCATCATAGCATGAAGAAAAAACAAGAAGAACTGAAGGATTAACAATACAAGTATTAGGAGGGAGAATGTTGCACTTTATAATACGTTGTATTTGTGAAAGGTACTTATGTATTGTAATAGGATAATTAGTGGGTCAAAAACATAACATTAGTCTAAGTATGGGTCGAGTCAAAGTCCACAGCCAAACAAACGTTTCATAGAAACGGTATGAAAGTGGCAGTTATTCAGTTAATGGTTGTGTTGATATCTAAATGATACAACGTTTAGATAAGTATTGTAACACTTGGATATATCACGATTTATCAATTCAATTCCAGTGGTTCATTATATTGTTCTTGCTGTTTTTTTCTGTTACATACGCATCCAAACACCCCTGCACATATATCGAAACCTGTAAATCGATTATGGTCAATTACAAGTATGTTTTGGAACGTGATTGGCGTTTGCCTAGGCGTTTCAAAGGGCCCAATCAACACATGTGCTGCTATAGAGGTATGACCTTAGTTTTCTTGTAAGGAATATGTTTGTATTTCAAAACATTGTTAAAGCCTATCAGGCGTGTGATTTTACGATTGCAATGCAAGAGTTTGATTTTTCTGAGTAGGGATGGTACCCGTGGGTAACGGGTACGGGTATATCACACCCGTCACCCACCCACTGAATTTTTTTTCATACCCACTACCCACCCGTCACTCACTAGTGGATATAATTTTCTACCCATACCCATACCCGTGGGTATTTGTTACCCGTAGGTAAACCCATGAGTTAATGCAATAAAACTAAATCACAAAAGGTTATATGAAAAGTAACTATGAAAGTGCGTTTCAAGAAACTGAATTAAACACAATATATCTAAAAACAATGAAACTAGAATAAGTGAATAACTATTTAGATGTGTTAGAGGACTAGAGGTGTGTCGTGTACTTTGTAGTGTGAATAAGATATGCTAGAAGTGTAAAACATTAGTATTATATATGTATTAGTATGAATGAATTGATATTTTTGTAGCACAAGAAGAGACAAACTAGATTATCCATATATATATATATATATATATATATATATATATATATATATATATATATATATATATATATATATATATATATATATATATATATATATATATATATATATATATATATATATATATATATATATATATATATATATATATATATATATGTGATGATTTGATCTTTCATCTTGATTTTAAGTCTATGAAATCGAATAATATTTTTTAGTTTAATGTATTTTCTTGATGGTGCTTGCTATTATAATCATAATAGCTTCACAAGTCATAACTATTTAAGAGGTATAATGAATTTTATTTTATTTTAAATGTGTTTATGGGAACACCTATAAGTATATTGATGGGTACATCAATGGGTATATCAAATAGGTTACATGGGTTTACCCGTGATGGGTATCATGGGTTTACCCATGACGGGTATATCATACCCGTCACCCACCCGCTACCTATTGATGGGTTTAGATTTATACCCACGACCCACCCGTGGGTAAAAAATGATGAAAATACCCACCCATTTACGTGTGGGTAACAGTGGGTTATGAGTTTTTTCTCACCCATTGACATCCCTATTTCTGAGAATGTGTATGCTTATGTTTAGAAAATGATTATAATTTTTGTTTTACAAAATAAATCTCTTTGATTTATTACTTTATACGTTGTTTATCTAAATCTATAAAGGGTGCATATACACATCCTAACTCCAAAACAAAATTTAAGATAAACATATTAATAACTTAACCATTAAATCATTTTTAATCTAAAACCTAAATTCAAATATTCACCATCCATTTTTTTAACAACTTATTAAAAAACTATTTTTATTTTTAAATTGAAATATCTTTTAACTAATTTATTTTTTTATAATCTAATTTCACCATGTTTTTTAAAAAAAAATTATCTTTAATTTAACATCCATTTTGATATATTTATAAATTTTTTGTTTTTTTTTTCATTTTTAGTGATTTTATTTATTTTAATTCAAATTTTTACATTTTAACGTTAAATCGGTTGGTAAAAAATCGTCACTTATTATTCGTCGTCGCTGCATTACGCGGGTAACATGCTAATAACATATGAATTAAAAAAATTGGTCGGGACAATAGCTCTTGTTATTCCATGATATGGATCAAATTAGCGAACATCAAATAGTCAGCAAAGAAAGTCAAAGGAGAAAGTCAAAAGCTGCTCATGTGTGTTCTTCCGCTGGAAAACAGTTTGTAATTAGTTTTCCTTCTCAGCTTGGCTATATAAACAGTTTCTTCCGGTTTCATTTCGTTAGCTATCGATTTGTAAAAACACATTCTCTATGTATTTCACTTTCAATAAATTCCATTGTTAATAATTTCGAGTTCAATTCCATATTTTGAGATCCTAGTTGTCTAAGTTGCCCGGGAACGAAAACGGGTACGACGAATAAACGTCTATTTATTTTATAATGTTTATAATATTTTAATATTTTGACAAATTGTCTTTCAAAAAAATATTATACACCATTAAAGATTTCAACCGAATATTATCTCATAATCATTTTAGAAAAACATTTAACTAAAAATAATTAATACTTAAAGTGCATAACAATAATCTCTAAGTTTTATTCATAAGCTTCCAATATTAACATAAATAAAATAATAATACAATATTCATAACTACTCCTAAATCTTAATAAACTAGTCACCTACTAAATTTGAGAAAAACAAAGTAAATATAATAAAATATGTATATACATATTTGCTCCTCCTGTTGTCCTACAAAAACACGTTAAATAATAGTATTTTTTTATTGTTTCTCTGTTTCCCTCATCCACTTCATCATCTCATTTTCTTCTTTCTCTTAAAAAAAATCTCACATCTACTACATCTTGACCATGAGAAATGAGAATTTTTTTGGCTAGCAACGTTTCCCCAAACGTTTCTTAGGTAAGGAGCGACGTACCCCAAGTGACAAAACGTTTCCATTTTTTCCCGGGGTGTTTCCCCGGCGTTTCCCATTTTCTCGCGTTTTCGATACGTGATACGGCGTCTCGGCAACGTTTCGGTGCTTCTTAGCTAGTTGTTAAACCCCATTGTTAAGTTTATTTCCTTACTGGATTCTAGCTTAACACCTTATCACTTGGTATTAGTAGTCGTGAGACTGTACCGTTTCCGACATCTTCTCTGGTGAGTTTGTTAGAATTCTGGCCGTTTGTTCACTTTCCGATGGTTCTGTTATTTTTCGAGTGAAGTTTGTTATGCCACAAGGAGTTTGTTACGGTTATGTTGTTACACTTAACCTAATCACTAGTTTGATTGTTAGACTAATAATTAATTACTAAAGTGTACTATTCCATTCGAAATAGGACCTCATGTCAGATACGCCTCGCGCTCGAGTGAGTAGCACGGTTGATTAAATTCTGATCATGAACTAATGATCAGTTTGGTTTGATTTGAGGTGGCCAATAACGAATTATCCGTTAGGAATAATTCGAACGAAGAGAATAGATTGATTGTTAACGACAATTAAAGCTTTATTTAGATAGTACACGCGACACAAAAAAGTTGTTACAATAGTGTAAGTGTCTAACAAACTTGTCTCTCATTGTCACACCCCCAAACTCACTGCAACAAAAAACTAGCTTTAAAGGTTTTGACTTCATGGCACGAAGAGGACTTGATGCAAGAGAACGACCTCTACATGTCAAAACCACAATACAGACTCCAAATAATCCATACAATCAAGTAGTTAAAAATACATGCTTAAAATGTCAACATAAAGTTGGTGAGTTCATAAGTTTAGTTTTAAAGTATTACTAAAAGTTTGAGTTTATATCGACCACTCCACCTCGCAATAAAATACATGAGTTTAAAAATCATAGTTTCTTGATAAAATAGAGTTTGTTTATAAAATAGTGTTTCTTGATTAGATTAGAGTTTCTTTGATAACACGAGAGCTTCTACACAAGGTTTCCACACATAGATGATAACCAAATCAGATATACAAATACATATTAAGACAAGGGCTAATTTAAAAAATGTCCCATGAGGTGTTTGGTTTTTGTCAAATGTCCAAAAATTAAAACAATAAGGTAATTACCCCTATTCGACTCTATTCTACCCTATTCGACTCTATTCTACTCTATTATACTATATTCGACTAATTCGACTTGCACAATAGCTTGACACGTGGCAAACCTTGTAATTATTTGGTAGTACATGTGGGTCCCTAGAGAAGAACAACCTCGGGTTGCGTCTGCGTACTTTTTATTCCATTGTATTCGACTTTGACTTGTACATTATGCGATTTGTACTTTATAAAAAAATAAAAAAACTAATATGTTTATTATTCCTTTTTTCCTAATTATTTAATTAACAAAACCAATTTTTTTATAACAAAATTTAAAAAAGAAAACAATGACCAGATCTACATCGTTGCAATTATGATAGAAAATACAATTTCTTGAGAACTGGTTTCGAGTCCCTGGCTGGGTGTACTCTTAACACCATTGCATGAAAACATAAGAAACAAGTGAGGATGAGATTAACATCATAGCAAGCTCCGGTGATAATCTCCGGCAAGCTCAAACAATGTCCGACCAGATCTTGAAACTCATCATCTTCTTCTTCCTCTAACGTAACGCGCACGTGGATCAATGGGGAGGTCCATATCCTCCACACGCCGCCTATAACTATATTGGTGGTGATGGATCTTTTATTGGTGGATCTAGATCTGTTCTTACTAGTGATGGATCTGTTATTGATGGTGTTAGATCTGTTCTTACTACATCACCGAAGATTACCCTCCACACGCCGCCTATAACCATCACTGGAGATCACTCAGTCAGTGTTAGCAACGATATTGGTGGTAATGGATCTGTTATTGGTGGTGATGGATATATCATAGTGTGTTGTTGGGTCTTGGTGTGTGAAACAAATAATAGCAACTCTTATCCATATGGTTCAACTAATAAAATGTGGTGCAAGTAACAGAAACAAATAATTTACTGTTAAAATGAAAAAAAATTGTTATAAGAAATCGTTTTTTAATCTGTTTATTATTATTAAATAATAAACATATTAAATTTTATTTTATTTAAAAAAATATAAGTCGAATAATCGATGTGACATATGGTCGAATAAAATACACTTACAAGAAATGTACTTGTTTGTACTAGCGGGTCCCACATGTACTATCTAAAATTAAAAATGTTGCCACGTGTCAAACTATTGTGCGAGTCGAATGAGTGGAATGAGTCGAATATAATAGAATAGAGTAGAATAGAGTTGAATAGGGTAGAACAGAGTCGAATAGGGGTAATTACCTTATTGTTTTAATTTTTGGACATTTGACAAAAACCAAACACCTCATGGGACATTTTTTAAAATAGCCCTTTAGACAATTACCACTTTAAAAGAATATACCACTTTGGATTGAGCAATTAGAGTGACCCTCAGCTTTTTGATTTCCTTTCTCCACTCATTTAGCATTCAGAGTAACCATCAACTGTTGATATCCAGAGTAACCCTTAACTATAGTATATCAATATGTAAGTTGATTGTATTTATAGTTACTTATCATAGAATAATAAGTTATGATAATAACATAGTAAATGTAATTAGACAATGCATAATATATACTTAAGTACTAGCATTCACAATTTCGTGAGTTCTAAATTAGGTTGAAACCAAGTTATAATAGAGCAAGAAATGAGTATACAACTAAACAAATAATGAAGTCCACAAACGAGCACATAACGATTTCATAAGTAAGCAAGTAGATACATAATGAACGACTTAACTCATCAAGTTTATAAATAGTTTGTAACCAAGCATGTATCGTGTTGAACCCTGTGATCTTGTTAGCTTAGCTTGTAGACTTAGACTATACATAATAAATCTTATATAGTCTGAGTAGAAACTTTGAATGATATCAAAGAGTATGTGGAACTACTCCTTGATATTATGAAGATTATAAGTATTATGTGATATAAAACAAACAGATAATTTTAAACCAAACACTTCAATATTATTAATAATATGAATACTTTATTATAGAGTATTAGGGTAATAAACTTGAAGTTTAAGTTATAGAGAGGAGATATATTTAAACATAAACCTAAGACCTTCTTTTATAGTGTAAGGAGTCCTTAACAAAAGATAAAGATATGAATGAATAAGTTTAAACCTTTAGAAGATATACATAATATCTTCTTTACATATCCTACGCGTCTTCAATCTTTATCTTCCATGTAGCACTAATATATGTGACATCATTATGATTCGACTGTCCAGTTTGTTCAATTCTGTCCGAAGACAACCAAAACAAATAATATTACCACCAACTTTAAACTTATTAATATTGGTATGCAATATAAACCAGCACTAATTTTTTTCTCAAGAATCCTCCCCTAAACTTGTGATTTACCTTTATAAATCTACCAAGTTTCTGAAATAAGAATTAGGAATACCAAAACTTTGAGTTACTTCTAAATCTGGCTATAAAGAAACTTAAGGAAATCAATGGAAACTTCATCCTCCACATCTACCTTTAGTTGACAGTTCACCATTTTCTTAAGAGTGTTATGAGAAAATGGATACCTCTTGTATACAAGAAAATAAGTAGAAGCATTTGTCATAGTCAGTTGTGTTGGTCCTGTTTAACTCGTTACTACTTACCAACCTTAATTAGTAACTTGTTAATAAGATTTAAGTGTGTTGTTTTATCAATTAATAAAACTAAGAACAAATAAAACAACAATACCAATATACTTTTCAATGTATAAACTTTTATTAAAACTCAATAAAAAATCTATAACCCACTTTGTTTGCGGAATAACAAAGTGATTGAATGAAAATGTGGGGTGATCTCCTGTAATTAATCTTCTAACCAAAGTTAAGAGTTTAATTCTTAACTAAAACGTTCATATGCTTTTCGCTATATGGTTTGGTTAATGTTTGAGAGAAATGGCTGTTAGAAAATTGCTAACTTTCTAATCCAAAGGTTAGCCATTCCTCTCCCTTATTCACTCATTTTATAGGAGAAGCATTAGGGTTTACATTCACATGTTTCCATGCATGTGTTTATCTAGTGGGTGGTTGATGCCCATGTTGGATAAACAGTACATAGTACAATTAAACTAATCTAAGAAAAGATAAAAGTTGTACTTATAGCTAACAATACAAGCAACCTTTTCCTACTTTGACTTAAAGTAAATCTTTTCCCACCTAATGTAAACCTTCAGAATACTGAAGTGTCTTTAGCATTCTAGAGGAGATCGTCGTCATTCAGTTTGGTATTGTCAAGCCAAAATGAAAGGAAAACTCTTCTCCAAGACTTGTTCTTCAGCAACTAGACCGCCTAGTCTTTGAAGCAAAGACTCATTTGTCTTCTAATTTCTATGGAAGAGGAAAGCTGAACATCCTTCAGCAAAACATTCTTCAGTAGGAATCTGTGTTCCTCTGGTCATGCTTCAAATCCTAGAGTTGCTTTAGGGTCAGCAAATATTGACCCAACAATCTCCCTCTATTTGGATATACAAATAGCCTAAGTTAAATTCAGTAGTAAATGAGCATGACAACTTCTTCTTACTTGCACTTCACAATAAAATACTTATAAACATTAAATAATCATTCATTAAATAAACATTGCAAAGTACAAAATATCATTACAAATGATTATTTATTTCTTCTCAGGCCTAAGTTCTTCTATGATAGGAGTTTGAACTAATGGATCCATGTTTCTGATGTCCACCACTCCTAGCAAGCATATTCTGAAGGTTCTTGCAGCTTCAGTCAATCCTGGACCTCTATGGTGAATATAGAAGATCCTCTAAACATTCCCAACAAGTTCATTGTTCATATCATCCAAGTCACTTATACCAACGAAATCTTGTCGTTCAGGATAATTGAACATAATCATTCCCAGTTCTGGTTCTTCGAGTACATGTCCAGGGAGATGATTCTGAAACTGAACAAAACCTTTGTATTTGTTTGTGGTGACAAAAATATCACCTACACCAGGTTTGACTAGATTGGCTCGTTTGTTAAGTTCCAGTATGGGATCTTGATCCTCTAGCGAAACATCAACCTTAATACTGAGGAGCTCACCCAATCTGTCATGATTTCTCTTGGAGTGAGAAATTTTGATATGGACTTCATTCCATCTCTTGGATTGCAAGCTTTTTTTCCATTTCCAGCCATTCAGTAAGAGATAGTTCCTTGGCTTGAAAATCCTCCAGATGCTCATCAGTGCCATCAGCCCTGTAGAACTTAAGAGTTAAGATGAATATCATCTCTGGTAGTGAGCATATCAATATTTTTGATTTCTGAGGGATTTATTTTGTTTAGCCTTGTCATACAAAATTTTTCATACAACATTTTCCTTTTAAAAATGTTTTTAACCTCAGACTTCTTAATTTCTTCATACAGACTGAGCTACAGATTTCTGGTCTTCTCAACTTTGTTTAGTCTGAACACATTATCAATCTCTTCTTGAGTGGCTACCCTAGCCTTGATCAGTCTTTCATTCAGGGTGAACTCACCTTTGTTTTTGGGTTGGATGGGAGGTGAAGCATCATCAGTCATGTCATCACTGGTGGTAAGACCATCAGTGTGATTATCTTTAGCTGAAGACTCCCCTTTAGTCTTAGCTGGGATTTTATCAGCAAAAGGTGACTCATAGACTATTTCTGGTTGCTTCTAAGCCTTCTTCTGTGCATGCCTTTGAAATAAATACTAAATGGTATTGGTTTTCTCCCCCTCAGCAGAAGATTGCTTAACAACTTCTGTTGATTTACCATGAGGGAGGAAGGCATCAATAGAATCTAAGGAACATGTTCAACAACATTAAGTGTTTGTTGAACTTCTTTAGAGATGGTCAACTTTTGTTGCTCCAGCAAGGCTACTCTATCCTTGATCTTGGACACAGAGTCACATAAATCATTTAGCTGACCAGGTACAAGTGTAAACTCTAGTGGAAACTTCATAGAAGCACCATTGATGGAGTCTATGAGGGATGACATTTATTGCTTTAGAGAGGTGGTGGTGACCACATTCTTCACCATAGGTTGTAGAGCAGCATTAAAAACATCCTTAATTTGCTCAGCAGTAGGAGGAGTTGGTCTTGCTTTAAGTGTGGCAATTTCAACATCAGCAATGACCTTATCTGCTTTGAGCTTATCAACATGTGATTGAAGAACCAACAATTGATTGGTCAATTAGTTTACCTGTTGAGCCCTGGGAGAGGGTGGCTTAGGAGTTTGTTCAACAATATCGTCCTCTGGCTCACTATCATCAATGTTTACTGGAGCTTTTTCATCAAACTTACCAAGGTGATCCTTGTGATTGTGAATGAGTACTGGACACCCAAACACATGTTGATGATGTATAGCCCCTATTCGGGTTGTATAACCCGACCCACGGGTACTACCCGTATCCATTGGGTATGGATTGTCACTGCGCAACGCGCGCAAGGCCCAGGAGGCCCAGTAAGCCGCTGTCACACAACGGTTGATTACTTAACCAAGTCCTCGTCGCCTTGCGATAGGATAAGACATAATATAATGTATTCTATGATTATATTCTCCTAAGGTAAAGAAGATATGCACTTACTATAGCTACGCGATAAGGATCATTCTATTTCCAGTCATTATCTCTTCCTTAGGCCGCAAGAGTAGGGGAGCCCCGCCATGACTCTCTCGGGTATAAAAGGAACCCCCGAGGTTCTACAAAGGTACGATACATACAATACTCTAAAACCCTCACATATACCCAAACCGATTACTTACTCTAATGCCGGAGTCTAATCGGGGGACAAACGCCCACGGTAAGCCTAACGATGTTTGTTCTTTAGTGTGCAGGGTCTTCAAATAAGATTCACTTGGTGCAAGAGCCATAACCCACAAGACCCCAAATTAAGCCTAATTCAGGTCCAACTCGGTCCATCCAACTTTTGTACCAATAAGTTGGCGCCATCCGTGGGACCCTACACTAAACCCTGAATAATGAACAAAGGCGGCGCAAACCCATCCCATCCAAAGGGTGGACCTAAGAAGCCACAAGGGCCACCCATGGAGCTTAAATCACTTAAAAACCCAAGACGGGGATTGGGAGAAAAAGGACTACAAGTTCCTGCTCCCTCACTATTTACCCCAACCCACAGGCAGCAGTAGATGTCTCGTCCTCGCGTGAAACCCCCGCTATACCACTTAGCGAGGCGTTAAACGAAAGGAATGAGCTAACACTACAAACCACAGTAGAAACTCCTCCTGAACCTGACCAAGACATGAGCCATTATGTTGCAAAGAACTTCGCAGCTCTGGTGCCACTCATGAAGGCACAAATCATGTCAAACTCGGCAAGGGACTTGAGGATCATCCTAGATTTTGATAGAGAGCTTAAGGCTTTGGAAGGATCGAGTTCCAAGAAGGAACTCCGAAAAGAAAGGTGGAAAAGGAGAAGAGAAGGGGAACTATATATGTCGACACCTTACCCTGACGCGCCACTCACTGAAGGTGCGCTGTCTTCACACGACTCTGATAGCTCAAGAGGAAAGGATGCTTTTCTCACACCAGCAAACAACATATAACATACGAGCATGAAAGAAAGGTCAGGACCTAACCCAAGGGGGACCAATGCGCCGGCCGAGCCGTACCCGCGCCGACGAAGTGCCCTCAAAAGGTTAGGGTCATTAGAAAGAAGCTCTTCGCCAGAACCCTACATGCAGGAACAAAGCAAAAGTGCCAGAAAAACTCGGCGATAAACTCGCTCGAATGAAACCTCATTAGACTCTGATCTCAGCGATCATCATCCGTGACGTAGGAGGGTTGTTTCTTCATCCTCGGAGACCTACAAATCCTCGGAATGCGATAGGAAACGTGGTAAAACGCCCAAACACCCAAGAATGTGTTGGGTCAAAAAGTTGATGTGGCAGAAACTCAAAAACGAGAAAACATGAAGATATTGTCTAAGCGTTGTCAAGAGCAATCCAAGCATTTACAAGAGCGAACTAAGCGTTGATGGCTCAAGAGTTTTCGTGTGCAATCTAAGCATTGTCACATGCAATTCAAGAGTTGATAGAAATGTAGACAAGAAGCTTATGGAAGCTTCTATTTAGATAAACATGCAAGATATATTCTGCATAAGTTTATTTAAATAGAAGATTTACTTGTTTATTTGATTTTATCTCTTGTAAATCCTAATCCTTACACTATAAAAGGAACCAAGGGTCTTAGGTTTTATTCATAAGTTCATTCACAATGTAAACCTAAAAGCGTGTGTGCACTAGACGTGGGATTCAATGTATACACGTCTAGTGGTTGTTAATTATTAATATAGTTAACAATCCTTTTGTTTTAATTCATGTTCTTGTGCCCTAAACACCTTGTTAATGTGTCGTGTTCTAATTCTGCTTTGATTGTATAATCATATGAACATGATGCATTCCTAGTAGCTTCAAAGATTCAGAAACCAAGGTTTACACAATTGGTATCAGAGCCTCATGGCTCGTGATGCTAGGACCAACAAGGTGTTCGTGTATGGTGAAAAGAAGAAAAATCCGTCTAGGGTTTTTCTGGACGTTTTTGTGTGCGCAGCAGTATTCAGAAGGTCATAACTTTTGATTGGACCGTTGGATCGTCACGAAATTTATTATGTGTGTTCTATACACATATATCTACACATCCACCGGAGGGATTGTCGAGTTTTTTCCCCAATAAAAAGTTATTAAGCGTCAAAGTTGGCTGTAGAGATGATTTTCAGATTTTCAGCTTTTACATAAAATCATAATTAGGGTTTTTACAAACCCTCAATCGACTTAAGGTTGAAAAACTAGAGGTTTGTGGCTGTTGAGGGTGAATTTGTTGATCATTAATTATTGTTGCTGTCAAAAGGAAGTGCAGCAAAAAGGATCTCGGTTTACAAATTAGGGTTTTTGAATAAACCTTAGATCGTGGCATATACAGTAGCAGCAGAAGAGGAAAAAGAGAATGATCAGCAAGGTTATGGATGGTGTACTCATACTCGTTTGATTAAAGCAACAGGAGTTATGTTCATGATTCATGGTCAGAAGGTGTGTTCATGGATGCAACAGGTATTAAATTCGTAAGAAGTTATCACGGTGTATCACTTGTTTCTATTCAAGTGAATAAGACGTCCAGAAAGGGAATGAGGTATTAAAACTTGGTTTGTGTCAAGACATAAACGTGCTAAACGAATAGCAATCTCTGTTCATTCTATTTTAGGATGTGATATTATACGTATATAATACTTGTAAGAATGGAACACATCACGTGAGGATAGTCCATAAGGTGTACTATTGAAGCAACTTTTATGCCTAACTTGTAGGAATGTTGAGACGTGATAAAAGATACAGGTTATTTTGCTACTTTTTAGGAATATGAGTATATCTGGTATGGTGATAAAATCTCATATTCCTTATTCATGGTATATGGACTGAACGTGATATATTTGGGCTAGATTATCTACTCATGCTATAAAAGGCATATACAGGAAGCAAGAAATCATTTACGTAATGGTTTTGGATGTTTCTTAGTCGCTGATGAAGATAATAGCCCCAAGCCGCTGACAAGGAATTTGACGCTGACAAGTAATGGTTCAACACTGACAAGGAATAAATCAACGCTGACAGAACAGGTGTTGTTACATGTTGTCCGATATATGAGAATTCAAACGCTGACATGTATTGTCCGATATCGGACAATACATCTGATAAAGACTTTGGATAAGAGAGGATGTTGGACAACACAAGGATTGCTGCTGTTGAGAAAATTGGTATGTTTTTAGCACACAAAAAGAAGGAAATTACACACGAAGGTACATGGGATCTCCGTTTTTATATAGAATATCAAGTTGATATTTATGGCTCGGATATTTTTAAAGGGATTAATGATTTTAAAGCGAGTTATAAACAATTCGTGAGGTAATGAGAGTCTTCATGAAGAAGTGTTGGCTTAAGGGGAAGAATTCTTATGGTAAGTTTGATGATTGAAGAAGATTTTCGCGAGTTTGTGTTCTATCATATCTTAAAGTCATGCACTTCCAGCCACTGACTTTTAAGGTAACTTGTTTGTGCTTACATGGTTACTGATGAAGTGATACAAGATCTAGGAATATGTGATTTTTCTTATGGTTCTCTATGCACATATTTTCTATCACTTGAAGGAGTTACATTATCGTGCTTGATATTGAGTAAAATACGCGTTTAGGAAAACAACGTATAAATGCGGTAAGTATTAATCGACACGATTTAGGAAAAACGTAAAGACGACAATCGAGTTCGTTCTCGGTGGAGGTATGGTGTTTAGCCAAAATATATAGACGTATTTAATCGAGTGATTTCGTTTTTGGAAAGACGAAAAGAAAAGAAAACGGAATCGGACTACGCTAAAAACGGTCGGAAACGCGTAAACCTACGAACGTAAAAACGCGACCCAACGAAAAATTTCACCTAAAAACTAATTAAAAATCACTAAAAAGCTCCAAAAAGTCTAACTAAGAAAACTACGCAAACCAAAAATTTTGAAAACTTTTAAACTAATTTATATTAATTTTTAAAGTTAACTAAAAAAATCTAAAAATAAAACTAGCTAAGAAAAAGACAAAATTGAAACTTTTTTATTTGTAAACCTAAAGTGTATTATTTAAAAACTAAAAGATATTTTTTGGAAAATAAAAACTTAATTTAACTATTTTTATGACTTTTATAAAATTTAAAACTAAAATAATCCTAGAAAATGAAATAATAAAAAGAAAATTATGAAATTTTAAACTATAAAAGCAAATTTATTTTTTCTACCGTCCTAAATGCCAAAAGAAAATTTTAGAAAAGAAAATTATATTTTTTCGACTTTTATATTTTTTATTATGAATTAAAAATGTCTTAAACTAATTAAATGCTTTAAAAATAATAAATAATTTTTCTAAAATCTGAAAAATTTACATAAAATATTAAATACTATTCTAAATCCACGAAAAATAATAAGCTGAAAAGAAAAGCCCCAAATAAGCTCGAAACAATTAGGCTATTTAGCTTAAAGAAATACGAATAATAAAGAAAAAGAGTATAAGAAAATAACACAAAGAAATGAAAACAAAAGAGCTCAAGAGAGCAGATGGTGGGAGTGGAAGTTCTGTGTCTGTTTGGTACCCCAGGTCGCAGGTTCAAGTCCCACAACAGTCACTTATTTGTTTTTTTTTCTTTTGTTATGAGCTGAATACACCCATCACAATTGATACATAAGAGAAACGAAAGGATTTATAAAACCAAACAGTTAACAGCTCAGTTGGATATGCAGTGGGTTGCTGCGTCTTTGTGAGTGCAGATGGTTAGGGGTTCAATACCCACTGATGGCACATTTTTTACTCATTTATTTTATGTGTTGCAGCCACTTCTACTAAGACATCAAGCTATTAAGGCAGCTAAATCTAACAGACGCAGCATCAATTCAAACAGCAAGAAAAGAGACAGCAGCTAGGCAGAAACTAAAACTAATTATGCAAAAACACACTTGGACATAAGCTAACAATAACAATGATCAAATGCTCAGCAAACGTAACACAATAGCAGCAATACAAGTAGAATCAAAGGGAATAAAATTCATGAACAACAGCTACTGAAGAATGCACTCAAACTACTTCCTATTCTAAGTTAAGCATGCGCTTTTTACACTAGCAATAAAACAATCAGAAGATGGGCAACAGCTAGTTTCTTTGAGTGCACAAAAGTGTGTTTTAAAAGGCAATTTTTGCTTATCAAATCTTATAGAATACGCACTTTCAAAGCTCAACTCCTAAAAAAAAGATTAAGATCCCCAAACAAACTACTAAGATGCGAAATCTTAAAGTCTAATTCCACCTTTGGAATCCTCAATTTCCTTTCAGTGTAGTGTTCCCTTAGAATGACCAGAGATGAGAACAAGTTATGAGAGATATAAGAGTAAACTTCAATCTCATCCTAAGCTAACATTAACAACCTTAAGTAAACTCAAAACAAACTTAATCTCATAGCGAACAAGGATAATCAACATCAAATAAAAAAACTTAAACACCCACTGCAAGGATTTGGACAGAAAATCCAAAACTCGCCGTTATATTTATTTTTGACTTTCTCAATGAACTAAAAGCTGATTTCTAATAAGCTATACCTCAAATATATGATGCGATTGAGTCCCAAGCTTATCTCCTAACTAATAACGAAAATAAAGACAAATCCAAACGCTAGTTTAAGCAGTCTAACAACAACTATAAAACTATGAATATGAAATTAAACTAGCAATAAGCAAATAAAACCTGAACATTAAGTAAACGATAACAAAATGAGAACAATTAAACAACTTAATCAAATAAGCACATAAGCAAAAATAAACTAGCAAGCAATTTAAGGAGATAGGCTGAAATAGGAGAAAATCACTTACCTATTGTCCTAGCTTTTAACTGTGAACAATCTGTAAGCACCTCAACTCTACTAAATTTCAAACTTAAACAACCCCAACCAACTTATTCTAGCTTATTCCACCAACAGCTCATCCAAATAAGAACCGAGAACAACCATATTTCTTCAATGAAAAACTTCAAGTAGCTACTCTAGAACACCTCCGAACATCTCCAAACTCCTCCAATATACTTGTCACGTATTCAAAAGCTCATAAATGAGTATTTTTGTCAGAAATCCCAAGTGAGGCTTAAGCTACAGTAAATTGTTGGTTTTTGTTGATTTTAAAAAGTGAGTTAACAAACTTTGAAAAAACAAAGTGCGATAATGAGTAAAAGCTGAAAAACATGTAAAACAAACTCACAAGCCTTATGATAAGCTTATTGTCAGTAAGCTTATCATAGGCTTATAGAACAGTGATGTTAAAAAAAATTCTTTTGATTTGTGAAAACTTAAAAGACAAGACTTGATATGTAAATGACAATAACATTAAATTTGCAGAAAAAAAGACAAGTAATTTAAATTTGCAAGAAAATTAAATGGAACACAATCTTTCATTCATAAAAAATAGGATTACAAATTTTTTAAGAGAAGAATTGGAACAAGAGCTTATAGCTACATCTGCTACTATTTATACACAAAATATGAGAGATTTACAAACCATAAACCCTAGTCTTTTATCTTCCAAAACTACCCCCGGATATTCCTTGAAGATGCCCTGTTCGAATTTCTTCTTCTAGATGGTATTGTGGATACATGTGATGCACATCTAGACAAATGGATCTTGGTCATTGATTTTCTTGTGGAGAACACGCCAAACGATCTAGACCATAGATTGGTATGCAAGTCTCTGTCAATGGTGAGCTGTGAGGGGACCAATGATGATGTGGCCTCTTGATTAAGCACATGGGAGTGTTTGTTATCAGCCAAAGTATAAAAACCCTCTAATGTTTTTACATAATCACTTAAATTGTAGTTGATTATGCCTGGAATTAAGTTAGGGCTCTTGGGAGGATTAGGACATGTTTAATCTGTTTTGTGGATGAAAACTATGTTTCCCCCATCCTTAATTCTTAACTGTATTTTGAGATTTCCAAAATTTACAATTCCAGCCCTTGAACTTGGTGAAAACATGGCAGCTTGATTTCCTTTATAAATAAGTTTGAGTGGCTTGCTAAATTTGGCACAACTAAATTACATAACTTTAAATAAGGATTAGTTATGTAATTATGACCAATCTTCACGGGCTAATCATGACATATCTTCAAGGATCAAACTTGTATATTCTGATTCTTTAAGGACCAAAGGTGACAAGTCTTCAAACTTGGAGGACTTTTCTTGGAAAATCAACACTTGGGTCCGGTTCATTGTGTCGCTTCGTTTCCCGTGTTCGTTTTTGCTCCATTCTTGTGATCTTTTTGTGAATTCACGATATCCGTACCTAAAATATACAAGACACAAATACAAGCATATATATGGGTATTTTCATGATATTTTAAGCGTTTAAAGCCCGTTTTGGACGATGAGACTATGTATAATTGCAGTCTCATCACTCCCCCATACTAAACCATTGTCGTGTCCCCACGCAATGCTAGAATTAAGTATCTTAGCACCTCCAAAATTCATTTTATGATGACATTTATTGAAAACGTAAACTTAAATAAACTACTACACGTGTTTTAGACATAATGTATGATTTTCATCACGATAAAGTGACTTTTAGGGTCAAAGAATAAGAACACGCGAATGCCTCAAAGAGATAAATTCATCGTCCTCGATTTTCACCCAATTCCATACTAAGCGTGTAACGAGATCATTGTTATTATAAGTTAGCAACACGATCACTTCTCATGAGTGTTAATTATGAACCTAAACTCCCTTATTCCTACTTGGTATCTCTTATATTTTATTTTTGTCTTAATGATCACGAGGATACATCATCGACTTATGCGTGAATAGAGATTAAGTCTAAAAATAGAGTCTTAACGGTGTAACCAAAATCATTAAATTAATAATTCACCTTAATAGACAACGATGTCAAAAAATTAAGTCAACAAGAAGGATCGATAAACACGGTTTTATAACGGTTTTGAACATGAGACTTATTACCAAGACTTTTATACGCCCCCTAACGGAAGGGCCTTATTATCTTTGGTTTACCTCCATCTTTTATTCAACTTCGCCATGAAGCTTTTATTATGACTTTGGTCTTGCCTTGCCTTTTATTATCCTCCTCATCGGTGGTTTTATTAGCCAAAGACGTATATCCTCACGCTAAAGCGAATTTTGGATCTTTAAAGCTTCAAAGATTAAAGCTTGATTCACTTTCAATTTGGGCATAGATTTTTCGGCCTTGTGAGCTTCAAAATTTTTTTCTTAATTTAGGTGAGCACTTGAAATCTTATTATTAGGTGAAGCTTTCGATTATTCGGGTGCCAATACTTCAAAACCGTGATGCTGACGATACCTTAATGTTTTCCCAATTTAATTACATGGAAGCTACTAAAACAAATTAGAAACCAACAATAGTGACTAAACCGCTAAATCAATATTTATTAACAATTTATTTATCAAAAGCGTGGGGAGAATGAGCTAATAATTACTACACATAAGATCGTGACGATTATGAGACTTATAATTAACTCTATCATTTCTCGTCCTCATTTAAGAGACTTAGGTGGTGTTTGTTAATGACTTAAAGAGTCTTAATTAAAGAATTAGTAAATAAATTAAGTTATTAGAAGCTTGTTTGTTTTGTGCTTAAAATTAATAAGTCACTTTCTAGTTTAAGCCACAATGAGGAGGGTCTCCATATTAAGTCCATGACTTAATTAATAATTTTACATATATACCCTTTCACTTCTTCTCTTATAAACTAACATAACTTCTTTTAAAGGTATAAATGTAATTTTCTTTTATTCAGACATTTTATTCAGCAAGCAAAACAAACAGTCATATATTCATTTATAAACAGACAATATATATCTAGACAGACATTTTTATTTAACAGGACTTAATTAAAAAATTAAACAAACAAGCCCTTAGCCTAAAAAGTTAAGGAATCGAAGCTAAGTGCTCAACACGCACGGTCGAGTAAAAAATTACTCTCGTTCTCACCATCGGAAAACCTACATTCGTGTCTTCAACACTTATGAAAAACTAGAAAAAATTTAAAATTTGGCCATTTTTAGCCTTATTTTGCAACAAAACGATAACAAAAAGATGAATATTTGGATAGCGTGTTGACGTAGGCAAGGTGAAGTATCTACTCACCCCCATACTAAAACTAAACATTGTCCTCAATGTTTCGAGTCTAGGGGCGTAAACACCCCCATACTAGAGACGAAGTCGAATGCCTAATCTCGAGCATGGAAAGGGTAAAACGAATAACCTAAAAGCCGTTTATGAATTATGCTATTAAGATAAACGTTAGAACATAAAAGGATATCATCGGATATCGGAATCTCCAAAGGCAACGATCGAAGCTCAAGTGATCCATAAAACGAACACGAGAGGCTTCAATGATGACGATGAACCTAATAGATCACAATCACAAACAACCACGAAACAAAGGTTGGAAGAGCACAAGTCCCCTCGTTACGTTAACTAAGAAAGCAATAATATGTACATGGATAAGCATGAGAATCCCCCACGAGGCACCTTGTTTTTGATAACCGAGTCAAAAGCTCGACTCGAATCCCCATAAATGTGATCATTTAGGGATAATCATGGTTCGGTCATTTTTGGCGGGACTTACATGTAATCAAGGCCCAAAAGCAACCGTGTATAAAGGCAAAACCCCTATACCGGGATCAAAGATCGTGTCTTCGTTTTCAGATGATAAACGAAACAACACGACTTCAAGTAACAACGTCCCAAAGGGACACAAGAAAATAGCATAAGAAGAGAAGGGTGGGACAATGGTTGGGCATAAAAATCGAGTTACTCGAGGTAAACTCTCACCGTAAGTGTAGAAAGAATTTCTAGTGACTACTTCCGTAAAAGACCGAGATTTTATCTTAAACGTGATACCGGGGTCAAAAATCTCGTCCTTGGTGGAGAAGTGTGAGGGAACAAATGGTGCTTCCCCCATACTAGATCCACACAAAACGTCGTCAAAAGAAGTAGACGCGTTTGTAGCAAGTTCAATTAAACGAGGTGATGACGGAGTTAACTTTGGAAAACATTTCAAATCAATTGTAAAATCTTTTCCTTTTTCATTTTTTAACTCTTTGTTACGAAAACCCAAGTTGATTAAATTGAAAATATTTGGTGTTTCCAAAACAATTCTTGGCATACTTAAAATTTTCACATTTATCTTGAAGGCGGGAGGAGGATTTGAATTTTTGAAATGTGAATCGACTAATAAAACATCCCCATCCGGGCTAACGCAACGGTCCTCATCAAACTCGAAAATCGAAGGTGGGTCATCAAGAATACGTTTGATCTCGGAAAAGTTTCCATCGGGATCAAAAACGTCTTCTCTTCCTCGTGGAAGAGGTTTGGAAATCAATTTATCGATAGTCGAGTCGCTAGCTCCAACCGTCGTGAAACTAGGAATAGAAGGCTCTTCGATTGAAGATTTTGCCTTTGTCGTTACGACCTCAACATCGAGAAACGTATCGATGTGAGCAAGGCCATCGGCGGACTTCTCACACGATAAATCCAAAATCTCACTCGGTGTGGGATTAGGAGTAAAAGGCTCGTCTCGTGACGATTTTGCCTTGACGGTTTCAACTTTTTCCTTCGAAGGGATCGAACGTGGGTTTTCAAACATTTTAGCAAAATTACTAACACGTCCCTTCGGAATTAATTTCCGTTCATCTTGTAAAAACGAGGGTTTAACGATTTCCTTTAAAACCTTTTCACATTTTTCTTTTTTAAAATCATTTAATGGAATTTCTTCGTCAAAATTAAGTGTATATTGATTTAGAAAATCCTAAATAATTTCATCCTCATTAGAAAAATTAGGTTTAGAAGGTACAAGATTTAAATATCCCAAGTATCCTACGAGTTTTTCCTTTGGTTTACTTTCAAAAACATTTTTCAAAACTTCGTTGGATGACGTTTTTGTTTCCTCTACGTTTTTGCAAGACGACGAAGGTTGCACGACTCTAAAATTTGAGAGATTGGGATCAATACGAGACGTACGAGTCTTAGGAGTCGAAATAACTTTAACCTCTCCCTCGAGATTAGGATTGGTGATGTTCGATGAAGAACTCGACTCGTATGAAGCTACTTTTTTCTCTAAGGTCTCAATCGTTGAAAGAAGTTCATTTTGCTTAATAGTGTAAGCCTCCACAACTTTGTCAACAATTTTATCCCGCTCGTCAACTTGGTCAGATAAACGTTCTTGTTCTATAAAAGCGGCATCATATTCGTTTTCCAACTCGGTTCTCATGGAGGCCATTTCCTTTAAGTAAAATTCCTTTTGAGTTTCCAATTGTTTTTCGTGATGTTCCTTAAGGTTCCTAACTTGTTCTTGAATCATCATTAAGTTTGCATTATTGCGTCTCACATAGTCACAAAAGGCGTTTTGATTCATTCCATCATTTTGATTTTGATCACAATTAAAAGACGAATCATATGACGAGTAGAACGAAGACGATGGGTGATCTTGGTCGTAAGATTGAAAATTATCACCATGATCACGTGGAGCGGAGTTATAGATATAGCCCTCTCGACCTCCAATAACCTTACAATTAAAACAATTGGCACCATCGGGCGGGCCTCCACAATATGGACACGAATAATATCCACTATCATTCGACATGATGCAACGAGAACGGTGTTACGAGAATTAAACGTTATAGAGGGTGAAAGAAGATAATTATGAAATTAGAGGGAATGTGGAAGATTATTTTTGTGCTTTTGATTGTTTTTTAATTTTTTTGGAATTTTGGGTGTATTACGTAGAAATTAATCTACAAAAACTATCCACTAATCAAAGGTCTCGATTAATGAATCCAAGAAGAATGAAGGTAATTACGTGAAGTAAAAACCCTCGTCGACTTTGAAACGTTGGCGGAACGCCAAAACGTTTCGAGGTTCAATAATTAAAACTCACAAAAATAGATTAATAATACTTGATGTGGCAAACCCCTAATTAATCGTCACTTTTAAAATACGCACAAGCGAGCGGAGAAAACGAGGCGGCGCGAAGCACTTAAGAGCCTTTTTTCCTTAGGTCGTGAAATACAACCGCCTTATACCCACCTTATAGTTTGTATTTATCGAGATTAAACCAATTAAGAGTATTTATCTATTTTGCCTTTGACTTTCGTTTGAATTCGATACAACAATAGTGACCGGAACGCTCAACTATTGAGGTGCGATTTCTCGCGTATTTGGATAATTATTGTGTGTTAATTGTTCTACGTAAATACAATATATTATGCACAATAAAAACGAGAAAACGATTTTGTGTTAATAGAGTTCTATTTAACACGTATTTACTTATATGGCTAATAGTATAGAAAAATAAAAATAAGTATTTACGATAAAAACGTAAACACTCAAATAAACACAATAAATAAATATGGCTAAACACACCTCCCCGGCAGCGGCGCCATTTTGATGCTGTATTTTTTAGTCGTTTACTATCTTTTAGGAAAAAGAAAGCAAAAACCAAAGTCGTAGTAAGTATTAGTAATTACGTTTTGTGAAAAACGCAAATACCGACAATCGAGTTCGTTCTCGGTGGAGGTATGGTGTTTAGCCAAAAATTATAGACGTTATTTAATTGAGTGATTACGTTATTGGAAAGAAGGAAAGAAAAGAAAACGTGATCGGACTATGCTCAAAACGATCGAAAACGCGTAAACGTACGAACGTAAAAACGCAACCCAACGAAAAAATTCACCTAAAAATTAATTAAAAATTATTAAAATATTCTAAAAATCCTAACTAAGAAAATTACGCAAACCAAAAAATTTGAAAACTTTTAAACTAATTTATATTAATTTTTAAAGTTAACTAAAAAAATCTAAAAATAAAACTAGCTAAGAAAAAGACAAAATTCGAACTTTTTTATTTGTAAACCCAAAGTGTATTATTTAAAAACTAAAAGATATTTTTTGGAAAATAAAAACTTAATTTAACTATTTTTTATGACTTTTATAAAATTTAAAACTAAAATAATCCTAGAAAATGAAATAATAAAAAGAAAATTATGAAATTTTAAACTATAAAAGCAAATTTATTTTTTCTACCGTCCTAAATGCCAAAAGAAAATTTTAGAAAAGAAAATTATATTTTTTCGACTTTTATATTTTTTATTATGAATTAAAAACGTCTTAAACTAATTAAATGCTTTAAAAATAATAAATAATTTTTCTAAAATCTGAAAAATTTACATAAAATATTAAATACTATTCTAAATCCACGAAAAATAATAAGCTGAAAAGAAAAGCCCCAAATAAGCTCGAAACAATTAGGCTATTTAGTTTAAAGAAATACGAATAATAAAGAAAAAGAGTATAAGAAAATAACACAAAGAAATGAAAACAAAAGAGCTCAAGAGAGCAGATGGTGGGAGTGGAAGTTCTTGTGTCTATTTGGTACCCCAGGTCGCAGGTTCAAGTCCCACAACAGTCACTTATTTGTTTTTTTTTCTTTTGTTATGAGCTGAATACACCCATCACAATTGATACATAAGAGAAACGAAAGGATCTATAAAACAAAACAGTTAACAGCTCAGTTGGATATGCAGTGGGTTGCTGCGTCTTTGTGAGTGCAGATGGTTAGGGGTTCAATACCCACTGATGGCACATTTTTTACTCATTTTTTTATGTGTTGCAGCCACTTCTACTAAGACATCAAGCTATTAAGGCAGCTAAATCAGCATCAATTCAAACAGCAAGAAAAGAGACAACAGCTAGGCAGAAACTAAAACTAATTATGCAAAAACACACTTGGACATAAGCTAACAATAACAATGATCAAATGCTCAGCAAACGTAACACAATAGCAGCAATACAAGTAGAATCAAAGGTAATAAAATTCATGAACAACAGCTACTGAAGAATGCACTCAAACTACTTCCTATTCTAAGTTAAGCATGCGCTTTTTACACTAGCAATAAAACAATCAGAAGATGGGCAGCAGCTAGTTTCTTTGAGTGCACAAAAGTGTGTTTTAAAAGGCAATTTTTGCTTATCAAATCTTATAGAATACGCACTTTCAAAGCTCAACTCTTAAAAAAAAGATTAAGATACCCAAACAAACTACTAAGATGCGAAATCTTAAAGTCTAATTCCACCTTTGGAATCCTCAATTTCCTTCCAGTGTAGTGTTCCCTTAGAATGACCAGAGATGAGAACAAGTTATGAGAGATATAAGAGTAAACTTCAATCTCATCCTAAGCTAACATTAACAACCTTAAGTAAACTCAAAACAAACTTAATCTCATAGCGAACAAGGATAATCAACATCAAATAAAAAAACTTAAACACCCACTGCAAGGATTTGGACAGAAAATCCAAAACTCGCCGTTATATTTATTTTTGACTTTCTCAATGAACTAAAAGCTGATTTCTACTAAGCTATACCTCAAATATATGATGCGATTGAGTCCCAAGCTTATCTCCTAACTAATAACGAAAATAAAGACAAATCCAAACGCTAGTTTAAGCAGTCTAACAACAACTATAAAACTATGAATATGAAATTAAACTAGCAATAAGCAAATAAAACCTGAACATTAAGTAAACGATAAAAAAAATGAGAACAATTAAACAACTTAATCAAATAAGCACATAAGCAAAAATAAACTAGCAAGCAATTTAAGGAGATAGGCTGAAATAGGAGAAAATCACTTACCTATTGTCCTAGCTTTTAACTGTGAACAATCTGTAAGCACCTCAACTCTACTAAATTTCAAACTTAAACAACCCCAACCAACTTATTCTAGCTTATTCCACCAACAGCTCATCCAAATAAGAACCGAGAACAACCATATTTCTTCAATGAAAAACTTCAAGTAGCTACTCTAGAACACCTCCGAACATCTCCAAACTCCTCCAATATACTTGTCACGTATTCAAAAGCTCATAAATGAGTATTTTTGTCAGAAATCCCAAGTGAGGCTTAAGCTACAGTAAATTGTTGGTTTTTGTTGATTTTAAAAAGTGAGTTAACAAACTTCGAAAAAACAAAGTGCGATAATGAGTAAAAGCTGAAAAACATGTATAACAAACTCACAAGCCTTATGATAAGCTTATTGTCAGTAAGCTTATCATAGGCTTATAGAACAGTGATGTTAAAAAAAATTCTTTTGATTTGTGAAAACTTAAAAGACAAGACTTGATATGTAAATGACAATAACATTAAATTTGCAGAAAAAAAAAAGACAAGTAATTTAAATTTGCAAGAAAATTAAATGGAACACAATCTTTCATTCATAAAAAATAGGACTACAAATTTTTTAAGAGAAGAATTGGAACAAGAGCTTATAGCTACATCTGCTACTATTTATACACAAAATATGAGAGATTTACAAACCATAAACCCTAGTCTTTGATCTTCCAAAACTACCCCCGGATATTCCTTGAAGATGCCCTGTTCGAATTTCTTCTTCTAGATGGTATTGTGGATACATGTGATGCACATCTAGACAAATGGATCTTGGTCATTGATTTTGTTGTGGAGAACACGCCAAACGATCTAGACCATAGATTGGTATGCAAGTCTCTGTCAATGGTGAGCTGTGAGGGGACCAATGATGATGTGGCCTCTTGATTAAGCACATGGGAGTGTTTGTTATCAGCCAAAGTATAAAAACCCTCTAATGTTTTTACATAATCACTTGAATTGTAGTTGATTATGCCTGGAATTAAGTTAGGGCTCTTGGGAGGATTATGACATGTTTAATCTGTTTTGGGGATGAAAACTATGTTTCCCCCGTCCTTAATTCTTAACTGTATTTTGAGATTTCCAAAATTTACAATTCCAGCCCTTGAACTTGGTGAAAACATGGCAGCTTGATTTCCTTTATAAATAAGTTTGAGTGGCTTGCTAAATTTGGCACAACTAAATTACATAACTTTAAATAAGGATTAGTTATGTAATTATGACCAATCTTCACGGGCTAATCATGACATATCTTCAAGGATCAAACTTGTATATTCTGATTCTTCAAGGACCAAAGGTGACAAGTCTTCAAACTTGGAGGACTTTTCTTGGAAAATCAACACTTGGGTCCGGTTCATTGTGTCGCTTCATTTCCCGTGTTTGTTTTTGCTCCATTCTTGTGATCTTTTTGTGAATTCACGATATCCGTACCTAAAATATACAAGACACAAATACAAGCATATATATGGGTATTTTCATGATATTTTAAGCGTTTAAAGCCCGTTTTGGACAATGAGACTATGTATAATTGCAGTCTCATCAGTGCTCAGTGTCTCACAAAGGATGAGGATTTTTGTATCAGCTACACACTTCATCACATCGTACAAGATATGGAACATATGTTTGGGTTATTCTACTTCTACATCAAGAATATTATAGTTATTTTTCTTCAAGATCATTACATAGAGCTACATTTGGAGAATCTTCAAGATTGCATACATTATTTACTTCCCTGTTGATGTGACAAAAAGGGGAAGATACACATGCTACACTTGAGGGGAAGCAATTTGAAGATCATGTACAACTTACAAGAGATACACATAGAGTTTTACCGACATCAACTAGGGGAAGATTGTTGGGTCAAAAAGTTGATGTGGCAGAAACTCAAAAACGAAGAAAACATGAAGATATTGTCTAAGCGTTGTCAAGAGCAATCCAAGCATTGACAAGAGCAAACTAAGCGTTGATGGCTCAAGAGTTGTCGTGTGCAATCTAAGCATTGTCACATGCAATTCAAGAGTTGATAGAAATATAGACAAGAAGCTTATGGAAGCTTCTATTTAGATAAACATGCAAGATATATTCTGCATAAGTTTATTTAAATAGAAGATTTACTTGTTTATTTGATTTTATCTCTTGTAAATCCTAATCCTTACACTATAAAAGGAACCAAGGGTCTTAGGTTTTATTTATAAGTTCATTCACAATGTAAACCTAAAAGCGTGTGTGCACTAGACGTGGGATTCAATGTATACACGTCTAGTGGTTGTTAATTATTAATATAGTTAACAATCCTTTTGTTTTAATTCATGTTCTTGTGCCCTAAACACCTTGTTAATCTGTCGTGTTCTAATTCCGCTTTGATTGTATAATCATATGAACATGATGCATTCCTAGTAGCTTCAAAGATCCGGAAACCAAGGTTTCCACAGAATGCGTATTGAGGAAGAGTTGTCTCTCCTGTGGCGTCGCGACAGAGGAAGCGCGTTTTCCAAACACATAACCATGTTTGAAGATAACAAGAAGAGACGAATGCCATCCAACGTCAAAACCTACGACAGAACCACAGACCCAGATGATCACCTAAAGGTATTCGAATCCCAAGCAGGGATAGAACAATGGCCAGAAGCGGTGTAGTGCTACATGTTCAATTAGACTCTAATCGGGAACGCCCGAAACTCGTTTGTTCGACTCCCACTAAGAAGCATCAGTGGTTTCGAAGAACTAAGGAGAGCGTTTAGAAGGAACTATGTCCAACAAAAGAAGTACGACAAGAGCCTCGTTTCACTTGCAAGGGTCAAGCAAAGGCACTATGAATGTCTGGAAGATTTCATGGAGCGTTTTAAATCCGAATGTAACCAGATTAAGGAATGTCCAGAGATCCTGAAATTCTCAGGGTTCCTTGCAGCATCACCAACCCGGATTTAATAAGAAAACTAAACGACTGAACCCCAGAAACTTTCGGCAGAGTGATGAAGAGGGTCCGAGCGTTTATCCAAGGAGAAGCAACAGCAGCAGACATCCGACAGACGACCTCAAATTCCAAATTCCAAGATCGATCGGAAAAGCAGCCATACGGCCAGAACATTAGCCGTACTTTAGACTTCCGCACCACAATGAAGCCTGTGTGCAAAAACAATAATAAATTCACTCTGCTGCAAAAACCTCCTAGAAAAATATTCCTATCCGAATGCGCGAATTTCCCAAAACCCAGTCCAATGACGGTCGACAGACAAGAGGGACAACAACAAGCACTGTGAATACCACAATGATAAGGGTCACGCTACTGATGAGTGTATCCAACTGAAAAGACACATTGAAAGCCTCTTCAAGGATGGTAAACTGAATCACCTCATATAGGACTGGAGAAAGGGTGTGGATGCAAAGAAAAGTGAAACCAAAAGACAAAAGGAAAAACCCATAACCATTTACATGGTACAAAGGAGGAAGTCGCATATGCGGAGAAGAACGATACAGGAGTTTGCGCATGATAAGGAGATATCGTTCCCTGTCCTTATTGATATGGATTATAGAATAGGCTCGCTATCGGTCAGTATATCGCTTGGAAGTCATGTCATAAGAGACATGTGTGTCGATGGAGGATCCACAGCGAACATATTGAATGAACATTGCTTCGCGCAACTGCCGATGGAGATTAAGAAGGAACTAAAGGAGACCTCGTCCGTGCTCACAGGATTCAACGACGACAATACTCGACCCTTAGGGCATCTCTGCACGCAAGTAACAATGGGAACTGTGGAACACTCGACGACCGTATGGATGGTCTTTATGATTGTGCGGTCCCATTCATCTTACAGTGGCATCATCGGACAGCCAACACTCTTAACGCGGCGCGCTATGTCATCCACAATTCATGGCATGCTTAAATTTTCAGTGCATGATGGAATAGTTACAATTCGCAACGTAGACACACTTGAAGAGAACAACAGCGCTTCTACCAATGGTAGAAAAAGAAAGGATGTCGGGCAGAACGAGTACATCATAGATTCCAGTCCACACTCAACATGCAAAAAGAGTAGCTCTGAAATTTACTAGGTAATACTACATAAGAATAACATATCCAGGGTGTAGGATCATCAACAGACCTCCCATGGGCCCTACTCTCGAAAAGTTTCGCACGGAGGGGAGGGCCAGATGCAGGTTTCATCCTCACGGATCAGGGGAATATACAGATCACTCACGCACTAAGTTTGAGTTCAGTACTACGGCGGATCATGAAGCACTGATAGCTGGACTAAATCTGGCGCTAAGAATGGAAATAAAAAATTTGACGGCCTATGTATATAACCCCTATTAGCAAATAGGGTAGTAGGGCTGTGCGAACCCCGAGCGAGCACGCTCATCCAGTACACAAGAAAGATAAGGGCCATGGTCAGGCAGTTCACTGATTTTGATATCCGAGAAATGTTAGAAGAAAATAGGGTGATGACAACGGCCATAGATCGTCTTTCAATCATAAACATGGAAAAACCTCCTAGGCACGTACTTGTTGATTTCATCGTGAACTCTGTACACGCGCAAGTAATACCCGTGGCGAACAGGGAAGTGTCACCAACATGGATGACACCAATCGTAAACTATTTGGTGCATCATGAGCTACCAAGCGATGGTAGAAGCGCCAGACGATTGTAGTACAGAGCAAGGCAGTTCACGATCATGAATGGGGTGTTACACAAGAAGTCAACACATGGTCGAAAGCTACAATGCCTAGGTCCTGAACGGGCGCAAGTAATTATGGAGGTCGCGCATAAGAGGACATGCCAACAAGGTCCAAAAGCTATGGTAAACGAAGTCTTTCGTTTAGGTTATTATTGGCCCTTCATGCATAGGGACGCTCATAAGATAGTGGTACGATGTCGCCAATGCCAGACGCGCTCGAACATGGGAGTAGGATCGCACAGAAAGTCTGGGTGTGTGTCCGGTGCAAGAGCAGGTGAAAGAGGAATTCTTTCAAGCTCGGGGCGTACATTTGGTTCTCTCGCCACAAAGATGGACAACATTGCGCGCAATGTAGTAGCGATGTTCCCATCCCAAGTTGACGACCAACAGGAACCACGACAAAATCACAATTCCGGAAGCAAAGGTGGTCGCCATCAGGCCGCGACTGACTAATAGGGGCGGCAGAACATAGGGTATATACCAGGATAAGGAGATTTGGAGCGCATCCTGACAGAGCAGAGTACACATTGATAACTATTCGCAATCACCATCAAGTCAGCCGAGTCAGGATGCGGAGCAAGCGGGACATAATCAGGGACTAAAGCAATACTATCTATGAGGAATCGCACCATCAGCATGGGTCACTATCCTGACTGGGGTCAGCTTCTAATAAGGATCCATGTATTTTCTTTTTGGTAATTTAGGATTTACCCTTTAATGTTTTTTCAAACACTTGCAAAAATATGAATAAACTCTGCGGTCCCTAGCTAGTTCCGCAGTTCACATATTTTTTCCTTTCTTTATGGTTTTTCTCTTTTCAATAGATGGAAATTATACATAAAGTATGTTATATTTGGCCCCTGCGCGTACACCTAATTGATGTAGGTTTTTATATACTTGTTTTATGAAAAACAAAGTATAAGGCAGAAAGTATTAATCGACACGATTTAGGAAAACCGACAAGTCGAATAAATTCCAAGTTCATTCTCGAAGGAGGTGTGTGGATTAAGTGTGCCAATTATATAAAATCAAAGTTTGGATTAGTGACGTTTTTGGTTTAGAAGAGAAAAATTAAAGACGAGCTACGACTACGATTAAACTACGACGATTTGACGTAAAACGCGAACGTAAATACGTAAAACGTGAAAAAATTAAAAATTAAACATAAAAACTAATTTAAAGTTAAAACTAAGTCTAAAATAATATAAATAAGAATAAAAATTCAACAAATAATTTTTAAAACCTTTTATTAATTAAATATTCAATTTTAAATGCTAATTAAAGCCCTAAAATTAAATATATATAAGAAAAAGCCCAAAATATTATTTTATTGAACAAATAACTCACTTATATTATTTAAAGACTAAAAAGTATTTTTCCTAAATTTTTAAAACTATTTTTCTATTTTTAAAACACTAAAAACTATTTTTAAACTAAAATAATGATAAAAATATTAAAATAACAATAAAAATAATTTGACAATTTTAAAAATCCTAAATTATACTAATGAACAGTAGAAAAATGAAAAAGTTTGAAAAAAGTAAAATTTTTCACTAAAAGACAAAACAGAAATAATTAAACCCTAATTAAAATTAAATAAAATCTTAAAATTAGTTAAAAAAGTGAACAATAGAATATTTTTAAACTAAAAGTCTTAAAATATTTTTCAAAATGTAGGAAAATTTGTAAAACTGAAAAATATTAATTTCTTACACTAAAAGACAAAAATCAGTAATTAAAAAGTAATTTAAAATGCAATTTAATCTAAAAATAGGAAATGAACAGTAAAACAAAAATAAACTAAATAGAAATTTCAGAAATTAAATAAGAAAAATTACCAAATTGAAATCAGGCAAAAATTCCTACTTAAGTCCACTAGAGACAAAAATACTGAAAACTGAAAGTGACACTTAGGCAAAATTTGTCTTATACCAAAGCAGTACCAACTCTATAACTAGCAGGGGGAACTTGGTTCCCACTGCTTTCACAAACTTTCAGGTCTGGGCACCTTTATGCTTATAACTTGCTTGTTTTATGGTTTTGCTGAGAAACAAAGGCACCCCCACAACTAGTTGGGTTGTGGGGAGTCACATAAACAAGAAAAAAGGCAGGTTGTTCACAAAAATCACACATAAAGAGGCAAATACAGTTAATGTAATGACTATGGTGTTCTGATGAACAGTAATCTGATCTAAATGACACAAAAACGAATTTCAAAAGCTACAATCTTGCTCAGAGACTTGTCAAATCACATATAGCCTGAATAAATTCCTAGATTAGCAATTCTACTAACAATAAGCAAATTAAGAAGACACAAATTACACTAAAACAAAGAGAAAAATGACCCTACTGATTTTCTAGCTAAGTGAACATTCAAGAAGTTTTGAAACCTATCTAAACTGAAAATAATGGACTGAAATCACTTAATACCAATACCCACAATGTGTCTAGCTGGATTTTAGGCCAAAAAATTATCAAGATTTTAACTTAAACCCTAATCCCAAACAACCCTATAAAACTAATAACCAAGGATTAACAAAGATATTGCACTCAAATCACCTCAATCTGATTCAAACCTACCCTAAGCATGCATCTAAAGCATCAATTAGTATGAACAAAGCATAATAACAGTCATTTAAACAATCAATCACATATAGTTGATAAACTATCAATGTAGAGTAGGGGAGTTCAAACACTAACCTGACTTGACCATTCAGGTCAAGTGGCTAGGTGATGCCACCAGCCATGTCTTCATTGATTCTTTGAGCTTATGGAGTAAAGGATTGCCAAGGATGTAGAGATGCTGATGGTGGACTAAAAGAGTCCAAACCATCCAATATGTCTTCAATAAAAAGAAATGATAAACCCTCTAAAATAAAAGATCACTTGTACCATAAGCTAACCAATAAGCTTATTAATCAAATAACCTTATTGGGAGCTTATGCTACAGTAAGTCACCAATAACATGAATTAGTAAAAACCTTTGATTTTTCAAAACCTAAGGAACCAAATTTCAAAATCTTTGATAAGATTTATGAACTCAATATCAAACTTCCACTATCACTTCCATTTGCATATTAAGTTCAGAAAAAAAAGAATTAAAAGCTTACTGAAAACCTACTTGCCAAAACTTGAACCAAGTATTTTTTAGATAAACCTTAAATAAAACTTGTAAATATTAAACCAAATATTAATCTAAGAAAACTTGTACATATGGAACTCAGACAACACCTTGCAAGATTTTTGTTTAAATAAAACTGTAAATATTCATTAAATAAAAAAAATAATTTACAAGATGAAAAATCTGGAACACTTATGGTGTCACAAGTCGACACCTATAAATACTACATCATGAAAAATTCTAGAAAATAAAGAAAAGAGAAACCCTAATACACTCTATTCCAATTCTGCCCCTTGGTCAACAGATTTTCAAAATGGGTCAAAAGTTGCCATCTTGTGATCCTGCTATGGCATGTGATCTTTCCAGCTGTATGAAGCATTCCTAGACGTTTGATGAAGAGTAGTGACCAAGAACTCAAATCTATCCGTTCATCTTGTCCCTTCCTTGGAGTTTGTGGATAGTGACTGGTGCAGGGGAAGTGGGGTTTAGTTACATGGGATGGTTGGGAGATGTTTAAGGGTGGGGTTGTAATTAGGGTGAGTCTAATCAGCAAACTGGAGGTTTTGGGGTAATACCCCTTTGATTTGGGACAATTAGATTTTAGGGTTTATGGGGATTTAGGGGATGATGAATAGGTTGTTTGATTAGGATTAGGATAAACCAAGTTTAAAAATCATGTTTACCTCGTTTTTTTGACAGATTAGTATAATATGTTTTATTTAAATAAAGTGGGTGAGTGGGTTGTGAGGTGGCGGCCTGGGAATGGCTGGAGGGTGACGTGGCAGTTGGTGATTGGAGGTTGGGTTTTTGGTTGTCTCGCCAGTATTGGTCCCTAAATTTCCTATCTTTGTTCATTCTATGCTTTAACGGCTTTTTACCCTTTTTCCTGTTTAATAAGTTTGGTTGATTTGTCAAACTTGGCACAACAAGTTTTCAAACTTGTTAACAAGGACCAATTAAGAAATTTGAGTTATCTTCAAGGGCCATTCATGCAATATCTTGACATTTTAGGAACCCACATGTAATATTTTAGTTTTACAAGGGTTTAAAATGACAAGTCTTCAAAAGATGAGGGACGAATCTAGCCAATCTTCAAAACTTCAAGGACTTGAATGGAAATTCATGATTCGGGTCCGGTTCTTTGTGCGACTTCGTTTCCCGTGTTCGTTTTTGCTTCATTCTTGTGATCTTTTGTTGATTTCACGATATTCGTACCTAAAATACACAATGAACAAACACAAGCATATATTTGGGTATTTTGATGATATTTTAAGCGTTTTAAGCCCGATTTGGACGATGAGACTATGTATAATTGCAGTCTCATCAATGTACAAACAACGTTACAGGCGAAATAAGAGGAATAAGTTTACCCTACTAATTAAACTTGTCACGTAAGAGGAATGCAACCCCAGTGGCGACGGATCAGGTATCCTTTGTTAGGCAGCTTACTATAAGATGTTGTAGTAAGTATGGCATTCCTCACATTCCATGATGGATATGCACAAGACAAAGTCTGCACGCCTAAAAAACACGTCATAATCAATGACATTACTTATAGTGGTAGTGGCAGGGCACACGTAATGAACTTTCGAATCACCCATAAGTTCTGAGTTACATTTCACGGAATGTACTCGTAAACAGGCACTTATGCGCATAAACTCAAGCGCGGATAAAAAGACCTATCAAAACATATTCGCGTTATGCAATATATATCACTTAATACACAGATTATACAAAGATTACGCGCAGGGATTACGGGTTACAAATAATTACATGGCAGCAAGACACACCCTATACTGAGTCCCCAACAGACAGGGATCTTTTTAATTTCCGATGCACAGGATTAAGGGACGCGCGACGGTTTGCCCACGCCTCCCTCATATATTGAAGCACATGCACCCGTACTCCAACTGATGGTAGGCTTACCTGAATGCCATCAGATCCACTAGGATGCGCTAAACCCAACCCAATTACAACGCACCTCGTAGGGGACTTGTTCTTCTTGATAACACGCCTGACATGGCACGTCAACACACTCTCTAGGGAAACCATTTCCACTGCATCGACGCCAGCGGAGTAGGTAGGAACCCTCAGCTAGGACACATCCGGCTTAACACAGTAGTCTGGTTCATCTTCCACGTCCTTCTCAAAATGCTTCAAAAGAGTAAGTCCTGCCATAACAACGCTAAAGGGTTGATCTTGGTCCTTCTCAACCACATCTATAAAAGGGATGTCGCAGTCTTTCAAAACATGACATGCGACCTCAAAATGTTCCTGAGCCTGGGGAGTATAAAAAAGCACATCCCCTAAAGACTTCGCCAATAAACCTTCTTTTGCAATGCTCTCCAAAGCCATGCTTTAGCCCAGCACCCGGGCAGCATGTAGAACATCCCAGGCGGCTCTGGATACGTTGGGCGAGTCCATCGCACCCTTAGCAGCTAAAGACAGACCATATCTAATCAACCAGTGCTTTTCCGCGCGTACCGCTGACAAATGTGGATATAACTCCTCATCAAAGTCGATGTTTAAGCGCCTTAGGACTTCTTCTTTCTTTGCCAGATCTTGTTGGAACTCTGCGAACACATTCTCACAATTCATTAAAAAGCAGTTTTTTCATGGCCCAATCATTGTCTCTTTCCTGCTTTTCGCGCTGAAGGCGTACTTGGTTAAGAGACTCTAACAGCGACACCTTCTCATCCTCAAGATGCTGTATGGAGACAACATCTATACTAGCGACCCCTCACAGGCTCCCTAACTCCGTCTTAGCACAAGCCAATTCGTTTTCTTTTTCCTTCAGAGTTCGGGGAAGCTCGAGAAAAATGTCGGTAAGGCGTTGTGAGAGTTGCAGTACCCTCTTGTTTAGGTGGGATACTACCGTCACCTCTTGTGACGCACCTATTGTTAATTCTCTCATTAACGTGTCGTCAGACAGCTCACCAAAATGGGTATGTACCTGCACTTCACTAATTTAGAAAGAGTCATTTTCTTTTTCATTCTAGATATTGGGTGCGCCCAGGAGGAATAAGGGACTGCGTAAAATCTACGCAGTCGGACCTATCGGTCAGTTTGGCAAGATCGCGTACACCTCCACTTGGGAAGAAATTCATTAGCCTGGGCGACACTATTGGTAGCCCTATGTGTCACATCCAGATGACTGCATAGTTATAATAGATAAGTTAGGAGTCTAATACAAAGATTTTACCCCAAGTATGAAAAGTTATCGTCTAATCTCCTCGAATTGATTTCCAGTCTAAAGTGCGACTCAATTGTCTTTTGGTGAACAAGAGTATGTTTTGGTTCGGTTTTCTAATTTAAACTAAAAGCAAGAATGAAAATGTCGTTGAGTGAAATTAAAGCGTTTAAATATTAAACTAAAAGCTATTTAGAAAAACTTTATGTAAAACTTTAAAACTTAAAAACATGTTCTATCGGAATATTGCAAATCATTTCTATCGGAATGCACCAAAGTTAATACCATCGGAATATAATTAAAACAAGTCATCAGAATAATTCATGTGAACCATCGGAATATTAAGCTGAATACCCATCGGAATGTCAAACACAACTCTGTCGGAATGATGCTTATCGGAATGAGCTAGATCGCAATGTTTCAGATCGGAATAACCCGAATACCTTTGTCGCAAAGTGGTTCTGATCGGAATGTTGTAAAGTAAATTTGGGCAGGGTTTCGTCTTAACAAGGACCTTAGTCCCGTCGGAATATGCGATCGCAATGAGCGATCACAATCCAGATCAGAATAAGGGGGAATGACCAAGTTATCGCAAAGTAGAACCCTTGATGGGTTATTGCGATAGAAACCAAGTAATCCGTCGGAATGTGTAGAATCCCCAAGATTGCGATGGAAGCAATACTTAATCCAAAATTGGTGGTAAGCTTAAAACTCAATAAGCACAATCAATAAGCTATTTTATCCGAAACTTAAACAACTCAAAAAGCTTAAATTTGACAACTTCTTAAACATAAAAGATCATAAATTTTATGAAAGGAACTTTAAAGTGACTAAAACCTTTGAGAAATCCGAAAATCAATAAGCCAAAACTTGAAATAAGCCAATAAACATAGAGAGCTTATAGCTTATACGTGTAAGAGCTTATGTGTAAATAAAGATGATTAATTCTTTAATCACGAAATCATCAAATCATACGAATGAAGTATGCAATTCGGATCAAAGATAAAGTAAACCAAGAAATGTAGAAGGAGATTAAAGAACACAAAGCTTAAACTTAAGCTTTTGATTAAAGAAAATCAAATAAAAAGATTAATGAAAGCTGAAACGAAAGGAAATATGAAAAACTTAGTGAGAGAAAGTTTAGAACTTTCTCTCTCTAAAAACTAGAAAGAAAACTTAAAAATAAAACTAGCTAACCCCCTTCCTAATGTGATTAGGAGGGTATTTATAGGGAAATGGGAAGTGCATGTGTGGTGCTTCCTTCTTTCTTTTCTTCTCGACTCGATTTAATTCTTTGTCTTTCTCGACGTCGTCTCGGGATTCGAACTTGTCTTAATAATTTTCTTCTTTAATTTAGACTTAAGTTCTTCGACTTCATTAAACTTCCGTCTTTAGACTTTTTCTTCGATAAATCTTCAGAATAGGTCTTGGACATCCGTTCTTTAAGCACTCTTGATCTTTGACTTCGTCTTTTCTCGTTTTCTTCGATAAAAGCCCGTGAAAGCCCGTATTTTCTTCCTTTTTCATCTTTTGGTCCTAAAACACAATAAAAACACAAACCACGCATAATTCCGACTTTTACGACATAAAATACACGTTTTGGTCTTGTTATTATTGGAAATAAGTGGTAAAAGGATAAGTGTTTTCACACTTATTAAATCCCCTACACTTGACCATTTCAATGTCCTCATGCAATGCATTAATTTTAAAGCACGGTTTACATTTTCCATCATAAATAACCTATCTTGGCCTTTATTCAACACTAAATAAAAAGATAAAAACAAGTTAAGAAATTAAAGAATTACATTGGGTTTTGGCTGCAATGAACGTTTTTCATCCTCAAGTTTCACGTTCCCCATACCAAGCTTAAAAACGAGATCATTGCTATTATAAGTTAGCAAACTAACACGAATTCATGTGGGCCAATTATTCACTTAGACTCCCTTATTCCTAGGTGTATCTCTTATATTTTATTTTTGTCTTAAATGATCACGAGGATGCATTGTTTGACTTATTTCGATAGTTATTTAGGCCGAAAATAAAGTGGACGATTTAATCAATAGTTAGCTAAAGGACAAAATCTTTTAAAACTGCTTCTCGGGACCTCATAAAGTTCATATCTTGGCATAACTCGCTTCACGATTTGAGACCTTTCTCGGACCGATATTTGGCAGCGACTTCATACTTCGAATCTTTGAGAGACGTTCTTGAAATTATGGTCTTCTCTTCATAATAGAAATTTCTTCACTTGAAGTTTTGAGAGATTCTTCATCTTTGGACCACGACTTCTTTCATTTTTCTCCAATCTTTATTTTGGACTTTGATATACAACGATCCGCCTCCTTTTAGGACTTGGATCTATTTATCCTCATACCTTGCTAGGGTCTTTTTGGATAGACTTCTCCATGACTTTTGGGGAGTTTTTGCTTTTCGTCGTGTGTCTCGATCCTTCATATTGATTTTCGATAAATGATTATTCACATCACTTTTGGATCTTTAGCAACGAACTGTAGCCCTCATGCCTTGTTAGGGCATTTTTGGACTCGCCAATCTTCGCATCCCGCTTCAATAAGTTATGCCTTGGCTATAAACTCTAATTAATACCGAGCAACTTTTAAACGATCTTGGGCTAGAAGCTAAGTAACTTTTCAAATCGTACAACCTTATTTATTGCAGATAAATTTATTAACAAGCGATGGGAGAATAGTCTCATAATTAACTCACATAAATTCACGAAAGAATACCAAACTTATAATTGACTCTATCATCTCTCGTTCTCCACAGTTTAAAATCTCAAGGAATGAGACTAGTGGATACTTAGCCTATTAAATCAAAGTTTTGGGTTTTCGAGTCGCCTATAGGATCTTGCATCTTCTTAGACTCTTTCAAGTTTAGAATTTGCGTTTTTAAGTTCCCTTGATAAACGACTCTCTAGGATCAATTATAGGAACTTGCGAAAAGTTCTTGTTCTTAACCCGTGAGAGTCAAGACTTTCGCGTTTTAAAGCTCCCTATATAAAAGCCTAGCAAAACTTGACTTAAACACGTTAAGGATACTAGCTAGAGTAAACTTAGATAACTAAACTCGGGTTGAGTCAAAATATTCACGACTTTGAAAAATTTAAACCACTTTATTTTAACAAGGAAAGAAAATAACCATAACAAAGGAAAATACAACTATACAACTAGGCCAAAATAGATTAAAAATTTTGAAAAATGTCAAAAAATCAAATTTTCCGGTTAAAATGAGGGCAAATTCATGGAAAAGACCACTTACTTCGATAGAAGTCCCCCCTACACTTGATGTAACCATTGTCCTTAATGTTTAAGCATGTGGGAGTAAACTCCCCTACACTTATGACATTGTGCACTTTGTTTAAATCTTTGCTAAGGAAAGGACAACTATAGTGATTTCAATGTGAACATATAAGATATGAAATATTGAATCACGACAGTTTAGGATAGAACCGGGAAGATGGGTACACGGGATCACCCCTTCGTCAAAAGTCATCAAGAGTGGATCTTTGAAGCTTTAATCCCTGCACAGCACAAGAAACAAGACAACCAACACATACGGGGTTCCCCCTACACTTATTATGAAAGCAGTAAAGGATAGATCACGGGTTGCCTCCCGAGAAGCGCTTTTTTTTTTATAACCGAGTCACGAGCCTGACTCGACCCAAATTTAGGTCATGGGAAAAATGGTGAGGGATGGAATCATCTCAGGAGAGATGTCCTCACCAAAGTACAGCTTCAAACGCTGGCCATTCACCTTGAAATTAGGCCCATTTGGCTGAGAAAGCTCAATGGTGCCATATGGAAAGACTTTGGTGACGGTGAATGGACCAGACCAGCGGCTCTTCAACTTGCCAGAGAAGATCTTCAATCGAGAGTTAAAAAGTAAGACTTGATCACCAACGTGCAACTCTCGGTTCTTGATTCTTGCGTCATGGATGATCTTGGTCTTCTCTTTGTATATCAGTGAGTTCTCGTAAGCTTCATTCCTCAGTTCGTTGAGCTCGTTGAGTTGAATCTTGCGAAGATCACCGGCTTTGTTGATGTCGAAGTTATCCCACTTCAAGGCCCAGTATGCCTGGTGTTCCAGCTCGATGGGGAGGTGGCATGCTTTCTCGTACACAAGACGATAAGGTGTACAACCAATCGGGGTCTTATAAGCTGTACGGAAAGCCCACAGAGCATCATCTAACTTATCGGCCCACGCGACACGATGCTCTCCCACAGTACGTTCCAGAATTCGCTTCAATCCACGGTTGGAAATCTCGGCTTGCCCATTGGTTTGGGGATGATAGGCGGTGGAAAGACGATGATTAACACCATACTTAGCCATGACTCTTAATGAAGATATTTTGCTAGGATCAATTGTTCATTTTCTCGGTATCTTAACGAATTGATTTCCAGTTCAAAGTACGACTCTATTGTTTTTTGGTGAAACAAGTAGTTGTGTCGTTGTAGTATTTAAAATAAAATTGCAAAACTTTAAAGTAAATGTGCACTTAAAATAAATCTAAGTCTAATTTAAAGTAAAAGGCGAGTATTTAAATCGTGACGAGAAATTAAAAGGCACTAAAGTAAATGACGCAAACTTAAATCTATCTAAGGCAAACTTAAAACGCAACTAAAACTTAAAATTAAGGCAAGGCTAAAATAAATCTAAGGAAAAATGAACTTAAAGTGCGACTAAAAAGGCGGGAAAAATAAAGCTTGAAATTAAAAGTCAAAGACAAAAACTAAAAAGAACCTGCATACAGCTCATTCGGAACAATCCTTCGTCCGGAACAATCACTCATCCAGAATGTCACCTTCGTTCGGAGTGATTCTTCTTCGCTCGGAATATTACCAAAATCCTTGATCCGGAACAAATTTTCTATTCTGAATATGTCACTTATCCAGAACAATCCTTCGTTCGGAACTTTACTGATTCAGAACTCAATTGGATCGGAAATTCTCAAACAAGCTTTGGTTCAAAAGTTGATTCGGAACCTTAAATTGGTTCGGAAGTTTTTGATTCGGAACAAATTAGTTCGGAACTTTTGGTTCGGAACTTGCTGGTTCATAATACTTCCGAATGAACAACTCTTTGGTTCGGAACCTTCCGATTCGAAACTTTGCTTGTTTGGAACTTTCCTGGTTCGGAAGTTCTGAATGTTCCGAATGAAGCACTTACTCTCTGGACCGGAACTCTCCCGAATGAACAAGATGTTGATCCGGAACTTCTTTGGTTCGGAAGTTTTTTGTTCGGAACTTCTTGGTTCGGAAGAAATTCTGACTGAACAAGTAGTTGGTTCGGAACACTTGGTGTTGATCCGGAACTCACCTGGGAAAAGATCAGTAACAGAAACAAAAATCCCGAAGAACAGGGAACACAATATACACACGAATCTAATCAAACTTTAAGCAAAATCAACCACAAAATCGAATCAAACTAATCACAAAGCATCTACTAAACATAAACAAACAATCCAAATCAACAAATCTAACAAGACTAACCAAAATAATCAAAACCCACTTTGACCAAAATAAGAACATGAACATGAACATAAATATAGAAATCAAAGATTAAGAAAGGTAGATAGGAGATTAACAAGATAAAGTAAAGATTGACAAGAATTAAATGGAAACTTACTTGAAATTAAAGGAATTTAAAGTGCAAGACAAAGTAATTAAATTTGACAAGTAATTAGATGACAAGTTAATTAAAGGTGGAAGAACTAATTGTCACTATTAGCCAACAAAATGAAAATGATTAAGAACTAATCTATATATAGGGGAGGATTAAGGAATGCTTAGGAAGCTTCCTCCCCTCCTTCATTTCTTCTTAATTGCATCATTAGGTCCTTCTCTTCTTAATCCTTTGTTAATTGCACCATTAGTCCTTAAGCCTTTTAATCTTCTTAAATCTTGTACTTTAATGACTTTTGGCTCGGGATTTCTTTGGACTCGTCTTTTAATTCTTCAATAAATAAGACTTGAGTTCTTCGGCTTTTAGTAAACTTCCGTCTTTTGACTTTTTCTTCGATAAATCTTCAGAATTGGTCTTAGACTTCCGTTCTTTTTGCACTCTTGACTTCTTGACCTCGTCTTTCATCTTTTTCTTCAATAAAAGCCCGTAAATGCCCGTGTTTTCTCCACTTTTCACCTTTTCGTCCTAAATCACAACAAAAACACAAACCACGCATAATTCTGACATAAATGACATAAAATACACGTTTTGGCTTGGTAATTATTGTAATTAAGTGGTAAAAATGATGGGTGTTTACACACCTATCAAATCCCCTACACTTGACCATTGCAATGTCCTCATGCAATGCATTAGTTACAAAGCACGTTTACATTTTTCATCAAAATCAATCCACGTTGGCCTTTATTAAAGAGATAGAAAACTATAAACATTCAAAGTAAAGAAATCAAAAGCATACCTTGGGTTTTGAAATGTCATGAATAATCATCATCCTCAAGTTTTCACTTTCCCCAAACCAAGCTTAATAACGAGATCAGTGTTATTATAAGTTAGCAAACTAACACGAACTCATGTGGGCCAATTATTCACTTAGACTCCCTTTTTCCTAGGTGTATCTCTTATATTTTATTGTTGTCTTGAATGATCACGAGGATGCATTGTTGACTTATTTCGATAGTTTATTAGGCCGAAAATAAAGTGAACAATTTAATCAATAGTTAGCTAAAGGACAAAATCTTTTAAAACTGCTTCTCGGGACCTCATAAAGTTCATATCTTGGCATAACTCGCTTCGCGATTTGAGACCTTTGTTCGGACCGATATTTGGCAGCGACTTCATACTTCAAACCTTGAGAGACGTTCATGAAATTATGGTCTTCTCTTCATAATGGAATTTCTTCACTTGAAATTTTGAGAGATTCATACTTGGACCACGACTTCTTCATTTTTCTCCAATCCTTATTTTGGACATTGATATACAACTATGCGCCTCCTTTTATGACTTGGATCTATTTATCCTCATACCTTGCTAGGGTCTTTTCGGATACACTTCTCCATGACTTTTGGGGAGTTTTTGCTTTACGTCGTGTGTTTCGATCCTTCATATTGATTTTTGATAAATGATTCTTCACATCACTTTGGATCTTTAGCAACAAAATATAGTCCTCATGCCTTGTTAGGGCCTTTTCGGAGTCGCCAATCTTCGCATCCCGCTTCAATAAGTTATGCCTTGGCTATGAACTCTAATCCATACCGAGCAACTTTTAAACGATCTTGGGCTAGAAGCTAAGTAACTTTTCAAATCGTACAACCTTATTTATTGCAGATAAATTTATTAGCAGTCGATGGGAGAATAGGCTTATAATTAACTCACATAAATTCACGGAAGAATGCCAAACTTATAATTGACTCTATCATCTCTCGTTCTCCACAATTTAAAATCTCAAGGAATAAGACTCGTGGATACTTAGCCTATTAAATCAAAGTTTTGGGTTTTCGAGTCACCTATGGGATCTTGCAAATTCTTAGACTTTTTCAAGTTTAGAAATCGCATTTTAATGTTCCCTTGATAAACGACTCTCTAGGATCAATTATAGGAACTTGCGAAAAGTTCTTGTTCTTAACCCGTGAGAGTTAAGACTTTCACGTTTTATAGCTCCCTATATAAAAAGCCTAGTAAAACTTGACTTAAACACGTTAAGGATACTAACTAGAGTAACTTAGATAAGTAAACTCGGGTTGAGTCAAAAGATTCACAACGTTTGAAAATTAAAACCACTTTATTAAAGATTTATTCTAATAAGGAAAGAAAATAACTACACAAAGGGAAAAACTAATAGGCCAAAATAGATTAAAATTTTTGAAAAATGTCGAAAAATTGATTTTCCGGTTAGAATGAGGACATAAACAAGGAAAAGAGCCACTTAACTTCGATAAAAGTCCCCCCTACACTTAATATAAACATTGTCCTCAATGTTTAGGCATGTGGAAGTAAACTCCCCTACACTGTGTGCAGGTTGTTTAAATCTTGCTAAGGAAGAGACAACTAAAGAGATTCCTATTTTAATATTGGAAAATATAAAATAGTGAATCGAAAAGAGTTTAGGATAGAACCGGGAAGAAGGGAACACGGAATCACGGGTCGTCAAGAATCATCAAGAGTGGATCATTGAAGCTCGAATCCATGATTAAGAAGAGAGGAGAGGAAAGCAAACCAACGGGTCTCCCCTACACATAGGATAAAGAAAGCTGAAAGATATAAACATGGGCTGCCTCCCAAGAAGCGCTTGATTTTTGATTACCGAGTCGTGAGCCTGACTCGACCTTGATCATCATAGGAAGAAGCATAAAACATATCCACCGGGATCAAAGACATAGTTTTCGTCCATCAAATAGCACAAGCTTAAGGCGAACAAGGCAAGCCAAAGAAGAGTAGGCAAGGTTCCTTTAAGCAGCGATGGAGCATGGTGGAAGCAAGGGTGGAGTGGTGCAAGCATGTCTTCAATATTTCCAAAGATTTTTCCTTTTATTTCATCAGGTGGATACTGAGATGGCTTAAGAATATCACTACCGGGGTCGAACACCTTTTCCTTTAAGGGAAAATAGCACTTAGGCTCAGCAGAATGGGAAGAAGATCCGCGAAGAAGCACAACCTCGTCCGCAGAAGGTGGACAAAGAGGTGTTAACTCATACGTGTTGCGGATATTGGTGTCGACCGGTTTCTTCTCCTTTGAAAGAATGTTCTTCAAATCTAAAGTAGGATCAAGACGATAATCTTCAAAATCATAAGGAGGATCATCACTCTCATGAGGGAAGTAAGTGTTGATAAATGCAGAGAAGTCTTCCTCAAATGAATAATCGTCCAAAGTAGGATCGAGTGATGGCAGAGGATCTTCATCATGTGAAGAATCGCTCGAAATAGTATCAGCCTCATCGAAATCATCATACGTGGGCAGATCGGGATACTCAGAAGTAAAGTCATCATAATCATCCTAATCTGAGCTAGACTCATCATCATAAGTATCAAAGACCGGTGGAGAATCATAAATGGACGAAAGTTCCAAATTGGACCGAGAATCATCCACATCATCATGAAAGAGTGGGTTATCTATGCAAGAGTCGAATAGCGGATTGTTGTAGATGGTAAAATCATCGAGCACATTAATCATATTCACTGATTCTCGGCCTCCAAAGGATTTGCTTGTAATCTTCCCCATTTTAAAAACTTGTGAATCATTCCCGACTCTTAAGATTAACTCACCTTCGGCAACATCAACTAGAGCTCGTACGGTTCTCAACAATGGCCGACCAAGTATTAAAGGAATACGAGGGTCCATTTCATAATCAACAACGACGAAGTCAACCGGGAAAGTAAATGTGCCAACTTTAATGAACACGTCTTCGGCTATACCAACGGGGTAAGCGAGAGTGCGATTTGCAAGTTCAAGAGTCATCTTTGTTGGAGTAAGGTCGGGTAATGATAGTGTTTTCAAAACACTCAAAGGCATAAGATTTATACTGGCCCCGAGATAAGCAAGGGCAGTAAATTCTTCAGTTTTGTTGAAAACGCAAGGCAACACAAAACGACCGGGATCTCCAAGCTTTTCCGGAAGTTCTTTGAGAATAACTGCAGAGCAGTTTTCATTTAAGCGTGTGTTGGCGAGTTCAGTCAGCTTCTCGTTCTTGTTAAGCAAGTCCCTAAATGCTTTGACAAATTTCGGCATGTGGACAAGTGCTTCAAGAAAGCTAATGTTGAAGTTCATTTGAGAGATCATCTTCACATAGCGTGACACTTCAGAGTCATCCTTGGTTAGCATTTTGGTCTTGCCTAAACGAGAGGGATAAGGGATATTAGGATTGGGTGGTGAAGGTGAAGGTGTAGCAGGTAAAGGTTAAGATGTTGAAGGGTCCTTCCTAGGTACATCGTCATGACGAGGCGGAGACGGTAATGGTGCACTAATACTAGGTGTAGGAGGAGTAGGGATAAATGGTGGTGGAGGAGGTGTAGATGATGGGGCTGGGATAGATGGATCGACAATGGTAATTCCACTACGAGTAGTAATAGCACTCACATTTGCTCGCGGATTGGTGACGATGTTTGAAGGTAGAGAACTCGAAGAAGAAGGTTGAGCGGCGGGCAAGAAACTAGCAAGCATATTCTTCAAATCATTTGTTTGATTGCTGAAGGAGGATTGAATATTATCTCGAAGCTCGGATCTAATCTCATTTCCTTGCTTTGTAATATCTCCTTTCAGATTGATAATTTGACTCTGTAGATTCTTGATTTGCTCACCTTGGGTTCTCATGATGGCTTCAACATCGGGGTTAATGGGTGGGGTTTGTTGAGCGGGTGGGTGATAAGGATTAGAAGCTCTTGGTGGGATTTGGTTGCTTCTATTGTAGTTGTTGGCGGGGTTTTGGTTTTGAGGAGAAAAACCGGGTGAAAGGTAATTGTTGGACCGGTAACTCAACAAATTTCTATCCCCTTGTGGTCGAGCTTGGTAATTTTTTGGTGAATAATTACCATAAGCTGCATACACATTTTCAGGATTTCCTTGTGTAGAGGGACAATCGGTGTATGATTGTGGACCGCCGCATGTTTCACAAGGATTAGCAACCGCTTTAACTTGTTGTTGTTGTTGGTTTGAAGGCGTGATACTTTTGCTCATTTCAGTCATCATGTGGGTGAGTTCGGTCATATCAGGGTTTGCTGAAGTGGAAGAGACATTGACTCTCGGATTGTTCCTTGAAGAAGCAAAGGAATCCCAGTTTTTGTGGTGAGTAGTCATGTTCTCAATTAACTCTCTACACTCCTCGGGTCTTCTTTTCATAAATGTGCCACCGGTGGCTGCATTAATCGTATCACGATCTCGAAAAGTCAATCCGTTGTAGAAAGTATCAATTAATGTGACTGGAAGCATGTTGTGGTTTGGACAACAATCAATCAAGACATTATATCTTTCCCAAGCATCAAAGAGAGATTCATCGGGTTCTTGCATGAAACCGCTGATTTGATTGCGAAGGCTTGTGACCATGGATGGTGGAAAGTAGCGCGACAAAAAGTGTTGAGTCATGTCATCCCAAGTATGAATAGAATTCTTCGGGAGATGATCAAACCATTTCTCGGCATGATGCGATAAAGTATGTGGGAAGAGTTGTAGGCGAAGAACATCCATTGTGGCACCAGGAAACTTCATGCATTGGGTGATTGTAATGAACTTGTCGAGGGGTTTGTTGGCATCATCATCAGGCATTCCTCTAAATGGATTAGTTTGCACTTGCTGAATCATGTGGTGCTTCAACGAAAACTCCGGAGCGTTGATTTACATCGGGGCAATCGGTCCTCCTCGTCCAAACATGGTAGGTTGACAAAGCTCCTCCATTGTCTGAAGATCGGGCTATGGAAGAACATTGTTGTTATTATTGAGGTGCGGTGGATTATTGTTGTAAACACCTGACATACTTAAATCTTCTCGAGTCTCGGGCTCTTGATAATTAGAAGATCTAGTACGCATACACCTACAAAGACAAAAGAAAACAATACCAAACACAAAGACAATATATATACCCAATAAAAATAAAATCTTTTTGGATTTTTGAAATTTTTAATTTTTATGTATTTTTATCAATTTTTAATTTTTATGATTTTTTTAATTTTTTATGCAAGAAAAATAACGCTCACAAGTGAACGGATCCCAAAAAAGCAACGCGTCTCTCACAGAAAACCGTTAATCTTTACGAAAAGAGCCGGCAACGCCGCCATTTTAATGAAGAGATTTTGCTAGGATCAATTGTTCGTTTTCTCGGTATCTTAACGAATTGATTTCCGGTTCAGAGTACGACTCTATTGTTTTTTGGTGAAACAAGTAGTTGTGTCGTTGTAGTATTAAAAATAAAATTGCAAAAATTTAAAGTAAATGTGCACTTAAAATAAATCTAAGTCTAATTTAAAGTAAAAGGCGAGTATTTAAATCGTGACGAGAAATTAAAAGGCACTAAAGTAAATGACGCAAACTTAAATCTATCTAAGGCAAACTTAAAACGCAACTAAAACTTAAAATTAAGGCAAGGCTAAAATAAATCTAAGGAAAAATGAACTTAAAGTGTGACTAAGGAAAAAGGCGGGAAAAATAAAGCTTGAAATTAAAAGTCAAAGACAAAAACTAAAAAGAACCTGAATACAGCTCATTCGGAACAATCCTTCGTCCGGAACAATCACTCATCCAGAATGTCACCTTCGTTCGGAATGATTCTTCTTCGCTCGGAATATTACCAAAATCCTTGATCCGGAACAAATTTTCTATTCTGAATATGTCACTTATCCATAACAATCCTTCGTTCGGAACTTTACTGATTCGGAACTCAATTGGATCGGAACTTCTAAACAAGGTTTGGTTCGAAAGTTGGTTCGGAACCTTAAATTGGTTCGGAAGTTTTTGATTCGGAACAAATTAGTTCGGAACTTTTGGTTCGGAACTTGCTGGTTCAGAATACTTCCGAATGAACAACTCTTTGGTTCGGAACCTTCCGATTCGAAACTTTGCTTGTTCGGAACTTTCCTGGTTCGGAAGTTCTGAATGTTCCGAATGAAGCACTTACTCTCTGGACCGGAACTCTCCCGAATGAACAAGATGTTGATCCGGAACTTCTTTGGTTCAGAATTTTTTTGTTCGGAACTTCTTGGTTCGGAAGAAATTCTGACTGAACATGTAGTTGGTTCGGAACACTTGGTGTTGATCCGGAACTCACCTGGGAAAAGATCAGTAACAGAAACAAACACCCCGAAGAACATGGAACACAGTATACACACGAATCTAATCAAACTTAAGCAAAATCAACCACAAAATCGAATCAAACTAATCACAAAGCATCTACTAAACATAAACAAACAATCCAAATCAACAAATCTAACAAGACTAACCAAAATAATCAAAACCCACTTTGATCAAAATAAGAACATGAACATGAACATAAACATAGAAATCAAAGATTAAGAAAGGTAGATAGGAGATTAACAAGATAAAGTAAAGATTGACAAGAATTAAATGGAAACTTACTTGAAATTAAAGGAATTTAAGGTGCAAGACAAAGTAATTAAATTTGACAAGTAATTAAATGACAAGGTAATTAAAGGTGGAAGAACTAATTGTCACTATTAGCCAACAAAATGAAAATGATTAAGAACTAATCTATATATAGGGGAGGATTAAGTAATGCTTAGGAAGCTTCCTCCCCTCCTTCATTTCTTCTTAATTGCATCATTAGGTCCTTCTCTTCTTAATCTTTTGTTAATTGTACCATTAGTCCTTAAGCCTTTTAATCTTCTAAAATCTTGGACTTTAATGACTTTTGGCTCGGGATTTCTTTGGACTCGTCATTTAATTCTTCAATAAATAAGACTTGAGTTCTTTGGCTTTTAGTAAACTTCCGTCTTTTGACTTTTTCTTCGATAAATCTTCAGAATTGGTCTTGGACTTCCGTTCTTTTTGCACTCTTGACTTCTTGACCTCGTCTTTCATCTTTTTCTTCAATAAAAGCCCGTAAATGCCCGTGTTTTCTCCACTTTTCACCTTTTCGTCCTAAATCACAACAAAAACACAAACCACGCATAATTCTGACATAAATGACATAAAATACACGTTTTGGCTCGTAATTATTGTAATTAAGTGGTAAAAAGGATGGGTGTTTACACACCTATCAACTCTTGCAAATTGATCATTGCAAAAATGAGTCCCGCGGTCACTGATTATAGCACGAGGAACACTGTATCGAGCAAACATCTGCTTCAAAAAGTTCACAACCACCCTCGCATCGTTCGTTGGGAGAGCCTTAGCTTCAACCCATTTAGAAACGTAGTCAACGGCTACGAGGATGTACTTGTTCCCTTTGGATGATGGAAATGGCCCCATAAAGTCGATGCCCCATACGTCAAAGATTTCACATTCTTGTATGAAATTTTGAGGCATCTCATCTTTATGTGTGATCTTGCCTTGGCGTTGGCAAGCATCACAATGCTTAACCATTTCGTGAGCGTCACGATAAATGGTGGGCCAATAAAATCCTAAGTCAAACACTTTCTTAGCGGTGTAGTTGGGACCAAAGTGACCACCAGTGGGTCCTTTATGGCAAGCATCAAGGATTTGCAAAGCTGCCGGTCCATCAACACATCGACGAATGATCAGATCAGCACATTGTTTGAATAGATAAGGGTCATCCCAGAAGTAAGTCTTCACATCTTTAAAGAACTTCTTCTTTTCTTGGGATGTTAACCCTTTGATGAGAAGACCACCCGCTAAGTAGTTTGCAATGTCCGCAAACCACGGGGTGTCATCAAGATTGGAGTGAATAGACATCAAGGTCTCAATGGGAAAAGAGTCATTGATCTCTTAGTTCGGATGATCCCCTTGATATGGATCCGCAAGTCTACTCAGATGATCCGCTGCTAGGTTTTCGGCTCCCTTTTTGTCACGAATTTCAATGTTGAATTCTTGAAGGAGCAAAACCCAACGAAGAAGTCTTGGCTTAGAATCTTGCTTAGTTAACAAGTACTTCAACGCGGAATGGTCGGTATACACGATGGTGGTGGAATGGACAAGATAGGGGCGAAATTTTTCAAAAGCATAGACAACAGCTAAAAGCTCTTTTTCGGTTGTCGTATAATGCAATTGAGCCCCCGTCATTGTCTTGCTAGCGTAATGGATTTGTTGGAAGTGTTTATTCACTCTTTGGCCCAAAACCGCTCCAATAGCAAAGTCGCTAGCATCGCACATCAACTCGAAAGGTAGCTCCCAATTAGGGATAACCAAGACCGGTGCCTTAGTTAGCTTATCCTTGAGAAGATTGAAGGCTTCAATACACTCTTTGGAAAAGATAAAAGGAGTATCTTTTTCCAAGAGGTGGGTCATCGGGCGAGCGATTTTAGAGAAATCCTGAATGAAACGACGATAGAAGCCCGCGTGACCCAGAAAACTTCTCACACCCTTCACGGTTGAAGGTGGAGGTAATTTGGCTATGACATCCACTTTAGCACGGTCCACTTCAAGACCGGCTTTAGAGATTTTGTGTCCTAGAACAATGCTTTCTTTTACCATAAAATGGCATTTTTCCCAATTTAGAACAAGGCGAGTGTCTTCGCACCGCTTAAGCATACGTTCTAAATTGGCAAGGCAGGAAGAGAATGAATCACCATAGACCGAGAAATCATGCATGAAGACTTCCATGGTTTCTTCAACCATGTCATGGAAGATAGCCATCATACACCTTTGGAATGTCCCAGGAGCATTGCACAAGCCGAAAGGCATTCTTTTGTAAGCAAATGTTCCATAAGGACAAGTGAATGTGGTTTTCTCTTGGTCATGGGGATCGATGGGTATTTGAAAATACCCGGAGAAACCGTCTAAGAAGCAGTAATAATCATTACCCGCTAGACGTTCAAGCATTTGGTCCATGAAAGGAAGGGGAAAGTGATCCTTTCTCGTAGCATCATTGAGTTTGCGATAGTCTATACAAACTCTCCACCCTGTAACGAGACGAGTAGGAATCAACTCGTTGTTTTTGTTGGGAACAATGGTGATGCCGCCTTTCTTAGGCACACAATGGACTGGACTAACCCACGGTGAATCCGAGATAGGATAGATCAAGCCCGCATCAAGAAGTTTGATAACCTCTTTTTTTGATAACGTCATGGATCTTAGGATTCACCCTTCGTTGGCTTTGAATAGTGGGTTTAAAGTCGTCCTCCATGAGAATTTTATGTTTGCAAAAGTGAGGATCAATTCCACGAATATCGGCAATCTTCCACGCAATCGCTTTCTTATGATTCTTCAACACGAAGATAGGTCGGGATTTTTCTTCTTCTTTCAGGTCCTTTGCGATGATGACCGGTAACTTCTTATTGTCTTCAAGGAAAACGTACTCGAGATAAGACGGTAGGTCCTTAAGCTCAATAGTAGGAGGATCCTCAATAGATGGTGTAACTAGCGATGGATCATCATTAGTCACCTCTTTAGGAGAAGGAGGAGAAAACGGGTCTTCATTGAGAAGTTTCTCAATTGTACGAATGTCTTCATCCCAATCGGTGGGAGAATCATCATACTTAAGATCGAGAGGACCCAAGATAGCTTCAAAATCATCCAAGTCACTTTCTCCAAAAGGAGTCAATGACGGAGCAATTGAGGCAACGGTCTCAACATTGGGTAGAGAAGAGAGTGTACTTTTGCAAGCATCATGAAGGTGTTCTTCACAAGCCTCATCGAGAACATCAATAGCATTAACACTCTCATATGAATAAGGTTGCTTAGAAATCTTACCCATGTTGAAGACAATTTTATCGTCACCAACTCTCATGATTATTTCGCCCACGACTACATCAATGAGAGTGCGAGCGGTCCTCAAGAAGGGACGTCCAACGATTAATGGAACACGGGGATCCATCTCGTAGTCAACGACAACAAAATCCGTCGGAAAGGTGAATTTGTCAACGCCAACGAAGACGTCTTCGTCTATCCCCACTGGATAAGCAACCGTACGGTTGGCTAATTCCAAAGTCATTTTGGTGGGGACTAGCTCGGGGAGAGATAATTGCTTCCAAACACTTAAAGGCATTAAGTTTATACTGGCACCTAGATCAGCTAGGGCCATGCAATTCTCTACTCCCGGGAAGTTGCAAGGAATCAAGAAGCGACCCGGATCACCAAGTTTGGTGGGCAATTTCCTTAAGAGAACCGCTGAGCAATTCTCATTAAGTTGGGTCTGAGAAATGTCAAGAAGCTTCTCCTTGTCACTTAGAAGATCTTTAAACATCTTCGCCTATTTAGGCATGTGAGCGAGAGCCTCAGCAAAGGAGATGTAAAAATTCAATTGTTTTAACATTTTGAGAAATTTTGAAACCTGAATATCATCCTTGCTCTTTTGCTTCTCTTTCCTCAACCTTGAAGGGTAAGGTATATCGGATGAAGAGGAAGGCTTTAGGGGAGTAGGATCACTCACAACCACGGGTGGTGGGGGAATGGGGGTAAAAGGCAAAGGAGGTGAGGAAAGTTGCTCTTTTTCCTTGTTCACAATCACGGGTGGAGGTGCAGGAAGCTCGGGTTCCGTATAACCTTTTCCACTACGAGTGGTGATTGCTTTCATCTCCCCTCTTGGATTCGCAACGGTGTTAATCGGAAGAGTACCCGAAGAAGAGGGTTGATTACCTTGGAAGAGCGAACCTAACATATCACGTAAATTATCTCCTTGGGTGCTGAAAGAGTCTCTCAAGTCGGCACAAATATCATTGCTTTGTTTCACCATGTCATTTCTTAGCTCGGCTCGAATATCGCTCCCTTGTTTCGCCATTTCTCCCTTCAAGTTGATGAATTGACTCTGAAGATTCGTCACCATCTCTCTATTAGTCCTCATGAACGTCTCGACGTCTTGATTCAATGCCATCGGTTGATTGAGAGGTGGAGCTTGGTAAGCTTGAGAATTTCCTTGAGGTGGGTATGGGATTCTTTGGGATTGATATTGATTGTTAGCACGAGGTTGGGATTAGTTATTTCGGGTATAGCTTTGTTGTTGGTTTTGGTTTGGAGGAGTAAAACCGGGTGGAGCAAGATAGTTGTTTTAACAATAACTTAGCAAGTTACGGTCTCCTTGAGGACGAGCTTGATAGCCTCCCGTGGGATAAGTACCGTATGCCGCGTTAACGTTTTCAGAAAAATTGCCTTGAGTAGAAGGACAATCATTGTAAGAATGAGGACCACCACTTGTGTCACAAGAAATAGAAACGACTTTAGCTTGTTGAGTTTGGTTAGAGGCCAAAATTTGCATACTTTTGCTAATTACAAGAAAAGCACGTTCCATGACGGACATGTCGGTGGTGGAAGAAGTAGATGAAACATTGACTCTCGGATTAGATCTTGAGGATGCGGATGAATCCCAATTCTTGTGGTGAGTAGTCATGTTTTCAATCAACTCTCTACACTCCTCCGGTCTCCTTTTCATAAAAGTACCACCGGCGGCGGCATTGATCGTGTCACGATCATGAAAAGTGAGACCATTGTAGAAAGTATCAATGAGAGTGACGGGGAGCATGTTATGGTTTGGACAACGGTCGATTAAATCATTGTATCGTTCCCAAGCATCAAAGAGCGATTCATCATTGTCTTGCATGAATCCACTAATTTGGTTACGAAGGCTTGTGACCATGGATGGTGGGAAGTAGCGCGACAAAAAGCGTTGAGTCATGTCGTCCCAAGTATGAATAGAATTCTTTGGGAGACGGTCAAACCATTTTTCGGCATGGTGAGAAAGCGAGTTGGGAAATAATTGAAGGCGAAGTTCATCCATAGAAACACCAGGTGATTTCAGGCTTTGGGTGATGGTAATGAATTTGTCGAGGTGTTTGTTGGCATCATCATCCAGAATTCCGCGAAATGGGTTAGTTTGCACTTGTTGGATCATGTGATGCTTCAACGAAAACTCCTGAGCCGTGATGTGCATCGGCGCAATCGGGCCTCCGCGTCCGTTCATGGTGGGTTGACACAATTCCTCCATTGTTCGTAAATCGGGTAGGGGGACATTGTTGTTGTTGTTATTGTTATTCAAATTGGGTAGAGGTGGGTTATTATTGTTGTTATGAACACCATCCATATCTAAATCTTCACGAGTCTCGGGCTCAGAATAATTTGAAGATCTAGTACGCATACACCTGCAGAAGAAAAATACATAGAGAGAATATCTATATAATCTTTTTGGTGCAAACCTTTGGAAAAGAATTGCTTTTTATGAGTTTTCAATGTTTTTGTATTTTTGAAGAATTTTATATTTTTTTTAGGGTTTTTGAAAATTTTTAAAGCAAGGAAAATAACGTTCAAAGAACGGATCCCAAAATTCAATGCGTCTCTCACTAGAAACCGTTAATCTTGACGAAAAGAGCCGGCAGCGACGCCATTTAATACACAGATTTTACCCCAAGTATGAAAAGTTATCGTCTGATCTCCTCGAATTGATTTCCAGTCTAAAGTGAGACTCAATTGTCTTTTGGTGAACAAGAGTATGTTTTTGTTTGGTTTTCTAATTTAAACTAAAAGCAAGAATGAAAATGTCGTTGAGCGAAATTAAAGCGTTTAAATATTAAACTAAAAGCTATTTAGAAAAACTTTGTGTAAAACTTAGAAACTTAAAAACATGTTCTATCGGAATATTGCAAATCATTTCTATCGGAATGCACCAAAGTTAATACCATCGGAAGATAATTAAAACAAGTCATCGGAATAATTCATGTGAACCATCGGAATATTAAGCTGAATACCCATCGGAATGTCAAACACAACTCTGTCGGAATGATGCTTATCAGAATGAGCTAGATCGCAATGTTTTAGATCGGAATAACCCGAATACCTTTGTCGCAAAGTGGTTCTGATCGGAATGTTGTAAAGTAAATTTGGGCAGAGTTTCGTCTTAACAAGGACCTTCGTCCTGTCAGAATATGCGATCGCAATGAGCGATCGCAATCCAGATCGGAATAAGGGAGAATGACCAAGTTATCGCAAAGTAGAACCCTTGATGGGTTATTGCGATAGAAACCAAGTAATCCGTCAGAATGTGTAGAATCCCCAAGATTGCGATGGAAGAAATACTTAATCCGAAATTGGTGGTAAGCTTAAAACTCAATAAGCACAATAAATAAGCTATTTTATCCGAAACTTAAACAACTCAAAAAGCTTAAATTTGACAACTTCTTAAACATAAAAGATCATAAAGTTTATGAAAGGAACTTTAAAGTGACTAAAACCTTTGAGAAATCCGAAAATCAATAAGCCAAAACTTGAAATAAGCCAATAAGCATAGAGAGCTTATAGCTTATACGTGTAAGAGCTTATGTGTAAACAAAGATGATTAATTCTTTAATCACGAAATCATCAAATCATACGAATGAAGTATGAAATTCGGATCAAAGATAAAGTAAACCAAGAAATGTAGAAGGAGATTAAAGAACACAAAGCTTAAACTTAAACTTTTGATTAAAGAAACTCAAATACAAAGATTAATGAAAGCTTAAACGAAAGGAAAGATGAAAAACTTAGTGAGAGAAAGTTTAGAACTTTCTCTCTCTAAAAACTAGAAAGAAAACTTAAAAATAAAACTAGCTAACCCCCCTCCTAATGTGATTAGATGGGTATTTATAGGGAAATGGGAAGTGCATGTGTGGTGCTTCCTTCTTTCTTTTCTTCCCGACTCGATTTAATTCTTTGTCTTTCTCGATGTCGTCTCGGGATTCGAACTTGTCTTAATAATTTTCTTCTTTAATTTAGACTTAAGTTCTTCGACTTCATTAAACTTCCGTCTTTAGACTTTTTCTTCGATAAATCTTCAGAATAGGTCTTGGACATCTGTTCTTTAAGCACTCTTGATCTTTTGACTTCGTCTTTTCTCGTTTTCTTCGATAAAAGCCCGTGAAAGCCCGTGTTTTCTTCCTTTTTCATCTTTTGGTCCTAAAACACAATAAAAACACAAACCACGCATAATTCTGACTTTTACGACATAAAATACACGTTTTGGTCTTGTTATTATTGGAAATAAGTGGTAAAAGGATAAGTGTTTTCACACTTATTAGAGTCACTCACTTATTCCATGAACAACGCAACATGACAGAATATTGCGTGGAGTACCTAGGAATGATGGACTCCGCACGAGGCTTTACACGCGAGCTCCAAGAAGAAATACGAGAAAGAGGCTTGAAAGTTCGAGACCTATTTCTCTTTGGAATTCCTGGACTAGGCGCACAAGGTAGACGCTTAAATCCAGGAATGGGAATATCATCTTCATGGGCGTTAAGGGTTAGGCTGCCTTCGAGCACTCCTTCGCCCTCGACGTCCTCTGTTTCCTTCGAGGATGACTCTATTGCACAAGGCACACTCCGAATGGGGGTTGCGTTTAGGACGACAGTTCCCTCCGCGCTCGTACGTGTTTCCAGAGAATGAGGTTCGAGGGCCATGATGCGCCTACCAATACCCCACCTGTTGGAAATACGTTTTTACGTATTTAGGAAGATCCGGTCACTCCGACAATATATTAAGTAGTAGCTCGTAGTCTAGATATCTTTATATATATCAAACAAGGAAAAGCCCGGTCCATGCTTGTATGGCCGGCCTAATTATAAGTCCAAGCCCATCTTATGGGCTTGGTATATAAACCCTCTCCTTAGATGGAGAGGATGTGGTTTTCTCATACATTACACATAGTAAAAGTGTGTTTTCTTATTTTCTCTCTCAAGTGTGTGTGTGAATTCTACCAAGCTTCTATCTCTTTCTCTCTCTAAACATAAGCTAGATTTAAAATATCCTACAAATGGTATCAAAGAGCCATGCGATGATTGCTTGGTTTATGTGTTTGTGTTCTTGATTCATACACCTTTGTTTGATCCAAAATCATACGTTCCAATTTTTTTTTTGTGTTTTTATGGTTTAATCTTGATATACTTCATCTACTTACTTGTTTTAAGGATTTGGTATTGTTATTTTGATTAAAAACACAAAATTTTTGGGTGTTTGATTCATTTTTAGGCTTAGAATCTCGAATTTGTTGTGTTTTGTACTGTCCGAGAAAAGTGGTAACGATAGTACGATCTGTGTATTGTGATCGCATAAACCTGGGGTTTCTACTTGCGATCCAATAGCACGATCACAGCCACGATCACTCACTGCGATCACAGGCCACGATCACTCACTGCAATCACAGGCCACGATCACTAGTGCGATCCGAGTACGATCGTTGGGTACGATCAGTAGTACGATCCGAGTACGATCGTTGGGTACGATCACTAGTGCGATCCGAGTATGATCGTTGGGTACGATCACTAGTACGATCGTTGGGTACGATCATTAGTACGATCCGAGTACGATCGTTGGGTACGATCACTAGTGCGATCCGAGTACGATCGTTGGGTACGATCACTAGTACGATCCGAGTACGATCACTTGTCACGATCAAGGAGTGCGATCACTCGTCACGATCAAGGAGTGCGATCACTTGTCACAATCTGAGTACAATCCCCACTGCGATCAAGTGTTGCGATCAAACATTTTTCAAAAACGTGTTTTTGGAATTTTTGTAATTTTGACTTGGATTTTTTGGTTTATCGAGGACATAATTTAGGGGATTTAAACATTATTTCTCGGATTTAACACACAACAACAAATACATTTACTTTCTCTCATTGTTCGATCAACATTTGTAAATCTTAAATTATCGAAATGGAGTACACATCTCTTACGGAATAAGTCCATCCTCTCGGGTACGGATAATCGTCCACCAATGTTGGAGAAGTCTATGTACGAGGATTGGACTTCCCGAATCGAAATTTACATGTTGAACAAAGAGAATGGACATCTCATTTGGGCATCGGTGCTCAATGGACCATTAGATTATGGTACAGTAACGGAAGGTACAGTTACTCGTCCTCGCACAACGAGTGAATTGACTGGAGATATGAAGATTCAAGACAAATGTGATAAGTATGCTACAAACATCATTCTACAAGCCCTTCCTCAAGATGTCTACAAACTCGTCAACAAACATAAAGTTGCCAAAGAGTTATGGGATAGAATTCGTGTTCTAATGCAAGGCACCTCGTTAACTAAACAAGAACGAGAGTGTAAGCTTTATGATACTTTTGATAAGTTTGCCTATGTCCCAGGGGAGACTCTCAATGACTACTATTTGAGATTTACCCTATTGTTGAATGAGCTCAATATCTATGGCATGGCAATTCCTACGTTTCAATTAAACACCAAGTATTTAAACACCCTTCTATCAGAATGGCGGAAGTACGTGACAGATGTTAAATTGGCTAAGGACTTTCATAACACCAATGTAGATCAACTTCAAGCTTTTCTTCAACAACACGAATGCCATGTGATCGAGGCTCGATTATCTACACCTCAAATTGATGATCCACTTGCCATGTATGCTTCTCAACAAAACATGGCTTATACTTATCAACAACCATCATACTTGCAGCATCCACCACCACACACCTATCAGCAACCACATCAACCATCTTATCAACCACTAATGATGCCACAACAAGCATTTCAACGAAGTGTTCATCAACAATCTTTTCCACAGTAAACACCACATCAGACATCACCATCACAAGCCAACACTTCTCCAATGGGCTATACTCCTCAGCAAGGATATTTTCCAATTGAAGCACAACCAGCACAAGCCTTCTACTCCAATGAACTTCCACCAATCCAAGCACCAGTCTTTACTCCAAATGATACGCCAGCTGATGTTCTAAACCATCTCACTGCCTACTTGTCAAAACTTGTTACAACTAGAGGATTTCCACCAACAAACAATCAACTCCACACCTCTTCAAATCCTCGACAACAAGCCACTGTTCAAGATGGTCAAGTGACGGTGCAACCTATTCAGGGAAGGAAAACTTCATATGGACCTCCTACAAGGACTGTAAATGCTCAAGCTGTGAATTCTCAAGCTAATGGAAATGGAAGCCCTATTGGTCCTCAAAAGGTTGTGACTTGCTACAATTGTCGAGGACAAGGTCATATGGCTAGGGAATGCACTCAGCCAAAAAGAAGAAGGGATGCAACATGGTTTCGTTAGAAGATGTATTTGGTTGATGCTCAGTCTAAGGGAAAGATTTTAGATTCAGAAGAGTTAGCATTTCTTGCAGACCCAGCAGCAACAGATAATGAAGGCATTGCAATCGTTTCTACTTCTAATGCAGCATATCAAGCGGACGATCTTGATGCATATGATTCGGATTATGATGACGTTCACTTAGCCTCAGCTGCTCTCGTTGCTAATCTTTCTTACCACAGTTCTGATGTCGCCAGTGAGGTACCCACCACAACTAATCTTGGTAATGATGATAACCCACATCAAGTTGGGCATGAAAATGACAACCTCGAACAACATTCGGGAACTAGTAACTCAAATGATGTGGTACCCAATCCTACACATTTGAGTGAACCTCAACCAAATGCTAAGAAGGGTATGGAATCTTATGCTCAACATGATTTGGTCATGGTGCCTAAACATATTATTGATAAATGCATATGGCTCTCAGACAATCCGTAGATACGAATTCCACCCTAACAGCTGAACTTGCGTTGCATAAAGAAAAAGGTCAGAGCTTTTGAAATGGTCCTTCAAGCAGAGAAAATAACGTGTTCTGAATTTGACCAATTTCGTTTTGAAAAGATTGAACACTTAAAAGAAATAGAATCATTAAAAGCTAATCTATCCAATGAACTAAAAGAAAAAGAGTCGGTTGTCAATGATTTTCAGAAACTTAAATTGGATTTCGAAACTCTCGAGTCTAAAAAGTTTGAATCAGAAATTAATGCTACCAAACTTCTTAAGTTCAAGGAACAACAGTTTTTAAAACAATACGCTTCCACAGAAAAAGTTCATCTTTTAACTAAATCGTTTAAAGAACTCGAACTTAAGCGTCTTCAAGATTTACCACCTAATCCCGGTTATGCAAAACAAGCTCAGGAATATATTCCTTGTCTTTATGATGTGACCCTAATTGGCAAATCGAAAGAAGCACCTTATGTTCGTAGTACTGAGGAGACACAATCACTTGCGGAAGAAACTCATTCTAAAATGCTTTCAAAATTTCATAAGATTGATTATGATAAGCATAATAAAGATCAATTTGATAAAAAGACTCGTATTCGATTACAGAAGGAATTATCTCAATTAACAGCTTTTGTGCCCCAAAGTTTATCAACAGAAAACCTTCCTAGTACGTCTCCTACACTTGTCAAAAAGGATTTAACTAAGTTAATTCCACCGGTAAGTAAGGCATCCGATAGTTTAAATGCGGTGCACCAACACTTAGCCGATTTTGACAAGGTCATTATGGAACGTTCGACGGCTTCGGCCATAACGGAAGGTGAATGGAATTTTCAGCACACTAGAGCTGTATTTCGAGACGAAATTGTTCCATTTGTAAACAATATTAAAGCTTGTCTTCGCAATGTTGATCAAGAATTGATTTTGGAAAGAGAAGAAGTTAGACGCGTTTTCGATGAAATGGATGATGCATATGAAAACGGTTTAATTGAAATTGAACGAATTTCACGTCAAAATGATCAGCTTCTGAAGCAAGTGATGTCTCATGATATTGTCTCCGTCTGTGTGAATAAAAGTGTTGATAATGATTCTATTATGCATAATGTTGAATCTGTGGATAATGTGGTAGATAGTACTTGTCACAAATCTGACGCTGAATTTATAAAGCTTCAAGATTCGTATTCTTCGCTTTCAAAACGTTTTGACGAGATTCAAACACATTGTATTTCTCTTGAATGAAAACAACAATTTATTCAAGAAATCTTTGAAACGTCATTCGAAGGTGTTAATATCGATGATGCAAATTTTCAAAAGAATTTCGATTTAATTTACAATCAAAACAGCGCCAGCCAAGTGACAAGGTTGCTAAATCATAGCCGATAGACATAGAGAAATCTAAGGAGCTTACCTGTGTGAACGTACTTGAGGCCGCTGAGAATTTTAAACTTGATCTAGATAATCGAGTTTCCAAGATTTTGTCTAAAGTTGATAACTTAAAATAGAAAAATACACAACTCTTCGATTCAGTAAAGCCCGTATGTGCTAATACCACTGCACAGAATCAATCATTGATTAAACAATTGAATCGAAAGTCGGTGGAAATATCTGATTTGAGGGAACAAATTTGTGACAAAAATCTGGCTTTGACTGAGTTATAGGAAACACTTCGTACCCTAAAAGGTAAGAATGTTGTGGATAACGCAGCCACTGTCTCAGCATCGTCCTCTAGTGCAACCAAAAGGAACCTTATCACCGTCACACCACTTAACAAGGGCCCTAGGACTAAACCATCTCAAACATTGGTCACTAAAGATAAGGCAAAATCAAAACCAGCTTCTAATATTCCCGTGTTGCCTTCTATAGGAGTAAGCACCACTACTAAGGCTCAAAGATCTAAGCTTAAAAGAAACAAGAAGAATGATAGGATCTTTCCCCCATCTAGTAGTCAAGTGAAGAAGAAAGTAGAAGCCTATCCTAGGAATGTTATTTTTTGTTTTAAATAAAAAGAATCATGTAGCTAAACCTAAAGGCTCTGCGGTTGTGCAGCGTTCTAAGCCTACTGTAAATTCTAATTTGAAATGTTGGAATTGCAATGAATTTATGTTTTCTAGTCGTCATGATTCTTGCCTTATTGACCATGTGAATGAGATGAATGCCTGGAAAATGGATTAGAATGGAAACCGATTGGGAAAGTGTTAACCCAAGTTGGTTGGATGTGGCGCCCCACTGGTAGAACTTTCACTATAGTAGGACATATGTGCCCTTTAACTACGATCACTCCCACTAAAGCGAAGAAATCGTGCCCTTTAACTAGGAGTACCAAGGCTACCAAAATACAAGCGTGTCCTTTAACTAGGAACACCGACACTACTGTAGGAACAAAGTGCCCTTTAAATAGGTCTACTCCCACTGTAGTGCCTGCTAATACTCCAAAACCTCAACAAATTGGAACAATAAAACATGTTCGTGGTAAAACTAACAATAGAAAACGCAGGAAATCGAAGGGCAACACAAATGTTAGCAATTTTGATAATATTATATCTGTATCTGCTAACACTCAGGAACCATTATTTTCCACTGCATTGTCTACTGTTGTTGTTGAAAACAAGTGGTCCAAATTGTTCTATGGTATTTGGACTCTGGTTGCTCTAAACATATGACCGGAGATCGCTCTCAGTTCAGAAATTTCGTCAGCAATTTTTTGGTACGGTTCGATTTGGAAATGATCATATGCAAAGATAATGGGTTACAGTGAATATCATATTGGGAATGTTATAATTTCAAGAGTGTATTATGTGGAATGTCTCAGTCACAACTTATTTTCTGTGGGACAATTTTGTGATGCAAACCTAGAAGTTGCTTTTCGAGAGCATACCTGCTTCATTCGTAATTTGGAAGGGGTTGATTTATTGAAAGGTACTAGAGGGAATAATTTGTACACTTTGTCTCTACAAGACATAATGGCCGCTTCTCCTGTATGTCTTCTCTCCAAAGCATCGAAGACTAAGTCATGGTTATGGCATCGACGGTTATCTCATCTTAACTTTGACGTTATTAATCACTTGGCGAAAAACGAACTTGTTCGTGGTCTTCCTAAACTTACATTTCACAAGGATCATTTGTGTTCCGCGTGTACAATTGGGAAAAGCACTAAGAAATCATACAAACCCAAGACTGAAGACACCAACCAAGAGAAACTTTATCTGCTGCATATGAATCTTTGTGGGCCAATGCGTGTTGAAAGTCTTAGTGGTAAAAAGTACATCCTCGTCATTGTCGATGATTACTCTCGGTTTACATGGGTGAAATTTCTTACAACAAAAAAAGAGGCACCTAAATTCATCATCGGATTTCTCAAGATGATTCAAGTGCGTCTCAACACTACTGTCCGACGCATTCGTACAGATAATGGAACTGAATTTGTGAATCAAATTTTGCGTGATTATTATGAAGAAGTTGGTATTTCTCATGAAACACCTGTTGCTCGCACTCCACAACAAAACGGTGTCGTTGAAAGGCGAAATCGCACACTGATGGAAGCTGCTCGAACGATGTTAATTTACGCAAAGGCTCCATTATTTTTATGGGCAGAAGTAGTATCTACAGCAGTGTACACCAAAAACCGGTCACTAATTCGTAAACGCCATGGTTAAACACCTTATGAGCTTCTCCATGGAAAAGTACAAGATTTATCATATCTTCATGTATTTGGTTCTCTTTGCTATCCAAATAATGATGGTGACAATTTGGGAAAACTTCAACCAAAGACTGATATTGGTATTATCATTGGTTACGCACCCACAAAGAAGGCATACCGAATCTACAACCATAACTCTCGCAAGATCCTCGAAACTATGAATGTAGATTTTGATGAGCTGACAGCAATGGCTTTTGAGCAGAGCAACTCTGAACCCGCACTTCATGAAATGGGACCCAGTAACATTAGTTCTGGTCTTGTCCCAAACAACCCTACTTCATCATCATTTACACCACCTTCTAGGAATGAATGGGATACGTTGTTTCAACCGTCATTTGATGAATTCTTTACTCCTCCAAGTATTGTTGCTCCAGAACCCGAGGTAATAGCTCCGGTAACCGAAGTTGTCACTCCAGCAATCGAAGCACAATCAGACACATCTGCACCTACAATTGGTCAAGATATACCTTCAACGAGTAATTCTCAACCAACACATGTTTCAACTACCCATGTCATGCCTATTGATGATGAAGAGGATGATGATGATCATGATTTGGAATTCGCTCAAATGCGTGAACTTCCATTCTTTGGTGTACCAATTCACGGCCATAATCAAGCCGGGTCGTCCACCTCATAGGAAGCTCCTACTACGGTTTACTCCAATCCACGGATTCGTGAACATGACAGCAAGTGGACAAAGGATCATCCTATAGATTCTATTATTGGTGACCCTAATCGTCCGGTATCCATACGAATTCAGTTACAAGAAAATGCAATGGTTTGTCATTTTGATGCTTTTCTCACTGAAGTTGAACCTAAGACATGGCAAGAAGCTTTTACTCAATCCTGTTGGATAGAAGCTATGCAAGAAGAACTTAATGAATTTATACGTCTTGAAGTATGGGACCTTGTCCCATGCCCGGATCAAGTGCAGTTACTCACTTTGAAATGGGTTTACAAGGTGAAACTCGACGAGTTAGGCGGAGTATTGAAGAACAAAGCTCGACTAGTAGCTCGGGGATACAAGCAATTATTAGGCATCGACTTTATGGAATCCTTTGCACTTGTTGCCCGTTTGGAAGCTATTAGAATATTCCTTGCATATGCAGCTGATACATGCGTTTTCATTGGGTTCGGATTAAGTTCTCGGTATCTCCTCGAATTGATCACGGCTCTAAGTGGGATGATTTATTCTTGGTTAATCAAAAGGTTTAGGTTTGTTTATCTAACTTAAACTAATAGCAATTAAATGTAATTGGCGTTGAGTAAATTAAAGTTTTGGAAGATTAAACTAAATTGACGAGTTAAAAGTAAAAGTTTGGAAAAGTAAATAAAAGATTAGACAAATACTTTGAAAACTTAATTGAACTAATACTTAAAAACTTGTTTTATCGGAATATTTAAGATTATTTCTATCAGAATGCATCAAAGACATAAACATCGGAATATAACTACAACAACCATCGGAATGCCAAAGTGGAGTCCATCAGAATGTTCATGTTTGTTACCATCGGAATAATTAAGATCAAGCTATCAGAATATGGTCTATGGATCTAGATCGGAAAGTCTGATCGGAATATCGTAAACACTTCTGTCGCAATGACTTACTATCAGAATGTGGTAAATAAAAATCGGTTAGAGTTTCGACTTAAAAAAAGGACCTTAAATCCCGTCGGAATGTGCGATCGCAATATGCGATCGCAATCCCAGATCGGAATAAGGGGTAAGAAACAACCTATCGCAAAGTAAAACCCCACTTGGGTTATTGCGATACTGAGCAGGAACCCGTCGGAATGAGTAAAAACCCTTGTATTGCGATGGCAGCTCAAATCAATCCGAAAATGGTGAAAGCTTTAAAACATCAATAAGCACAATCAATAAGCTATTTTACTGGAACTTAAACACTTCAAAAAGATTAAATTTAAGAACTTTTGAAAACGTAAAATCATAAACTTTATCAATGAAACTTTAGAATGAGTAAAACTTATATGAAATCCGAAAACCAATAAGCTTAAACAAGCAATAAGCCAATAAGCATAGAAGGCCTATAGCTTATACGTGTGAGAGCTTAAAAAGAAACAAGAAAGATCAAACTTTGATCACGAACTCATCCACAATTCCAAACCGTATGGAATCAAACAATCGGATCAAGGATTTAGGTAAACTAAGAAAAGTAGAAGAAGATTAAAGAAGTTAAAAGCTTAACTTGAATAATATTGATGAAATCCAAAGTACAAAGATCAAAGAAAGCTTAAATTTAAAAGATGAAAACAAAGAAAAAGTTTAGTGAGAGAAAGTTTGGAACTTTCTCTCTCTAAAACTAGAGAAATGAAAAACTAAAACTAAGACTAAAGACTAAGTGTGTAATTTTTGTGAAGTAAGGTCCTATATATAGGCGTGTGGTATGGGCTTGTAAATGGGCTTTGGTATCGGGCTTCTTTTCTTCTTTCTTCTTTAGTCTTCACGCTTCTTTAAATAAACGTTTCCGACTTTGGATTTTTAGAAGTGTCGGTGAATAATTCCAACTCGTCTTATAATCTTTTGTTTAATAGACTCGAGTTCTTCGACATATATGAATCTTCCATCTTTGGCTCTATTCTTCGATAAATCTTTAACTAGGCACAATGACTTCAAATCTTTTGCATCTCTTGGACAATAGACTTCGTCTTGAGTCTTTTTCCTCGATAAAACCCGTGCAATCCCATGCTTTCTTCAATATTCATCCGGTTGACTCTGAAAACACAATAAACCACGCATAATTCCAAACAAATGATATTAAATGCGTGTTTTGGTCTCGTTTTAGCCAGAATTAAGTGGTAAAAGGAAGGGTGTTTTCACACCTATCAAATCCCCTACACTTAACCATTGCCATGCCCTCATGCAATGCTTAGTGATAAAGCAAATTTACATTTTTCTTATAATCAATCAACCTTGGCCTTATTAAAATACTATTAAACAAAAATTAAAGTACTAAGAGAAATTAAAACTTTAAAGTAAACAAAAGGATAGAAAATAGCTATGTGGAAATAACTTGCAAAGGGATCTAAGACTTACATTAGGGCTTCGGTGCTGCGACGATCCATCACCCTCAAGTTTCACGTTCCCCAAACTAAGCTTAAAAACGAGATCATTGTTATTATAAGTTAGCATATCAAACACTTACACACATGGCTTAATTAAATGCTTAAACTCCCTTATTCCTAGGTGTATCTCTTATATTTTATTTTTGTCTTAGAATGATCATGAAGATGCATTTTTGGACTTATTTCGATAGTTATTTAGGCTGAAAGCAAAGTAGGACGATTTGATCAATAGTTAGCTAAAGGACAAAATCTCTTAAAACTGCTTCTCGGGATATCAAAAAGTTCATATCTTGGCATAACTTGGTTCGCGATTTGAGACCTTTCTCGGGCCGATATTTGGCATGTACTTCATACTTCATATATTGAGAGACGTTCTTGAGATAATGGTCTTCTCTTCGTAATGGAGTTTCTTCACATGGAGACTTTTGAGGGGTACTCCAACATTGTTGACCACGACTTCATGATTATTTCTTCAATCTCTAATTGGGATTTTGAGATACGACGATCCGCCTCCTTTTCGGACTTGGGTCTATTTATCCTCATACCTTGTTAGGGTCTTTTTGGATAGACTTCTCCATGATCTTTATGGGAGTTGATTGCTTTTCGTCGTGAGTCTTGATCCTTCATATTGATTTTGGGAATAATGCTTTTCACATCACTTTGGATCTTCAGCAATAAAATTGAATCCTCATGCCTTGTTAGGGCCTTTTCGGACTGGCCAATCTTCGCGCCCCGCTTCATAAGTTATGCCTTGGCTATGAACTCTTATCATTACCAAGCAACTTTTAAACGATCTTAGGCTAGAAGGTAAGTAACTTTTCAAATCGTACGACCTTACTTATTGCAGATAAATTATTAGCAAGTGATGGGAGAATAGGCAAATAATTACACCAAGTGAGCTTGTGCAAGAATACCGACTTATAATTGACTCTATCATTTCTCGTTCTCCACAATTTAAAATCTCAAGTAATGAGACTCGTGGATGCTTAGCCTAATAAACCAATTAAGGTCTACACGGTTAAGGTTACTGGCTAGAATAAACTTAGATAAGTCTATTCGGGTTGAGTCAAAATAATCGCAACGGGCCTAATATGTCAAAGACTTCTAAACTAGCTACACCACTTTATTAATATTTTTGACTTTATTGCGGGATATATACATACGAAAGCAACGATAAAAATTTAAAAATTACGACTAAATGGCCAAAGTTAATTAAAAATTTGAAAAATGTTGAAAAAGATGATTTTCCGGTTAAATGAAGGCATTTTAATGGAAAAGTCAACTTAATTCTTCGATAGAAGTCCCCCCTACACTTAAGATAAACATTGTCCTCAATGTTTAAGCATGTGGGAAAAGTCTCCCCTACACTTATGACATTGTGCACGTTGGTTAACTCAAGTTAAGGAAGAGACGACTAAAGTGATCAATTTCAAATGTGAGTATGAAGAAAATTGAATCACGATAGTTGAGAGATAGAACCGGATTTCGGATAACACGGAAGCACGGTTCTTCAGAGATTCCAAGAGTGCACTTATCCCTGTAATCACATCACCACACAAATACAAACACCTATACAGGTCCCCCTACACTTAGGAGGTAAAAACATAAAAGGATAGATACTCGGGCTGCCTCCCAAGGAGCGCTTGTTTTTGATAACCGAGTCACGAGCCTGACTCGACCCAAAATTAGTTCATGGGGAACGTGGTGAGGGATGGAATCATCTCCTGAGAGATGTCCTCACCAAAGTACAGCTTCAGACGCTGGCCATTCACTTTGAAATTGGGCCCATTTGGCTGAGAAAGCTCAATGGTCCCATATGGAAACACTTTGGCGACGGTGAATGGACCAGACCAGCGGCTCTTCAACTTGCCAGAGAAGATCTTCAACCGAGAGTTAAAAAGTAAGACTTGATCACCAACGTGGAACTCTTGGTTCTTGATTTTTGCGTCATGAAGGATCTTCGTCTTCTCTTTGTAGATCAGCGAGTTCTCATAAGCTTCATTCATTTGTTCGTTGAGCTTGTTGAGTTGAATCTTGCGATGATCATCGACTTTGTTGATGTCGAGGTTAGCCCACTTCAAGGCCCAGTGCGCCTTATGTTCCAGCTCGATGGGAAGGTGGCATGCTTTCCCGTACACAAGGCGATAAGGTGTACAACCGATCGGGGTCTTATAAGCAGTACGGAAAGCCCACAGAGCATATCTCGGCTTGCCCATTGGTTTGGGGATGATAGGCGGTGGAAAGACGGTGATTGACACCATACTTAGCCATGACTCTTGCAAATTGATCGTTGCAAAAATGAGTCCCGCGGTCACTGATAATAGCACGAGGAACGCCGAATCTAGCGAACAGCGATTTCAAAAAGTTACAAACCACCCTTGCATCATTAGTAGGTAAAGCTTTGGCTTCAACCCACTTTGAAACGTAGTCAACGGCTACAAGGATGTATTTGTTTCCTTTAGATGAAGGGAATGGCCCCATAAATTCGATACCTCAAACAACAAAGATTTCACATTCTTGTATGAAATTTTGAGGCATCTCATCTTTATGAGTGATCTTGCCTTGTTTTTGGCAGGCATCACAACGTTTAACCATCTCGTGAGCATCATGATAAATGATGGGCCAATAAAATCCCGAGTCAAACACTTTTTTGGCGGTGTAGTTGGGACCAAAGTGACCACCGGTGGGTCCTTTGTGGAAAGCGTCAAGAATTTCTAAAGCTGCCGGTCCATCAACACATCGGCGAATGATCAAATCAGCACATTGTTTGAATAGATACGGGTCATCCCAAAAGTAAGTCTTAATGTCTTTGAAGAACTTTTTCTTTTGCTGGGATGTTAACCCGTCAACGAGAATTCCACCCGCTAAGTAGTTTGCAATGTCCGCAAACCACGGGGTTTCATCAGAATTCGAGTTGATAGACATTAAGGTCTCCAGGGGAAAAGAGTCATTGATCTCTTTGTTCGGATGATCCCCTTGGTAAGGATCCTCAAGTCTACTGAGATGATCCGCGGCTAGGTTTTCAGCTCCTTTTTTATCGCGAATTTCGATTTTAAATTCTTGGAGAAGCAAAACCCAGCGGAGAAGCCTTGGTTTGTAATCTTGTTTAGTTAACAAGTACTTCAACTCGGAATGATCGGTGTAAACGATTGTGGTGGAAAGGACAAGATAGGGGCGGAACTTTTCAAAAGCATAGACAACAGCTAAAAGCTCTTTTTCGGTTGTCGTGTAATGCAATTGGGCCCCCGTCATTGTCTTGCTAGCGTAATGGATTGGTTGGAAGTGTTTATTCACTCTTTGGCCCAGAACCGCACCAATAGCAAAGTCACTAGCATCGCACATCAACTCAAAGGGAAGCTCCCATTTAGGGGTAACCAAGACGGGTGCCTTAGTTAGCTTATCCTTAAGCGAGTTGAAGGCTTCAAGACACTCTTTGGAAAAGATAAAAGGAGTATCTTTTTCCAAGAGGTGGGTCATCGGGCGAGCGATTTGAGAAAAATCTTTGATGAGTCGACGGTAGAAGCCCGCATGACCCAGAAAACTTCTCACACCCTTCACTGTTGAAGGTGGAGGCAACTTAGCGATAACATCGACTTTAGCACGGTCTACTTCGAGACCGGCTTTGGAAATTTTGTGTCCTAGCACGATGCCCTCTTTTACCATGAAATGGCATTTTTCCCAATTAAGAACAAGGCGAGTGTCTTCACACCGCTTCAGCATACGTTCTAAATTGGCAAGGCAAGCAGAGAACATAAACCGAGAAATCATCCATGAATACTTCCATAGTTTCTTCCACCATGTCATGGAAGATAGCCATCATACACCTTTGGAACGTCCTAGGAGCATTACATAAACCAAAAGGCATGCGTTTGTAAGCAAATGTTCCATAGGGACAAGTGAATGTGGTCTTTTCTTGGTCCTTGGGATCGATGGGAATTTGAAAATACCCGGAGAAACCGTCTAAGAAGCAGTAATAGTCATTACCCGCAAGACGCTCGAGCATTTGATCCATGAAAGGAAGAGGAAAGTGGTCTTTTCTCGTGGCATCATTGAGCTTGCGATAATCAATACAAACTCTCCACCCAGTAACGAGACGAGTGGGAATCAACTCGTTGTGTTCATTGGAAACAACGGTTATTCCGCCCTTCTTGGGCACACAATGGACGGGACTTACCCACGGCGAATCCGAAATAGGGTAGATCAAGCCGGCATCTAGAAGTTTGATAACCTCTTGTTTGATGACGTCATGAATACGAGGATTAACCCTTCTTTGGCTTTGGATTGCGGGTTTGAAGTCATCTTCCATGAGAATCTTGTGAGTACAAAAGTTCGGATCAATTCCGCGGATATCGGAAATTTTCCAAGCAATTGCCTTCTTATGATCTTTAAGCACGACGATGAGGCGAGATTTTTCTTCTTCTTTCAAGTCCTTCGCGATGATGACAGGCGACTTCTTGTTTTCTTCAAGGAACACGTACTCGTTATGGGGCGGCAACTCCTTAAGTTCTAAATCCAGAAGATTTTCGATGGGAGGCGTTTTCAAAGTCGGAGCATCGATAGCAATAACCGTGGGAGATGGTGGAGAAAGATTGTCTTTTGTGAGAAGGTTTTCAAAGAAATGCATGTCTTCATCCCAATCGGTGGGAGAATCGTCATTTGCTAAGTTCACATCTCCCATGGTGGCTTCAAGATCTTTCCAAAAGAAATCACTTTCTCCAAATAGAGACAGTGCTGAATCAATAGAGGAAACGGTTTCAACATTGGGAAGAGAGGTAGGAATACTCTTGCAAGCATCTTTGAAGTGTTCTTCACAAGCCTCATCAAGAACGTCAATACAATTAACACTCTCGTATGAATAAGGTTGTTTGGACAACTTTCCCATATTGAAGACGATTTTATCGTCACCCACTCTCATGATAAGCTCACCGGCTTCAACATCGATGAGAGTGCGACCGGTCCTCAGGAATGGACGACCAACAATTAATGGCACACGAGGGTCCATCTCGTAGTCGACGACGACGAAATCGGCAAGAAAAGTGAATTTGTTGACTCCTACAAAGACGTCTTCGGCTATCCCCACTGGATAAGCAACCGTACGGTTAGCTAATTCCAAAGTTATTTTGGTGGGGACTAGCTCAGGGAGAGATAATTGTTTCCAAACGCTTAGGGGCATTAGATTAATACTGGCACCTAGATCGGCTAGGGCCATGCAATTCTCTACTCCCGGGAAGTTACAAGGGATTAAGAAACGACCCGGATCACCAAGCTTGGTTGGCAATTTCCTTAAGAGCACTGCAGAGCAATTCTCATTAAGTTGGGTGTTAGCTATATCAAGAAGCTTTTCCTTGTCACTCAGAAGATCTTTGAACATTTTCGCGTACTTAGGCATGTGAGCGAGAGCCTCAGCGAAGGAGATATTGAAATTCAATTGTTTGAACATTTTAAGAAAGTTCGAAACCTGAATATCATCCTTGCTTTTGAGCTTCTCTTTCCTCAACCTAGATGGATAAGGTATATCGGAAGAAGAGGAAGGCTTTGGGAGAATAGGATCACTCACATCCTTGGGTGGGGGAGGGGTAGAAGTAAGAGGTGGATAAATTGGGGAAGGAGAAGGATGAGGAATAGGAGCAGGTGACTCGTTCTCCTTAGTCACAATCACCGGTGAAGGTATAGGAAGCTCGGGTTCCTTGGTACCTTGGCCACTGCGAGTGGTAATTGCTTTCATCTTCCCTCTTGGATTCGCAACGGTGTTACTCGGAAGAGTACCCGAAGAAGAGGGTTGATTACCTTGGAAGAAACTAGCCATCATATTCCTTAAGTCATTCGTTTGACTATCCAAAGTGTTTCTCATGTCAGCTCTCAGATCGTTCCCTTGTTTCACCAGGTCTGCTTTCAAGTTGCGCACTTCCTGTTGGAGATTATCCACGATCACATCTTTAGTCCTCATGTAGGTTCCAATGTCTTGATGTAATGCGGGGGGTTGGTTGGAAGGAGCATTGTATGCGGGTGGTTGATAAGCAGGTTGCTGGTAAACTTGGTTGTTTCGTTGAGGTGGTTGTTGCTGTTTGTGAGGTGGTATGTATGGTCCACGAGATTTTTGTTGTTGTTGAGGAGGGCGGTTGAGGTTTTGTTGTTGGTTAGGGTTGTTAGGAGTAGAACCGGGTGGTGAGAGAAAATTGTTTGAGCTGTAGCTAAGCAAGTTGCGGTCACCTTGAGGACGAGCTTGATAAGCGGGTTGAGGGTAGGTACCGTATGCTGCATATCTCACATGGTTGGCTAACAGCATTGACTTGAGCGTCTTTAGCGTTTTTAGCGTTGATGTTGTTGGTGTTGCTGGCGGTTTGGGTAGCAAGCGATTCAAGAAGCGCAGTGATTTTGTCAATTCGCTTGTCGCTGTCACTAGTGCTAGCACTAGCGACATTGGTCCGAACACTCTTGGTTTGCACACGAGACTTATTCTCAATGATATCCCAAGCAGCATTGGAAGTCTTAGCCAAAAGATTACCCCCCGAGGCACTGTTTAGTGAATCTTGGTCATTCATGCTTAAACCATTATAAAAAGTATTAATTTGGTGCACTTTGGTAAAACCATGTTGTGGGCATTTTCTTAAAAGATCTTTGAAACGATCCCAAGATTCACTAAAAGACTCATCGTACTTTTGTTCAAAATTGATAATTTCATTCCGCAAAGCGGTAGTACGAGAGGGTGGGAAAAAGTAGTTGATAAACTTGGTCTCCAAATCCGTCCACGAAAGAATACTCTGTGGCGGTTCCTTAGCAAGCCAATGTCGGGCTTGTCCCTCTAAAGAAAAGGGAAAAAGTTGTAAACGGATTACCTCTTGTGGAACACCATTGAATTTGACCGAATTTGTTAGTTGCAAGAATCTCTTGATGTGGTCATGTGGATCATCAATGGTACGCCCCAAGAATGGTTGAGCAGAGACCATCTAGATAAAACCGGATTTGAGCTCAAAGTTGTTGGCTGCAAACGCGGGTATGACAATTGGATCATTGTTGCCATCCACATGTGCTTGCAGAAGTTCAATCATCGGGCGATTGTCTGGTAGAGGCTCATGGTTGTTGTTATTATTGTTGTTGAAAGGTAGATTGTTATTGTTATTATTGTTTTGAGGTGGGTTATTGTTGTTGTTTTGTATACCGGCCATGTCTAAGTTATCGAGAGGCTCCGGCTCTTGATAAGACGTTGATCGAGTGCGCATACACCTGCAAAAGAACTAACAAAGAAAAACAAAACAAAAATATTTTTGGTTTTTATGTTTTTTAATTTTTAGGATTTTTTAAATTTTTTATGAAAAAGTAACTTTCACGGGGAACGGATCCCAAAATCCAAGTTCTCACAAAAAACTGTTGATCTTAACGAGAAGAGCCGGCAACGGCGCCATTTGATACATGCGTTTTCAATAGGTTCGGATTAAGTTCTCGGTGTCTCCTCGAATTGATCACGGCTCTAAGTGGGATGATTTGTTCTTGGTTAATCAAAAGGTTTAGGTTTGTTTATCTAACTTAAACTAATAGCAATTAAATGTAATTGGCGTTGAGTAAATTAAAGTTTTGGAAGATTAAACTAAATTGACGAGTTAAAAGTAAAAGTTTGGAAACGTAAATAAAAGATTAGACAAATACATTGAAAACTTAATTGAACTAATACTTAAAAACTTGTTTTATCGGAATATTTAAGATTATTTCTATCGGAATGCATCAAAGACATAAACATCGGAATATAACTACAACAACCATCGGAATGCCAAAGTGGAGTCCATCGGAATGTTCATGTTTGTTACCACCGGAATAATTAAGATCAAGCTATCGGAATATGGTCTATCAAAATGCAGTTCTATCAGAATGTTCTAGATCGGAAAGTCTGATCGGAATATCGTAAACACTTCTGTCGCAATGACTTACTATCGGAATGTGGTAAATAAAAATCGGTCAGAGTTTCGACTTAAAAAAAGGACCTTAAATCCCGTCGGAATGTGCGATCGCAATATGCGATCGCAATCCCAGATCGGAATAAGGGGTAAGAAACAACCTATCGCAAAGTAAAACCCCACTTGGGTTATTGCGATACTAAGCAGGAACCCGTCGGAATGAGTAAAAACCCTTGTATTGCGATGGCAGCTCAAATCAATCCGAAAATGGTGAAAGCTTTAAAACATCAATAAGCACAATCAATAAGCTATTTTACTGGAACTTAAACACTTCAAAAAGATTAAATTAAAGACTTTTGAAAACGTAAAATCATAAACTTTATCAATGAAACTTTAGAATGACTAAAACTTATATGAAATCCGAAAACCAATAAGCTTAAACAAGCAATAAGCCAATAAGCATAGAAGGCCTATAGCTTATACGTGTGAGAGCTTAAAAAGAAACAAGAAAGATCAAACTTTGATCACGAACTCATCCACAAATCCAAACCGTATGGAATCAAACAATCGGATCAAGGATTTAGGTAAACTAAGAAAAGTAGAAGAAGATTAAAGAACTTAAAAGCTTAACTTGAATAAGATTGATGAAATCCAAAGTACAAAGATCAAAGAAAGCTTAAATTTAAAAGATGAAAACAAAGAAAAAGTTTAGTGAGAGAAAGTTTGGAACTTTCTCTCTCTAAAACTAGAGAAATGAAAAACTAAAACTAAGACTAAAGACTAAGTGTGTAATTTTTGTGAAGTAAGTTCCTATATATAGGCGTGTGGTATGGGATTGTAAATGGGCTTTGGTATCGGGCTTCTTTTCTTCTTTCTTCTTTAGTCTTCACGCTTCTTTAAATAAACGTTTCCGACTTTGGATTTTTAGAAGTGTCGGTGAATAATTCCAACTCGTCTTATAATCTTTTGTTTAATAGACTCGAGTTCTTCGACATATATGAATCTTCCATATTTGGCTCTATTCTTCGATAAATCTTTAACTAGGCACAATGACTTCAAATCTTTTGCATCTCTTGGACAATAGACTTCGTCTTGAGTCTTTTTCCTCGATAAAACCCGTGCAATCCCATGCTTTCTTCAATATTCATCCAGTTGACTCTGAAAACACAATAAACACAAAAACCACGCATAATTCCAAACAAATGATATTAAATACGTGTTTTGGTCTCGTTTTAGCCAGAATTAAGTGGTAAAAGGAAGGGTGTTTTCACACCTATCAGCAGCCTACATGAATATGATCGTCTATCAGATGGATGTGAAGACGACATTTCTTAATGGTGAAATCAAGGAAGAGGTCTATGTTCAACAGCCGGATGGTTTTGCGAATCCTAAATATCCTAATCATGTGTACAAGCTTAAGAAGGCTCTCTATGGGTTGAAGCAAGCTCCACGCACATGGTATGATCTATCACAATTCCTCATTACGCAAGGCTTCGCTAAAGGCAAGGTGGATCCCACACTGTTCATTCAGAAACGAGGTAAAGATATGATTATGGTACAAATATATGTTGATGATATTATATTTACTGCCTCGACCCAAACCTTATCGGATGAGTTTGGGACACTCATGTCTTCCAAGTTTAAGATGTCAATGATGGGCAAGGTATCATTCTTCTTAGGACTTCAGATATCTCAGAGTCCCAGAGGCATCTTTATGAATCAATCCAAGTATGCCCTTGAATCTCTTATGAAATATAAGATGGAATCTTGCGACCCCGTGGATACTCCAATGGTGGAAAGAACTAAGCTTGATGCAGATCCACATGAAGTTGCCGTTGATCCGACACTTTATCGTGGAATGATCGACACCCTTCTGTATATCACAGCAAGTCGACCTGATCTTCAGTTTGCTATTTGTATGTGTGCTCGGTATCAAAGTCGACCTACTGAGTTACACTTAGCTACTGTAAAACGGATCTTTCGGTATCTTAAAGGAACCATTAATCGGGGAATTTGGTATTCGAAGGACTCTTCGATTGCACTTATGGCATATGCAGATATGGATCACGCGGGTTGTCAAGATATAAGGGGTAGCACGAGTGGAACCTTGCAATTACTAGGAGATCGACTAATCAGTTGGGCATCGAAAAGGCAGAAAAGTGCTGCAATTTCAAGTACAGAAGCAGAATACATAGCTATGTCCGGTTGCTGTGCTCAAATTCTTTGGATGAGATCGCAATTAACCGACTATGGTCTAGGTTTCAACAAAATCCGATGTACTGTGACAACAAGAGTGCAATTTCTTTATGCTGCAACAATGTTCAATTCTCCCGGTCGAAGCATATTGACATTCGCTACCACTTTATCAAGGAGCAAGTGGAAAATGGAATGATAGAGCTTTATTTGTCCGATCTGAGTATCAATTGGCGGATATTTTCACGAAGTCTTTAGATCGCGCTCGAATGGATATTTTGGCCGACAAGCTAGGATTGAGAACTTTCTCGCCTGAGACTCTAAAGGAACTGTCACATGAAGCGAAAGAATAGTGGTGGTAAACTATTCTCCGTATCCTTGGTGATCATCTGTATATATGGTTTATATTTTTATCCACAAAAGCAAAGTACAAAAATCTAAAACCATATAAAAACCATAAAAATTGAAAAATTCATAAAAATCCAAAAATATTTTTACTTTATTTTTCAAAGGCATGTCTTTTGGTACGATAATATTTACGGCCTTAGAAATGTCGATTAATATTGCCACGACGCCATAAATAGAGTTCATACAAAAGTTGTAAATATTTCATAAAAATGCCCATATGGCTTGTAGTTATTTCAGACTGCAACCCGCTTTTCATATTAAAGTCAAGTATTTCTTCTGAAAGCTTTGACTCTCAACGGGAATTAATTTTCTCGGGCAAGGTTTACTTTAATACCTTGTAAGGGATCAAGTTTATTTTATAACTTGGTCTAACACAAATCTATGTACGTTTCAGTGTATTTATTTGTTAAAACAAGAGAAGTCTTGTTTTTATGAAGCTATCATCTCTACAACCATCACTATCTACAATTGGTATCTACATACTCGACGATGCGACTACTCAAACGGCGACTACAGCTCTTTCAATAGAACACGGGTCAACAATTGAGGGGGAGTAGTTTTCCAGCATTCAGAATCTTTGATGCCGAAAGAGCCAAGTTCACAAACTGGTGTCAAGACAAAAATACCAATCGTACATGTTGTGTCAAGAGATGACTTCAGACATGACGAGGAGACCAACCTTTGCCAACAAGAACCATTTGATCTTATCATATGATGTTCTCATCAATAAGGTCCAACCTTGTCAACTCATTCTAATATGGTGAATATGTGATCATGTTACAAATCGGTATCATTTCTCACAAATTGGTCTCACGAAGATTAAAAGGACTTGCATTTTTCTTCCCAAAACCTTTGTTAAAACTTCATTAAATCAATTGAAATTAAAAACATCGATTTGGTTAATATTTTTAATATGGGGGAGAAAATGTGATTTAATATGGGAAATTATCACAAATGGTTTGACTTAATGATACAAGCGTTTTGTATGGGTTCAATTTATGTCTCTCGATATCCTCTCGAATTGATCTTGGCTCTAAGTGGAATGATTTGTTCTTGGTTAATGAAAAGGTGATGGTTTGTTTATCTATTTTAATCTAATAACAATGAATAAAGTGCCGAAGAGTAAACTTTAAAGCTTAGAATGGTTAAAGTAAAAGACGAGTTTGAAAATAAATGATTGGAAACTTAACGATTATACGAGGAAAATGAATGAACACTTAATAAAAAACTAACACTTGGAACACTTTGTAAAAATATGAATTTAATTGGAAAGTACTAAAAGAAAGTAAGAACGGGACAAAGCAAAACAAGCTTAAATCGGAATAACACAAAATAGGGAGATCGGAATGTTATTCCGATCGAATGATCGGAATATCTTGAAATACTTGTACAATCGGAATACGTGTAAAAGAGGCAATCGGAATAATGAAATGAGTGCTAATCGGAATACGGGTAAACTTACCGATCGGAATATGAGGAAAAGAGGGGCAATCGGAATACTTGAAATGCAGGTTCAATCGGAATAATATAAATTGTTGCTGATCGGAATATGATGAAAAATGGACAAATCGGAAAAACACTAAACCCTTTTCCGATCTAAAGATCGGAATGAAGGGGATGTCTGGTCGGAATATCCGGTCGGAAAAGGGCTTTGCCCTTTCCGAAAATTATGCTAATTCGAGACTTAAGCTAGGGAATAAGCTATAGAATAAGCCAATCACCAACAAGCTCGAATCCAACAATAAGCTGATCAAATAAGCACTAAGAACACTTTATCCAAGCTTAAAATAAACAACTTTTAAATCAAATCAATAAAAAGATGAACTTTTCATAAAAACTTTAAAAAGTAAATAAGCTAAATCAACAAATAAGCCAATAAGAACAAGGATCTTAAAGCTTATTTGTGTATAAACTTAAGGAAACATAAAAAGAAATCAACTTTTTAAGCACAAATCATTGATGAACAACCCGGATCATACGAGATTTATACCAAAATCAATCAAAATAAAAGAAAGGAAGGATGAGATTAAAGATTAAAAGATAAAAACTTGAACTTGATTAATGAAAGATAATACAAAAGTTTGAATTTGAAAGAGAAAAAGATGAAATCTAGTGAGAGAAAGTTTAGAACTTTCTCTCTCTAAAACTAGAGAAATCCAAAAACTAAAAACTAACTAAGTGTCTGAAATTTGTGAAGTAAGGGCCTTTATATAGGCGTGTGTATGGGCTTGCAAATGGGCTTGGTTTTGAGCTTCTTTTCTTCTTCCTTCTTTAGTCTTCTCGTCTCTTTTAATTAAACGTTTCTGACTTTGGATTTTTAGAAGTGTCGGTGAATAATTCCAACTCGTCTTATTATCTTTTATTTAATAGGCTCGAGTTCTTCGACATATATGAATCTTCCATCTTTGGCTCTATTCTTCGATAAATCTTCAAATAGGCACAATGACTTCAAATTCTTTGCATCTCTTGGACAATAGACTTCGTGTTGAATCTTTTTCCTTGATAAAGCCCGTGCAATCCCATGTTTTCTTCATTATTCATCCGGTTGACTCTGAAAACACAATAAACACAAAAACAACGCATAATTCCAAACAAATGATATTAAATACGTGTTTTGGTCTCATTTTAGCTAGAATTAAGTGGTAAAAGGATGGGTGTTTTCACACCTATCAAATCCCCTACACTAAACCATTGCCATGCCCTCATGCAATGCTTAGTGACAAAGAACATTTACACTTTTCTCATGAACAATTAACCTTGGCCTTATTAAAATACTAATAAACAAAAATTAAAGTACTAAGAGAAATTAAAACTTTAAAGTAAACAAAAGGATAGAAAATAGCTATGTGGAAATAACTTGCAAAGAGATCGAGGAATTACATTAGGGCTTCGGTGCTGCGAAGATTTATCACCCTCAAGTTTCACGTTCCCCAAACTAAGCTTAAAAACGAGATCATTGTTATTATAAGTTAGCAATTCAAACACTTACACACATGGCTTAATTAAATGCTTAAACTCCCTTATTCCTAGGTGTATCTCTTATATTTTATTTTTGTCTTAGAATGATCATGAAGATGCATTTTTGGACTTATTTCGATAGTTTATTTAGGCTGAAAGCAAAGTAGGACGGTTTGATCAATAGTTAGCTAAAGGACAAAATCTCTTAAAACTGCTTCTCGGGATATCAAAAAGTTCATATCTTGGCATAACTTGGTTCACGATTTTAGACCTTTCTCGGGCCGATATTTGGCATGTACTTCATACTTCATATCTTGAGAGACGTGCTTGAGATAATGGTCTTCTCATCGTTCATAGAGTTTCTTCACTTGGAGACTTTTGAGAGGTACTCCAACTTTGTTGACCACGACTTCATGATTATTTCTTCAATCTCTATTTGGGATTTTGAGATACAACGATCCGCCTCCTTTTCGGACTTGGATCTATTTATCCTCATACCTTGTTAGGGTCTTTTCGGATAGACTTCTCCATGGTCTTTATGGGAGTTGATTGCTTTTCGTCGTGAGTCTTGATCCTTCATATTGACTTTGGGAATAATGCTTTTCACATCACCTTGGATCTTTAGCAATAAAATGGAATCCTCATGCATTGTTAGGGCCTTTTCGGACTCGCCAATCTTCGCGCCCCGCTTCATAAGTTATGGCTTGGCTATGAACTCTTATCATTACCGAGCAACTTTTAAACGATCTTGGGCTAGAAGCTAAGTAACTTTTCAAATCGTACGACCTTACTTATTGCAGATAAATTATTCGCAAGTGATTGGAGAATAGGCAAATAATTACACCAAGTGAGCTTGTGCAAGAATACCGACTTATAATTGACCCTATCATTTCTCCTCCTCCACAATTTAAAATCTCAAGTAATGAGACTCGTGGATACTTAGCCTAATAAAACAATTAAGGTCTACCTGGTTAAGGATACTAGCTAGAACAAACTTGGATAAGTCTATTCGGGTTGAGTCAAAATAAACGCAACGGGCCTAATATGTCAAAGATTTCTAAACTAGCTACACCACTTTATTAAAAAAAATTTGATTTTATTGCGGGGTATATACATATGAAGGCAACGATAAAAATTTAAAAATAATGACTAAATGGCCAAATTTAATTAAAAAATTTGAAAAATGTTGAAAAAGATGATTTTCCGGTTAAATGAAGGCATTTTCATGGAAAACTCCACTTAAAAATTCGATAGAAGTCCCCCCTACACTTAAGATAAACATTGTCCTCAATGTTTAAGCATGTGGGAAAAGTTTCCCCTACACTTATGACATTGTGCACGTTGGTTAACTCAAGTTAAGGAAGAGACGACTAAAGTGATCAATTTCAAATGTGAGTATGAAGAAAATTGAATCACGATAGTTGAGAGATAGAACCGGATTTCGGATAACACGGGAGCACGGTTCTTCAAAGATTCCAAGAGTGCATTCATCCCTTTAATCACATGCACACAAAAACAAACACCTATACAGGTCCCCCTACACTTAGGAGGTTAAAACATAAAAGGATAGATACTCGGGCTGCCTCCCGAGGAGCGCTTGTTTTTTTATAACCGAGTCACGAGCCTGACTCGACCCAAAATTAGTTCATGGGGAACGTGGTGAGGGATGGATTCATCTCCTGAGAGATGTCCTCACCAAAGTACAACTTTAGACACTGGCCATTCACTTTGAAATTGGGTCCATTTGGCTGAGAAAGCTCAATGGTCCCATATGGAAAGACTTTGGCGACGGTGAATGGACCAGACCAGCGGCTCTTCAACTTGCCAGAGAAGATCTTCAATCGAGAGTTAAAAAGTAAGACTTGATCACCAACGTGGAACTCTCGGTTCTTGATTTTTGCGTCATGAAGGATCTTCGTCTTCTCTTTGTAGATCAACGAGTTCTCATAAGCTTCATTCCTCAGTTCGTTGAGCTCGTTGAGTTGAATCTTGCGATGATCACCAGCTTTGTTGATGTCGAAGTTAGCCCACTTCAAGGCCCAGTGTGCCTTATGCTCCAGCTCGATGGGTAGGTGGCATGCTTTCCCGTACACAAGACGATAAGGTGTACAACCGATCGGGGTCTTGTAAGCAGTACGGAAAGCCCACAGAGCATCATCTAACTTATCAGCCTACGTGGCACGATGCTCTCCCACAGTACGTTCCAAAATTCGCCTCAATCCACGGTTGGATATCTCGGCCTGCCCATTGGTTTGGGGATGATAGGCGTTGGAAAGACGGTGATTGACACCATACTTAGCCATGACTCTTGCAAATTGATCGTTGCAAAAATGAGTCCCGCGGTCACTGATAATAGCACGAGGAATGCCGAATCGAGCGAACAACGATTTCAAAAAGTTACAAACCACCCTTGCATCATTAGTAGGTAAAGCTTTGGCTTCAACCCACTTTGAAACGTAGTCAACGGCTACAAGGATGTATTTGTTTCCTTTAGATGAAGGGAATGGCCCCATAAAGTCGATACCCCAAACATCAAAGATTTCACATTCTTGTATGAAGTTCTGAGGCATCTCGTCTTTATGTGTGATCGTGCCTTGTTTTTGGCAAGCATCACATTGTTTAACCATCTCGTGAGCATCACGATAGATGGTGGGCCAATAAAATCCCGAATCAAACACTTTTTTGGCGGTGTAGTTGGGACCAAAGTGACCACCAGTAGGTCCTTTGTGGCAAGCATCAAGGATTTCTAAAGCTGCCGGTCCATCAACACATCGGCGAATAATCAAGTCGGCACATTGTTTGAAAAGATACGGGTCATCCCAAAAGTAAGTCTTGATGTCTTTGAAGAACTGTTTCTTTTGCTGGGATGTTAACCCGTCAACGAGAATTCCACCCGCCAAGTAGTTTGCAATGTCCGCAAACCACGGGGTTTCGTCAGCAGTCGAGTTGATAGACATTAAGGTCTCCAAGGGAAAAGAATCATTGATTTCTTTGTTCGGATGATCCCCTTGGTAAGGATCCTCATGTCTACTGAGATGATCCACGGCTAGGTTTTCAGCTCCTTTTTTATCGCGAATTTCGATTTTAAACTCTTGGAGTAGCAAAACCCAGCGAAGAAGTCTTGGTTTGGAATCTTGCTTTGTCAACAAGTACTTCAACGCGGAATGATCAGTGTAAACGATTGTGGTAGAAAGGACAAGATAGGGGCGGAAGTTTTCAAAAGCATAGACAACAGCTAAAAGCTCTTTTTCGGTTGTCGTATAATGCAATTGTGCCCCCGTCATTGTCTTGATAGCGTAATGGATCGGTTGGAAGTGTTTATTCACTCTTTGGCCCATAACCGCACCAATAGCAAAGTCACTAGCATCACACATCAACTCGAAGGGAAGCTCCCAGTTAGGGGTAACCAAGACGGGTGCCTTAGTTAGCTTATCCTTAAGCGAGTTGAAGGCTTCAAGACACTCTTTGGAGAAGATAAAAGGAGTATCTTTTTCCAAGAGGTGGGTCATCGGGCGAGCGATTTGAGAAAAATCCTTGATGAATCGACGGTAGAAGCCCGCATGACATAGAAAACTTCTCACACCCTTCACGGTTGAAGGTGGAGGCAACTTGGCGATAACATCGACTTTAGCACGGTCTACTTTAAGACCGGCTTTGGAAATCTTGTGTCCCAGCACGATGCCTTCTTTTACCATAAAATGGCATTTTTCCCAATTTAGAACAAGGCGAGTGTCTTCGCACCGCTAAAGCATACGTTCCAAATTGGCAAGGCAAGAAGAGAAGGAATCCCCGAAGACCGAGAAATCATCCATGAAGACTTCCATGGTTTGTTCAACCATGTCATGGAAGATAGCTAACATGCACCTTTGGAAAGTCCCGGGGGCATTGCATAAGCCAAAAGGCATTCTTTTGTAAGCAAATGTGCCATAGGGACAAGTGAATGTTGTCTTCTCTTGATCTTGGGGATCGATGGGTATTTGAAAATAACCCGAGAAACCATCAAGAAAGCAGTAATATTCATTACCCGCTAAACGTTCAAGCATTTGGTCCATAAAAGGTAGAGGTAAATGATCCTTTCTCGTGGCATCATTGAGTTTGCGGTAGTCTATACAAACTCTCCACCCAGTAACGAGACGAGTGGAAATCAACTCGTTGTGTTCATTGGGAACAACGGTTATTCCGCCGTTCTTGGGCACACAATGGATTGGACTAACCCATGGTGAATCCGAAATAGGGTAAATCATACCCGCATCAAGAAGTTTGATAACCTCTGTTTTGATGACGTCATGTATTTTTGGATTCACCCTTCGTTGGCTTTGAATTGTGGGCTTAAAGTCGTCCTCCATGAGAATTTTGTGTGTGCAGAAGTGAGGATCAGTTCCACGAATATCAGAGATTTTCCAAGCAATAGCCTTCTTATGATCTTTCAACACGGTGATAAGTCGGGCTTTTTCTTCTTCCTTTAGGTCCTTGGCAATGATGACTGGCGACTTCTTCTCTTCTTCAAGGAATGCATACTCGAGATCGGGCGGCAACTCCTTAAGTTCTTGATTGCTGTAAAATACACCTCTTGTTTAGGAAAACAAAAGAGCGTATATGAGCGGTAAGTATTGAACAAATGACTTTAGGAAAAATCAAGTGTTAATGACCCGATTAAGTTCGTTTCCCAAGGAGGTATATGTGTGCGACTAAGATGTACAAGATTTGAGATTAATATTTGGTTTAGAAGGGGATTAGAAGAGAAAATGACGAAGTCGTAAAAATAAAAATTAACTCAAAATCACTATTAGAAAGTTAAAACGTAGAACCTTAAAAACCACAAAAATAAAAATAAATTCTAAAAATTACCAAAAATTCACCAAAAATCAAAAATAATAAACTAAGAGTTTACCAATTATCAAAACTTTTTCAAACCTTTTAAATAACAATTTTTAAATGCTAATTAAAGCCCTAAAAATCAAATAAATTATCAAAAAGCCCAATTAAAGATTTTTCAATTGATAAACCTCTAAAATGACCTAAAATGATTAAAAACTATTTTTAGAAATTTTAAAACTAATAAAAACTATTTAAAATGATTTAAAAACTATTAAAACTTAAAATAATTATAAAAATTAATCTATAAGTGATAAAATTATTCTAAAAGTTGCTAAATTCCTATTTTAATGTATTTAACCTAAGAAAAATGTAAAAAGTTGGAAAATGTGAAATTTAAAAAATAAGAATAAAATAATAATAAAATAATATTAAAAATCCAAAAATTATAAAAAATTCTAAAAACTTGCAAACTAGTTTATTTTAACTTAAATAATCAGAAAATGAAAGTGAAATTACCAAGATACCCCTAATGGGCCCTCAAATGGGCCAAATCCAAAAACAGTCAACCTAAATGGGCTTTTGGGCCCAAAAAGTCAAACTTGGCCTAATTGACTTGGAAAAGCCCTATCTGACTTAAAATTTAATTCTAAGAACAAAACTCTAAAGGCCCAAAAGCTGAAAATGTGCTTATCACAACTTATTGAACATAAAGCTTATTCTTATTGGGCTTTTCAGCCCATTAAGCCATAAGCTAATGCCATAAGCTCTAATTTGACACACAACCCTCTTTTTGGATGCTTAAGAGATCTGTCAAAAGAAATTTCCAATAAGCTCACTCAATAAGCCAGAAAATAGAAAAGTAAAAATTCACAAAACGACAAAATAGTCGTTTTTGAGAAATACTAAACCTCAGAAGCTGATTTAACTTGCAAAAGCTTTCAAATGGACTCAATAAGCAATATCAATCAACAAAAATCCAATAAGCACAAGCAATAAGCCAGAATAAGCACAAAAGAGCTTATGTAAAAGTCAAAGGACTTGGTTTTCTAGTCAAACCTAAAAGTCAACCACCCAAATGCTCCAGGATGAACAAATGGGTCAAAATATGAGCACCTATTACAAAAACAAAGTTGTTGCAGGTTGGAATAAGCTATTATAGCTTATTGATAAGCTGACACCAAAAATGCACTAGCAGTGGTAACCAGCAGGGGAAAGGAGTTCCCACTGCTTTGACTAATTGACCAAGCTTATTTGAGAGTTCTGGTTTGATTCAATTGGAAACAAAGGCACCCTTGTGATCAGTGAACCACAAGGAGTCAATAGCAACAATAAAATCACAAAATGATCCACACAATAAGCCACAATATGCCAAACAGTCCATAGATATGCTCCAGATATGCAAATAAACAGTTTAGCACTTAATAAGCAGTTTTAAGCAAAATAAGCCAGCCAAACTTAACCAGATGCACACACAAGCTATATAAACTAACAATGAACACAAATCAACAAGAATCAAACACTGAATCAAAGTAAATAGCAAGATCAAAGAACAAAAAGTTACTGATGAACAAAGAACAATATGCAGAAACAGTTTGCTGATATACTTGACACTTAATCCAATTTCAAGCCTCAAATCCTTCTACCCTGGTGTGATTATCTTTGATTTAGCACTTGTTACCCTTAACCTAAGCTTAGATCTAGGTGTCCTCAAAATCCTAGCCAATTTAACCAAGTATTTAAGATTTTATAGCCAAAACAAGAATCAATGTGTTCAAGACCTTAAAACCTGCAAACAGATGAACATATGCACCCAAATATTAGATACCATTACTTGCATACAACACACAAGCACTTAACAAACCTCAAATCCAACTTATGCAGTAATCCCAAACACCCTTTTAAAACTTATTTTCACAAATTTTCAAAGGATCATGAAGATTCAACCCACAAATCAGATCAATAACACCTCATTAATATCAAACCAAGCCAAATCAACAATAAACATCCACAATAACACAGATTCAAGCACAAATCCACAAAAATCACAAATATTCAGAAACTTAAAGAGAAAATGAAAAGGGAAGAAGGTGCAAACCTCAAGACCTACATCCAGGCCCTGGATTGATTGAGCTGAGGTACTAGCAGAACAAGTACCAGCTTCCAATGCTGCTAAGATGAACAAACACAAAGTGAGATCAAATATTATGCCAACTTTCTGATTTTTGAAACCCAAGCTTTATCAACTAAAACCTTGCCTCAAAAACCTTCAAACATATAAATGGAACTCAGATTTTAGCTTCTCAAACACCAAACTTTTATAAATAACAGATTAAAACTCAGAATTTTAAGAAATTTAAACTTTATTTCATAAAAAGGAATTACAAAGATTAAAAGCTAAAATCTGGAACAAAGGGACTCTCACATGTTGAGGTCTCCTTTTATAGGCAAATGCCTGGCTAAACACTATTCACAAACCCTAGAAGTGAAATTCCCTAAATGCCCTAAGTCCTTCTAGACGAATCCTTGGTGTGAGCTGTTTAAAATGATCCTGGACGTTCATTTCAGCTTTGTTATGAAACAATGATCCTTGGCTGTTGATTTGGACACGTCACTTTGCTTGAAGGCTAAGTTGCTCTCTGATTGGTGGAAAGGGTATTGGGGTGGGGTCCATAGTGAGTGGAGATGAGGGTTTTGTGTGTGGGATAGGTTTCTGCACATGTGAATCAAACGTGTGTCTGGGTAATTTGTTTTTACCCTTTGATTTAAGTTGTGTAAAATCTGGGCTGTAAAGGTGAATAGTACTTTTGTTTGATCCGTTTTTGTAGGGTTGAAAGGTGTTTGGCGCAAAAACGTGTTTGAAAGTTTCATTTGCACAAGTTTAGCCCTCCTTTTTCCTTTCTTTTGTCACTTGGATGCAAACTTCTATCAGCGCCCATTTTACATGTATCAACGTTTCACCATTTGTCACTTTTGGCACAAACTTTATAAAAAAGTGTTTCAAGGGTTATATTTGATATTTTTGAATATTGTAAGGGCTGATTTTGGACAATGTTGATCTTCCAAGGTCTTCAATGTATCTTAATCTTCATGAGGGACCATTATTGGCAGTTTGGATTTGTTGAGGGACTAATCTTGCCATTTCTTCAAAGTTGAAGGACCTTTTGTGTAATTTTGACAAACTTAAGGGACCAAACTTGTAATTATTAATATACAAGGGTTTTAAGTGTCATTTCTTCAATAAATGATGATCAATCTTGTTTGTCTTCAAGTCTTCAAGGGTATTTGTTGAAAATTCCATGATTAAGGCCCGGTTCTTTGTACGGCTTCGTTTCTCGTGTCCGTTTTTCCTTGTAACTTGTGATCTTTTGTCTTTTTCATGATATCCATACCTAAAATACACAAGTAAACAAACACAAGCATATATATGGTATTTTATGACATTTTTATGCATTTAAAGCCCGAAAAGAACGATGAGATCATGTATAAATGCCATCTCATCACTCCCTCATACTAAGCCATTGCCGTGCCATCACGTAATGCTAGAATAAAGTATCTAAGCATCACCAAAGTTTAATTTTATTAACCTTTATTGAAAAGTAAAAGATTTGCAACATACTACGATGATGTGTAAAGACATAATGTATGATTTTCATCACAAAAAGTGACTTTTAGGGTCAAAGAATAGAAACAAGTAAATGTCCCTTAGAGTAAACTTCGTCATCCTTGATTGTCATACATTCCATGCTAAGTGCAAAAACAAGATCATTGTTGGTACAAGTCACAATGCTAACACTACTCATACGTCCAAATTGTGTAATACTTTTTCTCCCCGCAATCCTAGTTATTATAAAAGGAAATGGGTTACTAGCATTTTTTATCTATTTGTCATGGATCACAAGTGATTCGTATTGACTTATTTGAGTAGTTATTAGTCCGAAAGCAAAGTAGCACGATTTGATCAATAGTTAGCCGAAGGACAAAATCTTTTAAAACGGCTTCTCGTGTATCTCCTTAAGTTCATATCTTGGCATAACTCGTTTCACAATTTGAGACCTTTCTCGGACCGATATTTGGCATGTACTTCATACTTCAAATCTTGGGAAGACGTTCTTGAAATTATGGTCTTCTCTTCATATATTTGGAATTTCTTCACTTGACGTTTTTGAGAGATTCTTCATATAGGACCACGACTTCATCAGTTTTCTTCAATCTTTACTTTGGATTTTGATGTACAACGATCCGCCTCCTTTTCGGACTTGGATATATTTATCCTCATACCTTGTTAGGGTCTTTTTGGATAGACTTTCTCCATTCTTTATGGGAGTAATAGCTTCTCGTCGTGTGTCTCGATCCTTCATATTGATTTAGGAATAATGATACTTCACATCATCTTTGGATCTTTAGCAAAAATAGAGCTCCTCATGCCTTGTTAGGGCCTTTTTGGATGATCGCCAATCTTCGCGTCCCGCTTCAATAAGTTATGCCTTGGCTATGAACTCTATTCAACCCCGAGCAACTTTTAAACGATCTTGCGCTAGAGGCTAAGTAACCTTTCAAATCGTACGACCTTACTTATTGCAATTATGATTTATTCCTAATGCATTGATATTATGGGAAGAAAAAGCCACAATTAAAAACATATGAGTTTTTGAAAGAACACTTTCATGTTCTACGTTTAGCATGATCACTTGTCTAACTCTATCATTTCTCGTTCTTCATTATATAAAGACCTCTAATTAAAGAGACTCGTGAATACTTAGCCATGCAAGTCAAAATTAAGCCAAATTTGGATTAGCTTTCATTAAGACTATATCAAATCAAAGTTTTGGGTTTTCAAACCACCTATAGGATCTTGCACTTTCTTTGACTTTTTCAAGTTTAGAGAATGCGTTTTATAGTTCCCTTGATAAGTGACTTTCTAGAATCAATTATAGGAACTTGCGAAAAGTTCTTGTTCTTAACCCGAATGAATTAAGACTTTCGCGTTTTAAAGCTCCCTATATAAAAGTCTAGCAAAACTTGAATTGAGCGAGTTAAGGAATGTAAATGGCTCCAAATGCCCATCAAGTCAAAAATTATCCCTTATTCTACTCAACGGAAAATATACATTCGTGTCTTAAAAACACTTATTAAAACTAAGAAAAATTTAAAATTTGGCCATTTTTAGCCTTATTAGCAAAACATTGAAAATTGGAAAGCGTGAGGGCGTAGCAAAGCAAGTACCTATTCACCCCCTATACTAAAAGTAAACATTGTCCTCAATGTTTCGAGTCTAAAGGTGGAGCACCCCCATACTAGAGACGAAGAGTCGAATGCTTAGGATCTAGCATGGAAAGGGTGATCAACAATATATCTAAAGCCGTTTATTAAGTATGCTAAAAGATAATTGTTAGAACAATAAAGGATATGTCATGGAATCGTGAAAAACTTCTTCAAACGAACGATGGAGGCTCACGTAAACGAACACGAGAGTCTTCAATCATAGACGATGATGATGATCTAGATAACACAATCACAAACAACCACGAGACAACGAGTTGAAAGGGTACAAGTCCCCTTATTAGTGAATAGTGAGCATAAAGATATGCATGGGATCTCCCCCACGAGGCACCTTGTTTTTGATTACCGAGTCATGAGCTCGACTCGATCCCCTCAAAATGTGAACATTTAGTGAAAATCATGGTATGGTCAATTTTTGGTGGGGCTTACATGATAAACAAGGCCCAAAAAGCAACCGGTATAAAGGACTAAGTCCTTTGATGATGTAAAATACCGGGATCAAAAATGGTGTTCTCGTTTTCATTGGAAAAACAAACTAACGCCACTTCAACAAGTGCCATAAACTCAAATAGTTTGAAGAAAAGAGATGAGAAGTAGAATGGTGAGACAATTGGTAAGACAAACTTTCGAGCTACTCGAGGTAGACTCGCACCAAGCAAATAGAAAGATTTTCCATTTATTGCATCGGTGGAAGACCGAGATTTCCCTTTACATGAAATTCCGGGATCGAATATCTCGTCCTCGGTGGACAAGGATGAGGGAACATAAGGGGCTTCCCCCATACTAGAACCACACAAAGCATCGTCAAAAGGAGTTGACGAGCTTGTAGCACTCAAATCACGTGGTGATGACGGAGTTAGATTTGTAGAAAAATCAATTAAATCATATTTAAAATCTTTTCATTTTTTATCTTTTGAACTCTCCTTATGAAAACCCTTTTTGATTGTGTCGAAAATATTCGGTGTTTCTAAGACGATGTTAGTCACACTAAAAATTCTCACATTTATAAACCGTTTTGGTTTCGGTGGTGGCAAGTTCTCAAAACGTTTATCGACGAGAAAACTTCCCCATCGGGGTCTACATATTTATCATCCGAAAGATCTTCCGTAGAAACCGGCAACTTATCAACACTTTTCAAGAATGAATGTTCGAGATGAGGCGAAGGATTTTTCGATTCAAGTATTGACGGTTTCTTCTTTGTAGGCTTTACACTCATAACCTCCACCGGCGGAGGAAATGGTAAATTGTTTTTGGCGACATTTCCTAAAACTCTTGGTGAAAATTCTTTGCAAACGACATTGGTTGAATCACCATGGTTTAAAGTTGCAATAGAATAGACATGAGAAAGATTGGAGTTTTGTGTTGCATTAATGACAAGTTCTTCCTCATTGAATCGAAGGGTGATTTTTCGAGCATGAACATCGATAAGTGCTCTTGATGTATCCAAAAATGAACGACCCAAAATGAGAGGAACTTTTTGATCGATAGGAATGTCTACAACGATAAAGTCAACGGGATAGTAAAACTTCCCGACTTTAACAAAAACGTCCTCGGCTACTCCACATGCTAAAATCATAGAACGATCGGCCATCTCGATAGACATGTTCGAAGGAGTAAGAGCCGGAAGCGAAAGCGATTTGAAAATCTCGAGAGGCATTAAATTAATACTAGCACCAAGATCGGCCAAGGCGTAGAATTCCTCCATATCTTGAATTGCACACGGAATCAAAAATTTACCGGGATCACCGACTTTTTGTGGTATGCGGCTAAGAAAAACCGATGAACAACTAGACGATTGTTGTAACTTCTCTTTGTTGTTTAGCATACTTTTGAAGTTTGCGGCGAATCGAGGCATCATGATAAGAGCGTCGGCAAAACTTATGTTAAAATGCATATCACGAAACATTTTCATAAATAGCTCAAATTGATAATTGTTCCGTTCTTGTGCTTTCTCTTTGTTTCGTCTTGAAGGGTAGGGTAAAGGTGGTGTGGGTTGGTCATTAGGCAACGGCCTTGGAAACTCGGGTTCCACAATTGGTATTGGTTCAACCGTAGGTGTGGTTTTAGCGGTACTTCGTGGGATTGTAATATGCTCCTTTTCGACCATCACCTCGGGTTCTTTCTCGATTTCCTTCTCCTTAGAAGTACTTGGACGAGAGATTGGTTCCTTGAAAGTTTTACCACTTCGTGTAGTAATAACCTTCATTTCTCCCCTCGGGTTGTTAATGGTATCACTAGGAAGACCATTCGGTCCTCAAATTTTGATTGCCTAGCATCCGCTTTTAATAACTCTTGCTTTATCTCATGTTTTCCTAATTCCATCTTTTGTTGATTTTGTTGAAGACGTTGGACATTTCCTTCCATTTTGTTTGCATGAGTTTTAAGTTCATTAGCAAGTTCATTTTTAAGCTCGTTTTTCAACTCGGATCTTAAGCTAATCATCTCACGTTGCATGTTATCAAATTTAGCATCATTTGCTTTTGCATAATCCAAAAATTCTCCTTGCAAATTTTTAGTGTGAGCATTTTGAAAACCTTGTGTAGTGTTTTGAAAATCACGGTTTTGGTTTTGATTAGAGATTTGTCCATTCCCATTTTGATAATTCCCTTTGTTGTAATTGCGTGTGTTGCCTTGGTAATTACCTTGGTTGTTGTTTCAATAATTGTTAACATTCTGGTTTGGTGGAGCTTGATTTTGGCGGGAACCTTGGCCGTTTTGGTTGTAAGTTCCCGTTGCTACATAAGCACTCGAAGTGTTACCATCCGCGGTAATGCACTCGGAAAGATCATGAGCTCCCCCACAAGATAAACAACTCTTAGCAACCGTCTTTGACCGAAGCGGAATTGGAAGCTTCTTGAGCCTTCCAATGGGACATTAGATTAGCAAATCTATCAAAAAACCGATTTTCCTCATTAGCTTCATCATGTAAGGCGTTAATGCTACGAGACGATTGTGACGAAGATGACGAACCGATATTGGCAACACTCGGTGTGTTACGAGGGTTATAAACCTTAGATCTATTTTCAATGATTTGTAAAGCCTCATTTGTCGTCTTGCACAAAAAATTACCACCCGCGGCGGCATTCAAATAATCTCGTTCATGATCATTAAGCCCATTATAAAAAGTATCCACTTGATGCAATTCCGTAAAATCATGGTGTGAACATTCATGTAACATCTCTTTAAATCGTTCCCATGCCATTGAAAAACTTTCATTGTTTCTTTGCACAAATCGTGAAATCTCATTTTTCAAGTGTGTTGTTTTAGATGGTGGAAAAAACATGTTCACAAACTTAGAAACGAGATCGGCCCATGTCAAAATCGAATTTGGCGGTTCTTTCTCGAGCCAAATTTTTGCGGGTCCATCCAACGAGTATGGAAACAACATCATCTTAATGGCGTCATGTGGAACATCCTTAAATTTGCTAGTGGCGGTGAGACGGTTGAAATTCCTAATATGGTAATGCGGGTTGTCTTTCTCATGACCTCTAAACTTATTTGCTTGCAACATCGACATTAAACCCGTCTTAATTTCGAAATTCTCCGCAAGAATGGCGGGAATAACAATAGCCTCTCCAAAACCCTCGGTGGGTGCTTGTAGCAACTCCATCATAGTACGATTAGCCATGACGACTTCTTGTTCTACAATAGGTTCAACAATTGGAGGTTCTTCAACAATCAACGTCTCTTGATTGGCTTGCTTTTGAAGTCTTTTACGAGCTCGTTTTGCTTGATTACGAGTGATCATAAACTTCACGAAGAATGGGAGGTGAGGAAAGAAGATTCTTTTTGGGTGTTTTGTGAATTTTCAATTTTTTTGTGTTTTTGATGATATTTAATTTTTATTTTTTTTTGGATTTTGGTGTATCTTCGTAGACAACAATCTACAAAATCTCTCCTCGAATCAAACTCTTGATTAAAGAAGCCTCTAAGGAATGAAAACGATCACGTGGAGTGAACGCCTTCGAATGACTTTAGAACTCTGGTGAAAACCAAATTGTTCAAGAGGGTTTAATCACAAAGAAACCAAGCAAATATAGTATACGTAATAATACTTTGGGCGGCAAAACCCTCGATTAGCCTTCAATCTCAAAATACTCACAAGCAAGCGGGGAAACGAGGCGGCGCGAAGCACTTAAGAGCCTTTTTCCTTAGGGTATATTTTATAATACCCGCCTTATACCCACCTTATAGTTTGTATTTTTCAAAATCGAGCTTCGCGAAAGTATTTATCTATTTTTGCCTTTTCTTTTTGTTTGAGATTCGAATACAATAATTAGGAGATCAAATCCCAATTAAGATTGTGTTTTCACACTTTTGGAGATATTGTAAATTTATTGTGATACTTAATACAATATATTAATAATATTTATACAAGAAAAACTAAGAAAACCGATAATACGTATTAGTAGAGTTCTACTAATACAAATACTATTTGGTTAATATTAAAAATAACAATGCAAATTAATCACGACACACCTCCCCGGCAGCGGCGCCAAAGTGATTGCTGTAAAATACACCTCTTGTTTAGGAAAACAAAAGAGCGTATATGAGCGGTAAGTATTGAACAAATGACTTTAGGAAAAATCAAGTGTTAATGACCCGATTAAGTTCGTTTCCCAAGGAGGTATATGTGTGCGACTAAGATGTACAAGATTTGAGATTAATATTTGGTTTAGAAGGGGATTAGAAGAGAAAATGACGAAGTCGTAAAAATAAAAATTAACTCAAAATCACTATTAGAAAGTTATAACGTAGAACCTTAAAAACCACAAAAATAAAAATAAATTCTAAAAATTACCAAAAATTCACCAAAAATCAAAAATAATAAACTAAGAGTTTACCAATTATCAAAACTTTTTCAAACCTTTTAAATAACAATTTTTAAATGCTAATTAAAGCCCTAAAAATCAAATAAATTATCAAAAAGCCCAATTAAAGATTTTTCAATTGATAAACCTCTAAAATGACCTAAAATGATTAAAAACTATTTTTAGAAATTTTAAAACTAATAAAAACTATTTAAAATGATTTAAAAACTATTAAAACTTAAAATAATTATAAAAATTAATCTATAAGTGATAAAATTATTCTAAAAGTTGCTAAATTCCTATTTTAATGTATTTAACCTAAGAAAAATGTAAAAAGTTGGAAAATGTGAAATTTAAAAAATAATAATAAAATAATAATAAAATAATATTAAAAATCCAAAAATTATAAAAAATTCTAAAAACTTGCAAACTAGTTTATTTTAACCTAAATAATCAGAAAATGAAAGTGAAATTACCAAGATACCCCTAATGGGCCCTCAAATGGGCCAAATCCAAAAACAGTCAACCTAAATGGGCTTTTGGGCCCAAAAAGTCAAACTTGGCCCAATTGACTTGGAAAAGCCCTATCTGACTTAAAATTTAATTCTAATAACAAAACTCTAAAGGTCCAAAAGCTGAAAATGTGCTTATCACAGCTTATTGAACACAAAGCTTATTCTTATTGGGCTTTTCAGCCCATTAAGCCATAAGCTAATGCCATAAGCTCTAATTTGACACACAACCCTCTTTTTGGATGCTTAAGAGATCTGTCAAAAGAAATTTCCAATAAGCTCACTCAATAAGCCAGAAAATAGAAAAGTAAAAATTCACAAAACGACAAAATAGTCGTTTTTGAGAAATACTCAACCTCAGAAGCTGATTTAACTTGCAAAAGCTTTCAAATGGACTCAATAAGCAATATCAATCAACAAAAATCCAATAAGCACAAGCAATAAGCCAGAATAAGCACAAAAGAGCTTATGTAAAAGTCAAAGGACTTGGTTTTCTAGTGAAACCTAAAAGTTAACCACCCAAATGCTCCAGGATGAACAAATGGGTCAAAATATGAGCACCTATTACAAAAACAAAGTTGTTGCAGGTTGGAATAAGCTATTATAGCTTATTGATAAGCTGACACCAAAAATGCACTAGCAGTGGTAACCAACAGGGGAAAGGAGTTCCCACTGCTTTGACTAATTGACCAAGCTTATTTGAGAGTTCTGGTTTGATTCAATTGGAAACAAAGGCACCCTTGTGATCAGTGAACCACAAGGAGTCAATAGCAACAATAAAATCACAAAATGATCCACACAATAAGCCACAATAAGCCAAACAGTCCACAGATATGCTCCAGATATGCAAATAAGCAGTTTAGCACTTAATAAGCAGTTTTAAGCAAAATAAGCCAGCCAAACATAACCAGATGCACACACAAGCTATATAAACTAACAATGAACACAAATCAACAAGAATCAAACACTGAATCAAAGTAAATAGCAAGATCAAAGCACAAAAAGTTACTGATGAACAAAGAACAATATGCAGAAACAGTTTGCTGATATACTTGACACTTAATCCAATTTCAAGCCTCAAATCCTTCTACCCTGGTGTGATTAGCTTTGATTTAGCACTTGTTACCCTTAACCTAAGCTTAGATCTAGGTGTCCTCAAAATCCTAGCCAATTTAACCAAGTATTTAAGATTTTATAGCCAAAACAAGAATCAATGTGTTCAAGACCTTAAAAACTGCAAACAGATGAACATATGCACCCAAATATCAGATACCATTACTTGCATACAACATACAAGCACTTAACAAACCTCAAATCCAACTTATGCAGTAATCCCAAACACCCTTTTAAAACTTATTTTCACAAATTTTCAAAGGATCATGAAGATTCAACCCACAAATCAGATCAATAACACCTCATTAACATCAAAATTGCCAAATCAACAATAAACATCCACAATAACACAGATTCAAGCACAAATCCACAAAAATCACAAATATTCAGAAACTTAAAGAGAAAATGAAAAGGGAAGAAGGTGCAAACCTCCAAGACCTACATCCAGGCCCTGGATTGATTGAGCTGAGGTACTAGCAGAACAAGTACCAGCTTCCAATGCTGCTAAGATGAACAAACACAAAGTGAGATCAAATATTATGCCAACTTTCTGATTTTTGAAACCCAAGCTTTACCAACTAAAACCTTGCCTCAAAAACCTTCAAACATATAAATGGAACTCAGATTTTAGCTTCTCAAACACCAAACTTTTATAAATAACAGATTAAAACTCAGAATTTTAAGAAATTTAAACTTTATTTCATAAAAAGGAATTACAAAGATTAAAAGCTAAAATCTGGAACAAAGGGACTCTCACATGTTGAGGTCTCCTTTTATAGGCAAATGCCTGGCTAAACACTATTCACAAACCCTAGAAGTGAAATTCCCTAAATGCCATAAGTCCTTCTAGACGAATCCTTGGTGTGAGCTGTTTAAAATGATCCTGGACGTTCATTTCAGCTTTGTTATGAAGCAATGATCCTTGGCTGTTGATTTGGACACGTCACTTTGCTTGGAGGCTAAGTTGCTCTCTGATTGGTGGAAAGGGTATTGGGGTGGGGTCCATAGTGAGTGGAGATGAGGGTTTTGTGTGTGGGATAGGTTTCTGCACATGTGAATCAAACGTGTGCCTGGGTAATTTGTTTTTACCCTTTGATTTAAGTTGTGTAAAATCTGGGCTGTAAAGGTGAATAGTACTTTTGTTTGATTCGTTTTTGTAGGGTGGAAAGGTGTTTGGCGCAAAAACGTGTTTGAAAGTTTCATTTGCACAAGTTTAGCCCTCCTTTTTCCTTTCTTTTCTCACTTGGATGCAAACTTCTATCAGCGCCCATTTTACATGTATCAACGTTTCACCATTTGTCACTTTTGGCACAAACTTTATAAAAAAGTGTTTCAAGGGTTATATTTGATATTTTTGAATATTGTAAGGGCTGATTTTGGACAATGTTGATCTTCCAAGGTCTTCAATGTATCTTAATCTTCATAAGGGACCATTATTGGCAGTTTGGATTTGTTGAGGGACTAATCTTGCCATTTCTTCAAAGTTGAAGGACCTTTTGTGTAATTTTGACAAACTTAAGGGACCAAACTTGTAATTATTAATATACAAGGGTTTTAAGTGTCATTTCTTCAATAAATGATGATCAATCTTGTTTGTCTTCAAGTCTTCAAGGGTATTTGTTGAAAATTCCATGATTAAGGCCCGGTTCTTTGTACGGCTTCGTTTCTCGTGTCCGTTTTTCCTTGTAACTTGTGATCTTTTGTCTTTTTCACGATATCCATACCTAAAATACACAAGTAAACAAACACAAGCATATATATGGTATTTTATGACATTTTTATGCATTTAAAGCCCGAAAAGAACGATGAGATCATGTATAAATGCCATCTCATCAGTTCTAAATCCGGAGGATTTTCTACGGGAGGCGTTTTCAAAGTCGGAGTATCGATAGCAATAACCGTGGGAGATGGAGGAGAAGGATTGTCTTCGTTGAGAAGGTGGTCAAAGAAATGCATGTCTTCATCCCTATCGGTGGGAGAATCATTAGTAGCTAAATTCACCTCTCCCATGGTGTCTTCAAGATTGTTCCAAAACAAATCACTATCTCCAAATAGAGACAATGATGAATCGATAGAGGCAACTGTTTCAACATTGCATAGAGAGGTAGGAATACTTTTGCAAGCATCTTTGAAGTGTTCTTCACAAGCCTCATCAAGAACGTCAATACAATTAACACTCTCGTATGAATAAGGTTGTTTAGACAACTTTCCCATGTTGAAGACGATTTTATCGTCTCCCACTCTCATGGTAAGCTCACCGGCTTCAACATCGATGAGAGTGCGACCGGTCCTCAGGAATGGACGACCCACGATCAAGGGAACACGAGGGTCCATCTCGTAGTCGACGACGACGAAATCAGCAGGAAAAGTGAATTTGTCGCCTCCTACGAAGACGTCTTTGGCTATCCCCACTGGATAAGCAACCGTCCGGTTAGCTAATTCCAAAGTCATTTTGGTGGGGACTAGCTCCGGGAGAGATAACTGCTTCCAAACGCTTAGAGGCATAAGATTAATACTGGCACCTAGATCGGCTAGGGCCATGCAATTCTCTACTCCCGGGAAATTGCAAGGGATTAAGAAACAACCCAGATCACCAAGCTTGGTTGGCAATTTCCTTAAGAGCACTGCAGAGCAATTCTCATTATGTTGGGTGTTGGCAATATCGAGGAGATTTTCCTTGTCGCTCAGAAGATCTTTAAACATTTTCGCGTACTTAGGCATGTGAGCGAGAGCCTCAGCGAAGGAGATATTGAAATTCAATTGTTTGAACATTTTAAGGAAGTTCGAAACCTGAATATCATCCTTGCTTTTGAGCTTATCTTTCCTCAACCTAGATGGATAAGGTATATTGGAAGAAGAGGAAGGCTTTGGAAGAATAGGATCACTCACATCCTTGGGTGGAGGAGGGGTAGAAGGAAGAGGTGGAAAAATTGGGGAAGTAGAAGGATGAGGAATAGGAGCAGGTGACTCGTTCTCCTTAGTCACAACCACCGGTGGGGGTATAGGAAGCTCGGGTTCCTTGGTACCTTTGCCACTGCGAGTGGTGATTGCTTTCATCTCCCCTCTTGGATTCGCAACGGTGTTACTCGGAAGAGTACCCGAAGAAGAGGGTTGATTACCGTGGAAGAAACTAGCCATCATGTTTCTTAAGTCATTCGTTTGACTATCCATAGTGTTCTTCATATCAGCTCTCAGATCATTCCCTTGTTTCATCAGGTCTGCTTTCAAGTTGCGCACTTCCTGTTGGAGATTATCCACGATCACATCGTTAGTCCTCATGTAGGTTCCAATGTCTTGATGTGATGCGGGGGTTTGGTTGGAAGGAGCAGTGTATGCGGGTGGTTGATAAGCAGGTTGCTGGTAAACTTGGTTGTTTCGTTGAGGTGGTTGTTGCTGTTTGTGAGGTGGGATGTATGGTGTACGAGGTTGTTGTTGTTGTTGAGGAGGGCGATTGAGGTTTTGTTGTTGGTTTGAGTTGTTTGGAGGAAAACCGGGTGGTGAGAGGTAGTTGTTGGAGCGGTAGCTAAGCAAATTACAGTCACCTTGAGGTCGTGCTTGATAAGCAGGTTGAGGATAGGTGCCATAAGTTGCATTCACATTCTCTGAAGGGTAGTCTTGGGTGGCAGTACAAGTGGTGTAAGAGTGAGGACCCCCGCATATCTCACATGGTTGGCTAACAGCATTGACTTGAGCGTTTTTAGCGTTGTTGCTATTGTTGTTGCTGACGGTGTGGGTAACAAGCGATTCAAGAAGCGTAGTGATTTTGTCCAGTCGCTTGTTGCTGTCACTAGTGCTAGCACTAGCGACATTGGTCCGAACACTCTTGGTTTGCACACGAGATTTATTCTCAATGATATCCCAAGCAGCATTGGAAGTCTTAGCCAAAAGATTACCCCCTGAGGCACTGTTTAGTGAATCTTGGTCACTCATGCTTAAACCATTGTAAAAAGTATTAATTTGATGTACTTTGGTAAAACCATGTTGTGGGCATTTTCTTAAAAGATCTTTAAAACGATCCCAAGATTCACTGAACGACTCATCGTACTTTTGTTCAAAATTTATGATTTCATTCCGCAAAGCAGTAGTACGAGAGGGTGGGAAAAAGTAATTGATAAACTTTGTTTCCAAATCCATCCACGAGAGAATACTCTATGGCGGTTCCTTAGCAAGCCAATGCTGGGCTTGTCCCTCTAAAGAAAAGGGAAAAAGTTGTAACCTGATAACCTCTTGTGGAACACCATTGAACTTGACCGTGTTAGTGAGTTGCAAGAATCTCTTGATGTGGTCATGTGGGTCATCAATGGTACGCCCCAAGAATGGTTGAGCAGAGACCATCAGGATAAAGCCTGACTTGAGCTCGAAATTATTGGCTGCAATTGCTGGTATAACAATTGGATCAGTGTTGCCATCGACATGAGCTTGCAGCAGTTCAATCATCGGGCGATTATCCGGTAGAGGCTCATTGTTGTTGTTATTATTCATGTTGTTGAAAGGTGGGTTGTTGTTGTTATTATTATTGTTTGGAGGTGGTATGTTGTTGTTTTGTTGTACACCGGCTATGTCTAAGTGATCGAGAGGCTCGGACTCTTGATAAGACGTGGATCGAGTGCGCATACACCTGCAAAAGAACGAACAAAGAAAAACAAAGCAAAAATATTTTTGGTTTTTATGTTTTTTACTTTTTAGGATTTTTTGAAAATTTTGTATTTTTTAGTTTTTTTGAAAGTTTTTATGAAAAAGTAACGTTCACGGGGAACGGATCCCAAAATACAAGTTCTCACAAAAAACTTTTGATCTTAACGAGAAGAGCCGGAAGCGGCGCCATTTGATACAAGCGTTTTGTATGGGTTCAATTTATGTCTCTCGATATCCTCTCGAATTGATCTTGGCTCTAAGTGGAATGATTTGTTCTTGGTTAATGAAAAGGTGATGGTTTGTTTATCTATTTTAATCTAATAACAATGAATAAAGTGCCGAAGAGTAAACTTTAAAGCTTAGAATGGTTAAAGTAAAAGACGAGTTTAAAAATAAATGATTGGAAACTTAACGATTATATGAGGAAAATGAATGAACACTTAATGAACACTTAATAAAAAACTAACACTTGGAACACTTTGTAAAAATATGAATTTAATTGGAAAGTACTAAAAGAAAGTAAGAACGGGACAAAGCAAAACAAGCTTAAATCGGAATAACACAAAATAGGGAGATCGGAATGTTATTCCGATCGAATGATCGGAATATCTTGAAATACTTGTACAATCGGAATACGTGTAAAAGAGGCAATCGGAATAATGAAATGAGTGCTAATCGGAATACGGGTAAACTTACCGATCGGAATATGAGGAAAAGAGGGGCAATCGGAATACTTGAAATGCAGGTTCAATCGGAATAATATAAATTGCTGCTGATCGGAATATGATGAAAAATGGACAAATCGGAAAAACAGTAAACCCTTTTCCGATTTAAAGATCGGAATGAAGGGGATGTCTGGTCGGAATATCCGGTCGGAAAAGGGCTTTGCCCTTTCCGAAAATTATGCTAATTCGAGACTTAAGCTAGGGAATAAGCTATAGAATAAGCCAATCACCAACAAGCTCGAATCCAACAATAAGCTGATCAAATAAGCACTAAGAACACTTTATCCAAGCTTAAAATAAACAACTTTTAAATCAAATCAATAAAAAGATGAACTTTTCATAAAAACTTTAAAAAGTAAATAAGATAAATCAACAAATAAGCCAATAAGAACAAGGATCTTAAAGTTTATTTGTGTATAAACTTAAGGAAACATAAAAAGAAATCAACTTTTTAAGCACAAATCATTGATGAACAACCCGGATCATACGACATTTGTACCAAAATCAATCAAAATAAAAGAAAGGAAGGATGAGATTAAAGATTAAAAGATAAAAACTTGAACTTGATTAATGAAAGATAATACAAAAGTTTGAATTTGAAAGAGAAAAAGATGAAATCTAGTGAGAGAAAGTTTAGAACTTTCTCTCTCTAAAACTAGAGAAATCCAAAAACTAAAAACTAACTAAGTGTCTGAAATTTGTGAAGTAAGGGCCTTTATATAGGCGTGTGTATGGGCTTGCAAATGGGCTTGGTTTTGGGCTTCTTTTCTTCTTCCTTCTTTAGTCTTCTCGTCTCTTTTAATTAAACGTTTCCGACTTTGGATTTTTAGAAGTGTCGGTGAATAATTCCAACTCGTCTTATAATCTTTTATTTAATAGACTCGAGTTCTTTGACATATATGAATCTTCCATCTTTGGCTCTATTCTTCGATAAATCTTCAAATAGGCACAATGACTTCAAATCCTTTGCATCTCTTGGACAATAGACTTCGTCTTGAATCTTTTTCCTTGATAAAGCCCGTGCAATCCCATGTTTTCTTCATTATTCATCCGGTTGACTCTGAAAACACAATAAACACAAAAACCACGCATAATTCCAAACAAATGATATTAAATACGTGTTTTGGTCTCGTTTTAGCCAGAATTAAGTGGTAAAGGATGGGTGTTTTCACACCTATCACTTAACATGATGGCTCATCCCGACATGTGCGAAATGTATTCGAATATCGTGGCATACGTTAAGGGGGAGCAAAATGGATTTGCTATATCAAAATGGATTTCATGGTGACATATACTTACCCTAAACCTATTTATTTCACGACGATGAAGATTGTGGTGACATAAGGATGGTAGGATAGGTTAAGTCCAATGATTCTTCCAAAACCAGATGAATCTTCCCAAGGACATTCCATAGCTAGAAATAGTAGTCCTTAGGAAAGATGGAGAAAGATTATGAACGTAGCTGAATGCCGACCAAGTACTTAAGTTAGCACTGTAACAATCATAACAAGGTGCTAGTTATGACGTATTGGTAAGCATTGAAGGGGTTGAAGAATGAAAAAGAATTGTAAAGATAAAGGGTCTAAAGAAAAAAGCCCTCCTAATAACCTTAGGCAGAAACCGGGTCAACACATATGCTATTGAGATCATTTTAATGATGCTCGATATTGAAGATAGACATCATGGACCCAGTGATACAATGCACAACCCATCCCAGCTAACTCAGATATCTCTCAAAAGATATTTGTTTTAATCACACGGAGACAACACGTTACTATCGATTTATTCACTCCGAATAAATAGGTATTGAAATGGTGGCACTCCTCTCCAGCCTCCAATCACAAAAATCCAAAATTGTAGATATATTGGTTTTCGTTTTTTGTGAATATTATTAATATATTGTATTTACGTATAACAATAAAAATACAAGTACTCCAAATACGTGAGAAATCACAACCTTGATTCGGGATTTCATCACTCGATCATTGTATTCGAATCCAAAGCAAAAGTAAAAGGAAAAATAGATAAATACTTTCGTGAGGCTTGATTTCAATTAACACAAACTATAAGGTGGGTATAAGGCGGTTGTATTTCACGACCTAAAGGAAAAAGGCTCTTAAGTGCTTCGCGCCGCCTCGTTTCCTCCGCTTGCTTGTGCGTGTTTTGAGAAAAAGGGCTAATCGAGGGTTTGTCAACCAAAGTATTATCTAAGTATATATATTTTCTTGTTTTCAAGATTAAGCCCTCTTGAACGTTTTGGTGTTCCACCAACGTTCTAAAGTCATCGAAGGCGTTCACTCCACGTGATCGTTTTCATTCCCTGAGGCTCTTTTAATCGAGAAAGTCGATTCGAGGAGAGATTTGTAGATTTTTGTCTACGTAATACATTCAAAATACCAAAAAAATAAAAAAACAATCAAAAGCACAAAAATAATCTTCTACATTCCCTCTAATTTCATAATTCTCTTCTTTCACCCTCTATAACGTTTAATTCTCGTAACACCGTTCTCGTTGCATCATGTCGAATGATACTGGATATTATTCGTGTCCATATTGTGGAGGCCCGTCCGATGGTGCCAATTGTTTTAATTGTAAGGTTATTGCTGATAATTTTCAATCTTACGACCAAGATCACCAATCGTCTTCGTTCTACTCGTCATATGATTCGTCTTTTAATTGTGGTCAAAATCAAAATGATGCAATGAATCAAAACGCCTTTTATGACTATGTGAGACGTAATAATGCAAACATAACGATGATTCAAGAACAAGTTGCGAATCTTAAGGAACATCACAAAAAACAATTGGAAACTCAAAAGGAATTTTACTTAAAGGAAATGGCCTCCATGAGAACCGAGTTGGAAAACGAATATGATGCCGCTTTTAAAGAACAAGAACGTTTATCTGACCTACTTGACGAGAGATGGGATAAAATTGTTGACAAAGTTGTGGAGGCTTACACTAATAAGCAAAATGAACTTCTTTTAACGATTGAGACCTTAGAGAAAAAAGTAGCTTCTTACGAGTCGAGTTCTTCATCGAACGTCACCAATCCTAATCTCGAGGGAGAGGTTCAAGTTATTTCGACTTCTAAGACTCGTACGCCTCGTATTGATCCCAATCTCTCGAATTTTAGAGTCGTGCAACCTTCGTCGTCTTGCAAAAACGTAGAGGAAACAAAAACGTCATCCAACGAAGTTTTGAAAAATGTTTTTGAAAATAAACCAAAGGAGAAACTCGTAGGATACTTGGGATTATTAAATCTTGTACCTTCTAAACCTAATTTTTCTAATGAGGATGAAATTATTGAGGATTTTCTAAATCAATATACGCTTAATTTTGACGAAGAAATTCCATTGAATGATTTTAAAGAAGAAAAATGTGACAAAGTTTTAAAGGAAATCATTGAACCCTCGTTTTTACAAGATGAACGAAAATTAATTCCGAAGGGACGTGTTAGTAATTTTGCTAAAATGTTTGAAAACCCACGTTCGATCCCTTCGAAGGACAAGGTTGAAGCAGTCAAGGCAAAATCGTCACGAGACGAGCCTTTTACTCCTAATCCCACACCGAGTGAGATTTTGGATTTATCATGTAGAAGTCCGCCGATGGCCTTGCTCACATCGATACGTTTTTCGATATCGAGGTCGAAACGACAAATGCAAAATCTTCAATCGAAGAGCCTTCTTTTCCTAGTTTCACGACGGTTGAAGCTAGCGACTCGATTATCGACGACTTTATTGCTCGACCTCTTCCACGAGGAAGAGATGACGTTTTTGATCCCGACGGAGACTTTTCCGAGATCAAACGTATTCTTGATGATCCGCCTTCTATATTCGAGTTTGATGAGGACCGTTGCGTTAGCCCGGAGGGGGATGTTTTATTAATCGATTCAAGTTTTAAAAATTCAAATCCTCCTCCCGCCTTCAAGATAAATGTGGAAATTTTAAGTGTGCCTAGAATTGTTTTAGAAACACCAAATATTTTCAATTTAATCAACTTGGGTTTTTGTAACAATGAGTTTAAAAATGAAAAAAAGAATGATTTTACAAGTGATTTGAAATTTTTTCCAAAGTTAACTCCGTCATCACCTCGCTTAATTGAACTTGCTACAAACGTGTCTACTTCTTTTGACGACGTTTTGTGTGGATCTAGTATGGGGGAAGTCCCATTTGATCCCTCACACTTCTCCACCGAGGACGAGATTTTTGACCCCGGTATCACGTTTAAGATAAAATCTCTGTCTTTCACCGAAGTAGTCACTAGAAAATCTTTCTACACTTACGGTGAGAGTTTACCTCGAGTAACTTGATTTTTATGCCCAACCAATGTCCCACCCTTCTCTTCTTATGCTATGTTCTTGTGTCCCTTTGGGACGTTGTTACTTGAAGTCGTGTTGTTTCGTTTATCATCCGAAAACGAAGATACGATCTTTGATCCCGGTATAGAGGTTTTGCCATTATACACGGTTGCTTTTGGGCCTTGATTACATGTAAGTCCCACCAAAAATGACCGAACCATGATAATCCCTAAATGATCACATTTATGGGGATTCGAGTCGAGCTTTTGACTCGGTTAACAAAAACAAGGTGCCTCGTGGGGGAGACCCATGCTTATCCATGTAAATATTATCGCTTTCTTAGTTAATGTAATGAGGGTACTTGTGCTCTTCCAACCTTTGTTCCGTGGTTGTTTGTGATTGTGATTCATTAGGTACATCGACATCATTGAAGCCTCTCGTGTTCGTTTTACGTAGCACTCGAGCTTCGATCGTTGCCTTTGGAGATTCCGATATCCGATGATATCCTTTTATTTTCTAACGTTTATCTTATTAGCACAATTCATAAACGGCTTTTAGGTTATTCGTTTTACTCTTTCCATGCTCGAGATTAAGCATTCGACTTCGTCTCTAGTATGGGGGTGTTTACACCCCTAGACTCAAAAAATTGAGGACAATGTTTAGTTTTAGTATGGGGGTGAGTAGATACTTCACCTTGCTTACGTCAACACGCAATCCAAAATTTCATCGTTTTATGCAAAATAAGGCTAAAAATTGCCAAATTTTAAAATTTTTCGTATTTTTCATAAGTGTTTAAGACACGAATGTAGGTTTTCCGATGGTGAGAATAAGAGTAATTTTTGACTCGACCGTGCGTGTTGAGCACTTAGCTTCGATTCCTTAACTTTTTAGGCTAAGTCTCTTAAATGAGGACGAGAAATGATAGAGTTCTTTATAAGTCTCATAATCGTCACGATCTTATGTGTAGTAATTATTAGCTTATTCTCCCCATGCTTTTGTATAATAAATTGTTAATAAATATTGATTTACCGGTTTAGTCACTATTGTTGGTTTCTAATTTGTTTTAATAGCTTCCATGTAATTAAATTGGGAAAACATTAAGGTATCGCCAGCGTCACGGTTTTGAAGTATTGGCACCCGAATAATCGAAAGCTTCACCTAATAATAAGATTTCAAGTGCTCACCTAAATTAAGCAAAAATTTGAAGCTCACAAGGCCGAAAAATCTATGCCCAAATTGAAAGTGAATCAAGCCTTAATCTTCGAAGCTTTAAAGATCCAAAATTCGCTTTAGCGTGAGGATATACGTCTTTGGCTAATAAAACCACCGATGAGGCGGATAATAAAAGGCAAGGCAAGACCGAAGTCACAATAAAAGCTTCATGGCGAAGTTGAATAAAAGATGGAGGTAAACCAAAGATAATAAGGCCCTTCCGTTAGGGGGCGTATAAAAGTCTTGGTAATAAGTCTCATGTTCAAAACCGTTATAAAATCGTGTTTATCGATCCTTCTTGTTGACTTAAGTTTTTGACATCGTTGTCTATTAGGATGAATTATTAATTTAATGATTTTGGTTACACCGTTAAAACTCTATTTTTAGACCTAAATCTCTATTTACGCATAAGTCAATGATGTATCCTCGTGATCATTAAGACATAATAAAATATAAGAGATACCAAGTAGGAATAAGGGAGTTTAGGTTCGTAATTAACACTCATGAGTAATGATTGTGTTGCTAACTTATAATAACAATGATCTCGTTACACGCTTAGCATGAAATTGGGTGAAAATCGAGGACGACGAAATTATTTCTAAAGAAGCATTCACGTGTTCTTGTTCTATGATCCCAAAAGTCACTTAATTGTGATGAAAACAATACATTATGTCTAAAACACATGTAGTAGTTTATTTAAGTTTATGTCTTTAATAAATGTCATCATAAAATGAATTTTGGAAGTGCTATGATACTTAATTCTAGCATTGCGTGAGGGCACGACAATGGTTTAGTATGGGGGAGTGATGAGACTGCAATTATACATAGTCTCATCGTCCAAATCGGGCTTAAAACGTTTAAAATATCATCAAAATACCTCTATATATGCTTGTATTTGTGTCTTGTGTATTTTAGGTACGGATATCGTGTAATCAACAAATGATCACAAGAATGAAGCAAAAACGAACACGGGAAACGAAGCCGCACAAAGAACCGGACCCGATTTTTGAATTTGCAAAAATACCCTTGAAGTTTGAAGAAATGACATGTTTGGTCCATGAAGTTTGAAGTTATATAAGAAAGGCCTTAAACTTTCAAGACTTGACACTATTAGTCCTTGAAGATTACAAGCAAAGCATGTTTATTCCTTATACAATGTTACACAAAAGTATGAAGGGATGAAATGCAATTTGGCTAAAGATATAACAAAAGGAAATTGGGAGCAAAAGCTGAAAACATGATTTGACAAGTTTTGTGATATTGAGGGGGTCATATTGCCCAAAACCAAACTCAAAACCCACGTAACACAACCCATCATTTAACTTATATTAATTATTTCAAATTAATATATGTTATAACTAAAAAAAAACAAAACCGGGCAACACATACTTAGTTCCCCAAATCAGATTAAACACTCCCCCTGTTCATCATTCTTCATCTCCAAAACCCTAATTAACCAAAACCCCTTAACCCAAAAATTAAACCAAACCCGTTTCCAGGTCATTGATTACCTATCCTAAAACCCTTTTCCCGCCTTCAAAAACTAGCCACATGGGCTGTGGTCCTCACAAACAGCTCTCCCCTGCCCCACAGCTAGGAAGAAAACAAGGATTGGCAGAGAGATCAACGACCACAGAGTTTTTCTTGGTCCCAAAGGTATCACCAACGTTTTAGATTGCATCTAAACAGCCTGGCATCCTCAGAGACATAACATGGCATTTTGACTGGATTTTCAAAGATTCTTCAAAAGGGCAGATTGGGAATTCCCTTAGCTAGGGTTTATTTTTTCTTGTGTTTCTAGATGATTCTATCCCCTTGTATACATACTAGTCGCCTGTGACTAGTATGGTGGTTCCAATTTTTCACCATTTTTGTAAAATACAAATTATGATTAATTGAGTTCCAGTTTATTTTTATGCAAATCTTTACGTTCCAGCACTTTAAATATTTGTCATTTACTTTTCTTGCAAATCTTTACATTCTGCTTTTGGAGTTACTGTAGAAGAAGCTAATGTAATTGGCTAGTTGGTTTACTTATCTGCTGGTTCAAGTTATCCTTCTTCATTTATTTCAAGTTTGGCTTTTGAGGTACTGTAGCTTAAGCAATAAGCTGGCTTATTGACAATAAGCCCAGCTTATGTGCTTATTAGGTTGTTGATTGGTTACTTTTTAAGAGCTTGCTTAATGTGTTTCATGGTTTCAAGTTATTTCAAGTTTGGTTCCAAGTTTGAAAGTTTAGAGCTTGGTATAAGCTGATATGGTGTGAAGATAAGCTAAAAAGGGTTTAAGTTGAGGGTTGATAGTGTTAGGTCAGAAGTTCACGCTTTGGACCCCTACAGCTCGTAGAACTAGACAATTGGTGAAGTATTCGGTTCGAGTACAGTTTCGATAATCAGTCTCGGTTTGGTTTTCGTTAGCATTGCACACGTCGACAACGGGCAGGCCTGGAGTCAGTGTAATTCTCATTTCCTTTTTCATTTTTAGTAGTACTAGTACTGATTAGTTGTAATGTTATAATAGTATAAGATTCGCTTATACTGTATCTGTGCGTAAATGGTTTGCTAGCTTTCACTTTTTGATCATTGTTTTAATTGCAGTTCATCTCATTCTTGTTCATATTATGTTTACCAGTGTTTGGTTTACATTTGCTAATTCGCAGACCTTTCTTTCCTTTCAAATTAATTTCATTTTAGTCATGTTTTACCACTTTACACGTTTAAACCTTCATTCTATATCTCTGCATTCCGTATACGGTCCTCTTTTAGTCCATTACGTTTGCATCAATTAGCCCATTGTATGTTACTGCTCACTAGAAGATATCTTTTTCATTTTATTTGATTTGTTGCTTGAATTCGTTCTGTGTGCTTATGTTCGTTCTTTGTTTGTGTTTATTTGTCGTCCTTAGGTAGCTATTTAAGTTTTGCGTAGGCGTGTTTGGATATACTTGATATACGGTTGTCACATAGGAGTTAGGTGTTAAGGTTCAGGGCTGCTATTATGGGAGGATTAGATTAGATGGATATTGCTTTGGTTCAGTCGTGAAAAGTAAAAGATCAGTGGTCTGCTTGTATTTGTTGTTCGTAACTGTGATCATCAATCCTGTGGAAATTCGTGTTTAATCGTTGTTTGAAGGCGTGAAGTTGAGGTATTATTGAGATGGTGTTGCTGTCACTGTTGGTATAAAAGAACACCAAGAAAAACATAGCATCCTTGAATTTCTGTTAATCTTGTAAACTTGTGGCGTGATTGGATTGCATTTTGTGTTTTGCGTTTAAATTTTGTGCCTTGTGTTCCAAAACCAAACACACCAAAAAGAAAAAAAGGAACTATAAGAGAAACAAACCAAATTAGGACACTGTTTGCTTAATTTTAGCGATTTGGGGCTTATTTTGTTGAAATTTGAGCTTACTGTGATTGTATTGTGCCTTTAGTATCCTAAACTAGCAAAAAGAAAAATAAAAAAAATAAAATGGCAAATAGCTCGTCTGGCCTGGCTTGAACCCCCGACCTGCTGGACAGGAGTGAGGGGCTTTACCAGTGTGCCAGAGTCTGGGCTTTGGTACATATTCCCCACATTAATTAATATAGTCTTTTTGACATTGCTTGTATTAAATAAGCCGTGAGCCAATAAGCTCATTCTGGCTTATTGGCTTACTACCTTTTGTTCTTTTTAATTTTCCTTCAAACTAGATCAGTAATAGGATTTTTCTGCCAAGTTTTAGATTTTTCTCTTTTATAGATTATTTTCTAGGATTATTTTTATTTCCAAATTTAGAAAATCAATAAAAAAAATAGAAAAAAAGATGAGAAAAAGTTTAAAAAATATTTTTTAGCTTTTATATAATATATATTCTAGGTTTACAAATAAAAAGTTTTTATTTTGTCTTTTTTTTAGTTATTTTATTTTTTAGGATTTTTATTTAAGTTTAAAAATTAATATAAAATTATTAAAAAGCTTTTGGACTTTTTGGTTTTCAAAATTGTTTTATTTGTATTTTAATTAGTTTAAGTTTAAATTTTGGTGAATTTTAGAGACTTTTTAGGTTTTTGTAGGTTTTACGATTTCACGTTTTCGCCGTCGTAGTGTAGTCTTTAACGTACCTCGTTGATACAAGAATTTTTCTAAGATGAAAAGTTCGTTTTCTCGGAATCCTCTCGAATTGATCTCAGTTAAAAGTGGAATGATTTGTTCTTGGTGACAAAAAGTGAATTGGGTTTTCTATTCTAAATAAATGAAGTAAATAAAGATTAAAGTCAGAAACAGTAAATCAAAAACAATTAAATGATAAAGCTGCAAAAGATCCTTACTGAAAACTAGTGCTATTCGGGAAAACTCATCTATGCGGAAAGTTATCCTATGCGGAAAATTAAGGCTATTCGGAATAAAAGCATTTATGCGGAAAAATCTAGTCTATTCGGAATATCAATTCTATGCGGAAAGTATGGCTATGCGGAAAAATAAGCTTATGCGGAAAATCTGCTCTATTCGGAAAAACTGGTTTATGCGGAAAAACTAATGCTATTCGGTAAAAACACCCTTATGCGGAAAATCGTTCTATTCGGAAAAAAATGTCCTATTCGGAAAATATTGCTCTATGCGGAATAAATCCTTACGCGGAATAAAACATCTATGCGGAAAGTTATGGCTATTCGGAATAACTAATATTCCGAATAGGAGGTAAAGTAAACAGACTTACTCGGAATAAAAGGCTCTATTCGGAATATTTAAAATATTCCGAGTAAGGGAACTGGGAATTGGTCTATACGGAATGACAGATCAGAAAGAACAGTAACAGACGAGTTAATACAGGGAAAACGGGTTTTGATCAAAATCAAGCAAAATACTCAAAAAGGTTTTACCAAATCAAACACAAATCATTTAAATGCCATAAGTAACAAATCCCACCAATAAAAACACTAAATCAACAACTTTTTAAGATCAAACTTGAATCAAATAAAAACTTAAGAACTTGCAATAGATGATGATGAAGAACAAGATGAATAGAAAGATGGAATTAATAGATTAATGGAAAAGTAACAAGAGTAATGATTAAGAGTTACAAGATTGAAAGAAAAGAATGAAAATCACCAAACACCCTAATGGTGTTGGTGAAGCTACGAACAAGGAACTGGGAAAAAGAAAAAATGACCTCCCTCCCTAATTGTGTGAAGGAGGAATCTATTTATACTCCTAATGGTTGGTTGGTGAAGTGGGCTTTCTCCCTTTCTTCTTGTCTTCTCGTCTTTTCAGAAAAGTTGACGTTTTCGATTCTGATTCGGGATTTGTCGTTGATTAAATTCAACTCGTCTTTTAATTTCTTCGTTAAATAGACTTGAGTTTCTTCGACATATCTAAATCTTCCATCTTTGGTCCTTTTCTTCGATAAATCTTCAAATAGGCCCATTGACTTCAAATCTTTTGCATCTCTTGGACAATAGACTTCGTCTTCAGTCTTTTTCCTTGATAAAACCCGTGCAATCCCATGTTTTCTTTAATATTCATCCGGTTAGCTCTGAAATCACAATAAACACAAAAACCACGCATAATTCCAAACAAATGATATTAAATACGTGTTTTGGTCTTGTTTTAGCCAGAATTAAGTGGTAAAAGGATGGGTGTTTACACACCTATCAAATCCCCTACACTTAACCATTGCCATGCCCTCATGCAATGCTTAGTGATAAAGCAAATTTACATTTTTCTCATAGTTAATCAACCTTGGCCTTATTTAAATTCTACTAAACAAAAATTAAAATGCTAAGAGAAATTAAAACTTTAAAATAAACAAAAGGATGGAAATAACTTGTAAAGAAATCAAGGACTTACATTAGGGCTTTGGTGTTGCGAAGATTTATCACCCTCAAGTTTTCACGTTCCCCAAACTAAGCTTAAAAACGAGATCATTGTTATTATAAGTTAGTAAATCAAACACTTACACACATGGCTTAATTAAATGCTTAAACTCCCTTATTCCTAGGTGTATCTCTTATATTTTATTTTTGTCTTAGAATGATCATGAAGATGCATTTTTGGACTTATTTCGATAGTATATTTAGGCTGAAAGCAAAGTGGGACGATTTGATCAATAGTTAGCTAAAGGACAAAATCTCTTAAAACTGCTTCTCGGGATATCAAAAAGTTCATATCTTGGCATAACTCGGTTCACGATTTGAGACCTTTCTCGGGCCGATATTTGGCATGTACTTCATACTTCATATCTTCGAGAGACGTTCTTGAGATAATGGTCTTCTCATCATAATAGAGTTTTCTTCACTTGGAGACTTTTGAGGGGTACTCCAACTTTGTTGACCACGACTTCATGATTATTTCTTCAATCTCTAATTGGGATTTCGAGATACAACGATCCGCCTCCTTTTCGGACTTGGATCTATTTATCCTCATACCTTGTTAGGGTCTTTTAGGATAGACTTCTCCATGATCTTTATGGGAGTTGAGTGCTTTTCGTCGTGAGTCTTGATCCTTCATATTGACTTTAGGAATAATGCTTTTCACATCACTTTGGATCTTCAGCAATAAAATTGAATCCTCATGCCTTGTTAGGGCCTTTTCGGACTCGCCAATCTTCGCGCCCCGCTTCATAAGTTATGCCTTGGCTATGAACTCTTATCATTACCGAGCAACTTTTAAACGATCTTGGGCTAGAAGCTAAGTAACTTTTCAAATCGTACGACCTTACTTATTGCAGATAAATTATTAGCAAGTGATGGGAGAATAGGCAAATAATTACACCAAGTGAGCTTGCGCAAGAATACCGACTTATAATTGACTCTATCATTTCTCGTCCTCCACATTTTAAAATCTCAAGTAATGAGACTCGTGGATACTTAGCCTAATAAACCGATTAAGGTCTACATGGTTAAGGATACTAGCTAGAATAAACTTGGATAAGTCTATTCGGGTTGAGTCAAAATAAACGCAACGGGCCTAATATGTCAAAGATTTCTAAACCAGCTACACCACTTTATTAATATTTTTGACTTTATTGCGGGATATATACATATGAAAGCAACGATAAAAAATTTAAAAATTACGACTAAATGGCCAAAGTTAATAAAAAATTTGAAAAATGTTGAAAAATATGATTTTCCGGTTAAATGAAGGCATTTTCATGGAAAAGTCCACTTAAAACTTCGATAGAAGTCTCCCCTACACTTAAGATAAACATTGTCCTCAATGTTTAAGCATGTGGGAAAAGTCTCCCCTACACTTATGACATTGTGCACGTTGGTTAACTCGAGTTAAGGAAGAGACGACTAAAGTGATCAATTTCAAATGTGAGTATGAAGAAAATTGAATCACGATAGTTGAGCGATAGAACCGGATTTCGGATAACACAGGAGCACGGTTCTTCAAATTTTCCAAGATTGTAGTTATCCCTGTAATCACATCACCACACAAACACGAACGACCAAAATAGGTCCTCCCCTACACTTAGGGGGTTAAAGGGATAGATACTCGGGCTGCCTCCCGAGGAGCGCTTGTTTTTTATAACCGAGTCACGAGCCTGACTCGACCCAAAATTAGTTCATGGGGAACGTGGTGAGGGATGGAATCACCTCATGAGAGGTGTCCTCACCAAAGTACAACTTCACTCGTTGGCCATTCACCTTAAAATTTGGTCCATTAGGTTGAGCGAGCTCGAGAGTACCATATGGAAAAATTTGGGCAATGGTGAATGGGCCGGACCAACGAGATTTGAGCTTGCCCGAAAAGATTTTCAACCGAGAGTTAAAAAGTAAGACTTTGTCTCCAACGTGGAACTCTCGGTTTTTGATCTTGGAGTCGTGAATGAGCTTAGTTCGTTCCTTATAGATCAAAGAATTTTCATAAGCCTCATTACGGAGTTCATTCAGCTCATTGAGTTGGATCTTGCGTAGGTCACCAGCTTTGTTTATATCAAAATTAGCCCACTTCAAGGCCCAATAAGCCTTGTGCTCCAACTCAATGGGTAGGTGGCACGCTTTCCCGTACACAAGACGATAAGGCGTACAGCCGATCGGGGTCTTGTAAGCAGTACGGAAAGCCCACAAAGCATCATCGAGTTTATCAGCCCATGCGGCACGATGCTCTCCCACGGTCCTTTCAAGAATTCGCTTCAGTCCTCGGTTGGATATTTCAGCCTGGCCATTAGTTTGTGGGTGGTAGGCTGTGGAAAGACGATGATGAACACCGTACTTAGCCATGACTCTTGCGAATTGGTCATTGCAGAAGTGAGTCCCACGATCACTAATAATGGCACGAGGCACACCGAATCTAGCGAATAAAGCTTTCAAAAAGTTACAAACCACCCTTGTGTCATTAGTAGGTAAAGCTTTGGCTTCGACCCACTTTGAAACGTAGTCAACGGCTACAAGGATGTATTTGTTTCCTTTAGAGGAAGGGAATGGCCCCATAAAGTCGATACCCCAAACATCAAAAATTTCACACTCTTGAATGAAATTCTGAGGCATCTTGTCTTTATGTGTGATTTTGCCTTGCTTTTGGCAAATATCACACTTTTTAACCATATCGTGAGCATCACGATATATGGAGGGCCAATCAAATCCCGAATCAAACACTTTTTTGGCGGTGTAGTTGGGACCAAAGTGACCACCGATGGGTCCGTTGTGGCAAGCATCAAGGATTTCGGACGCTGCCGGTCCATCAACACATCGACGGATAATCAGGTCGGCACATTGTTTGAATAGGTAAGGGTCGTCCCAAAAGTAAGTCTTGATATCGGTGAAGAACTTCTTCTTTTGTTGGGACGTCAACCCTTCCTTGAGAATTCCACCGGCCAAGTAGTTTGCAAAGTCCGCAAACCACGAGGTTTCATTCGACTTCGAGTTTATAGACATTAAGGTCTCCAAGGGAAAAGAATCATTGATTTCTTTGTTCGGATGATCCCCTTGGTATGGATCCTCAAGTCTGCTGAGATGATCCGCGGCTAGGTTTTCTGCTCCTTTTTTATCGCGAATTTCGATTTTAAATTCCTGGAGTAGCAAAACCCAGCGAAGAAGTCTTGGTTTGGAATCTTGCTTTGTCAACAAGTACTTCAGCGCGGAATGATCGGTATACACAATGGTGGTAGAAAGGACAAGATAGGGGCGGAATTTTTCAAAGGCATAGACAACAGCTAAAAGCTCTTTTTCGGTTGTCGTATAATGCAATTGTGCCCCAGTCATTGTCTTGCTAGCGTAATGGATTGGTTGGAAGTGTTTATTCACTCTTTGTCCCAGAACCGCTCCAATAGCAAAATCACTAGCATCGCACATCAACTCAAAGGGAAGCTCCCAATTAGGGGTAACCAAGACGGGTGCCTTAGTTAGCTTATTCTTAAGCGAGTTGAAGGCTTCAAGACACTCTTTGGAAAAGATAAAAGGAGTATCTTTTTCCAAGAGGTGGGTCATCGGGCGAGCGATTTGAGAAAAATCTTTTATGAATCGACGATAGAAGCCCGCATGACCCCGGAAACTTCTCACACCCTTCACGGTTGAAAGTGGAGGCAACTTTGCGATAACATCGACTTTAGCACGGTCTACTTCAAGACCGGCTTTCGAGATCTTATGTCCAAGCACGACGCCTTCTTTTACCATAAAATGGCATTTTTCCCAATTTAGAACTAGGCGAGTGTCTTCACACCTCTTTAGCATACGTTCCAAATTGGCAAGGCAAGAAGAGAATGAGTCCCCGAAGACCGAGAAATCATCCATGAAGACTTCCCCGGTTTGTTCAACCATGTCATGGAAGATAGCTAACATACACCTTTGGAAAGTCCCGGGCGCATTACATATGCCAAAAGGCGTTCTTTTGTAAGCGAATGTGCCATAGGGACAAGTGAATGTAGTCTTCTCTTGATCTTGGGGATCGATGGGTATTTGAAAATAACCCGAGAAACCATCAAGAAAGCAGTAATATTCATTTCCTGCTAAGCGTTCAAGCATTTGGTCCATAAAAGGTAGAGGGAAATGATCCTTTCTCGTGGCATCATTGAGTTTGCGGTAGTCTATACAAACTCTCCACCCAGTAACGAGACGAGTGGGAATCAACTCGTTGTGTTCATTGGGAACAACGGTTATTCCGCCCTTCCTGGGCACACAATGGATTGGACTAACCCATGGTGAATCCGAAATAGGGTAAATCATACCCGCATCAAGAAGTTTGATAACCTCTGTTTTGATGACTTCATGTATCTTTGGATTCACCCTTCGTTGGCTTTGAATAGTGGGCTTATAGTCGTCCTCCATGAGAATTTTGTGTGTGCAGAAGTGAGGATCAATTCCACGAATATCCGAAATCTTCCAAGCAATAGCCTTCTTATGATCCTTCAACACAGCGACAAGTCGAGCTTTCTCTTCATCCTTCAAATCCTTAGCAATGATGACTGGCGACTTCTTCTCTTCTTCGAGGAATACATACTCAAGATGGGGCGGCAACTCCTTAAGTTCCAAATCCGGAGGATTGTCGACGGGAGGCGTATTCGAAGTCGGAGTCTCGATAGCAATAACAGTGGGAGATGGAGGGGAAGGATTGTCTTCTCTGAGGAGGTGTGCAATGAAACTGAGATCGTCATCCCAATTGGCAGTAGAATCGTCATTGTCTTGCTTCACATCTTCCAAGGTGGCTTCCAAATCTTTCCAAAGGAAATCACTTTCTCCAAATAGAGATAGTGATGAGTCGATAGAGGAAACGGTCTCAACATTGGGAAGAGAGGTAGGAATATTTTTACAAGCATCCTTGAAGTGTTCTTCACAAGCCTCATCAAGAACGTCAATACAATTAACATTCTCGTAAGAATAAGGCTGTTTAGAAAGCTTTCCCATGTTGAAGACTACTTTATCGTCACCCACTCTCATGATAAGCTCACCGGCTTCAACATCAATGAGAGTGCGACCGGTCCTCAAGAATGGACGACCAACAATGAGTGGCACACGGGGGTACATCTCGTAGTCGACGACAACAAAATCAGCAGGGAAGGTGAATTCGTCGACTCCTACAATGACGTCTTCGGCTATCCCCACTGGATAAGCAACCGTACGGTTGGCTAATTCCAAAGTCATTTTGGTGGGGACTAGCTCTGGGAGAGATAATTGCTTCCAAACACTTAGAGGCATGAGATTAATACTGGCACCTAGATCGGCTAGGGCCATGCAATTCTCTACTCCCAGGAAATTGCAAGGGATAAGAAAACGACCCGGATCACCAAGCTTAGTTGGCAATTTCCTTAAGAGTACTGCAGAGCAATTCTCATTAAGTTGGGTGTTGGCAATATCAATGAGCTTTTCCTTGTCGCTCAGAAGATCTTTAAACATTTTGGCATATTTGGGCATGTGAGCGAGAGCCTCAGCGAAGGAGATATTGAAATTCAGTTGTTTGAACATTTTTAGGAAGTTCGAAACCTGAATATCATCCTTGCTCTTTTGCTTCTCTTTCCTCAACCTAGATGGATAAGGTATATTGGAAGAAGAGGAAGACTTTGGGAGAATAGGATCACTAATAACCACGGGTGGAGGAGGGGTAGAAGGAAGAGGTGGAGAAATTGGGGAAGGAGAAGGATGAGGAATAGGAGCAGGTGACTCGTTCTCCTTAGTCACAACCACCGGTGGAGGTATAGGAAGCTCGGGTTCCTTAGTACCTTTGCCACTTCGAGTGGTGATTGCTTTCATCTCCCCTCTTGGGTTCGCAACGGTGTTACTCGGAAGAGTACCCGAAGAAGAGGGTTGACTATTTTGGAAGAAACTAGCCATCATGTTCCTCAGATCATTAGTTTGGCTATCCAACGTATTTCTCATATCTGCTCTCAAATCGTTTCCTTGCTTGACCAAGTCTGCTTTCAGGTTGAGCACCTCTCTCTGAAGATTTCCCACTATCGCATCGTTAGTCCTCATATAAGTTTCCACTTCTTGGTGAAGAGCGGTGGGTTGGTTGGGAGGAGCATTGTATGCAGGTGGTTGGTAAGCAGGTTGTTGGTAGACTTGGTTGTTTCGTTGAGGTGGTTGTTGCTGCTTGTGAGGTGGGATGTATGGTTGTCGAGGTTGTTGTTGTTGTTGAGGAGGGCGATTAAGGTTTTGTTGTTGGTTTGGGTTGGCAGGAGGGAAACCAGGTGGTGAAAGATAGTTGTTGCTGCGGTAGCTAAGCAAGTTACGGTCACCTTGAGGTCTAGCTTGATAAGCAGGTTGTTGATAGGTGCCATATGCCGCATTCACATTCTCAGCAGGGTAATCTTGGGTGGCGGTACAAGTTGTGTAAGAGTGAGGACCACCGCATATCTCACAAGGTTGGCTCACAGCGTTCACTTGAACGTTTTTGGTGTTGTTGCTGTTGTTGTTGCTGACGGTGTGGGTGACAAGCGATTCAAGAAGCGTAGTGAGTTTGTCTAATCGCTTGTCGCTGTCACTAGTGCTAGCACTAGCGACATTGGTCCGAACACTCTTGGTTTGCACACGATATTTGTTCTCAATGATATCCCAAGCAGCATTGGAAGTCTTAGCCAATAAATTACCCCCTGAGGCACTGTTCAGTGAATCTTGGTCACTCATGCTTAAACCATTGTAAAACGTATTAATTTGATGTACTTTGGTAAAACCATGTTGTGGGCATTTTCTTAAAAGATCTTTAAAACGATCCCAAGATTCACTGAACGACTCATCGTACTTTTGTTCAAAATTTATGATTTCATTCCGCAATGCGGTAGTACGAGAGGGTGGAAAAAAGTAATTGATAAACTTTGTTTCCAAATCCGTCCACGAGAGAATACTCTGTGGCGGTTCCTTAGCAAGCCAATGCCGGGCTTGTCCCTCTAAAGAAAAGGGAAAAAGTTGTAACCTTATAACTTCTTGTGGAACCCCATTGAACTTGACTGTGTTGGTGAGTTGTAGAAATCTCTTGATGTGGTCGTGTGGATCATCAATGGTTCGTCCCAAGAATGGCTGAGCGGAGACCATCTGGATAAAGCCTGACTTTAGCTCGAAATTGTTGGCGGCAATTGGTGGTATAACAATTGGATCCGTGTTGCCATCGACATGAGCTTGCAGCAATTCAATCATCGGGCGACTATCCGGAAGGGGCTCATTGTTGTTGTTATTGTTCATGTTGTTGAAGGGTGGGTTGTTATTGTTATTATTGTTTGGAGGTGGTATACCGGCCATGTCTAAGTTATCGAGAGGCTCGGGCTCTTGATAAGACGTGGATCGAGTGCGCATACACCTGCAAAAGAACGAACAAAGAAAAGCAAAGCAAAAATATTTTTGGTTTTTATGTTTTTTTATTTTTATTTTTTTTTATTTTTTGTATTTTTGAAAATTTTGTATTTTTTTAGGATTTTTGAAAATTTTCGTGAAAAAGTAATGTTCACGGGGAACGGATCCCAAAATCCAAGTTCTCACAAAAAACTTTTGATCTTAAAGAGAGGAGCCGGCAGCGGAGCCATTTGATACAAGAATTTTTCTAAGATGAAAAGTTCGTTTTCTCGGAATCCTCTCGAATTGATCTCAGTTAAAAGTGGAATGATTTGTTCTTGGTGACAAAAAGTGAATTGGGTTTTCTATTCTAAATAAATGAAGTAAATAAAGATTAAAGTCAGAAACAGTAAATCAAAAACAATTAAATGATAAAGCTGCAAAAGATCCTTACTGAAAACTAGTGCTATTCGGGAAAACTCATCTATGCGGAAAGTTATCCTATGCGGAAAATTAAAGCTATTCGGAATAAAAGCATTTATGCGGAAAAATCTAGTCTATTCGGAATATCAATTCTATGCGGAAAGTATGGCTATGCGGAAAAATAAGCTTATGCGGAAAATCTGCTCTATTCGGAAAAACTGGTTTATGCGGAAAAACTAATGCTATTCGGAAAAAACACCCTTATGCGGAAAATCGTTCTATTCGGAAAAAAATGTCCTATTCGGAAAATATTGCTCTATGCGGAATAAATCCTTACGCGGAATAAAACATCTATGCGGAAAGTTATGGCTATTCGGAATAACTAATATTCCGAATAGGAGGTAAAGTAAACAGACTTACTCGGAATAAAAGGCTCTATTCGGAATATTTAAAATATTCCGAGTAAGGGAACTGGGAATTGGTCTATACGGAATGACAGATCAGAAAGAACAGTAACAGACGAGTTAAAACATGGAAAACGAGTTTTGATCAAAATCAAGCAAAATACTCAAAAAGGTTTTACCAAATCAAACACAAATCATTTAAATGCCATAAGTAACAAATCCCACCAATAAAAACACTAAATCAACAACTTTTTAAGATCAAACTTTAATCAAATAAAAACTTAAGAACTTGCAATAGATGATGATGAAGAACAAGATGAATAGAAAGATGGAATTAATAGATTAATGGAAAAGTAACAAGAGTAATGATTAAGAGTTAGAAGATTGAAAGAAAAGAATGAAAATCACCAAACACCCTAATGGTGTTGGTGAAGCTACGAACAAGGAACTGGGAAAAAGAAAAAATGAGCTCCCTCCCTAATTGTGTGAAGGAGGAATCTATTTATACTCCTAGTGGTTGGTTGGTGAAGTGGGCTTTCTCCCTTTCTTCTTGTCTTCTCGTCTTTTCAGAAAAGTTGACGTTTTCGATTCTGATTCGGGATTTGTCGTTGATTAAATTCAACTCGTCTTTTAATTTCTTCGTTAAATAGACTTGAGTTTCTTCGACATATGTAAATCTTCCATCTTTGGTCCTTTTCTTCGATAAATCTTCAAATAGGCCCATTGACTTCAAATCTTTTGCATCTCTTGGACAATAGACTTCGTCTTCAGTCTTTTTCCTTGATAAAACCCGTGCAATCCCATGTTTTCTTTAATATTCATCCGGTTAGCTCTGAAATCACAATAAACACAAAAACCACGCATAATTCCAAACAAATGATATTAAATACGTGTTTTGGTCTTGTTTTAGCCAGAATTAAGTGGTAAAAGGATGGGTGTTTACACACCTATCACTCGTCTTTTATTTCTTTCTTTTCTCTTCCAAAAACGACACTACCCCAACTTTTGATTATACTTATTGGCACATTAATCCACACACCTCCTCGAGAACGAACTCGCATTTGTTCGGTTTCGCGTTTTCCTAAAACGTGCAACTTAATACTTGCCCATTATACGCTCTTTTTCCTAAAAGACGTATTTCTACGACTATCAATCAGTTTTAAGTAAAAGCTATTAAACCAAAATTTAAAAACTTTTAAAAACACTAAATAATAAAAATCAACTTTTTATAAAAATTAACTAATAAGCACTTAATTAAATTTAAGAAAAAACATAATAAGGTATAAAATCAATAAGCTAAAACAATCAAAAACATAAAAGCATAACAATTAATCAAATAAGCATAACAATAAGCACATAAACATAAAGATCAAATCAAGAACAAGAAAGGTAGAATGAGACATTAATTAAAACTTGATTAAAATTTAGATTCAACAATTAAAGTAAAAACAAGAATTAAAAGCTTACAAATTTAAGGTGCAAGACAAGTAATTAAAGGTGCAATTAAGTAAATGACATTAAGAAAAAGTGCAAGTAATTAAATTGGAAGACTAGTTTGTCAAAATAGCCAACAACTCCTAATGTGAGATTAGGAGTGTATTTGTTGGAAACTCACTTTATGTGACGACATTTAAGAATTCCTGTTAGTTATCATAGTCACGCACATTTAGACTAGACTAGGCTCGTTGTAAAGTGCGTGACTATATATACCACTCCTTAGCTTCCAAGGAGGGGTGTTGATTGTATTTTGTTCATTTGAGGAACACACACACTTTTACTCTCAACCTCTCTTTCTCTCTCTCTAAGCCAACAATGGCTTCCACCACCATTTACCACCACATTAGACCACCGGATCCATATTAGCATTTCTTCATTTGGCATCAGAGCCACGATTCCATCCTTGGATCGTGTTTATATTTTCGATTTTGGTGGTCTAATCTTTTCTTGTGTCTCGTTACATTTATTTGTGTCTCATTTTGTCAAAAAAAAATTTTGTCACGTCTCATATTTTTTTGTCCAACTGTCCAAAATGTCACAAGTTTTGTGTCTCGGTTTCATCATATCATGGTCAAAGTTGGTCCATTTCTGATATTTTCACTGGTCAAATTCGGTTTCACTGGTCAAAGTTGGTTCATAACCGTCTCCATCTATCCACGGTTTCACTTTTTAGTGGAATGCGTATATGGTCAAGGTTTACTGTTTCATTTTTTAAGTGGAAACGAGTACTTATCTGATTTTTAACAGCATTTTTCTGGATTTTTTTCTGGTAATTTTATGAAGATGATGGTGAAACCCATATTTGCCAGAAAAATTATACCCAGAAACAAGATCCCTGAAAAAACGGAAAAAGGACCACTTTTAGACTCTACTACATGGTACAATCGCATGATTGCGATGGGGTGTTTTTTGACACATTCCGATGGGTTTGACTTACCCATTGCGATGGGACTCATTCCGATGAGTCACATTGCGATGGGTGGTCGAACCTGTCGCAATGGCATTGACACGACGTCATGCTGCCCATTTGTTCTCAACATTGCGATGGCTGGTAACCATTGCGATGGGTACCATTGCGATGGGTACCATCGCAATGAGACGGTTTGACTTTGCGATAAAAAGACTTCTTGGATTGCGATGAAACTTTGCTGGACTGTTTAATTATTGCGATGCATTTTTATAAAAATGTACATTGCGATAGAAAGAATTGACAACATGAACCGGGACCAAAAAATGTAACCAAACCTTCACCCATCAAACCGAGTCAACTCGGTCATTACCGAGTTGACTCAGTTGAACTCACTGAGTTGACTCGATACTTCCATCCTTATACCGCCTCAAAACCACAAATCTATACTACACCCATCGACACCTAAACCCTCTATCAATCTGACAAGACTCGAACTCACATAAAATCAGAATTTTTTTTTGATCTCAGATTAATTTCGTGGGTTATAATTTGTTATGACCTCGAAAGATCATTACCACCCGAAATCATATCATCATCGATCCTGAACCGTCACGGTTTCATGTATATGGGATAACCATCATTTAATATACGAATATTACGAACAAATTTTAACAACTTTGTTAAATTTGATCTTGGATTCGTGCTATTTACACAGAAATCAACATGCAACCTTACCCGAGATTCGTGGAGATGATTTGATGGGATCAGATTGGAGATTTGATGGGACAAGTTTGGGTGATTTGTTTGAGATTGGTGATAGATGACCATTTTTTCTTTTGTGGCTGAGGAGTTATAGCAAAGGTGGGGCGGAGATGTTGAGGATTTGGAGTGAGATTAGGTTTAGGGTTAGTGATACCTAAATTTATGGGAGACTTAAATAATTGTGAGTGGACCGGTTTCATTTTATGGCTGATTCTTTAGACACGTGGCCAGTAAATTAAAGGGGCGGACTTAACAATGTGAGTTGGTGGTAACATATTGTGTGGATCGGGTATAAAAGTGGTGATGTTGGACCAGGAGTATTTTCAAGTGATGGGCCATGGAAATTGTTTACTCATTTTTGGGCCTTGGACACTCATTTTTTATAAACATTGGCTATGGTTACTTAGGATTGGGCCGTATATTGATTACTCATATACACAAATTTTTGTTTCAAAATTTTTTATTTTGAATAAAATTTTGTGTCTAATGATATACTTCGGTCGTCATCGAGTCGAGACAAAAGTGACGAGACATTGTGACGAGATGGAATAGTTTAAGGATAATGGATGCTCAAACAAACAAATTCCTTTTTTGAATTTGTAGTTTTTTTGTTGCATTTGTGGTTCTTTTATTTTTTCTTGACACTAATGGGGTGACGAGAAATGTGACGCGACAAAATGAAGTGACAAATGTGACGAGAATTTATTTGAGACGAGACCAAGAAAAATGGGCGATTTTTTAGTGGCTACAGATTTTGTTTGATCGGGTAGTAATTACGTGACGTTGAAGACGGATTTTTCGAAGGCGTGTATTTATTTTATCTTTTACTAGATAACTTGCTCGTGCTTAATCCTAGAATGAAGACTTGGTTATCTGGTTTCCGGGTTCGGGGTGGATGGTTGATGACTCGGATAACTATCACTTAAAGGGGTTACATTGTTGTACTCAGTGTCACGCGCTTAGTCGACGTGGATAATTTCAAGAGGTGTTGTGCTTATAGACTTCTTCAGTGATGCATTGAGTACTTAGAGATTTCTCCACCGTTCTTCATTCAACAATAGTGCAAGCTTAAATCACAAGATCGAAGGATTTTTATTCAGCTTCACGTTTGATATATCTGGTTCATTCTTTCAGTGGTCACTTCAAATTGCTTTCACGTGGAATGGTAAAGGTGGCCATGGAGAGTTTATGAGAAGAGATTTTCGATCAACAGCTGATTCTCACAAAATATATAATTCAGCTTATTTATTATTCTCACGAGATTTCAGGTTCACGTGCGTACAATTTATTGATGGTTCCGAGTTTCGAAACCATCAAGGGGGAAGAAGAAGACACATTGAACGCACACCGAGTACACGTGATGAACTTCATACCTTCTTTTGATTTGAAGATATTCCGGGATGACATTTGTCATAGCCGCAGAGAAAATCAGTGTTTTAACTCGTGTCGTTATCAATCTCCAAACGGTACACTACTGATTCGAGGTTTAATTGTTTCAGTGTTGCAATTAAACATCATCATTATCCTATATGCATTCCCGGGACTTAATTGACTCTGGTGCATCTCCGGAAGAAGACGTGTGCATTTCCGGGACTTAATTGACTCTGGTGTTACGATGTCATCTTCATGAATGGGATAAAGTGTCCACTTCAGTATTTGAGCTTCATAATTGGGATTGATTTACCTTCTTCAACTATGTGGGGGAAGAAGTGTCTTGATTCTTTCTGGTATGCATAACTTGAACTCTCAGGGGGAAGAAAAATTCAGAAGAATTATTCAAGCGTGAGAAGAGAAGTTGTTGATCTACTTGGTGTACCCCTTACCATCAATCCCTCTTAGCAACATTATCACGTTATATGATGGGATTTGCTAGTTAGATTCCGCTGTGCGCTTAATCATTCTAAGCTTTATTGAAAGCTTTGAAGTTGCTTACGAGGATTGTTGGTTTAGGGGGAAGCTATTTAAAATGCTTCTACATCAAGTTTACGTGGCATGAATTAGGGGGAAGCTAATTCAGAAGCTTCTCCTTAACCAGAAGTGTATGGGTTACTTAGCTCGTGCCGTTACAGTATTTCTACTACAAGTTAAAGATGAGTCGTTTTGAAGACGAAGGCCTCGGAAGACTTCATCAGCATTGGATGCTTCAAGAAAGCTCTTGTTCTTAATTATTTTGTACTTGTTAGGAAGAATATTGTAAGGAATTCTACACGTCGTCCCATGGGGGAAGATTGTTGGAAACTCACTTTATGTGACGACATTTAAGAATTCCCGTTAGTTATTATAGTCACGCACATTTAGACTAGACTAGGCTCGTTGTAAAGTGCGTGACTATATATACCCCTCCTTAGCTTCCAAGGAGGGGTGTTGATTGTATTTTGTTCATTTGAGGAACACACACACTTTTACTCTCAACCTCTCTTTCTCTCTCTCTAAGCCAACAATGGCTTCCACCACCATTTACCACCACATTAGACCACCGGATCCATATTAGCATTTCTACAGTATTTATAGGTGATTAGGTAAGGTTAGCATGTGTTTCTTCTTTCTTTCTTTCTTTCTCGTCTTTTCGTCTTCTAAATTCTTCGACTTTTTCGACTTTGTCTCGGGATTAATTAAACTCGTCTTGAAATTTCTTCATTTATTAGACTTGAGTTCTTCGGCTTTATTAAACTTCCGTCTTTAGACTTGTTCTTCGATAAATCTTAAGAATAGGCCTTGGACTTCCGTTCTTCTTGCACTCTTGATCTTTTGACTCCGTCTTTTGTCTTTTTCTTAGATAAAAGCCCGTGAAAGACCGTGTTTTCTTCCCTTTTTCACATTTTGATCCTAAATCACAACAAAAACACAAACCACGCATAATTCCGACATTTACGACATAAAATACATGTTTTGGCTTGGTTATTATAATAATTAAGTGGTAAAAGGATAAGTGTTTTCACACTTATTAAATCCCCTACACTTGACCATTGTAATGTCCTCATGCAATGCATTAATTACAAAGCAGGTTTTACCTTTCCATCACAATCAATCTATATTGGACTTTATTAAAGAGATAGAAAATTGCAAAATATTAAAAAGAAGATAATAAGTAAAGAAATCAAAGACTTACCTTAGGGTTTTGGAAATGTCATGAATGTTCATCATCCTCAAGTTTCACGTTTCCCATACCAAGCTTAAAAACGAGATCATTGTTATTATAAGTTAGCAAACTATCACAAACTCATGTGGCCCAATTATTCACTTAGACTCCCTTATTCCTAGGTGTATCTCTTATATTTTATTGTTGTCTTGAATGATCACGAGGATGCATTGTTGACTTATTTTGATAGTTATTTAGGCCGAAAATAAAGTAGGACGATTTAATCAATAGTTAGCTAAAGGACAAAATCTTTTAAAACTGCTTCTCGGGACCTCATAAAGTTCATATCTTGGCATAACTCGCTTCACGATTTGAGACCATTCTCGGACCGATATTTGGCATTGACTTCATACTTCAAATCTTGAGAGACGTTCATGAAATAATGGTCTTCTCTTCATAATAGGAATTTCTTCACTTGAACTTTATGAGAGATTCTTCATATTTGGACCACGACTTCTTCATTTTTCTCCAATCTTTATTTGGGATTTTGATATACAACGATCCGCCTCCTTTTAGGACTTGGATCTATTAATCCTCATACCTTGTTAGGGTCTTTTCGGATAGACTTCTCCATGATCTTTAGGGGAGTATTTCCTTTTTGTCGTGTGTCTCGATCCTTCATATTGATTTTTGATAAATGATTCTTCACATCACTTTTGGATCTTTAGCAACAAAATGTAGCCCTCATGCCTTGTGAGGGCCTTTTCGGACTCGCCAATCTTCGCATCCCGCTTCAATAAGTTATGCCTTAGCTATGAACTCTAATTAATATCGAGAAACTTTTAAACGATCTTGTGCTAGAAGCTAAGTAACTTTTCAAATCGTACAACCTTATTTATTGCAATTAAATTTATTAGCAAGCGATGGGAGAAAAAGCTCATAATCAACTCACATAAATTCACGAAAGAATACCAAACTTATAATTGACTCTATCATCTCTCGTTCTCCAAAATTTAAAATCTAAAGGAATGAAACTCGTAGATGGTTAGCCAATTAAATCAAAGTTTTGGGTTTTCAAGTCATCTATACGATCTTGCAACTTCTTAGACTTTTTCAAGTTTAGAATTCGCATTTTAAAGTTCCCTTGATAAACGACTTTCTAGGATCAATTATAGGAACTTGCGAAAAGTTCTTGTTCTTAACCCGTAAGAGTTAAGACTTTCGCGTTATAAAGTTCCCTATATAAAAGCCTAGCAAAACTTGACTTAAACACGTTAAGGATACTAGCTAGAGTAAACTTAGATAAGTAAACTCGGGTTGAGTCAAAAGATTCACAACGATAAAAAATTAAAACCACTTTATTAAAAAATTATTCTAGCAAAGAAAGAAAATTACGATAACAGAGGAAAAATTATTAGGCCAAAATAGATCAAAAATTTTGAAAAATGTCGAAAAATCAAGTTTCCGGTTAAAATAAGGACAAATACAAGGAAAAGTCCACTTAACTTCGATAGAAGTCCCCCTACACTTAATATAAATATTGTCCTCAATGTTTAAGCATGTGGAAGTAAACTCCCCTACACTTAGGACATTGTGCACTTTGTTTAAATCTTGCTAAGGAAATGACAACTAAAGTTATTCCTATTTTAATATTGAAGAAAAAAAATAGAGAATCAAAAGAGTTTAGGATAGAACCGGGAAGATGGGTACACGAAATCACGGGTCGTCAAAAGTCATCAAGAATGGATCTGTGAAAGATCGAATCCCTGCACATGATAAGAAAGAAAACAACAAAAACATTCTAGGGTCTCCCCCTACACTTATTATAAAAACAAAGAAAAAGGATAGATACTGCGGGTTGCCTCCCGAGAAGAGCTTGTTTTTGTTAACCGAGTCGTGAGCCTGACTCGACCTTGATTAGCATAGGAAGAAGCTTGAAACACATCCACCGGGATCAAAGACATGGTTTTCATCCAGCAAGTAACACAAGCTTAAGGCTAACAAGGCAAGCCAAAAAAGAGTAGGCAAGGTTCCCTTAAGCTAAGATGGAGCAGGGTGGTAGCAAGTGTGATGAGGTGCAAGCATATCTCCATGGTTTCCAAAAATCTTTCCTTTTATTTCATCAGATGGATACTGAGATGGCTTAAAAATTGCAATACCGGGATCGAACACCTTTTCCTTTAGGGGAAAATAACACTCAGGCTCAGTAGACCTTGAAGAGGATCCGATCATAAATCGCACAATATCATCCTCAGGGGGAGGATAGAGAGGTGTCAAGACATAAGTACTGCGAATATCAGTGTCGTCCGGCTTCTTCTCCTTTGAAGCGGGTTTCTTCATATCCAAAGGAGGATAAAGACCATAATCATCAAAGTCCAAAGGAGGAGCATCACTCTCATTTGGGAAGTAAGTATTGAGAAAAGTAGCAAAGTCTTCCTTAAATGAGTAGTCATCCATAGTAGGATCAAGCATTGTTGGTGGAGGATCTTCATCAAAAGTAGGAGTAAGGTCATCATGAGAAGAATCACTCGAGAGAGTATCAGCCTCATCAAAATCATCATAAGTGGGCATGTCTGGATACTCAGAAGTAAAATCATCAGAATCATCCATATCAGAACTCGAATCATCATCGTAGTCATCATAGATAAGTGGAGACTCATGAATTAGTGGAGGATCTAAATTGGAGAGAGAATCATCCACATCATCTTGGAACAGTGGACTATCATAGCAAGAATGGAATAGAGGATTGTTGTAGACGACAAAATAATCAAGCACATTAATCATATTCGCTGATTCTCTTCCATTGGAATTGGTTGTGATCTTCCCCATTTTGAACACCTGTGCATCATTCCCGACCCTTAAGATTAACTCACCTTCGACAACATCAACTAAAGCTTTTTCGGTTCTTAAAAATGGCCGACCAAGTATTAACAGAATACGAGGGTCCATTTCATAGTCAACAACAACAAAGTGGATCGGAAAAGTGAAGGTGCCAATTTTAATAAACACATCTTCAGCAATACCAACGGGGTAAGCGAGAGTACGATTTGCTAGCTCAAGAGTCACCTTTGTTGGAGTAAGATCGGGAACACTTAAAGGCATTAGATTTATACTTGCCCCAAGATCGGCTAAGGCAGTAAATTCTTCGGTTTGGTGAAAAGTACATGGTAGCACAAAACGACCGGGATCTCCAAGTTTCTCCGGAAGTTCTTTAAGAAGGACGGCAAGACAATTTTCATTCAATCGAGTATTAACAAACTCGGCCATCTTCTCCTTCTTATTAAGCAATTCCTTAAACAGCTTCACAAATTTAGGTAGTTGGGCTAGAGCTTCAACAAGGCTAAAGGTGATGGTCATTTCTAAAATCTTCTTCAAATAGTTTGACACTTGAATGTCATCCTTGGTTTGTAGTTTGGCCTTGTCTAAGCGAGATGGATAAGGAACGTTGGGTTTATAGGTGGGATGTGGGGTTGGTGACGGGTTCTTCTTGGGTACTTCAGTAAGAGGTGGAGACGGTAGAACTAATACTAGGCGTGGGAGTAGGAGGGATAAATGGTGGTGGAGGAGGTGTAGATGGAGTAACTGGGGGAGGGATAGATGGTCCTACTAAGGTTGCTCCACTACGTGTAGTAATAGCACTCACATTCGCTCTCGGGTTGGTGACGGAATTTGAAGGTAGAGAGCCCGAAGTAGAGGGTTGAGTGGTTGGTAAGAAACTAGCCAACATATTCTTCAAATCATTTGTTTGAGTGCTAAAGGAGGTTTGTATATCATGTCGAAGCTCGGATCTAATGTCATTACCTTGCTTAGTGATATCCCCTTTCAAATTGATAATTTTGCTTTGCAGATTCTTAATTTGCTCTCCTTAGGTCCTCATGAAAGCTTCAACATCTTGATTAATGGGTGGGGCTTGTTGAGCGGGTGGGTGATAAGGATTAGAAGCTCGAGGTGGGTTTGGGTTGCTTCTATTAAAGTTGTTGGGGTTGTGGTTTTGAGGAGAAAAACCGGGTGAAAGAAAGTTGTTAGAACGGTAACTTAGCGAGTTACGATCACCTTGAGGTCGGGCTTGGTAATTTTCCGTTGAATAGTTACCATAAGCCGCGTACACTTTTTCCGGATTGTCATGAGTAGAAGGACAATCAGTGTATGAATGAGTACCGCCGCAAGTCTCACAAGAAAGTGCTACAGCTTTAACTTGTTGTTGTTGATTTGTAGCCAAGAGTTGCATGTTCTTGCTCATTTCGACCATTGCGCGGGTCAATTCGGTGATATCAGGGTTTGAAGAAGTAGAAGACACATTGACTCTCGGGTTTGATCTTGAGGATGCGGATGAATCCCAATTTTTGTGATGAGTAGTCATGTTCTCTATAAGCTCTCTACACTCCTCGGGTCTTCTTTTCATAAATGTGCCACCGGCGGCTGCATTAATCGTATCACGATCACGAAAAGTTAAATCGTTGTAGAAAGTATCAATAAAAGTAACGGGGAGCATGTTGTGGTTTGGACATCGATCGATCAAAACATTATATCGTTCCCAAGCATCAAAAAGTGATTCATCGGGTTCTTGAGTAAATCCACTAATTTGATTCCGAAGGCTCATGACCATGGAAGGTGGAAAGTAGCGCGACAAAAAGCGTTGAGTCATCTCATCCCATGTATGAATTGAATTCTTCGGAAGACAATCAAACCATTTTTTGGCATGGTGGGATAAGGTGTGTGGAAATAGGTGAAGGCGAATAAAATCCATAGTAACCCCGAGCAACTTCATGCTTTGAGTAACGATAATGAATTTGTCGAGGTGTTTGTTGGCATCATCATCCTGTAATCCGCGAAATGGACAAGTGTTCTACACTTATTAGATCATGTGATGCTCCAACAAAAACTCCAGAGCCATGATTTGCATCGGCGCAATCGGTCCTCCTCGTCCATTCATTGTAGGTTGACAAAGCTCCTCCATCGTTCTAAGATCGAGTGGTGGAATAACATTGTTGTTATTATTATTGTTGAGGTGCGGTGGGTTATTGTTGTTGTTCACAACTGCCATATCTAAATCTTCACGAATCTCGGGCTCTGAATAAGTTGAAGATCTAGTACGCATACACCTGCAAAAACAAAAGAAAAAGATACCAAAGAAATAGAGAATATATATGTATGTGTAAAATTAAAAATAAAAATCTTTTTGGATTTTTGAAAATTTTTAATTTTTATGGATTTTTAACAGTTTTTGAGCTAGAAAAATAACGTTCACGAGTGAACGGATCCCAAAACTCAACGCGTCTCTCACAGAAAACCGTTAATCTTTACGAAAAGACCCGGCAGCGTCGCCATTTAATACAAGAGATTTTGTATGTAAAAAGTTATCGTCACAGTCTAATCGAATTGATTACTGGTTTAAGTGCGACTCAGTCGTCTTTTGGTGGGAAACAATAGATTTGTCGTTGTAGTAAATTAAATATGCGAGACTTTAAAAAGTGACGGTAATTTAAAATTAAAACTAAATAAAAGGTAAATGGTGCAATATTAAAACTTTAAAAAGAAAATTAATTAAATGACAGAAAATTAAAGGGCGACGAAAAATAAATTGACAATGTAATAAAAATGTGAACTTTAAAATTAAACTAAGACAAAGCAATTAAAATAACACTTAAGAAAAATGGCGGGAAAATAAATGCTTAAAAATAAAAAGAGAGTAAACAGAAACTGAGTCGGGATCTAAAATACTGTCACTATTCGGAATACCCAACAAAGTACTGCTTATCCGGAATAAATTGCTAGTCCTTATCCGGAATTCAACAAGTGAAGCTTATCCGGAATAATCAGAAAATGCCCTTATCCGGAATGTCCAAAAGATAGCTTATCCGGAATAACAATCTCTTCCTTATCCGGAATCGAGATGCTTATCCTGAATATCCACCTGTAGCTTATCCGGAATACTGACAAGAACACTATCCGGAATAATTTGCCCTGCGACTTATCCGGAATACCCAAAAATTCCTTATCTGGAATACACTGAAACTGCTTATCCGGAATACGCAAAAGATAGCTTATCCAGAATAAACTTCCTAGACTTTATCCAGAATAATCAGAAGGTACCCTTATCCGGAATGCGAGGTCGGATCCTTATCCGAAATATTAGGTACTTACCACTATCCAGAATAATTGAACTTGGTGTTATTCGGGAAAGAAGGGTTGTGGCTTATCCGGAATAAGAGGGTTTTTACCAAAACCCGGATAACAGTAAGAATCAAATAAGCTAAAACTAAATTAAGCTAAAAACAATTAACCACTTAACTAAAACTTAACCAAAATCAATTTTAAGTAAAAGCTATTAAACCAAAATTTAAAAATTTTTAAAAACACTAAATAATAAAAATCAACTTTTTATAAAAATTAACTAATAAGCACTTAATTAAATTTAAGAAAAACACAGTAAGGTTTAAAATCAATAAGCTAAAACAATAAAAAACATAAAAGCATAACAATTAATCAAATAAGCATAACAATAAGCACATAAACATAAAGATCAAATCAAGAACAAGAAAGGTAGAATGAGAGATTAATTAAAACTTAATTAAAATTTAGATTCAACAATTAAAGTAAAAACAATAATTAAAAGCTTACAAATTTAAGGTGCATGACAAGTAATTAAAGGTGCAATTAAGTAAATGACATTAAGAAAAAGTGCAAGTAATTAAATTGGAAGATTAGTTTGTCAAAATAGCCAACAACTCCTAATGTGAGATTAGGAGTGTATTTATAGGTGATTAGGGAAGGTTAGCATGTGTTTCTTCTTTCTTTCTTTCTTTCTCGTCTTTTCGTCTTCTAAATTCTTCGAATTTTTCGACTTTATCTCGGGATTAATTAAACTCGTCTTGAAATTTCTTCATTAATTAGACTTGAGTTCTTCGGCTTTATTAAACTTCCGTATTTAGACTTGTTCTTCGATAAATCTTCAGAATAGGCCTTGGACTTCCGTTCTTCTTGCACTCTTGATCTTTTGACTCCGTCTTTTGTCTTTTTCTTCGATAAAAGCCCGTGAAAGACCGTGTTTTCTTCCCTTTTCACATTTTGATCCTAAATCACAACAAAAACACAAACCACGCATAATTCTGACATTTACGACATAAAATACACGTTTTGGCTTGGTTATTATTATAATTAAGTGGTAAAAGGATAAGTGTTTTCACACTTATTAATGTCTTGAGAGTATCTTCATAGTTCCTTTCATGACTTGTGATCTTGGATCTTTGATCTTTGCCTTGACTTGATCTTGAACCTTTGCCATCTTGTGTTCTTGTGTCTTTCCCCACATACTCGAAATTTGATATAAGATGAAATCTTGTTAACAATCTCCTTTGATCATCAGAGTAGCGGAAGTCTTTGTCTTTAGATGTTCTTGAGATTTCTTCATTTACATGAGCACGTGGTCTTGAATTACGACTCTTGAAGTTACGCCAACTGTTTGCATTCTTCCGGTTTCCTGTTATATAGTACGAATACTGTAACTGTGATTAGGTAAGTTCAAAGAACTTCCTTGACAGGGTTTCCGGCTGTGGTAGCCATTCTCAATACTTGAATATATCGAAAGATAATTCATAGTAAGGAGTGAATTATGCAGTTCCATTCTGCTGATTACGTCGTCAATTCAATTTCATGGAACAAGTTTGAATCAATAAAGAATCAAACCATTGTTGCTTTCTAGTTGACACAAGTTTGATTCATATAGAATCTCACAAGTTACCTACCACAGTGCTGTTTGATGATGATACTGGAAGGATTTCCATTCGTCACTGTAAATACTAATAAGTATTACTCTGAATGTTCTGGCAAGATCATAGAGATATTGCGTAGAGACCTAGAATGAGTTTGAATCAAAACAAACTCAAACCACTGTTGCTTTCCAGTTAGCATATGTTTAATTCAAGTGAATCTTACATATGACCTACCGCAATGCTGTTTGTTGTTAACACAGGAAGGATTTCCATTCATCACTGTGAATACTAGAGAGTATCACTCTGAATGTTCTAGCAATACTACAAGGATAGAGCGTAGGACTCTATGAATTATCGCTTTTGTTCTAATGATGAACAACAATTTATATATGCAATAAGTGTCCTAATGAGATTTTTGATGAATCTCGTTGGCTCTAGACTCTATAAGTGCACGTTTATTTGGTGGTCAGAGGCTGGAGCAGACTGCCAGCTTTTCAATATCTACTATCTCGGAGTGAGAAAGTTGATAGAAATGAGTTGAACTCCGTGACAATAAAACAAACTTCTTTTGAGAGAAGCTTGAGTAGGCTGGGAAGGGTTGTGCTTTGCATCACTGGGTCTATGATGCTTTGTCTTCAATACCAGAAATCATCAATGTGAATCTGATAGTAGATGTATTGACCCGATTTCTGCCTAAGTTGTATGGAGGGCTTTTTTCTTTACACCCTTTATCCTTACATTTCTTTTTCATTCTTCAACCCCTTCAATGCTTACCAAGACGTCATAACTAGCACTTTGTTGTGATTATTCCAGTGCTAGCTTAAGTCATTAGTCGACATTTTTCCCGTACACTCAACTACTCCATCTTTCCTAAGGACTTCTAAATTCTAATGGATTGTCCCTAGGAAGATCCCTCCGGTTCTGGTTGGATCATAGGATGAATACCAAACCACCTTTTCACACCAATACCGTCATGAATTAATGTGTTGAAGGGTATAGATATCGTAACCAGAAAAACCTATTGAAAAGACAATCAAGATGTTGATGAAATCAATGATTACACCTTGAAAGTTTTCTATATCACCAAAATGCTCCCCTACATATGTGCATCATAAAAGGAAAGATTTTTGCACATATTAGGAAGAGAAAGCACTTATATCAAAGATCTTATCCAAGATGAGACATTTTGAACACATTTTATCACTATTCTCACCCTCAAAAATTGATGTGATTGAAATTTTTGTGAAACTAGTGATGAAACATGGAGAGAATAATGTTCATGAAATCTTTATACTCCCCCTCGAAAAGAAATTCTAAATAAAATAGGGGAGTATATGAGCACACAGTTTTCAAATACCTTGAAGAATTGTGCTCAAAACCGAGAAAACTGAATTTCCTGTTGTTGAGAAAAAATGTACATAAATGAACATTTTCCTTGAGTTCATGAGCTTAAAACTTTGAATGTTTTAATATAAGCCCATGACCGAGAAAAATTAATTTCCTGTTGTTGAGGATAAATCATAGACTTTCCTTTCTTTGGGGACCGGGTTATAGTCTGACATGTGACTATAAGCCATTATGAGAAGAAAAAATAGAAGACATGTTTTGAAAACATTTGAGCTCTCATTCGAACTTTATGTACGTATCCGTGTCGTTATTGAGCGACATTTCTAAGTGCGTCCATATTATCGATGCTGAGAGACATGTCGGAGAAGAATATTTTTGGTATTTTTGAAAGATTTTCTCATTTTTTATTTTGTTTTTATAGGTTTTATATTTTTTGTATTTTGATTTTCTGATAGATATATACAAGGTTACTGCGAATGTGCAAGACGTTCAAGTTCATCTGGAGTGATACTACGCATACCAAGTCGACCAACCAAGAATTCAAATCTGTCTTGAGAAAGAGCTTTGGTGAACATGTCGACTAGTTGGTAGTCCGTCTTGACAAAATACAGTTCGATCGTTCCTCTTTCCACATGTTTCTTTATGAAATGGAATCAGAAAACAATGACCTTGGTCTTGGAGTGTTGGACCGGGTTGCAGGATATGGCTATGGCTGATTGTGAATCACAATCTATAGGAACTTTGTTAAAGTGAAAGCCATAATCTGTGAGTTGTGTTCTCATCCAAATGACTTGAGCACTACACACGGATAGAGACACATATTCTGCTTCCGCGGTAGACAACGCCGTGTAATCTTGTTTTCTTGAGGACCAGCTCACTAGCTTCTCGCCTAAGAATTATGCTCCACCGAAAGTGCTCTTGAATGTATCATGACACCATGCATGATCGGCATCTAAAAAACCAGTGAGATTAAAACCAGAATCCTTCGTATACCAGAGACCCATGTGAATGGTTTCCTGGAGATAACGAAAGATCCTTTTAACCTCCTTGAGGTGCTTCTCGGTTGGCTTAGCCTGGTACCGAGCACATAAACAAGTAGCATGCACAATGTCCGGTCTGCTTGAGGTTAAGTACATAAGGGACCCGATCATACTTCGGTATTTTGTAGCATCTACAAATGTCCCTTTCTTATCCAAGTCAAGCTTGTGATTAGTGTCTGTTGGAGTACCAATAGGATCAAAGTTTTCCATTCCAAATTTCTTTAGAATGTCAAGCACATGTTTGGACTGATGTATGAATATACCACGGGGGGATTGGTGAACTTGGGGACCAAGAAAAAACGTCATTTCCCCCATCATCGACATTTCAAAACAGCTTTTCATAAGGTCGGCAAATAATATAGAATATTTTGGGTTTGTAGAGCCAAATATTATATCATCTACATAGACCCGAGCCACCAAGATGTCGTTGCCGTAGTGCTTGATAAACAAAGTTGGATCAATGGTTCCTTTGCAGAAGTGATTTTGAAGAAGGAATGATGATAATTCATCGTACCATGCCCTCGGTGCTTGTTTCAAACCATAAATTGCCTTTTTCAACTTGTAGACATGGCTTGGATGTTCGGTGTTGATGAAGCCTTCAGGTTGACATAGGTACACATCTTCTTTTAACGGCCTATGCAAGAAAGTCGTCTTCACGTCCATTTGATACACATTGAATGATTTGTGTGCAGCGTATGCCAAGAAAATCCTAATAGCTTCCATTCGAGCAACCGGGGCGAAGGATTCTGCGAAATCAATTCCCTTCTTTTGTTTATAACCTCTCACAACTAACCGAGTCTTGTTCCTATTGACCGTTTGCTCCTCGTCCATCTTGTTTTTGAATAACCATTTCAAGGTAAGGGGATCGATATTGTCTGGGCGTGGTACTAACTCCCATACATCAAGACGGATGAATTGATTAAGCTCTTCTTGCATAGACTCAATCCATGATGTGTCGGTCATTGCTTCTTTAACATTTGCTGGTTCTATTGTGATGACTGAGAGTGCATAGATACACATATCACCATCGGTACGCAGTGATTTCGTATCGAGACTGGTCGTGAGAGATTGCCAATCACTTGAACCAAAGGATGATTCTTAGTCTATTTGTGTTCATGTGGAAGTATATGAGAAACTTGATGCGAGCTTGACAGATCCACATATGGTGTTGAAGGCTGAGTAGTACTTGTTGAAGCCGCAAATGGATTAACAAACTCATGTTCGTTGAGCATTGCATTGTTTGCATTTTCAGCAACAATTTCATTCTGAAAATGAACATGATTAGGAATTTGCTGAGAATGTTGTTGAGTTGCGTCAGCAGTCGGATAAGTGGTTGGAATGTTTAGAGTCAATATGGTTGAGGTTGACGTAGATGGTGCAAAAACGGATGCCGTTGGTGTAGATGCAATTGGTGGTTCTGGAACTACCGTAGTAGGTGCAGCCGAGGCATTTTGAGGAACACCAAATGACGAAGGACCCTCCATATATTTATCATAAATTGGACCAAATCAAACTTCAAAGTCACGTTTCGAAGGTTGTAACGAGGAGATTGCTGACGGTGCAAATTGAAGCGCGAGTCCTGAACTTACGTGTCCAGAAGTCTAACCTTGAAGCTTGGGATGATAACTTCTATGTTGAGAGGCCATACCCGAGAGTTCATCAAATGTAACATTCATAGTCTCCATTACCTTTCTTGTCCTTCGATTATAAACCCTGTAAGCACAAGCAGTTGAAGAATAACCAATGAAAAATCCAATATCACCTTTGGGTTCGAGTTTACCAATATCTTCACGATCATTCTTTGGGTAACACAGAGCCCCGAATACATGTAGAAACGATATACCAGTTTTTGTCCATTAATGATCTCATAAGGTGTTTTGTTGAATCGTGTGTGAATAATAGAGCGGTTTTGAGTATAACATGCAGTTGCAATGGCATCAGCTGATAACTAGATTTTGTAAGGTTCAATTGTTCGTTTCTCGGTATCTTAACGAATTGATTTCCGGTTCAAAGTACGACTCTATTGTTTTTGGTGAAACAAATGTTTTTGGTTGTTTTTAAAATAAAAGTGCAAAACTTAAAAGTAAAAGGCAATTAATTTAAATCTAACTCTAATTTAAAAATAAATGGCAAGAAATTAAAAGCGTGACGGAAAATAAAAGGCACTAAAAGTAAATAACGCAAACTTAAATCTATCTAAGGCAAAATTAAAACGCAACTAAAACTTAAAACTAAGGGAAGGCTAAAAATAAATCTAAGGCAAGTAAACTCAAAGTGTAACTATATAAAAAGGCGGAAAAAATAAAGCTTAAAAATTAAAAAAAGAAACTTAATAACTGAAATTAAAAGAACCTAAAAAATAGCTCATCCAGAATAAACCTTCGTTCGGAATAATCACTCATCCGGAATGTCACCTTCGTTCGGAATGATTCTTCTTCACTCGGAATATTTACCCAAAACTCTTGATCCGGAATAAAATGCTTACTCGGAATATGTCACCTATCCGGAATAAACTTCTTTATTCGGAATGTAGCTTTGATCCGAAATGTTGCTCTTGATCCGGAATATCTCTTGATCCGGAATGTTATTCCGAATAAAACCCTTGATCCGGAATGTCTTAATATTCCGAATAAACTCCTTGATCCGGAATAATAAATTATTCCGGATGAACTTGCTGATCCGGAATATTATTTGATTCAGAATGAGAGGTTGATCCGGAATAACACCTTGATCTGGAATATTCTGTTGATTCGGAATAAAAGGCTGATCCGGAATGTTTGGTATTCCGGATGAGATGCTTGATCCGGAATAATGAACTATTCCGAATGAGCAAAACTGATCCCAAATATCTAATATTCCAGATGAACGACTTTTGAAATCCTTCACTCGGAATATCTTGCTTGATCCGGAACTTTTCCTGGGAATATACAGTAACAGTAAAGCGAAGAACAAGGAAACACAGGTATACACGAATCTAATAAAAACTAAACAAAATCAACCACAAGATTAAATCAAACTAATCAAATAACATCTAATAATCATAAACAAACAATCCAAAACAATAAAACTAACAAGACTAATCAAAATATTCAAAACCCACTTAAATAAATCAATAAAAATCAAGAACATGAACATAAACAATAAATCATGAAGATTAAGATCAAATAAAGAAAGGTAGATAGGAGATTAACAAGAAAAAGTAAAGATTGACAAGAATTAAAAGAAAACTTACTTGAAATTAAATGAATTTAAGGTGCAAGACAAGGTATTTAAATGGACATGAAAAGTAAATAACAAGGTAATTAAATGTGGAAGAAATAGTTTGTCAAGCTATCCAACAAAATGAAAATGAATCTAGTCTAATCTATATATAGGGGAGGTTAAGGAGTGCTTAGGAAGCTTCCTCCTTCTTTCATCTTTTCCTTAATTGCACACTTAAGTCCTTCTCTTCTTAATCTTTTGTTAATCTTGGACTTTAATGGCTTTGTCTCGGGATTTCTTTGAACTTGTCTTTGAATTTTCTTCATAAATAAGACTCGAGTTCTTCCGCTTTTAGTAAACTTCCGTCTTTTGACTTTTTCTTCGTTAAATCTTCAGAATTGGTCTTGGACTTCCGTTCTTTTTGCACTCTTGACTTCTTGACTTCGTCTTTCGTCTTTTTCTTCGATAAAAGCCCGTGAATGCCCGTGTTTTCTCCACTTTTCACCTTTTCGTCCTAAATCACAACAAAAACACAAACCACGCATAATTCCGACATAAATGACATAAAATACACGTTTTGGCTCGGTTATTATTGTAATTAAGTGGTAAAAAGGATGGGTGTTTACACACCTATAAAAATCCCCTACACTTGACCATTGCAATGTCCTCATGCAATGCATTAGTTACAAAGCACGTTTACACTTTTCATCATAATCAGTCCATATTGGCCTTTATTAAAGAGATAGAAAATTATAAACATTTAAAGTAAAGAAATCAAAATCATACCTTGGGTTTTGGAAATGTCATGAATGATCATCATTCTCAAGTTTTCACTTTCTCCAAACCAAGCTTAAAAACGAGATCATTGTTATTATAAGTTAGCAAACTAACACGAACTCATGTGGGCCAATTATTCACTTAGACTCCCTTATTCCTAAGTGCATCTCTTATATTTTATTGTTGTCTTGAATGATCACGAGGATGCATTGTTGACTTATTTTGATAGTTTATTAGGGCTGAAAATAAAGTGAACGATTTAATCAATAGTTAGCTAAAGGACAAAATCTTTTAAAACTGCTTCTCGGGACCTCAAAAAGTTCATATCTTGGCATAACTCGCTTCGCGATTTGAGACCTTTCTCAGACCGATATTTGGCAGCGACTTCATACTTCAAACCTTGATAGACGTTCATGAAATAATGGTCTTCTCTTCATATAGGAAGTTCTTCACTTGAAGTTTTGAGAGATTCATACTTGGACCACGACTTCTTCATTTTTCTCCAATCTTCATTTTGGATTTTGATATATAACGATCCGCCTCTTTTTTGGACTTGGATCAACTTATCCTCATACCTTGTTAGGGCCTTTTTGGATAGACTTCTCCATGACTTTTGGGGAGTTTTTGCTTTTCGTCGTGTGTCTCGATCCTTCATATTGATCTTTGATAAATGATTCTTCACATCACTTTGGATTTTTAGAAACAAAATGTAGCCCTCATGCCTTGTTAGGGCCTTTTCGGACTCGCCAATCTTCGCATCCCGCTTCAATAAGTTATGCCTTGGCTATGAACTCTAATCCATACCGAGCAACTTTTAAACGATCTTGGGCTAGAAGCTAAGTAACTTTTCAAATCGTTCAACCTTATTTATTGCAGATAAATTTATTAGCAAGCGATGGGAGAATAGGATTATAATTAACACACATAAATTCACGAAAGAATACCAAACTTATAATTGACTCTATCATCACTCGTTATCCATAGTTTAAAATCTCAAGGAATGAGACTCGTGGATGCTTAGCCTATTAAATCAAAGTTTTGGGTTTTCGAGTCGCCTATAGGATCTTGCAAACTCTTAGACTTTTTCAAGTTTAGAAATCGCATTTTAAAGTTCCCTTGATAAACGACTCTCTAGGATCAATTATAGGAACTTGCGAAAAGTTCTTGTTCTTAACCCGTGAGAGTTAAGACTTTCGTGTTTTATAGCTCCCTATATAAAAGCCTAGCAAAACTTGACTTAAACACGTTAAGGATACTAGCTAGAGTAAACTTAGATAAGTAAACACGGGTTGAGTCAAAAGATTCACAACGTTTAAAAATTAAAACCACTTTATTAAAAATTTATACTAGCAAAGAAAGAAAATAACTATACAAAGGTAAAAACTAATAGGCCAAAATAGATCAAAAGTTTTGAAAAATGTCGAAAAAATGATTTTCCGGTTAAAATGAGGACAAATACAAGGAAAAGACCACTTAACTTCGATAGAAGTCCCCCCTACACTTGATATAAACATTGTCCTCAATGTTTAAGCATGTGGGAGTAAACTCCCCTACACTTAGGACATTGTGCACTTTGTTTAAATCTCGCCAAGGAAGAGACAACTAAAGAGATTCCAAGTTTAATATTGAGAAAATATAAAATAGTGAATCGAAAAGAGTTTAGGATAGAACCGGGAAAATGGGAACAATGGAATCACGGGTCATCTAAAATCATCAAGAGTGTGTCTTTGAAGCTCGAATCCCTGAATAAGAGAGGAGAGGAAATAGCAAACACCAACGGGCCTCCCCCTACACTTATGGAGAAAACAAAGAAAAAGATAGATAGATAATTGGGTTGCCTCCCAAAAAGCGCTTGTTTTTGTTAACCGAGTCACGAGCCTGACTCGTCCCCGAATTAAATGGTCCATGGGGAAGCCTCAAATGTAATACCAGGATCAAAAATCTTGTCTTCGTTCCCAGAGGAATATAACAAAGGAGAGGCAGGAGGATAAGTCTTGAATGGTAGGAAGGTCCTTTCAACATACGAGAAGTGTAACACCCCCAAATTTATACAACTTAGTACAGCGGAAGACTAGTTGGTGTTACGGGATAGCACATTACTCACATCATAGACAACACATAAAAATCGCGTCATTTAATAATAAATCATTTCCATTCATAAATATCAAAGTTACATCGGTCCCAAGTCATATTATTTCATACAAAGTTTTACAAAGTATTTGAATGGAAAATATTGTTTAAGTGCGGGCCATGAATTCTGTCGTCTTCCCGAGAATTACCTTCAAGTACATGAGACAAAACATGTTAAAAGAAAAGGTCAGCGATAACGCCGAGTGAATTCATAGAGTTTAATAAAATCCGTCAATATAACTTTGGTATAAAATTATTACCAAAAATCGTTTTGTACAAATCTTTGTAATAGGCCTTAAAATAGCCAAAGTCATTTTATACAAATCCTTATCGAAAATCATAATATAGGCATTTGCCTTAAAAATCATTATACGAGCCAATGTCGTAAAAACATCATACAATACGTTTTATAACGTTGTATTAAATTAAAAACCGTTATATGAATATGGTTATGAAAACCAAAACACGAACATAATATCTATAGTATGACCCTGTATTGCTAGTCAGGCAATACATCGTAATTCGGAGCGTCTAGTAGTATTTCGTTACTTTGGATTATTATAAGCCGCATTACATTGTTACCTTACTAAACCAAAACGGGTAGCTAACCCGATACCAATTTTGCCCATCTAAAGTAGTGTGTCGTCACAAAGGTCACGCTATGGAAATCTTCTCATACATAAATTCGCTTACCAATCAATGTGGCACGACGGGGATCAACCGTCAAGGCGCGAACTGGGGTGATCGTCCCCGAATAGTACTATTAAATGCATAAGCGTCTACCAACTCCCGGTAGTTCACAATTCATGCTAGTGGGACTTTTAGTGACATAACCTAACTTTAATAATCCATTTGATTTCATCTATCGGGTCCTTTAATCATTTATAGGGTCATACAATCGGGTCATTCAATCATTCGGGTCCAAAAATCAATAAACAAACAATCGGGACAAATGGTGTCCTAAGTTTATAAAAACTAACATGTTATCTCCCTCGCGGGTTTATAAAACATTTATAAAACATTTAAAAGAGTGCGAGGCTAGGAACTCACGTTGATATGGGAAGGCGGGTTATCGGCAATTCGGTCGTACGGTACGTGCTTCAATCACGGAAACCTAGACAAATAATACTCGTCTTAGACTCATGTCCAATGACTTTATAAAAATTTCAATTATGTATACGTATGATGATTATATATATATGATGATCAAGTGGGTTTACATATTCTCGTTTACTCATTTTAGAGTTACGTGTTGATAACTTTTATACTAGTTTTCTCGTTTTACCTATTTACGTATTTTAGGTCCAATAAGCCTATTATAAGTTCTTAACTTGTATTAATCCTTTTTGTACTCCTATTATCAGTACATACACTTTCAAGTCGGGCCCAAATGGGTTAAGTCCAATAATAAGTTTATAAGTGTTTTAGTCCATTTTTGTTGTATTATTAGTCCAATAACGTTAATTTAGTCTGTTAACGTCCGTATTTCTTATAGTTCGGGTTTTATCGGTTTTTACTTGTATTAGTTACTTAAACATCAGTATATGACTTTTATAAACTTTACATTAGACGGGTTTGGTCGTCTAAGTTTTATTTGGCGAAAAACGTTAATTTCACGGCGATAGCCGAAAAAGTCGTAAAAATCAAGTTTATAGTTTTTATTACTTATAAATATTATTTTACCACCATTTATAAAATTTACCCATTTAATTAACCTTTTATACATTTATATAAATAAGTTTTATAAGTTAGTGGGTTTATATTTTTACATTTTATACATTATAATGTGAGTGCTTATATAATAATAATAAACATTATTTCCAAAAATCTGATTTTTAACTTCATGTTCACCACTTTTAACATATCTAGAGTTCTATAATGAATTAGAAGCTCAAATTTTTATCACATAAACTAAATGATATGTGCTACATTTAACTCTTCTATGGCTACTGTTGAATCATCTTATAAATAGTTTCTAAAAATCTTCCAAAACAGTAACCTCAGATTTATACCTTAAACTTGTTTTGATCATATCTCACTCATTACTTTGATTCCATTGCATGGCCAACTCTCACATGTGTACAAGACCCATAGCTTACTGTAAATCTATTAATCTATGCCATTTTTATCAGTTCACCACTTGATTATTTACTGTTTTATATAGCCAACATATTTAGACAAGATTTTAGACTTGTTTCTTATAGTTTTTCACTTTTTCAAGCATGTTTATCAACACCAAATCCCCACATAACATTTTTATCATCATATAATCATCATATACATATACAATAGGAAATAAAATACATGTTTACATAATCAAATTAACAAGAAGATGAGGAGGACAATCTTTATACCACCATGATGATGTAGGTTGATCAAAACATGGATTTTTGATGGAGATACTTGTGATGCACCAAGACCTTCTTCATGACCACCAATCTTCATAAACTCCTTGTGGAAAATCAGCCCCAAGACACCATAAAAACTCCTCCATGGATGTTATAATCACCACCATTCTTCATCTTTTTAAATGGAGATTAACATATGTAAGTTATAACATATGTTTCTGGTTAAGATTGATCAAGTGATGGAGGTTTGGAGGTGTAGATGGGACGGCCAAAATGGCTTAGAGAGAGAGAGTATGTGTTTTGCATGGATGGGAAATGAGGAAGTGGTATGGTAGAAGTGGTTTTGTGTAAATGGTAGCTTAAGTTGTAAGACTTAAGCCATGTGTAAGCTTTGCTTACTTTATAAGCACAAGTGTAAACTTTGTTTATGAGGTCTTGACACCTCATGGTGTTGGTTAGCTTGGTTAGGCCGGTTTTGATGGGGGTGGGACAAGTGTCCCACTTGTCTCATCCCCATTTATTTACGGGTACTCTTCGATTCTAGTTTCCTCGATTTACGTGCCCTCGGGTCGTTTTACGAAAAACGTTTTTATAAACTATGAATCAACGTCACAAAACTAATCCAATAAAAATTGTCTCATAAAAAACGGAGTTCGAAAACGTAAATACGTAATCCTAGGGTTTTCGGTTTAGTCGTAAAGGACGTTAAAATAAAATCGTAAGTCCTAATCTCTTCTCGTAAATTTGTGAGTTTATGAAGTAACACAAATTTAAAACTCCAAAATAATATTCACGGATAAATTTATTTTCTGAAGTGTCGGACTGTCACCAAAGACGGTGTACGTAAACGTAAGCACGTAACGTAGAATCCTCCGGTTTAGACGTAGTCGACGCTACTTCAAGACGTAAATCCAAAATACTTCCCAAAAATAAGTGAGTTCATATTGTAACATTAAAATAATGTTTTCAAATAAATATTGAGAATAAAATATCAATCATAAATTGACGAATTGTCACAACATTTACCCCTAAACAGGATCTTTGTCCTCAAAGATCATCTTACCTTACTACTCGCTTCTTATAGAGTTAAAGCCATGTGGGTATTTCCTCCACATTCGGTCTTTTCTCACAAGTGTAATTACAATACGCGAGTTTCATCAAACATAACTACGGGAATAAGATCAGGCTTAATGTTGACTTACTTTCTCTACCCATGATGTTCACGGGTTTTTGATGAATGCAACTTTTTGCCGATCTAAGCTCTACTAAGAAACAATCAGATTCTCACTTGATAGATATTCCATCAAGTTCGATTTACGAAACACAATTTACGCAGTCCTTGAAGTCCTAGGGTAGATCCAGCTTATATGCCTTTCAAACCAATCTTTCACATCATCTCAATGGTCCCAAACAACGGGGACTTATATCCTATGATTTGTCAGATCATGAATTCATTTTTCCAAGGTTAAAAATTGTGGCATAAATTCGCTACCCATTTGGCACTTCAAGATCTACATTTCATATTCACATAACCTCCTGCCCACTATCGGCAGTTAATAATCAAATCCTAATTCCAACAATCATTTCAGATCTCGCGGGTCGGGTATTTTGCAAGGATAGGTTCGCCATCATAGGAAACCTTAAACCTAAGAGACATGTCCAACTCACAGTGGGTGTATGTCGGGTGTCTTTATCTCAACTCCTGCTTACAGATGCTCTAATATAGATTCTAACAAGATTCGATCTCAATCCTAACACGATGATTATCAATGGTAATCTCTCCAAAGGAAAACGATTATATGATCTATTACCAAAGGTCAATCATTCAAACATAAAATAGCACTTATATTACTTTGTATCGCTACTTTACCTCGTCCCTTCGATTTGGGGTGGTACATAGTACTCTCATCAAGGTTTGTTCTCAACGATTTCTGAGCAAATCTCTAGAAATTCGATGCGAAGCGAGGATCTTGATAAAGATGTTCGATACAGGCACACTATGTTTACATAACTCTTTTGCATTTATCATAAACGGGAATGATATTAGCAGATTTGGTCAGTCTGTCGACGATGACCCAAATCGAATCAGATTCAGATGATGACCTTTGCAATAGTTAGACGTTTACTAATGTATGAGGCGACGTCTGCCTTCATAATTCGTCATCAGTACAACTTCTTCAGACAAAGATACTTTTAGTCAAAAATGACATATATATAATACTTATACTTACAAATTCCAACATAGCTATATCTTATAATCCTCCATATTTAGACAATCACTTGTGGTCTTTAAAACATTTAACGCTATTGGCTTCTCAATTTTTAATGGTTCACATTAGACGCGAACCTCTTTTATTATCTATATTATCCTTTTTACAATTATCGGCTATTTTTAAATAGTTCGGCAATTTATTTTGCACCTTCATTATTAAGGAACACATCCTAATTGGTTCTTTATCCTTCTTATATAATGTGTCGGTATCTATATTCACTTCTCATGATGATATAATTATCATGTCCACAATTCACTCAGATATTCTTTCTATATTATGCGTCAGTAATTACGTTCACTTTCCTGGTGAAATAGTTATCATGTCCGTATTTATTCAAAAATTATTTCTTCACATTTTCTATGTTTTAGTTTCGTCTCATCTATCATTTTTATTAGTTTTTCTCAATCTGACGTTTTAAAGCGTCGATAATTATTATAATTAATTAAATAATTATTAGTTAATTTTTATGAAGCGTAAACGTAAAAGTTTTAGATTTCTTAGTTCGTCCAATTATATGAAAATGTTCAATATACATTTGAATTTAATTAACAAGATTTTTGTTTATTTATCGAAAATAATTAATAGGATTCGTAAATGTTCGAAAAACCTTTGTTTATACTTTGGTCAAAGTTTTCTTAGTTTAAAAAGTAAAAATTATCGTTTCAAATTTCAAGTTATGGTTTAAATGGTTTCCTCAATTCCTCTTAGGTTATCTTGAGGCATACACAAACATTTACCCCTAAACAGAAGTTTAGTTGAATGGTTTGTGTATAAGGGAATAATCCCTTAAAATCCTTTGTTAAAACATTCGTCAAAACATATTTCCATTTCTTTTTGGTAAAATCCAAAGTCTTAAAAGGGCTCTTAGTTTTTAAAGAGTCAATGTATATTCCATTATCTATTAATCACACAGTTAAATCATGTAAAGGTTTAAGTCTTTAATCGTATGTTAATTATCCAAGGTACAGGTTTTTAGTTGTTCGGCCAATTCAGGGCAATCTATAAATAGTTTCTAACTCCTTCTTATTCTTATATACAAACAATTGGTCCTTAATTATCTCAAGCATGAATTTATCAATTTACAGCCTACACACGTGATTCACCAAATTTATGAATGCTACATGTGTATTAGTCAATCCAAACGACATCACGTGAAACTCATAATGTTCATTACAAGTACCAGATGTAGTGATTGGAATACATAATCTTTTTCGCAGATGCGAAATTGATGATAACCATGCCATGGATCAAAAACCTTGTAAATGATCGAACAAATCTTCCATTTCGAGTGATGGATATCGTTTTCGATTGTCAATTTACTCAGTTCACAATAATCTATAAATATAAGGAATGATAACACCATAGCTCTTCAGGATGACAGGCTTGGTATAATAAAATCTTTCTCCGACAACTCTCTCAGTTGTACGGTAATTCCTTTAATTTAGATGGTGCTGACGTATAGTGTACAAGTCACAAGTGCAACACCGGGAATATAATCAATACCAATTTCAACTTGCCTTAATGGCAAAAGTCTAGGTGATTTACCATCAAATACCTCCTAAAGTTTCAGATAACATAAACATCTTTTAATACATTTATTCTAAGTTCTTTCTAGATTACAATATCTATGACTAGTTCACAACCATTCACGGTATAATTTCAAGTCTAAATACAGGATATGGTCATTCATCAAGAATTATTTAGATCACTTTTGATAATCAACATCTTATCTTTTCAGGGGAATTCTACTCGAGTTCCCATCAATTAGACAATGTCGTCATGTCATAATCAATCAATCCATTCCACTGGCACTATCAACTTTCCAGTTTTATTGCCGTGGATAAGATGTGAACTTCTCAAAAGACTAATAATAACTCATAATCCTTCACAATTCAAGGATATCTGGAGACACAACTACTATTAAAAGAGTAAGGTCAACGCATAATCTATGCGAGAGAATTTCAAATCAGATACGGACGAAAACATTTAATGAATATGAATATATCCTATGTTTTCATAATTTGAGTACGCATTCGAAAGCTCCTCGGATCGTTACCCAGGTCATTCAAATGAAATCAAACCAAAAGAAATGATAGGAACGTCGATACATCCAGTCGGGTATCAACACTCGGTAATCAAATACTTTTCCTAAGAATCTCACTACGGGAGAATTGGACAAGAAAGAATTGTCAATTGTTAAATAAGACAATTTCCACAGATGAGTAAATTCAACTCAGAAGAATAGACGCTACAGGCACATATGTAGGTGTCCCTAACACTATGTCCTTATTTTTCACTTCTTGCAGATCTCATAAATTTTAATCTTTCACAATCTTCAAAGAAAACGTAGTGTTTATTCATTAATTTTATGGTGACTACTAATCAGCCTTGCATGGTCCATTCCAAATTGTATGTAGGCGCGCAACTATATATAATTTCAAGATTAACGATGCAATACTCAGTTTGTCAAAATTTTATCATCATGTTTATAATAAAAACATTTTCATGCTCAACTCTTAAATAAGAATCAAGAGCAAATTTACAAAGATTTTCTTTATTATGAAAACAATTAAGTTTTCCGAGGTACTTTATAAACAACCTCATTTTGATAACAATCACTTATAAATCTTACTTTGAATAATCCTTATAGTGATGAAAATTCAATTTCCTCAAATGATACTGTTTTATCTTATAAAAATAATGAGTGATCTGCAAAAGAGTGATGAAAAGTTGTTCACCAAGAACTAACTACAATATGATAGGAAATGAGCTTAGCCAAATAATCATGAGGTTCATGATCTCGATGGCACTCAAAAAGAATAATCCACAACGTAACTCAAATCAAGATGAGTACTTGTTCAATGGTTGCATCACTAATGCGAACATTAGGATGAAGCAATAGAAGATAGATAACATCGATACATGTAGAATTTAGCAATCAAAGGTAGTCTTTTCATTAATCACAAACAAGTCTAAATTGTACCGTAACACATTACGTGTCACTATGTCATACAATTCCATGAACTCATCCTACCAACTGATATCTCAGTTAAATTAGGGATTTTTTTTAAAAGATACCACAATGAATACTAATCTACAAGAGTTATTAGGTGTCCCACCTGTCCCGGAAGATCCATCGGTCTCAATTTAGAAGAAGATTTCTTCAATTTATTTCTTGGACACTGGGCATCCTCGTTAGTGGACAATGGCCTAGGAACAACACTTAACATGAATCAACAATCAATTAAATCCTTATAATCTAATCACAGAACTTAACGACTTCCTCTTATCAATCTCATATTCCATACGGGTTAAATTTTACTTTATTCAAGTTCCAACCAATTTTATACTCAATACGATATCCTACATCATTCTCAAATATTTCAACCTTATTTATAAACCTTAATAGGGTAATAAAAGCTCGATGTGAATAACACTTAATTTCCAATCCTATAGCTCTTTCAACAACAATTATCAAATGAGTCACTAGTATGAGATGACTCATACATTCAACTAGACTTCTCGGAAAGGTACTAGTGGCATGAGGCTTTTGGGTAATGGTTCCAATGACAGCCTCAAGTGCAACATTCACCCTTTCGATTTCAGTTTAAGAATTGGGTGACAACGAATCAGATGACATCTTTCTAGGTGGTAACGTTTTGTCAAACTCCACTCTATAAGGAAAGATCGTCATGTCATCGATATCAGATTTAATCTCGCCAATTCTTCTTTAATATCACAATCAACTAATATCTACATTTCTACGAATATCAACCATTTGTTGGGATCATAAATATCCACAACTTGGTTTAGATCTAGGATGGCTAGAATTCCTACGAGAATAGCTTCGATTAATTTACTAGGGGATTAGGGTTCCTTGTGACAATCTACGTCGTATAAATACCTCGTATAAGTATTAAATAATCATCAAACAATCATGTAATCAAATTACATCATATATATAATCCAAGTTATATATATATTAAAATAACACTTCTCAGTCTGGCCTTGTCGGTAACTCGGGAATTCTTCGGCACCGTTATAGTCAAAAGATTTTTAGATATTTTTAGAAAAATGTTTATAGTTAAAAGATTTTGAAATGTTTTAATAAAAACCTTTGTTTTAAAAATCTTTCGTTCTCTATAACGAGAGCTCTGGTACCAAACTGTAACACCCCCAAATTTATACAACTAAGTACAGCGGAAGACTAGTTGGTGTTACGGGATAGCACATTACTCACATCATAGACAACGCATAAAAATCGCGTCGTTTAATAATAAATCATTTCCATTCATAAATATCAAAGTTACATCGGTCCCAAGTCATATTATTTCATACAAAGTTTTACAAAGTATTGGAATGGAAAATATTGTTTAAGTGCGGGCCATGAATTCTTGTCGTCTTCCCGAGAATTACCTTCAAGTACCTGAGACAAAACATGTTAAAAGAAAAGGTCAGCGATAACGCCGAGTGAATTCATAGAGTTTAATAAAATCCGTCAATATAACTTTGGTATAAAATTATTACCAAAAATCATTTTGTACAAATCTTTGTAATAGGCCTTAAAATAGCCAAAGTCATTTTATACAAATCCTTATCGAAAATCATAATATAGGCATTTGCCTTAAAAATCATTATACGAGCCAATGTCGTAAAAACATCATACAATACGTTTTATAACGTTGTATAAAATTAAAAACCGTTATATGAATATGGTTATGAAAACCAAAACACGAACATAATATCAATAGTATGACCCTGTATTGCTAGTCAGGCAATACATCGTAATTCGGAGCGTCTAGTAGTATTTCGTTAGTTTGGATTATTATAAGCCGCATGACATTGTTACCTTACTAAACCAAACCGGGTAGCTAACCCGATACCAATTTTGCCCATCTAAAGTAGCGTGTCGTCACAAAGGTCACGCTATGGAAATCTTCTCATACATAAATTCTCTTACCAATCAATGTGGCACGACGGGGATCAACCGTCAAGGCGCGAACTGGGGTGATCGTCCCCAAATAGTACTATTAAATGCATAAGCGTCTACCAACTCCCGGTAGTTCACAATTCATGCTAATGGGACTTTTAGTGACATAACCTAACTTTAATAATCCATTTGATTTCATCTATCGGGTCCTTTAATCATTTATAGGGTCATACAATCGGGTCATTCAATATTTCGGGTCCAAAAATCAATAAACAAACAATCGGGACAAATGGTGTCCTAAGTTTATAAAAACTAACATGTTATCTCCCTCGCGGGTTTATAAAACATTTATAAAACATTTAAAAGAGTGCGAGGCTATGAACTCACGTTGATATGGGAAGGCGGGTTATCGGCAATTCGGTCGTACGGTACGTGCTTCAATCACGGAAACCTAGACAAATAATACTCGTCTTAGACTCATGTCCAATGACTTTATAAAAATATCAATTATGTATACGTATGATGATTATATATATGATGATCAAGTGGGTTTACATATTCTCGTTTACTCATTTTAGAGTTACGTGTTGATAACTTTTATACTAGTTTTCTCGTTTTACCTATTTACGTGTTTTAGGTCCAATAAGCCTATTATAAGTTCTTAACTTGTATTAATCCTTTTTGTACTCCTATTATCAGTACATACACTTACAAGTCGGGCCCAAATGGGTTAAGTCCAATAATAAGTTTATAAGTGTTCTAGTCCATTTTTGTTGTATTATTAGTCCAATAACGTTAATTTAGTCCGTTAACGTCCGTATTTCTTATAGTTCGGGTTTTATCGGTTTTTACTTGTATTAGTTACTTAAACATCAGTATATGACTTTTATAAACTTTACATTAGACGGGTTTGGTCGTCTAAGTTTTATTTGGCGAAAAACGTTAATTTCACGGCGATAGCCGAAAAAGTCGTAAAAATCAAGTTTATAGTTTTTATTACTTATAAATATTATTTTACCACCATTTATATAATTTAACCATTTAATTAACCTTTTATACATTTATATAAATAAGTTTTATAAGTTAGTGGGTTTATATTTTTACATTTTATACATTATAATGTGAGTGCTTATATAATAATAATAAACATTATTTCCAAAAATCTGATTTTTAACTTCATGTCCACCATTTTTAACATATCTAGAGTTCTATAATGAATTAGAAGCTCAAATTTTTATCACATAAACTAAATGATATGTGCTACATTTAACTCTTCTATGGATACTGTTGAATCATCTTCTAAATATTTTCTAAAAATCTTCAAAAACAGTAACCTCAGATTTATACCTTAAACTTGTTTTGATCATATCTCACTCATTACTTTGATTCCATTGCATGGCCAACTCTCACATGTGTACAAGACCCATAGCTTACTGTAAATCTATTAATCTATGCCATTTTTATCGGTTCACCACTTGATTATTTACTGTTTTAAATAGCCAACATATTTAGACAAGATTTTAGACTTGTTTCTTATAGTTTTTCACTTTTTCAAGCATGTTTATCAACACCAAATCCCCACATAACATTTTTATCATCATATAATCATCATATACATATACAATAGGAAATAAAATACATGTTTACATAATCAAATTAACAAGAAGATGAGGAGGACAATCTTTATACCACCATGATGATGTAGGTTGATCAAAACATGGATTTTTGATGGAGATACTTGTGATGCACCAAGACCTTCTTCATGACCACCAATCTTCATAAACTCCTTGTGGAAAATCAGCCCCAAGACACCATAAAAACTCCTCCATGGATGTTATAGTCACCACCATTCTTCATCTTTTTTAATGGAGATTAACATATGTAAGTTATAACATATGTTTATGATTAAGATTGATCAAGTGATGGAGGTTTGGAGGTGTAGATGGGACGGCCAAAATGGCTTAGATAGAGAGAGTATGTGTTTTGCATGGATGAGAAATGAGGAAGTGGTATGGTAGAAGTGGTTTTGTGTAAATGGTAGCTTAAGTTGTAAGACTTAAGCCATGTGTAAGCTTTGCTTACTTTGTAAGCACAAGTGTAAACTTTGTTTATGAGGTCTTGACACCTCATGGTGTTGGTTAGCTTGGTTAGGCCGGTTTTGATGGGGGTGGGACAAGTGTCCCACTTGTCTCATCCCCATTTATTTACGGGTACTCTTCGATTCTAGTTTCCTCGATTTGCGTGCCCTCGGGTCGTTTTACGAAAAACGTTTTTATAAATTATGAATCAACGTCACAAAACGAATCCAATAAAAATTGTCTCATCAAAAACGGAGTTCGAAAACGTAAATACGTAATCCTAGGGTTTCCGGTTTAGTCGTAAAGGACGTTAAAATAAAATCGTAAGTCCTAATCTCTTCTCGTAAATTTGTGAGTTTATGAACTAACACAAATTTAAAACTCCAAAATAATATTCACGGATAAATTTATTTTCTGAAGTGTCGGACTGTCACCAAAGACGGTGTACGTAAACGTAAGCACGTAACGTAGAATCCTCCGGTTTAGACGTAGTCGACGCTACTTCAAGACGTAAATCCAAAATACTTCCCAAAAATAAGTGAGTTCATATTGTAACATTAAAATAATGTTTTCAAATAAATATTGAGAATAAAATATCAATCATAAATTGACGGATTGTCACAAGAAGTATGTGAAATCATGATCCACGGGAGGTAGGGTGGGTAAAGGAATCACATTTTCATCCTCCAAAGACAATGTATGCGGACTAATTGGCAAAGCCGTAAGGTTATCAATCATAGAATTGTCATTGTCACCTCCCGGGTCAAAGCACTCATCCTCATTCCCCGGAGAGTGAAATTGATACATCACCCGCTTGGGCGTGCATTCAGTGGGATGAGGGGGCAATATAGTAGGAGAAGTAAGAGAAGAATTACCTTCCACATGCGATACCTTTCCAGTAGAGTCAGAACTCTCCACCTCTGCGATAGAAGGGGGCATGGCTAACAAAGCATGTTCATCAATAGTATGAGAATCAGAGCTATCAATGTCCTCAATCCCTTCATCAAAGAGAGGATTCACCTCACTAGATATGTAATCTTCATCAAAATCAAATAAAGGGTTCGAATAAATCTTGAAAGTTTTCTTCGGAACGTCTTCATCAGATAGTGACTCGTCATCACTAGAAGTAAAATCATCATTTTGATCAAAAAGCGGATTAGAGAAAGCCAAAGAATCCTCTCCCAAAGTGTTGGTGGAAGGAACATCATCAGAAGGAAGTGCATCATACTCATCGTCACTGTCGGATGTCAACTCAGATTCACTTGGAATTAGGACAAGGTTATGAGCACTAGACTTATTGAATTCGTCGGATTCCTTTGCAGGAATTGTGCTAATATCCTCATCCGTTAGGATGGTTGAATCCTTAGGCTCCAGAGCCGGCAAGTCGTGAGAAGGAATATCATTCTCATCGGTCCAAGACATAGGACTCTCATCGTCATCACTGTCATAATAATATGGAGGCACAAGAGGAGGAGTATAAGCATTAAGTTTAGATACCTGCTCTTGGTGCTGATTCGCTTGACATTTCTCCATCATCTTGTTGCAAGCTTCTTGAACTTTTTGAAAGTTGTCAAAAATTGTGGCAAGTTGTTCAGGAGGAAGTGCACAAAAGGGTTGATGATTGACAGTGTGACGTGGGGGCTCAAAGTTATAAACACTGGGATGATAGCACGGAACTTTCTCAAAGACCTTCGACGGATCACAAGAAGAAGAATCGTGAGGGCCCCCACAAATATAGCACCTCGGGTATGGAGAAAAACCCGGTGCGTCTTGAGGATAGGGATTGTCATAGACGGGAGAGGGTGGGAAAGTATTGTAAGAGTTGAAGTATGAATTTTTGAATTGCAAAATGGACAAAATCCAAATTGTGTATCGTCGATATCAAAACCACACCGCTAACAAGTACACCATTGACATGTTTGAAAACCATGCCATGGTCTCCCACACCGTCCGCAAGTCGAATCCATGAAGAATTATGAATAAGAGGGGTAAAGAAAAGAATTAAACATAAAAGAGGATAAAGAGGAATATTTTTGGTGCAAAACTTTGAAAAAGAATTGCTTTTTTATAATTTTTCAAATGTTTTTTGGATTTTTTGAAAGTTTTGACACGAAAAATAACGCTCACGAGTGAACGGATCCCAAAAAGCAACGCGTGTCTCATAGAAAACCGTTAATCTTTACGAAAAGAGCCGGCAGCGGTGCCATTTGATAACTAGATTTTGCTAGGTTCAATTGTTCGTTTCTCGGTATCTTAACGAATTGATTTCCGGTTCAAAGTACGACTTTATTGTTTTTGGTGAAACAAATGTTTTTGGTTGTTTTTAAAATAAAAGTGAAAAACTTAAAATAAAAGGAAATTAATTTAAATCTAACTCTAATTTAAAAATAATGGCAATTAATTAAAAGCGTGACGGAAAATAAAAGGCACTAAAAGTAAATAACGCAAACTTAAATCTATCTAAGGCAAACTTAAAACGCAACTAAAACTTAAAACTAAGGCAAGGATAAAAATAAATCTAAGGCAAGTAAACTCAAAGTGTAACTAAATAAAAAGGAGGGAAAAATAAAGCTTGAAAATTAAAAACAGAAACTTAAAAACTGTAATTAAAAGAACCTGAAAAATAGCTCATCCGGAATAAACCTTCGTTCGGAATAATCACTCATCCGGAATGTCACCTTCGTTCGGAATGACTCTTCTTCACTCGGAATATTTACCCAAAACTCTTGATCCGAAATAAAATGCTTACTCGGAATATGTCACCTATCCAGAATAAACTTCTTTATTCGGAATGTAGCTTTGATCCGGAATGTTGCTCTTGATCCGGAATATCTCTTGATCCGGAATGTTATTCCGAATAAAACCCTTGATCCGGAATGTCTTAATATTCCTAATAAACTCCTTGATCCGGAATAATAAATTATTCCGGATGAACTTGATGATCCAGAATATTATTTGATTTGGAATGAGAGGTTGATCCGGAATAGCACCTTGATCCGGAATATTCTGTTGATCCGGAATAAAAGGCTGATCCGGAATGTTTGGTATTCCGGATGAGATGCTTGATCCAGAATAATGAATTATTCCGAATGAGCACAACTGATCTGGAATATCTAATATTCCGGATGAACGACTTTTGAAATCCTTCACTCGGAATGTCTTGCTTGATCCGGAACTTTTCCTGGGAATATATAGTAACAACAAAGCGAAGAACAAGGAAACACAGGTATACACGAATCTAATAAAAACTAAACAAAATCAACCACAAGATTAAATCAAACTAATCAAATAACATCTAATAATCATAAACAAACAATCCAAAACAATAAAACTAACAAGACTAATTAAAATAATCAAAACCCACTTAAATAAATCAATAAAAATCAAGAACATGAACATAAACAATAAAGCATGAAGATTAAGATCAAATAAAGAAAGGTAGATAGGAGATTAACAAGAAAAAGTAAAGATTGACAAGAATTAAAAGAAAACTTACTTGAAATTAAATGAATTTAAGGTGCAAGACAAGGTATTTAAATGGACATGAAAAGTAAATAACAAGGTAATTAAATGTGGAAGAAATAGTTTGTCAAGCTATCCAACAAAATGAAAATGAATCTAGTCTAATCTATATATAGGGGAGGTTAAGGAGTGCTTAGGAAGCTTCCTCCTTCTTTCATCTTTTCCTTAATTGCACACTTAAGTCCTTCTCTTCTTAATCTTTTGTTAGTCTTGGACTTTAATGGCTTTGTCTCGGGATTTCTTTGAACTTGTCTTTGAATTTTCTTCATAAATAAGACTCGAGTTCTTCGGCTTTTAGTAAACTTCCGTCTTTTGACTTTTTCTTCGATAAATCTTCAGAATTGGTCTTGGACTTCCGTTCTTTTTGCACTCTTGACTTCTTGACTTCGTCTTTCGTCTTTTTCTTCGATAAAAGCCCGTGAATGCTCGTGTTTTCTCCACTTTTCACCTTTTCGTCCTAAATCACAACAAAAACACAAACCACGCATAATTCCGACATAAATGACATAAAATACACGTTTTGGCTCGGTTATTATTGTAATTAAGTGGTAAAAACGATGGGTGTTTACACACCTATCATCAGCCCAAAGGAATAACGGTGCACTAGAGGAGAGAAGCATCGTCCGAGCAGCTTCAACTAACGTATGATTCCTCCGTTCCACAACTCCATTCTGCTCTGGAGTTCTTACAGACTAAGCAAGAAAATAAACCCATCTGTAACGAGAAAATCATCCACAATCACTAGGACGTACCGCTTATCATTAATGCTTTTGATTCTCATTAGGCCACACAAATCCATATGTAGGAGATGTAACCTATTCGTGGAGTTTGGAACATGTCTAGGTTTGTGAGCCTTCTTCTTGCTCTTACCTTGCTCACAAGAAGGACAAAGATGGTCTTTTGTATATTTGAACTTTGGAAGACCGGTAACAAGATCCTCTTTCGCAAGTTGGGGGATGGCATCAAAATTTTGATGAGATAACCTTTGATGCCATAACCATGACTTTGTTGATGTGGCTCGGGCCATGAAACAAATTGGAGATGCAACAGACATTTGAAACAGATCAATGGTGTAACGGTTGGTGATACGATTTCCTTTCAACAAATCAATTCCTTCAAGATCTCTTACAAAACATGTATGACTTCTGAAAGCAACTTCCAAGTCTGAATCACAAAATTACCCAATCGAGAACAAATTGTGTCCCAAACCATCAACGAAAGAGACTCTGGTGATGATTATATTTCCACAATAAAGATCACCATAGCCTAGAATTGCAGCAACATGATCATTTACAAATCGAACAGTTCCCATGAAACGCCATACAAATTTCTCGAGAAGGCTTCGATTCCTAGTCATATGTTTGGAACAGCCTGAGTCCACGCACCAGAGAAAAATTTCAACAGCCTGCCAATGATAAGAGAAGAAAATATTTTGGCAACCGATGAAATTGGTTCCTGTAGGGTTAGATGATAATTACGCCTTATCACATACTGACATTTCACTGTCAGTATGAGATCTACTAGTGTCAATAATTTTGCCACTACAGTCAAAATTTCTACCAGTAGGCAACCATTTAGAGGTGAATCTAGGGATACTAGGCTTAGCAAGACTTTCTGTGGACCCTACATACGTACTTTTTGGAACACTTTTTGGAACACACTAACTGACATATTGTCAATTCGAGTGTAACCACCATAATTCAAACCATTCATAGTCAAGCCACAAGCATCATGACTAAAAGTAAAGAAACATTTATTACATTTAGCACAAATAACATCAGATTTTTCATTCCGAATAGGAACCTTAAACTCATTACATTCAGATGAATTAAGTTTCGGATTAAGATTAAAAAGCGGTAAATTCCTACGGTGTTATTCTACATCCACATTATTGATCTTGGGGCGACTACTTCTAGAGACAAAAGGGACCCTATCATTCCTTGTATTGCTCGTAGGCTGTGGCCTTCTGCTCTTAGAGTAGTTGTTTATTCCTGTAGAAGAAGACACACGATTGTTAGAATTAGCACTTTTTAAATCGATGACTTGTGGTTGAGATATAGTAGTAGTTTTAGTCCTAACACTTGTTTTACGTTGGTTGCTAGGCACATAGATATCTAACCTAGTTTGAGAGGAAGGTCTAACGGGAAACATTCCTGGGGCTATCACAGCAGCTTTCGTTCCAGCGACCTTTGGAAAAGGTGTGAAAGCAATACGAGTAGTTCCTGAGGTTGCTGGTGTGTGAATCCTAGTGTCCACAATCGTACTAGGCTCAGAAGTCTTATCTTTTAACAAGGCCTTTAACTTACAGTTCTCACAGATTTTATCAATAAGTTTCTGATAGACGGACTTAACGTGTTCTACAGCCCTCTTATACGAAAAAATTTCAGATTCTAACTCTGCAATCTTAGCCTTAAGCTTCTAAACATTCCCATCACTGGCATTCTCTACCCCTGTAGAAGCCAATTCTTTTCCTTAACCCCTCCTAACTGAGCCTGCAATCGTGCGATAGTTTTTTTCATTTCATTGTAGGCTTTATCATATGACATTTTGTCATATTTGCATTCATCACATTTTTTGACAAATTTATTCAAAAGATCGGTAAATTCTTTGGCCTTTTTAATGACAACAGATTCCATTTTCTCTTTAGTATGTTCAAGCTCAGTTTGGAGGGTTTCGTAATTTGACACAGAGGTATCTAACGCAACAGAGCTACTATCAACACTATCAGGTGCTTTAGAGAGGCGTTCAAGACCGTTTTCTAAAACTTTTATTTTATCAAGAGATTCATCAGCTCCTTCGCCAAAGATTTAAAGTCTTCAACAAAGTTGTCTAATTCTTTTAGAAAAGCGTTTTCCAAATTGCTTATCCGAGTATCAACTTGATTAATAATCGGGTTAATATCGTTTTGAAGAATTTTCTGGACCTCCATCTGAATAGGTGATGTAAAATTTCCTCCAGTTATTTTGGAATTAACAACACGTTTAAGTATGACAAAGTTATCTTTTAGCTCGTTTAGAAATCGGCGCGTAATACTCGGTTTAGGAGGGTCATCAGACAATTCCTCACTTGGTAGCAAAAGCATTTCAGTACTCGTTTTAGACCGAACAAAAACAGTTAGAGGATTAAATTTCGGATAATAAACGGGTCTCACTTCTTTATCAAGCTTTTTCATTCTTAAACGAGTCTCTACTGCCAGTTCAGTAGTTTCCTCAGAATCATGTACACTAGGAGGATCATGCTCATCAGACAAGAGCACACTACCATTATATAGAGTTTGATTTGTGGCCTGAACTTGCTTAAGATATCCAGGATTAGGAGGAAGAGGACAACCTAAAGCCAATTTGTATCGAGTGTAATTTTTCTCATTCACTTTTGGTGCGAGCATATTTATCGCCTGCATAGTTTGGCCACGTTTTACCAAAAGGTTGTCTAATTCTCTAATCCTATCCTGAGCTTTGCAAAAATCCTCAAGAAGCCCATCTTCTCGAATTTTGAAATCATGTTTCAGCTTTTTTCATTCTTCTTTTAAGTCCAAAATGATAGATTTTTCAGTTGAAAGTTGTTTATTAAGAGAGGTGATTTCATCATTCAATTCACTTATCTTTTTAGCACTACTTAAGTGTAAGGCATTTAATTTTTTAGTTGTGCATTTTTCTTGATAAACCGATGTAGCATGAGCTTGTTCAAGTTTTTTAATTTTAGCCTGATGAATTTCAAAACTTTTCTCCCGTTCCTTATATCCCGCAAGCTCAGTGGTCAATTTGGCATTAGTTTCTCTAAACTTATTATTAACCACCGTAGCATGGTCAACATCCTTAGCAAGCTTATCAAATAAAGATTTATAATACGCATGGGTCGCATCAGGAAGGGTTGTAGGCTGGGCAACTTGATCCACACTAAGGTCCACATTGGGCTCATTCGAAATAATATTACTATTATTCGTTTGATCCTCGTGTGTCTCAGTGTGGGGCTCAAGCATCTCAGTATACTCTTCCTCCTGATTAGACATACTATATATATCATTATGATCAAAACGTGGGTGTAGCTCAGAGGGACCGTCTGAATCATAGACAGGAGCGATGTGATCATGCATTCCTGAGGTAGATGCTTTCTGTAAGTTTTCCATCAAGATGTAGTTGGCATTTACTTCTTTATCCTCGTCATATTCTGCTACAGAAGCCATAAGATCAAATTCCTCAGCTTGAAGTGGAATCCCTGCCTCTTCTTTTTGTTCTATAAGAAGCTGAGTCTGAAGATAAGCAGTATCCGTCTTCTTTTTAACTGTGCAATATCGAGCATAATGTCCACATCCCCTGCAGTTGTAGCACTAAACTTGACGATTTTTGTTTCCATTTCCCGTACCAGTATTCTCAGCCCTTGTAGCCACAATGTTTCCCATCTGATTACCAACTGCTGGCACAACAATTAACCTATTCAGATTTCCCACATTTGGAACACCCAGATTTTGACCACGATTTTAACCATACTGATTTCCTGCATTCCTAACAGTCTACCCAACATTCTGACCATATTGTTAAAACTGTGTACCCATGTTCCTAGCAACTACCAATGATCTTGATTCGCATTCATGAAAGGTTGAGCAATCTGCCTATTTCTAGTGTTCGAGGAGATTCTTTGATTGTTGTTGGTGTGGTTAATGGTAAATTTGAATGCCTTTGCAAGAAGTGCAAGACCAGTATTAATCGCATGAGTAGGATCGGTGATGTTATCAAAACAAGCAATGGGTTGTTGTAAGTAGTTAGCAGCAGGAAGTTGATATCCATAAGAGGTGAGTTGTTGTTGTTGTGGCATGAAGTTACTTGATGAGGGTTGATGGTAGGGTACCATGGGATATGACATAGATGACAGAGAGTTTGGCATAAAAGCTAATGAATCTTGTGTTTTGGCACGTCTTTCAGCCCTAACTTTGTTAGCTTCATCTTGATTCATCTTCAAATAATCATATACTTGAGTGTAGTCCACGACATGAAGATCCTTGGTTTGATTGACAAGAGTGACATATCGTGACCATTCAGAAGGAAGATTATCAAGAAATTTGATGTTGGCAGCAATTTGTGTAGGTTCATGTTTGTTTCTTCTAAGATGATTCCTGAGGGTTGAAAAACGATGATAGTAAGGTTCAATTTCTTCCCCTTCACTAGACATTAATTTCTCCCATTCACGAAGTAACTTAGTTTCCTTTTCTTGTAAACCTATTTCACTCCCCTTCATCATTTTCTGGATCCTAAGCCACATCTCGTGTGAGGTTTCAAAACTATCGACAACAATATAAACATCTTCAGAAGTCCCATGAGAATGACTTGAATTGCTTAATAATCGGCGTCGAGTTGTTTGGATTCAACTTCAGTTAGTTCTTCATCCGTTTGCTCATGACTAGAGTCAGCCACTGGGTTAGCATTCATAGGGTCCCCAGGCACAAGAATTGTTCTTCTAACATACGGACCTTTTTGAATCGAGTTGACAATCAATTTCCCAAAGGTTTACATTTTGCATAACCAAGGAGACGACTAGCCCATGTAGTGTAATTCTCCTTGGTAAGCATGGATGGATGATTCTCAGTACCCGCAACATAAATATCTTGTTGAGACGTCATCGTAGAAGTCGTGTGAAAAAAAGGATCTCAATTCGTAGAAAGTAGAGTGTTGTAGTTAAAATCCCTTAAATTTGATTAAATCCCTTAAAATTACTTTCCAGAAAACAAAAATTCCAAGTCCAAAAAACACATGATTAAAAGTTTCAAAAACACGTTTTCTTGAAAATTTCAACTTTTCGGAATAATTGGAGTTTTTCGGAATAATGAGGATTTTCGGAAAAATTGACAATTTTCGGAATAAGGAAACTTTTCGGATAATCTTTAATTTTCGGATAAATTGCCAATTTTCAGAATATATGACCTTTTCGGATAACTGACTCCTTTTCGGAATATAGCACGATTTCGGATAAGTGGCTATTTTTGTGGAAAATAGCATGTTTTCGGAATAAATGGCAATTTTCGGATAATAGCCCTGTTTTCGGATAAACTAGCAATCTTCGGATAATTGACACTTTTTCGGGAAAACTAGTGTTTTTCGGATAATATGAACTTTGGATAATTTTGGTGTGATACTTCGGATAAACGGTATTGTTTTCGTAAAAAATGAGATAATTCGGATAAGTTGTTTCGGATAAAGGATAAATTTCTGAAAAATGTAGATTTTTCGGAATAATAAACCCTATTCCGAATAGCTTTTCCGAAAAACCACAGAAGGCCAAACAAACAACCTTGTGGATCGTCTGTGATGAAACGAATCTACAAAACCACTTTGAGCAAACAAAAATCAGCACTTCGAATCTATAGACCACAAATTCCAGTCGAATCCAACAACCTAAACTAAAAACCCACGAGATCTAGATCCAAAATTAACACCAAATCAACACCAAAGCTAACTACGAATCCCTTGGCGAATGATACCACTTGTAAGATGTATACACACGACTAACCAAACACGAATAACATGATGAAGATTAAACCAAAAAAGAAAGATTAGATTAAGATGAAGAAAAGAAACAAAGAGTTGGTGTTTTCCTAGTGAGAGAAAATAACCATCTTTCTCTCTCTACAACAATACAAAGAAAACCACACCTACACAAATGAGGTGGAATGGCCTTTTATACTAAAGAGTAAAAGTTTAGGAGGCCTTCCTCATTTGTGAGTTCGGGACTAATTCTAGTTACATAAACAAAAAATAACTAAGAACTCTCATCACTATTAAATAACATTTTCCACAAGCTTCGCAAGGATATATTATATGACCATCACTTTAAATACTTCTAACATATATAATCCAACGATGTGGCTGGACTCATTTTGGATGACGTGTTTTCAACCTTTCTCGATTCCCAATGAAAGTAGGTGTTAGTGGATTATGACATGGCTAGCTGTTGGTGGGATATTTGAAATACTTGTTCCAAGGACACTCGCAGGGGCATTTATTTCTCCGTAGAGCATTAAATCTGGAGACTTAGCAGGATGGTAGTCTAGTAGCCGCAGTTAGAACCTGCGACCACTAGACTTGGGGGACATGATGATGCATAGTCTCTATTCAGGTTGTATAACCCGACCCACGGGTACTACCCGTATCCATTGGGTATGGATTGTCACTGGGCAGCGCGCGCAAGGCCCATGAGGCCCAGTAAGCCGCTATCGTACATCGGTTGATTACTTAACCAAGTCCTCGTCTCCCTACGACTTGATAAGACAAGATATAATCTATTCTATGATTATATTCGCCTAAGGGAAAGAAGATATGCACTGATAGGTGTGAAAACACCCATCCTTTTACCACTTAGTTATAATAATAACCAAGCCAAAACGTGTATTTTATGTCGTAAATGTCGGAATTATGCGTGGTTTGTGTTTTTATTGTGTTTTAGGACCTAAAGATGAAAAAGGAAGAAAACACGGGCTTTCACGGGCTTTTATAGAAGAAAACGAGAAAAGACGAAGTCAAAAGATCAAGAGTGCAAATAGAACGAAAGTCCAAGGCCTATTCTGAAGATTTATCGAAGAAAAAGTCTAAAGACGGAAGTTTACTGAAGTCGAAGAACCAAGTCAAATTAAAGAAGAAAATTATAAGACGAGTTCAAATTATATCGACAAATCCCGAGACGACGTCAAAAAAGATAAAGAATTTAAATCGAGTCGAGAACAAGAAGAAAGAAGGATGAAAGCATCATTTTTTACTCCTCCTATAAATACCCTCCTAATGTGTCATTAGGAGGTAGTTAGTCATTTAGGAGTAGATTAGTTTAGGATTAGGAGTAGCTTAATACTTTCTCTCTCTAGCTTTTATTTCATGTTTTAATCTTTTTCATTAATCTTGTATTAGATCTTAATCTTAATCTTAATCAAGCTTTTCAATTAATCATTCTCATTCTTCCTTTCTTTATTATTAATCTTGTGTTGATTTAGATGATCTTGTAGTTGCTTAATCTTGATGTTTATTGATTTATTGATGCTTTTGATTGATTGTGCTTATTGGTTTTTATGTGTTTGATTTTTATAGCTTATAGTGTTTTAGTGCTTATTGTGTTAATTTTCTTATTTTTAATTAAGTGCTTATTAGTTAATTTTTATAAAAAGTTGTTTTTAAATATTTTTATTATTTAGTGTTTTTAAAAGTTTTTAAATTTTTGCTTATTAGCTTTTTCTAAAAATCAATTTGGTTAATTTTTTAGATAAGTGCTTATTAGTTTATTTTATAAAAAGTTGATTTTTAATTTTTAGATTTATTAGTATTTTTCAACTTTTTGATTTGTGGCTGAATTAGTTTTTCTTAAAAGTGTTTTAGATTAAGTTATGGTAGATTGCTTATTTGATTTGTGCTTATTTTTGGCTTATTTTCTGATTTTTAGAGTTATTGTATCTTTAATTTTTCATGTTTTCGGATTAGGGTTTATTATTCCGAACTTTGTCATTTCTCTGAATTTGTCACTTTTCTGAAATTGCCTCTTTTTCTGAAATTTTCCCTTTTTCTGAATTTAGACATTTTTCCGAAAAAACAATTATTCCGAAAAATGTTCTGAAAAGTATTATTCTGAAGATTTTTCTAAAAAAGAATTATTCCGAAGATTTTTTTTCCTTTTTTCTGAAAATACTGTTTTTCCGAAATAACAAGTATTGCGAAGAAGTATTATTTCTGAAAAGTCCTGTAGTTCTTTTCCGAAGAAACGATTTTTCTGAAAAAACAACTATTGCGAAATAATATTTATTCCAAAATTTTCTCCGAAATGTACTGTAGCAAGCGATGAGAATTGTGGTGTGTGTACGCTTGCTTGCTTTCGTTTGGCGCCAATTTGAGGTGCTTGGCTGGCAGCTTCCAGCTGCCTGCCTGCTAGCTTGTTTATTTATTAGTATTGTTCCGTAATTGTTCAGTTTAATCTGAAAGTTGTTCCAATTTTAATTTTGAAAGTTACGTATTTTTAGTTGAATTTTTCGTCTATTTTTAAAATTAATATTTTTTCGTAAAGTTCAAGTTTTATCTTTTATTTAGTACCCGCTTTAGGTTTTGCCTCGTTTAGCTTTAAAGTACCATTTTAGTTTTATTCTCTCCATTTTCATTAAGTAAACTTTATTTTAGAATCGATGTTAATTTCGTCTTTTAGATTTATTTTTATTAATTGCTTCGTTTTAATTTCACGTTTTATTATTTATATTGTTTTGTTTTTATTAGTTAATTGCTTTTAGCTTATTTTTATTATTTTGTGCATTTACCTTTTTAGTAGAATAGATAACCAAACCATTTTATTTTCCACCAAGAACGACTGAGTCACACTTTCTACTAGTAATCAATTCGAAAAGATCGGATTAACGAACTTTCATACTTGGCTAAAAACCTTGTATTAAATGGCGTCGCTGCCGGCTCTTTTCGTGAAGATTAACGGTATATTGTGAGAGACGCGTTGGATTTTGGGATCCGTTCACTTTTGAACGTTATTTTTCTTGCCAAAAATTTTCAAAAATCCATAAAAATAAAAAATTTCAAAAATACAAAAACATTTGAAAAATCATATAAGCATTTCTTTTTCGAAAGTTTTGCACCAAAAATATTCTTCTTGCTTATCTATTGTTCTTAATGGATTCGTTTGTTGACTGTGTAGGGTGTGGAAGACCATATTCTGGTAGTCAATCCTGTCAATGGTGTTCATGCGAACGATGTGGAATGGATATCCCTAATTACGAATTTGGCCGTTGTCTATCGTGCAATTCGATCAATTCATACTTCAATTCATTATTCTCTTCTAATGACACTATTTCACCCTCTCCCATATATGACGATCCATATCAACAAAATGCACCGGGTTTCTCTCAATACCCATGTTGCAATTATTGTGGAGGCCCTCACGATACTTCTTACTGTCAGCCAATGAATTATTATGAGCCAAATCCGTGTCCTCATTTTTCTTCACCGATGGATTATTATGAACCAAATCCGTGTTCTAATTCTTCTCAACCGATGAATTACTATGAGCCACATCCGTGTTATAATTCCGGTTTTCAAAATTTTGAGCCCCCACAAGACACCCTCGATCATCAGCCTTCTGTTGGAATGTGGCTTGAATACGTTCAACAAGAATTAGCTAGCATACGTGAAGCAAGGGAGGAGGAAAAGCGACAGCAACAAGAACAAGTATCTAATCTTAGTGATTATACTCCTCCTCTTGTGCGTCCATACTACTTTTATGATGATGATGAGGATGATATCTATGATCTCAACCCATCTTCTGAGATTACTACTCCTACTCTTGATATCCCTAATGTGTCTAAGGATAGTGATACATCGAGTGAGATTAGTGATTTTGGTCTTGATAAATTCTATGATGAGGTTTGTGATGTGCTGAATTTTTAGGAGCTTACGGAAGAGGTCACTCTTAATGATGATGATTTTTCTTCATGCTATGAGAATTTCACTTTTGAAATTTCTCCTTCTCCTCCGGGCGATGAAGGCGATGTTGATTTATTCTCTCCGACTTACGAGAATTTCACCACTGAACTTGATCTTGTAGATGAGGTGGAAGACGTTATTCTTCGCGACAAATTACTGAAGGTTCATCTTCTTATTGCTAAGATTGAAGCGTTGAATTCTGCTCCTATTTCCGAGTCTTTACCTCCGTCTATTACTTCAGTTGAGAATAATGATACAACTATGGAGGAAATCGACATTCTCTCAATACCTCCGGGTATTGATGATGATGACACGGAGGGGGATATTCTTTTTGATAATTTGTTGCATGAAGATATTGTCCCAAGTCCACCTCCCGAGCACCTTTTATCCAAACCTTTAGAAACCATTACCGAGGATGAGTGCTTTGACCCGGGGGTGACATTGACTATTCCTTAATTGAAACCTTTACGGCTTTGCCGCTTGGTCAACATCAATTGTCTTTGGGGGATGACAATTTTCTTACTTTACCCAACCCACCTCCCGTGGATCATGATTTCACATACATTTCGTATGTTGAAAGTACTTTTCTACCCTTCAAGACATATCCTTCGGCCTCTCCTTTATTAATGTCCTCCGGGAACGAGGACAAGATTTTTGATCCCGGTATTATATTTGAGGCTTCCCCATGGACAATTTAATTCGGGGACGAGTCAAGCTCGTGACTCGGTTAACAAAAACAAGCGCTTCTAGGGAGGCAACCCGATTATCTATCCTTTTATTCTGAATGTGTTTGTTGTTTTCTTTCTTATCATGTGCAGGGATTCGAGCTATCAAAGATCCATTCTTGATGACTTTTGACGACCCGTGATTTCGTGTTCCCGTCTTCCCGGTTCTATCCTAAACTCTTTTGATTCTCTATTTTATATTCTTCAATAATGAAATAGGAATCACTTTAGTTGTCTCTTCCTTAGCAAGATTTAAACAACGTGCACAATGTCCTAAGTGTAGGGGAGTTCACTCCCACATGCTTAAACATTGAGAACAATGTTTATATCAAGTGTATGGGGGACTTCTATCGAAGTTAAGTGGGCTTTTCCTTGTATTTGTCCTCATTTTAACCGGAAAATTTGATTTTTCGACATTTTTCAAAATTTTTGATCTATTTTGGCCTATTAGTATTTACTTTTGTTATAGTTATTTTCTGTCGTTTCTACAATAAAGTTTAATAAAGTGGTTTTAATTTTCAAACGTTGTGAATCTTTTGACTCAACCCGAGTTTACTTATCCAAGTTCACTCTAGCTAGTATCCTTAACGTGTTTAAGGCAAGTTTTGCTAGGCTTTTATATAGGGAACTTTTTAACGCGAAAGTCTTAACTCTCACGGGTTAAGAACAAGAACTTTTCGCAAGTTCCTATAATTGATCCTAGAGAGTCGTTTATCAAGAGAACTTTAAAATGCGAATTCTAAACTTGAAAAAGTCTAAGAAGTTGCAAGATCCTATAGATGACTTGAAAACCAAAACATTTTGCATAACCAAGGAGACGACTAGCCCATGTAGTGTAATTCTCCTTGGTAAGCATGGATGGATGATTCTCAGTACCCGCAACATAAATATCTTGTTGAGACGTCATCGTAGAAGTCGTGTGAAAAAAAGGATCTCAATTCGTAGAAAGTAGAGTGTTGTAGTTAAAATCCCTTAAATTTGATTAAATCCCTTAAAATTACTTTCCAGAAAACAAAAATTCCAAGTCCAAAAAACACATGATTAAAAGTTTCAAAAACACGTTTTCTTGAAAATTTCAACTTTTCGGAATAATTGGAGTTTTTCGGAATAATGAGGATTTTCGGAAAAATTGACAATTTTCGGAATAAGGAAACTTTTCGGATAATCTTTAATTTTCGGATAAATTGCCAATTTTCAGAATATATGACCTTTTCGGATAACTGACTCCTTTTCGGAATATAGCACGATTTCGGATAAGTGGCTATTTTTGTGGAAAATAGCATGTTTTCGGAATAAATGGCAATTTTCGGATAATAGCCCTGTTTTCGGATAAACTAGCAATCTTCGGATAATTGACATTTTTTCGGGAAAACTAGTGTTTTTCGGATAATATGAACTTTGGATAATTTTGGTGTGATACTTCGGATAAACGGTATTGTTTTCGTAAAAAATGAGATAATTCGGATAAGTTGTTTCGGATAAAGGATAAATTTCGGAAAAATGTAGATTTTTCGGAATAATAAACCCTATTCCGAATAGCTTTTCCGAAAAACCACAGAAGGCCAAACAAACAACCTTGTGGATCGTCTGTGATGAAACGAATCTACAAAACCACTTTGAGCAAACAAAAATCAGCACTTCGAATCTATAGACCACAAATTCCAGTCGAATCCAACAACCTAAACTAAAAACCCACGAGATCTAGATCCAAAATTAACACCAAATCAACACCAAAGCTAACTACGAATCCCTTGGCGAATGATACCACTTGTAAGATGTATACACACGACTAACCAAACACGAATAACATGATGAAGATTAAACCAAAAAAGAAAGATTAGATTAAGATGAAGAAAAGAAACAAAGAGTTGGTGTTTTCCTAGTGAGAGAAAGTAACCATCTTTCTCTCTCTACAACAATACAAAGAAAACCACACCTACACAAATGAGGTGGAATGGCCTTTTATACTAAAGAGTAAAAGTTTAGGAGGCCTTCCTCATTTGTGAGTTCGGGACTAATTCTAGTTACATAAACAAAAAATAACTAAGAACTCTCATCACTATTAAATAACATTTTCCACAAGCTTCGCAAGGATATATTATATGACCATCACTTTAAATACTTCTAACATATATAATCCAACGATGTGGCTGGACTCATTTTGGATGACGTGTTTTCAACCTTTCTCGATTCCCAATGAAAGTAGGTGTTAGTGGATTATGACATGGCTAGCTGTTGGTGGGATATTTGAAATACTTGTTCCAAGGACACTCGCAGGGACATTTATTTCGCCGTAGAGCATTAAATCTGGAGACTTAGCAGGATGGTAGTCTAGTAGCCGCAGTTAGAACCTGCGACCACTAGACTTGGGGGACATGATGATGCATAGTCTCTATTCAGGTTGTATAACCCGACCCACGGGTACTACCCGTATCCATTGGGTATGGATTGTCACTGGGCAGCGCGCGCAAGGCCCATGAGGCCCAGTAAGCCGCTATCGTACATCGGTTGATTACTTAACCAAGTCCTCGTCTCCCTACGACTTGATAAGACAAGATATAATCTATTCTATGATTATATTCGCCTAAGGGAAAGAAGATATGCACTGATAGGTGTGAAAACACCCATCCTTTTACCACTTAGTTATAATAATAACCAAGCCAAAACGTGTATTTTATGTCGTAAATGTCGGAATTATGCGTGGTTTGTGTTTTTATTGTGTTTTAGGACCTAAAGATGAAAAAGGAAGAAAACACGGGCTTTCACGGGCTTTTATAGAAGAAAACGAGAAAAGACGAAGTCAAAAGATCAAGAGTGCAAATAGAACGAAAGTCCAAGGCCTATTCTGAAGATTTATCGAAGAAAAAGTCTAAAGACGGAAGTTTACTGAAGTCGAAGAACCAAGTCAAATTAAAGAAGAAAATTATAAGACGAGTTCAAATTATATCGACAAATCCCGAGACGACGTCAAAAAAGATAAAGAATTTAAATCGAGTCGAGAACAAGAAGAAAGAAGGAAGAAAGCATCATTTTTTACTCCTCCTATAAATACCCTCCTAATGTGTCATTAGGAGGTAGTTAGTCATTTAGGAGTAGATTAGTTTAGGATTAGGAGTAGCTTAATACTTTCTCTCTCTAGCTTTTATTTCATGTTTTAATCTTTTTCATTAATCTTGTATTAGATCTTAATCTTAATCTTAATCAAGCTTTTCAATTAATCATTCTCATTCTTCCTTTCTTTATTATTAATCTTGTGTTGATTTAGATGATCTTGTAGTTGCTTAATCTTGATGTTTATTGATTTATTGATGCTTTTGATTGATTGTGCTTATTGGTTTTTATGTGTTTGATTTTTATAGCTTATAGTGTTTTAGTGCTTATTGTGTTAATTTTCTTATTTTTAATTAAGTGCTTATTAGTTAATTTTTATAAAAAGTTGTTTTTAAATATTTTTATTATTTAGTGTTTTTAAAAGTTTTTAAATTTTTGCTTATTAGCTTTTTCTAAAAATCAATTTGGTTAATTTTTTAGATAAGTGCTTATTAGTTTATTTTATAAAAAGTTGATTTTTAATTTTTAGATTTATTAGTATTTTTCAACTTTTTGATTTGTGGCTGAATTAGTTTTTCTTAAAAGTGTTTTAGATTAAGTTATGGTAGATTGCTTATTTGATTTGTGCTTATTTTTGGCTTATTTTCTGATTTTTAGAGTTATTGTATCTTTAATTTTTCATGTTTTCGGATTAGGGTTTATTATTCCGAACTTTGTCATTTCTCTGAATTTGTCACTTTTCTGAAATTGCCTCTTTTTCTGAAATTTTCCCTTTTTCTGAATTTAGTCATTTTTCCGAAAAAACAATTATTCCGAAAAATGTTATGAAAAGTATTATTCTGAAGATTTTTCTAAAAAAGAATTATTCCGAAGATTTTTTTTCCTTTTTTCTGAAAATACTGTTTTTCCGAAATAACAAGTATTGCGAAGAAGTATTATTTCTGAAAAGTCCTGTAGTTCTTTTCCGAAGAAACGATTTTTCTGAAAAAACAACTATTGCGAAATAATATTTATTCCAAAATTTTCTCCGAAATGTACTGTAGCAAGCGATGAGAATTGTGGTGTGTGTACGCTTGCTTGCTTTCGTTTGGCGCCAATTTGAGGTGCTTGGCTGGCAGCTTCCAGCTGTCTGCCTGCTAGCTTGTTTATTTATTAGTATTGTTCCGTAATTGTTCAGTTTAATCTGAAAGTTGTTCCAATTTTAATTTTGAAAGTTACGTATTTTTAGTTGAATTTTTCGTCTATTTTTAAAATTAATATTTTTTCGTAAAGTTCAAGTTTTATCTTTTATTTAGTACCCGCTTTAGGTTTTGCCTCGTTTAGCTTTAAAGTACCATTTTAGTTTTATTCTCTCCATTTTCATTAAGTAAACTTTATTTTAGAATCGATGTTAATTTCGTCTTTTAGATTTATTTTTATTAATTGCTTCGTTTTAATTTCACGTTTTATTATTTATATTGTTTTGTTTTTATTAGTTAATTGCTTTTAGCTTATTTTTATTATTTTGCGCATTTACCTTTTTAGTAGAATAGATAACCAAACCATTTTATTTTCCACCAAGAACGACTGAGTCACACTTTCTACTAGTAATCAATTCGAAAAGATCGGATTAACGAACTTTCATACTTGGCTAAAAACCTTGTATTAAATGGCGTCGCTGCCGGCTCTTTTCGTGAAGATTAACGGTATATTGTGAGAGACGCGTTGGATTTTGGGATCCGTTCACTTTTGAACGTTATTTTTCTTGCCAAAAATTTTCAAAAATCCATAAAAATAAAAAATTTCAAAAATACAAAAACATTTGAAAAATCATATAAGCATTTCTTTTTCGAAAGTTTTGCACCAAAAATATTCTTCTTGCTTATCTATTGTTCTTAATGGATTCGTTTGTTGACTGTGTAGGGTGTGGAAGACCATATTCTGGTAGTCAATCCTGTCAATGGTGTTCATGCGAACGATGTGGAATGGATATCCCTAATTACGAATTTGGCCGTTGTCTATCGTGCAATTCGATCAATTCATACTTCAATTCATTCTTCTCTTCTAATGACACTATTTCACCCTCTCCCATATATGACGATCCATATCAACAAAATGCACCGGGTTTCTCTCAATACCCATGTTGCAATTATTGTGGAGGCCCTCACGATACTTCTTACTGTCAGCCAATGAATTATTATGAGCCAAATACGTGTCCTCATTTTTCTTCACCGATGGATTATTATGAACCAAATCCGTGTTCTAATTCTTCTCAACCGATGAATTACTATGAGCCACATCCGTGTTATAATTCCGGTTTTCAAAATTTTGAGCCCCCACAAGACACCCTCGATCATCAGCCTTCTGTTGGAATGTGGCTTGAATACGTTCAACAAGAATTAGCTAGCATACGTGAAGCAAGGGAGGAGGAAAAGCGACAGCAACAAGAACAAGTATCTAATCTTAGTGATTATACTCCTCCTCTTGTGCGTCCATACTACTTTTATGATGATGATGAGGATGATATCTATGATCTCAACCCATCTTCTGAGATTACTACTCCTACTCTTGATATCCCTAATGTGTCTAAGGATAGTGATACATCGAGTGAGATTAGTGATTTTGGTCTTGATAAATTCTATGATGAGGTTTGTGATGTGCTGAATTTTTAGGAGCTTACGGAAGAGGTCACTCTTAATGATGATGATTTTTCTTCATGCTATGAGAATTTCACTTTTGAAATTTCTCCTTCTCCTCCGGGCGATGAAGGCGATGTTGATTTATTCTCTCCGACTTACGAGAATTTCACCACTGAACTTGATCTTGTAGATGAGGTGGAAGACATTATTCTTCGCGACAAATTACTGAAGGTTCATCTTCTTATTGCTAAGATTGAAGCGTTGAATTCTGCTCCTATTTCCGAGTCTTTACCTCCGTCTATTACTTCAGTTGAGAATAATGATACAACTATGGAGGAAATCGACATTCTCTCAATACCTCCGGGTATTGATGATGATGACACGGAGGGGGATATTCTTTTTGATAATTTGTTGCATGAAGATATTGTCCCAAGTCCACCTCCCGAGCACCTTTTATCCAAACCTTTAGAAACCATTACCGAGGATGAGTGCTTTGACCCGGGGGTGACATTGACTATTCCTTAATTGAAACCTTTACGGCTTTGCCGCTTGGTCAACATCAATTGTCTTTGGGGGATGACAATTTTCTTACTTTACCCAACCCACCTCCCGTGGATCATGATTTCACATACATTTCGTATGTTGAAAGTACTTTTCTACCCTTCAAGACATATCCTTCGGCCTCTCCTTTATTAATGTCCTCCGGGAACGAGGACAAGATTTTTGATCCCGGTATTATATTTGAGGCTTCCCCATGGACAATTTAATTCGGGGACGAGTCAAGCTCGTGACTCGGTTAACAAAAACAAGCGCTTCTAGGGAGGCAACCCGATTATCTATCCTTTTATTCTGAATGTGTTTGTTGTTTTCTTTCTTATCATGTGCAGGGATTCGAGCTATCAAAGATCCATTCTTGATGACTTTTGACGACCCGTGATTCCGTGTTCCCGTCTTCCCGGTTCTATCCTAAACTCTTTTGATTCTCTATTTTATATTCTTCAATATTGAAATAGGAATCACTTTAGTTGTCTCTTCCTTAGCAAGATTTAAACAACGTGCACAATGTCCTAAGTGTAGGGGAGTTCACTCCCACATGCTTAAACATTGAGAACAATGTTTATATCAAGTGTATGGGGGACTTCTATCGAAGTTAAGTGGGCTTTTCCATGTATTTGTCCTCATTTTAACCGGAAAATTTGATTTTTCGACATTTTTCAAAATTTTTGATCTATTTTGGCCTATTAGTATTTACTTTTGTTATAGTTATTTTCTGTCGTTTCTACAATAAAGTTTAATAAAGTGGTTTTAATTTTCAAACGTTGTGAATCTTTTGACTCAACCCGAGTTTACTTATCCAAGTTCACTCTAGCTAGTATCCTTAACGTGTTTAAGGCAAGTTTTGCTAGGCTTTTATATAGGGAACTTTTTAACGCGAAAGTCTTAACTCTCACGGGTTAAGAACAAGAACTTTTCGCAAGTTCCTATAATTGATCCTAGAGAGTCGTTTATCAAGAGAACTTTAAAATGCGAATTCTAAACTTGAAAAAGTCTAAGAAGTTGCAAGATCCTATAGATGACTTGAAAACCAAAACTTTGATTTAATTGGCTAAGCATCCACGAGTCTCATTCCTTGAGATTTTAAATTGTGGAGAACGAGAGATGATATAGTCAATTATAAGTTTGGTATACTTTCATGAATTTATGTGAGTTGATTATAAGCTTTTTCTCCCATCGCTTGCTAATAAATTTATTTGCAATAAATAAGGTTGTACGATTTGAAAAGTTACTTAGCTTCTAGCCCAAGATCGTTTAAAAGTTGCTCGGTATTAATTAGAGTTCATAGCCAAGGCATAACTTATTGAAGCGGGATGCGAAGATTGGCGAGTCTGAAAAGGTCCTAACAATACATGAGGGCTACATTTGGTTGCTAAAGATCCAAGAGTGATGTGAAGAATCATTTATCAAAAATCAATATGAAGGATCGAGACACAAGACGAAAAGCAAATACTCCCCTAAAGATCATGGAGAAATCTATCCAAAAAGGCCCTAACAAGGTATGAGGATAAATAGATCCAAGTCCTAAAAGGAGGCGGATCGTTGTATATCAAAGTCCAAAATAAAGATTGGAGAAAAATGAAGAAGTCGTGGTCCAAGTATGAAGAATCTCTCAAAACTTCAAGTGAAGAAATTCCTATTATGAAGAGAAGACCATTATTTCATAAACGTCTCTCAAGATTTGAAGTATGAAGTCACTGCCAAATATCGGTCCGAGAAAGGTCTCAAATCATGAAGCGAGTTATGCCAAGATATGAACTTTATGAGGTCCCGAGAAGCAGTTTTAAAAGATTTTGTCCTTTAGCTAACTATTGATTAAATCATCCTACTTTATTTTCAGCCTAATAACTATCGTAATAAGTCAACAATGCATCCTCGTGATCATTTAAGACAATAATAAAATATAAGAGATACACCTAGGAATAAGGGAGTCTAAGTGAATAATTGGGCCACATGAGTTTGTGTTAGTTTGCTAACTTATAATAACAATGATCTCGTTTTTAAGCTTGGTATGGGGAACGTGAAACTTGAGGGTGATAATCATTCATGACATTCCAAAACCCTAAGGTAAGTTTGTGATCTTTTTACTTGTTTTCCTGCTTTAAATTTTCTATCTCTTTAATAAAGGCCAAGGTGGATTGATTATGATGGAAAATGTAAATCTTGCTTTGTAACTAATGCATTGCATGAGGGCATTGCAATGTCAAGTGTAGGTGATTTGATAGGTGTGAAAACACCCATCCTTTTACCACTTAGTTATAATAATAACCAAGCCAAAACGTGTATTTTATGTCATAAATGTCGGAATTATGCGTGGTTTGTGTTTTTATTGTGTTTTAGGACCAAAAGATGAAAAAGGAAGAAAACACGGGCTTTCACGGGCTTTTATCAAAGAAAACGAGAAAAGACGAAGTTCAAAGATCAAGAGTGCAAAAAGAACGGAAGTCCAAGGCCTATTCTGAAGATTTATCGAAGAAAAAGTCTAAAGACGGAAGTTTAATGAAGTCGAAAAACCAAGTCAAATTAAAGAAGAAAATTATAAGACGAGTTCAAATTATATTGACAAATCCCGAGACGACGTCGAAAAAGACAAAGAATTTATATCGAGTCGAGAACAATAAGAAAGAAGGAAGAAAGCATCGTTTTTTTACTCCTCCTATAAATACCCTCCTAATGTGTCATTAGGAGGTAGTTAGTCAATTTAGGAGTAGATTAGTTTAGGATTAGGAATAGCTTAATACTTTCTCTCTCTAGCTTTTATTTCATGTTTTAATCTTTTTCATTAATCTTGTATTAGATCTTAATCTTAATCTTAATCAAGCTTTTCAATTAATCATTCTCATTCTTCCTTTCTTTATTATTAATCTTGTGTTAATTTAGATGATCTTGTAGTTGCTTAATCTTAATGTTTTTTGATTTATTGATGCTTTTGATTGATTGTGCTTATTGGTTTTTATGTGTTTGATTTTTATAGCTTATAGTGTTTTAGTGCTTATTGTGTTAATTTTCTTATTTTTAATTAAGTGCTTATTAGTTAATTTTTATAAAAAGTTGTTTTTAAATATTTTTATTATTTAGTGTTATTAAAAGTTTTTAAATTTTGGCTTATTGGCTTTTTCTAAAAATCAATTTGGTTAATTTTTTAGATAAGTGCTTATTAGTTTATTTTATAAAAAGTTGATTTTTAATTTTTAGATTTATTAGTATTTTTCAAGTTTTTGATTTGTGGTTGAATTAGTTTTTCTTAAAAGTGTTTTAGATTAATTTTTGGTAGATTGCTTATTTGATTTGTGCTTATTTTTGGCTTATTTTCTGATTTTTAGTGTTATTGTATCTTTAATTTTTCATGTTTTCGGATTAGGGTTTATTATTCCGAACTTTGTCATTTCTCTGAATTTTTCATATTTCTGAAATTGCCTCTTTTTCTGAAATTTTCCCTTTTTCTGAATTTAGTTATTTTTCCGAAAAAAAAATTATTCCAAAAATGTTCTGAAAAGTATTATTCCGAAGATTTTTCTGAAAAAGAATTATTCCGAAGATTTTTTTTCCTTTTTTCTGAAAATACTGTTTTTCCGAAATAACAACTATTGCGAAGAAGTATTATTTCTGAAAAGTCCTGTAGCTCTTTTCCGAAGAAACGATTTTTCTGAAAAAACAACTATTGCGAAATAATATTTATTCTGAAATTTTCTACGAAATGTATTGTAGCAAGCGATGAGAATTGTGGTGTGTGTGTGCTTGCTTGCTTTCGTTTCGCGCCAATTTGAGGTGCTTGGCTGGCAGCTTCCAGCTGCCTGCCTGCTAGCTTGTTTATTTATTAGTATTGTTCCGTAATTGTTTAGTTTAATCTAAAAGTTGTTCCAATTTTAATTTTGAAAGTTACGTATTTTTAGTTGAATTTTTCGTCTATTTTTAAAATTAATATTTTTCATAAAGTTCAAGTTTTATCTTTTATTTAGTACCCGCTTTAGGTTTTGCCTCGTTAACTTTAAAGTATTATTTTAGTTTTATTCTCTCCTTTTTCATTAAGTAAACTTTATTTTAGAATCGATAGTTAATTTCCTCTTTTAGATTTATTTTTATTAATTGTTTCGTTTTAATTTCACGTTTTATTATTTATATTGTTTTGTTTTAATTAGTTAATCGCTTTTAGCTTATTGTTATTATTTTGCGCATTTAACTTTTTAGTAGAATAGATAACCAAACCATTTTATTTTCCACCAAGAACAACTGAGTCACACTTTCTACTAGTAATCAATTCGAAAAGATCGGATTAACGAACTTTCATACTTGGCTAAAAACCTTGTATTATGCACTTACAATAGCTACGCGATAAGGATCATTCTATTTCCAGTCATTATCTCTTCCTTAGGCCGTAAGAGTAGGGGGAGCCAAACCTGGACTCTCTCGGGTATAAAAGGAACCCCCGAGGTTCTACAAAGGTACGATAGATACAATACTCTAAAACCCTCACATATACCCAAACCGATTACTTACTCTCACGCTGGAGTCTAATCACGGGAGAAGCGCCCACGGTAAGCCTAACGATGTCTGTTCTTTAGTGTGTAAGGTCTTCAAACAAGATTCCCTTGGTGCAAGTGCCAAAACCCACAAGACCCCGAATAAAGCCTAATTCGGGTCCAACTCGGTCCATCCAACTTTTGTATCAACACATGTAAGAATAAGATGTTTGGAATTCTCCCCCTGAAGACTTTATAGGGAGTCTTCATATGTCTCTTCACAATTATGGATCTATATTGCGTGTAGCAAGTGGTGGCTACAACATCAGTCCAAAAATGTTTAGAGAGAGCAGATCCAACAAGCATTGTTCTTGCTGCTTCAATCAAAGTTCTGTTCCTTCTTTCAGCCACACCATTTTTTTCAGGTGTGTAAGGAGATGAGAAATTTTGAGAAATTCCTTTGTCATCACAGAACTTGATCAACGTGTGATTTCTAAAGTTAGTGCCATTGTTAGTTCTGAGTTGTTTGACATGAGTGTCATTTTGATTTTCAACTCTTTTGATGAACGACATAATGGCATCTGGTGCATGGATTTTCTTTGTCAGAAAATATAGCCAGGTGTACCTAGAGTACTCATCAACAATGACAAGTGTATATTTTTCATGAAAAATGGCCCTAGGTGAAACTGGGCCAAATAAGTCCATGTGAAGTAGATGAAGACTTTCTTTGATTAAGAAAGTTTGTTTTGTTTTGAAACTGGCCCTATGGGGCTTCTCTTTTTCACATGCTGAGCATGGTTTGTCCTTGGAATAGACAAGTGAAGGGAGACCAATAACAAGATTTTGTTTTGCCAGCTGAGTGATTGTTTTGAAATTAAGATGTGAAAGCCTCTTATGCCAGAGCCAGTTAGTGATATTCGAAGCTCTAGCAAAGAAGCATGTCTCCTGAGTAGAGTTCATGTTCATGACGTAAACATCTTTGACTGTGGGAGAAATCATCACAATTTCATGTTTGTAATTGAAGATTATACCTTTTTTGTCATCAAACAGGACTAGGTATTTTGCATCACAAAGTTGACTGATGCTGATGAGGTTATGCTTCAATCCATTTACATATTCTACCACTGAGAAAACTATTCCATTGCATTTCACTGAACCTAATTCTTTAGTAAAGGTGATGAGTTATCACCAAATACTACTTTGGGATCTGGTCCCTCCTTATACTTGTACATATGACTTTTGGTTCCAGTCATATGCCTTGAGCAACCAATATCCAGGTACCAAATAGGCTTCCTGAGATCACACTACACAAGTTAAGGAAATGGTCAGTTTTGTTTAGAAACCCACCTTTGACGGGTGGGTGTCTTAGATTTAGAAGGTGTTCTTCATCTAAAAGGTCCTTTTGATGACAATGATGAATAGGATTGCTCAGAAGAAGAAGGAGAGGTTTGAACAGCATTTGCCTTTTTATCCTGAAGGTCTTCACCTCTTCTGAACCACTCTATATGATTGTGATCAGATGTAGTGTCGACATTGGTTCCACATGTTTCACAACATTTGGTAATAGAGTTTGGGTTCTTAGATTTGATACCTCTTCTAAGAGAGATTACTCGAGTCTGTCCATGAGTGTCATGGTCACAACTTCCATAGATGTTACACACAGGGTAATAGTGACAATCATCTGAATGATGATTGTTCATACCATAATGAATACATGGTGGGAAAGGCACGTTTCCCCTGGAATGAGATGCCCGAGTGATATGAGAATCAACACTAGTTTTAGAAGCATATACTCAGTATGTTCACAGGTGCGATGGTCAGTTCTCTCACATTTGATTCAATAAATCACTTTAAGGCAAGTTTCAGGATGGTTGTTTAGACCATATAACTCACAAGCCCTTTTGAATTGTGTCTTGTATCTATAATGTGAAGAGTTGGAGGGTTCATCTCTGAATCGATTTGGTATTTGATGTTGCCTGAGTTTTAATTTAAGATCATTGATCTCTTGTATGACGAGAGACATTCTCTCATCTTCCTCAGATCTTGCATTCTTCATTTTATTTGATGAAACTGAAGAAGTAGTTCCCATATGTGAACTCTTAGTAGGAGCATAAGAATTATTTGATGTGTCAATTTTGACATGTTTGGGAGCACTACTTTTGTATGTTATGTGTGACTTGATGATTGACTGGATTGATTTTGGACCAGTAGAGGGTTCAGCACCAGCTAGTTTCTCCATAGGAGGAACTTGGGTGCTTACTAAAGTCTCTATATCATCATCTAAGTCATCTTTAGTAACTGAAGACTCAACAGGTGCTAATGAATCAGCACTTGCATGAAACTCAGGGAGAAGGATACGTCCAGTGTCATAGTTTGGTAAATTCTCTTCACCTGACCTTACAACGTTAGGGATCGAGCTACCTTCCTTATTAGAGGCTTTGACAAAGACAATATCATGAGAGTTGGTGTTGGAGGATCCTTCAGCACCAAGCATTTTCCTTTTTTGAGCATGAATTTGTTTATTGATGCACTGATTAACCCTATCAGAGTTTCTAAGCCATGATTTAACAATATCTTTTGCTTCTTTTAGTTCAACTCTTAAAGATTTGTTTTCATCAATGATTTTAGTGTTTAATTGTTTAAAAGTAAGTAAATAAAGTTTATTCTCTTTTAGCTCTATTAACTTACTTTCATGATCTTCAAGTTTAAGAACAAGTTTATGAAATTTTTTAAGAAGATTGTTTCTTTGTTCTTCAACAAATTTTAGATCAATACACCAGGTAGTCAAAGACAAATTTAATGTCATCCTTATCTTCTAATTCAAGAAGAGTTTATAACTTTTTAATTGTCATATTGACCCATTCACCATTTCGAGCACTTTCTTTGGCCACAACATTAGAATTTGACCCTTCATCATCAGCAAGTGCCATCAGCACTTGCACATTCACCATTTCATCATCATCTGAAGGCACTTCCTCTTCATCCCATTCATAAGCTTTAGCAATGAGTCCCTTGTTATTTTCTTGCTTGGTGGGCTTTTAGGATGAACTTTCAGTACTCATGAGAGCCAGTCTCGCCTTGATTTCTCTATACTTTGCCTCAAAGTCTTTACTTGGTCTAAGTTCAGCCATGTGTTACTAAGAAAAATGAAGGAATTTGTTTTTGTTGAAATGAAGATGAACTAGATGGTCTGGACTGAGCTGGTGAAGGATAAGAAGGATGGATGTTTTGGAATAACAATCCTTGGCAAAGTGACCAGGCAATCCATATTTAAAACACATAGTGTCAGCTGTCGCTTTAGTAGTGCTTTTTCTCCTTTCTTAAAGAACCTTCTAGACTTGGCCAGAAGAGCTCTTTCATGAAATTCCTCTTGAAGGTCATTCAAATAATCCTCACTAGTTCTAGTGTTTTCATCATCATCAAGACTACTTGGTAGTCCTGAATGACAGCTTCACGGAAGAATGCTGTTGACAAGCGTGTAGCAATTGTTAGTGCTTTACTCTTGCTGGAGCCTTCATAAGTCCTATCAACTAGAATAAGCTTTATAAACCCTAATCACCCAAAATAGAAAGTCATTAGGATTAGTAGCCTGGAAACCCTTATATTAAGAAATCTACATAGAATCATTACCTAGTTTTGTAGGACAAGTCTAAACACTTATTTTATCTCATTAAGGTTATCAGATTATGTTAAGACAATGTAAAAGTAACCTTAAGCACAAGGTACAAGATTTCATTATATGACTTGTAAATTAGGTCAAAATGAGTATTTTCACCCTTTAGACATGTTTACTTAGAATAAACTATTAAACCAAGTGTGGAACCACTTTAGATACTTAAAACAAAATGTCTGCGACCTAATTTAAATTTACATCAGTAACTAAGCGAAATATAATGAGTTTTACTAAGATTAAGCCCTAGATCATTAGAAACCCTAATTTACATAGGTTATCTTACCAATTTTACTTCAAACCTTTGTTAAACTTCAAAACAAGGACCCAAACTTCTTAATCACAATGTCTAAACCCTAGATATACCCTAACCCATCACTAATCACATTCCTGAGACCTTAATCACCAAAATTACAAACCATAGAGTTACACGCCCTAATTTAGGACCCGGTTTTAATTTTCCCTCCAAAACATGATTTAAACTTCTTCCCTCCCAAATTCAAACCTAAATTTAGATATTTAGAACATCCCTAGATATTTTGGGGTGCCAACAAGTAGGTGTATAAGCTACTTGAAGGCTACACATCACCATTCTTATCTAAACCTTGTCGTGTAGTATTTTTTGCCATAACCTTAGATATTTTTCATCCTAGACTCTATAAACTTGTGTAGAGCTTCACTAGCATCCCTTAGTCACTACTCTACATGTATTACACGTTTAAGGCTAGAAACTTGGAGCCTAAGTGTTGAAATGACTATAAATAGAGCCAAACTCCCCATTGTAAAACGTGTACCCCGTTTTCTTAGTATCTCTTACCCATTCTCAATTTCCACTTCTACAAACATACTAGGACTCTTAGAAGACCAGAAACTAGGCCTAGAAATAAGCCATTGAAGCTTTTGAAGCTTTGATAGCAAGTTGTGTTTTTGCCCATGAGAACTTGTTTACAGTTAGTCCATTAGGTAGTCTAGGGTTGTGAATTTTTTTTAGTCTTTATTCAGCTAAATATCAAGATTTGGTTGTTCAAAACTCACTAAAAGTCAATCACATCAGCATACCCACTCACTGTTTGCACAATAAGGTAGTTAGGGTAATTCTTTGTGATTTTTGGTTTAATTCTTGGTAGGCTGTTAGGTTCCATGGTTAGGTTAAGGTCATTGGTGAATTGTTGTGCCTAGAATCTAGTTAAGGTAGCATTAAACTCACTTTTATAGCCAACTAGATCAGCAGTTAATTTTCTGCATGTTTTTATTCTTGGTAACTGTTCTAGGGTGATTTGTGCTTGGATTTGAGTTTTCTATTGTTGTTTTTATGTTATTGTTGACTCCCCACAACTCAAAGGTTGTGGGGTGCCCATTGTCCAAGAAAAAGCAGCCAAAACAAGCTCTCAAACAAGCTCAAATACCCAAAGTCAAGTTCTGTGATAAGTATCACTGTAAGTGGAAAGGGGTATTCCCACTGACTTCATTAAATGTTCCCACTGTTAGTTCTTTTAGTCCAACAGCTTATTGATTAAGCTTTTCAAACTTATTTGTTACTTTTTTTAGCATTTTCATTTTTCTTATTTATTTTATAAGTCTTTAGATTTTTCCAAAAAGATTTTAGAATTTTCTAATATTCTTTTATTTTTATGATTATTTGAATATAAATAGTTTTTAGGAATTTAAAAATAGAATTAATTGGTGAAAAATTTTGGAAAAATATTTTTTAGTGTTTATTAAGTGTATTAGAGGTTTACAAGTTATAATGGTTTGAGCTTTTTATTCATTTATTTGATTTTTAGGGCTTTAATTAGCATTTAAAAATTAAATATTAATTAATTTAAAAAGTTTCAACAAATTTTCTTGATTTGTAAACCCTAGATATATTATTGTGGTTAAATTAATTTTTTTGAGAATTTTTAGATAACTTTTACTTTTCGTCGATTATTACGATTTTACATTTTATCTGTCGTAGCTTAATTTTTAGCGTAACTCGTCATTTAATTATCTTTCTCACATCCAAAAACGAACTAATCCAAACTTTGATTTATATTTTTGGCATAAAACAAAACAACTCCCTTGAGGGACGAACTCACTTGTCGGGTTTTGCGTTTTTCCTAAAACGTAACATTTAATACTTCGACGATTATTTGTTTTGCTTTATTTTTCCTAAAGTAAAGTAAACATATAATTTTACTGCGATCACACACATTAGTAGAAACCCACACACAGAGATAGATGAACAAACTTCAAAATCTAAACAAGTCGTCAAAGTACTCAAAGCATTCTCAAATATATAAGATACACATTAGTCCTGTACGGTTCGTTGATCAGAAACATTCATTAGAGCAAAGTCTTCCCAGTATGCTCAAACAGAACACTACTAATCACTTAAGACTTAACACTTTTAGGTTGCTATAACCTATGGTTTGTGACAACCATTACTAGTACTAGATACTGCCTTTGAATAGATATCCTTTATAAGAAAAGGCTTTTTGACAGGATTTCCAACAAAAGCTATTCTCTAAGTCAGATGTCTAAACACTAACACACCATAAATGGAATGAAAGAGAGTGAGCCAGTTAGTACAAACTAACTTGCTAAGAAGAAACCAACAAAAAGAAGAAAAATATTTTCCCAAAATACTTTCCCAAAACAGATTTAACCAACAACTTAATTTACACTAACAATACTAATGTGTGATCATTACCAGTACGGAATTTTACAAACTATACATAGCAAAAACTTCTAGAAAATTGGTAAATATTAATCATTCTAACACTTCCCCTAGTACTGGAATCTTTTTACATCAAACCCTTAGTAAAAAGATCTGCAAACTTCTTTTTTCAATATGAATTTTTAGCATCTGAATCAACTTTTTCTCATGATAATCTTTTATTTAATGGTGCCTAATCTCAATATGTTTGGTTTTGCTATCTTGAACTGATTTTTAGTAATGCAAATAGTACTGGTATTATCAATGTACATAATAGTGTTCATGAAATTATACCCATAGTCTAGCATCTGATTCTGAGTCTATAGTACTTGCCCACAGCAATGAGCAACAACAACATATTTAGCTTCAGTATAGGAAGTGGCCACTACTGTTTATTTCTTGCACTACCATGAAATAAGTCTACACCCCAAAAACTGAAATCCACCTATTATTGGCCTCATGTATAAGCTGGCACCAGTATAATCACTGTCACTAACTGCTTAGAAGTGAGATACTTTAGAATGAACTTGAAACCGTACACAAGCACATACAACAAACATGACATTAGGTCTAGATGATGTAAGATACATTAAAGACCCAATCATATACCTATAAGAGTGCTCATCATATTCTTTACCATCCTCATCCTTAGACTAAGTTTTATCAGCATCAATAGGAGTATTTACTGACTTAACATCCATCATATTGAATTTCTTCAAAATTTTAGCCACATATTTGTCTTGAGTATTGAATATGCCTTTTTACTTTGTTTCACTTGCAGCCCAAGAAATAATGTAAGCTATCTCATATAACGCATTTGAAACCTTTCTTTCATAAGCTTCTCAAACTCTTCACACATTTCAGCAGCCTTTGTAGAACCAAAAAAGATATCATCTACATAAACCTAAAATAGCATAATATCATGATTAAGCCTTTTAATGAACAAGGTTTTATCAATGCCCTTAGTGTTTGGTTCGCAGGTTTTGTGTTTGGGAGCCGCCGACAGAAAAACAAAACAAAGGGGAGACGTGATCTTTTGTTGATGTTGATTAATTTCGTAGGTGTTGTTTTGGCTATTCTTATATCACGAAAACATGTAAGCTTCAATCCTTTTTCTCTCTTTCAGCCTTAATCACGAATCCACTTATGTACTAACAAGAACACTTGATTTTGGGGAAAGTAAACATAAAATGATCTTAAACATGATGGGTTTTGGCTGGCTCACGAAAACCAAGACCTATAGGGTCTCGGTGTGGGCTGTGGTAGACCAAACGCAACCCACAAGGGGTGTGGTGGTGGTTTTGGGGTAGACGACAACAAAACAAAGCAAGCAAGGGGGTGTTTGGTCCGCAGGGGTGTTTGGATGCAAGCAATGGGAACCCGAGAGCCTCAAGGCTCTCGGTGGGAACAATGCACACAGCAGGGGGCTTGGTTAGTTTCAGATTAGCGACATATTATTTGACAGAATTTATGTCGCTGATTTCCATAGCCAGAATTATGATAGACCTGGGTAAGTTTAGCGACAGAACAACGACAGAGATTTCTGTCGCTTAACATTCTGTGGCGTTTTGGTTTAGTGTTTTGTTTTATTGTTTAGTGCGACCGAGACGGTGTCTCGATAGGCTCGGGTTCGAGGCTCAGGAAATACATGAATGCTTTATTAAATTGTTACTTTTAGTTAAGTTAATTTAATTAATTAAGATACATTTATAATTAAACTAACCATGAACTTAGGTTATAATTATTAGTGTAATAATTCATGAAATCAACCTAAGTATTTTATTATAACATAATTAAATTAATAACCATACTTTAATTTAATTATTTGGCTAAGGTAAAGTTTTATTAAAATAAATCATGTTATGTTATTAATTAATAATCCTGATTAAAATCATGGTTTATGTTATTAATTAATAACCATCAATTTAACTTAAGTATTGATAAACTTTACAATTACTTAACATGACTTATAACTTATGCTTATTCAATCTCTATCTTATATTTTGGACTTATAAATCAAGCTTATAATTTTATTTAGAACATTCTATTTTTTGGAAACTTACTATTTATGGAAACCTACTATTTATAGAAAGTTACTTATTATGTTACAACAAGTATAATAACACATGGATACATGGAATACAGTAATTAGAATACATGGGAACCATGAATATTTACAAGATAATACATGAAACAGTAAAACATGATAAGATCATGTTAAACAAGCCAAGAACACTCAGAACCTGTAAAGTGTATAATAATCAGACAAATCATTCACGTCCCTTATTTATGTAGTATTCGTGAAGTCGGAGTGGATCCTTCATCTTTCATTCTCACTTCATTACTGGACACGAGGTACGGAAGTATGGACATTCCTTTCGTATACATGATTAGGATTACCCGTTTGCAGCCATCTTTTTCCCAAGTACTTTTATGTTATTAAGCTTTTGAATAATGCTTATGTTTATTTTAAAATGCCTGAGCTATATACATGCATGGACATGTCATCTAGTTACGGAGGTACCATAACCATAACACTTGAGGCACCGGTGTTATGACTCCTCTACGAGGGAGTAATTTCTCGTGGCCTCCCTTCAGCTTTCAGTTTGGCCATTATCAGTATTATAATGTGGGGCGTATGGATGCATCCTAGTTTATCAGTTTATAGTTTATCAGGTAAATGTGGTGTGTGCTCTACATCCTTCACATTGGAGCTGATCCCTCCACCTAGTTATCAGTTAGAGGCCACCCCTCTATAGCATGACGAGGTCACCCCTCTATGTATTTGTTAGCCTCAAAATATCGAGTCAAATAAGAATGATCGGTCATAGGTTTATTATGTATTGATTGTTAGAATGTTGTAATAGGTAGTCTAGTAGTCGTAACAATACGGGCTTGATGGTTAGCTTAAAAAGCCTCTTTCAAGGTACTAAGCATTTTATTCAAGCCCGGCCCAATCTACATAGTCCATAAAAGCCCGCATGTGATTGGACTATATAAATTCCCCTCCTAGCATGTTAGGAGGGTTGGTGGTTCATTTTGTTTTCTCTCCTCAATCTAATATTTCCCAAGTTTCCAACCATTCTCTTTTTTTTCTATCTACTTTCTCTCTCTAGAATTCATCTCTTTTCTTATTCTTCCTTACTATAATTCATGTATAATCATCATATAATATGGGAAAACAATTGTCATTAGAGCCACGGGGTAGATTAGTGATTGGTTTAGATTTATACTACATTTCGTGAGTTTTTCTTGATTTTCATCTCGATTCTCCAAATTTTATCGTGCTTTTTTATGGTTTTATCTTTCCCAATATCTGCTACATAGTTGTGGTAGGGATTTGGTCACTTTGGATCGTCCAAAAATACGAAATTTTGGGGCGTTTGGCTCGATTTTGGCAAAAAACCACGTTTTTTCATCATATTGTGGAATCTTCACTAGTTATTGCGGAATCTTTACCTTCACATCTCGCAATAATTAGGGTTTAAAAACTGGTTATTGGGAAATCAGGATTATTGCGAAATCTGGGTTATTGCGAAATCTGGGTTATTGCGAAATCTGGGTTATTGCGAAATATGGGTTATTGCGAAATCTGGGTTATTGCGAAATCTGAGTTATTGTGAAATCTTGAACATTGCGAAATCTGCTTTAGATTATTCTGAGATTATTTTTTGCGAGATTTTTGTTCGAGTAATTTCTAAACTTAGCCACTATCTAGACAAGTTTTAGAACGTCGTTTCCCAAAAAAAATTAAAAAAAATTAATTTTCTTTTCTCTATTTTCCTTCCCCGCGAGTATAGCATGATGAGCCTAAGTTACGGCAGCTCCGAATGAATGAGAATAAGAGTATTAAGAAAAAGGATTTCCCGAGGATTTAAACCGCAATCCCTTTTTCGGGCCAAATACCTCCGATCTCTACCGTAGGTGCCAAAGAAGAATGAGAAGAAGACCGAAAAAGAGCAAAAAGGAACATAATCTCCGAAACTTGGTAACCGTGCTAGGGTGATTTGTGCTTGGATTTGTGTTTTCTATTGTTGTTTTTGGGTTATTTTTGACTCCCCACAACTCAAAGGTTGTGGGGTGCCCATTGTCCAAGAAAAAGCAGCGAAAACAAGCTCTAAAACAAGCTCAAATACCCACAGTCAAGTTCTGTGATAAATATAACTGTCAGTGGGAAAGGGTATTCCCACTGACTTCATTAAAAGTTCCCATTGTTAGTTCTTTTAGTCCAACAGCTTATTGATTAAGCTTTTCAAGCTTATTTGTTACTTTTTTTTAGCATTTTCATTTTTCCCAGTTATTTTATAAGTCTTCAGATTTTTCCAAAAAGATTTTAGAATTTTCTACTGTTCATTTATTTTTTTATGATTATTTTAATATAAAAATTGTTTTAAGGCATTTAAAAATAGGATTAATTGGTGAAAAATTTTGGAAAAATATTTTTTAGTGTTTATTAAATATATCAAGTTATAAAATCGTGGTTTGGGCTTTTTATTAATCAATCTGATTTTTAGGGCTTTAATTAGGATTTAAAAATTAAATATTAATTAATTTATAAGGTTTTAAGAATTTTTCTTGATTTGTAAACGCTAGATATATTTTTAGGGTTAAATTAATTTTTCGAGAATTTTTATATAACTTTTATTTTTCGTCGATTATTACTGTGACAATCCGTCAATTTATGGTTGATATTTTATTCTCAATATTTATTTGAAAACATTATTTTAATGTTATAATATGAACTCACTTATTTTTGGGAAGAAATTTGGATTTACGTCTTCAAGTAGCATCGACTACGTCTAAACCGAAGGATTCAACGTTACGTGCTTACGTTTACATACACCGTTTTGGTGACAGTCCGACATTTCAGGAAATAAATTTATCCGTGAATATTATTTTGGGATTTTAATTTTGAGTTGGTTCATAAACTCACAAATTTACGAGAAGAGATTAGGACTTCCGATTTTAATTTAACGTCCTTTACGACTAAACAGGAAACCTTAGGATTACGTATTTACGTTTTCGAACTCCGTTTTTGATGAGACAATTTTTATTAGATTCGTTTTGTGGCGTTGATTCATAATTTATAAAAACGTTTTTCGTAAAACGACCCGAGGGCACGCAAATCGAGGAAACTAGAATCGAGGAATACCCGTAAATTAGTGGGATGAGACAAGTATACACTTGTCCCACCCCACTATATGGGACGGCTACACAAGTGACACCACACTTGTGATGTGTCAAGCTTGTAGCAACAAGCTTACACTTGTTGCTTAAGGCTTACAAAGTAAGCTAAGCTTACCTCAAAACCATCTAACTCAAAACCACACATTCATTTGTGACATGCAAACAACTCTCCTCTCCCTCTCTACTCTATGTGTGACGTCCCACTCTCACACCATAACACCCATTTGATCAATTTCAACCATGAAATCATGTGTTATTTACACACATGATGAAGCCCTTTTGAAGCCGTATTGATTGGTGGTGATTATAACATCCAAGGAGGAGTTTCTATGGAGTCTTAAGGCTGATTTTCCACAAGGAGTTCTTGAAGAATGGTGGTCTTGAAGATGGTCTTGGTTTACCACAAGTTTCTCCATCAAAATCCATGTCTTGATCATAACCTACATCATCATGGTGGTATAAAGATTGTTCTCCTCATCCTCTTGTTATTTTGATTATGTAATCATGTATTTTATTTCCTATTGTATATTTATATGATGATTATATGATGATAAAAGTATTGTGTGGGGATTTGGTGTTGATAATCATGGGTAAAAAGATGAAAAACCATATGTAAAAAGGTTAAAATCATGCTTAAAATGATGGCTGTATAAAACAGTAAAGACTCATATAATAAACTGATAAAATGGCTTGAATAGATTAATATACAGTAAGCTATGAGTCTTGTACACATGTGAGAGTTGGCCATGCAATGGAATCATTATAATGAGTGAGATATGATCAAAACAAGTTTAGAGTACCAATCTGAATAGTCAGTTTTGGACGGACTGTTAAGGATATTTAGAGTTGGATTGAGCAGTAGCTAAAACTAAGTTAATTGTATCACAAATCATGTAGTTTATGGTGTCCAAAAAGGAGCTTCTATCTCCTTGTATAACTCAAGATATGGTAACAATGGTGAAAGTGAAAGGAAAAATCAGATTTTGGGAAATTAAAGTATAATAGTATTATATAAGCACTCAAATAAAAATAGTATAAAATGTGAATTAAGACCTACTAACTTATATAATACATTTATATAAATATATATAAGGATAAATAAATGGACATTTTATAAAAATGGTAGTTTGATAAGTTTTATAAGTTATAAAACTGTAAACATGATTTTTACGACTTTTTCGGCTATTACCGTAAAATTAACGTTTTTGTTAAATAAAACTTAGACGGTTGGACCCGTCTAATGTAAAGTTTTTAAAACTCATATACTGATATATGAACATATATAACAAGCAAAAACCGATAAAACCCGAACTATATAACATACGGACATTAACGGGCTAAGTTAACGTTATTGGACTAATAATACAACAAATGGGCAAAAACACTTATAAAATTATTTATTGGGCTTAACCCATTTGGGCCCAACATGTAAAGTATAAATACTGATAATACAAGTATGAAATGGATTAATACAAGTTAATAAACTTATAATAGGCTTATTGGACCTAAAATACGTAAACAGGTAAAACTGGAAAACTAGTAAGAAGTTACCAATACATAAACACTAAAATGAGTAAAAGAGAATATGTAAACCCACTTGATCATCATATATATAAAATCTTCATATGTATACATAATTGTTATTTTTATAAAGTCATTGGACAAGAGTCTAAGACAAGTATTATTTATCTAGGTTTCCGTGATTGAAGCACGTACCATACATCCGAATTGCCGATAAGTTTCCCACATCAACGTGAGTTCATAGCCTCGCACTCTTTTAAATGATTTTATGAAATGTTTGATAAACCCGTGAGGGAGATAACATGTTAGTTTTTATGAAATAGGACACTAGTTGTCCCGATTGTTTGTTTATTGATTTGGACCCGAATAATTGTATAACCCGAAGAATGATTAAATGACCCGATAGATGAAATGAAATGGATTATTAAAGTTAGGTTATGTCAATAAAAGTCCCATTAGCATGAATTGTGAACTACCGGGATTTGGTAGACGCTTATGCATATAATAGTACTATTTGGGGACAATCACCCCAGTTCGCGCCTAGACGGTTGATCCCCGTCGTGCCACATTGATTGGTAAGCGATTTTATGTATGAGAAGATTTCCATAGCGTGACCTTTGTGACGACACGCTAATTTAGATGGGCAAATGAGTTTCGGGCTAGCTACCCGTTGTTTGTTGTAGTAAGGTAACAATGTCATGCGGCTTATAATAATCCAAATTAACGAAATACTGCTATACGCACCGAATTACAATATATTGCCTGACTAGCAATACGGGGTCATATTATTGATATTATGTTTGTGTTTTGGTTTTACATAACCATATTCATATAACGGTTTTTATTTGACTTTATACAACGTTGTAAAACGTATTGTATGATGTTTTTACGACATTGGCTCGTGTAATGATTTTTAAGGCAAATGCCTATATTATGATTTTGATAAGGATTTATATAAAATGACATTGGCTATTTTATGGCCTATTACAATGATTTGTACAAAATGATTTTCGATAATAATTTTATATCGATATTATATTGATGGATTTTATTAAACTCTATGAATTCACTCGGCGTTATCGCTGACCTTTTCTTTTAACATGTTTTATCTCAGGTACTTGAAGGTAATTCTCGGGAAGACAACAAGAATTCATGGCCCGCATTTAAACAATAATTTCCATTCAAATGCTTTGTAAAATTTTATGAAATGACTATGACTTGGGACCTATGTAAATTTGATATTTATGAATGGAAATGATTTATTACTAAACGACGCAATTTTTATGCGTTGTCTATGATGTGAGTAATGTGCTATCCCGTAACACCAACTAGTCTTCCGCTGTATTGAGTTATATAAATTTGGGGGTGTTACAATTACGATTTTACGTATTATCCGTCGTAGCTTAATTTTTAGCGTAACTAATCATTTAAGTAATTGCGAAATCATTGCGAAATTTTGAACATTGCGAAATCTGCTTTAGATTATTCTGAGATTATTTTTTGCAAGATTTTTGTTCGAGTAATTTCTAGACTTAGCCACTATCTAGACTAGTTTCGGAACGTCGTTTTCAAAAAAAAAATTTATTTTTTTGTTTTCTATTGTTGGTAACTGTTATAGGGTGATTTGTCCTTGGATTTGTATTTTCTATTCTTGTTTTTGTGTTATTGTTCACTCCCCGCAGCTCAAAGGTTGTGAGGTACCCATTGTCAAAGAAAAAACAGCCAAAACAAGCTCAAATACCCATAGTCAAGTTCTATGATAAATATAACTGTCAGTGGGAAGGGGTATTCCCACTGACTTCATTAAAAGTTCCCACTGTTAGTTCTTTTAGTCCAACAGCTTATTGATTAAGCTTTTCAAGCTTATTTGTTACTTTTTTTTATCATTTTTATTTTTCCTAGTTATTTATAAGTCTTTATATTTTTCCAAAAATATTTTAGAATTTTCTACTGTTCATTTATTTTTTATGATTATTTTAATATAAAAATTATTTTTAGGCATTTAAAGATAGAATTAATTGGTGAAAAGTTTTGGAACTTTTTTTAGTGTTTATTAAGTGTATTTGAGTTTTACAAGTTATAAAATCGTGGTTTGAGCTTTTATTAATTTATTTGATTTTTAGGGCTTTAATTAGTATTTAAAAATTAAATATTAATTAATTTAAAAAGTTTCAACAATTTTTCTTGATTTGTAAACCCTAGATATATTTTTAGGGTTAAATTAATTTTTTGAGAATTTTTAGATAACTTTTATTTTTCGTCGATTATTACGATTTTACGTTTTATCCGTCGTAGCTTAAATTTTTATCGTAACTTGTCATTTGATTATCTTTCTCACATCCAAAAACGAACTAATCCAAACTTAGATTTATATTTTTGACATAAACACAAACAACTCCCTTGAGAAACGAACTTACTTGGGATTTTGCGTTTTTCCTAAAGTGTAAGATCTAATACTTCGACGATTATTTGTTTTGCTTTATTTTTCCTAAAGTAAAGTAAGCATATAATGTTACTGCAATCATACACATTAGTATAAACTCACACACAAAGAGTCATGAACAAACTTCAAAATCTAAACAAGTCTTAAAGTACTCAAAGCATTCTCAAATATATGAGATACGCATTAGTCCTGTACGGTTCCTTGATCAGAAACATTCATTAGAAAAAGTCTTCCCAGTATGCTCAAAAAGAACACTACTAAACACTTAACAATTTTAGGTTTCTATAACCTCTGATTTGTGACAACCATTACCAGTACTAGATACTGCCTTTGAATAGATATCCTTTATAAGAAAAGGCTTCTTGACAAGATTTCCAACAAAAGCTATTTTCTAAGTCAGATATCTAAAGACTAACACACCATAAATGGAATGACAGAGAGTGAGCCAGTTAGTACAAACGGGGTAGATTAGTGATTGGTTTTGGTTTATAATATATTTCGTGAGTTTTTCTTGATTTTCATCTCGATTCTCCAACATCTTTTCATGTTTTTATGGTTTGATCTTTCCCAATATCTTATACATAGTTGTGGTAGGGATTTGGTCACTTTGGATCGTCCAAAAATACGAAATTTTGGGGCGCTTGTCTCGATTTTGACCGAAAACAACGTTTTTTCATCATATTGTAGAATCTACACTAGTTATTGCGGAATATTTACCTTCACATCTCGCAATAATTAGGGTTTAAAAACTGGTTATTGCGAAATCTTGATTATTGCGAAATCTGGGTTATTGTGAAATATGGGTTATTGCGAAATTTGGGTTATTGCGAAATTTGGGTTATTGCGAAATCTGGGTTATTTCGAAATCTGGGTTATTGCGAAATTTGAGTAATTGCGAAATCATTGCGAAATCTTGAACATTGCAAAATCTGCTTTAGATTATTCCGAGATTAATTTTTGCGAGATTTTTGTTGGAGTAATATCTAGACTTAGCCACTATCTAGACTAGTTTTTGGAACGTCGTTTCCAAAAAAAAGAAAACAAAAAGATATTAATTTTGTGTTTTCTATTGTTGGTAACTGTTCTAGGGTGATTTGTGCTTAGATTTGTGTTTTTTGTTGTTGTTTTTGTTTAATTGTTGACTCCCACAACTCAAATGTTGTGGGGTGCCCATTGTCCAAGAAAAAACAGCCAAAACAAGCTCAAATACCCACAGTCAAGTTCTGTGATAAATATAACTGTCATTGGGAAGGGGTATTCCCACTGACTTTATTAAAAGTTCCCACTGTTAGTTCTTTTAGTCCAACAACTTATTGATTAAGCTTTTCAAGCTTATTTGTTACTTTTTTTAGCATTTTCATTTTTCCCAGTTATTTTCTAAGTCTTAAGATTTTTCCAAAAATATTTTAGAAATTTTCTACGGTTCATTTATTTTTTTATGATTATATTAATATAAAAATTGTTTTTATACATTTAAAAATAGAACTAATTGGTGAAAAATTTTGGAAAAATATTTTTTAGTGTTTATTAGTGTATTTGAGATTTACAATTTATAAAATCGTAGTTTGGGTTTTTTAATAATTTAAATTTGATTTTTAGGGCTTTAATTAGCATTTAAAAATTAAATATTAATTAATTTAAACTTTTTCAACAATTTTTCTTGAATTGTAAACCCTAAATATATTTTTAGGGTTAAATTAATTTTTTGAGAATATTTAGATAACTTTTATTTTTCGTCGATTACTACGATTATACGTTTTATCCGTGGTAGCTTAATTTATAGCGTAACTCGTCATTTATTTATCTTTCTCACATCCAAAAACGAACTAATCTGATCTTTGATTTATATTTTTGGCATAAAACACAAACAACTCTTTGAGGAACAATCTCACTTGTCGGATTTTGTGTTTTTCCTAAAAGGTAAGATTTAATACTTCAACGATTATTTGTTTTGATTTATTTTTCCTAAAGTAAAGTAAACATCTAATTTTACTGCAATCACACACATTAGTACAAAATCTTACACACACAGAGATGAATAAACTACAAAATCTAAACAAGTCGTCAAAGTACTCAAAGCATTCTCAAATATATGATATACACATTAGTCCTGTACAGTTCCTTGATAAGAAACATTCATTAGAACAAAGTCTTCCCAGTATGCTCAAACATAACACTACTAAACAAGTAACACTTTTAGGTTGCTATAACCTCTGGTTTGTGACAACCATTACCAGTACTAGATACTGCCTTTGAATAGATATCTATTATAAGAAAAGGATTCTTGACAAGATTTCCAACAAAAGTTGTTCTCTAAGTCAGATGTCTAAAGACTACCACACCATAAATGGAATGATAGAGAGTGAGCCAGTTAGTACAAACGGGGTAGATTAGTGATTGGTTTTAGTTTATACTACATTTCGTGAGTTTTTCTTGATTTTCATCTCGATTCTCCAAAATAATTTCGTATTTTTTTTATGGTTTGATCTTTCCCAATATCTCCTACATAGTTGTGGTAGGGATTTGGTCACTTTGGATCGTCCAAAAATACAAAGTTTTGGGACGTTTGGCTCGATTTTGGCAAAATACCACGTTTTTTCATCATATTCCGGAATCTTCACTAGTTATTGCGGAATCTTTACCTTCACATCTCGAAATAATTAGGGTTTAAAAACTGGTTATTGCGAAATCTTGATTATTGCGAAATATGGGTTATTGCGAAATCTAGGTTATTACGAAATCTGGGTTATTGTAAAATCTGGGTTATTGCGAAATTTGAGTTATTGCGAAATCATTGTAAAATCTTGAACATTGCGAAATCTGCTTTAGATTATTCTGAGATTATTTTTTGGCGGGAAAACCCAGGTAAAATTTATCTTTTCCTAGAGCATTTTTATGTTATTTAAGCTTCGATTCCAAAGTTTGGCGAAACGAAAAATCTTTCGACCAAAAATTCAAATTCTCGGACCAAAATTTAAAATTTTAAGCTATTTTAGGTTTTAATTTCCGTCCAAAGTTTTCATATTTCAAAACTTTTCCTAACTAGTTTTTGGCTATTTCTAACCCGATTTCAAAATTTGGTGATTCAAAATTTTCTCGATTACCGTTATATCAGACTGAAGATTTTATTGTCAAACTAAGAAAAATTTGCAATTTTCCGAATTTACACCATAACCCAATCACACCATATCTACTTAAGATCCGAAGTCACTTCATCACCTGAAACACTCATTATGGATTCCGTAACACAAGATGTGTATGTACTCAAATGTAAGATGTCGAAAGCAAAAGAACCATGCATGACACACTTTTGATCACTCTCGTCACACCTTCAAATGCTTTCAAATGAAACCGGTATTCATGTCACTATTTGGTCAAGATGTTGAGACCTTTACAAGCATAATGCTATTCAATGCGGATAAACTTCAACAACAACTTACCAATGATGATTTTCAAGAGGGTGAATCCATAGATACCGTTTTGATTCTTGAAAATCAGTTTTAGCACTTCATTGATACAACAGTCTCTGTAAACTATGATCGAGAGTTCAAAAACAAATACTTCTTTGAATACACTCGATTCGAAATTCAAGAGTTCTAAGGAACATTTCTTCAACACGTGAGTAATGTAATGAAGTTCATTGCTGAAAGAACACGTCATCAACGGAAAATGGAAAGAAGGGTGAATGGAAGACTGATGCAGACGAACGAGATCAATGTCGATGATAGTCAAACTGTAACACCCCTAAATATTCATACTTTAGTCAGCGGAAGAGTCGTTGGTGTTACGGGATAGCACATTACTCAAATCATAGACACGCTTAAAATCGCGTCGTTTAATAATAAAGCATTTTCCATTCATGAATATCAAATTTACATACGTCCCAAGTCACAGTATTTCATGAAAGTTTAAAAACATTTGAATGGAAATTGTTAATTTAGTGCGGGCCATAAATTTTTGTCATCTTCCCGAGAATTACCTTCAAGTACCTGAGATAAAACATGTTAAAAGAAAAGGTCAGCGAAAACGCCGAGTGAATTCATAGAGTTTAATGAAAACAATTAATATATCATCGGTATATATATTTATTACCGAAAATCATTTTGTACAAATCTTTGTAGTAGGCCATAAAATAGGCCAGACATTTTATACCACTCTTAGTCATATAATATAGGCTTCAGCCTTCAAAACCATTGTCGTAAAAACATCATACAATACATTTTATAACATTGTATAAGGTGTAATAAAAACTGTTATGTGAAAATGGTTATGTAATAATAAGACTCCGTATTGCTAGTCAGGCAATATATGGTAATTCAATGCGTATAGCAGTATTTTCGTTGTTGGATTATTATAAGCCGCATGACATTGCTACCTTACTTTAACAAACAACGGGTAGCTAACCCGAAACTCATTTTCCTATCTAAAACAGCGTGTCGTCATAATAATCACGCTTATATAAATCTTCTCATACATAAATTCGCTTACCAATCAATGTGGCACGACAGGGATCAACCGCCAAGGCGCGAACTGGGGTGATCTTCCCCAAATAGTACTATTATATGCATAAGCGTCTACCAAATCCTGGTAGTTCACAATTCATGCTAATGGGACTTTCAGTGACATAACCTAACTTTAATAATCCATTTTATTTCATTTATCGGGTCATATAATCATTCATCGGGTCATACAATCATTCGGGTCTAAATCAATAAGCAAATAATCGGGACAAATGGTGTCCTATTTTATCAAAACTAAAATGTTATCTCCCTCGCGGGTTTATAAAACATTTCATACAAACATTTAAAAGAGTGCGAGGCTATTAACTCACGTTGATTGGGAAAGGCGGTTATCGGCGATTTGGATGTACGGTACGTGCTTCAATCACGGAAACCTAGACAAATAATAATTGTCTTAGACTTTTGTACAACGACTTTATAAAAATAATAACTATGTATATATATGATGATTTTATAAATATGATGATGATCAAGTGGGATTGTACATCTTTATTTACTCATTATAGCATCAAGTGTTGGTAAATTTTTATACTAGTTTCACAAGTTTAACTTCTTCACTTGTTAAGGCCCAATAAGCCCATAATAAGCCCATTACATTTTATTAGTCAAATTACACTTTTAACATCATCCCTATACTCATATGTTGGGCTCAAGTGGGTTAAGCCCAATGAATAAGTCCATTAGTGTTTAGCCAAATTAGTTGGGTTAATAGTCTAATAAGGCTAATTTGGCCCGTTAATGTCTATATGTTATAAAGCTCGGGTTTTATCGGTTTTTACTTGTTATATAAGTTTATACATCAGTATGTGAGTTTATAAAAGTTTACATTAGACGGGTCCGACCGTCTAAGTTTTATTTGACAAAAACGTTAATCTTTCAGTTTTAGTCGAAAAGACGTAAAACTTATGTATATAGTTTTTCTAACTTGTAAAATGTTTGCACTTGTAAATTATATAAAATGTCTCATTTTAATATCATTATATATAAATCTCATTTATAATTATTACTATTAACTAGTGGGTTTTTATACATGTATATTTTATAAGAACATAATTTGAATGCTTATATTATATACTTTTTATTTTACAAAATCTGATCCTAAATATTCATTCCACTAAAACATCCATATCTAGAGTTCTATAAGGAGATAGAACCCCAAATTTTTGTAGCAGAAACTAAATGATATGTGCTTCATTTAACTCTATTATAGCTACTGATGAATCAACCTCTAAGTATTTTAATAAATTCGTCCAAAACAGTCTATGCATATTTAGATCCAATATTGTTTTGATCATATCTCACTCATTTTAAGGATTCCATTGTATGGCCAACTCTCACATGTGTACAAGACACATACCTTATTGTATATTAATTTTACCAAGTCATTTTAACAAGTTATCATCTAGCTCTTTACTGTTTTATACAGCCTACATATTTAGCCATGATTTTAACATCCTTTCAAGTAGATATTAATATTTTTAATCAAATCTATCAACACCAAATCCCCACATAATATTTTTAATCATAATTCATCATCATATAAATATACATAAATGAAGAAAATACAAGATTACATATTCAAAAGAATAAGAGGATAGGAAGAAACAATCTCTATACCACCAATAGTGATGAAAATATGAGGTTTTTGATGAACAAGGCTTGGTTCCTTGTAACCAAACCTTCAACTTGGCAAATGACCTTCTTGGGTCCTTAAAATGGATAATTATCTTCTTGAAAATCAGCCCATAAACTCCATGGAAACTCCTTTTTGGATGTTAAGATCACCTACAATCTTCTTCTTTTCAACTAGGCTTCAACATATGTTGATTATAGCCTTGGGATATGGCTAGATTTTTAAGATGACAGTGAGATGGCGATGATTATGGACGGCCAAGGGAGAGAGTAGAGAGAAAAAATGGTGGTTTGCATGTTAACTATGAGTAAATGGTTTGGAATTTTAGTTGTTTTAAGATACAAGTGGTTTTGCAACAAGGCTAAGACAAGTGTCTTAGCTTGTTGTGTAAGGTTGACACCTCTATGGTGTTGTGGGCTTGTTTAAACCGTCCCATATTGGGGGTGGGGCAAAACTTGTTTTGTATCATCCTCAATTATTTACAGGTACTCCTCGATTCTAGTTTCCTCGATTTACGTGCCCTCGGGTCGATTTACGAAAAACGTTTTTATAAATTATGAACCAACGGCACAAAACGAATCTAATAAAAATTGTCTCATAAAAAACGGAGTTCAAAAACATATATACGTAATCCTAGGGTTTCCGGTTTAGTCGTAAAGGACGTTAAGTTATGAATGTAAGTCCTAATCTCTTCTCGTAAATTTATGAGTTTATGAACGAACACAAATTTAAAATTCCAAAATAATATTCACGGATAAATTTATTTTCCTAAATGTCAGACTGTCACCACAAACGGTGTATGTAAACGTAAGCGCGTAACGTAGAGTCCTCCGGTTTAGACGTAGTCGATGCTACTTCAAGACGTAAACCTAAATTTCTTCCCAAAAATGAGTGATTTCATATTATAACTTAAAAATAATGTTTTTAAATAATATTTGAGAATAAAATATCAATCATAAATTGACGGATTGTCACAGCATTTACCCCTAAACAGGATCTTTGTCCTCAAAGATCAATTTACCTTACTACTCGCTTCTTATAGAGTTAGAGCCATGTGGATATTTCCTCCACATTCGGTCTTTTCTCACAAGTGTAATTCATTACAATACGCGAGTTTTATCAAACATAACTATGGGAATACGATCAGGCTTAATGTTGACTGACTTTCTCTATCCGTGATGTTCACGGGTTTTTGATGAATGCAACTTTTCGTCGATCTAAACTTCATCAAGAAGTACTCAGATTTTCACTTGATAGACATTTTATCAAGTTCGATATACGAAACATAATTCACGTAGCCCTTGAAGTCCTAGGGTAGATCCAGCTTATATGCCCTTCAAACCAACTTTTTACATTATCTCAATGGTCCCATACAATGGGGACTTATTTCCCATGATCTTTCAGATCATCAATTCATTTTTCCAAGGTGAAAATTTTTGGCATAACTTCGCTACCCATCCTGTACTTAAAGATCTATATTTCATATTCACATAACCTCCTGCCCACTACTGGCAGTCAATAATCAGATCCTAATTTCAACAATCATTTCAGGTTTCACGGGTCGGGTATCTTGTAAGGTTAGGTTCGTCATCATAGGCAACCTTAAACCTAAAAGACATGTCCAACTCACAATGGGTGTATGTCGGATGTCTTCATCCCAACTCCTGCTTATAGATGCTCTTATATTTAGATCCTCACAAGAATCGATCTCGATCCTAATACGATAATTATAAATGATAATCTCTCCAAAGGAAAACGATTATACGGTTTATTACCAAAGGTCAATTATTCAAGCATAAAACAATACTTCTAATGTTTTGTATCGTTACTTTACCTCGTCGCTTTGATTGGGGTGGTAAACAGTACTCTCATCAAGGTTCGTTTCCAATGAATTCTGAGCAAATATCTAGAAATTCGATGCGAAGCAAGGATCTTGATAGAAATGATCGATAAAGGCACACTATGTTTACACAACTCCTTTAAATACAAAAGAGTCAATTTCTTCATCGAGAATCTATCATTAACAGGAATGATATTAGCAGATTTGGTCAGTATGTCGACGATGACCGAAATCGAATCAAATTCAGATGATGACCTTTGCAATAGTTAGGCGTTTACTAATGTATGAGGCGATGCCTGCCCTCATATTTTGCCATCAGTACAACTTCTTTAGATAAAGATACATTTAGTCAGAAATGACATGAATAGAATACTTAATCTTATGAGATTCCAACATAACTAAATCTCAAAATTTCCATATTTAGGCAACCACAATTGGCCTTTAAAACATTTACCACCATCGGCTTCTTAATTCTAATGGTTCACATTGGCCGTGAACCCCTTTTATCATCTATATTATCCTTTTTACAAGCATCGACAATTTTTAAATTGCTCGGCAATTTATTTTGCACAGTCATTCTTAAGGAACACATCCTAATTGATTCTTTATCCTTTCTATATAATGTGTCAGTATCTACATTCACCTTTCCTGATGAAATAATTATCATGTTCACAATTTACTCTGAAATTCTTTCTTCATATTTTCTAAGTTTTAGTTTCGTCTCAACTATCATTTTTATTAGTTTTGCTCAATCCGACGTCTGAAGCGTCGATAATTATTACAAGTAATTAAATAATAAATATTCAATTTTTTTTTGAAACGTAAACGTAAAAAATTTAAATTTCTTAGTTCGACCACTTATATAAAAATGTTCAAAATAAATTTGAATTTAATTAACAAGATTTTTGTTGATTTATCGAAAATAATTAAAATAATTAATATGATCCGTAAATGTTCGAAAAATCTTTGTTTATACTTTGGTCAAAATTTTCTTAGTTGAAAGCAAAAATTGTCGTTTCAAATTCCAAGTCATGATTTAAATGGTTTCCTCATTCCCTCTTAGGTTGTCTTGAGGTATACACAAACATTTACCCCTAAAGGAGTTTAGTTAACTGATTTGGGTATGAGGGAATAATCCCTTAAAAATTATTTTGATAAAACATTTGTCAAAACATATTTGCACTTTCTTTTTGGTAAAACCCAAAGTCTCAAATGGCTCTAATTTTTGAAAAGTCGATATAGATTCCATTATCTTATTAATGACACGGTCAAATCATGTATAATATTCAGTCTTTAATCACATGTTCAATACGCAAGGTACAGGTTTTCATTGCTCGGCTAATTCAGGACAGTTTACAAATGATTATTAACTCCTTCTTATTCTTAGAACAAACAAATGGTATTTAGTGATCACAAGCATGAATTTATCAAATTACAACCTACACAAGTGATTCACCATATTTTATGAATGCTACATGTGCATTGGTCAATCCAAACGACATCACGTGAAACTCATAATGTTCATTAGAAGTTCTGGATGTAGTGATTGGAATAGATAGTCTTTTTCGCGGACGCGAAATTGATGATAACCATGCCGTAGATCAAATTTTTGAATATACGCTAGAATCTTGTAAATGATCGAACAAATCTTCCATCTCGAGTAATGTATATTGCTATCGATCGTTAATTTACTTAGTTCACGGTAATCAACAAATATAAGGAATGATAACACCATAGCTCTTTATGATGACGATCTTGGTAGAATAAAAGCTTTCTCCGACAACTCTCTCAGTTGTACGGTAATTCTTTTAATTCAGATGGTGCTGACGTACAATGCACAAGCCACAAGTGCAGCACCGGGAATATAATCAATACCATGTTCAACTTTCCTTAACGACGAAAGTCTAGATAATTCACCAGCAAATACCTCCTAAAGTTTCAAATAACATGAACATCTTTTTATAGATATACTTTAAGTTCTTTCTAGATTATAATATCTGTGACTAGTTCATAACCATTCATGGTATTATTTCAAGCCTAATTGTAGGATACAGTCACCTATCAGAAATTATTTAGATCACTTTTGATAATCAACATCTTATCTTTTAAGGGAATTCTACTCGAGTTCCCATCAATTAAGATAATGAGATTATGTCATAATCAATCAATCCATTCTACTGGCACTATCAACTTTCCAGTTTCGTTACCTTTGATAAGATGTGAACTTCTTAAAAGACTACTAATAACTCATAATCCTTCACAATTCAAGGATATCTGGAGATATAACTAATATCAAAAGAGTAAGGTCAACGCATAATCTATGCGAGAGAATTTCAAATCAGATACAGACGAAAACACTAACGAATATGAATATATCCTATGTTTTCATGATTTGAGTACGCATTTGAAAGCTTCTCGGATCGTGACACAGGTCATTCAAATGAAATCTAATCAAAAGAAATGATAGGAACGTCGATACATCCAGTCGGGTATCAACACTCGGTAATCAAATACTTTTCCAAAGAATCTCACCACGGGAGAATTGGACAAAGAGGGGATATCAATTGTCAAGTAAGACAATTTCCACAGATAATTAAATTCGGTTTAGAAAATAAATGGTATGGGCACATATGTAGGTGTCCCTACCAATATGTCCCTATTTTGCACTTTTTTACAGATCTCATAAAATTTAATCTTTCACAATTTCAAAGAAATGTAATGTTTATTAACAATTTTATGATGACTACTAATCAGCCGTGCATGGTCCCTTCCATATTTGTATGTAGGCGCCCAACTATATACAATTTTAGGATTAACGATGCAATACTCAGTTCGTCAAAACTTTGTCATCATGTTTAAAATATATATAATTTCATGATTAATTCTAAAATAAGAATCAAAATGAATTTACAGGGATGTTTTTTGTTATGAAAACAATTAAGTTTTCCAAAGTGTTTCATAAAGAACTTTATTTCAATAACGATTTCTCATAAATCTCACTTTAAAAAATCCATATGGTGATGAAAATCCAATTTTTCTCAAGGGATACTGTTTAATCTTTATAAAAACAATGAGTGATCTGCAAAAGAGTGATGAAAAGTTGTTCACCAAGAACTAACTACAATATGATAGGAAATGAGTTTAGCCAATTAATCATGAGGTTCATGACCTCGATGGTACTCAGGAATACAAAGAGAATAATCCACAACGTAACTCAAATCGAGATGAGTACTTGTTCAATGGTTGCATCACTAATCAAACATTAGAAAGAAGCAAGAAAAGATGGAGACATCGATACATGTAATCAAAGGTAGCCTTTTCATTAATCTCGAACAAGTCAAAAATTGTACCGTAACACATTACGTGTCACTATGTCATACAATTCCAAGAACTCATCCTACCAACTGATGTCTCAGTTAAGTTAGGGATTTTTAAAAGATGCTACAATGAATACTAATCTACAAAAGTCATTAGGTGTTCCACATGTCCCGAAAGATCCATCGGTCCCAATTCAGAAGAAGATTTCTTTAATTTATTTCTTAGACATTAGGCATCCTCGTCATTGGACAATTGTCTAGGAACAACTCTTAACACGAACCAACAATCATTTAAAACCTTATAATTCAATAACAGGACTCAACGACTTCCTCTTAACAATCTCATATTCCATACGAGTTAAATTTTACTTTATTCAAGTTTCAATCAACTTATACTCAATGCTACATCCTACCTCATTCTCCAGTACTTTCAACCTTATTTTTTGACCTTAATAGGGCAATAAAAGCTCAATATGAACAACACTTAAATTCCAATCATATAGCTCTTACAACAATATTTATCAAACGAGTCACTAGTATGAATGATAGGTGTGTAAACACCCATCCTTTTTAACACTTAATTACAATAATAACCGAGCCAAAACGTGTATTTTATGTCATTTACGTCGGAATTATGCGTGGTTTGTGTTTTTGTTGTGATTTAGGACGAAAAGGTGAAAGGTGGAGAAAACACGGGCATTCACGGGCTTTTATTGAAGAAAAAGATGAAAGACGAAGTCAAGAAGTCAAGTGTGCAAAAAGAACGGAAGTCCAAGACCAATTCTGAAGATTTATCGAAGAAAAAGTCAAAAGACGGAAGTTTAACTAAAGCCGAAGAACTCAAGTCTTATTTATTGAAGAATTAAAAGACGAGTTTAAAGAAATCCCGAGCCAAAAGTCATTAAAGTCCAAGATTAACAAAAGATTAAGAAGGGAAGGACTTAATGGTGCAATTAAGAAGAAATGAAGGAGGGGAGAAAGCTTCCTAAGCATTCCTTAATCCTCCCCTATATATAGATCATTAGCATTTCATTTTTACTCTTGTTGGCTAGAGTGACACCAGTTCTTCCATCTTTATTTACTTGCACATTTACTTTATTGCACTTTAATTACCTTGTCTTGCACCTTATTTTTCAAGTAAGTTACTTTTATTTTTATTGCACCTTTACTTTTCTTGTTTAAATCTCTTATTCTACCTTTCTTTCTTTACTTGATCTTTATGTTTATGTGTTTATTATCTTGCTTATTTGATTAAAGGTTATGTTTTTATGCTTTTGATTGTTTTGGATTATTGATTCTTATAGCTTATTTGTGTTTATCTTTAAGTTTCTAAAGTTTTTATAAAAGTTACTTTTATATAATATTTGTTTTCGTAAACCTTTTTCATTTTTGTGTTTTCAAAAGTCTTTAAATTTTAGCTTATTAGCTTTTTCTTATACAGTTTTCATTAAGTTTTTCGTTGTGTGCTTATTTGATTAATAGCTTATTAGTTGTTCTTATTTCGTGTATTTTTTACTATATTCCGATCACTACCCGTCGGAAAAGGGTTTTGTATTCCGACGGGGATTCCGATCTGCCATCGGAAAAGGGTTTGTCACATTCCGATTTGGGGTGTCTAGTGGTATTCCGATCAGGTTAAGTGACATCATTCCGATTGGGAGTCTACTATTCATTCCGATCAAGAGGTAAATCCACATTCCGATGAGATCTCCTTAGGTTACATTCCGATAGTGGATTCCGATACACATTCCGATCTAGGGTGAGCTTGGTTATTCCGATCAGGTAGGTGACATCATTCCGATTGGGGTTTCCTATCAACATTCCGACCAGAAGGGTAAGTGTATTCCGATTGGACCTCATTCCGACAAGGGTGTTTGTGTTAATATTCCGATCAGGAAGGTAGTCTACATTCCGATTGGGGATTCTGATCGGAATACATTCCGATCAGGTTTGTTTTTCTATTTCGTCTTATTTATTTTTTTCTCATTTTAATACTTTGTCAAATTTTAATTTTCGTCACGCTTTTAAATTCCCGACATTTAGTTATTTACTTTTCAAAGTTTTAATATTGCGTCATTTATTTTAAGTTAGACTTAGATTTATTTTAACGCCATTTACTTTAACGTCATTTTCATTTACGTCTCGCACTTTTTAATATACTACAACGACACAACTTTTGTTTCCACCAAAGAACGACTATGTCGCACACTAAACTCCTTTTTCAATTCGAAGAGACATACTTAAACGAATCTTTTTAATTAGGCAAAAACCTTAGTTATCAAATGGCGCCGCTGCCGGCACTTTTCGTAAAGATTAACGGTTTTCTGTGAAAGACGCGTTGCTTTTTGGGATCCGTTCACTTGTGAGCGTTATTTTCCTTCTTAAAAAATTTCAAAAAACCATAAAAATTAAAAAATTGTTAAAAAGCCATAAAAATTAAAAATTTCAAAAATCCAAAAAGATTTTATTTTTATTGTGTATATATATTCTCTTTGTGTCTGGTATTGTTTTCTTTTGCATTTTCAGGTGTATGCGTACTAGATTTTCAGGTGCACCATTACCGTCTCCGCCTCGTCATGACGATGTACATAGGAAGGAACCTTCAACATCTCAACCTTTACCACCTACACCCTCACCACCCAAACCCAATATGTAACACCCCCAAATTTATATAACTCAATACATCGGAAGACTCGTTGGTGTTACGGGATAGCACATTACTCACATCATAGAAAACGTTAAAAATCGCGTCGTTTAATAATAAAGCATTTCCATTCATAAATATGAAATTTACATAGGTCCCAAGTCATTATATTTCATACAGATTTTCCAAAGCATTTGAATGGAAATTATTGTTTAAGTGCGGGCCATGAATTCTTGTTGTCTTCCCGAGAATTACCTTCAAGTACCTGAGATAAAACATGTTAAAAGAAAAGGTCAGCGATAACGCCGAGTGAATTCATAGAGTTTATTAAAACCATTAATATATCATCGGTATATAATTATTACCGAAAATCATTTTTGTACAAATCCATGTAGTAGGCCATAAAATAGCCAAAATCATTTTATACAAATCCTTGTCAAAATCATAATGTAGGCTTTCGCCTTCAAAATCATTATACGAGCCAATGTCGTAAAAACATCATACAATACGTTTTATAACGTTGTATAGATTAAAAAAAACCGTTATATGAATATGGTTATATAAAACCAAAACACGAACATAATATCAATAGTATGACCCCGTATTGCTAGTCAGGCAATACATCGTAATTCGGTGCGTATAGCAGTACTTCGTTAATTGGATTATTATAAGCCGCATGACATTGTTACCTTACTACAATAAACAACGGGTAGCTAGCCCGAAACTCAATTTGCCCATCTAAATTAGCGCGTCGTCACAATAATCACGCTTGTGTAAATCTTCTCATACAGAAATTCGCTTACCAATCAATGTGGCACGACGGGGATCAACCGTCAAGGCGCAAACTGGGGTGATCGTCCCCAAATAATACTATTATATGCATAAGCGTCTACCAAATCCCGGTAGTTCACAATTCATGCTAATGGGACTTTTAGTGACATAACCTAAGTTTAATAATCCATTTTATTTCATCTATCGGGTCATTTAATCATTCATCGGGTCATACAATCATTCAGGTCCAAATCAATAAACAAACAATCGGGACAAATGGTGTCCTATTTATTAAAACTAACATGTTATCTCCCTCGCGGGTTTATAAAATATTTCATAAAAACATTTAAAAGAGTGTGAGGCTATGAACTCACGCTGATGTGGGAAAGCGGTTTATCGGCAATTCGGACGTACGGTACGTGCTTCAATCACGGAAACCTAGACAAATAATACTCGTCTTAGACTCATGTTCAATGACTTTATAAAATAACAATTATGTATATATATGATGATTTTATATATATGATGATCAAGTGGGTTTACATATTCTCTTTTACTCATTTTAGTGTTTATGTATTGGTAACTTCTTACTAGTTTACTAGTTTTACCTATTTACGTGTTTTAGGTCCAATAAGCCTATTATAAGTTCTTTAACTTGTATTAATCAATGTTATACTTTTATTATCAGTATTTACACTTTACATGTTGGGCCCAAATGGGTTAAGCCCAATAAATAAGTTTATAAGTGTTTTAGCCCATTTTGTTGTATTATTAGTCCAATAACGTTAACTTAGCCCGTTAATGTCCGTATGTTTTATAGTTCGGGTTTTATCGGTTTTTACTTGTTATATATGTTTATATGTCATTATATGAGTTATAAAAATTTGCATTAGACGGGTCCAACCGTCTAATTTTTATTTAACAAAAACGTTAATTTTACGGTAATAGCCGAAAAAGTCGTAAAAATCATGTTCATAGTTTTATAACTTATAAAACTTATCAAACTACCATTTTTATAAAATGTCCATTTATTTATCCTTATACATATTTATATAAATGTACTATATAAGTTTATGGGTTTTAATTCACATTTTATACAATTTTTATTTGAGTTCTTATATAATACTATTATACTTTAATTTCTCAAAATCTGATTTTTATTTTCATGTTCACCAAAACAGCCATATCTATAGTTCTATATGGAGATAGAAGCTCAAATGTTTATGACATAAACTACATGATATGTGATCCGTTTAACTCTTCTATGGTTACTGTTGAATCAGCCTCTAAGTATTTTCTAAAAATCGTCCAAAACAGTGTACTCAGATTTGTATTCTAAACTTGTTTTAATCATATCTCACTCATCCTAATGATTCCATTGCATGGCCAACTCTCACATGTGTACAAGACATATTACTTACTGTATATCCATTAATCTATGCAATTTTATCGGTTCATCACATGGTTCTTTACTGTTTTTTACAGCCATCATTTTAAGCATGATTTTAACTTTTTTACATATAGTTTTTCATCTTTTTACCCATGTTTATCAAATCTATCAACACCAAATCCCCACATAATATTTTTAATCATCATTCATCATCATACACATATACATAAATAAATAAAATACAAGATTACATAATCAAAATAACAAGAGGATAGGAAGAACAATCTCTATACCATCAAGGTTGTGTAGTTTATGATCAAGGCTTGGATTTTTTGTGGCAAAACTTGTGGTAGATCAACACCAATCTTCAAGGCCACCAATACTTGTAAACTTCATGTAGAAATCAGCCCTTGGACATCACCAAATATTCTCCTTGGATGTTAAAATCACCACTAATTAATAGAGCTTGAAAAGGGCTTCATCATATGTGTGAATAACATATGATTTCATGGTTAAATTTAATCAAATGAGGGTTTTTAGGGGTGGTTCTTGGACGAAATTTAGAGAGAGGGGGAGGAGAGTATGAGTTGTTTTGCATGTATTATGGAAGTAAATGGTAAAGGGTTAGCGGTTTTGCTAGTTTAGGTGGGATAAGTAGCTTACTTGTTAAGCTTATGCTTACAAGTGTAAGCTACATGTTATAAGGGTGCCACATCATGGATGTGGTGTCCTCTTTGGCCGTCCCATGTGTTAGTATGGTGGGATAAACTTGTTTTATCCCATCCCGCTAATTTACGGGTATTCCTCGATTCTAGTTTCCTCGATTTGCGTGCCCTCGGGTCGTTTTACGAAAAACAATTTTATAAATTATGAATCAACGACACAAAACGAATCTAATAAAAATTGTCTCATCAAAAACGGAGTACGAAAACATAAATACGTAATCCTAAGGTTTCCGGTTTAGTCGTAAAGGACGTTAAATTATAATCGTAAGTCCTAATCTCTTCTCGTAAATTTGTGAGTTTATGAACCAACACAAATTTAAAATCCCAAAATAATATTTACGGATAAATTTATTTTCTGAAATGTTGGACTGTCACCAAAGATGGTCTATGTAAACGTGAGCACGTAACGTAGAATCCTCCGGTCTAGACGTAGTCGATGCAACTTCAAAACGTAAATCCAAATTTCTTCCCAGAAATGGGTGAGTTCATAATATAACATTAAAATAATGTTTTTAAATAAAATTTGAGAATAAAATATCAACCATAAATTGACAGATTGTCACAGCATTTACCCCTAAACAGGATCTTTGTCCTCAAAGATCATCTTATCTTACTACTCACTTCTTAAAGAGTTAAAGCCATGTGGGTATTTCCTCCGCATTCGGTCTTTTCTCACAAGTGTAATTCATTACAATACGCGAGTTTCATCAACATAACTACCGGAATAAGATCAGGCTTTATGTTGACTTACTTTCTCTATCCATGATGTTCACGGGTTTTTGATGAATGCAACTTTTCGCCGATCCAAACTTCATTAAGGAATAGTCAGGTTTTCACTTGATAGACATTTTATCAAGTTCGATTTACGAAACATAATTCACGCAGCTCTTGAAGTCCTAGGATAGATCCAGCTTATATGCCTTTCAACCCAACTTTTACATCATCTCAATGGTCCCATACAACGGGGACTTATATCCCATGATCTTTCAGATCATCAATTCATTTTTCCATGGTTAAATTTTTTTTTTGGCATAACTTCGCTACCCATCTGGCACTTCAAGATCTACATTTCATATTCACATAACCTCCTACCTACTACCGGCAGTCAATAATCAGATCCTAATTTCAACAATCATTTCAGGTCTCGCGGGTCGAGTATTTTGTAAGGTTAGGTTCGTCATCATAGGAAACCTTAAACCTAAAAGACATGTCCAACTCACCATGGTGTATGTCGGGTGTCTTCATCCCAACTCCTGCTTACAGATGCTCTAATATTTAAATCTTAACAAGATTCGATCTCGATCCTAACACGATAATTATCAATGATAATCTCTCCAAATGAAAACGATTTTACAGTTTATTACCAAAGGTCAATCATTCAAACATAGAACAACACTTATAGTATTTTGTATCGTTACTTTACCTCGTCCCTTCGATTGGGGTGGTACACAGTACTCTGATCAAGATTCGTTCTTAATGACTTCTGAGCAAATCTCTAGAAATTCGATGCGAAGCGAGGATCTTGATAGAGATGATCGATACAGGCACACCATGTTTACATAACTCCTTTAAATACAAAAGAGTCAATTTCTTCATCAAGAATCTATCATTAACAGGAATGATATTAGCAGATTTGGTCAGTCTGTCGACGATGACCAAAATCAAATCTGTGACAATCCGTCAATTTATGGTTGATATTTTATTCTCGAATATTATTTAAAAACATTATTTTAATGTTACAATATGAACTCACATATTTTTGGGAAGAAATTTGGATGTACGTCTTGAAGTAGCATCGACTACGTCTAAACCGGAGGATTCAACGTTACGTGCTTACGTTTACATACACCATCCTTGGTGACAGTCCGACATTTCAGAAAATAAATTTATCCGTGAATATTATTTTGGAGTTTTAAATTTGTGTTGGTTCATAAACTCACAAATTTACGAGAAGAGATTAGGACTTACGATTTTATTTTAACGTCCTTTACGACTAAACCGGAAACCTTAGGATTACGTATTTACGTTTTCGAACTCCGTTTTTGATGAAACAATTTTTATTGGATTCGTTTTGTGACGTTGATTTATAAATTATAAAAACGTTTTTCGTAAAACTACCCGAGGGCACGCAAATCGAGGAAACTAGAATCGAGGAATACCCGTAAACTAGTGAGATGGGACAAAATACATTGTCCCACCCCACTAGCACACATGGGACGGCTAACTTTGCCTCAACACATGAGGTGTCAAGCTTTAAGTTAACTAGTTACAAGTGTAACTTAGCTTACACCTTAAGCTTAACCACCTCAAAACAACTAGCCCTCAAACCACTTCACCATTTGCAACATGCAAACCACCCTCAAAATCCTCTCAACTCTCTCACCTAGTTCGTCCCATCTCACCCTAAACATCCATTTTTGATCAAAAATTAATCATGAAATCATATGTTATCTCTACATATGTTGAAGCTATCTTGAAACCCTATTGATTGGTGGTGCTTATAACATCCAAGGAGGAGTATTAATGGTGTCTTGGGGCTGATTTTCCACAAGTAGTTCATGAAGATTGGAGGTCTTGAAGATGATCTTGGCTATGCACAAGTTTCTCCATCAAAATCCATGTTTTGATCACAACCTACATCATCATGGTGGTATAAAGATTGTCCTCCTCATCTTCTTGTTATTTTGATTATGTAAACATGTATTTTATTTCCTATTGTATATGTATATGATGATTATATGATGATAAAAATGTTATGTGGGGATTTGTTGTTGATAAACATGATTAAAAAGGTGAAAAACCATAAGAAACAAGATTAAAATCTTGGTTAAATTTGATGGCTGTATAAAACAGTAAAGAACCATATGGTAAACTGATAAAATGATGAAGTATAATGGATTTACAGTAAGCTATGGGTCTTGTACACATGTGAGAGTTGGCCATGCAATGGAATCAAAATAATGAGTGAGATATGATCAAAACAAGTTTAGGGTATAAATCTGAGGTTACTGTTTTGGACGATTTTTAGAAAATACTTAGAAGATGATTCAACAGTAGCTATAGAAGAGTTAAATGTAGCACATATCATTTAGTTTATGTGATAAAAAATTTAGTCTCTATCTCCATATAGAACTCAAGATATGGCAGTTTTGGTGAAAGTAAAGATAAAAATCAGATTTTTGGAAATTAAAGTATAATACTATTATATAAGCACTCAAATTTTAATAGTATAAAATATAAATTAAAACCCACTAACTCATGAATTCTATTTATATAAATATGTAAAATGATAAATAAGTGTAAAAATTATAAAAATGGTAACTTGTTAAGTTTTATAAGTTATAAAACTTTAAACATGATTTTTACGACTTTTTCGGCTATTGCCGTAAAATTAACGTTTTTGTTAAATAAAACATAGATGGTTGGACCCGTCTAATGAAAATTTTATAAAACTTATATACTGATATATAGACATGTATAACAAGTAAAAAACGATAAAACCCGAACTATAGGGCATACGGACATTAACGAGCTAAGTAAACATATTGGACTAATACTTGGGCTAATAATTGGACTAAATAAGATAAACACCCATAAAAAGAACTTATTGGGCTTAACCCATTTGGGCCCAACTTGAAAGTGTATTTACTGATAATAAAAGTACAAAATGGATTAAAACAAGTTAAATTACTTATAATAGGCCTATTGGACCTAAAACACGTAAATAGGTAAAACGAGAAAACTAGTACAAAAGTTATCGACACATAGCACAAAAATAAGTAAATGAGAATATGTAAACCCACTTAATCATCATATATATATAATCATCATATGTATACATAATTTATATTTTTATAAAGTCATTGGACAAACGTCTAAGACCGAGTATTATTTGTCTAGGTTTCCGTGATTGAAGCACGTACCGTACATCCAAATCGCCGATAATCGCCTTCCCACATCAACGTGAGTTCATAGCCTCGCACTCTTTTAAATGTTTTTATAAATGTTTTATAAACCCGCGAGGGAGATAACATGTTAGTTTTATAAAAAAGGACACCATTTGTCCCGATTGTTTGTTTATTGATTTTGGACCCGAATGATTGAATGACCCGATTGTATGACCCGATAAATGATTAATGGACCCGATAGATGAATTAAAATGGATTATTAAAGTTAGGTTATGTCACTAAAAGTCCCATTAGCATGAATTGTGAACTACCGGGAGTTGGTAGACGCTTATGCATTTGATAGTACTATTTGGGGACGATCACCCCAGTTCGCGCCTTGACGGTTGATCCCCGTCGTGCCACATTGATTGGTAAGGGAATCTATGTATGAGAAGATTTCCATAGCGTGACCTTTGTGACGACACGCTACTTTAGATGGGCAAAATTGGTATCGGGTTAGCTACCCGTTTTGGTTTTAGTAAGGTAACAATGTCATGCGGCTTATAATAATCCAAAAACAAACGAAATACTATTAGACGCTTCGAATTACGATGTATTGCCTGACTAGCAATACAGGGTCATACTATTAATATTATGTTTGTGTTTTGGTTTTCATAACCATATTCATATAACGGTTTTTATTTGATTTTATACAACGTCATAAGACGTATTGTATGATGTTTTTACGACATTGGCTCGTATAATGATTTTTACGGCCAATGCCTATATTATGATTTTCGATAAGGATTTGTATAAAATGACTTTGGCTATTTTAAGGCCTATTACAAAGATTTGTACAAAACGATTTTTGGTAATAATTTTATACCAAAGTTATATTGATGTAATTTATTAAACTCTATGAATTCACTCGGCGTTATCGCTGACCTTTTCTTTTAACATGTTTTATCTCAGGTACTTGAAGGTAATTCTCGGGAAGACGACAAGAATTCATGGCCCGCACTTAAACAATATTTTCCATTCAAACACTTTGTAAAACTTTGTATGAAATGTAATGACTTGGGACCGATGTAACTTTGTTGTTTATGAATGGAAATGATTTAATACTAAATGACGCGATTTTTATACGTTGTCTATGATGTGAGTAATGTGCTATCCCGTAACACCAACGAGTCTTCCGCTGTATTAAGTTGTATAAATTTGGGGGTGTTACAGTTTGGTACCAGAGCTCTCGTTATAGAGAACGAAAGATTTTTAAAACTATGGTTTTGAATAAAACATTTCGAAATCTTTTAACTATAAACATTTTTCTAAAAATGTCTAAACATCTTTTGACTATAACGGTGCCGAAGAATTCCCGAGTTACCGACAAGGCCAAGACTGAGAAGTGTTATTTTAATATATATATATAACTTGGATTATATATATATATGATGTAATTTTATTACATGATTGTTTGATGATTATTTTGATTTTTATACGAGGTATTTATACGACGTCGATTGTCACAAGTAACCCTAAATCCCCTATTAAATTAATCGAAGCTATTCTCGTAGGAATTCTAGCTATCCTAGATCTAAACCAAGTTGTGGATATTTATGATCCTAACAAATGGTTGATATCCGTAGAAATGTAGATATTAGTTGATTGTGATATTGAAAAAGAATTGGCGAGATTAAAACTGATATCGATGTCATGACGATCTTTCCTTATAGAGTGGAGTTTGACAAAACATTACCACCTAGAAAGATGTCATCTGATTCGTTGTCATCCAATTCTTAAATTGAAATCGAAAGGGTGAATGTTGCACTTGAGGCTGTTATTGGAACCATTACCCAAAAGCCTCATGCCACTAATACCTTTCCGAGAAGTCTAAGTTGAATGATCAAGTCATTTCATATTAATGACTTATTTGATAATTGTTGTTGTAAGAGATATAGGATTGGAAATTAAGTATTGTTCATATCGAGCTTTTATTGCCTATTAAGGCCTAAGAATAAGGATGAAAGTATTGGAAAATGAGGTAGGATATCGAATTGAGTATAAAGTTGGTTGAAACTTGAATAAAGTAAAATTTAACCCATATGGAATATGAGATTGTTAAGAGGAAGTCGTTAAGTTTTGTGATTAAATTATAAGGTTTTAATTGATTGTTAGTTTGTGTTAAAGGCTGTTCCTAGGCCATTGTCCACTAACGAGGATGCCCAGTGTCCAAGAAATAAATTGAAGAAATCTTCTTCTAAATTGGGACCGATGGATCTTCCGGGACAGGCAGGACACCTAATGACTCTTGTAGATTAGTATTCATTGTGGTATCTTTTAAAAATCCCTAACTTAACTGAGACATCAGTTGGTAGGATGAGTTCCGAGAATTGTATGACATAGTGACATGTAATGTGTTACGGTACAATTTTGACTTGTTTGTGATTAATGAAAAAGACTACCTTTGATTGCTAAATCCTACATGTATCGATGTTATCTATCTTTTATTGCTTCATCCTAACGTTCGCATTTGTGATGCAACCATTGAACAAGTACTCATCTTGATTTGAGTTACGTTGTGAATCATTCTTCGTGAGTGCCATCGAGGTCATGAACCTCATGATTATTTGGCTAAGCTCATTTCCTATCATATTGTAGTTAGTTCTTTGTGAACAACTCTTCGTCACTCTTTTGCAGATCACACATTGTTTTTATAAAGCTAAAACGGTATCCTTTGAGAAAATTTGATTCTCATCACTATAAGGATTATTCAAAGTGAGATTTATAAGTGATTGTTATCAAAATAAAGTTGTTTATAAAACACTTTGGAAAACTTAATTGTTTTCAAAACAAAGAAAATCTTTGTAAATTTAAATTTTGATTCTTACTTAAGAATTAAGCATAAAGATGTTTTTATTATAAACATGATGATAAAATTTTGATGAACTGAGTATTGCATCGTTAATCTTGAAATTGTATATAGTTGCGCGCCTACATACAATTTGGAATGGACCATGCAAGGCTGATTAGTAGTCACCAAAAAAAACTAATGAATAAACACTACGTTTTCTTTGAAGATTCTGAAAGATTAAAATTTTTATGAGATCTGCAAGAAGTGAAAAATAGGGACATAGTGTTAGGGACACCTACATATGTGCCTGTACCATTTATTCTTCTAAGTCGAATTTACTCATATGTGGACATTTTCTTATATGACAATTGACAATTCTTTCTTGTCCAATTCTCTCGTAGTGAGATTCTTAGGGAAAGTATTTGATTACCGAGTGTTGATACCCGACTGGATGTATCGACGTTCCTATCATTTCTTTTGAATTGATTTCATTTGAATGACCTGGGTAACGATCCGAGGAGCTTTCGAATGCGTACTCATATTAATGAAAACATGGGATATATTTATATTCGTTAGATGTTTTCATCTGTATCTGATTTGAAATTCTCTCGCATAGATTATGCGTTGACCTTACTCTTTTAATGGTAGTTGTGTCTCCATGTATCCTTGAAATTTGTGAAGGATTATGAGTTATTATCAGTCTTTTGAGAAGTTCACATCTTATCAACAGTAATGAAACTGGAAAGTTGATAATTCCAGTAGAATGGATTGATTGATTATGACATGACGACATTGTCTTAATTGATGGGAACTCGAATAGAATCCCCCTAAATGATAAGATGTTGATTATCAAAAGTGATTTAAATAATTCTTGACGGATGACCATATCCTGCATTTAGACTTGAGATTATATTGTGAATGATTGTGAATTAGTCATAGATATTATAATCTAGAAAGAACCTAATATGAATTTATTAAAAGATGTTTCGGTTATCTGAAACTTTAGGAGGTATTTGTTGGTGAATTACCTAGACTTTCGCCATTAAGGCAAGTAGAATTTGGTATTGATTATATTCCCGGTGCTGCACCTGTGGCTTGTGCACTGTACGTCAGCACCATCTAAATTAAAGGAATTACCGTACAACTAAGAGAGTTGTCAGAGAAAGATTTTATTATACCAAGCCTGTCATCATGAAGAGCTATGGTGATATCATTCCTTATATTTATAGATTACTGTGACTGAGTAAATTGACAATCGAAAACGATATCCATAACTCGAAATGGAAGATTTGTTCAATCATTTACAAGGTTTTAACGTATGTTTTAAAGATTTGATCCACGGCATGGTTATCATCAATTTCGCATCTGCGAAAAGGATTATCTATTCCAATCACTACATTCGGAACTTGTGATGAACATTATGAGTTTCACATGATGACGTTTGGATTGACTAATACACATGTAGCATTCATAAATTTGGTGAATCACGTGTGTAGGATGTAAATTGATAAATTCATGCTTGATATCATTAAGGACTATTTGTTTGTTTATAAGAATAAGAAGGAGCTAATAATTATTTATAGATTGCCCTGAATTGGCCGAACAATTAAAACCTGTACCTTGAATAATTAACATGAGATTAAAGACTTAATCCTTTACATAAAATGACCATTGGATTAATGACGGTAAGATATATGCATATAGACTCTTCAAAAATTAAGAGCCCTTTTAAGACCTTGGGTTTTACTAAAAAGAAATGGAAATATGTTTTGACAAATGCTTTAACAAAGGATTTTAAAGGGATTATTCCCTTATACACAAACCATTTAACTAAACTTCTGTTTAGGGGTAAATGTTTGTGTATACCTCAAGATAACCTAAGAAGGATTGAGGAAATCATTTAAACCATAACTTGAAATTTGAAACAATAATTTCTGCCTTTTAACTAAGAAAACTTTGACCAAAGTATAAACAAAGGTTTTTCGAACATTTACGAAATCTTATTAAATATTTTCGATAATTCAACAAAAATCTTGTTAATTAAATTCAAATTATTTTTGAACATTTTATATAATTGGTCGAACTAAGAAATTTAAAACTTATACGCTTCATAAAAATTAACTAATAATTATTTAATTAATTATGATAATTATCGACGCTTTAAACGCTGGATTGAGAAAAAAAAACTGATAAAAATGATAGATGAGACGAAACTGAAATTTAGAAAATATGAAGAAAGGTGAACATAATTACTGACGCATTATGTAGAAAAGATAAAAGAACCAGATAGGACATGTTCCTTAGTAATGAAGGTGCAAAATAAATTGTCGAACGATATAAAAATAAACAATGATTGTTAAAAGGATAATATAGATAATAAAAAGGGGTTCACGACTAATATGAACCATTAAAAATTTAGAAGCCAATAACGTTAAATATTTTAAAGTCCTTTTGTGATTGTCTAAATTTGGAAGATGGTGAGATATAGTTATGTTGGAATTTGTAAGTATAAGTATTATATGTATGTCATTTTTGACTAAAAGCATCTTTGACTGAAGAAGTTGTACTGATGACGAATTATGAAGGCAGACATCGCCTCATACATTAGTAAACGCCTAGCTATTGCAAAGGTCATCATCTGAATTTGATTCGATTTGGGTCATCGTCGACAGACTGACCAAATCTGCTAATATCATTCCCGTCAATGATAAATGCAAAAGAGTTATGTAAACATAGCGTGCCTGTATCGATCATCTATATCAAGATCCTCGCTTCGCATCGAATTTCTAGAGATTTGCTCAGAAGTCATTGTGAATGAATCTTGATGGGAGTACTATGTACCACCCCAAATCGAAGGGACGAGCTAAAGTAATGATACAAGGTTATATAAGTGTTGTTTTGTGTTTGAATGATTGACCTTTGGTAATGAACCATATAATCGTTTTCCTTTGGAGAGATTATCATTGATAATCATCGTATTAGGATCGAAATCGAATCTTGTTAGAATCAATATTAGAGCATCTGTAAGAAAGAGTTGAGATGAAGACATCCGACATACACCCATTGTGAGTTGGACATGTCTCTTAGGTTTAAGGTTTCCTTTGATAGCGAACCTATCCTTGCAAAATACCCGACCCGCGAGATCTGAAATGAATATTGAAATTAGGATTTGATTATTGACTGCCGATAGTGGGCAAGAGGTTATGTGAATGTGAAATGTAGATCTCGAAGTGCCAAATGGGTAGCGAAGTTATGCCAAAATTTTTAACCTTAGAAAGACGAATTCATGATATGACAAATCATGGGATATAAGTCCCCGTTGTATGGGACCATTGAGATGATATAAAAGATTGGTTTGAAAGGCATATAAGCTGGATCTACCCTAGGACTTCAAAGACTGCGTGAATGATGTTTCGTATATCGAACTTGATGGAATATCTATCAAGTGAAAATCTGAATTCTTCTTAGTAAAGTTTAGATTGGCGAAAAGTTGCATTCATCAGAAACCCGTGAACATCATGGATAGAGAAAGTAAGTCAACATTTAGCCTGATCTTATTCCCGTAGTTATGTTTGATGAAACTCGCGTATGGTAATGAATTACACTTGTGAGAAAAGACCGAATGTGGAGGAAATGCCCACATGGCTTTAACTCTATAAGAAGCGAGTAGTAAGGTAAGATGATCTTTGAGGACAAAGATCCTGTTTAGGGGTAAATGCTGTGACAATCCGTCAATTTATGGTTGATATTTTATTCTCGAATATTATTTAAAAACATTATTTTAATGTTACAATATGAACTCACATATTTTTGGGAAGAAATTTGGATGTACGTCTTGAAGTAGCATCGACTACGTCTAAACCAGAGGATTCAACGTTACGTGCTTACGTTTACATACACCATCCTTGGTGACAGTCCGACATTTCAGAAAATAAATTTATCCGTGAATATTATTTTGGAGTTTTAAATTTGTGTTGGTTCATAAACTCACAAATTTACGAGAAGAGATTAGGACTTACGATTTTATTTTAACGTCCTTTACGACTAAACCGGAAACCTTAGGATTACGTATTTACGTTTTCGAACTCCGTTTTTGATGAAACAATTTTTATTGGATTCGTTTTGTGACGTTGATTTATAAATTATAAAAACGTTTTTCGTAAAACGACCCGAGGGCACGCAAATCGAGGAAACTAGAATCGAGGAATACCTGTAAACTAGTGAGATGGGACAAAATACATTGTCCCACCCCACTAGCACACATGGGACGGCTAACTTTGCCTCAACACATGAGGTGTCAAGCTTTAAGTTAACTAGTTACAAGTGTAACTTAGCTTACACCTTAAGCTTAACCACCTCAAAACAACTAGCCCTCAAACCACTTCACCATTTGCAACATGCAAACCACCCTCAAAATCCTCTCAACTCTCTCACCTAGTTCGTCCCATCTCACCCTAAACATCCATTTTTGATCAAAAATTAACCATGAAATCATATGTTATCTCTACATATGTTGAAGCTATCTTGAAACCCTATTGATTGGTGGTGCTTATAACATCCAAGGAGGAGTATTCATGGTGTCTTGGGGCTGATTTTCCAAAAGTAGTTCATGAAGATTGGAGGTCTTGAAGATGGTCTTGGCTATGCACAAGTTTCTCCATCAAAATCCATGTTTTGATCACAACCTACATCATCATGGTGGTATAAAGATTGTCCTCCTCATCTTCTTGTTATTTTGATTATGTAAACATGTATTTTATTTCCTATTGTATATGTATATGATGATTATATGATGATAAAAATGTTATGTGGGGATTTGTTGTTGATAAACATGATTAAAAAGGTGAAAAACCATAAGAAACAAGATTAAAATCTTGGTTAAATTTGATGGCTGTATAAAACAGTAAAGAACCATATGGTAAACTGATAAAATGATGAAGTAGAATGGATTTACAGTAAGCTATGGGTCTTGTACACATGTGAGAGTTGGCCATGCAATGGAATCAAAATAATGAGTGAGATATGATCAAAACAAGTTTAGGGTATAAATCTGAGGTTACTGTTTTGGACGATTTGTAGAAAATACTTAGAAGATGATTCAACAGTAGCTATAGAAGAGTTAAATGTAGCACATATCATTTAGTTTATGTGATAAAAATTTGAGTCTCTATCTGCATATAGAACTCAAGATATGGCAGTTTTGGTGAAAGTAAAGATAAAAATCAGATTTTTAGAAATTAAAGTATAATACTATTATATAAGCACTCAAATTTTAATAGTATAAAATATAAATTAAAACCCACTAACTCATGAATTCTATTTATATAAATATGTAAAATGATAAATAAGTGTAAAAATTATAAAAATGGTAACTTGTTAAGTTTTATAAGTTATAAAACTTTAAACATGATTTTTACGACTTTTTCGGCTATTGCCGTAAAATTAACGTTTTTGTTAAATAAAACTTAGATGGTTGGACCCGTCTAATGAAAATTTTATAAAACTTATATACTGATATATAGACATGTATAACAAGTAAAAACCGATAAAACCCGAACTATAGGGCATACGGACATTAACGAGCTAAGTAAACATATTGGACTAATACTTGGGCTAATAATTGGACTAAATAAGATAAACACCCATAAAAAGAACTTATTGGGCTTAACCCATTTGGGCCCAACTTGAAAGTGTATGTACTGATAATAAAAGTACAAAATGGATTAAAACAAGTTAAATTACTTATAATAGGCCTATTGGACCTAAAACACGTAAATAGGTAAAACGAGAAAACTAGTACAAAAGTTATCGACACATAGCACAAAAATAAGTAAATGAGAATATGTAAACCCACTTGATCATCATATATATATAATCATCATATGTATACATAATTTATATTTTTATAAAGTCATTGGACAAACGTCTAAGACCGAGTATTATTTGTCTAGGTTTCCGTGATTGAAGCACGTACCGTACATCCAAATCGCCGATAATCGCCTTCCCACATCAACGTGAGTTCATAGCCTCACACTCTTTTAAATGTTTTTATAAATGTTTTATAAACCCGCGAGGGAGATAACATGTTAGTTTTATAAAACAGGACACCATTTGTCCCGATTGTTTGTTTATTGATTTTGGACCCGAATGATTGAATGACCCAATTGTATGACCCGATAAATGATTAATGGACCCGATAGATGAATTAAAATGGATTATTAAAGTTAGGTTATGTCACTAAAAGTCCCATTAGCATGAATTGTGAACTACCGGGAGTTGGTAGACGCTTATGCATTTGATAGTACTATTTGGGGACTATCACCCCAGTTCGCGCCTTGACGGTTGATCCCCGTCGTGCCACATTGATTGGTAAGCGAATTTTTGTATGAGAAGATTTCCATAGCGTGACCTTTGTGACGACACGCTACTTTAGATGGGCAAAATTGGTATCGGGTTAGCTACCCGTTTTGGTTTTAGTAAGGTAACAATGTCATGCGGCTTATAATAATCCAAAAACTAACGAAATACTATTAGACGCTTCGAATTACGATGTATTGCCTGACTAGCAATACAGGGTCATACTATTAATATTATGTTTGTGTTTTGGTTTTCATAACCATATTCATATAACGGTTTTTATTTGATTTTATACAACGTCATAAGACGTATTGTATGATGTTTTTACGACATTGGCTCGTATAATGATTTTTACGGCAAATGCCTATATTATGATTTTCGATAAGGATTTGTATAAAATGACTTTGGCTATTTTAAGGCCTATTACAAAGATTTGTACAAAACGATTTTTGGTAATAATTTTATACCAAAGTTATATTGATGTAATTTATTAAACTCTATGAATTCACTCGGCGTTATCGCTGACCTTTTCTTTTAACATGTTTTATCTCAGGTACTTGAAGGTAATTCTCGGGAAGACGACAAGAATTCATGGCCCGCACTTAAACAATATTTTCCATTCAAACACTTTGTAAAACTTTGTATGAAATGTAATGACTTGGGACCGATGTAACTTTGTTCTTTATGAATGGAAATGATTTAATACTAAATGACGCGATTTTTATGCGTTGTCTATGATGTGAGTAATGTGCTATCCCGTAACACCAACGAGTCTTCCGCTGTATTAAGTTGTATAAATTTGGGGGTGTTACAAAATCAAATTCAGATGATGACCCTTACAATAGCTAGACGTTTACTAATGTATGAGGCGATGTCTGCCTTCATAATTTGCCATCAGTACAACTTCTTCTGATAATGATACATTAAATCCGAAATGACAAGAATAGAATACTTATACTTACAAGATTTCAATATAACTAAATCTCAAAATCTCCATATTTAGGCAACCTCAAGTGGCCTTTTATATATGTACCGCCATCGGCTTCTTAATTCTAATGGTTCACATTAGCCGCGAACCCCTTTTTATTATTCATATTATCCTTTTTACAATCATCGGCTATTTTTAAATTGTTCGGCAATTTATTTTACACCTTCATTATTAAGGAACGCGTCCTAATTGGTTGTTTATCTTTTCTACATAATGTGTTAGTATCTACTTTCACCTTCCCTGATGAAATAAATATCATAACCGTATTTATTCAAAATTCTTTCTTCATATCTTCTATGTTTTAGTTTTGTCTTAACTATCATTTTTATCCGTTTTACACAATCCGACGTTTAAAGCGTCGATAATTATTACAACTAATTAAATAATAAATATTTAATTTTTATGAAACGTAAACGTAAAGATTTTAAATTTCTTAGTCCGTCCAATTATATGAAATGTTCAAAAATAAATTTGAATGTAATTAACAAGATTTTTGTTGATTTATCGAAAATATTTAATAAGATTCGTAAATGTTCGAAAAACCTTTGTTTATACTTTGGTCAAAGTTTTCTTAGTTGAAAAGCAAAAATTATCGTTTCAAATTTCAAGTCATGGTTTAAAAGGTTTCCTCAATCCCTCTTAGGTTGTTTTGAGGTATACACAAACATTTACCCCTAAACAGGAGTTTAGTTAAATGTTCTGGGTATAAGGGAATAATCCCTTAAAAATCCTTTGTCAAAACATTTGTCAAAACACATTTGCACTTTCTTTTTGGTAAACCCAAATACTTAAAACGGCTCTTAATTTTTGAAGAGTCTTAGATTCCATTATCTTTTAATCACACGGTCAAATAATGTAAAGGATTAAGTCTTTAATCACATGTTAATTATTCAAGATACAGGTTTTCATTGTTCGGTCAATTCAGGGCAATCTAGAAATAATTATTAACTCATTCTTATTCTTATAAACAAACAAATAGTCCTTAATGATCACAAGCATGAATTTATCGAATTACAGCCTACACACGTGATTCACCAAATTTATGAATGCTACGTGTGCATTGGTCAATCCAAACAACGTAACATGAAACTCATAATGATCATTACAAGTTATGAATGTAGTGATTGGAATAGATAATCTTCTTCGCGGACGCGAAATTGATGATAACCATGTGGTGGATCAAATTTTCGAATATACGCTAGAACCTTGTAAATGATCGAACAAATCTATCATCTTGGGTAGTGGATATAGATTTTTAATCGTCAATTTACCTAGTTCACGGTAATCAATAAATAAAAGGAATAATAACACCATAGCTCTTCATGATGAGGAGCTCGGTAGAATAAAATCTTTCTCCGACAACTCTCTTAGTTGTACTGATGAGACTGCAATTATACATAGTCTCATCGTCCAAATCTGGCTTAAAAACGTTTAAAATATCATCAAAATACCTCTATATATGCTTGTATTTGTGTCTTGTGTATTTTAGGTACGGATATCGTGTAATCAACAAATGATCACAAGAATGAAGCAAAAACGAACACGGGAAACGAAGCCGCACAAGAAACCGAGCCCAAGTATGAATTTTCCAAAAATGCCCTTTAATTTTGAAGAATTGGCAAGTTTGGTCCCTCAACTTTTGAAGATTGACACTTTATACCCCTCAAATATTCATAAATATGAATAGGGTCCCTAAAGTTTGAAGACTTTACACATCTAGCCCTTGAAGATTGAAGGAATTGCAAGATTAGTCCTTGTTTTGAGTTTGAAGACCTAATTGTGTCAAAAGTGACAAGTTTCCAAACTTGTATAAAGGAAAAAATGAAGTTTTGAGCTGTTAAAACTTAAATGACAACAAAATGGGAGATGAGGGGGCATTATTGCCAAACCACTAAACCAACCCACCAATCCTATACTGACACCTCACTAAAACCCACCCAAACCCATTTACCCGGCCCAACCCTAACCCACAACCCACGAAACCAGATTTATATTTTATTAACTTTCAAAAAATGGTTAATTAAAGTAGAAACCGGGTTTCACTTACTGTTTATCATCCACACCCAAATCACCCTTTCTAAACTTCACATAAACCCTAATTAATCAAACTCTAATCCCCCAATCACAAAAGCTCTAATCATCCAGAATAATGATTCACATCACCCTCACCTAAATCCCACATCCAAAAACTATCCCCGTGACCTTGGTCCCCTCCCACGTGGCTTCCTTGTTACAAGAAACAAAAATGGATGCAGAGAATCAACGACTTGGAGGAGTTGCTTAATGCCCACATCAAATCCAATGTTCATCATCATCTCAAGTACAAGAAGGATCCAGAACGAATTCAAATTCAAAGAATATGCTATAAGCATATCCATGGGCAATCTTGGAATTTTATACATTAGGGTTAGGGTTTATTGATCCTCATTGTAGTAGTATATATAGATTACATTGTAGTAGCAGTTTTTTTTCATTCCAGAATTTTGCTCTCATTTCTTGTAATATGATATAAGTTAAATGAAGTAGATTTTTTGAGTTCCAATTTTACCTTCCAGTATTTTTAATTTACTTGCACCATTTACTTTTATGCAATTTACCTTTTAAAAGTCATTTTTATTTTCCAGTCATATTTATTTTCAAGAGTATTCAAGTTGGTTTGAGTTTTCAAGATTGAGAATTTTTTTTTGGTTAAAAGAAATTTTCAAGTAAAAAAAAAAAGAGAAAAATCAGTTGATTATTATTATTGTGTATGTTCATGTTTATTATTCTCAGCAGGGGTGTTTGTTTGGAAAGCTTGCACACGGGCGTGTGCATAAGCTCATAATCCGAGAGCACGGATGTGTGTTCTTGAGGTTTGTCGAAACTTTTCCTTTTCCGTTTTCTTTTAATTTCTGTCTAGAAACTGCATGATCAATTATGTTTGTGTAGTCATATGTGAATGAATGAATTGCATGTTTAGGCTATTTGTTGAGTTATTTGGCCGTTGGTGGCGTTTTGGTAACATAATCTTTTGAAAAACTTCATGTCAAGCTATTTAAAGGCTGTTTGGGACAGTTTGGGTAATGGGTAAGAATCGACCCTTTGCCTAGACTTAGCTCTGCACTCACTTTATAGGTTTACGTTGGTTGGTTTTTGACAAATAGATAGTTAGTTAGGTTAAAATATCGGTTTTGAAAGATTTTTTAAAAATCTGTTAAGAACAATAGTAGGGTAGGTTTTCTGATTTTTACATTTGAAGTTTTAGGTTGATTCGTGGCTTGTTTGATAGTGTTTTGCTGTTGTTCGTGTCCTGAGCATTCAGTAACAAAGAAAAAAAAAGAGATAGCAATCTTAAGTTTCTGTTTTGCTAGTGTTCGGCGTTTGTGATTAGTGTTAACAGTGATAGTGAAAGCCAAGAAAATATTGAGAAGTGCCTACTATTTGTTTGAGTACCACTGTATGCTTAACTGAGGTTTCAGGTTTGTGATTGTTGTTGTATTTAAGTTTTGTTTGATAGCTTTTACAGCCCATTTTCATATTCACCTAATAGCAAGAGTTGAGGTCTGTGGAGCCTACTGCCTGCATAATTGAGTAGTGGTACGTGTTTGCTTGCTGAGAAGTTAACTTCCCTTTAGGCTTGCTAACCAAACGAGTACCCTAACACCAAATATAAATCAGTAAGTACCTACTGTCCTTGGTGATAAACTGTGACGTGAGTTGTGATTGTGGATTGTGAGGTCCCATTGTGCATCGGCAATTTCTTGTGTGCTAACAACTAGTAAAACAAAACAGGGAAGTAGGGTGCCCCATTGTCCCTCACAGCGTACAAAAAAGTGCTTGTGTTGGTACTGAAGGTTAGACGAAAGAAAAAGTTTATCGATGTTTAGAGGGTATTCGAGTAGCTTTACGTTAAGTGGTAGTAGCCTATATCGCCCTTTTGTGACTTAAGTTGCATCTACTGTTCCTCAGTCAGAATTTTTGTCGGTTTTGGCTCTTAATTGATTGTGCATCATTGCTATGCGTGTTTGGTGTTATCTGGCGTGTGTTTTTATTTTGTAATAGCGTAGTGTGTCATGTGTTCATTGCCTGTGCACCCACAGTAACCAAAAAAAAAAGTGAGCGTGAATTCTGAGTTTATGAAGGCCAAATGTGATGTGTTCATATTCACCTAGAGTCAACATAATCTCATACAAGGCTTCCAAATGACACTGAGAGCAGAATCCTCATTGGACTTGCAGTGATTCTATATCTGTTAATCGATGCATTAAGTTTTTAGCTTTATTCATTTCGATCTAGCTATCATTTAGACAGAATGTTATATTCAGTTGTTACCCAGTGTTTGGTTTTGCATTTTGATAGCTTCTGTATTTTGTAATCTATGTAGTATAGCCTAGTGTTTGGGTCTTGTTGTGAGTAAGCAAAGCTGAGAAGCAAAAATAATCACAAAGAGTGTATACAGTGGGCATTGAACCCCTGACAACACAGAAACTGAAGGCACATAGCAACCATCTAACCCACCATCTGCTCTCATTGCAGATCTTGTTATACTTGCTTTCACTTTTTCTTTAACACTTGCTTTCATTTGGTGTTCACTGATAATAAGAGAAAAAAACAAAGAAAAGGGTGACAGTAGGTCTCGAACATGTGACCTATAGCTCAACAGCCGAACACATTAACCATCTGCTCTCCTACACTCTTTCTTTTTCTTTTCCTTTTGTTATTTTCTTATACGCTTTTTTTTTGTTTTGCTTATTTCATAATAGTTGTAACTTATCAACAGCTTTTCGAGCTTATTTGGGCTTCTCTTTTCAACTTATTATTTTTCCTAGACTTAGATTAGCATTTTATATTTTATGTAAATTTTTGGGTTTTTAGAAAAATCATTTAATATTTTTAAACCATTTAATTAGTTTAAATTGTTTTTAATTCATAATAAAAAATATTTAAAAGTAAAAAAAATATAATTATTTTTTAAAAAAAAAAATTTCTTTTATCATATAGGACATAGGAAAAATAGATTTGCTTTTTGTATAGTTTTAATTTCATAATTATCTTTTTATTTTTTAAGATTATTTTCATTTTAAAATTAAAAAAAAAGTCATAAAAATAGAAAAAAGTTTAGAAAAAATTTCAAAAAAAATATTTTTAGCTTTTAAATAGCATAAACTAGGTTTGAAAATAATAAAGTTTGAATTTTGTCCTTTTCTTAGTTATTTTATTTTTTAGGATTTTTATTTAACTTTAAAAATTAATATAAATTAATTTAAAAGATTTCAAAATTTTTGGTTTTCATATTTTTCTTAATTAGGTCTTTTAGGATATGTTAGTGATTTTTAATTAATTTTTAGGTTAATTTTTTCGTTGGGTCGCGTTTTCACGTTCGTACGTTCGCGCGTTTTACGTCTTTCGTCGTAGTTAATTGTAATCGTAGCTCGTCTTAGTTTTTCTTTCTTTTCTCATCTAAAAACGACACTACCCTAAACCTTTGATTATATATTTTGGCACATTAATCCACACACCTCCTCGAGAACGAACCCGCATTTGTTCGGTTTCGCGTTTTTCCTAAAACGTGCAACTTAATACTTGCCCATTATACGCTCTTTTTCCTAAAAGACGTATTTCTACGACTATCAAAATGGCGCCGCTGCCGGGGAGGTGTTTTTAGTGTGCCATTATTAGTATCATGTTTTTGTGAGTGGTGCGTTTTTGCTTTTCACATTTTGAAAAGCGTGAATATCGTATATACTCATTTTTGTTATTTTTCCTTATTATATTATAGTATCCAAATAAATTGTGTTTAGTTTTCCTAAATTAAACACACAACATCATTTTACTATATTGTAGATATATTGGTTTTCGTTTTTATTGTGAATATTATTAATATATTGTATTTACGTAGAACAATAAAAATACAAGTACTCCAAATACGTGAGCAATCACAACCTTGATTCGGGATTTCATCACTCGATCATTGTATTCGAATCCAAAGCAAAAGTAAAAGGCAAAATAGATAAATACTTTCGTGAGGCTTAATTTCAATTAACACAAACTATAAGTTGGGTATAAGGCGGTTGTATTTCACGACCTAAGGGAAAAAGGCTCTTAAGTGCTTAGCGTCGCCTCGTTTCCCCCTCTTGCTTGTGCGTGTTTTGAAAAAAAGGGCTAATCGAGGGTTTGCCAACCAAAGTATTATCTACGTATATATATTTGCTTGTGTTTTCAAGATTAAACCCTCTTGAACGTTTTGGTGTTCCACCAACGTTCTAAAGTCATCGAAGGCGTTCACTTCACGTGATCGTTTTCATTCCTTGAGGCTTCTTTAATCGAGAGATTTGATTAAGGAGGAGATTTGTAGATTTTGGTCTACTAATACATTCCAAAAAACCAAAAAAAAGCTAAAAACAATCAAAAACCACAAAAAAATCGAAAAAGTAAAAACACCAAAAAGAATCTTCTTTGCTCGCCTTCTCGTTGTACGTGACGTTTATGCAAACTCGCTCTAAAGCAAGACGTGCTCGTAAACGAAGAAACAAATCACTCACTCCTACTAGTGAGGAGTCTCCTATTGACGAACCCATTGTAGTGAAAGAAGCACCCATGGCTAATCGAACTATGATGGAGTTGCTTCAAGCACCCACCGAGGGTTATGGAGAAGCGATTGTGATTCCCGCTATCCTTGCGGAGAATTTTGAGGTTAAGACGGGTTTGTTGTCTATGATTCAAAACAACAAGTTTCGAGGGGACGAAAAGGACAACCCTCATAACCACATTCGCCAATTTAATCGTCTCACCGCCACATGCAAGTTTAAGGATGTTTCAAACGACTCGATTAAGATGATGCTTTTTCCGAATTCCTTAGCGGGGCCCGGAAAAATTTGGTTAGAGAAAGAGACACCCAATTCTATATTGACGTGGAAGGATCTCGTTTCAAAATTCGTGAACCAATTTTTTCCGTCCTCTAAGACTACGCACTTGAAAAACGAGATTTCAAAGTTTTCACAAGAATATAATGAGAGTTTTTCAACGGCTTGGAATAGGTTTAAGGAAATGTTGCACGAATGTCCTCATCATGGTTTTTCCGATTGCATCAAATAGACACGTTTTACAATGGCTTGAACGATCATGAGCGTGATTATCTTAATGTCGCCGCGGGTGGTAATTTTTTGTGTAAAACGGTCGAGGAAGCATTGTTAATCATTGAAAATAGGTCTAAGGTGTATAGTCCTCGTAGCACGTCGAGTGTTCGTAAGACTTCGTCTTCATCTTCACCTAGTTTGTCACACACCGTTGATGCTTGCCAAGTCGAGGCTAATTTGGAGAACAAAATTTTTGATATAGTGAAAGGCTTGTTAGTTGAGTTTAAAGTTGGTGAACAACCCGCTCCCGCTACGATTAAAGCGGTTGAGGTTTCTTGTATGTATTGTGGTGGAGCTCACGATTATTCCGAGTGCATTACCAACGGTGGTAACACTTCGAGTGCCTTCGCGGCCGCGGGAACTTATAACCAAAACGGTCAAGTTCCTCGCACTAATCAATTGACTCCACCGGGTTTTTCACCAAATCAAAATGCTAACAATTATCGAAACAATCAAGTTGGTTACCAAAGCAATCAAAGGAACAATTTTAAGGGTAATAACAACTATGGGAATCAAGGGAGTAGTAGTAGCCAATTGCAAAATCAAAATCAAAACCGTAATTTTCAAAACACGAGTCAAGGTCTTCAAAATGCTTACACTAAAGAACTTCCAATGGACTTTGTGAATTACGCCACGGCAAATGATAAGATTTTGGAAAATATTCAAGAGCAATTGGCTAATCAAGCTAGGGACACGGCTAAGAACGCAAAGGAGTTAGCTAATTTTGTTAAGGAAAATCTAGCCATGAGAAATGAATTGAAAAATGATTTTGCTAACCAAATTCGAGGTCAAAACAACAAGATAGAGCAAAGTCATGCTAGGCTTGAACAAATAATTGACCAAAAAGCCGCTAGTCAAGATTTGAAGTTTAATGGTTTTGATGTTAAGCTTAATGCCATTTTAGAAGCCGTCATGGGGAACAAAGCCTCTACTTCGGGTAGTTTGCCTAGTAACACCGTTTCTAACCCGAAGGGAGAGATGAAAGTGATTACCACACGAAGTGGTAAGACACTTAAAGAACCAACTCCTCAACCAATTACTCCAACGGTGGAGGAAATTGAGGAAGAACCCGAGGTGGTGGTCGAAAAGGAGCATATTTCAATCCCACAAAGTACCGCTCATGCCACACCTACGGTTGACCCATCACCCATTTTGGAACCCGAGATTCCAAAGGCTATGCCTATGCCCCAACCCACACCACCCTTGCCTTACCCATCGAGACTTAGGAAGGAGAAACGACAAGAGCGCGACAACTACCAATTTGAGCTTTTTATGAAAATGTTTCGTGATTTGCACTTTAATGTGAGTTTCGCCGATGCTTTGGTCATGATGCCTCGATTTGCCGCTAACTTTAAGAGTATGTTGAACAACAAGGAGAAATTACACCAAATGTCTAGTTGTTCGTCGATTTATCTTAATCGCATACCTCAAAAAGTCGGTGATCCCGGTAAATTTTTGATCCCTTGTGCCATTCAAGATATGGAAGAATGCTTTGCCTTGGCCGATCTTGGTGCTAGCATTAACTTGATGCCACTTGCAATCTTCAAGTCGCTCAATCTTCCTAATCTTACTCCTTCACGAATGTCTATTGAGTTGGCCGACCATTCCACGATTCTTTCATGTGGTTTGGCGGAAGACGTTTTTGTGAAAGTGGGGAAGTTCTACTATCCCGTAGACTTTATTGTTGTTGATATCCCCACGGATCCTCAAGTTCCTCTTATTTTAGGTCGTTCGTTTTTAGATACGTCTATGGCTTTAATTGATGTGCATGCTAGAAAGATCACCTTACGTTTCAACGACGAGGAACTTGTTATAAACGCAACTCAAAATTCTCAACTTTCTCATGTTTATTCCGTTGCTACCATAAACCTCGTTGATATGATCGAATTGGTTTGCGAGGAATTTTCACAAGAAGTTTTAGGGTTTGGTGATGAAGAAACTAGTGGCAATCCCACTATGTTAGATCCAATTCTTGATAATTCGACACCAACTTTCACTCCTTTTGAAGGTGGTGGTTTTACGTTGGAAGAATTCGATGTTCCACGTACTTGTGACGAAGACCTCGACAACGATGAGGACTTCTTGATTATCAAGGATTTTCTCAACGATTTCCCATTTCCTCCACACGAGGAGGTTATGAGTATCGAGCCCAAATATTCACTTGAGGAACCACCTATTCTCGAGTTGAAAGATTTACCTCCTCACCTCGAATATGTCTATTTGGAGGAGGACGACAAGTTGCCGGTTATTATTGCGAAGGATCTTTCGAATGATGAAAAAACCGCACTTGTCGACATTCTTAAGGATCACAAAGGGGCGATTGCGTGGAAGTTATCCGACATTAAGGGAATCGATCCCAAGTTTTGTACCCACAAAATCTTAATGGAGGAGGATTTCAAGCCAACAATCCAAAGTCAAAGGAGGGTGAACCCCAAAATTCACGACGTCATCAAAAAGGAGGTCCTTAAACTCCTTGACGCAGGAATGATTTACCCTATTTCCGATAGCCCTTGGGTGAGTCCTATTCATTGTGTCCCTAAAAAGGGAGGGATGACCGTTGTGCCAAACGATGCCAACGAGTTGATTCCCACTAGACTCGTGACCGGATGGAGAGTGTGCATTGACTATCGAAAGTTGAATGAAGCCACTCGAAAAGACCATTTTCCCTTGCCCTTCATGGACCAAATGTTGGAGCGTCTTGCGGGAAACGATTTCTATTGCTTTTTAGATGGTTTTTCCGGTTACTTCCAAATTCCCATCGATCCTCGTGATCAAGAAAAAACTACGTTTACGTGTCCATATGGAACGTTTGCCTATCGTAGAATGCCATTCGGACTTTGTAATGCACCGGGAACTTTTCAATGATGCATGATGGTTATTTTTCATGATATGATCGAGAAGACGATGGAAGTCTTCATGGATGACTTTTCCGTGTTTGGTGATTCCTTTACTTCGTGTTTGTCGAACCTTGGGAGAATGTTAAAACGTTGTGAGGAAACCAACCTTGTGCTCAATTGGGAAAAATGTCATTTTATGGTTAAGAGTGGAATCGTCTTAGGGCACAAGGTCTCGAAAGCGGGGATTGAGGTAGATCAAGCTAAGGTAGACGTCATCGCCAAATTACCTCATCCCAAAACCTTCAAGGGAGTTAGGAGTTTCCTAGGCCACACGGGCTTTTATCGACGATTCATCAAGGATTTCTCGAAGATTTCTTGACCCATTACACATCTTCTTGAAAAAGAGGCACGTTTTGTCTTTGACGAAGATTGTGTACGAGCCTTTGAGATCCTTAAGAGGAAACTTACCGAAGCTCCCATTCTTGTTGCTCCCAATTGGAACCTCCCCTTTGAACTAATGTGTGATGCTAGTGATTACGCTATAGGGGCCGTTTTGGGGCAACGTCATGATAAGCACTTCTTGCCTATCCACTATGCTAGCAAGATGATGACCGAGGCTCAACTTAAATACACTACAACGGAAAAGGAATTCCTTGCCGTGGTGTATGCATTTGAGAAATTCCGACCTTACCTCGTTTTGACGAAATGCATAGTGTATACGGACCACTCGGCTATTAAGTTTCTCATGGCAAAGCAAGATGCTAAGCCGAGATTACTTCGTTGGATTCTCCTCCTTCAAGAATTTGATCACACCATCGTTGACAAAAAAGGAGCCGAGAATCTAGCGGCCGATCATCTCTCTCGTTTGGAAGATCCTCACCAAAGTGTTTACTTGCCCAAGCAAATCACTGAAACATTTCCGCTCGAGACACTTGGTGTAGTGAATTCTAAGCTTGATTCTTCCACCCCATGGTTTGCGGATTTTGCAAATTACCATGCGGGTAACTTCATCATTAAGGGTATGACAACTCAAGAAAAACGAAAATTCTTTCGTGATGTCAAGTTCTATTTTTGGAACGACCCTTACTTGTTTCAAACTTGTGCGGATCAAATCATCCGACGTTGTGTATTTGGCACCGAAGCTTCTAACATCCTTAGAGCTTGCCATGAGGGACCCACAGGTGGTCACCACGGTGCTAATCTCACGGCTAAGAAGGTGTTTGATGCCGGCTTCTTTTGGCCTACTATTTACCGAGATGCACAAGATCTTGTGAAGTCATGTGATGCATGCCAACGACAAGGAAAAGCCTCACAAAAAGATGAAATGCCACAAAATATCATTCAAGTATGTGAGATCTTTGACGTTTGGGGCATAGACTTTATGGGGCCGTTCCCATCATCTCGTGGTAATAAGTACATTCTCGTTGCGGTTGACTACCTTTCTAAGTGGGTGGAGGCTAAGGCCTTGCCCACCAATGATGCTCGTGTGGTAGTTAAGTTCTTGAAAAGTTTTTTTGCTAGGTTTGGAACCCCTCGTGCTATCATAAGCGATCGTGGAACCCATTTTTGTAATGACCAATTTGAAAGGGTTCTAAGGAAATATGGGGTTACTAAAGGTCTACGAAATCTAAGGATTTGTTAATTGATGGATTGATCTATTGATTAGATGGTGGAAATGGGGAAGAAGGAGATGAATATAGAGAGAGAAAGGAGAGAAAAGAAAAGTAGAGAGAGAAAGTATTATTTGATTAAATGAAAAAGATGAAAATGGGAAGAACCACCCCTCCTAACATGCTAGGAGGGGTATATATAGCCCACCCTACATGTGGGCTATATGGACCATATAGTTTACAAATGGATCACGAGCCTAATACAATAATATATCGTTGGGGCGACCGATCCTTCATAAATACGTAAAACGTATTTCCAACAATCTCCCCCTAAGGGAGGTCGCTCCAAGTTACAAAGTTCTAAATATTCTATAGCTCGTGATCTATGCTAATAATGATGTGACCGAGACTTTCTTTGGGAAAACACATTTCCAACAATCTCCCCCTAAGGGAGGTCACACCATTTTACAAAATCTTAAACCTAGCATACTATGCTTGAGTCTTCGATCTTGTTCTTGTGAATATGCTTGATGTGATCTTTGACTTTAGTCTTGAGCATGTTTCCTTGCCTTGACCTTGTGCATTCGTCACTTGTGAAATTTGCCTCTTCGTGACTTCATGTTCCACATACTTATACCTTTAAATTCTTGAAAGCTTCAGAGTTTGATACAGCGGAAGACATGACCTTCAGACTTTCTTGAATTTGTTGAAGTACTAAGTGTATGTAGTATAAGTATGTGGTGACGACTTCTTCTGGATTATACACCGCAATGCCACCTTCTTGTTACGCTGCATAAGACAGTTAGCAACAAACCATATATACGGATGAAATGGCCTTGAACATTTCATTCTAATTCGGTAGCATTTTACCTCCGGTCGGTGAAGACCGTTGGACGATATTAAATATCGTACTTGTGACAGGTAGTTTCGATAAAGAACCTCCTTGACAAGATTTCGCGGGTAAACCCGTTCTCTTTACTCGACCGTCCAAAGCTGACTGCGAACGTAAAGAGTGAATCATTTGGATAATATTATCCGCATGATTTGAAGCCGTCAATTCATGTTCCTGGAACAAGTGAAGTTCAATTAAGAACCGCACCATCGTTGCTTTCCAGTTGTCACTAGCTTGATTCATATAGAATCTTGCAAGTTACCTACCAAGTGCTGTTTGATGTTAACACTAGAAGGATTTCCATTCGTCACTGTAAATACTTAATAGTATTACTCTGAATGTTCTGGCAAGATCACTAAGATATTGCGTAGAGGCCTGGAACGTGTTTAAATTCATTTAAGAGTTTAAACCACTGTTGCTTTCCAGTTATCACAAGTTTGATTCATAAAGAATCGCACAAGTCACCTACCATGAGCTTTTTGATATTCGCTCAAGAAGGATTTCCATCTTCATTGTAAATACTTTCGTATTACTCGGATGTTCAGGCAAGATCATGAAGATTTTGCGTAGGACTCTTAAGATCTTTCTTACTTTTCACAGTGTGTGAAGAAGCAAGTAAATATGAAAGTGTATCCTAATGAGATATTTTATGATCTCAAATGGCTCTAGACTCGATCGTGCATTTTGGATTTTAGTGATCGGAGGCTGGAGAGGAGTGCCACCTTTTCAATACCAATTTATTCGGAGTGAATAAATCAATAGATAATGTGTTGATCTCCGTGTGATTAAAACAAATACCTTTTGAGAGATATTTGAGTTAGCTGTGAAGGGTTGTGCATTGCATCACTGGGTCCATGATGTCTTTCTTCAATATCAAGACTCATTAAAAATGATCTCAATAGCATATGAATTGACCCGGTTTCTGCCTAAGGTTGTAAGGAGGGCTTCTTTCTTTACACCCTTTATCTTTACAATTCTTTTTCATTCTTCAACCCCTTCAATGCTTACCAATACGTCATAACTAGCACCTTGTTGTGATTGTTCCAGTGCTAACTTAAGTACTTGGTCGGCATTCAGCTACGTTCACAATCTTTCTCCATCTTTCCTAAGGACTACTATTTCTAGCTATGGAATGTCCTTGGGAAGATTCCTCCGGTTCTAGAGAAATCATTGGACTTTAACCTATCCTACCATCCTTATGTCACCACAATCTTCACCGTCGTGAATAGAGATGTTTTGGGTAAGTGTATGTCACCATGAAATCCATTTTGAAGTGCAAATCCATTTTTCTCCCCCTTAACATATGCTACGATATTCGAAAACATTTCGCACATGTCGGGATGAGCTAACACGTTAAGTCAAACCATTTATGATTGATCATATCCCATATTAAATCACATTTTCTCACCCATATTAAAAATATTAACCCAATCGATGTTTTTAATATCAATTTATTTAATAGCATTTTAAGAAAATTTGGGAAAAAATGCAAATCCAATTATCTTCATGAATTACACAAGCTCCCCCTCAAATTAATGAGGGTCTACTTGAAACGTAAATTAAATACCTTTTAAACAGAAGTGTAAGGTATTTAACACGTGCAAAGATCATATATGATAATGTATTCACAATATTAGCAATTTACGAGGTTGGACCTGAATAATGGAGAACATCATATGAAAGAAGCACATGGTTCTTGTTCACGAATGTTGGTCTTCCTCGTAACTTCTGAAGTTATCTCTTGACTCCATGTGTATGATTGATATCGTTGTCTTAACACCAATATGTGAACTTGGCACTCTCGGCATCAAGGATTCTGAATGCTGGACAATTGCTCCCCCTCAATTGTTGACCCGTGTTCTATTGAAAGAGCTGTAGTCACCGTTTGAGTAGTCGCATCGTCGAGTATGTAGATATCAATTGCAACGAACTTTGTATTGTGGAGTTGATAACTTCGGATTCTGAAGTCAAAGCTTTCCGGTGAAATGCTTGACTTCAAAGTGAAAAGCGGGTTACTATCGGAAATAATAGCAAACCATATGGAGCATGTTTTAAATCTTTTAACTTCTGCTCGAACTTTATTTACAACCCCGTGTCATTATTGAATGACATTTCTAGGTTCGTAAATATTATCGATTCCAGAAGACATGCTCTTTTTATCAAAACATTTTTGAACACACAATTTTGAAAGATTTAGAAAAACCTTTTGAGAAATTCTTGAAAAATTGTGTTCAAAGTTTTGAAAAACCAATTACTTGAGCTTAAGATGTTGAATATCTTAAAAGCGAGCTCAAGTCCGAGAAGTTGTAAACTTCCCGTTGTTAAGGATAAGTTACCATCAGCGATAAACTTTCCTTTTATTTGAAGGACGAGTCCTAAGCTGACATTTACTTAGAAGTCGTTTTCATGAGCTTGAAAACTTTGACTGTTTTAACGGAAAGCTCATGATCGAGAAAGGTTAATTTCTCGTTATGAGGAAAAGTTCTCTTATTTAAAAGATACACTTTCCTTTCTGAGCTTAAAACTTCGAATGTTTTAAGACAAGCTCATGACCGAGAAAATTGAATTTCTCGTTATGAGGATAAGTTCATCATTAATGATAAACTTTCCTTTATTTGAAGTTCGAGTTACAGTCTGACATTTAACTGTAAGTCATTGTGCATGAGCTTAAAAACTTTGAATGTTTTTGATATTAGCTCATGCCCGAGAAAACTTAATTTCTCGTTGTTAGGATAAGTTTATCATCGGCGATAAACTTTCCTGCCTTTGAAGAGCGGGTTATAGACTGTCATTTATCTATAAGCCTTAATGCATGAGCTTAAAAACTTGGAATGTTTTTGATATAAGATCATGCCCGAGAAAAATGAATTTCTCGTTTTTAGGATAAGTCATCATCGGGATGAACTTTCCTGTCTTTTGAGATCGAGTTACAGTCTGTTATGTGACTGTAAGTCCTTGTTTGCAGCTTAACCATGAATCCCCTAAGACATTTGTTTCTCTGATATCTGCTTCTTCAGCAACCAAACTCTAAGAGTGTCCTTAGTTGAACGGTATACAGCGATTGGACCGCTTCGTTCTTTTGGAACATCAACTTTGGTACCTGCATTCTCATTAGGAGCTTGTATACTTTTGCATGGGTTAGAGATATCTATTTTTGAAGCACGTGGGGGTTCACAGTTGGCTTTACTTTTGTCAGAGGCGACCTGAGTAGATGATTCACTTATCTTAGCTGGGAAACGTTTCCTTTTATAGAAAACCTTGAGTTTAGGCTTAAGTGATGTATCATCCTTTGCAATTTCCTCCCTAGTAGTCTTCGTAGAATCAGAGACTATCCTAGTTAAAGGTCACTCGTTTCCTACAAGAGTGAAAGTTCTACCAGTGGGGCGCCACATTTTACCAACGGGTTTGATTTTAGCTACCCACTGGGATTTAAGTCTAGCACGAGAGTTCACCTCATCAAGTAATTTCTTGACACAAGCATCATGATTTGCCGTAAAGACACATTTCCTACATGTTTTACAAGTAGCATATTTAATGTCCGAGTAATTCCTAGATGATTGATCGATGCTCCTAGGAGATGACATGCTACGGTTAGCAGTGTTGGGTAATCTAGAAGGCATCTGACTAGGTTGGACATTGCTATTTTTTACATGTGTCTTTTGAATAGCTTCCCTTTGACCAGAATCATGGCGCACATCAGTTGAACTAGTTCTAGACGTGTTCATTGAACTATTTTAGAGAAACTAGGGGCAATCATGTGATGAGGTCTTGCTAAAACTGATTTAGTCACATTAGGCCTAGTTGGTGGAGTGACTGTTCTAGAAATATGACCCAAATCAACTTGGGAGGCAAACCGCGGTCTCGAGGATTGTGGTCGCTCGGATCTAAATGCAGTAGGTTGTCTGACAATCGGTTGTCTGACGAACTGATTTGTAGGCGGTTTCCCCAAGATTGATGGTTTTTCAAGCTTAGTGTCCACACTAGGTCCTCTATTTTTCCTTAACTCGTTTTTCAACGCAGCTATAGCAAAAACCTTTTCCTGTACTTGGGCCTTTAAAGTCTCATTCTCTTTGAGCACTCTATCTTGGGATGCCAATTTAGACTCTAGTAACTGAATTTGTTTCAAAAAATTATCCTTTTCAACTTTCGAATCTAAAACTTTTTGATCCAATTTTCTTTCAAGAGCAACGTTTAACTTTTCAAGTTTTTCAAAATATGTTTCAAATTTATCCGTTTTCTTAGAAAATTCAAGTTTGGCATCCTCAAGATCTTTTGATTGTTGAGCTACAATCGTTTCGAGCTCTTTAATCTTGGAATCCGAATCAGTTAACGAGGCAGTTATAAAGCATTTATCATGATGTACTATAGCATTTTGAACACTTTCTCCCCCATTATGACTCACATCGGATGAATCAGAAGTGGTATTTCTATCACTATTTTCCATCCCATGTTTGTCATAATTAGGTTCAGAATGCTCAATATGCGGCATGTCATCAGCATATACATCATAAACAACATTACATTGTACCATGTTTGCCGGTTCTTCATCATAAAAGGGTAAGGTGTCATCAAGAGAGATCTCGTGAACATTCCCTGACGTGCCACTGGTATCACGTTGTCCTCCTGATTCCGTGCTCTTGGCATTGATAGGCTCCAAGTTGTCAACCGTATGACCATTCTCCTCTTGCATCTGCGTCATTGATTCTTGCACTCCATTATCATACGCTTGCTGAAGTCGAGATCTTTCATAAATTGAAGACGAAACCGATGTCATGAGTTTCAAAATTGTATCACGGAAAGCTCTAAACTCGGTATGTGTATCTCGAAGAAATGATTGGCAAATCACTGAACTTTCAGACTTGATGATATTGAATTGGAGGAAAGGCGTGAGTTGTGTCACAAGAGTCTTATATGCAAGTGCCGATGCAGAGTGATTAAAGTTTTCATGGTTGAGTTGCTCTGCTAGTTGGGTCAAGATGTTGAAAAATGATTCCATGAATATATGACGATCTTGACCAAAGAGTGTCACAAATTCGCTCCCTCCTTGAATCCGTGAAATTGTAACTAGATGATACTGAAGCATTTGAAATGAAGTGATGCCACTTTCTCTAGCTTTGTCTTGCATTGGATGCAAGTCTCCCTCTTGAAACTTCGAATTCAAAGAATCCATTGAAGTTTGAAAAAGATAAGGAGTAATGATCTAATGAAAGAAAGAAAAATCCTTGTTTGGTGCTATAACAGTTTCTCGTCACCTTGTGTCGAAACTCTTTCCGTGTCGAAGACCGAATAAAAATCAACTAATATATCCTTATACCCCAATATTCGGATATATAGTTTTTTTTTTCAAATCAACGATGTTATATTTTTATGACACTTATCCCAACCGTTCCAATTGTAAAAATATGTAGCCTGCAAAGTGACTAGTCAACAAATACTTTTTCAATTGTCAAGAAGGTTCCAATACATTTGAGTTGCCAAAAAAAAATAAAAAATACGTGTTGACTAATATTTTTTTAAGTGTGACCTCTGCATCTTAAAATGTAGAAAAGTATATTACGAATGATAAAGGTTTTTCATTTTTGTGTACACAAATAATACATTTGAGTTCCAATACTTTTTCAAGTGTGACATCAGGCAACAAACGTGTTGACAAATGACACAAACAAAAACACGTGTGAATGTGATATGGGGAAAAGAAATAACACTTGCCCTCTTGTTCTTATCCTACTTGACCTATATAGTTTCTTCCGCCTTTGTTTCCTTCCCCTATATTTCTTCTCCCAAAAATACTAACTGCTCATGATACTCCCATCTTGTTTACTCCGCCTCTTTTCTAATTTTTCTCTCAACAAGAAAGAACATTGCCCCATCTTTTCATACTAGCAAAACCAGACACAGACCCTAAATTGATGTTCAAAATAAAGCGAATCAACATCTATTCCACCTCAGATCACTCATCTATATTGATCATTTAAGACAACACCGAAAACATAAACCCTTTTTATCTTTGATAATTAGTGCCTTCTTCAAATGAGAGAATCGTCACTCGGATATGTCTGAAAGGTCTGTTTACAGGTCTCGGGTAGGTATCATTGTTGCATGTTGGTTAATTGAGTCCCTCTCTCATCTGTTCGAGTCTTTCTGTCGTGATGTTTTTCTTTGATGTGCGAGCCGTGAGGGTGTCGGATGTGGGTGAGGGAGTGGAGAGTTTTTTGGGTTTGTTTTTGTGTCGAGGTTTGAGTCTGAGAGTTGAGTGTTGGGAGTTGAGAGTTGAGTGTTGTGTCTGTGTCGAGGGTGATTGGGTAGAGGTTGGAGTGGATTGATGTCAGTTTGTTGAGTTTTGAGTGGTGATGTGAGGGTGGGTTTGAGTGAAGTCGAGTCACGGTCTCGAGGGTGTTGGGGGGTGACCGAGAGAGGTAAGAGTCAAGGGTGGATTTGTTTAGAATTGTAGGGTGAAACGAGAGGATGTTGTTGAGTGTCTAGACGAGAGAGTTTGTTTGATAGTCGAATCTGATTGTTTGTGAGGGGCTGTGTGTTTTGAGGTTGTCGAGTCTTTTGGTGATGAGATATGAGTCGAGTCTTTTGAGTTAGTCGAGGGTGTTGAGTAAAAAAACAAGTTTCCCGTTTTGTTTGAAAGATGGTCTATTCAGAAAGATGGTCTATTCGGAAAGATGGTCTATTCGGAAAGATGGTCTATTCGGAAAGATGGTCTATTCGGAAAGATGGTCTATTCGGAAAGATGGTCTATTCGGAAAGATGGTCTATTCGGAAAGATGGTCTATTCGGAAAAACTTTGTCTATGCGGAAAACTGTGTCTATGCGGAAAACTTATGCGGAAACCTATGCGGAAACCTATGCGGAAACCTATGCGGAAACCTATGCGGAAACCTGATAACTTTGGATATGTTTGGACAGATTGGACAGATTGAACAGTTTTGGACAGTTGGACTGATATGAAAAAGAAGGAAGAAAAACTGATTAAAAAAAATATATATATAAAAAAATGACTGAATGATTAAAAAATTATTAAAAAAAAAACGACTGATTAAAAATATGATTAGACAAAGTTCTGACGATATAAAAAACTGATTATTTAAAAAAAGAAAAACTGATTATTTAAAAAGTTTGATAAAAACTGATTATTTAAAAAAATGATAGATCTAAAAAAAAATTGTTGCTAAAAAATTCCGTGAAAACTCAATCACCAAAAAGAATATAGAAAAGAAGAAAAAACTGATTATATAAGAGATTGATCTAAACAAGACGAAACATAAAAAAAAAAAAAAATAAATAAAATAAAATTTATAAAAAAGTTTAGAAAGAAAGGATATTTAATCAAATCAATAGATAAAAAACACAAATCCTAAGATTTAACCATGGCTCTTGATACCAATTGAAGGTCTACGAAATCTAAGGATTTGGTAATTGATGGATTGATCTATTGATTAGATGGTGGAAATGGGGAAGAAGGAGATGAATATAGAGAGAGAAAGGAGAGAAAAGAAAAGTAGAGAGAGAAAGTATTATTTGATTAAATGAAAAAGATGAAAATGGGAAGAACCACCCCTCCTAACATGCTAGGAGGGGTATATATAGCCCACCCTATATGTGGGCTATATGGACCATATAGTTTACAAATGGATCACGAGCCTAATACAATAATATATCGTTGGAGCGACCGATCCTTCATAAATACGTAAAACGTATTTCCAACAGTTACACATCGTCTTTCTACGGCTTATCACCCACAAACGAGTGGGCAAGTCGAGGTTTCAAACCGAGCGTTGAAGAGGATCTTGGAGAGATCCGTTGGAGAAAACCGACAAACTTGGTCGGATAAGTTGGACGATGCTTTATGGGCCTTTAGGACCGCTCATAAGACACCCATTGGGTGCACTCCCTATAAGCTTGTGTATGGAAATAATTGTCATTTGCCTATCGAGTTAGAACACAAAGCTTATTGGGCCCTAAAGCATTATAATGATGATATGGAGACCGCGGGAAAACACCGGAAAATGCAATTGAATGAATTGGATGAATTAAGGGACATTACTTATGAAAATTCATTAATTTACAAAGAGAAAACTAAAAAGTTGCATGATTCTAAAATTAAAAACCGGGTTTTTAACATTGGGGATCAAGTTTTACTTTTTAATTCAAGATTGAAAATATTTTCCGGTAAATTGAAATCCCGTTGGTCCGGTCCATTCACCGTTACTCAAGTGTTTCCGTATGGGACCATCGAGCTAGCTCAAGATGATGGTCCTAACTTCAAGGTGAATGGACATAGGTTGAAGCACTACTTTGGCGGGGAAGTTCCATCCTTGAACTACCTCGACCAAGTCACCTTCCCCAATGATAATTAGTATTGAGGGGATCGAGTCGAGCTCATGACTCGGTAATAAAAAACGAGGTGCCTCGTGGGGGAGTCCCATGCTTATCCTATGTACATATTATCGTTTTCTTAGTCTAATGTAGCTTACGTGTGGGGATTTGTGCCCTTCCAACCTTTGTTCCGTGGTTGTTTGTGATATGTGGTTTTTAGATCATGATCTTCACGATTGGAGCCTCTCGTGTTCGTTTTATGGGAGCACTCGATCGTTTGCTTTGGAGACATTTCTCAATATCCATGATATATCCTTTGATGTTCTAACCTTAGGTTTTTAGCACACTTCATAAACGGCTATTAATTTAATGGTTACACCCTTTCCATGCTAGATTAAGCATTCGACTACGTCTCTAGTATGGGGGTGTTTGCACCCCTAGACTCGAAACATTGAGGACAATGTTTAACTTTAGTATGGGGGGGTGAATAGATACTTGCCTTGCCAAACCTTCACGCTTTCCAAAGTTTATCTTTTTGTTTATCGTTTTGTTGCAAAATAAGGCTAAAAATGGCAAAATTTTAAAATTTTTCTCATGTTTTATAAGTGTTTGAAGACACGAATGTAGATTTTCCGATGGCAAGAATAAGAGTAATTTTTGACTCGACCGTGCGTGTTGAGCACTTAGCTTTGATTCCTTAACTACACATTAGGCTAAGTCTCTTAAATGAGGACGAGAAATGATAGAGTTAATTATAAGTTACTATGCTAAACGTAGAGTACTCGTATTCTTTCAAAAACTCATGTGTTCTCGTTGTTTGCTTATTCTCCCTTCGCATGTAAATATTTTTTGCTTAATAAATATTGACTTAGCGGTTTAGTTAGGATTGTTGGGTTTCTAGTCTTTTCTAGTAGCTTCCGTGTAATTAAATTGGGAAGACATTAAGGTATCGCCAGCGTCACGGTTTTGAAGTATTGGCAACCCTAATAATCGAAAGCTTCACCCAATAATAAGATTTCAAGTGCTCACCTAAATCAAGCAAACAATTTGAAGCCCCACAAGGCCTAAAATCTATGCAAAATTGAAAGTGAATCAAGCCTTAATCTTCGAAGCTTTAAAGATCCAAAATTCGCTTTAGCGTGAGGATATACGTCTTTGGCTAATAAAACCACCGATGAGGCGGATAATAAAAGGCAAGGCAAGACCGAAGTCATAATAAAAGCTTCATGGCGAAGTTGAATAAAAGATGGAGGTAAACCAAAGATAATAAGGCCCTTCCGTTAGGGGGCGTATAAAAGTCTTGGTAATAAGTCTCATGTTCAAAACCGTTATAAAACCGTGTTTATCGATTCTTCTTGTCAACTTAATTTTTTAACATCGTTGTCTATTAGGAGGGGTTATTGATTTGATGGTCTTAGTTACACCGTTAGGACTCTATTTTTAGACCTAAATCTCTATTATCGCATAAGTCAAAAATGTATCCTCGTGAAACATTCAAGACAAAATAAAATATAAGAGATACAACTTAGGAATAATGGGAGAATAAGTACGTGATTAGGGCATATGAGTAGTGTTAGCATTACTAACTTATAATGACAATGATCTCGTTGCACGCTTAGCATGGAATTGAAGTGAAAATCGAGGACGATGAAATTATTTCTAACGAAGCATTCACGTGTTCTTGTTCTATGACCCTAAAAGTCACTTCATCGTGATGAAAATCATACATTATGTCTAAAACACGTGTAGTAGTTTATTTAAATTTATGTCTTGAATAAATGTCATCATAAAATGAATTTTGGAAGTGCTAAGATACTTAATTCTAGCATTGCGTGGGGACACGGCAATGGTTTAGTATGGGGGAGTGATGAGACTGCAATTATACATAGTCTCATCGTCCAAATCGGGCTTAAAACGTTTAAAATATCATCAAAATACCTCTATATATGCTTGTATTTGTGTCTTATGTAGTTTAGGTACGGATATCGTGTAATCAACAAATGATCACAAGAATGAAGCAAAAACGAACACGGGAAACGAAGCCGCACAAGAAACCGAGCCCAAGTATGAATTTTCCAAAAATGCCCTTGAAGTTTGAAGAATTGGCAAGTTTGGTCCCTCAACTTTTGAAGATTGACACTTTATACCCCTCAAATATTCATAAATATGAATAGGGTCCCTAAAGTTTGAAGACTTTACACATCTAGCCCTTGAAGATTGAAGGAATTCCAAGATTAGTCCTTGTTTTGAGTTTGAAGACCTAATTGTGTCAAAAGTGACAAGTTTCCAAACTTGTATAAAGGAAAAAATGAAGTTTTGAGCTGTTAAAATTTAAATGACAACAAAATGGGAGATGAGGGGGCATTATTGCCAAACCACTAAACCAACCCACCAATCCTATACTGACACCTCACTAAAACCCACCCAAACCCATTTACCCGGCCCAACCCTAACCCACAACCCACGAAACCAGATTTATATTTTATTAACTTTCAAAAAATGGTTAATTAAAGTAGAAACCGGGTTTCACTTACTGTTTATCATCCACACCCAAATCACCCTTTCTAAACTTCACATAAACCCTAATTAATCAAACTATAATCCCCCAATCACAAAAGCTCTAATCATCCAGAATAATGATTAACATCACCCTCACCTAAACCCCACATCCAAAAACTATCCCCGTGACCTTGGTCCCCTCCCACGTGGCTTCCTTGTTACAAGCAAACAAAAATGGATGCAAAGAATCAACGACTTGGAGGAGTTGCTTAATGCCCACATCAAATCCAACGTTCATCATCATCTCAAGTACAAGAAGGATCCAGAACGAATTCAAATTCAAAGAATATGCTATAAGCATATCCATGGGCAATCTTGGAATTTTATACATTAGGGTTAGGGTTTATTGATCCTCATTGTAGTAGTATATATAGATTACATTGTAGTAGCAGTTTTTTTTCGTTCCAGAATTTTGCTCTCATTTCTTGTAATATGATATAAGTTAAATGAAGTAGATTTTTTGAGTTCCAGTTTTACCTTCTAGTATTTTTAATTTACTTGCACCATTTACTTTTATGCAATTTACCTTTTAAAAGTCATTTTTATTTTCCAGTCATATTTATTTTCAAGAGTATTCAAGTTGGTTTGAGTTTTCAAGATTGAGAAATTTTTTTTGGTTAAAAGAAATTTTCAAGTAAAAAAAAAAAGAGAAAAATCAGTTGATTATTATTATTGTGTATGTTCATGTTTGTTATCCTCAGCAGGGGTGTTTGTTTGGAAAGCTTGCACACGGGCGTGTGCATAAGCTCATAATCCGAGAGCACGGATGTGTGTTCTTGAGGTTTGTCGAAACTTTTCCTTTTCCGTTTTCTTTTAATTTCTGTCTAGAAACTGCATGATCAATTGTGTTTGTGTAGTCATATGTGAATGAATGAATTGCATGTTTAGGCTATTTGTTGAGTTATTTGGCCTTTGGTGGCGTTTTGGTAACATAATCTTTTGAAAAACTTCATGTCAAGCTATTTAAAGGCTGTTTGGGACAGTTTGGGTAATGGGTAAGAATCGACCCTTTGCCTAGACTTAGCTCTGCACTCACTTTATAGGTTTACGTTGGTTGGTTTTTGACAAATAGATAGTTAGTTAGGTTAAAATATCGGTTTTGAAAGATTTTTTAAAAATCTGTTAAGAACAATAGTAGGGTAGGTTTTCTGATTTTTACATTTGAAGTTTTAGGTTGATTCGTGGCTTGTTTGATAGTGTTTTGCTGTTGTTCGTGTCCTGAGCATTCAGTAACAAAGAAAAAAAAAGAGATAGCAATCTTAAGTTTCTGTTTTGCTAGTGTTCGCCGTTTGTGATTAGTGTTAACAGTGATAGTGAAAGCCAAGAAAATATTGAGAAGTGCCTACTATTTGTTTGAGTACCACTGTATGCTTAACTGAGGTTTCAGGTTTGTGATTGTTGTTGTATTTAAGTTTTGTTTGATAGCTTTTACAGCCCATTTTCATATTCACCTAATAGCAAGAGTTGAGGTCTGTGGAGCCCACTGCCTGCATAATTGAGTAGTGGTACGTGTTTGCTTGCTGAGAAGTTAACTTCCCTTTAGGCTTGCTAACCAAACGAGTACCCTAACACCAAATATAAATCAGTAAGTACCTACTGTCCTTGGTGATAAACTGTGACGTGAGTTGTGATTGTGGATTGTGAGGTCCCATTGTGCATCGGCAATTTCTTGTGTGCTAACAACTAGTAAAACAAAACAGGGAAGTAGGGTGCCCCATTGTCCCTCACAGCGTACAAAAAAGTGCTTGTGTTGGTACTGAAGGTTAGACGAAAGAAAAATTTTATCGAGGTTTAGAGGGTATTCGAGTAGCTTTACGTTAAGTGGTAGTAGCCTATATCGCCCTTTTGTGACTTAAGTTGCATCTACTGTTCCTCAGTCAGAATTTTTGTCGGTTTTGGCTCTTAATTGATTGTGCATCATTGCTATGCGTGTTTGGTGTTATCTGGCGTGTGTTTTTATTTTGTAATAGCGTAGTGTGTCATGTGTTCATTGCCTGTGAATTCTGAGTTTATGAAGGCCAAATGTGATATGTTCATATTCACCTAGAGTCAACATAATCTCATACAAGGCTTCCAAATGACACTGAGAGCAGAATCCTCATTGGACTTGCAGTGATTGTTATAGCTGTTAATCGATGCATTAAGTTTTTAGCTTTATTCATTTCGATCTAGCTATCATTTAGACAGAATGTTATATTCAGTTGTTACCCAGTGTTTGGTTTTGCATTTTGATAGCTTCTGTATTTTGTAATCTATGTAGTATAGCCTAGTGTTTGGGTCTTGCTGTGAGTAAGCAAAGCTGAGAAGCAAAAATAATCACAAAGAGTGTATACAGTGGGTATTGAACCCCTGACAACACAGAAACTGAAGGCACATAGCAACCATCTAACCCACCATCTGCTCTCATTACAGATCTTGTTATACTTACTTTCACTTTTTCTTTAACACTTGCTTTCATTTGGTGTTCACTGATAATAAGAGAAAAAAACAAAGAAAAGGGTGACAGTTGGTCTCGAACTTGTGACCTATAGCTCAACAGCCGAACACATTAACCATCTGCTCTCCTGCACTCTTTCTTTTTCTTTTCCTTTTGTTATTTTCTTATACGCTTTTTTTTGTTTTGCTTATTTCATAATAATTGTAACTTATCAACAGCTTTTCGAGCTTATTTGGGCTTCTCTTTTCAACTTATTATTTTACCTAGACTTAGATTAGCATTTTATATTTTATGTAATTTTTTGGGTTTTTAGAAAAATCATTTAATATTTTTAAACCATTTAATTAGTTTAAATTGTTTTTAATTCATAATAAAAAATATTTAAAAGTAAAAAAAATATAATTATTTTTAAAAAAAAAAATTTTCTTTTATCATATAGGACATAGGAAAAATAGATTTTCTTTTTGTATAGTTTTAATTTCATAATTATCTTTTTACTTTTTAAGATTATTTTCATTTTAAAATTAAATAAAAAAGTCATAAAAAATAGAAAAAAGTTTAGAAAAAATTTCAAAAAAAATATTTTTAGCTTTTAAATAGCATAAACTAGGTTTGAAAATAATAAAGTTTGAATTTTGTCCTTTTCTTAGTTATTTTATTTTTTAGGATTTTTATTTAACTTTAAAAATTAATATAAATTAATTTAAAAGATTTCAAAATTTTTGGTTTTCATATTTTTCTTAATTAGGTCTTTTAGGATATTTTAGTGATTTTTAATTATTTTTTAGGTTAATTTTTTCGTTGGGTCGCGTTTTCACGTTCGTACGTTCGCGCGTTTTACGTCTTTCGTCGTAGTTAATTGTAATCGTAGCTCGTCTTAGTTTTTCTTTCTTTTCTCATCTAAAAACGACACTACCCTAAACCTTTGATTATATATTTTGGCACATTAATCCACACACCTCCTCGAGAACGAACCCGCATTTGTTCGGTTTCGCGTTTTTCCTAAAACGTGCAACTTAATACTTGCCCATTATACGCTCTTTTTCCTAAAAGACGTATTTCTACGACTATCATGTACGGTAATTTCTTTAATTCAGATGGTGCCGACGTACAGTGCACACGCCACGGGTGCAGCACCGGGAATATAATCAATACCAATTTCAACTTGCCTTAATGGCGAAAGTCTAGGTATTTCACCAGCAAATACCTCCTAAAGTTTCAAATAGCAGGAATATCTTTTAATAAATTTATATTAGGTTCTTTCTAGATTACAAAATCTATGACTAATTCACAACTATTCACGGTATAATTTCAAGTCTAATGCAGGATATGGTCGTCCATCAAGAATTATTTAGATCACTTTTGATAATCAACATCTTATCATTTAGGGGAATTCTACTCGAGTTCCCATCAATTAAGATAATGTCGTCATGTCAGAATCAATCAATCCATTCTACTGGCACTATCAAATTTCCAGTTTCATTGCTGTTGATAAGATGTGATCTTCTCAAAAGACTAATAATAATTCATAATCCTTCACAAATTCCAGGATATCAGGAGACATAACTAACCTTTAAAAGAGTAAGGTTAACGCATGATCTACGCGAGAGAATTTCAAATCAGATATAGACGAAAACGTTTAACGAATATGAATATATCCCATGTTTTCATAATTTGAGTACGCATTCGAAAGCTCCTCGGATCGTTACCCAGGTCATTCAAATGAAATCTAATCAAAAGAAATGATAGGAACGTCGATACATCCAGTCGGGTATCAACACTCGGTAATCAGATACTTTTCCTAAGAATCTCACTACGGGAGAATTGGACAAGAAAGAATTGTCAATTGTCAAATAAGACAATTTCCACATATGAGTAAATTCGACTCAGAAGAATAGATGCTACAGGCACATATGTAGGTGTCCCTAACACTATGTCCCTATTTTTCACTTCTTGCAGATCTCATAAAATTTATTCTTTCAAAATCTTCAAAGAAAATGTAGTGTTTATTCATTAGTTTTATGGTGACTACTAATCAGCCTTGCATGGTCCATTCCAAATTGTATGTAGGCGCGCAACTATATACAATTTCAAGATTAACGATGCAATACTCAGTTCGTCAAAATTTTATCATCATGTTTATAATAAAAACATTTTCATGCTTAATTCTTAAATAAGAATAAAAAATAAATTTACAAAGATTTTCTTTGTTATGAAAACAATTAAGTTTTCAAAGGTGTTTTATAAACAACTTCATTTCGATAACAATTATTTATAAGTCTCACTTTAATTAATCCATATGGTGATAAAAACAATGAGTGATCTGCAAAAGAGTGATGAAAAGTTGTTTACCAAGAACTAACTACAATATAATAGGAAATGAGCCTAGCCACTTTATCATGAGGTTTATGACCTCGATGGCACTCGAAAAGAATAATTCACAACGTAACTCAAATCAAGATGAGTATTTGTTTAATGGTTGCATCACTAATGCGAACATTAGGATGAAGCAATAAAGGATAGATAACATCGATACATGTAGAATTTAGCAATCAATGGTAGTCTTTTCATTAATCACAAACAAGTCAAAATTGTACCATAACACATTATGTGTCACTATGTCATACAATTCCAAGAACTCATCCTACCAACTGATGTCTCAGTTAATGTTAGGGATTATTTTTTAAAAGATACCACAATGAATACTAATCTACAAGAGTCATTAGGTGTCCCACCTGTCCCGGAAGATCCATCGGTCCCAATTCAGAAGAAGATTTCTTCAATTTATTTGTTGGACACTGGGCATCCTCGTCAGTGGACAATGGCCTAGGAACAACCTTTAACACGAACTAACAATCAATTAAAACGTTATGATTCAATCAAAGAACTTAACGACTTCCTCTTAACAATCTCATATTCCATACAGGTTAAATTTTACTTTATTCAAGTTTCAATCAACTTATACTCAATGCGACATCCTACTTCATTCTCCAATACTTTCAACCTTATCCTTAGACCTTAATAGGGCGATAAAAGCTCGATATGAACAACACTTAATTTCCAATCCTATAGCTCTTACAACAATGGTTATCAAATGAGTCACTAGTATGAAATGACTCGATCATTCGATTAGACTTCTCGGAAAGGTACTAGTGGCATGAGGCTTTTGGGTAATGGTTCCAATGATAGCCTCAAGTGCAACATTCACCCTTTCGATTTCAATTTAAGAATTGGGTGACAACGAATCAGATGACACCTTTCCAAGTGGTAACGTTTTGTCAAACTCTACTCTATAAGGAAAGATCGTCATGACATCGATATCCGATTTAATCTCGCCAATACTTGTTCAATATCACAACCAACTAATATCTACATTTCTACGAATATCAACCATTTGTTGGGATCATAAATATCCACAACTTGGTTTATATCTAGGATAGCTAGAATTCCTACGGGAATAGCTTTGATTAATTTCCTAGGGGATTTAGAGTTCCTTGTGACAATCTACGTCATATAAATACCTCGTATAAATACCTCGTATAAATACCTCGTATAAATATCAAAATAATCATCAAACAATCATGTAATCAAATTACATCATATGTATATATATAATCCAAGTTATATATATATATTAAAATAACACTTCTCAGTCTGGCCTTGTCGGTAACTCGGGAATTCTTCGGCACCGTTATAGTCAAAATATTTTTAGACATTTTGTGAAAAATGTTTATAGTTAAAAGATTTTGAAATGTTTTATTCAAAACCTTGGTTTTAAAAATCTTTCGTTCTCTATAACGAGAGCTCTGGCACATTACTCACATCATAGACAACGCTTAAAAATCATAGACAACGCTGGTGTTACGGGATAACAGCGGAAGACTCGTTGGTGTTACGGGATAACACATTACTCACATCATAGACAACGCTTAAAAATCGCGTCGTTTAATAATAAAGCATTTCCATTCATAAATATGAAATTTACATAGGTCCCAATTCATTATATTTCATACAGGTTTTAGAAAGCATTTGAATGGAAATTATTGTTTAAGTGCGGGCCATGAATTCTTGTTGTCTTCCCGAGAATTACCTTCAATTACCTGAGATAAAACATGTTAAAATAAAAGGTCAGCGATAACGCCGAGTGAATTCATAGAGTTTAATAAAACCATTAATATATCATTGGTATATAATTATTACCGAAAATCATTTTTGTACAAATCCATGTAGTAGGCCATAAAATAGCAAAAATCATTTTATACAAATCCTTGTCAAAATCATAATGTAGGCTTTCGCCTTCAAAATCATTATACGAGCCAATGTCGTAAAAAAATCATACAATACGTTTTATAACGTTGTATTGATTAAAAAATAACCGTTATATGAATATGGTTATATAAAACCAAAACACGAAAATAATATCAATAGTATGACCCCGTATTGCTAGTCAGGCAATACATCGTAATTCGGTGCGTATAGCAGTATTTCGTTAATTGGATTATTATAAGCCGCATGATATTGTTACCTTACTACAATAAACAACGGGTAGCTAGCCCGAAACTCAATTTGCCCATCTAAATTAGCGTGTCGTCACAATAATCACGCTTGTGTAAATCTTCTCATACATAAATTCGCTTACCAATCAATGTGGCACGACGGGGATCAACCGTCAAGGCGCGAACTGGGGTGATCGTCCCCAAATAGTACTATTATATGCATAAGCGTCTACCAAATCCCGGTAGTTCACAATTCATGGTAATGGGTCTTTTAGTGACATAACCTAACTTTAATAATCCATTTTATTTCATCTATCGGTTCATTTAATCATTCATCGGGTCATATAATCATTCAGGTGCAAATCAATAAACAAACAATCGGGACAAATGGTGTCCTATTTAGTAAAACTAACATGTTATCTCCCTCGCGGGTTTATAAAATATTTTATAAAAACATTTAAAAGAGTGTGAGGCTATGAACTCACGTTGATGTGGGAAAGCGGTTTATCGGCAATTCGGACGTACGGTACGTGCTTCAATCACGGAAACCTAGACAAATAATACTCGTCTTAGACTCATGTCCAATGACTTTATAAAATAACAATTATGTATATATATGATGATTTTATATATATGATGATCAAGTGGGTTTACATATTCTCTTTTACTCATTTTAGTGTTTATGTATTGGCAACTTCTTACTAGTTTACTAGTTTTACCTATTTACGTGTTTTAGGTCCAATAAGCCTATTATAAGTTCTTTAACTTGTATTAATCCATGTTATACTTTTATTATCAATATTTACACTTTACATGTTGGGCCCAAATGGGTTAAGCCCAATAAATAAGTTTATAAGTGTTATAGCCCATTTTGTTGTATTATTAGTCCAATAACGTTAACTTAGCCCGTTAATGTCCGTATGTTTTATAGTTCGGGTTTTATCGGTTTTTACTTGCTATATATGTTTATATATCAGTATCTGAGTTATAAAAATTTGCATTAGACGGTTCCAACCGTCTATGTTTTATTTAACAAAAACGTTAATTTTACGGTAATAGCCGAAAAAGTCGTAAAAATCATGTTTATAATTTTATAACTTATAAAACTTATCAAACTACCATTTTTTATAAAATGTCCATTTATTTATCCTTATACATATTTATATAAATGTATTATATAAGTTAGTGGGTTTTAATTCACATTTTATACTATTTTTATTTGAGTGCTTATATAATACTATTATACTTTAATTTCTCAAAATCTGATTTTTATTTTCATGTTCACCAAAACAGCCATATCTAGAGTTCTATATGGAGATAGAATCTCAAAGTTTTATGACATAAACTACATGATATGTGCTCAATTTAACTCTACTATGGTTACTGTTGAATCAGCCTCTAAGTATTTTCTAAAAATCGTCCAAAACAGTGTACTCAGATTTGTATTCTAAACTTGTTTTAATCATATCTCACTCATCCTAATGATTCCATTGCATGGCCAACTCTCACATGTGTACAAGACATATTAATTACTGTATATCTATTAATCTATGCCATTTTATCAGTTCATCACATGGTTCTTTACTGTTTTATACAGCCATCATTTTAAGCATGATTTTAACCTTTTTACATATAGTTTTTCATCTTTTTACCCATGTTTATCAAATCTATCAACACCAAATCCCCACATAATATTTTTAATCATCATTCATCATCATACACATATAAATAAATAAAGAAAATACAAGATTACATAATCAAAATAACAAGAGGATAGGAAGAACAATCTCTATACCACCAAGGTTGTGTAGTTTATGATCAAGGATTGGATTTTTGGTCGCAAAACTTGTGGTAGATCAACACCAATCTTCAAGGCCATCAATACTTGTAAACTTCATGTAGAAATCAGCCCTTGGACATCACCAAATCTTCTCCTTGGATGTTAAAATCACCACTAATCAATAGAGCTTGAAAAGGGCTTCATCATATGTGTGAATAACATATGATTTCATGGTTAAATTTGATCAAATGAGGGTGTTTAGGGGTGGTTCTTGGACGAAATTTAGAGAGAGAGGGAGGAGAGTATGAGTTGTTTTGCATGTATTATGGAAGTAAATGGTAAAGGGTTAGTGGTTTTGCTAGTTTAGGTGGGATAAGTAGCTTACTTGTTAAGCTTATGCTTACAAGTGTAAGCTACATGTTATAAGGGTGCCACATCATGGATGTGGTATCCTCTTTGGCCATCCCATGTGTTAGTGGGGTGGGATAAACTTGTTTTATCCCATCCCGCTAATTTACGGGTATTCCTCGATTCTAGTTTCCTCGATTTGCGTGCCCTAGGGTCGTTTTACGAAAAACGTTTTTATAAATTATCAATCAACGACATAAAACGAATCTAATAAAAATTGTCTCATCAAAAACGGAGTTCGAAAACGTAAATACGTAATCCTAAGGTTTCCGGTTTAGTCGTAAAGGACGTTAAATTATAATCATAAGTCCTAATCTCTTCTCGTAAATTTGTGAGTTTATGAACCAACACAAATTTAAAATCCCAAAATTATATTTACGGATAAATTTATTTTCTTAAATGTTGGAGTGTCACCAAAGATGGTCTATGTAAACGTGAGCACGTAACGTAGAATCCTCCGGTCTAGACGTAGTCGATGCTACTTCAAGACGTAAATCCAAATTTCTTCCCAAAAATGGGTGAATTCATAATATAACATTAAAATAATGTTTTTAAATAACATTTGAGAATAAAATATCAACCATAAGTTGACGGATTGTCACACAATATCCCATATCCTTCTCGCTTAGGCAAGACCAACGAGCTAACCAAGAATGACTGTCAAGTGTCGAGCTATGTGAAGATGCTCTCTCAAGTAAACATCAACATTAGCCTTGTTGAAGCACTTGTCCACATGCCGAAATTTGTGAAAGCATTCAAGGAATTTCTTAACAAGAAGGAGAAGTTGATTGAGCTCGCCAACACACGCTTAAATGAAAACTGCTCTGCAGTTATTCTTAAAGAACTTCCGGAAAAACTTGGAGATCCAGGTCGTTTTGTGTTGCCTTGCATTTTCAACAAAACTGAAGAATTTACTGCCCTTGCTGATCTCGGGGCCAATATTAATCTTATGCCTTTATGTGTTTGGAAAACACTATCATTACCCGACCTTACTCCAACAAAGATGACTCTTGAACTTGCAAATCGCACTCTCGCTTACCCCGTTGGTATTGCCGAAGATGTGTTCATCAAAGTTGGCACATTTACTTTCCCGCTCGATTTTGTCGTTGTTGATTATGAAATGGACCCTCGTATTCCTTTAATACTTGGTCGGCCATTCTTGAGAACCGGACGAGCTCTAGTTGATGTTGCCGAAGTTGAGTTAATCTTAAGAGTCGGGAATGATTCACAATTTTTTAAAATGGGGAAGCTTACAAGCAAATTCTTTGGACGAGAATCAGTGAATATGATTAATGTGCTCGATGATTTTGTCATCTACAACAATCCGCTATTCGACTCTTGCATTGATAATCCACTGTTTCAAGATGATGTGGATGATTCTCTCTCCAATTTGGAACCTTCTCCCATTTATGATTCTCCATCGATCTTTGATGCTTATGATGATGATTCTAGCTCAGATTCGGTTGATTATGATGACCTTACTTCCGAGTATCCCGAAATGCCCACATATGATGATTTTGATGAGGCTAATACTCTTTCGAGCGACTCTTCTCATGATGAAGATCCTCCACCATCACTCGATCCTACTTTGGACGATTACTCATTTGAGGAAGACTTCTCTGCATTTCTCAATACTTACTTCCCTCATGAGAGTGATGCTCCTCCTTTTGATTTTGAAGATTATCGTCTTGATCCTACTTTGGATTTGAAGAACATTCTTTCAAAGGAGAAGACATCGGTCGACACCAATCTCCGCAGCACATATGATTTAACACCTCTTTGTCCACCTTCTGAGGACGAGGTTGTGCATCTTCTTCGCGGATCATCTTCAAATTCTGCTGAGCCTGAGTGCTATTTTCCCCTAAAGGAAAAGGTGTTCGACCCCGGTATCGATATTCTGCAGCCATCTCAGTATCCACCTGATGAAATAAAAGGAAATATCTTTGGAACTTATAGAAATATACTTGCACCACTTCACCCTTGCTTCCACCGTGCTCCATCGCTGCTTATGGGAACCTTGCCTATTCTTCTTTGGCTTGCCTTGTTCGGCTTAAGCTTGTGTTATTTGATGGACGAAAACTATGTCTTTGATCCCGGTGGATATGTTTCATGCTTCTTCCTATGATGATCAAGGTCGAGTCAGGCTTATGACTCGGTTAACAAAAATCAAGCGCTTCTTGGGAGGCAACCCATGCATCTATCTTTTAGCTTTCTTTATCCTAAGTGTAGGGGAGACCCGTTGGTTTGCTATTTCCTCTCCTCTCTTCTTATAATCAGGGATTCGAGATCAATGATCCACTCTTGATGATTCTTGACGACCCGTGATTCCGTGTTCCCTTCTTCCCGGTTATATCCTAAACTCTTTTCGATTCACTATTTTATATTTCTCAATATTAAAATAGTAATCTCTTTAGTTGTCTCTTCCTTAGCGAGATTTAAAAAAAGTGCACAATGTCCTAAGTGTAGGGGAGTTTACTCCCACATGCTTAAACATTGAGGACAATGTTTATGTTAAATGAAGGGGGGACTTCTATCGAAGTTAAGTGGCCTTTTCCTTGTATTTGTCCTCATTTTAACCGGAAAATCAATTTTTCGACATTTTTCAAAATTTTTGATCTATTTTGGCCTATTAGTTTTTAACTTTGTATAGTTATTTTCTTTCTTTATTAGAATAAACTTTAATAAAGTGGTTTTAATTTTCAAACGTTGTGAATCTTTTGACTCAACCCGAGTTTACTTATCTAAGTTTATTCTATCTAGTATCCTTAACGATTATAAAACAAGTTTTGCTAGGCTTTTATATAGGGAGCTATAAAACGCGAAAGTCTTAACTCTCACGGGTTAAGAACAAGAACTTTTCGCAAGTTCCTATAATTGATCCTAGAGAGTCGTTTATCAAGGGAACTTTAAAATGCGATTTCTAAACTTGAAATAGTCTAAGAGTTTGCAAGATCCTATAGGCGACTTGAAAACCCAAAACCTTGATTTAATAGGCTAAGCATCCACGAGTCTCATTCCTTGAGATTTTAAACTGTGGAGAACGAGAGATGATAGAGCCAATTATAAGTTTGGTATTCTTTCGTGAATTTATGTGAGTTAATTATGAGCCTATTCTCCCATCGCTTACTAATTAATTTATCTACAATAAATAAGGTTGTACGATTTGAAAAGTTACTTAGCTTCTAGCCCAAGATCGTTTAAAAGTTGCTCATTATGGATTAGAGTTCATGGCCAAGGCATAACTTATTGAAGCGGGATTCGAAGATTGGCGAGTCCGAAAAGGCCCCGACAAGGCATGAGGGCTATGTTTTGTTTCTAAAGATCCCAAGTGATGTGAAGAATCATTTATCGAAAATCAATATGAAGGATCGAGACACACGACGAAAAACAAAAACTCCCCAAAAGTCATGGAGAAGTGTATCCGAAAAGACCCTAGAAAGGTATGAGGATAAATAGATCCAAGTCATAAAAGGAGGCGGATCGTTGTATATCAAAGTCCAAAATAAAGATTGGAGAAAAATGAAGAAGTCGTGGTCCAAGTATGAATCTCTCAAAATTTCAAGTGAAGAAATTCCAATATGAAGAGAAGACCATAATTTCATGAACATCTCTCAAGGTTTGAAGTATGAAGTCACTGCCAAATATCGGTCCGAGAAAGTTCTCAAATCGCGAAGCGAGTTATGCCAAGATATGAACTTTATGAGGTCCCGAGAAGCAGTTTTAAAAGATTTTGTCCTTTAGCTAACTATTGATTAAATCGTTCACTTTATTTTCGGACTAAATAACTATCGAAATAAGTCAAAAATGCATCCTCGTGATCATTCAAGACAACAATAAAATATAACAGATATACCAAGGAATTAGGGAGTCTAAGTGAGTAATTGGACCACATGAGTTCGTGTTAGTTTGGTAACTTATAATAACAATGATCTCGTTTTTAAGCTTGGTTTGGAGAAAGTGAAAACTTGAGGATGATGATTATTCATGACATTTCCAAAACCCAAGGTATGATTTTGATTTCTTTATTTTCTTCCTTTGAATGTTTATAGTTTTCTATCTCTTTAATAAAGGCCAACGTGGGTTGAATTTGATAAAAAATGTAAACGTGCTTTGTAACTAATGCATTGCATGAGGACATTGCAATGGTCAAGTGTAGGGGATTTGATAGGTGTGTAAACACCCATCCTTTTTACCACTTAATTACAATAATAACCAAGCCAAAACGTGTATTTTATGTCATTTATGTCGGAATTATGCGTGGTTTGTGTTTTTGTTGTGATTTAGGAAGAAAAGGTGAAAAGTGGAGAAAACACGGGCATTCACGGGCTTTTATTGAAGAAAAAGATGAAAGACGAACTAAAGAAGTCAAGAGTGCAAAAAGAACGGAAGTCCAACACCAATTCTGAAGATTTATCGAAGAAAAAGTTAAAAGACGGAAGTTTACCTAAAGCCGAAGAACTCAAGTCTTATTTATTGAAGAATTAAAAGACGAGTTTAAAGAAATACCGAGCCAAAAGTCATTAAAGTCCAAGATTAACAAAAGATTAAGAAGGGAAGGACTTAATGGTGCAATTAAGAAGAAATGAAGGAGAGGAGGAAGCTTCCTAAGCATTCCCTAATCCTCCCCTATATATAGATCATTAGCATTTCATTTTACTCTTGTTGGCTAGAGTGACACTAGTTCTTCCATCGTTATTTACTTGCACATTTACTTTATTGCACTTTAATTACCTTGTCTTGCACCTTATTTTTCAAGTAAGTTACTTTTATTTTTATTGCACCTTTACTTTTCTTGTTTAAATCTCTCATTCTACCTTTCTTTCTTTACTTGATCTTTATGTTTATGTGTTTATTATCTTGCTTATTTGATTAAAGGTTATGTTTTTATGCTTTTGATTGTTTTGGATTATTGATTCTTATAGCTTATTTGTGTTTATCTTTAAGTTTCTAAAGTTTTTATAAAAGTTATTTTTATATAAAATCTGTTTTCGTAAACCTTTTTCATTTTTGTGTTTTCAAAAGTCTTTAAATTTTAGCTTATTAGCTTTTTCTTATACAGTTTTCATTAAGTTTTTCGTTGTGTGCTTATTTGATTAATAGCTTATTAGTTGTGCTTATTTCGTGTATTCTTTACTATATTCCGATCACTACCCGTCGGAAAAGGGTTTTGTATTCCGACGGGGATTCTGATCTTCCATCGGAAAAGGGTTTGTCACATTCCGATTTAGGGTGTCTAGTGGTATTCCGATCAGGTTAAGTGACATCATTCCGATTGGGAGTCTACTCTTCATTCCGATCAAGAGGTAAATCCACATTCCGATGAGATCTCCTTAGGTTACATTCCGATAGTGGATTCCGATACACATTCCGATCTAGGGTGAGCTTGGTTATTCCGATCAGGTAGGTGACAGCATTCCGATTGGGGTTTCCGATAAACATTCCGACCAGAAGGGTAAGTGTATTCCGATTGGACCTCATTCCGACAAGGGTGTTTGTGTTAATATTCTGATCAGGAAGGTAGTCTACATTCCGATTGGGAATTCTGATCGGAATACATTCCGATAAGGTTTGTTTTTCTATTTCGTCTTATTTAATTTTTTCTCATTTTAATACTTTGTCAAATTTTAATTTTCGTCACGCTTTTAAATTCCCGTCATTTAGTTATTTACTTTTCAAAGTTTTAATATTGCGTCATTTATTTTAAGTTAGACTTAGATTTATTTTAACACCATTTACTTTAACGTCATTTTCATTTACGTCTCGCACTTTTTAATATACTACAACGACACAACTTTTGTTTCTACCAAAGAACGACTGAGTCGCACACTAAACTCCTTTTTCAATTCGAAGAGAAATACTTAAACGAATCTTTTTAATTAGGCAAAAACCTTAGTTATCAATGAAATGACTGACACATTCAATTAGACTTCTCGGAAAGATACTAGTGGCATGAGGCTTTTGGGTAATGGTTCCAATGACAGCCTCAAGTGCAACATTCACCCTTTCGATTTCATATTTAAGAATTGGGTGACACCAAATCAGATGACATCTTTCTAGGTGGTAAGGTTTTGTCGAACTCCACTCTATAAGGAAAGATCGTCATGACATCGATATCATATTTAATCTCGCCAGTTCTTATTTAATATCACAATCAACTAATATCAACATTTCTACGAATATCAACCATTTTGTTAGGATCATAAATATCCACAACTTGGTTTAGATCTGGAATAGCTAGAATTCCTACGGAAATAGCTTCGATTGACTTGATAGGGGAGTTAGGGTTTCTTGTGACAATCTACGTCGTTTAAATACCTCGTATAAGCATTAAAATAATCATCAAACAATCATGTAATCAAATTACAACATATATATATATATATATATATATATATATATATATATATATATATATATATATATATATATATATATATATATATATATATATATATATATATATATATATATATATATATATATATATATATATATATATATATATATATATATCCAAGTTATATATATATATATTAAAATAACACTTCTCAGTCTGGTCTTGTCGATAACTCGAGAATTCTTCGACACCGTTATAGTCAAAAGATTTTTAGACATTTTGTGAAAAATGTTTATAGTTAAAAGATTTTGAAATGTTTTATGCAAAACCTTGGTTTTAAAAATCTTTCGTTCTCTATAACTAGAGCTCTGGTACCAAACTATAACACCCCCAAATATTCATACTTTAGTTCAGCGGAAGAGTCCTTGGTGTTACGGGATATCACATTACTCAAATCATAGACAACGCTTAAAATCGCGTCGTTTAATAATAAAGCATTTTCCATTCATGAATATCAACTTTACATAGGTCCCAAGTCATAGTATTTCATAAAATTTTACAAAACATTTGAATGGTAATTGTTAATTTAGTGCGGGACATTAATTCTTGTCGTCTTCACGAGAATTACCTTCAAGTAACTGAGATAAAACATGTTAAAAGAAAAGGTCAGCGAAAACGCCGAGTGAATTCATAGAGTTTAATGAAAACCATTAATATATCATCGGTATATATATTTATTACCGAAAATCATTTTGTACAAATCTTTGTAGTAGGCCATAAAATAGGACAAAGACATTTTATACCACTCTTAGTCATATAATATAGGCTTCAGCCTTCAAAACCATTATACGAACCATTTTCGTAAAAACATCATACAATACATTTTATAACATTGTATAAGTTATAATATAAACCGTTATATGAAAATGGTTATGTAATAACCAAAACACGAACATAATATCAATAATAAGACCCCGTATTGCTAGTCAGACAATATATCGTAATTCAATGTGTATAGTAGTATTTTCGTTGTTGGATTATTATAAGCCGCATGACATTGCTACCTTACTTTAACAAACAACGGGTAGCTAACCCGAAACTCATTTGCCCATCTAAAACAGCGTGTCATCACAATAATCACGCTTATATAAATCTTCTCATACATAAATTCGCTTACCAATCAATGTGGCACGACGGGGATCAACCGTCAAGGCGCGAACTGGGGTGATCTTCTCCAAATAGTACTATTATATGCATAAGCGTCTACCAAATCCCGGTAGTTCACAATTCATGCTAATGGGACTTTTAGTGATATAACCTAACTTTTTTATTTCATTTATCGGGTCATATAATCATTCATCGGGTCATACAATCATTCGGGTCCAAATCAATAAGCAAATAATCGGGACAAATGGTGTCATATTTTATCAAAACTAACATGTTATCTACCTCGCGGGTTTATAAAACATTTCATAAAAACATTTAAAAGAGTGCGAGGCTATGAACTCAAGTTGATTGGGAAAGGCGGTTATCGGCGATTTGGATGTACGGTACGTGCTTCAATCACGAAAACCTAGACAAATAATACTTGTCTTGGACTTTTTTCCAATGAATTTATAAAAATAATCACTATGTATATATATGATGATTTTATAAATATGATGATGATCAAGTAGGATTGTACATCTTTATTTACTCATTATAGCGTCAAGCGTTGGTAAATTTTTATACTAGTTTCACTAGTTTAACTTCTTCACATGTTAAGGCCCAATAAGCCCATGATAAGCCCATTACATTTTATTAGTCCAATTACACTTTTAATATCAGCCCTATACTCACATGTTGGGCCCAAGTGGGTTAAGCCCGATGAATAAGTCCATTAGTGTTTAGCCAAATTAGTTGGGTTAATAGTCCAATAAGGCTAATTTAGCCCGTTAATGTCTATATGTTATAAAGCTCGATTTTATCGGTTTTTACTTGTTATATAAGTTTATACATCAGTATGTGAGTTTATAAAAGTTTACATTAGATGGGTCCGACCGTCTAAGTTTTATTTGACAAAAACGTTAATCTTTCGTTTTTAGTCGAAAAGACGTAAAACTTATGTATATAGTTTTTATAACTTGTAAAATGTTTGTACTTGTAAATTATATAAAATGTCTCATTTTAATATCATAATATATAACTATCATTTATAATTATTATTAGTAACTAGTGGATTTTTATATATGTATATTTTATAAGAACATAATTTGAGTGCTTATATTATATACTTTTATTGTACAAAATCTGATCCTAAATATTCAGTCCACTAAAACATTCATATCTTGAGTTCTATAAGGAGATAGAATTCCAAATTTTTATAGTAGAAACTAGATGATATGTGATTCATTTAACTCTATTATAGCTACTGATTAATCAGCCTCTAAGTATTTTAATAAATTCGTCCAAAACAGTCTATGCAGATTTGGACTCCAATATTGTTTTGATCATATCTCACTCATTTTAAGGATTCCACTGTATGGCCAACTCTCACATGTGTACAAGACACATACCTCACTGTATATTAATTTTACCAAGTCATTTTAACAATTTATCATCTAGCTCTTTACTGTTTTATACAGCATACATATTTAGCCATGATTTTAACATCCTTTCAAGTAGATTTTAATCTTTTTAATCAAATCTATCAACACCAAATCCCCACATAATATTTTTAATCATCATTCATCATCATATACATATACATAAATGAAGAAAATACAAGATTACATATTCAAAATAATAAGAGGATAGGAAGAAACAATCTCTATACCACTAATAGTGATGAAAAGATGAGGTTTTTGATGAACAAGGCTTGGTTCCTTGTTACCAAACCTTCAACTTGGCAAATGAAATTCTTGGGTCCTTCAAATGGATGATTATATTCTTGAAAATCAGCCCATAAACTCCATGGAAACTCATTTTTGGATATTAAGATCACCTCCAGTCTTCTTCTTTTCAACCAGGATTCAACATATGTTGATTATAGCCTTGGGATATGGCTAGATTTTTAGGATATTGGTGAGATGGTGATGATTATGGATGGCCAAGGGAGAGAGTAGAGAGAAAAAATGGTGGTTTTCATGTTAACTATGAGTAAATGGTTTGGAGTTTTAGTTGTTTTAAGATACAAGTGGTTTTGCAACAAAGCTAAGACAAGTGTCTTAGCTTGTTGTGTAAGGTTGACACCTTTATGGTGTTGTGGGCTTGTTTAAACCGTACCATATTGGGGGTGGGGCAAAACTTGTTTTGTCTCATCCCCAATTATTTACGGGTACTCCTTGATTCTAATTTCCTAGATTTACGTGCCCTCGGGTCGATTTACGAAAAACGTTTTTATAAATTATGAACCAACGGCACAAAACGAATCTAATAAAAATTGTCTCATAAAAAACGGAGTTCAAAAACGTAAATACGTAATCCTAGGGTTTCCGATTTAGTCGTATCGGACGTTAAATTATGAATGTAAGTCCTAATCTCTTCTCGTAAATTTGTGAGTTTATGAACCAACACAAATTTAAAATTCCAAAATAATATTCACGGATAAATTTATTTTCCTGAATGTCAGACTGTCACCACAAATGGTGTATGTAAACGTAAGCATGTAACGTAGAGTCCTCCGGTTTAGACTTTTTCGATGCTACTTCAAGACGTAAACCCAAATTTCTTCCCAAAAATGAGTGAGTTCATAATATAACATTAAAATAATGCTTTTAAATATTATTTGAGAATGAAATATCAATCATAAATTGACGGATTGTCACAGCATTTACCCCTAAACAAGATCTTTGTCCTCAAAGATCAATTTATCTTACTACTCGCTTCTTATAGAGTTAGAGCCATGTGGGTATTTCCTCCACATTCGGTCTTTTCTCACAAGTGTAATTCATTACAAGACGCAAGTTTTATCAGACATAACTACGGGAATACGATCAGGCATAATGTTGACTTACATTCTCTATCCATGATGTTCACGGGTTTTTGATGAATGCAACTTTTCGCCGATCTAAACTTCATCAAGAAGTACTCGTATTTTCACTTGATAGACATTTTATCAAGTTCGATATACGAAACATAATTCACGCAGACCTTGAAGTCCTAGGGTAGATCCAGCTTATATGCCCTTCAAACCAACTTTTTACATTATCTCAATGGTCCCATACAACGGGGACTTATTTCCCATGATCTTTCAGATGATCAATTCATTGTTTCAAGGTGAAATTTTTTGGCATAACTTCGCTACCTATCCTGCACTTCAAGATCTACATTTCATATTCACATAACCTCCTGCCCATTACTGGCACTCAATAATCAGATCTTAATTTCAACAATCATTTCAGGTTTCATGGTTCGGGTATCTTGTAAGGTTAGGTTCATCATCATAGGCAACCTTAAACCTAAAAGACATGTCCAACTCACAATGGGTGTATGTCGGATTTCTTCATCCCAACTCCTGCTTATAGATGCTCTTATATTTAGATCCTCACAAGATTCGATCTCGATCCTAATACGATAATTATCAATGATAATCTCTCCAAAGGAAAACGATTATACGGTTTATTACCAAAGGTCAATTATTCTAGCATAAAACAATACTTCTAGTGTTTTGTATCGTTACTTTACCTCGTCCCTTTGATTGGGGTGGTAAAAAGTAATCTCATCAAGGTTCGTTTCCAATTACTTCTGAGCAAATCTCTAGAAATTCGATGCGAAGCGAGGATCTTGATAGAGGTGATCGATATAGTCACACTATGTTTACACAACTCCTTTAAATACAAAAGAGTCAATTTCTTCATCGAGAATCTATCATTAAAAGGAATGATATTAGCAGATTTGGTCAGTCTGTCGACGATGACCCAAATCGAATCAAATTCAGATGATGACCTTTGTAATAGTTAGGCGTTTACTAATGTATGAGGCGATGTCTGCCTTCATAATTTGCCATTAGTATAACTTCTTTAGATAAAGATCCATTTAGTCAGAAATGACATGAATAGAATACTTAATCTTATTAGATTCCAACATAACAAAATCTCAAAATTTCCATATTTAGGCAACCACAAGTGGCCTTTAAAACATTTACCGCCATTGGCTTCTTAATTATAATGGTTCACATTAGCCGTGAACCCATTTTATCATCTATATTATCATTTTTACAAGCATCGGCTATTTTTAAATTACTCGGCAATTTATTTTGCACAGTCATTATTAAGGAACACATCCTAATTGATTCTTTATCCTTTCTATATAATGTGTCAGTATCTACATTCACGTTTCTTGATGAAATATTTATCATGTCCACAATTTACTCATAAATTCTTTCTTCATATTTTCTAAGTTTTAGTTTCGTCTCAACTATCATTTTTATCAGTTTTGCTCAATCCGACATCTGAAGCGTCGATAATTAATACAAGTAATTTAATAATAAATATTCAATTTTTTTTTGAAACGTAAACGTAAAATTTTTAAATTTCTTAGTTCGACCAATTATATAAAAATGTTCAAAATAAATTTGAATTTAATTAACAAGGTTTTTTTTTATTTATCGAAAATAATTAAAATAATTAATATGATCCGTAAATGTTCGAAAAATCTTTGTTTATACTTTGGTCAAAATTTTCTTAGTTGAAAAGCAAAAATTGTCCTTTCCAATTCCAAGTCATGGTTTAAATGGTTTCCTCAACCCCTCTTAGGTTGTCTTGAGGTATACACAAACATTTACCCCTAAAGGAGTTTAGTTAAATGATTTGGGTATGAGGGAATAATCCCTTAAAAATTCTTTTGATAAAACATTTGTCAAAACATATTTGCACTTTCTTTTTGGTAAAATCCAAAGTCTCAAATGGCTCTAATTTTTGAAAAGTCGATATAGATTCCATTATCTTATTAATGACACGGTCAAATCATGTATAGGATTAAGTCCTTAATCACATGTTAAATACTCAAGGTACAGGTTTTCATTGCTCGGCCAATTCAGGGCAGTTTACAAATGATTATTAACTCCTTCTTATTCTTAGAACAAACAAATGGTCTTTAGTGATCACAAGCATGAATTTATCAAATTACAGCCTACACACGTGATTCACCAAGTTTAGGAATCATGTGCATTGGTCAATCCAAATGACATCACGTGAAACTCATAATGTTCATTACAAGTTCTGGATGTAGTGATTGGAATAGATATTCTTTTTCGCGGACGCGAAATTGATGATAACCATGTCGTAGATCAAATTTTTGAATATACGCTAGAATCTTGTAAATGATCGAACAAATCTTCCATCTCGAGTAATGGATATTGATTTCGATCGTCAATTTACTTAGTTCACGGTAATCAACAAATATAAGGAATGATAACACCATAGCTCTTCAGGATGACGAGCTTGGTAGAATAAAAGCTTTCTCCGACAACTCTCTCAGTTGTACGGTAATTATTTTAATTCAGATGGTGCTGGCGTACAGTACACAAGCCACAGGTGCAACACCGGGAATATAATCAATACCAAGTTCAACTTGCCTTAACGGCGAAAGTCTAGATAATTCACCAGCAAATACCTCCTAAAGTTTCAAATAACATGAACATCTTTTTATACATTTACTTTAAGCTCTTTCTAGCTTATAATATCTGTGACTAGTTCATAACCATTCATGGTATAATTTCAAGCCTAATTGCAGGATACAGTCACCTATCGGGAATTATTTAGATAACTTTTGATAATCAACATCTTATCTTTTAGGGGAATTCTACTCGAGTTCCCATCAATTAAGACAATGACATTATGTCATAATCAATCAATCCATTCTACTGGCACTATCAACTTTCTAGTTTCGTTACCTCTGATAAGATGTGAACTTCTCAAAAGACGACTAATAACTCATAATCCTTCACAATTCAAGGATATCTGGAGACATAACTAATATCGAAAGAGTAAGGTCAACGCATAATCTATGCGAGAGAATTTCAAATCAGATACAGACGAAAACACTAACTTATATGAATATATCCTAAGTTTTCATGATTTGAGAACGCATTCGAAAGCTCCTCGGATCGTTACCCAAGTCATTCAAATGAAATCTAATCAAAAGAAATGATAGGAACGTCGATACATCCAGTCGGGTATCAACACTCGGTAATCAGATACTTTTCCAAAGAATCTCACCACGGGAGAATTGGACAAAGAGGGGATATCAATTGTCAATTATGGTACGGGCACATATGTAGGTGTCCCTACCAATATGTCCCTATTTTGCACTTCTTGCAGATCTCATAAAATATAATCTTTCACAATTTCAAAGAAATGTAATGTTTATTAACAATTTCATGCTGACTACTAATCAGCCTTGCATGGTCCCTTCCAAATTGTATGTAGGCGCGCAACTACATACATTTTTAGGATTAATGATGCAATACTCAGTTCGTCAAAACGTTGTCATCATGTTTAAAATATATATAATTTCATGCTTAATTCTAAAATAAGAATCAAAATGAATTTATAGGGATGTTCTTTGTTATGAAAACAATTAAGTTTTCCAAAGTGTTTCATAAACAACTTTATTTATATAACGATTTCTCATAAATCTCACTTTAAATAATCCATATGGTGATGAAAATCCAGTTTTCTCAAGGGATACTGTTTAATCTTTATAAAAACAATGAGTGATCTGCAAAAGAGTGATGAAAAGTTGTTCACCAAGAACTAACTAAAACATGATAGGAAATGAGTTTAGCCAAATAATCATGAGGTTCATGACCTCGATGGTACTCAGGAATACAAAGAGAATAATCCACAACGTAACTCAAATCGAGATGAGTACTTGTTCAATGGTAGCATCACTAATGCGAACATTAGAAAGAAGCAAGAAAAGATAGATAATATCGAAACATTTAGGATTTAGCAATCAATGGTAGCCTTTCCATTAATCTCGAACAAGTTAAAAATAGTATCGTAACATATTAGGTGTCACTATGTCATACAATTCCAAGAACTCATCCTACCAACTGATGTCTCAGTTAAGTTAGGGATTTTTAAAAGATGCTATAATGAATACTAATCTACAAACGTCATTAGGTGTTCCACATGTCCTGAAAGATCCATCAGTCCCAATTCAGAAGAAGATTTCTTCAATTTATTTCTTGGACACTGGGCATCCTCTTCATTGGACAGTGGTCTCGGAACAAATCTTAACACGAACCAACAATCATTTAAAACCTTATAATTCAATCACATGACTCAACGACTTCCTCTTAACAATATCATACTCCATACGAGTTATATTTTACTTTATTCAAGTTTCTATCAACTTATACTCAATGCTACATCCTACCTCATTATCAAGTACTTTCAACCTTATTTTTAGACCTTAATAGGGAAATAAAAGCTCAATATGAACAACACTTCAATTCCAATCCTATAGCTCTTACAACAATACTTATCAAATGAGTCACTAGTATGAAATGACTCACACATTCAATTAGACTTCTCGGAAAGATACTAGTAGCATGAGGCTTTTGGGTAATGGTTCCAATGACAGCCTCAAGTGCAACATTCACCCTTTCAATTTCATATTTAAGAATTGGGTTACACCAAATCAGATGACATCTTTCTAGGTGGTAAGGTTTTGTGGAACTCCACTCTATAAGGAAAGATCGTCATAACATCGATATCATATTTAATCTCGCCAATTCTTCTTTAATATCACAATCGACTAATATAAACATTTCTACGAATATCAACCATTTTGTTGGGATCATAAATATCCACAAATTGGTTTAGATCTGGAATAGCTAGAATTCCTACGGAAATAGCTTCGATTGATTTGATAGGGAAGTTAGGGTTTCTTGTGACAATCTACGTCGTATAAATACCTCGTATATGTATTAAAATAATCATCAAACAATCATGTAATCAAATTACAACATATATATATATATATATATATATATATATATATATATATATATATATATATATATATATATATATATATATATATATATATATATATATATATATATATATATATATATATATATATATATAAATATATATATATATATATATATATATATATATAATCCAAGTTATATAGATATATATTAAAATAACACTTCTCAGTCTGGTCTTGTCGGTAACTCGAGAATTCTTCGGCACCGTTATAGTCAAAAGATTTTTAGATATTTTGTGAAAAATGTTAATAGTTAAAAGATTTTGAAATGTTTTATTCAAAACCTTGGTTTTAAAAATCTTTCGTTCTCTATAACTAGAGCTCTGGTACCAAACTATAACAACCCCAAATATTCATACTTTAGTTCAGCGGAAGAGTCGTTGGTGTTACGGGATATCACATTACTCAAATCATAGACAACGCTTAAAATCGCGTCGTTTAATAATAAAGCATTTTCCATTCATGAATATAAAATTTACATAGGTCCCAAGTCACAGTATTTCATAAAATTTTACAAAACATTTGAATGGAAATTGTTAATTTAGTGCGGGCCATAAATTCTCGTCGTCTTCCCGAGAATTACCTTCAAGTACCTGAGATAAAACATATTAAAAGAAAAGGTCAGTGAAAACGCCGAGTGAATTCATAGAGTTTAATGAAAGCCATTAATATATCATAGGTATATATATTTATTACCGAAAATCATTTTGTACAAATCTTTGTTGTAGGCCATAAAATAGGCCAAAGACATTTTATACCACTCTTAGTCATATAATATAGGCTTCAGCCTTCAAAACCATTATACGAACCATTGTCGTAAAAACATCATACAATACATTTTATAGCATTGTATAATGTGTAATAAAAACTGTTATATGAAAATGGTTATGTAATAAGACCCCGTATTGCTAGTCAGGCAATATATTGTAATTCAATCCGTATAGCAGTATTTTCGTTGTTGGATTATTATAAGCCGCATGACATTGCTACCATACTTTAACAAACAACGGGTAGCTAACCCGAAACTCATTTGCCCATCTAAAACAGCGTGTCGTCACAATAATCACGCTTATATTAATCTTCTCATACATAAATTCTCTTACCAATCAATGTGGCACGACGGGGATCAACCGTCAAGGCGCGGACTGTGGTTTTATTTCCCAAATAGTACTATTATATGCATAAGCGTCTACCAAATCCCGGTAGTTCACAATTCATGCTAATGGGAATTTTAGTGACATAACCTAACTTTAATAATCCATTTTATTTCATTTATCAAGTCATATAATCATTCATCGGGTCATACAATCATTCGGGTCCAAATCAATAAGCAAATAATCGGGACAAATGGTGTCCTATTTTATCAAAACAAACATGTTATCTCCCTCGCGGGTTTATAAAATATTTCATAAAAACATTTAAAAGAGTGCGAGGCTATGAACTCACGTTGATTCGGAAAGGCGGTTATCGGTGATGTGAATGTACGAAAACCTAGACAAATAATACTTGTCTTAGACTTTTGTCCAATGACTTTATAAAAATAATAACTATGTTTATATATGATGATTTTATAAATATGATGATGATCAAGTGGGATTGCACATCTTTATTTACTCATTATAGCGTCAAGTGTTGGTAAATTTGTATACTATTTTAACTTCATCACATGTTAAGGCCCAATAAGCCCATGATAAGCCCATTACATTTTATTAGTCCAATTACACTTTTAACATCAGCCCTATACTCACATGTTGGGCCCAAGTGGGTTAAGTCCAATGAATAAATCCATTAGTGTTTAGCCAAATTAGTTGGGTTAATAGTCCAATAAGGCTAATTTGGCCCGTTAATGTCTATATGTTATAAAGCTCGGGTTTTATCGGTTTTTACTTGTTATATAAGTTTATACATCAGTATGTGAGTTTATAAAATTTTATATTTGACGGGTCCGACCGTCTAAGTTTTATTTGACAAAAACGTTAATCTTTCGGTTTTAGTCAAAAAGACGTAAAACTTATGTATATAGTTTTTATAACTTGTAAAATGTTTGTACTTGTAAATTATATAAAATGTCTCATTTTAATATCATAATATATAACTCTCATTTATAATTATTATTAATAACTAGTGGGTTTATATATATGTATATTTTATAAGTACATAAATTGAGTGCTTATATTATATACTTTTTATTTTACAAAATCTGATCCTAAATATTCAGTCCACTAAAACATCCATATCTAAAGGTCTATAAAGAGATAGAACCCCAAATTTTTATAGCAGAAACTACATGATATGTGTTTCATTTAACTCTTTTATAGCTACTGATGAATCAGCCTTTAAGTATTTTAATAAATTCGTCCAAAACAGTCTATGCCGATTTGGACTCCAATATTGTTTTGATCATATCTCACTCATTTTAAGGATTCCATTGTATGGCCAACTCTCACATGTGTACAAGACACATACCTTACTGTATATTGATTTTACCAAGTCATTATAACAAGTTATCATCTAGCTCTTTACTGTTTTATACAGCCTACATATTTAGCCATGATTTTAACATCCTTTCAAGTAGATTTTAATCTTTTTAATCAATTCTATCAACACCAAATACCCACATAATATTTTTAATCATCATTCATCATCATATAAATATACATAAATGAAGAAAATACAAGATTACATATTCAAAATAATAAGAGGATAGGAAGAAACAATCTCTATACCACCAATAGTGATGAAAAGATGAGGTTTTTGATGAACAAGGCTTGGTTCCTTGTTACCAAACCTTCAAATTGGCAAATGAACTTCTTGGGTCCTTCAAATGGATGATTATATTCTTGAAAATCAGCCCATAAACTCCATTGAAACTCCTTTTTGGATGTTAAGATTACCTCCAATCTTCTTCTTTTCAACTAGGCTTCAGCATATGTTGATTATAGCCTTGGGATACGGCTAGATTTTTAGGATGATGGTGAGATGGTGATAATTATGGACGGCCAAAGGAGAGAGTAGAGAGAAAAAATGGTGGTTTGCATGTTAACTATGAGTAGATGGTTTGGACTTTTAGTTGTTTTAAGATACAAGTGGTTTTGCAACCAGGCTAAGACAAGTGTCTTAGCTTGTTGTGTAAGGTTGATGTGGCAACCACGGTTTTGAGGTTCGTCACTTAGTTTCATTTTGGGTATATTTCGTGAAATTATGTGTCTTTATGTGTTTACGTGTTATTTGGTGTGAATAGAGTGTGGTTTGGACATCGTTTTCGGGTACGGGGTATGTTAGGACCATTGGAATAGTTATTTGTAATAGGTAGACTAGGAGGTATGTAGTTCCTCCTGGTCATAGTAGTAGTAGGAGCAAGTCGTGCTCCTGGTCTTAGTTAAAGTCAAACTTTATTATTTAGTTATTATTCTGTTAGGATATGCATGAGATATGTTAGGAAAGGATATGCATATCAGTTTTACACGTTTTGTTTAATGATGTACTAGGGTTTCCTTGTAGTATAAAAGGAACCTTAGGCAGAAGGGTTTTACACACCTTCATCAAACATAATTCTAGTTATCATTAATATTAGAAATACTTAGAAAAGGATCAAGTCATTATAGTTATTCTGTTCTTCTTTACAGTATTTGTATTCCGCACTTATATTATGTATAGAGTCTCTCTGTGAATAGACTTGTGATTACAGAAGTCGTTCACCATTCCTGACAGACTGCAAGATCCACATCTAGTGGACCCAACAAGTGGTATCAGAGCCTAGGAGAGTCTCTGTACAAGAATAATCAATTTTTCTCATTACTAACATTTTTGTTTAATCATGTCTGCCTCAAGTTCTACTCAAACAGGAGAAGATAGTACTCCTAGAACTCAGCAACCTCAGCAGATCATTGCTACGGTTTCCAACACAAATGGTAAGTTTCCTCTTCTGAAAAAGGACGAGTATGATAGCTGGGCAATGAAGATGGAATGTTGGATCACCAACACTGATCAAGACCTTTGGAAGATCATTCTGAATGGAAACAGCAGGAAGTTGACTGGAAGAGACAAGAATGGTAATATTACTCTTCTTGACCCTAAAACTCATGAAGAAATCACAGCTGTTCAGAAGGAGATCAAAGCAAAAACTATTTTGCTTCAGTCTCTTCCTGATGATCACATGGGTAACTTATATAATTTGGATGATGCTAGAGAGATCTAGAATGGAATAAAAGCAAGGTTTGGTGGGAATGAGGAGTCAAAGAAAATGTGAAGATCCATGCTTAGAGATGAATTCACAGAATTCAAGATCTCAGAAACTGAAGGTATCCATCAAGGGTATGACATGTTCCAAAATATTTTGAGCCAGTTGAATCAACTTCCGTCAAAACCTGATGATAGCGATATCAATGCAAGGTTTCTTAGAGCCTTACCCTACTCATGGAATCAGGTGGTAATCTCTCTCAAAGCAAAAGGTGGGCTTGACTATCTTAACTTTGATGATTTGTTTCATAAGCTCAAAACCGTTGAGCCTCATGTGAGGGGATACTCAAGTGATTCTTTTCCTACTCCTGCTAACTCTGCCTTTGTGAGTTCTATGGGATCCAGTACCATGTCTTATGCTAGTATCCCAAGCAATACTTTGTCTTCTCAACATACTTTTCAGCATACTTCTACTCCTGAACCAAAAGCCAAGTCTGGTAGCATGGTAGAAGCTGTTCTTCACTCTTTTGTTGCTGACGTTGATGCTCAACAGCAACTTGCTTTTGATGACTTCAAACAGGTCGATAAACTTGACCTGGATGAAATGGATCTCAAATGACAGATGGCCATGCTCACTCTTAGGGTTCACAAGTTTGAGAAGAAAGCCAGTCGAAAATTTAATTATAACCCAAGAGAGCCAGCAAGGTTTGACAGAAGCAAGGTCTGATGCTATAACTGCCAGCAACAAGGTCACTTTGCAAGGGAATGCCTTAACAAGCATGACCAGAAGAAGAGCAGATATTCAGCTTTTAAGATTCAGGAGGTGAAGGATGACAAGAAGGCATTGGTGTCTGTTGACTCTATGGTCAACTGGAATAATCATCAGACTGCTACACTGGAAACAGCTGAGCCCTCTACTGACGTGTTTGCAATGATTGCTGGGAATCTATCTAATGCAGAGGAAGCAGAAGAGTTTACTCTTATGGGCATCTCACCTCAGGTACAACATTGTCCTCTTGGTTGTCATGATAAATATTCAGAATTATTGTCCCAATATAATGACTTAAATGATCAGAATGATAAGTATTTTTTAGAGGTTCAAGCCTATAAGGCTTCTTTAAAAACATTGGAACAACAAAAGAGGTGGCTTTAAGATACTCAACCTGAGTATGAGGATAAAATTAGGATACTGAACATTGATTTAGAAAACACAACAAATATGCTTAAATATACCGAAAAGGTAAAAGATGACAGTATCAAAGAAAAACAAGAGATGAAAGAAAAATTAAATGCTACACTTCTGAGCTTTGAAAAATGATAAAAGGCACCTAAGAATCTTTCAAAATTAATTGATAGTAGCATGTCTGGTAGGACTAAAAGAGGGTTAGGATTTGATAAATATATTGATTCAGAAGATGTGTTTGATTTATCTTTTTCGAGTGTCTTTGATCCCGACAAAGAGGAAGAGGGAGCACCTAGCTACAATAGGTTTAAACCAGCAGCAGAAATGCACGCTGTCCCTCCACCTCTTACAGGAACTTTCATGCCCACTCCTAGGCATAAAGACTTGGATGGATCACAGATGCATGAGTCCCCAAAAAGTTCTACTAATTCTAATGACTTTGTCTCGTGTACTTTCAGTGACAAAGCCAGTGACTCTGCATCAAGTGGTTCAAGTGAAGAGTCAAGACCTACAAGTTCCAAGTCAAATGATCATGCTACTACTAGTGCTAGGAAGTGTGAAGAGAGAGTTGCTTTTACTTCAACATTGTCTAGTCCTGGTTTATTGAGTCCTAGGAAGAATGTTTCTCCTAGAATTGTGTGTAATAAAGTTAGCAGTATGAAACAATGTTGTTCTAATAAAAGGTCGTTTAAAACATGTTTTGTTTGTGGGAGTGCATTTCATTTGATTAAAAATTGTGATTTTTATGACAAACATTCTTCTGTTCATCAAGCATTTCCTACTCCTGGTCCACCAGGAGTTGTTCCATATTCCTCTAGAAGACTAAACCCAAGTGATCAATCTTTTTCTTCTTCTAGAAGGACCTCTCCATTAGCTTCTAATCCTTGGAGAAACATTGGATTAACATCAAATAGACCAACTAGTAACTATTTTTAGAGTTTTAATCCAAATTATGAATATAATTTTGACAACATGTATTTTAGATTGGGAAATTTGGGAACTGCTGTTAAGCCCTCAGCAGGTTGTTCTTGGTCAAACAATAACACCAATATGATGAATAGGCAACCAAAGAACAACGGTGGATCTCATCAATCTTCTTGGCTATCCTCTAAAGATCCACAAGGAAGGCTCAAACCTGAAAAGGTTTGGGTCCCCTTAAGACACTAACTTTTGCATCTTTTTTATCTTGTTGTTGTAGGTTACTCCATACCAAGATCCTACTCTAGGAATTGTTGACAGTGGATGCTCTAGGAGCATGACAGGAAATAAAAGTCTTTTATCTAACTTTGTACCATTTCAAGGCGGAAAGGTCTATTTTGGTGGAGGTGAAGGCAGGATCACTGGCAAAGGAACGATTCAAACGCCTAATCTTAATTTTGAGCAGGTCTACTATGTGGAAGCACATCAACACTTCAACTTGATATATGTCTCTCAGATTTGTGACAAGAAGCAGTTTGTCCTCTTTACGGATACTGATGCACTAGTGTTATCCAAAGACTTTAAACTTCTGGATGACTCACAGGTTCTACTCAGAATCCCTAGAAGACACAACCTCTATAGTATCAAGCTGAATGAAGTCAACCCTACTGGTCAACTAGCATGTTTGGTTGCTAAAGCCTCAGAAGATGAAGCCACTCAATGGCACCGAAGGATGGGACATGTGAACTTCAAGACCATTCACAAACTAGCGAATCTAAATCTGGTCTCTGGTTTACCTCCCAAGTCATTCAGAAATGATATTAATTGTCTTGGATGCATCAAAGGCAAACAACATAAAGCATCCTTTAAGGCCATTACTGCTCTCAGCCTTATAACTGAACCATTGCAGCTACTACACATGGATTTATTTGGTCCTACCTCTATTAGGAGCATTGACCACAAACAATTTTGTCTGGTGGTAACTGATGGATATAGCAGGTTTACGTTGGTTTTCTTCATGGCTGCCAAGAGTGAGACCTACTCAATTCTCAAGGATTTTATTACACTTATAGAGAATCATTTGTCCAAGAAGGTTAAAGGTATTCAATGTGATAATGGAACAAAATTCAAAAATGCAAACCTCATAGCACTTTGTAATTCTAAAGGCATCAAAAGAGATTAAAGTGCACAATAACTCCTCAACAGAATGGCGTGGCAGAAAGAAAGAACATGACTCTAATAGAAGCTGCAAGAACAATGCTTGCCGATTCCAAGCTTCCAACCATGTTTTGGACATAAGCTGTCAATACTGCAAGTTATGTTTTGAATAGAATTCTATTACAAATCCTCACAAGAAGACTCCCCATGAGCTACTAACATCCAAAGTACCAAACATTGCTCATTTGAAGCCATTTGGGTGTCCTGTCACCATTCTGAATACTAGTGACTATTTGGGGAAATTTGATGGCAAGGCAGATGAAGGATACATTGTGGGATATTCAGCTAATTCTCGGGCTTATCGTGTCTACAATCTCCAAGCCAAACGAGTAATTGAAACTATAAATCTCAGGTATTTTGAGGAGAAGTCAAACATCCAAGGCAAGGGTCCTGAATGGTATTTTGATCTTGATTATCTTAGTGATTCATTAGGATATTTTTGTTTCAAAACTAACCATGATGCAGGTTCACAAGTGTTTACAACTTCTAGTGCATGTGCTCATTCTAGTCTTTCCGAATCAGATGACGAGGATGATATTTTCGTTCTTCCATCCTATTCCACCACAGTCTCTCCTACTCATCCTACTGATGCAACTCCTTCAGATGCATTGGATTCACAAGTAGCTCTGGACACGTTACTCAAAGAACAACAAGAAGCTACTACAGCAGCTGCTCAAGGTGGCTTTGAGTTTCCTTTGAATACGACTGCTGACAAAGCTGCTCTTAGTACTCCAACTGTTACTCCTAGTGCTAGTTCAACACCTATTTGTAGTCCGGCTAGTGATTCCACTTCCCATACTAGATTCTCAAGTCCTTCTGACCTGGGGAACTATCAAAAGAAGTCTTCTACCAAGCTGGATGATATTCATAAGCAACCAATAGATGGCATTTTCAACTCTGCTTCATATGATGATGACTTTGTTGGGGATCTTAATAACTTGGCACCAGAAGTGGAAGTAGATTCCTATCCAGTGTTGAAGTCACACAAAGACCATCCTACTACTCAAATCATTGGAGATCCTGGTTCTACTATCAAGACTCGCAAAAAGCATAAGAAGGCCACGTCTGATCATCATGCTCTTGTGAGCTATATTGAGGATCAAAAGCGTAATAATCATACAGACTTTCAACATTGTTTGTTTGCTTGTTTTCTTTCACAGGTGGAACCTAGATCAGTCTCTCATGCTCTTGAGGATCAAAGTTGGGTGGAGGCTATGCAGGAGGAAATGCAGCAATTCTTGTTTCAGAATGTTTGGATCCTAGTTGACTTGCCGGATGGAAAGACAACAATTGGTACCAAATGGATTCTCAAAAACAAGAAAGATGCACGGGGTATTGTGGTGAGAAATAAGGCGAGGTTCGTTGCACAGGGTCATACACAACTTGAAGACATTGACTACACTGAAGTTTTTGCTCCTGTTGCTAGGATTGAGGCCATTCGTCTGTTTTTGGCTTTTGCTTTTTATGTGGGCTTTACAGTTTTTCAAATGGATGTGAAGAGTGCATTTCTCTATGGCAATATTTATGAGGAAGTTTATGTCACTCAACCTAAGGGCTTTGTAGATCCACTTCATCCCAAGAAAGTTTACAAGGTGGTCAAAGCTCTTTATGGACTTCATCAGGCTCCTAGAGCTTGGTATGAGTGTCTCTCAACTTTCTTGTTGAAACATGGCTATAGAAGAGGCACAATTGACAAAACACTATTCCTTAAAAGGAATACCAAGGACATTATCCTTGTTCAGGTGTATGTGGACGATATTATTTTTGGTTTTACTAAAAAGGAATGGTGTGATGAGTTTGAACAACTGATGAAGGGCGAATTTCAGATGAGTGCTATGGGAGAGCTTACATTTTTCCTTGGTCTTCAAGTCAAGCAACAGTTGGATGGAATCTTCATAAGTCAAGATAAATATGTTCATGAGCTCCTTCAGAAGTTTGATATGGATCCTCTTAGACCAGCAGCAACACCTTATGAAGTTGCTAAAGTCAAACTCAAGAATGAGCCAGATCCTCCGGTAAATGTTCATATGTACAGGTCCATGATTGGCTCACTCATGTATTTGACTGCATCACGTCCGGATATTATGTTTGCAATAAGTTCTTGTTCTAGACATCAGGTGGCTCCAACGGTTTCTAACTTGAATGCAGTCAAGAAGATTTTCAAGTACATCAAGGCTCAACCCAAGCTAGGCTTGTGGTATCCTAGAGAATCACCTTTTGTTCTTGAAGCATATAGTGATAGTGATTATACAGGTGCTAATAATGACAGAAAATCTACTACTGGTGGTTGTCAGTTTTTGGGTCGACGACTTATTTCATGGCAATGCAAGAAACAGATGATAGTAGCTACTTCTTCAACAGAAGATGAATACGTAGCTGCTGCTAGTTGTTGTGGACAAGTTTTGTGGATCCAAAATCAGATGTTGGATTATGGGTTCAATTTTATTTGAACACCAAAATTTTCATTGATAACCAAAGCACTATCTGCATTGTGAAGAATCCTGTTTTTCATCAACGTACAAAACATATTGAAATTCGGCACCATTTTATCCGGGATGCCAATGAGAAGAAGTTGATATAGGTTCTTAAGGTTCATATAGATGATAATGTTGCTGATCTGTTGCCTAAGCCTTTGATGGTCCTCGGTTCAACCAGTTGGTGGTTCACATTGGGATGGTCAATCCTTGAGATCTAGGATTGAGAGGAGGCTAAGCCTAAGGGGAGGCTTAGTGTACATATTTACTTTCACAGATTAACATATTGGTAGATTTTAACAACAGATTGAATGGGTTCTTGTGGTGTGTGTTACTCCTAGTGGAGGATTTTGCTCACTTCTGGTGATTGTCTTCATTAATGGTTGGCTTCTAGTCATTTATGGTTAGCTTCTAGTGGATAAAAATCCTTCTTTGACAAGTGCTGGTTGGCTTCTAGTATTGGTTTGGGTCACTGTTCACTTCGTTGACTTCTGTTGACCACATTATGCTTCTAGTGTTGACCCTTATGCGTTTTGACTTTTAGTCAACGCAAGTTAATTCTGGTATATATCATCTTATTTAACTTTGGTAAATTAGGATTTACAAATAATGTTATAAGGGGCAAGTGGTTATTTTGCATTAACTGCCTAATTTGAAAGGGCAACCCACATTATTAGGGGTCAATGAACAGTTACTAAACCATTATTTATGGTCAATTACCCCCTTGACTCATTCATTACAATCATAACACACACACACACACGCTCCTACTCTCTCAAACCCTAACCAATCATCTTCCATCACTTCCAATCAACATCAATGGCTGATGTGGTCTATCAACCTGCTCACAAAAAGGTAGCATATCTGGGAGATGGTCCTAAACGTGATGAATTCACAGACATACTCTAGTTTATTGAGGCTTCTAACCTCAGGTATGCTTTTACTGTTTGCCTAATTGTTTATGATAGTGTGATTCGCCAGTTTTGGGATACTGCTACTCTTGTGGCTGTGTTTGGTCGTCCACGTGAACTCCATGCTACCATTGATGGACGTTCTTATGTGGTTACTGAAGCTTCTATTAGGAGTTCCCTTCATCTTCAAGATGAAGGCGATGTTGTTTCCATCCCCAATGCTGAGGTTTTGGAAGGGATGGCTGCTATTGGGTATAACCATGGGGGGAAGTTTAACTTCCAAAAGAATAGGTTTCCCCCCAGTGGAAGCTTCTAGTGCACTTTTTGATTCACTGTTTAAGCCCCAAGTCTGGGAGTTGGGATGCTTTTCCCACTCCTTTGGCTACTGGTTTGATCTGCATAGCACAGGGTAGGGTGTTTAATTTTTCTCGCTATTTGTTTGATGGGTTGGTTTGTAAGTTTTTTATGTTTTGTGTTCTATGTTCATCTGTTAATACTACAATTCTTTTCACCAATATGTACAGTGATTGGTGACTTCCATTTGTTATAGTTAAAAAAAAATAAATAAAAAATAAATAAATAAAAATAAAAATATACTTTTTATATAATATCTGCTTATACTTTAACCAAATCATGGATTTTACACTTGTGAATAATATAATATCTGCTTATAATTTTTGGAAAACATTGTGTTCCTTTTGACGGTTTCACACTTGTGCTGGTTTGGTGTTTCATCTGGTGTTGGTCTTGGTCCACACAACAAATGGTCCTCAACTCACCATGTCTCACAGACACGAAAGAGTTGATTCACCTTGAGGGTATGGTTCCTGGTGTGATTCTCAAATCCGTTGATGGTTGCCAGGTTACCCAAAACTGGATGGTTTTCACTTGCCATGGTCCTAGACTTAAAAGTGGCTAATCCAAGGGGGTACGGCTGTTGGTAAAGATTTTATCAAATCCGTTGATAGCTATAATAGCTTGCTTAAAGCTATAGGGTTTTCAACTCACCGATGCTTCATTGCTAAGAGTTGGCGAGTCCAAAAGGGTACGGCTTCTGGTAAAGACATATCAAATCCGTTGCCGGCTGTGATGGTTTGCCTAAAATCATCAGGGTACCCCCACTCACCATTGATTCACGTTCTAAGAGTTGGGTTGTGTTCTGGTCTCCCAGGGTGATGCTTATTCCACCAGAAAGACTGGCTAGCCCAAGAGAGAGCAGCTACTTGGTAAAGGCTCATCAAATCTGCTCATGTTGATGTGAGGATTCAACATGATGCTGATTTGTTTCAAGCTTTGGAGAAGCTTCTAGTGATCCTTGTTGCAGCGGTTCTTATGTTCCTTATATTGCTGATGCTGCTGTTTCTTTTGGTGTTCCAATCCTCAAGCTTTGTTGCACGATTTACCAGGAAACTTGAACTCAGCAGGTCAAATTCAAGTTTAGGGGAGGATTGTTAGGACCATTGGAATAGTTATTTGTAATAGGTAGACTAGGAGGTATGTAGTTCCTGCTGGTCATAGTAGTAGTAGGAGCAAGTCGTGCTCCTGGTCTTAGTTAAAGTCAAACTTTATTATTTAGTTATTATTCTGTTAGGATATGCATGAGATATGTTAGGAAAGGATATGCATATCAGTTTTACACGTTTTGTTTAATGTTGTATTATGGTTTCCTTGTAGTATAAAAGGAACCTTAGGCAGAAGGGTTTTACACACCTTCATCAAACATAATTCTAGTTATCATTAATATTAGAAATCCTTAGAAAAGGATCAAGTCATTATAGTTATTCTGTTCTTCTTTACAGTATTTGTATTCCGCACTTATATTATGTATAGAGTCTCTCTGTGAATAGACTTGTGATTACAGAAGTCGTTCACCGTTCCTGACAGGCTGCAAGATCCACATCTAGTGGACCCAACAGGGTACCTTGTGAGTGAAACGATGTGTGATTTTTTCATGTTCATGAGCTCACATAGTAGTGACTATGAAATAATATGGTGTTATTTAGTGGTTTTACGTATACGTATATGTATTATAGAAAAGCGTATTTTTACGATTTAAGGTTTAGCATTTAGAGGTCTCGAATGAGGTAATTAGTCACGAGAGTATTTTTTAGGATGGTTTTAAGTCATTTAGGACTTAGTTAATTAGTTTATTTCATATTTCAAGAGTTTTTATAAAACTGTATATTTTACGTCTTTTACGGTATACGCGTAAATTTGACTAGTTTTACGGTTTTGAGGTTTTAGAGGCTTTAGGAGCTGAAATAAATTATGGAAAATTAAGTTAATAATATTAATACAATTATTAATAATAAAAAGAAAAAAATGAAATTTAAGGGCAATAGGCTGGTTAGAAAAAAAAGGAAGGAAAAGAAAAAGAGAAAAAGTAGGGGAATTATATATGGCAACTTTACATGGGTTGGGATTGGTATTATAACTATATAAGGTGTTAAATAAAATAGAAATAAACATAAATCCTTGGAGAATCAAGGAGGTCGACTTTTTTTTCGGTTTTTAGGGTTCTTTATATTTTTTTTTGTCTTCCATTGATCTTAAGGTAAAACCTTCAAATCCTTTTTCAATTAAAGTGTTTTTAATTCTTTCTTAATCATTAAATGATGGATTTAGGTTAGGATTTATATTAAAATAATTATATTAATGATATGTAATGATTAGAATAATTAGGGCTTGAAATTAATAAATTGTTGGGTAATTAATTATGTTAGTTTAATCAAATTCGTAATTAAAAACTGGGCAGAATTTTTAGGTCATTGTTTTGATCATATCTAGAGTTTTACAAACTTTTAATTTTATAATCTTATGTCCCTGGAAAGGTAGTTGAGTTGGCTTTCAAATGCAAGAAACTAGAACTAAATTGGAGGTCAGGAAGTGGGTCAAAAATAGGTTACATCAGTCGGGTGTCAAAACAGTTTTTGGATCAGCCTGTTTTCTTTTTATGTTTTGAATTGTTTGGGTTACTTAGGGCTATATTGGAACCTTCAAACGAACATGAGACTTAGATTATATATTAAATAAAGATCTGGAGGAGGTATAAACAAATGGGTTAGGGTAAGACCCTCTGATCATAAAAAACTTTTCATATGTTCAAAATTAGTAAATTCTGGATAGGTAAAAGTATATATGTATATATGGAGGCCTTAACAGTAGCTTTAAGGTTGATGCCAAGTAGGAGAGTTATCTAATACATGTAAGGGCATAGGTTTCCTTTACATGGCATGTTATTTTGGTTAAGGGGGTGTTCGACCCATAGTTTCAAGTATGAAGAACGGGACGGGTTAAGAACTTAACTAAGTTAAGGACTTATAGAGGGGTGTAATGGGATGCTTATAGCACGTAAATGAGGTTAAGTTGTATGATAATTTTAGATACCCATCATAGATTAATAAGCGATTTTGGTATGTGGTTCATGTTTTGATTGTATATGTTTATGTGTTTAGATTTTCTCTAGAGCGTGGATATTTGGAGAAGCTTGATCAGGTGAGTTTCATAGTCCCATATATTTTAATGATTTTGACTTCCAGATGGGATGGAAGAGACACTCGTTACGGTTTTGTAAATTGTTGCTGTGAATGTTTTATGATTGGTTATGGACTTGTGTGTACTTATGTGATTAACTGCTAACTGATTCATGATTGTTTTGTGACTTGACTTGGTACCAAGGGGATGTTGACAAGGTGGGGCCTTGGGATTGGTTCATAGGTGTATGGGCGCCTATGGAACCATGGTGTTTGGTATGGCTGGGAGCCTTGGAGTTGGTTTGGTATGATTAATCTTGAATGTTAGTTGTTAATGCACATTTGTAACACATTGTCCATATATTTTTATTGTTGGTGGTTATTCACAGCTTATATTATAACTGATTTGAGGTTGGAGTCTAAATCTATGGCTCTCACCAACATTATGTTGACGTGTTTTAGTGTCTCTTTTAGGTGATATTATGGGTAAGCGTGAGAACATAAGTGGCTAGGATTTGGAGTTGCGTAATAATGCTTTTAGAAGGAGATCCCCGTTCCTTCTTAGCTTCTTTTGTTTGTTTAATCAGTGATACTATGAACACCTATATGTTAGTTTGTTTTTTTTTTGTCTCGGGTAAGTGGTAGGACTGTTACCTACTTACCTAGACTCCTGCATGGTTGAGATATTGTCATGACATTTGTGTCACCATTTTATGACATTTCTTATTTCATTTAGTTATCTCTATAGACACGCCATGTTGTGATGATATCCATAGCTCGCGCCCCATATTCCGCCATGGTGGGGTGTGACATTTGACACCTTTATGGTGTTGTGGGCTTGTTTAAACCGTCCCATATTGGGGGTGGGGCAAAACTTGTTTTGTCTCATCCCCAATTATTTACGGGTACTCCTCGATTCTAGTTTCCTCGATTTACGTGTCCTCGGGTCGATTTACGAAAAACGTTTTTATAAATTATGAACCAATGGCACAAAACGAATCTAATAAAAATTGTCTCATCAAAAACGGAGTTCAAAAACGTAAATACGTAATCCTAGGGTTTCCGGTTTAGTCGTAAAGGACGTTAAATTATGAATGTAAGTCCTAATCTCTTATCGTAAATTTGTGAGTTTATGAACCAACACAAATTTAAAATTCCAAAATAATATTCACGGTAAATTTCCTGAATGTCAGAGTGTCACCACAAACGGTGTATGTAAACGTAAGCACGTAACGTACAGTCCTCCGGTTTAGACGTAGTCGATGCTACTTCAAGACGTAAACCCATATTTCTTCCCAAAAATGAGTGAGTTCATAATATAACATTAAAATAATGTTTTTATATAATATTTGAGAATAAAATATCAATCATAAATTGACGGATTGTCACACAAGCATTGGATGCTTGTTCAATTGTCACAGAAAGCAGCATGACAGAATCAGAAAAACAGCATACCAGCAACAGCTCAGGGAATGATCAAACAACCAATGATAAGGATATTAGACACAAATATGATGATGAGCCAATTACTGAGGTACAGTTAACTGCTGTGTATGATTCTAAGATTCAGGAACTCGAAACTATGTTAGCTCAAAAGACAAGATTCTGAGGATGCCAAACTCGATTTTTCAAAGAAAAATGACAAATTTGAGGTTTATTTTGAGAAACTTTAAAAAGCATATGTTGTTCATGAACAAAAACTAGATCGTAAGATTCAAGATTCTAATGCGGAAAAAGAACATTTTGTGAAATAAATAAATTTGTTAGAATCAAAGTTGGCTTCTCAAAATCCAAGTCCTCAACCTGCTTCATTAAGTGAAATATATGTGCAACCTATCGACACTAAAGATAGTAATGACGCGAGTGCTAATAACGACATATTTGAAAATATGAACATTAAGTTAGAACAACGTGTCGCTAAATTACTTCTACAAAATGAGCAATTAAAAGCTCAAATTCAGGAAAAGGTTTATGGATTGACAGCTGTGAAAAATGAATTAAGGAAGCTAAAAGGAAATAATGTGGATACTAAGTTAGCAAATCAGTAAATCTTGGGGAAACCTCCTATTCAACCATTTAGAAACAGCTCAGTTGATAGACAACCGCATGCGTTTAAATCTGAACGACCCAAAACGTCGAACCCGAGGTTTGCATCCCAAGTTGACGTGCGTAGCAATTTTCCAAAAAAAATCACTCCAACCTCTAGATCCTCCTTCAGAAATTCTGCCTATGCAAAACCCAATTACATGAATGCTTCAAGCAACTCTAGAAATAGCTCCAAGAACATGCCTAGGCGTAACATAAATCATAAAGCTATCTAGAGGATGCTAAGATAAAGACACAAGCAAGAGATAGGACCAAACCTAAACCTAGGAGCATTATTCACACATCTAGGAATTCTAGACCCTTCTCAGATGTGCTTAAATCCGCCAACCCTAGGAACTCTACATCCTTATTAGATGCTAAGCACTTTGTTTGCACGAAATGTAACAAATGCGTGTTTAATGCCATTCTTGATGATTGCATCACAAAACTCCTGAAAAAGGTGAACCAAAAAGATAGAGCATCTCAAAGACAAAACCCTACAGGAAATAGATTTTCTCCAATTAAGTCTTCCGTTGTGCATGAGAAAACTATGTTTCCTAGACCTTGTCTTTAGTAGATACCAACGGGTAGGATCTTCAAAACAATTGGTCTTAAATGGGTTCCTACTGGAAAAATATTTCCCTCTAGCAAGACAAAGGTTCACTATGAACCCCCACATGGTTATCACAAAGATATCACTAACCAATATGCAAGCATACAAACTACTGATGCAAACGTCAAGGCTCAACGGGCACCCAAAGGTCCAATCTTTGAATACCGTTCAACAAAAGACACATTCAGAGTTTGGTTGATGAAGAAGCAGATATCTGAGAAACAAGTGTCTCATGGGTTTCACAACTAAGCTCGAAATGATTTACAATTATCTCATATTGTGACTCGTGCTTCATAGAAAGGAAAGTTGATCATGGTTGATAACTTATCCTCAACGACGAGAAAATTAAATTTCTCGATCATGAGCTTTCGTTAAAAACATTCAAAGTTTTTAAGCTCATGAACACGACTTATAGTTAAATGTCAGATTGTAACTCGAACTTCAAATAAAGGAAAGTGTATCTTTAAAGATAACTTATCCTAACAACGGGTAGAGCAATCACGGGTTGAGCTTGTCACAAAACATTCAACATTTTGAGCTCAACACAATGGCTTGTAATCACTTTTAGATTGCAACCTGGATTTAAATTCACGGAGGAGTGTACGGTTTAGTGCTCTTACCCTCAGCAAAAGAAGAGAAATATTCATGCACTTGAGTGGATTCGTCAGGACGTTCAAAGTCTATGAACTCAAGTTTATGATTTAGAAAAATCATGTAGCCAAAAAGAATGGATTTTTTCAAAAACCGTTGAATACAATCTTTTCAATAATTTCTCAATGATTATTTAAAATCTTTCAAAAATTGTGTGTTCAACAACTCCTATCCTCAAAATTTTAATGTGGATCATATCCTCGTAATGACAATTCAATTAGATCAATTTTTGAGGGGTGGGGGGGTTTCCAAATTCATGCTAAGTTAGACACATTTTTCTCCCAAAGATTTTCAAGACTATTTTTCACAATATATTTTAATCAAATTTGGTATCTTTAATATCAAACGATTTTATATATTAGAGATAGGGGAGAAAATGTGATTAAAATGTGAAACACTTTCGATTATCGATGCACATGTGAAGGGGGAGCTTTTCTGGCGCGACAAAACTAGTAAGGTGTTAAATGTTTTTCAAACACTTTGTTAGAATTTAAAGTTGTTTATGGTTACGATCAAATACACACAACATCTTTAATCCACGACGTTATTGGTGTCAAAAGGGTGGTTAGGTTTAAGTCCTATGATCCAACCAGAACCGGAAGGATCTTCCCAGGGAGAATCCAATAGATTATTAGAAGTCCTTAGGAAAGATGGAGTAGAATGTGAACGTAGCTGAATGCGGACTAAGTACTGATGCTAGCACTAGAACAATCACAACAAGGTGCTAGTAATGATGTCTTGATAAGCATTGAAGGGGTTGAAGAATGAAAAAAAATGTAACGATAAAGGGTGTAAAGAAAGAAGCCCTCCATACAACTTAGGTAGAAACCAGGTCAACACATCATGAAGACAACACATCATGGACTCAGTGATGTAATGCACAACCCTTCCCCAGCTAACTCAGGCTTCTCTCAAAAGAAGTTTGTTTTATTATCACGGAGATCAAAACGACTTCTATTGACTTTCTCACTCCAAGATAGTTGATATTAAATAGGTGGCATCTGCTCCAACCTTCGACCACTAGAAGTGCACAAATCGTGTCTAGAGCCTAGAGATCAATCAAATCTCGTTAGGACACACAGAATGACGATAAAGAGAGTCATACGCTATATCCTTGCGATATTGCTAGAACACTCACAGTGATATTACCTAGTATTCACAATGATGAGTGGAAATCCTTCCAGTGTTAACATCAAACAGCACCGCGGCAGGTCATGTGTAAGAATCTTTATGAATTAAACATGTGCAAAACTGAAAAGCAATAGTGGTTTGATTCTTAATCGATTCAAACTCATTTCAGGTTTCTACGCAATATCTTTATGGTCTTGCAAGAACATTTAGAGTGATATTCATTAATATTGACAGTGACGAATGGAAATCCTTCTAGCGTCAACCTCAAACAGCGCTACGGTAGGTGACTTGCGAGATTCTTATGAATCAAGCTTGTGTCAACTGGAAAGCAACAATGGTAAGATCCTTTATGAATCGAACTTGTTCTAGGAATTTGAATTGACGACTTTAATCAAGTGGATTTTTATCCAATTGATTCACTCTTTATGTTCGCAGTCTTGCTTTGAGACGGTCGAGTAAAGAGAGCGGCTAGTACTACCGCGAAACCCTGTCAAGGAGGTTCTTAATTGAATCTACCTAATCACAGGTACGGTATTTGATATCATATAACGGTATTCACCCACCGGAGGTAAAACGCTACCGATCAAGGACGAATGTCAAAGCAATTCAGTCCGTGTCTATGTTTTGTCTCGAGAAGGTGGCGTTACGGTGTACTCAGAAATGTCAAAGATTCAAAACCACATACTCATGCCCAAAGACATATTCAACAATCATGAAAGGAAAAGTCTTCACCAACTCTGATGTTCAGAATCTTCCTAAACAATTAATGTAGAGGAATGACCTCTCTTCAAAGGAGATTGTTAGCAAGCTTTCAAGATGGTGCATTGTGTGAGCATGTGGATGAAGAAACAAGATCGCAAGATGGAAAAGACAAGTCAAGGATGGTGACCAGCAAGAATGAAGCAATCATTTTGAAGATCTCAATACTAAAGATTAATTATCTACACCAATAATCGCATGTCGTAGAGGAATGACCTCTCAGTGAGTGAGATATTAGTCTCAAAATATTGTATCGTCAAGAATGATTCGGTCACAGATTTGAAGATCTCAAGTTTAAAGACGAAGTCGAAAGACAACGACAAAGGCTCAAAGATCACAGCATGAAGGAACATGACTACTATTACACGTTATTTTACTCATTTATGGTGAGATTAGTAATCTCTATAAATCTCTATATGTCGAAAAGGAATGACTTCTCATTGGGGGAGATTGTTAGCCTCAAAATATTAAGTCAAACAAGAATGATCGTTCATAGGTTTAATATGTATTGATTATTAGAACGTTGTAATAGGTGGTCTAGTAGTCGTAACAATACGGGCTTGATGGTTAGCATAAAAGGCCTCTTTCAAGGTACTAAGCATTTTATTCAAGCCCGGCCCAACCTATATAGCCAATAAAAGCCCGCATGTGGGTGGACTACATAAAATCCCCTCCTCGCATGTTAGGAGGGTTGGTGATTCATTTTGTTTTCTCTCCTCAATCTAATATTACCCAAGTTTCTAACCATTCTCTCTCTTTTCTCTCTCTACTTTCTCTCTATAGAATTCATCTTTTTTCTTAGTCTTCCTTACTATAATTCATTTATAATCATCATATAATATGGGACAACAATATTCATGTACACATTGTTATATTACATGACCTATATAAGCTCTTGACACTTAAAATACAGTATATACATGTTTTCAGCTTTATCAGTTATTAGTTCAGTTTTACAAATTATAAACCAGATTTCTAGGACATATACAGTTTCTGCTGCATTTTACTTATCTGTCTTTCAACTTTAGTACTTTTACCTGTTTCATCTTAGTATTCCAGATCTTTCATTTACATTTTAGATTTTCTTATCATGTCATTATATTCGTTTACTAAGCGTATTGCTCAACCTTAAATTCTTTCCATGAAGAGTGCATTTCTCTATGGCAATATTGATGAGGAAGTTTATGTCACTCAACCTAAGGGCTTTGTAGATCCACTTCATCCCAAGAAAGTTTACAAGGTGGTCAAAGCTCTTTATGGACTTCATCAGGCTCCTAGAGCTTGGTATGAGCGTCTCTCAACTTTCTTGTTGAAACATGGCTATAGAAGAGGCACAATTGACAAAACACTATTCCTTAAAAGGAATACCAAGGACATTATCCTTGTTCAGGTGTATGTGGACGATATTATTTTTGGTTTTACTAAAAAGGAATGGTGTGATGAGTTTGAACAACTGATGAAGGGCGAATTTCAGATGAGTGCTATTGGAGAGCTTACATTTTTCCTTGGTCTTCAAGTCAAGCAACAGTTGGATGGAATCTTCATAAGTCAAGATAAATATGTTCATGAGCTCCTTCAGAAGTTTGATATGGATCCTCTTAGACCAGCAACAACACCTTATGAAGTTGCTAAAGTCAAACTCAAGAATGAGCCAGATCCTCCGGTAAACGTTGATATGTATAGGTCCATGATTGGCTCACTCATGTATTTGACTGCATCACGTCCGGATATTATGTTTGCAGTAAGTGCTTGTTCTAGACATCAGGTGGCTCCAACGGTTTCTAACTTGAATGCAGTCAAGAAGATTTTCAAGTACATCAAGGCTCAACCCAAGCTAGGCTTGTGGTATCCTAGAGAATCACCTTTTGTTCTTGAAGCATATAGTGATAGTGACTATACAGGTGCTAATAATGACAGAAAATCTACTACTGGTGGTTGTCAGTTTTTGGGTCGACGACTTATTTCATGGCAATACAAGAAACAGATGATAGTAGCTACTTCTTCAACAGAAGATGAATACGTAGCTGCTGCTAGTTGTTGTGGACAAGTTTTGTGGATCCAAAATCAGATGTTGGATTATGGGTTCAATTTTATTTGAACACCAAAATTTTCATTGATAACCAAAGCACTATCTGCATTGTGAAGAATCCTGTTTTTCATCAACGTACAAAACATATTGAAATTCGGCACCATTTTATCCGGGATGCCAATGAGAAGAAGTTGATACAGGTTCTTAAGGTTCATACAGATGATAATGTTGTTGATCTGTTGCCTAAGCCTTTGATGGTCCTCGGTTCAACCACTTGGTGGTTCACATTAGGATGGTCAATCCTTGAGATCTAGGATTGAGGGGAGGCTTAGTGTACATATTTACTTTCACAGATTAACATATTGGTAGATTTTAACAACAGATTGAATGGGTTCTTGTGGTGTGTGTTACTCCTAGTGGAGGATTTTGCTCACTTCTGGTGATTGTCTTCATTAATGGTTGGCTTCTAGTCATTTATGATTAGCTTCTAGTGGATAAAAATCCTTCTTTGACAAGTGCTGGTTGGCTTCTAGTCTTGGTTTGGGTCACTGTTCACTTCGTTGACTTCTGTTGACCACATTATGCTTCTAGTGTTGACCCTTATGCGTTTTGACTTTTAGTCAACGCAAGTTAATTCTGGTATATATCATCTTATTTAACTTTGGTAAATTAGGATTTGCAAATAATGTTATAAGAGGCAAGTGGTTATTTTGCATTAACTGCCTAATTTGAAAGGGCAACCCACTTTATTAGGGTCAATGAACAGTTATTAAACCATTATTTATGGTCAATTACCCCATTGACTCATTCATTACAATCATAACACACACACACACGCTCCTACTCTCTCAAACCCTAACCAATCATCTTCCATCACTTCTAATCAACATCAATGGCTGATGTGGTCTATCAACCTGCTTACAAAAAGGTAGCATATCTGGGAGATGGTCCTAAACGTGATGAATTCACATACATACTCGAGTTTATTGAGGCTTCTAACCTCAGGTATGCTTTTACTGTTTGCCTAATTGTTTATGATAGTGTGATTCGCCAATTTTGGGATACTGCTACTCTTGTGGCTGTGTTTGGTCGTCCACGTGAACTCCATGCTACCATTGATGGACGTTCTTATGTGGTTACTGAAGCTTCTATTAGGAGTTCCCTTCATCTTCAAGATGAAGGCGGTGTTGTTTCCATCCCCAATGCTGAGGTTTTGGAAGGGATGAATGCGATTGGGTATAACCATGGGGGGAAGTTTAACTTCCAAAAGAATAGGTTTCCCCCCAGTGGAAGCTTCTAGTGCACTTTTTGATTCACTGTTAAAGCCCCAAGTCTGGGAGTTGGGATGCTTTTCCCACTCCTTTGGCTACTGGTTTGATCTGCATAGCACAGGGTAGGGTGTTTAATTTTTCTCGCTATTTGTTTGATGGGTTGGTTTGTAAGTTTTTTATGTTTTGTGTTCTATGTTCATCTGTTAATACTACAATTCTTTTCACCAATATGTACAATGATTGGTTACTTCCATTTGTTATAGTTAAAAAAAATAAATAAATAAATAAATAAAAATAAAAATATACTTTTTATATAATATCTGCTTATACTTTAACCAAATCATGGATTTTACACTTGTGAATAATATAATATATGCTTATACTTTTTCAAAAACATTGGGTTCCTTTTGACGGTTTTACACTTGTGCTGGTTTGGTGTTTCATCTGGTGTTGGACTTGGTCTACACAACAAATGGTCCTCAACTCACCATGTCTCACAGACATGAAAGAGTTGATTCACCTTGAGGGTATGGTTCCTAGTGTGATTCTCAAATCCGTTGATGGTTGCCAGGTTACCCAAAACTGGATGGTTTTCACTTGCCATGGTCCTAGACTGAAAAGTGGCTAATCCAAGGGGGTACGGCTGTTGGTAAAGATTTTATTAAATCCGTTGATAGCTATAATAGCTTGCTTAAAGCTATAGGATTTTCAACTCACCGATGCTTCATTGCTAAGAGTTGGCGAGTCCAAAAGGGTACGTCTTCTGGTAAAGACATATCAAATCCGTTGCCGGCTTTGATGGTTTGCCTAAACTCATCAGGGTACCCCCACTCACCATTGATTCACGTTCTAAGAGTTGGGCTGTGTTCTGGTCTCCCAAGGTGATGCTTATTCCACCAGAAAGACTGGCTAGCCCAAGAGCGAGCAGCTACTTGGTAAAGGCTCATCAAATCTGCTCATGTTGATGTGAAGATTCAACACGATGCTGATTTGTTTCAAGCTTTAGAGAAGCTTCTATGTTCCTTGTTGCAGCGGTTCTTATGTTCCTTATATTGCTGATGCTGCTGTTTCTTTTGGTGTTCCAATCCTCAAGCTTTGTTGCATGATTTACCAGGAAACTTGAACTCAACGGGTCAAATTCAAGTTTAGGGGAGGATTGTTAGGACCATTGGAATAGTTATTTGTAATAGGTAGACTAGGAGGTATGTAGTTCCTCCTGGTCATAGTAGTAGTAGGAGCAAGTCGTGCTCCTGGTCTTAGTTAAAGTCAAACTTTATTATTTAGTTATTATTCTGTTAGGATATGCATGAGATATGTTAGTAAAGGATATGCATATCAGTTTTACACGTTTTGTTTAATGATGTATTATGGTTTCCTTGTAGTATAAAAGGAACCTTAGGCAGAAGGGTTTTACACACCTTCATCAAACATAATTCTAGTTATCATTAATATTAGAAATCCTTAGAAAAGGATCAAGTCATTATAGTTATTCTGTTCTTCTTTACAATATTTGTATTCCGCACTTATATTATGTATAGAGTCTCTCTGTGAATAGACTTGTGATTACAGAAGTCGTTCACCGTTCCTGACAGGCTGCAAGATCCACATCTAGTGGACCCAACAGGGTACCTTGTGAGTGAAACGATGTGTGATATTTTCATGTTCATGAGCTCACATAGTAGTGACTATGAAATAAGATGGTGTTATTTAGTGGTTTTACGTATACGTATATGTATTATAGAAAATCGTATTTTTACGATTTAAGGTTTAGCATTTAGAGGTCTCGAATGAGGTAATTAGTCACGAGAGTATTTTTTAGGATGGTTTTAAGTCATTTAGGACTTAGTTAATTAGTTTATTTCATATTTCAAGAGTTTTTATAAAACTGTATATTTTACGTCTTTTACGGTATACGCGTAAATTTGACTAGTTTTACGGTTTTGAGGTTTTAGAGGCTTTAGGAGCTGAAATAAATTATGGAAAATTAAGTTAATAATATTAATACAATTATTAATAATAAAAAGAAAAAAATGAAATTTAAGGGCAATAGGCTGGTTAGAAAAAAAAAGGAAGGAAAAGAAAAAGAGAAAAAGTAGGGGAATTATATATGGCAACTTTACATGGGTTGGGATTGGTATTATAAATAAAATATAAAGAAACATAAATCCCTGGAGAATCAAGGAGGTCGACTTTTTTTTCGGTTTTTAGGGTTCTTCATATTTTTTTTGTCTTCCATTGATCTTAAGGTAAAACCTTCAAATCCTTTTTCAATTAAAGTGTTTTTAATTCTTTCTTAATCATTAAATGATGGATTTAGGTTAGGATTTATATTAAAATCATTATATTAATGATATGTAATGATTAGAATAATTAGGGCTTGTAATTAATAAATTGTTGGGTAATTAATTATGTTAGTTTAATCAAATTCGTAATTAAAAACTGGGCAAAATTTTTAGGTCATTGTATTGATCATATCTAGAGTTTTACAAACTTTTAATTTAATAATCTTATGTCCCTGGAAAGGTAGTTGAGTTGGCTTTCAAATGCAAGAAACTAGAACTAAATTGGAGGTCAGGAAGTGGGTCAAAAATAGGTTACATCAGTCGGGTGTCAAAACAGTTTTTGGATCAGCCTGTTTTCTTTTTATGTTTTGAATTGTTTGGGTTACTTAGGGCTATATTGGAACCTTCAAACGAACATGAGACTTAGATTATATATTAAATAAAGATCTGGAGGAGGTATAAACAAATGGGTTAGGGTAAGACCCTCTGATCATAAAAAACTTTTCATATGTTCAAAATTAGTAAATTCTGGATAGGTAAAAGTATATATGTATATATGGAGGCCTTAACAGTAGCTTTAAGGTTGATGCCAAGTAGGAGAGTTATCTAATACATGTAAGGGCATAGGTTTCCTTTACATGGCATGTTATTTTGGTTAAGGGGGTGTTCGACCCATAGTTTGAAGTATGAAGAACGGGACGGGTTAAGAACTTAACTAAGTTAAGGACTTATAGAGGGGTGTAATGGGATGCTTATAGCACGTAAATGAGGTTAAGTTGTACGATAATTTTAGATACCCATCATAGATTAATGAGCGATTTTGGTATGTGGTTCATGTTTTGATTGTATATGTTTATGTGTTTAGATTTTTCTAGAGCGTGGATATTTGGAGAAGCTTGATCAGGTGAGTTTCATAGTCCCATATATTTTAATGATTTTGACTTCCAGATGGGATGGAAGAGACACTCGTTACGGTTTTGTAAATTGTTGCTGTGAATGTTTTATGATTGGTTATGGACTTGTGTGTACTTATGTGATTAACTGCTAACTGATTCATGATTGTTTTGTGACTTGACTTGGTACCAAGGGGATGTTGACAAGGTGGGGCCTTGGGATTGGTTCATAGGTGTATGGGCGCCTATGGAACCATGGTGTTTGGTATGGCTGGGAGCCTTGGAGTTGGTTTGGTATGATTAATCTTGAATGTTAGTTGTTAATGCACATTTGTAACACATTGACAATATATATTTTTATTGTTGGTGGTTATTCACAGCTTATATTATAACTGATTTGAGGTTGGAGTCTAAACCTATGGCTCTCACCAACATTATGTTGACGTGTTTTAGTGTCTCTTTTAGGTGATATTATGGGTAAGCGTGAGAACATAAGTGGCTAGGATTTGGAGTTGCGTAATAATGCTTTTAGAAGGAGATCCTCGTTCCTTCTTAGCTTCTTTTGTTTGTTTAATCAGTGATACTATGAACACCTATATGTTAGTTTTTTTTTTTTTTGTCTCGGGTAAGCGGTAGGACTGTTACCTACTTACCTAGAATCCTGCATGGTTGAGATATTGTCATGACATTTGTGTCACCATTTTATGACATTTCTTATTTCATTTAGTTATCTCTATAGACACGCCATGTTGTGATGATATCCATAGCTCGCGCCCCATATTCCGCCATGGTGGGGTGTGACATTTGACACCTTTATGGTGTTGTGGGCTTGTTTAAACCGTCCCATATTGGGGGTGGGGAAAAACTTGTTTTGTCTCATCCCCAATTATTTACGGGTACTCCTCGATTCTAGTTTTCTCGATTTACGTGTCCTCGGGTCGATTTACGAAAAACGTTTTTATAAATTATGAACCAATGGCACAAAACGAATCTAATAAAAATTCTCTCATCAAAAACGGAGTTCAAAAACGTAAATACGTAATCCTAGGGTTTCCGGTTTAGTCGTAAAGGACGTTAAATTATGAATGTAAGTCCTAATCTCTTATCGTAAATTTGTGAGTTTATGAACCAACACAAATTTAAAATTCCAAAATAATATTCAAGGTAAATTTCCTGAATGTCAGAGTGTCACCACAAACGGTGTATGTAAACGTAAGCACGTAACGTACAGTCCTCCGGTTTAGACGTAGTCGATGCTACTTCAAGACGTAAACACATATTTCTTCCCAAAAATGAGTGAGTTCATAATATAACATTAAAATAATGTTTTTATATAATATTTGAGAATAAAATATCAATCATAAATTGACGGATTGTCACACAAGCATTGGATGCTAGTTCAATTGTCACAGAAAGCAGCATGACAGAATCAGAAAAACAGCATACCAGCAACAGCTCAGGGAATGATCAAACAACCAATGATAAGGATATCAGACACAAATATGATGATGAGCCAATGACTGAGGTACAGTTAACTGCTGTGTATGATTCTAAGATTCATGAGCTCGAAACTATGTTAGCTCAAAAGACAAGATTCTGAGGATGCCAAACTCGATTTTTCAAAGAAAAATGACAAATTTGAGGTTTATTTTGAGAAACTTGAAAAAGCAAATGTTGTTCTTGAACAAAAACTAGATCGTAAGATTCAAGATTCTAATGTGGAAAAAGAACATTTTGTGAAATAAATAAATTTGTTAGAATCAAAGTTGGCTTCTCAAAATCCAAGTCCTCAACCTGCTTCATTAAGTGAAATATATGTGCAACCTATCGACACTAAAGATAGTAATGACGCGAGTGCTAATAACGACATATTTGAAAATATGAACATTAAGTTAGAACAACGTGTCGCTAAATTACTTCTACAAAATGAGCAATTAAAAGCTCAAATTCAGGAAAAGGTTTATTCATTGACAGCTGTGAAAAATGAATTAAGGAAGCTAAAAGGAAATAATGTGGATACTAAGTTAGCAAATCAGTCAATCTTGGGGAAACCTCCTATTCAATCATTTAGAAACAGCTCAGTTGATAGACAACCGCATGCGTTTAAATCTGAACGACCCAAAACGTCAAACCCGAGGTTTGTATCCCAAGTTGACGTGCGTAGCAATTTTCCAAAAAAAATCACTCCAACCTCTAGATCCTCCTTCAGAAATTATGCCTATGCAAAACCCAATCACATGAATGCTTCAAGCAACTCTAGAAATAGCTCCAAGAACATGCCTAGGCGTAACACAAATCATAAAGCTATCTAGAGGATGCTAAGATAAAGACACAAGCAAGAGATAGGACCAAACCTAAACCTAGGAGCGTTATTCACACATCTAGGAATTCTAGACCCTTCTCAGATGTGCTTAAATCCGCCAACCCTAGGAACTCTACATCCTTCTTAGATGCTAAGCACTTTGTTTGCACGAAATGTAACAAATGCGTGTTTAATGCCATTCTTGATGATTGCATCACAAAACTCCTGAAAAAGGTGAACCAAAAAGATAGAGCATCTCAAAGACAAAACCCTAAAGGAAATAGATTTTCTCCAATTAAGTCTTCCGTTGTGCATGAGAAAACTATGTTTCCTAGACCTTGTCTTTAGTGGATACCAACGGGTAGAATATTCAAAACAATTGGTCTTAAATGGGTTCCTACTGGAAAAATATTGCCCTCTAGCAAGACAAAGGTTCACTATGAACCCCCACATGGTTATCACAAAGATATCACTAACCAATATGCAAGCATACAAACTACTGATGCAAACGTCAAGGCTCAACGGGCACCCAAAGGTCCAATCTTTGAATACCGTTCAACAAAAGACACATTCAGAGTTTGGTTGATGAAGAAGCAGATATCTGAGAAACAAGTGTCTCATGGGTTTCACAACTAAGCTCGAAATGATTTACAATTATCTCAGATTGTGACTCGTGCTTCATAGAAAGGAAAGTTGATCATGGTTGATAACTTATCCTCAACGACGAGAAAATTAAATTTCTCGATCATGAGCTTTCGTTAAAAACATTCAAAGTTTTTAAGCTCATGAACACGACTTATAGTTAAATGTCAGACTGTAACTCGAACTTCAAATAAAGGAAAGTGTATCTTTAAAGATAACTTATCCTAACAACGGGTAGAGCAATCACGGGTTGAGCTTGTCACAAAACATTCAACATTTTGAGCTCAACACAATGGCTTGTAATCACTTTCAGATTGCAACCTGGATTTAAATTCACGGAGGAGTGTACGGTTTAGTGCTCTTACCCTCAGCAAAAGAAGAGAAATATTCATGCACTTGAGTGGCTTCGTCAGGACGTTCAAAGTCTATGAACTCAAGTTTATGCTTTAAAAAAATCATGTCGCCAAAAAGAATGGATTTTTTCAAAAACCGTTGAATACAATCTTTTCAATAATTTCTCAATGATTATTTAAAATCTTTCAAAAATTGTGTGTTCAACAACTTCTATCCTCAAAATTTTAATGTGGATCATATCCTCGTAATGACAATTCAATTAGATCAATTTTTGAGGGGTGGGGGGGTTTCCAAATTCATGCTAAGTTAGACACATTTTTCTCCCGAAGATTTTCAAGACTATTTTTCACAATATATTTTAATCAAATTTGGTATCTTTAATATCAAACGATTTTATATATTAGAGATAGGGGAGAAAATGTGATTAAAATGTGAAACACTTTCGATTATCGATGCACATGTGAAGGGGGAGCTTTTCTGGCGCGACAAAACTAGTAAGGTGTTAAATGTTTTTCAAACACTTTGTTAGAATTTAAAGTTGTTTATGGTTACGATCAAATACCCACAACATCTTTAATCCAAGACGTTATTGGTGTCAAAAGGGTGGTTAGGTTTAAGTCCTATGATCCAACCAGAACCGGAAGGATCTTCCCAGGGAGAATCCAACAAATTATTAGAAGTCCTTAGGAAAGATGGAGTAGAATGTGAACGTAGCTGAATGCCGACTAAGTACTGATGCTAGCACTAGAACAATCACAACAAGGTGCTAGTAATGATGTCTTGATAAGCATTGAAGGGGTTAAAGAATGAAAAAGAAATGTAACGATAAAGGGTGTAAAGAAAGAAGCCCTCCATACAACTTAGGTAGAAACCAGGTCAACACATCATGAAGACAACACATCATGGACCCAGTGATGTAATGCACAACCCTTCCCCAGCTAACTCAGGCTTCTCTCAAAAGAAGTTTGTTTTATTGTCACGGAGATCAAAACGACTTCTATTGACTTTCTCACTCCGAGATAGTTGATATTAAATAGGTGGCATCTTCTCCAACCTTCGACCACTAGAAGTGCACAAATCGTGTCTAGAGCCTAGAGATCAATCAATTCTCGTTAGGACACACAGAATGACGATAAAGAGAGTCATATGCTATATCCTTGCGATATTGCTAGAACACTCACAGTGATATTACCTAGTATTCACAATGATGAGGTGAAATCCTTCCAGTGTTAACATCAAACAGCACCGCGGCAGGTCATGTGTAAGAATCTTTATGAATTAAACATGTGCAAAACTGAAAAGCAATAGTGGTTTGATTCTTAATCGATTCAAACTCATTTCAGGTTTCTACGCAATATCTTTATGGTCTTGCAAGAACATTTAGAATGATATTCATTAATATTGACAGTGACGAATGGAAATCCTTCTAGCGTCAACCTCAAACAGCGCTACGGTAGGTGACTTGCGAGATTCTTATGAATCAAGCTTGTTTCAACTGGAAAGCAACAATGGTAAGATTCTTTATGAATCGAACTTGTTCTTGGAATTTGAATTGACGACTTTAATCAAGTGGATTTTTATCCAATTGATTCACTCTTTATGTTCGCAGTCTTGCTTTGAGACGGTCGAGTAAAGAGAGCGCTAGTACTACCGCGAAACCCTTTCAAGGAGGTTCTTAATTGAATCTACCTAATCACAGGTACGGTATTTGATATCGTATAACGGTATTCACCGATCGGAGGTAAAACGCTACCGATCAAGGACGAATGTCAAAGCAATTCAGTCCGTGTCTATGTTTTGTCTCGAGAAGGTGGCGTTACGGTGTACTCAGAAATGTCAAAGATTTAAAACCACATACTCATGCCCAAAGACATATTCAACAATCAAGAAAGGAAAAGTCTTCCGCAACTCTGATGTTCATAATCTTCCTTAACAATTAATGTAGAGGAATGACCTCTCTTCAAAGGAGATTGTTAGCAAGCTTTCAAGATGGTGCATAGTGTGAGCATGTGGAAGAAGAAACAAGATCGCAAGATGGAAAAGACAAGTCAAGGATGGTGACCAGCAAGAATGAAGCAGTCATTTTGAAGATCTCAATACTAAAGATTAATTATCTACACCAATAATCGCATGTCGTAGAGGAATGACCTCTCAGTGAGTGAGATATTAGTCTCAAAATATTGTATCGTCAAGAATGATTCGGTCACAGATTTGTAGATCTCATGTTTAAAGACGAAGTCGAAAGACAACGACAAAGGCTCAAAGATCACAGCATGAAGGAACATGACTACTATTACACGTTCTTTTACTCATTTATGGTGAGATTAGTAATCTCTATAAATCTCTATATGTCGAAAAGGAATGACTTCTCATTGGGGGAGATTGTTAGCCTCAAAATATTGAGTCAAACAAGAATGATCGGTCATAGGTTTAATATGTATTGATTATTAGAACGTTGTAATATGTAGTCTAGTAGTCGTAACAATACGGGCTTGATGGTTAGCATAAAAGGCCTCTTTCAAGGTACTAAGCATTTTATTCAAGCACGGCCCAACCTATATAGCCAATAAAAGCCCGCATGTGGGTGGACTACATAAAATCCCCTCCTCGCATGTTAGGAGGGTTGGTGGTTCATTTTGTTTTCTCTCCTCAATCTAATATTACCCAAGTTTCCAACCATTCTCTCTCTTTTCTCTCTCTACTTTCTCTCTATAGAATTCATCTTTTTTCTTAGTCTACCTTACTATAATTCATGTATAATCATCATATAATATGGGACAACAATATTCATGTACACATTGTTATATTACATGACCTATATAAGCTCTTGACACTTAAAATACAGTATATACATGTTTTCAGCTTTATCAGTTATTAGTTCAGTTTTACAAATTATAAACCAGGTTTCTAGGACATATACAGTTTCCGCTGCATTTTACTTATCTGTCTTTCAACTTTAGTACTTTTACCTGTTTCATCTTAGTATTCCAGATCTTTCATTTACATTTTAGATTTTCTTATCATGTCATTATATTCGTTTACTAAGCGTATTGCTCAACCTTAAATTCTTTCCATGACTCATACGACAGCTACCCAAGGACGAACCAGAGCTATTAACAGACGTTCATAGGATGTAAGCTGCCTTAGACTTCTTCTCCTTATTGCCTTCATATACTTATGCTTGTTTGGGCACTTGTCTTGTCCTTCTCATTTCATTTACTTTATTTATATTTGGGCCTATGTTTGGGAACTGATGTTTGATTCCGGTTTTCCCTTTTGGTCATGTATGTTTTAGGACATATTACCTTGCATGCTTTAATGACACGCCATAAATACAATTAACGGTCCACTTATCAAAGTGGGGTGTTACAATTATGGTATCATATCCCAAGGTTCGACCTGTAGGCTCTAAAACATGACCTGTGACTAGTGGGTAGTCACCAGGAACTTCCTAAATTTTGGCGTCTATTGTCTTCCATGGTTCTCTTGCATCTTACCATCCAGTTTTCTAATTTTTGACTAAATAAAATGTCGGTATAGGACTGGCCATATTTAGTCGCATGTGCTTTTCCTTTGATTTTGTTTTGTAAACCGACCCATAGGCGTTCACACTTGTTCATGTCAGATTTTGTTTTGTGAACCGACCCATAGGCGTTCACACTTGTTCATGTCAGATTTTGTTTTGGGAACCGACCCATAGGCGTTCACACTTGTTCATGTCAGATTTTGTTTTGTGAACCGACCCATAGGCGTTCACACTTGTTCATGTCAGATTTTGTTTTGTGAACCGACCCATAGGCGTTCACACTTGTTCATGTCAGATTTTTTTTGTGAACTGACCCATAGGCGTTCACACTTGTTCAAGTCAAATTTTGTTTTGTGGACTGACCCATAGGCGTTCACCCTTGCTCATGACAAATTTCATCGACTATGTCTTCATAATCATTCCATGTATCTTATATGCTATTCCATGTTTCTTCATGTTGATTATGTTTTCATGTTTCATCATGTTAAATTGTGTCATGCTCCTCCATGTCAATCATGCTTTCAAATTCTTCAATGGTGGACTTCTTTAACCATGCCTTCATGATAGTCATTGTTGAATTCCAACAATTATGTCTTCATGCTAGTCGTTGTTGGAAATTTCATTGAGTCATGTCTTTGTGTTTACTCTTACAACTGGAATTATGTCTATTCTGGATATAACTAGACGACCATATCGTTCTCTTCAGTTGGTCTATGAGCCATCTAAACTTTTACCTCAGTTAATCATGACAGATGTTCAAAACTAGTACCGATCGTCTCCTGTGTATTCATATGTACTCCATGTACAGTATTCCATATTTACTTCATGTACATCATTCCATGTGTACTCCATGTACCGTACACCGTGTGTATTGTTAACCTATCCTCAATCATCTCAGGCGTATTCTACTTGCCAATATTCTACCTGATGCCGATGCTGCTCATAAGTTGGAGATTTTACAAGATACTGATACTGCTCACACTTTGGAGACTTTACGAATGCTGATGCTGCCAATACCTAGGAGATTCCACAAGATGCTGATGTTGTTCATAATATGAAGATTCTACATAGCAAGGACGACGACTATAGATTTGAAATTTCAGACAAGAATATACTCCACCCATCAGACGCTTCCATCCCATTCTATGCCTTTACCTCCTAAGTTAAATACAACATGTCACTCAACTGTTTCTTTCAGCCAGAAGAGTGGGAACCGGTACCCAGCCGGCCAATCACGGTCATGATAATGACAAACATGAAACTGACAAACAAGACGACAGTGAATGTTATCATGACGGCAACTAACCGATCCGCAAATTCTGATTTCTATGACCAAAAATTTGAACTGTTCATCTTCATATCTGAAGACATATGTCAAGGCACCAGTCAAGATGCATGTCGCAAGTATACTATAAAACCCGCTTTAATAATCCTAAGATCATTAAATGCACGAAGTTACCATTAAATTTAAACTTTGTAATTAATTAATATACGATATGCATCACGACTATTTAATACGAATATTATGTATATTAATTAATTATCATAAGAATTATGTACATACACACGAATATTAATATACGATAAGTATGTACGTACGATATTAAGAAAACATTCAAGTAACAAAAGCACGATAATAGTTAAGCAAGAAAAACAAATATAAAAACAATAGGGGGTGTGTGTTCGTCGGCTATAAGAGAGAAACGGAAGACATGAGCCAAGCCCGGCCTATGATAGTTTACTAATTAGTTAATAAAAACCATAGAGGATTTTTATTAAACACTTTTACAGAAAATTAAAACCCTACTTCCTCCTGGTCTCTCTCTTACCGCGGCTCACCCAAAACACAAGGACGATTTCAGTTCTGATTTTTGGTTGATAAATTATACGGTATTGTGTTTGTGCCTAAACCCTTTTCACGCATACGGTATCCTTGAATTCTCTAATCTTTTTATTTTATTTTCTATGTTGTAGATCTTTAAAAACAGGTATTTAAAGCATGTTTAATAAAAAGATTGAAAAACGAATCGTGTAATTATATGGTTTGTGGTTTGGGTACACGCGAACTAAGACCAAGAGTTGGTCTCAGTGGCGTTTGGTGACTAACCGTCGCACCACTATGGTCTGCGGTTGTGGTTTGTTTATAGTCGAGACACCACAACCCCTTCATGGGGATTGTGGCTTTGGTTCAGCATCGACCGAGACCCCAAGTGGGGCTCGGCGTAGTTCTCGGGCAGCGAAGAACCCCAACGTATGCTGGGGTTGGTGTTGGTTTTGGACACGGTCGCAAAGCCGAGAGCTTCGGCTCTCGGTGTAGGGCTGTGGTTCGGACGGGGCACGACCTCGGCGCCACGGCTTTTAGATCGTGGGGGTGTCGGGTCTCAAGATTTTTGATTCGGGAACTTATGTAAAACCCGCATGCTTTTACCATGAATAGTACCCTTAAGATCGTACGTACTAGATTAAAACTTTCCTTTTATAGTATGATTACGTGTACATGTTAGGATTTTACGTATTACGTACGTGTTAGAACACGATAAGTATTTATTACTCACGAATACGCACTAATTATTTAACAATAATTAATCACGAACATGCGATCATGAAATCATGAACGTAATTAAATCACGAACTAATATTAGTTACGTATATATATTTATTACGAGCGTGAATAAATATATTAGGTCACGGTAAATATTTAACGAGAACACATTAAACGCGAACACAAATAAAAACGAACGAACGTTTAAATAACGAGACACGGAAAACGGTACGGGTACCCCATGTGGGGCCCCTACCCGCGGCAACAATAAGGAGATGGGCCAAGCCCATCTCAAAACTTACTAAGAAGGGGTTAAGGTAATTTTAACTAGTCATTTTTCACTTTACAGAAGAATAAACAAAAACCTAAAAATATTTTCTCCTTCTCCTTCTTGTCTCCTTGTGGCCGCCGCACATAAACACCAAAAAGGGGGTGTTTGTTTGATTTTGATCTTGGTTTTGGTGCAAGAGTTCGTGTTTGTTCATCCTCGTTTAGATCCACGCATTCGGTATATTCTTTTTATCCTTTTTCTTTTTGATTTGATCTAATAATTAATTAAGAACATGATGTTTTAAAACCTAATTAAAAACATAGATCAAACATGAAAATGGTTATTGGGTAATTCAAAAAGGGATGTTTTTAGGGGTGTTTGTTGGCCGGCGCCTAAACCGAACCCCAAGGGGGGTCTCGGTTTGACTAATAAACCACCACCGAGACCATATGGTCCCGGTTGAGTGGTGTGGGTCCCACGGCAGCAGCAAGACAAGGGGAACCCCAAAGTTGTTCGGGGTATGGTGTCGATTTCATGTCCGGTTCTTGGTTTCTAGTCAAGATCCGGTTCACGGTTTATGTTAAGATTATTTTTTTTATAATCATATATTAAAATTAAATTAATAAATATGACATGATTAATTTAATAACATGACTTAGGTTATAATTTAATTATTAGATCATGAAATTATTAACCTAAGTATTTTATATTTTCTAGACTTATAATTAATTAATTATTTAAAAACCATGGTTATAATTAATTAATTAACATGACTTAGGTTATATTATTAATTAATAATACATGTTTTAACCTAAGTATTTGACTTTATTTTATTAAAAACATGATATATTTTAATTAAATACGTTTAACCTATACTTTATTTAAATTACATGTAATAATTAATAAACTATACATTAAATCATTATAACATAGAAAATAATCAGAAAAACACTTAGGCTTACATACTTAGCTTATTTAACCAGCTTATATCTAATTATGGAAACTTTCTATTTTTAGAAACTTATTTAATTAAGGCAGCTCATCTATTTATGGAAACTTTCTATTTTTAGAAACTTATTTAATTTAGGCAGCTAATCTATTTATGGAAACTTATTTAATTAAGGAAGCTGATCTGTTTATGGAAACTTTCTATTTTTAGAAACTTATCTATTTTAAGCAGTAATTCTATTTTTGGTAACTTTCTATTTTTGGAAACATTCTATTTTTGGAAACTTTCTATTTTTGGAAACCTGCTATTTTTGGAAAGTTACTTATTTATACGCAGTAAGTATAATAATAAATGAAATACCAGAAACACTTAATCAGAATAGACAGAATATAAGATAAACATATTTTAAGGCTTAAAACGGTAAAACATGATATGAACATGTAAAATAAGCTAAGACATGACATAAAACCAGTTACGTATTTAGTAAGCAGATACTTATTCATGTATGTATTTATGTAGCATTAGTGATACCGAAGTAGGATTCTCCTCAGTTCATCTTCTTCGTTCATTGGACATAAGGTACGGATTCTCGTGCTTTCAGTATGGACATTCTTTCCTTATTAGGATTCCCGTATGCAGCCAAATGTTTTCTCGTAGTATAAGTTTATATGTTTGACTTGCTTATGTTTAATTTAGAATACCTATAGCCATATACATGCATGACCAGTTTCACCTAGTTATGGAGGTACCATAACCATAACATTAGAGGAACTGATGTTATGACTTCACCACGACGGAGTGATTACTCGTGGCGTCCCTTCAGCTTTTGGCCATTTATTATATTTATCATGTGGGGTGTATGGGTGCATCCTAGTTACATGTTTTCAGCAGATTACTCAGTGTGAATGTGGTGTGTGCCTTGCATCATTCACAAGGAGCCGATCCCTCCTACCCAAACTAGTATATTAAACTAGAGGCAGCCCCTCTAATTTGCATGATGAGGTCATCCCTCCAAGTATTCATGCACGGTGGATTTTCATGACCTATATTGGCTAATGGTAGAACATGTTAAATAGTTTTTATAAGATAAACATAAGGCTTTTCAAACTATAAAACCAGTTTTACCAAGACTTAACCAGGTTACTCGGGACTTAGTTTCTTCCGCTGTTATATGTTATATGCTTATCCTATTCATGCTTTATTGTACATCCGTGCACTGAGCGTATTGCTCAGCCGTTTTCCTTTTCTATGTTCCCAAAACAGTATGTACTCAGGGACTCTCGTAGAATTTAAGCGTACGTGCATATGGACTGGAAGCTTTCTAGCCTTTCTTTACTTTATGCATTATCTTTACATTGATACTCTTGCTATGGACATTGTTTAGTCCTTTCCTTTTCAGTACTTATGATTGTGTTTGATGAGCTTTACTTTTGGACTACCGATGTTTGATTCCGGTATTTTCCTTTTATGTTCATGTAATGTTTAGACATTTTCCTTGTATGCTTTGATGACATGCCATAATTACACGTGACAACCCATTATCAAAATGGGGTGTTACAATTATGGTATCAGAGCCAAGGCTTCGACCTTCAAAATATGACCTGTGATTAGTGGGTAGTCACTACGGTCTTCCTAGAACTGACAGTCGTTTTCATGCATTCATCATTTTTATGCATACATATACATGTCATTGTCGCAGGTTTATGACTAAGTAATGGTTGGTACAGGTCTGGCCCTATTTAGTCGCATGTGTTATATCGAAACTTTTAAATTTGGGACCGACCCATAGGCGTCCCCTCGCCATGTCTTTTGTTTTGGGTTAACTGACCATAGGCGTTCACTCTTGAGCATACAAAAGTTTTCATAAAACTGCATCATGCATTCATACACAAAATTTTCTTGCATAAAATTTTTCTCTTGAAATTTTGGTATAAATTTTTTTCATGTATATATATTTTATGTTTTGATCTGTTTAATCATATGTTTTATGTTATACTGTCAGATGGTTCTCACACGCGAACAGGAACAGCTCAATGCTGTAATCCAAGCTGCAATGCAAGCTTTGCTTCCTCAACTAAGGAACGACATCAGGGCTGAGGTTCAAGCTGCCAACAATCAGCAGCATAACCAGGCACCTCCTCCTCCTCTAGTGACATTAGCAGTATGGCTGGAGAGATTCAACAAGCTCCGTCCTCGAGCTTTTGAGAAGACAGATAGCCCTAGTGATGCTGAAAGCTGGTTGGCTCACATCAAGAAAATTTTCAATGCTATGGGTTGTGACCCCGCATAAAAGGCGAGGTTGGCATGCTATCGGTTCGAAGGCAATGTGCTAAATTGGTGGTTAGCGTTGATGCAGTCTGAGGGTGGTGACGAGTGGGTTGCTGGTTTGACTTGGGCTCAGTACAAGGACAGGGTGATGGAGCAGTTCTTTCCCAAGGCTGAGCAAGACAAGCTCAAGAGAGAGTACCATGGGATACGATAGAGAGCTGGGGAGAATAGCAACGAGTTTATGCAGCGCTTTCTTCGCTTAGCTGGTTTCCTTGGTGCGGCAGCAGGTACTCCTGAAGAGTAGGCACACCACTTTAGGTGGGCTCTTCGCACATCGGTCGCAAACAATCTGGTGTGTGCTACGTTCAACACTGTAGCACAAGTGGCAGATGCAACACGTAAGCTGGAGATGCTGCAGGAGAGAGATGAGTTTGGGGAAGCTGAGAGACCCGACAAGAGGTAAACATTCGTATTCAAGCGGTGATCAATCCGTATTCTTTCCATATATGTAAAATATTCATCTCTTTAAATGTATCTTCTAGGCAGAAAACTGGGGACCGGTCTCAGCCAGCTACTCAGCAGCAGCCTCATCAGCCCAAGGGAAACAGTCAGACTAACGACCGTTCTGCTACGGATAGGCGTGGCGGTAATGATAATTACCGTAACAACGCTGGACACTCCAACAGCAGCAGGTCCTAATACTTACATAATTTTCTTATGATTTCATGTTATAACTCATATTCTGACACTTTAGCAAAAACTTCTACCAGGAACCATGGAAACGGTAGGGACCAGAACCAGAGAGGTTCACAGCCTAGCCGTCCAGCTATCACTGGTATTCAATCTTACGATTATCCGTATTGTCCTTTGTACCCTATTATCATGTCTTATGTAAAATGTTTTATCAGGTTCCAAGACAGCCAGAGCACCTGCTGGAGGATTTACTCATCCTCTTTGCTCTACTTGCCATCGTAGGCACCCAGGGCCATGTCGTCGTAACACTAACGTATGCTTCAAGTGTGGTCTTCCTGGCCATATCATGAAGGATTGTCGTAAGGGCGAGATGGAGGGTACATCGGGACAAGCTGATTCCAAGCCGCCTCCTACCACCGGCCGTGTCTACACGACATCTCGAGACCAGGCCAACAATTCTATAGGTACCATCACTGGAATCTTGTATATGTATGGTCAAGCTGCATGTGTTCTTTTCGATACGGGTGCTAGTCACTCGGTTATTTCTACTGCTTATGCTAAGAACATTAGGATACTCCCCATGCCACTAGAGAATAGGCTTACTATTTCCACGCCTTTGAGGGACTCTGTATTAATCACCCATGTATACAAGAGTCTTCCCCTAGAATTTGACGATAAGGTTCGACCTGTTGACGCACTTCCGTTGGACATGAATGGCTTCAACATGATTTTAGGCATGGATTGGCTATCCAAGCATCATGCTACCATAGACTGCCATTCATATCGAGTTATCTTCGGTGATGTTAATGCACCAGAGTACATTCATAACGGGTTCATACCCGGACGGGCTGTACAAATCATATCTACCCTGCAAGCGCGTGCACTACTGTCACATGGCTGCGAGGGTTATCTAGCTACGGTTCACGACATGGATGCTGAATCTCCATCAATTCAGGATCAACCTATAGTGTCGGAATTCCAAGATGTTTTTCCAGCAGAACTTCCGGGCATACCACCTGCACGAGAAGTGGAATTCATTATCGAGGTTATTCTAGGAGCTGAACCAATCTCCAAGGCTCCTTATCATATGGCTCCCATAGAACTGAAGGAGCTGAAGGATCAACTGCAAGAACTTCTTGAACGAGGTTTCATTCGACCGAGCGCATCTCCATGGGGCACACCAGTCTTGTTTGTTAAGATAAAGGACGACAGTATGCGTCATTGCATAGACTATCGTGAGCTCAACAAGATTACTATCCGGAATAGGTATCCACTGCCACGTATAGACGATCTGTTTGACCAACTCCAAGGGGCCAAACACTTCTCCAAGACTGATCTTAGTTCAGGCTACCATCAGCTACGGGTTAAGGAGCAGGATATCGCCAAGACTGCTTTTTGTACCCGCTATGGCCACTACCAGTTTGTAGTTATGCCATTTGGCCTGAAAAATGCTCCAGCAGTGTTCATGGATTTGATGAACAGAATCTTCCATGAATTTCTAGACAAGTTCGTCATTGTCTTCATCGTTGACATCCTGCTTTTCTCAAAGTCCAAGGAGGAACACGAAGACCATCTTCGTACAATACTACAGATTCTTCGCCAGAAGCAGTTGTATGCTAAATTCTCCAAGTGTGAGTTCTGGTTAGACAAGGTGTCATTCTTAGGTCACATTGTATCAGCAGAAGGAATCACTATGGATCCAGCGAAGGTTGAGGCCATTACTAAGTGGCCAAGGCCGACATCAGCGACAGAAGTCCTCAGTTTCTTAGGCTTAGCTGGCTATTACCGTAGGTTCTTGGAGAACTTTTCCTGCTTAGCACTACCATTGACCAAACTGATGCGGAAAGGGGAGAAATTCGTCTGGACTGAAGAACGAGAGAAGAGCTTTGAAGACCTGAAGCAGAAGTTAGTATCTACACCTATTCTTACTCTCCCATCTCGTACGGGTGGATTTCAAATCTACAGTGATGCATCAGGGAAGGGACATGGCTGTGTTCTCATGCAACATGGGAAAGTGATCGCGTACGCTTCACGACAATTTAAGCCTTATGAAGAAAATTACCCTACGCATGACTTGGAACTTGCTGCAGTCGTGTTTGCATTGAAGATATGGAGGCACTACTTATATGGAGAATCATGTGACATTTTCACGGACCACAAGAGCTTGAAGTATATCTTCACTCAACGTGAATTGAACATGAGGCAGAGGAGATGGTTAGAGCTGTTGAAGGATTATGATATTAACCTACAGTATCATCCCGGGAAGGCAAATGTAGTAGCAGATGCCCTTAGCAGGAAGTCCGGAATGATCAACGGCATTAAAATCGAAGAGGAAATCATAAGAGACTTGGAGCGACTAGACATTGAGATCATGGTACGTGGACAACACGGTTACTGGGCTAATCTTAGAGTAGAACCCGAGTTACTCTCTAAGATTAAGGAAGCTCAGTAAGATGATGGAGAAATCTGGGCGATAGTACAAAATTTGGAGAAACAGACGGAATTCAGAGTAGATGCAGATGGTATCGTATGGCAGGGCACAAGAATTTGTGTTCCTAATGACCAAGAACTCCGGGAAGCCTTGTTAGCTGAAGCTCATAGCTCCTGATTCTCTATACATCCTGGTTCGACTAAGATGTACCATGACATCAAGCAGTACTTTTGGTGGAGTGGTATGAAAGAGGATGTGGCCACTTACGTCTCCAAATGTCTTACCTGCCAGCAGGTTAAGATCGTGCATCAGCGATCTGGCGGTCTCCTTCAACCGTTATATATTCCAAAGTGGAAGTGGGACAAAATCACCATGGATTTTGTTACTGGCCTTCCGCCCACCAAGAGGAAGCACGATGCAATTTGGGTTATCGTGGATCGACTTACCAAATCAGCTCATTTCTTACCGATCCGCAAGGAAGATCCGGTAAGTAAACTCGCCGATACGTATAGAAGCGAGATCATGAGACTCCACGGTGCTCCATCCAGCATTGTCTCAGACAGAGATCCTCGATTCACTTCGCGCTTTTGGAAGAGTCTGCAGAAAGCTTGGGGTACACAACTTAAGCTTAGCACGGCTTTTCATCCTCAAACGGACGGACAGTCAGAGCGAACGATTCAGACATTGGAAGACATGTTGAGGTCATGTGCGTTGGAATGGACGGGTGATTGGGACGATTACATCTGTTTGGTGGAGTTTGCATACAACAACAGTTGGCACGCAAGTATCAAGTGTGCTCCTTTCGAGATGTTGTATGGCAGGAAGTGTCGCGCCCCAATCTGCTGGGATCAGGTTGGCGAGCGAACACTTGAAGGACCAGAAATAAAAGAGATCACCAATGAAAAGAACGCAGTAGCTAAGCAGAAATTTCAGGAAGCACAGTCACGTCAGAAGAGTTACGCCGATAAGCATCGTAGGGACATACATTTTAATGTAGGAGATCACGTCTTCCTTAAGGTTTCGCCGACACGTGGGGTTAGACGCTTCGGGATTAAAGGGAAGCTCAGTCCTCGTTTCATCGGACCGTTTGATATCATTGAACGAGTCGGTGAAGTATCTTACCCGTTGGCGTTACCTCCGCAGCTTTCGCATCTCACTTTAATAGAAGAACCCGAACGAGTTCATGACAGACAAGAACGAGTCATGAGAAGGAAGACGATTCCATTCGTCAAAATCCTATGGAGGGATCATACCGAGCGGGAAGCCACTTGGGAAATAGAGGAGTCTATCCGGGCTTCTTACCCTCATTTCATATTTTGAATTCAGGTATGTTCTTCTTTTCAGTTTACTTTATCTATAATTCGGGGACGAATTATTCTTTTTAGGGGGGAAGAGTTGTAAAACCCGCATGCTTTTACCATGAATAGTACCCTTCAGATCGTACGTACTAGATTAAAACTTTCCTTTTATAGTATGATTACGTGTACATGTTAGGATTTTACGTATTACGTACGTGTTAGAACACGATAAGTATTTATTACGCACGAACACGCACTAATTATTTAACAATAATTAATCACGAACATGCGATCATGAAATCATGAACGTAATTAAATCACGAAATAATATTAATTACGTATATATATTTATTACGAGCGTGAATAAATATATTAGGTCACGGTAAATATTTAACGAGAACACATTAAACGCGAACACAAATAAACACAAACGAACAATTAAATAACGAGACACGGAAAACGATACGGGTACCCCATGTGGGGCCCCTACCCGCGGAAAAATAAGGAGATGGACCAAGCCCATCTCAAAACTTACTAAGAAGGGGTTAAGGTAATTTTAGCTAGTCATTTTTCACTTTACAGAAGATTAAACAAAAACCTAAAAATATTTTCTCCTTCTCCTTCTTGTCTCCTTGTGGCCGCCGCACATAAACACCAAAAGGGGGTGTTTGTTTGATTTTGATCTTGGTTTTGGTGCAAGTGTTCATGTTTGTTCATCCTCGTTTTGATCCACGCATTCTCTATATTCTTTTTATCCTTTTTCTTTTTTATTTGATCTAATAATTAATTAAGAACATGATGTTTTTAAAACCTAATTAAAAACATAGATCAAACATGAAAATGGTTATTGGGTAAATCAAAAAGGGATGTTTTTAGGGGTGTTTGTTGGTCGGCGCCTAAACCGAACCCCAAGGGGGTCTCGGTTTGGCTAATAAACCACCACTGAGACCATATGGTCCCGGTTGGGTGGTGTGGGTCCCACGACAGCAGCAAGACAAGGGGAACCCCGAAGTGGTTCGGGGTATGGTGTCGATTTCATGTCCGGTTCATGGTTTCTAGTCAAGATCCGGTTCACGGTGTATGTTAAGATTATTTTTTTTATAATCATATGTTAAAATTAAATTAATAAATATGACATGATTAATTTAATAACATGACTTAGGTTATAATTTAATTATTAGATCATGAAACTATTAACCTAAGTATTTTATATTTTCTAGACTTATAATTAATTAATTATTTAAAAACCGTGGTTATAATTAATTAATTAACATGACTTAGGTTATATTATTAATAAATAATAATACATGTTTTAACCTAAGTATTTGACTTTATTTAATTAAAAACATGATATATTTTAATTAAATACTTTTAACCTATAGTTTATTTAAATTACATGTAATAATTAATAAACTATACATTATATCATTATGACTTAGAAAATAATTAGAAAAACACTTAGGCTTATATACTTTGCTTATTTAACCAGCATATCTAATTATGGAAACTTTCTATTTTTAGAAACTTATTTAATTAATGGAGCTAATCTATTTATAGAAACTTTCTATTTTTAGAAACTTATTTAATTCAGGCAGCTAATCTATTTATGGAAACTTATTTAATTAAGGCAGCTGATCTATTTATGGAAACTTTATAATTTTAGAAACTTATCTATTTTAAGTAGTAATTCTATTTTTGGTAACTTTCTATTTTTGGAAACATTCTATTTTAGGAAACCTGTTATTTTTGGAAAGTTACTTATTATTACGCAGTAAGTATAATAATACATGAAATACCAGAAATACTTAATTAGAATAGACAGAATATAAGATAAACACAGTTTAAGGCTTAAAACAGTAAAATATGATATGAACATGTAAAATAAGCTAAGACATTACATAAAACCAGTTACGTATTTTGTAAGCAGATACTTATTCATGTATGTATTTATGTAGCATTAGTGATACCGAAGTAGGATTCTCCTCAGTTCATCTTCTTCGTTCACTGGACATAAGGTACGGATTCCCGTACTTTCAGTATGGACATTCTTTCCTTATTAGGATTCCCCGTATGCAGCCAAATGTTTTCTCGTAGTATAAGTTTATATGTTTGACCTGCATATGTTTAATTTAGAATACCTATAACCATATACATGCATGACCAGTTTCACCTAGTTATGGAGGTACCATAACCATAACATTAGAGGCACTGATGTTATGACTTCACCACGGCGGAGTGATTGCTCGTGGCGTCCCTTCAGCTTTTGGCCATTTATTATATTTATCATGTGGGGCGTATGGGTGCATCCTAGTTACATGTTTTCAGCATATTACTCAGTGTGAATGTGGTGTGTGCCTTGCATCCTTCACAAGGAGCCGATCCCTCCTACCCAAACCAGTATATTAAATTAGAGGCAGCCCCTCTAATTTGCATGATGAGGTCACCCCTCCAAGTATTCATGCACGGTGGATTTTCATGACCTATATTGGCTAATGGTAGAACATGTTAAATAGTTTTTATAAGATAAACATAAGGCTTTTCAAACTATAAAACCAGTTTTACCAAGACTTAACCAGGTTACTCGGGACTTAGTTTCTTCCGCTGTTATATGTTATATGCTTATCCTATTCATGCTTTATTTTACATCCGTGCACTGAGCGTATTGCTCAGCCGTTTTCCTTTTCTATGTTCCCGAAACGTTAGGTACTCAGGGACGCTCGTAGACTTTAAGCGTACATGCATATGGACTGGAAGCTTTCTATCCTTTCTTTACTTTATGCATTATCTTTACATTGATACTCTAGCTATGGACATTGTTTAGTCCTTTCCTTTTCAGTACTTATGCTTTAGTGTGATGAGCTTTACTTTTGGACTACCGATGTTTGATTCCGGTATTTTCCTTTTATGGTCATGTAATGTTTAGACATTTTTCCTTGTATGCGTTGATGACACGCCATAATTACACGTGACATTCCATTATCAAAATGGGGTGTTACAACTTATATTTTTATGAACACGTAATTAGACCGACATGTAAAATAAGTTATGTTATGTTTTAATTAATTAATAGTATTAATTAATTTTGGTTTAGTTAAATTAAAACTAATGTTATGTTTATTTAAATAAAAATCATGATAAAATATGTATGTACACTTATTTAAATAAACATAGGTTATAATAATTAATTATTTAATTATTCATGAACATGTATTTAATTAAAATTTAGGTTAAATTAATTAACATCTTTTACGATAAAGTTTAATAACATGAAATATATAATATTATTAATTAATAATAAACTTATAATAGCATGACATGATATTATTAATTAATAATAAGCTAAGTATTTATTAATTATTAAACTTTATAATATAATAATACATGACATAAAATAAGCATATAATTAAATATGGAAACATGATTATTTATGGAAGTATATTATCTATGGCAACATGATAAATATGGTAATATGATATTTATTGTAATATACTAAATATGGTAACATGCTATGTATGGTAACACATTAAATATGGTAACATACTATTTATAGAAACATGCTAAATATGGAAACTTTCTATTCTTGGAAACTTACTAATTATGGAATCTTTCTATTTTTAGAACCTTACTATTTAAGAAAACTTACTATTTTTGGAAAGATACTATATGGAAACCTGCTATTTTTGGAAAGTTACTATATACAGAAACCTGCTATTTTTAGAAAGTCACTCATTATGTTAGAACAAGTATAATAACACTTAAAACATGAAGCACATGAATCTAAAACACATGGAACTATAAGAAATACACGATTAAAACATGAAATAATAAGACAAGACAATAACAAGTATAATAAGTATGAACACGTCTAGTAAACCAAATAACAAGTGTGTATAAGTAAGATCGACTCTTATTCATGTCCCTTCATTATGTAGCTATTGTAAAGTCAGAGTGATCGTCTACATTTGTTTTCGTCATCATTTACTGGACATAAGGTACGGATATTCCGTCCTTCAGTAAGGACATCTTTCTTCCTATATTAGGATTCCCCGTTTGCAGCTGTCTGTTTTCTCCAGTAGTTTGTGTCTTAAACACATCAGTATATGTATGACTATTTTAGATTGCCCGAGCTATATACATGCATGCCAGTTTCACCTAGTTATGGGGGTTCCATAACCATAGCACTAGAGGCACCGGTGTTATGACTCTTCTACGGTGAGAGTGATTGCTCGCAGCGCCCCTTTACAGTTTTGGCCAGTATTATTATTATCATGTGGGGCGAATGGGTGCATCATAGGATAATTAGTATGATTTCATGGTAACTGCGATGTGTGCCTTGCATCCGTTACAGGAGCTGATCCCTCCACTCATTTTATATATTAATTAGAGGCAACACCTCTAATTGCATGACGAGGTCACCCCTCCAAGTAGTCATGCACGTGGATATAACATGACCTATATGGGCTCTCGGCATATTTAAAATACAGCTTTTCAAGATAAACTAAACATAAGTCTTTTCAGAAATATAAACCAGTTTTATGAACTTAAACCAGGTTTTTCAGGACTTACATTAATTTCACTGCTATTCATTTCTTTCATTACTTGCTTATGTTTATGCTTTACATTCTATGTTATATATCCACACACTGAGTGTATTGCTCAGTCGTATTTCTCTTTCCATGTCCCAATATGACAGGTACTAAAGGGCAAAGTTAGGAATCGAAGAGTACGTACATGGAATGAGGTGCCAACTTTCTTTCATTCTTTAATGCATTTACATACTTTTGCTTTGTTGGACATTGTTTAGTCCTTTCCTTACATTCTTTACTTATGCATTTCGTGTGTGGAGCTTATGTGGATCCGATGTTTGTTTCCGGATTCTTTTATGGTTATTTAATGTTTTAGACATTTACCTTGTGTGCTTTGATGACATGCCATAATTATCCTGTGATATTCCATTTATCAAAATGTGGTGTTACATTTATGGTATCAGAGCCAAGGCTTTGACCTGTAGGCTCTTAAAAATTGACTTGTGACTAGTGGGTAGTTATTAGCGTCTTTCTAGAACTGACAGTTTGTTTTCATGCATTCATTTAATGTATCATTGTTGCAGGAATTTTGACTAAGTAATGGATGGGACATGACTAACCATAATTAGTCGCATGTGCTTTTATTCGAATCATTTTGCTTGGTGAACCGACCCATAGGCGTTCACATTAGCTCATGTCTTTTTGTTTTGATGAACCGACCCATAGGCGTTCATCCTCATTATATCAATTTTATTTTGGTGAACCAACCCATAGACGTTTACCCAAACTCATGTCATTTGCATTTGGCTATGCCTTCATAAACTGTTTCATGCATCATTTCATTATGTTTACCATATGTTCTAATCAGATTAATCATTTCATTTTCATTTTTAGACTGTCAGATGGTCATGACACGCGAACAAGAGCTAGCAGTAGCTGTCTAAGCAGCTCTACACGCCATGCTTCCCCAAATCAGGAACCAAATTCAGGCTGAATACTAGAACGCCCCGAATCATAACAACAATCCTCCTCATCCTCCACCGGTTAATTTTCATAGTTGGCTTGAGAGGTTTAACAAGCAGAAGCGAAGATCTTTTGACAAGGCTGAGACTTCATCTGATGCGGAAGACTGGATTTCGCATATAGAGAAGATTTTTGATGCTATGGGATGCGATGGTGTCTACAAGGCAAGGTTGGCTTGCTATAAGTTTGAAGGTGATGCCCTACATTGGTGGAGAGCTTATAAGTTAGCTAATGGAGGTGATGTTTGGCTAGCTGCATTGACTTGGGATCAGTTCAAGACTTTATTCTATGGGAAGTTCTTTCCGACATCTGAGCAGGAGGACTCAAGAGGGAATATCACTCCATTCGTTAGAGAACTAGAGAGACTAGCACTGAGTTCATGCAACCGTTTCTTAGGTTGGCTGGATTTCTAGGTGTTGCTGCAGGTACTACGGAAGAACAAGCTAAGCACTTTCGTTGGGCTCTACACGCCTCTACATCAGCTCGTTTACTTAGTGCTACTTATGCTAATGTGGCACAAGTTAATGATGCAGCACGTAGCTTAGAAATGCTACATGATCGTGATGACTACGAGGAACAAGCTCGTCCTGAGAAGAGGTATAATTTTCATCCATCAAGCATTATCATTTCATTTCAATCTCTATGTTCATTTATACCTTTTTATATCAAATTGTATCTTCAGGCAGAAGGGTGGAGACCGGTCCCAATCAGCCACTCAACAGAATCCCAACAAGGGCCACGGCCAATCTAACATCATTATGGATCTGACAAGTGGACCGGTAATGACAGTTACCGTAACAACAACAACCACTCCAACAACAACATGTCCCTAAATTCTTAAACTCTTCTATGTCAATTTGCGGTATGTTTTTACATACTAACATGTCAGCATCATAAATAGGAACTCTGCGAGTGGACGTGACCAAAATGTTAAGGGTCAGCAGTCCAACAACTTGTCTTCATCTGGTAAACTATCATTTAAACTTTAGTGCGGTCATGTTTACGCCAAGTAATCATGTCTCTCGCATATATCTCTTAAACAGGCTCTCAGGTAGCAAGGGTACCTCTAGGAGGTTACACCTACCCCATCTGCACGACTTGTAGTCGTAGACATCTTGGACCATGCCGAAAGTCAACCAGCGTCTGTTTCAAGTGTGTACTACCAGGACACATGTTGAAAGACTGCAAGAATGGAGACATTGTTGGTACTTCTAGCGCTGCTCTTCTTAAGCCACCAACTTCGGGGCGTGGCTACATTACCACACGGGACCAAGCTAATAAGTCCTCAGGTACTATCACTAGCATCCTCTTTATGAACGGTCATGCTGCGTGTGTTTTATTCGATACTGGTGCTACTCATTCAGTTATTTCCTCTACGTATGCCACTAGTATTAATAAAATCCCTACGCCATTAGAGAATATCTTATGTATATCTACGCCTATGCGAGACTCTGTGCAAATTACCCAAGTGTACAAAGATCTCCCACTAGAATTTGATGATAAGATTCGCCCAGTAGACACACTTCCTTTGGATATGTGTGAGTTTTATCTCATCTTAGGCATGGATTGGTTATCCAAGCATCATGCTACAATCGATTGCCATACTTATCGAGTTATCTTCGGTGATGTTCAAGCACCAGAGTACATTCAAAATGGTTTTACACCAGGAAAGTCTGTACAAATCATCTCTACGTTAGAAGCTTCTGCACTACTATCTCATGGTTGCGAGGGCTTCTTAGCTTCAATCTAGGATATCACTGCCGAAATTCCATCGATCCAAGATCAACCAGTTGTTTCAGAATTTCCTGATGTATTCCCAGAAGAACTTCCGGGTATACCACCTACTCGAGAAGTAGAGCTTAACATCGAGATCATCCCAAGAGCTCAACCAATCTCTAAGGCTCCTTATCGCATGGCTCCCATAGAGCTTAAGGAGTTAAAATATCAGCTACAGGAATTACTGGAGCAAGGCTTCATCCGACCGAGTGTATCACTATGGGGTGCACGGTACTTTTCGTCAAGAAGAAGGATGGCATTATGTGTTTATGCATTGACTATTGTGAGTTGAATAAGATCACGATTAGGAACCGTTATCCATTACCAAGAATCGATGATCTGTTTGACCAACTTCAGGGTGCTAAACATTTCTCCAAGATTGATCTAAGATCCAGTTATCATCAGCTGCGAGTTAATGAGCAAGATATTCTTAAGACTGCTTTTCGCACCAGATATGGCCATTATGAGTTCGTTGTCATGCCTTTCGGACTCACAAATGCTCCTATGGTTTTCATGGATCTTATGAACCGCGTCTTCCACGAGTACTTAGAAAAATTTGTTATCGTCTTCATAGATGACATCCTCATCTTCTCTAAATTCAAGGAAGAACATGAAGAACATCTATGTATTGTGCTACAGATTCTTCGTCAGAAGCAATTGTATGCCAAATTCTCCAAGTGTAAATTTTGGCTAAACAAGGTGGCATTCTTAGGCCACATTTTCTCCATAGAAGGGATTACTATGGATCCTGTGAAGGTTCAAGCTATCACTAAATGGCCAAGATCGACGTCTGCAACTGAGGTTTGTAGTTTCCTAGGCTTAGCTAGTTATTATCGCAGATTCGTGGAGAATTTTTCAAGACTAACCTTACCTTTGACCAAGTTGATACGGAAAGGAGAGAAATTCGTTTGGACTGATGAGCGGGAGAAGAGCTTGAACTCAAGAAGCGGTTAGTATCTGCACCTATTCTTACTCTAGGAGAAGAACTTTGAAGAACTCAAGAAGCGGTTAGTATCTGCACCTATTCTTACAAGTGGATTTCAAATCTACAGCGATGCTTCGGGTAAAGGATTAGGCTGTGCACTCAGGAAACATGGGAAAGTGATTGCATACGAATTAGGTCAACTAAATCCTTATGAGGAAAATTATCCTACACATGACTTGGAGCTAGCAGCAGTAGTCTTTGCACTTAAAATCTGGAGACACTACCTTTATGGTGAATCATGTAATATCTTCACTGATCACAAGAGTCTCAAGTATATTTTCACTTAGAGGGAACTGAACATGAGGCAGAGAAGATTGTTGGAACTACTCAAGGATTATGACATCAATCTTCAGTATCATCTCGACAAGGCTAATGTAGTGGCAGATGCTCTTAGCCAGAAGTCGGGCATTATAAATGACATCAAAGTACAAGAAGAAATCATACGTGAGTTTGAGCGACTACACATTGAATTCCTAGTATGTGACAGCAGGGGTACTGGGCTAATATGAGAGTTGAGCCATACTTAATTTCTCAGATCAAGGCAGATCAGAAGGACGATGGTGAGATTTGGGCTATCACTCAGAATCTTGATCGGGAGACAGAATTTCTTGTAGACAAAGAAGGCATCGTATGGCAAGGAACTAAACTATGTGTTCCGGATGATCAGACACTTCGAGAAGCTTTATTGACAGAATCTCACAGCTCTTCATTTTCTATTCATCCAGGATCCACCAAGATGTATCATGACATTAAACAACATTTCTGGTGGAGTGGCATGAAACAAGATGTTGCTACTTTCGTATCCAAGTGTCTAACTTGCCAGCAAGTTAAGATCGAGCATCAACAGGCTAGTGGGTTACTGCAACCGTTAGAGATTCCCGCATGGAAGTGGGAAAAAATCTCCATGGATTTCGTCACCGGACTTCCGCTTACTCAGAGCAGACATGATGCTATATGGGTCATAGTTGATCATTTAACCAAGTCAGCTCATTTTCTTCCAATTCGCAAGGACTTCTCAGTCAGCAAATTGGCAGATATATTCCTTAAGGATATCATACGACTAAATGGAACTCCTTTAGACATCATATCAGATCACGACCCTCATTTCACATCTAAATTCTGGAAAGCTATGCAGAAAGCTTGGGGAACTAAACTTAAGCTTAGCACTGCCTTTCATCCTCAGACGATGGTCAATCGGAGCATACGATTCAGACCTTAAAAGACATGTTGCGGGCTTGTGCACTAGAACGGTCAGGAAGTTGGGATGGATACATTTGTTTGGTTGATTTTGCCTATAACAATAGTTGGAATGCAAGTATTAAGTGTGCACCATTTGAAATGATTTATGGCAGGAAGTGTCGTGCTCCAATCTGTTGGGATCAAGTTGGAGAACGAATCCTTGAAGGACAAAAAATGATAGAGGTGACCAATGAGATGGTTGCCATCGCCAAGGTGAAGCTATAGGAAGCTCGTGCTCGAAAGAAGAGCTATGCTGATAAACATCGTAGAGATCCATCGTTTAATATCAGCGACAATGTTTTCCATAAAGTATCACCAGCACGTGGTGTCAAGCGTTTTGGACTCAAGGGCAAGGTCAATCCTCGTTTCATCAGACCGTTTGAAATCCTTTAATGTGTCGGTGAAGTATCATATCGTCTAGCTTTACCTCCACCCCTATCTCATGTCCATGATGTATTCCATGTATCCTTACTCAGAGGTTACAACTACCATACATTGCATAAGGTTACGTATCCATTCGAACATATTCAAGAGGATCTATCATATATCGAGGAACCCAGGAAATTTTTTGATCGCCAAGAACGAGTCATGAGGAGAAAGACGAATCCATTCGTTAAAATCCTCTGGAGGGATCATACTGAGCGGGAAGCCACTTAGGAAACAGAGGAGTCTATCCGGACTTCTTACCCTCATTTCCAGTTTTGACTCGGGTATGTCATTTCAGCTTACATGTCTTTCCAGCTTATATGTCATTTCAGCGTTTAGCATCTTATCAGCTTATCATATCTCTAATTCGAGGACGAATTGTTCTTTTAGAGGGGAAGAGTTGTAAAATCCGCTTTAATAATCCTAAGATCATTAAATGCACGATGTTACAGTTAAATTTAAACTTTGTAATTAATTAATATACGACATGCATCACGACTATTTAATACGAATATTATGTATATTAATAATTATCATAAGAATTATGTACGTTAACAAGAATATATATACGATAAGTATGTACGTACAATATTAAGAAAACGTTCAAGTAACAAAAGCACGATAATTAAATACGAGCATACACGATAATAGTTAAGCAAGAAAAAAAATACAAAAACTATAGGGGGTGTTTGTTCGTCGGCTATAAGAGAGAAAAGGAAGACATGGGTCAAGCCCTACCCATGATAGTTTACTAATTAGTTAATAAAAACCACAGAGGTTTTTTTTAAACACCTTTTATAGAAAATCAAACCCTACTTCCTCCTGGTCTCTCTCTTGCCGCGGCTCACCCAAAACACAAGGACAATTTCAGTTTTGATTTTTGGTTGATAAATTATACGGTATTGTGTTCATGCCTAAACCTTTTTCACGCATACGGTATCCTTGAATTCTCTAATCTTTTTATTTTATTTTCTATGTTGTTGATCTTTAAAAACAAGTATGAAAAACATGTTTAATAAAAAGATTGAATAAGGGATCGGGCAATTATATGGTTTGTGGTTTGGGTACACGCGAATCGAGACCAAGACGCGGTATCGGTGGCGTTTGGTGACCAACCACCGCACCACTATGGTCGAAGGTAGTGGTTTGTTTACAGCCGAGACACCACACCCCCATCATAGGGGCTGTGGCTTTGGTTCAGCATCGACCGAGACCTCAATTGGGGCTCGACGTGCTTCTCGCGCAGCGAAGGACCCCAACGCACGTTGGGGTTGGTGTTAGTTTCGGACACAGCCGCGAAGCCGAGAGCTTCGGCTCTTGGTGTAGGGCTGTGGTTCGGACGGGGCACGACCTCGGGGCCACGGTTTTTGGGTCGTGGTGCTCGGGTGTCGGGTCTCGGGATTTTTTGTTCGGGAACTTATATTTTTATGAACACGTAATTAGACCGACATGTAAAATAAGTTATGTTATATTTTATTTAATTAATAGTATTAATTAATTTTTGTTTAATTAAATTAAAACTTGTGTTATGTTTATTTAAATAAAACCCATGATAAAATATGTATGTACACTTATTTAAATAAACTTAGGTTACAATAATTAATTATTTAATACTTCATGAACATAGATTTAATTAATTAAAACTTAGGTTAAATTAATTAATATATTCTATGATAAAGTTTAATAACATGAACTATGTAATATTATTAATTAATAATAAACTTATAATAGCATGACATGATATTATTAATTTATAATAAGCTAAGTATTTATTAAATATTAAACTTTATAATATAATAATACATGTCATAAAATAAGCATATAATTAAATATGAAAACATGATTATTTATGGAAGTATATTATCTATGGCAACATGATAAATATGGTAATATGATATTTAGGGTAATATACTAAATATGGTAACATGCTATTTATGGTAATACTTTAAATATGGTAACAGACTATTTATAAAAACATGCTAAATATGGAACCTTTTTATTTTTGGAAACTTAGTCATTATGGAAACTTTCTATTTTTTAGGAACTTACTATTTAAGGAAACTTACTGTTTTTAGAAAGATAATATATATGGAAACCTGCTATTTTTGGAATGTTACTATATATAGAAACCTGTTATTTTTAGAAAGTCACTCATTATGTTATAACAAGTATAATATAACTTTAAACATGAAGCGCATGAATCTAAAACACATGAAACTATAAGAAATACATGATTAAAACATGAAATAATAAGACAAGACAAGAACAAGTATAATAAGTATGAACACGTCAAGTAAACCAAATAAGAAGTATGTATAAGTAAGATCGACTCTTATTCATGTCCTTTCATTATGTAGCTACTATGAAGTCGGAGTGATCGTCTACGTTCGTTTTCGTCTTCATTTACTGGACATAAGGTACGTAAATTTCTTCCTTCAATAAGGACATATTTCTTCCTATATTAGGATTCCTCGTTTGCATCCATCTGTTTTCCCCTATATTAGGATTCCCCGTTTGGTCACCTCCACTCATTTTATATATTAGTTAGAGGCAGCCCCTCTAATTGCATGACGAGGTCACCCGTCTAAGTATTCATGCACTTGGATATAACATGACCTATATGGGCTCTCGGCATATTTAAAATACATATTTTCAAGATAAACTAAACATATGACTTTTTAGAAATATAAACCAGTTTTATAAACTTAAACCAGGTTTTCTAGGACGTACATTAATTCCGCTGCTATTCATTTCATTCATTACTTGCTTATGTTTATGCTTTACATTCTATGTTATATATCCGCACACTGAGCGTATTGCTTAGTCTTATTTCTCTTTCCATGTCCAATACGGCAGGTACTAAAGGGCAAAGCTAGGAATCCAAGAGTACGTGCATGAAATGAGGCGCCATCTTTCTTTCATTCTTTAATGCATTACATACTTTTGCTTTGATGGACATTGTTTAGTCCTTTCCTTACATTCTTTACTTTTGCATTTCATGTGTGGAGCTTATGTAGATCCGATGTTTGTTTCTGGATTCTTTTATGGTCATTTAATGTTTTAGACATTTACCTTATGTGCTTTGATGACATACCATAATTATCCTGTGATATTCCATTTATCAAAATGGGGTGTTACATACACTTTCTGAATACACATGTCAAGACACCCGTCAAGACACATGTCATACGAATCTCTTCGCAAGGCATAAGTTAAGACGCATAACCCATGTTTATCGTTTAAATCAGGCCCTCAGTAATTCAGGGTATCCTCCAAGAGGGTATACCCATTCTGTTGTGTCATGTATGGAGCAAGCCACTAAAATTTCAGGTACCATCACCGGTGTATTGTTTATAATTGAGCACGTAGCATTCGTTATGTGGGCATACAAACGAAGCACATTCAGTGAGATCTGCCACGGTTACATCATGTATTCATATGTCTGCTTTGTTTTAGATCATGTATTACCTACCCCCAGCCTAGAAAAGACTCCATTGACACCCATATGTATAAAGGTTTCCTTCCAGTTGAGGACGAGATCCATCTTACTAACTCCTGAGTTCATTCAGTATGTTTTCTACCAGAAAAACCAGTACCAATTGTTTCTTCTTTACAAGCACGTGACCTATAATTCCATGGGTTGCAAAGACTTATAGCTACTATTCATGACGAGACTTCTGAAGTCCTTTAAATCCATGGTCAGTCGATTATTCCAGAGTTTCCAGATGTATTCGAGAAGGGTTGTCAGAAATCCCTTCCTAACCACGATTCAGAGTTTAACATCGAGCTTATTCTAAAAACAGAACCTGTTTCCAAGACTCTTACCATGTGATTTCTGTCGAGTTAATTGAGTTGTAGGAGTAGCTACAAGAGTTGTGGACACGAAGTTCATTCATATCAAATGCATCACCATGAGGTGCACCGATTCTAACAGTTAAGAAGAAGGACGGTAGCATGAGATCATGTATCGACTACCGTAAATTAGACAAGATCACCACTCATAATCGATATTCATTCCATGTATGAAGGATTTATCCCATCAGCTACGAAGTCTTAAAACATCCTTCCAGAATCCATCCACGATCATGTTACCATCAGTTTGCGAGTGGAAGAACATAACACTTCCAAGATTCCTTCTTACACACGTTATGGTCTCTTCGAATTTGTGATTTTCTTTTGGGCTCCCGAATGCTCCAACTATATTATAGAATTGATGAATAAAATTTTCCATGAATTCTTAGACAAGTACGTCAGTATACTCATTGGTAACATCCTGATCTTCGCAAGTCTAGAGAAGAACACGAGAATCATCTTCTCAGAGTCCTGCAGATTCACCGATAGGGGGAAAATTATACACCCAGTTTTCCAGATTTGAGTTCCAGTTAAACAATGTGGCTTTTTTGGGCCACAATGTCTCAGTAGAAATAAAATTCCATTAATCCTATGAATGTGAAGGCGATCACCAGATGGTTAAGACCAATGTCTGTGACGGAAGTTCGAAGTTTTCATGGATCTCAATTGGTTACTACCGCGGAAATTGCTGACAGTTCTCACGATTAGTATGTTACCAAAACTCATAGTTCTTCCATGAGTATTCATCTAGATTCCACAAGGATGTACCATAATCCCAAGCAAGATTTTGATAGAAGCGGTATAACACAACGGTGCAGCTACATTCATATCTAAATGCCTGACATGCTAGCAGGTTTAAGATAGAACGTCGAAATACTAGTAAGTTAATACAACCATTAGGAATTTCTAAACAGAAATGAGACGAGGTTCCCATGGAGTTATTACCATATTTCCATAGACTCATAAGAAGCATGATAATATCTAAGTCGTTGTCGACCATTTAACCTAGCTTACACGTTTTCTCTCATCCGAAAGGATTACGCATTTAGTATATCTACGGGAAGTTCAGCAAGAGGTCGTACGATTTCACTATATCCCATCAGTGATCATATCAGACATAAATTTCTTGTTCTCTATCATGTTTACGTTCATGTTCAAAATCACGTTATGTTCATTCCATGTTTCTCATGCCACGTTCACGATATGCCGCACGTATCACGTCTACCATATGTCCTCATATTACGTTCCTTATATCTCCACGTAGCACGTTCACAATTGCTCATGTATCACGTTCACAATTATTCATGTACTATGTTCTAGTATGTCTTCAGTGTCACTTCTCAGAGAAAATAATATTATTCTCTTCACGCTATTTAGTATCATATCGTTTCGTTTAACCTCAATGTTATATCTTATCTATGCGATTAGATTCAGGAAGATCCATATTAAGTCATAAAATCATAAACTTTTCAATAAAGTCGAGACAAGGTCATGAAGACCAAGGTCTTTCCCTTTGTCAAGATCCTTGGAGGAACCGTCCCGAGCTAGAAGCCACTTGGGAAACGGAGGAGTCCATCTGGATCCTTATCCTTATTCTTTCCTATGATTCAAGTATAATAGTTCCAGCCATGTCACGTTCCATGTTCTCTTCAGTCATGTCATATTCATATTCTTTCAGCAACGTCATTTTCTAATTCGAGGACGAATGATCTTTTAGAGGGGAATAATTTTAAAACACGTAAGATTATCATGTCTCTAATTCGAGCACAAATTATTCTTTTAGAGGGGAAGAGTTGTAAAACCCGCATAAAATACCATGAATATTAACTGCATGAAAACCCGATTAAAATTTAAACCTTATAACTATTAACATACGACACGTATCGTAAACGTTTATTACAAGTATTACATATACTATTATTAACATAACAAGAAATAAAAACACGACATTTAAAAACACGAACACATATGATATATTTATTTAAACACGAAATGAAAACAAAAAGAGAAAAGCAAGTGTGTGTGTTGTGTTTGGGCCGCAGCTTCAAAGAAAAAGAAATGAAACAAAAATGGGCTTCGGGCCCAGCCCACTTAAAAACAAAACAACCAGGAAGGGGACAAACTTCATTTTTATAAAAACAAGAAAAGATTAGGGTTGTTTGTCTTTGGGAGTCGCCGGTAGAAAAAACAAAACAAAGGGGAGACGGGATCTTTTGTTGATGTTGATTAATTTCGTAGGTGTTGTTTTGGCTATTCTTATATCACGAAAACATGTAAGCTTCAATCCTTTTTCTCTCTTTTAGCATTAATCATGAATCCACTTATGTACTAACAAGAACAATTGATTTTAGGGAAAGTAAACATAGACTGATCTTAAACATGATGGGTTTTGGCTGGCTCACAAAAACCGAGACCTCTGGGGTCTTGGTGTGGGCTGTGGTAGACCATCCGCAACCCACAAGGGGTGCGGCGGTGGTTTTGGGGTAGACGAAAACAAAACAAGGCAAGCAAGGGGGTGTTTGGATGCAAGCAATGGGAACCCGAGAGTCTCAAGGCTCTCGGTGGGAACAATGTACACAACAGGGGGCTTGGTTGGTTTAAGATTAGCGATAGATTCTGTGACAGAATTTCTTTCACCGATTCCCATAGCCAGAATTGTGACAGACCTGTGTAAGTTTAGCGACAGAACAACGACAGATATTTTTGTCGCTAAACATTCTGTGGGGTTTTGGTTTAGTGTTTTGTTTGATTGTTCAGTGCCACTGAGATGGGTGTCTCGATAGGCTCGGCTTCGAGGCTCGGGAAATACATGAATGCTTTATTAAATTGGTACTTTTAGTTAAGTTAATTTAATTAATTAAGATACATGTATAATTAAATTAACCATGAACTTAGGTTATAATTATTAGCGTAATAATTCATGAAATTAACCTAAGTGTTTTATTATGACATAATTAAATTAATGACCATACATTAACTTAATTATTTGGCTAAGGTAAAGTTTTAAAAATAAATCATGTTATGTTATTAATTAATATTCTTGATTAAAATCATGCTTTATGTTATTAATAAATAACCATCAGTTTAGCTTAAGTATTGATAAACTTTACTATTAAATTAATATGACTTATAAATTATGCTTATTCAAGCTCTAGCTTATATTTTGGACTTATAAATCAAGCTTGTAATTTTATTTGAAACTTTCTATTTTTTGGAAACTTACTATTTATGGAAACCTGCTATTTATAGAAAGTTACTTATTATGATACAACAAGTATAATAACACATGGATACATGGAATACGGTAATCAGAATACATGCGAACCATGAATATTTACAAGATAAAACATGAAATAGTAAAGCATGATAAGATCATGTTATACAAGCCAAGAACTCTTAGAACCAGTAAAGTGTACAGTAATCAGACAACTCATCCACGTCCCTTATTTATGTAGTATCTGTGAAGTCGGAGTGGATCCTTCAGCTTTCATTCTCACTTCATTATTGGACGCGAGGTACTGATATTTCGTCCTTCAGTACAGACATTCCTTTCGTATGCATGATTAGGATTCCCCGTTTATAGCCATCTGTTTCCCAGTACGTTTATGTTATTAAGTGTAAAATCCATGATTTTACCATGATTTTTATGTGATAGATTTCCACCCAATTATCCTAGAACATAAACTCATGTGTTATAGTTCTATGGGTCATGTGTGAATTTGTCTAAACATGTACATATACTTGTACATACACACTTGTTGAAATGAGATTCATAATGTGAACCTTGTACATAAAACTAGGGATAGCAAGTAAGTAAGATGTATACTTAGTATTGGAAATACTCAACACTTAAACAAAAATTTGAAAAATAAGCTACACCATGGACTTATGGCCGTGTATATGTGTATGCATGAGTTTAGGTATCCCTAAACTTCCTTGGACTAGCCCAAAGTTAGGTATTTCTTATGATCTAGCCCAACTCAAGCCCACACAAGCCCACCCTTTTCTTTGGATAGCCTTACACGACACACACATGCACATGTGGAAGAAGAAGGGTTGTCTTTGAAAGGGAAGATCTTACACTTGGCACCAATGCCCTTACCAAGGCAATCATGCCTTTTGTATTCTCTTTCCCTTTCTCATCTTTAAGCCGAAAACACACACATTCCCATCTCTCATACATGCAACTCACTTTTCTCTACTCCTTTGCCTCTCAAACATTTCGGCCATAAGCCATAAAAATCCAAAGTTGATTCATTAAATCAACCAAATCTTTGTCCCATCTTGATTACCAATCAATTGGTAGCATCATTCTCTTGGAACCACTATAAACAAGCCCTAGCCAAATCCTTAAGGCCACGACTTGATTTATATTAGGGGTTTTCTTCATCATCTTGAGTAGATCTTATATCTCCTTGTTCATCTAGATCCTCTTTGGTACTTTTAGGCAAGAGAGGTATACACATCATAATCTTTCATTTCTTCATGCATGCATCTTCATACATCTATAAACACAAGTGAATAACATGTTAAAAATCAAGATTTGTTAAGGCTATGGCCCTTATGGGTCACGGCATATTTATACAACCTATGATCTTGATTCAAAATCTTCTTAATAAGAAACTTATGACTTATGTGTTATGCGTTATACTAGATTTAAAAACCATATGAAACCTTTTATAAATATAGATATGGCATGGGTTACAAATCTTGTTTATGGGACTTTGGTTAACCAATAACCATAGATCTCATGAAAAGAACTTGTGAAACCTAAAAATCATGAAAGCCATGACCATAAAGGTCACGGCTAGAATGAGTAAAGGTCACATGATTTGTCTACTAAGTTTTGAATGGTGGAACATGAAATGTTACATGATAAAAGAGTTATTAAAAATCATCAAAGAAACTTATGTGAAAATATATAGCCATGGGTTACATATGACCCTAAAATGGGTTAGATGTACATGCATACGTATAAAAACCTAGATCTAATAATAAGTGTTAACTTAACATGTTATACATGAAATAAGCTAGTAGATCTAATAGGGATATTGGGAGGGAACAATATAGCCGTGGGCTATACATTGTTTCTTGGAATGATGGTAGCCTTGGAAACATGCATGTAATCTAGATAATCATAATGTATCTTTGTAAATAAATTACAAGATTTAAAAAATAGTTAAAAAGGGATATCTTGTAAATACCAAGATCTACAAATATAGCCGTGAGCTATATATGTGGGTACATGGATCTATGTTTAATTTCTAGGGCTAAACATAGTTTAGATCTTATTTTGAACTTGTGATTTATTTTCTTGATATGTACCTAGTAAGATCTAATTTTGTAACACATATAAACTACATGCAACCTTAAAATGGGACTTGACCTATCTTAATATGCTATAACTAATATAGGCCTTGGGTTATAAGCTCCTACTAGAGCTTATGACCTACTTATAACCTTATAACACACCTAGATCTAAATGGTTATAACACATAAAACAGAATGAAAGTTTTAATCATTTAGATTGGAAAACTAAATAATAATAAGCTCATAATAAGGTTATAAGAATATCCTAAGTAAAAATATACATAAAATGTAAATTAATGTTAATGGACTAATTAAGTCCATGAAATGTTAATTCAAAACTTAAATGGACCCAATAAGCCCATTTTATAAATTATAGTGACTTAAATGGACTTAAGATCACAATTAGGCTCATTCAACTAATTAAAGGACTTAAAAATGTATTAAGCCCAAAAGATGATTTAAAGGCCCACTTAAATAAAGTAGTGGACTTGAAATATATTTAAGCCCACTAAAATAGACCAATAGATGTTTAGTCCATTTAATGAGCCCATATAAAGTTTAGATGTTAAAATTAAAGTTTTTATAATAAAATGTAACTTATAAAAACTTTTTGGATGAAAATGACAATTTATAAAACTTAAGGACAAAAACCGTAACTTATGAAACTTGTTTTAATAAACTAGTAAGCACAAGGACTGAAAATGTAAATATCCAAAAGTCTAGGGTTTAATAATTATTTTCCGTGGGCATTTAAACCCTAGGGACCATTTTGGGAAGTTATTAAAAGTTATTTTGTCATTCTAAAACCCTAAGGGCCATTTTGGCAATAGTCCGAAACTTAAAGAAGCCCTAGGGGCGGTTTTGTCATTGTAGTGAAGTTACAAAACCTAGATAATACTAGGAGGACCAAATCTGCCATAAGCCGAAACTTTAGCAAGCCCTAGGTACTAAAGATGAAAAATCTGAAAGTTTCACTCCTTTAAAAATGTAAAGGGACTAGTTTTGCCATATTCCAAAACATTTCCAAGCCCTAACCCTAAAATCTAGTTTAATTATAAAACATAATTAAAATATTTAGAACATAAGAATTAAGGTATAAACTCTTAAGTTTAAATTATTTTATAAATTTTAAAATTATTTATGGGAACTTTAAGGTTAAACAAAATATTTTGTATATGAAATATTTATGTTTACGTTAGGAAATAACTGTATAAACAATTGTGAATATGTATTGTTAATACATGTACTTGTATACTTTTAAGAAATAAAATTTTGTGAACGTTAATTAAATTAAATATTACTACGTAAATATATTATAAGTAAAACCCCTTATGTTAACTTAAATATAGAACGTGGTTATAAAATTTAACGGGATGTTATTGATACAAGTACTATAAACACAGATTAATATTTTTAAGTGAAACATGGTCTTTTATGTTTACTTAAATGTAAAATTTAATTAAAAACTTGAATGATTACTATAAATACATGTATGCTAACTAATATTAATAGTTAAACATTTTATGTGAACTTAGAAATGAAACTTATATAAATAAGTTAAATGAATATTGATGCTACTTGAACTATGGTTATTCAAATAAATACCATAGTATGAATGAACTGAATAAAATCTGTATAAGCATAGATATATGTTCTTTGTACTATCTATTAAGATTGTACTATCTGATTAGGCATAACTTTGGTGTGAGCTTTATTTGGAAACCCGTGTTAAACAAGCAATTGCCTACTCCCAGGTGAGTTTACAGCCCCATTTAAACTTTGATAAAACTTTCCCTTTTGGGAAAGAAAATATGCAAACATATATTGGACATGACTGGATTGTATAAACTGGATTATGATTGCTTACTATTGAAACTGTTAAATTGTTGTAAATTGCCCGAATGTTATAAATAGATCTATTAGGGATTGACCATCCCCGTCTGGGTGAGTCATGCTTAGTGTGCCTTGGCCGGGACAACAGACGTATACCATGTTGGAACAAGAATGGGTGTCTTTTTGTAAGACACTACGTCCTCATTTGTTGAGGACTATGGGGTTAAGCTTCAGTTTCTAATAATAAAAAAATGTTATTTACATTTTCGTAAGAATGCTTTGTGCATTATTACTTCTATGATTATTGTATGTCCAAACTAATTAATTGTTAAAATCTGTAAATTCACAAACATTATGTTGACGCGCTAATATGTTTTACACAGGACTATGAATTTAGTACGTGGTGTGTGCATGGCTACCAGCATCTTAGAAAATCTGCATCATAGGACTCGTCAGGGGTTTTATTTGGGAAACTCAAATAAACACTCCTCACCATGTTTAAGACAATTTTTATTTATTTGTTAAAGTAAACATGTAATCTGATTTAACTTACTTTTATCTTATGCTCTACGGACTATATGCTATCGATCCGCCCTTGTGACATCTCCGTGGATATTTCCGCGTATTTTGACCCTACCCCGAGGTGTCACAGAGAATGGTATCAGAGCATTAGTTATAGAGAACCAGATAAATTTTTAAATAAAATAAAAATAAAATGATTTTTCTTTTATTTAAAACTGGACTCTAACTTATAAAACTCTTTATGGGATTTTATTTTGGGACCGTCTTAGTTAAGCATATAGATCTTAGGGTATTTTATACTATGTGAACTAATTGTATATATATATGTTTACTACACTTGATTATTAATACTGTTTAGTAAGGTATTGCTATATGTCAGACGTGCTAAACTTAAAAATTTTACACTATATAGTAAAATACTAAAATGCGAATATGAGTAATATTAAACTAAATTTCACACATACTAACTAATAAATGAACTACTTACATGATAGTACATATATATGTATAAGTATAAATATTGGTAACCTTAAAACATTCTTATAATTGTTTAAGAGGGGATATATTTCATAAAGCATGTAATCTAAATAATATTGTTCTTTGTTTGTAAGCTTATACTCACTTCAAACTTAAAATGATATTATTTCAGAGCATCATGACTCCGCCTACTACATCTACGACTTTTCTACCCAGAGTAGCTCCGACTCCAGTTGTTTGTTCATCCCCACGATCGACGCACTGTGGATGGTTGTCAGCCTCGGATTCAGAGGATGACCCAGCCACCGAAGCTGTACTCCCAAAGGACCCATTTTCTGTCTCAGCATCAGCCACACCAGCCCCAACCTCTATGGATTAGGACTGGGTCCCTGCTAGCATACCATCTTCCATGCCTCTATCCTTTTCATCAGGCTATTTCTCCGGACACGCGCCCGTCTCTACTTATGAGGTCGGGGAAGGCTCCGGGGCAGGACGTGTCGATCCCATCCAGGCCCAGATCTCCGCATTGGCTGCACGCCATGAGAGAGAGATATCCGACCTCCGCAGCCAGTTGACAGTCAGTCAACAGAGCCATGCTGTCATCTATGAGCGTATCGACACTCTTTTTCGCACCAGGAGGGAAGACTTCCAGACTGCCCAGGGCATCCAGGCTAAGACGGACGAGGCACTAAAGTGGTTACTGAATGAGAACTACCGCCTCCACCAGCGCATTCAGGTCATGGAAGGTCTACAGCATCAGACCCATGTTGCCCTTGCTACTCAGGAGCAATCATTGTCCATCTTCTTTGATCTCGCCACTGTCCGGCATGATGGGGTTACTAGGGAGATGGCTTATCTCCGAGGGGTCGTCGATAGGCTCCCGAACCAGCTACTGTCTGCACTTCGTACGCTCAAGGAGACCCGAACGACAGTTCGGACTTTGTGGAACACCAGGAGGAATTCTTCAGCCCTACCAGCTCCATCCGCACCGTCAGTCCCGACATCATCTAGTGGACCATCCAGGAAGGATTAGTATAGATGTACTAGACTTCTTGTACATCATGATAGTTCACGGGTTACATCCCGGCTATCAAGATATAGGGCCTTTGTACTTTTATCTCTTTTTCTGCTTTTGGTGATGTAATCCCGTAACTTATCTTTCCTTTTCTTTGGGCATGTATTTTGGATATGATGTACTTAAGACAATGTGTACCACTACCCGGAGCAAGGCTAGCAAACCTTGTTCCGGATTTGATATGCTTGACGAATGTTTAAAATTCCCTACGGAACTTGATGAGACTATAATTATACATAGTCTCATCGTCCAAATTGGGCTTAAAACGCTTAAAATATCGTCAAAATACCCCAAAATATGCTTGTGTTTGTTCATTGTGTATTTCAGGTACGGATATCGTGAATTCACCAAAAGATTACAAGAATAGAGCAAAAACGAACACGGGAAACGAAGCCGCACAAGAAACCGGGCCCGAGTTTGGAATTTACAAAATTACCCTTGAAGTTTGAAGATTGGCAAGAATGGTCCCTCAACTTTAGAAGACTTTGCAATTTATACCCTTGTAAAACTCATAAATTACATTGGGGTCCCTAAATTTCAAAGATTATACAAGTGTGGCCCTTGAAGATCTCAAAGAGTACAAGTTTAGTCCTTATGTTCATTTTATTAAACTTGAAAGGACTGAATTTGCCAACTGCCCAAAGTTATTATAAAGGGAAATGGAAAGAAGCTGTTGCAAAGTTTAAATGCCAAAAGTTTGGGAGTTCAGGTGTCCTTTTTGCCAATATCATAACCCAAACCCATTTTATACCCACCAAAACCCAACCCAACCCGGTCAAAACCCAACACACAGCCCACAAACTACCCCTATACCCGGCCCAAGTCAACAAACAGTCAACCCAACTTACTTTTTAAACCCGGTTTTAATATTAACAAAAAGTGGGGGAACACAAAATTTAAACTAATCCTTTCCCTAAACCAAATCAAACCCCACTATTCCTCCACCCCTAATCCAGTAAACCCTAACCTAATTTACCCTTAATGTAAAGGGGGTTTTGTTGATTAAGTGCAGATCAACAATTAACCCGACCCCAACCAAAACCCACCAACAAACTACTTCACCCCGTGACTCAAATGCCCCCCCCCCCCCCCCGCCGTTGTCCCATGCTTCCCTATTTTTAGTAATTTTGGCATCTTCACAGAAAATCAAAGGCTATAGACGATTTCTTGGTCCCAAAGAAATATTGGACACTCAGGATTTCTTCAAACATCACTAGCAACAGCTGGCAGCTCACATGGGAGCATTTTGACACATTTTGAATTTTCAACAAAAGGGCAAAACTGGAAATTTGAGATTAGGGTTTAGCATTTCTTATTGATATTCTAGAATAGTCTGCTAGGTAGTATAAAAAGAGGGTTCGACTTGTGAACCACTCTTGTTCCAGATTTTGTAACTCTTTTCTACTCTTGTTCCATCCTTACTGTAGCATAAGCTACTTCTAAAGCTTCTGACCAAAGCTTTAGAAGTGCTTTGTTACAAGAAGTTTCTCTTCTTGTTGTTTATTTTGTGCAGGGTACAAGCTTGAAACAAAGAAGTCCATTTCATTTTTTTAGGTTGAATATATTTAGGACTTGGGGTCCTACCTTGGATTCCCACAACAAGCCACTCTCTACACTTCACTCAGCTCACATAAGCCCTTAAATCAAGCCCAGTAGAAGGCATCAGCTTGGTAATGGCTTTGAACCCTACTTGACTTAATTTTTGAGTTTTTTTATCAAATGATGTGATTTTGTGAGAAAGCTTTTCATGTGTTTGTTTATTGATTTGATTTTACTCATTAGAGGTTTATATGCATGTTTAGGTTAGTTATGATCATTTTAATATAGATTTGTAAGCTTTTGATATGTAAAAGTTGATTTTCAGTATTTAAGGTTGTGTTTGGATTTGTGTTTTAGCTAGAAGTTGTGACAGTTTTTTGGCTTTTAATCCATCTTGACACTCTCTTATTGCTAGTCTTAGCTTGTATCAGTCAAGGGTTTTGAGTATAGATAGCATTTGAAGCATTTTGTTAGCAAACATTGGCAAAATAATAGCATATAATCTTATATCTAATTTGCTGTTTGTTTTTTGATGAAATTTGCTCACCATATTTGCTAGCTGTTAGATATTAGGTCCATATAGGATTGTGTATCATTTATATGTCATTTGGTTAGCTTGTATGCAAGTATTTGGCTTTTGAAATTCATTTTTGTGCACATAGCCCTAGTCTACTGTTCATCAGAAACTCAAAAGGCAATTCAGTGACTGATTAGGGGGATTTGTGAGTGATTTTTGTGTGCAACTTGTGGTTTTTTGTGCTGTTCTTGACTCCCCACAACCCAACTGGTTGTGGGGGTGCCTTATTTTCTAAAATAAGCCATCACATAAGCTTTCCTAAGCTTATAGGTCAACTGACCCGTTTTTATAACTAGCAGTGGGAACCAATTTCCCACTGGTAGTCCATTAGTTCCCCCTGCTTTACAAAAGGACAAAAGGTCCAAGATGTCACTTTCAGTAATCACATTTTTTTGTCTTTAGTGATTGAAAATAGGAATTAGGCTTTCAAACTTTTTTCATTATTTTTCTTATTTTATTTTTGATTTTTCAGTTTAATTTAATTTTCAGTTATTGTTCATCTGCTATTTTTTAGATTTAATTGCTATTTTGAATTACTTTTTAATTTCTGTTTTTTGTCTTTTAGTGTGAAAAGTTCATATTTTTCAGTTTTAATATTTTTCATAGATTAAGAAAAACATTTTAAGATTTTTAGTTTAAAAGGTTTTTACTGCTCACTTTTTAATTAATTTTTAGAATTTAATTTAGTTTAATTAAGGTTTTATTAATATCAGTTTTGTCTTTTAGTGAAAAATTTTACATTTTTCAAACTCTTTCATTTTTCTACTGTTCCTTAGTATAAATTAGGATTTTCAAAATTGTCAAATTATTTTATTATTTTTTATGATTATTTTAGTTTAAAAATAGTTTTTAGTGTTTTAAAAATAGAAATAGTTTTAAAAATTTAGGAAAAATAGTTTTTAGTCTTTAAATAATATAAGTTAGTTATTAGTTCAATAAAATAATATTTTGGACATTTTGTTAATTATATTTAATTTTAGGGCTTTAATTAGCATTTAAAATTGAATATTTAATTAATAAAAGGTTTTAAAATATATTTGTTGGATTTTTATTCTTATTTATATTATTTTAGACTTAGTTTAATCTTTTAATTAATTTTTGGGTTTAGTTTTTTAATTTTGTCGCGTTTTACGTAATTACGTCATCGTTTTACGTCAACGTCGTAGCGTAATCGTAGTCGTAGCTCGTCTTTACTTTTTCTCTCTTTAAACCAAAAACGTCACTAATCCAAACTTGATTTTTATATAATTGGCACATTAATCCACACACCTCCTTCGAGAACGAACCCGCATTTATTCGGTTTCGCGTTTTTCCTAAAACGTGCAACTTAATACTTGTCGCACTTATACGTTGTTTTCCTAAACGTGTATTTCTACACCTACAATTTTTGGCGCCGCTGCCGGGGAGGTGTGTTTAGTGTGCCATTATTAGTATCGTGTTTGTGTGAGTAGTGCGTTTTTGCTTTTCAATTTTTGGAAAGCGTGAATATCGTACATACTCATTTTTGTTATTTTTCTCTATTATACTATAATATCCAAATAAATCGTGTTTAATTTTCCTAAATTAAACACAAACCAATCATTTTACTATATTGTAGATATATTGGTTTTCGTTTTTCTTGTGAATATATTATTACTATATTGTATTTACGTAAGAACAGTAAATATACAAGTACTCTAAAAGCGTGAAAACGCAACCTTGATTCGGGATTTCATCACTTGATCATTGTATTCGAATCTAAAGCAAAAGTTTAAAGGCAAAATAGATAAATACTTTCGTGAGGCTTAATTTCAATTAACACAAACTATAAGGTGTGTATAAGGCGGTAGTATTTCACGACCTAAGGGAAAAAGGCTCTTAAGTGCTTAGCGCTGCCTCGTTTCCCCCGCTTGCTTGTGCGTGTTTTGAGAAAGAGGGCTAATCGAGGGTTTGCCGCCCAAGTATTATCTACGTATACTATATTTGCTTGTGTTTTCAAGATTAAACCCTCTTGAACGTTTTGGTGTTCCACCAACGTTCTAAAGTCATCGAGAACGTTCACTCCACGTGATCGTTTTCATTCTTTGAGGCTCCTTTAATCGAGAAGATCGATTCGAGGGGAGATTTGTAGATTTGTGTCTACGTAATACATTCAAAAATCCAAAAAAAAAATTTAAAAACAATCAAAAACCAAAAAAATTGAAAAAATCGAAAAGCCGCAAAAAGAATCTTCTTTGCTACCACCCATTCTACGCTTAGTGCATGCGCACTCGATCGAACGATTATTCCAATTCTAGAGAAGCTTCGAATCGACGCAATCGTAATCGAAGGAATCGACGACGTAGACGAGAATTAGAAAACCGACGTTCCTATTATCGTTGTTGAAGAAACCTTAGACGAGATGGCCAACAATCGTTCGATGATGGAATTGCTCCAAGCACCCACCGAGGGTTATGGAGACGCGATCATAATTCCCGCTATCGAAGCAGAGAATTTTGAGATTAAGAGCGGAATGCTTTCGTTGATTCAAGCTACGAAGTTTGGAGGTCGTGAAGCCGATAATCCTCATGACCATATTTGGAATTTTGATCGTCTTTTAGCCACGAGCAAGTTTAAGAATGTCGACACCGATGTCGTCAAACTTATGCTTTTTTCGTACTCGCTCGATGGTGCCGCCAAGGATTGGTACGAGAAAGATCCACCTAATTCCATAGTTACGTGGAAGGATCTCGTCTCCAAGTTCGTTAATTATTTTTTCCCACCGTCTAAGACAACGTTTTTCCAAAATGAAATTACGAAATTTGAGCAAAAACCGAATGAATCTTTTAGAGACGCGTGGGATCGTTTTAAGGAATTGCTTAGGCAATGTCCTCACCATGGTTTTTCCTAGTTGCACCAAATCGATACGTTTTACAACGGTCTTAATTTTCAAGAACAAGATTCGTTGAATTCGCCGCCGGTGGCAACTTTTTGTGTAAGACTCCGAAAGATGCATTGATAATTATCGAGAACCGATCCAAGGTTTACCAACTCCGCAATGCACCGAGTGTTGCCAATGTCGCCAATGTTAGTTGTTCTAATCGCGACATTGAGAGAGTTGATGCGAAAGTCGATAAGTTGACGAATGTGTTTACGTCTTTTCTCGTCGAAATGCAAAAGAAAGACGCTCTCGCTACGGTGAAAGCGGTTGAGGTTTTGTGACAAATCTAACATTTTCAGGTAGTGAAATATTTTCTCGTATAATATTTTGAAACTTATTTTTGTGTTGCTTGACGAACTCACAATTTACGGATTTAAATTTGGTCTTACGTGCATAATTTGGCGTCTTTTACGACTAAACCGGAAACCTTAGGATTACGTATTTACGTTTTTGAACTCCATTTTTGATGAGACAATTTTTATTAGATTCGTTTTGTGACGGTGATTCATAATTTATAAAAACATTTTTCGTAAAACGACCCGAGGGCACGCAAATCGAGAAAACTAGAATCGAGAAATACCCGTAAACTAGTGAGATGGGACAAAACACTTTGTCCCACCCCACTAGCAATATGGGACGGCAACTTGACACCACCACACATATGTGGCATCAAGTCTTAGCTAGCTTACAACATGTGTAAGCATATGCTTACACATTAAGCTAACCTTTCTCCACTAACACAAAACTAGCAAGTTGTTTCATTATACCATCATTCTTACATGCAATCCACTCTAAAATCCTCTCAACTCTCCCTCTCTTGCCGTCCCAAATAAGCCAACAAACACCATCATTGATCTTTTCTAGCCATAAACCACATGTTTACTAGTCCTATTAAGGTGTTCTCTTGAAGCCTTGATCATTTGGTGGCCATATTAACAACTTTGGAGGTGATTTTCTTGTGTCCTAGGGCTGATTTTCCAACCTATGTTCTTGATATTTGATGGTCTTGGAGATACTTGTTGTGTTTATCAAGTTCTTGCCTTCCTAAAACAAGAAATCCACTTGGATTGGTAAAGAAGATCATCCTCTACATTTTTCTCTTATTATTTTGTAAAGAAAAAATGTATTTTCTTTCATTTTGTATATGTATATGATGTATATATGATGATAAAAATATTGTGTGGGGATCAAGTGTTGATAAATATGCTTAAAAATGATGATAACTATAAGAAATGAAGCTAAAATCTTGACTAATTAGTTGGCTGTATAAAAACAGTAGATAACTAAAAGATGAACTGATAAAATTGCATGGTTTGATCCATTTACAGTAAGTAGATGATGTTATACACATGTGAGAGTTGGCCATGCAATGGAATCAAAATAATGAGTGAGATATAATCAAAACAAGTTAGGTGGTGTAATCTGAATAAGCAGTTTTGTAGGGACTGTTAAGGCAACTTAGACTCAAAATGGGCAGTAGCTATAACTAAGTTATATGTAGCACATATTATGAAGAATTTGTCATCCAAAAATGAGCTTCTAAGTCATTGTAGAACTCTAGATATGATAAAAATGGTGAATATGAAGTTAAAAATCAGATTTTGGAAATAATGTTTATTATTATTATATAAGCACTCACATTATAATTTATAAAATGTAAAAATATAAACCCACTACCTTATAGAACTTATTTATATAAATGTATAAAAGGTTAATTAAATGGGTAAATTAGATAAATGGTGGTAAAAATAATATTTATAAGTAATAAAGCCTATAAACTCGATTTTTACGACTTTTTCGGCTATCGCCGTAAAATTAACGTTTTTCGCCAAATAAAACTTAGACGACCAAACCCGTCTAATGTAAAGTTTATAAAAGTTATATACTGATGTATAAGTAACTAAGACAAGTAAAAACCGATAAAACCCGAACTATAAGAATTACGGACATTTACGAGCTAACTAAACCTATTGAACTAATAATTAGACTTAATAAGATAAATACTTGTAAAAAGAGCTTATTGGGCTTAACCCATTTGGACCCAACATGAAAAATATATATACTGATCATATAGGTATAAAATGGGTAAAAACAAGTTAAAGAACTTATAAAAGGCTTAATGGACTTAAATAGGTAAAATCGGTAAAACTAGTGAACTAGTAAGACGTTACCAAGACGTAAACACTAAAATGAGTAAACAAGGATGTATAACCCCACTTGATCATCATCATATGTACAAAATCATCATATGTATATTGTTATTTTGATAAAAGTCATTGGACCGAGTCTAAGACCGATTATTATTTATATAGGTTTCCGTGACCGAAGCACGCCCGTAGCCGATAATCCGCCTTTCATTAACAACGTGAGTTCATAGCCTCGCACTCTTTTAAATGTTTTATAAAATGATTTGTAAACCCGCGATGGAGATAACATGCTAGATTTTTATAAAAATAGAACACAAGTAGTCCCGATTGTATGCTAAATGATATGGACCCGAATGATGCTATGACCCTATATTCGAGACTAAAAGGATTATTAGTAGTTAGGTTATGTCACTTAAAGTCCCATTAGCATGAATTGTGAACTACCGGGATTTGGTAGATGCTTATGCATTTGATAGTACTATTTGGGGACGATCACCCCAGTTCGCGCCTTGACGGTTGATCCCCGTCGTACCACATTGATTGGTAAGCGAATTTATGTATGAGAAGATTCCATAGCGTGATTTTTGTGACGACACACTAACTTAGATGGGCAAATTGTTTGTCGGGTTCGCGGCCCGCTGTTTTCATAGTAAGGTAACAATGTCATGCGGCTAATAATAATCCTATAATCTATTCAATCTATATAATCTAAAGAAACGATATGATACGACGCTATTAACGATGAATATATTACCTATCATGGTAGTATAGAGACTGCGGTCTCATGGACGGTTTCAGATGTATGCTTGATTTATATATTGCCTGACTAGCAATATGTGGACTTACTTCCGATATTATACTTGTGTTCTGATTTTAAATGAATATAAATGATTGTTTTATCTAACGGTTTTCATTAAACTCTATGAATTCACTCGGCATTCGCTGATATGATTTTTTTGCATGTTTTCTATCTCAGGTGCTTGAAGGTAATCCGGATGGAGATCGACTCTGATGGCCCACACTTAATATTAAAAATGTTCATTCGATCTGTGTTTTGTAAACTAAATGACCTGTATAATTTGGGACCTGTTGTACACTTTTGAAACTTATTATCGAATGAATGTTTGTTAAACCTTGTACAACCATTTTTATGTGTTGTCTATGATTGGAGTTATTGTGCTATCCCGTAACACTCTGAAAGACCCTTCCGCTGTACCGATACGAAAAATGAGAGTGTTACAGGTTTCATGTACGTTTTGTGGTGGACCTCATAATTATTACGTGTGTGCGGCTACGGATGGCCAAACGTCGAATGTGAGTGCGTTAAATGGAAACAACAATTTTCAAAATCAAAATAACGCGGGTCCATCACAACAAGGCAATTATAACCAAGGCAACAATTTTTCAAATCAAAACCGAAACAATTTTCAAGGAAACAATCAACAAGGAAATTTTTCGAATCAAAATCAAGGAGGTTATAATCAAGGTCGTAATATAAGTTGGCAAAATCGAGATAATAACCAAAACTCAAATTTTTCAAACAACAATCAAGGAAACAATTTTTCAAGTGGGAATCAAAACAATTTTCAAAGAACAATCAAAACCAAGGGAACTTTAATTCAAATCAAAATAGTTCGTCAGACGATTATCAAAATTACATGAAAACGAATTAGGCTAATATGAGACGATTAGAGGGAGAAATTGGTACTTTGAAAAACGACTTTACAAATACTTTGAAATTGCAAAACACGAAGATTGAGCAAGGACAAATTGACATTAAAAAGATGTTTTCGGCCATTATGAACAAGTCCTCGGGTGCGTCATCGAGTTCGTTACCTAGTGACACCGTTGCAAATCCGAAGGAACAATGTAAAGCCACCTCGTCTCGTGAGAAAGGTCGCGTGATTACCCCTAACCTTGAAGGATTTCGAGTTGTTCCTTCTTCTCAACCCTCGACTTCTAAGACGTCTTATTGTTCTAAAGTCGATGGGGTGAACGGGGCGACCAAGGAAAGGAGTGCACACCCTCGTGTACCTCAAATTCCATCCACGGTTCAAAAAGAGAGCTTTATTGACCTTACCAAAGTAACCCTTGAAGAAACTTGTGCTTCAATCCTACTTAAAAAACCTAAAAGGCGTATGCCGAGAAAGGAAGACGATCCGGGCCAATTTCTATTACCTTGTGATTTTTCCGAGATTGAGGGATGTTTAGCCCTTGCCGATTTAGGTGCTAGCATCAATCTCATGCCTCATTCTCTTTGGAAATTGATGAGATTGCCTTCACTGACCCCCACGAACATGACAATCGAGCTTGCAAATTGTACACCTCTTATACCAATTGGAATAGCCGAGGATGTCTATGTTAGGATTGGAAAGTTTGTTTTTCCCGCGGATTTCTTTATATCCGATTACGAGTGTGACTCTAAATGTCCCATTATTTTAGGCCGACCATTCTTATCGACGGCTCGAACCGTAATCGACGTTCACGAGGGGAGACTTACTATGAGATATGGGGATGACAAAATGGACTTTTTCGCTAGAAAATCCCAAGTTTTTAATGAGAATGAAAAAACCGAGGTTCCAAAACCTAATGATTCAAATCCTAATGATTTCAAAATGTTCACTTTACCGGAAAGAATGAGTCTTAATGCATGTTTTGAAAGAATTAAGAAAAACGGTTTTAAAGATGATGATTTTAATGATAAAGAGTACGTGTACCTAATTCAAAAGGGTATGTGTAAATTTATGGATGAAAACTCACTTTGGGATGTTTTTAGCGAAACAAGTGAAACAACAATTCCGAAGGGCGACGTTAGTGCCATCACGATGATGACCAAAATGGGCTCGTCTTCACCACCTTTGAAGGACCACGTCTTTGAGGCTTCAACTTCTAACTCCATCGAAGTGCCTCCTTTGCCTAGCCCAACACCCGTTGAGGCAAAAGGTTTTATCGACATCGATCCTCTCGTCTTAGAAAAGTCACCTAAGCATAGTCATTCGACTTGTAAGACCATGGTTGTGAGTGCTCACATCGACTCTTTCTTTGACGATGACGATGGCGATTTTGCCGATATTGATCACGTACTTCGAAATGCACATGCCATTTTTGAGGATTCTCCCAAAAAGACCTCTTCACATGTGAAGTACGATGATTACGAGTTTGATCCCGAGATTGAGGAAATCATTGAACGAGAGATAGCTCTTATGCCTTCACTTCCACCTACGAGTGAGGTCGATCTTTCCAAAATCGAGGATGAACTAAATGAGTTGGAACGTCTTATTTTCGATGACGAACCAACTCATGTGACCACCCAAAATCCAATTCTTGAGGAGTTACCTAATCAACACTCCTCAAATGAGAATTACGTTTACCACATTCGTGAGGATTTAACTTATCAACAATCCCCACAAAAGAATGATGGTTTCGTGCTTGATCGTGATCTTTTCGAGAGAGTTTCTAAGATACTCAAGGAGGGGAATGACAAACCTTGGTTTGACAAGCCTATCTTTGATGAAGAAATCGATGAGATCGATGTTCATGAGGATGACGAATATGTAGACCCCGAGGGGGCGGTGTTCTTTATTGACTAACGTTTTGAGAACTTATATAATCCGCCACCCCCTCCCACCAATGACTTAAATGTGAGGATTTTTAGCGCGACTAATTTTGAATTTGACACGCCAAATATTTTCGACATTATCAAATCGGGTTTTCGTAAAGAGTTTTTGAACGATGAAAAAGGGAAAGATTTTAAAAAGATTTTAAAAGATTTTTCTACATGTTTAACTCCGTCATCACCGTGTTATATGAGTGCTACCACCTCGTCTACTCCTTTTGACGATGGTGTGTGTGGTTTTAGTGTGGGGGAAGCCCCTTATGTTCCCTCACATTTCTCCACAGAGGACGAGATTTACGATCCCGAAATTGCTTGTAAAGGGAAATCTCGGTCTTCCACCAATGCAATAAATGGAAAATCTTTTCGTTTACTTGGTGTGAGTCTATCTCGAGTAGGTCATTTTAGTGACTTACCCATTGCCCCACCTTTCTACTTCTCATCTATTTTCTTCTACCCCATTGGGGTTCATGTTGGAGTGGCTTTGTTTTGTCTTTCATCCGAAAACAAGGACGCTATCTTCGACCCCGGTATTCGTGTATCGGGTTTTTATAGTACTCCATGTACTTTTGGGCATTGTTCATCATGTAAGCCCCACAAAAAATGACCATACCAAGATTATCCCTAAATGATCACATTTATGGGGATTCGAGTCGAGCTTTTGACACGGTTATCAAAAACAAGGTGCCTCGTGGGGATTCTCATGCTTATCCTTGTAAATATTATTGCTTTCTTAGTTTAATGTAACGAGGGGACTTGTGCTCTTCCAACCTTTGTTTCGTGGTTGTTTGTGATTGTGATTCATTAGGTTCATCGTCATCATTGAAGCCTCTCGTGTTCGTTTTACGGATCACTCGAGCTTCGATCGTTGCCTTTGGAGATTCCGATATCCGATGATATCCTTTTATGTTCTAACGTTTATCTTTTTAGCATAACTCATAAACGGCTTTTAGGTTATTCGTTTTACCCTTTCCATGCTCGAGATTAAGCATTCGACTTCGTCTCTAGTATGGGGTGTTTTCACCCCTAGACTCGAAACATTGAGAACAATGTTTAGTTTTAGTATGGGGGGGTGAGTAGATACTTCACCTTGCTCACGTTAACACGCAATCCAATTTTCATCGTTTTGTTGCAAAATAAGGCTAAAAATGGCCAAATTTTAAAATTTTTCTAGTTTTTCATAAGTGTTTACGACACGAATGTAGGTTTTCCGATGGTGAGAATAAGAGTAATTTTTGACTCGACCGTGCATGTTGAGCACTTAGCTTCGATTCTTTAACTTTTTAGGCTAAGTCTCTTAAATGAGGACGATAAATGATAAAGTTATTTATAAGTCTCGTAATCGTCACGATCTTATGTGTAGTAATTATTAGCTTATTCTACCCACGCTTTTGTATAATAACTTGTTAATAAATATTGATTTAGCGGTTTAGTCACTATTGTTGGTTTCTAATTTGTTTTAGTAGCTTCCATGTAATTATATTGGGAAAACATTAAGGTATCGCCAACGTCACGGTTTTGAAGTATTGGCACCCGAATAATCGAAAGCTTCACCTAATAATAAGATTTCAAGTGCTCACCTAAATTAAGCAAAAATTTGAAGCTCACAAGGCCGAAAAATCTATGCCCAAATTGAAAGTGAATCAAGCCTTAATCTTTGAAGCTTTAAAGATCCAAAATTCACTTTGGCGTGAGGATATACGTCTTTGGCTAATAAAACCACCGATGAGGCGGATAATAAAAGGCAAGGCAAGACCGAAGTCATAATAAAAGCTCCATGGCGGAGTTGAATAAAAGATGGAGGTAAACCAATGATAATAAGGCCCTTCCGTTAGGGGGCGTATAAAAGTCTTGGTAATAAGTCTCATGTTCAAAACCGTTATAAAACCGTGTTTATCGATCCTTCTTGTTGACTTAATTTTTTGACATCGTTGTCTATTGGGGTGAATTATTAATTTAATGATTTTGGTTACACTGTTAAAACTCTATTTTTAGACTTAATATCTATTCACGCATAAGTCAATGATGTATCCTCGTGATCATTAAGACAAAATAAAATATAAGAGATACCAAGTAGGAATAATGGAGTTTAGGTGTGTAATTAACACTCATGAGATGTGTTCGTGTTGCTAACTTATAATAACAATGATCTCGTTACACGCTTAGCATGGAATCGAGTGAAAATCGAGGACGACATAATTATTTCTAACGAAGCATTCACGTGTTCTTGTTCTATGATCCTAAAAGTCACTTTATCGTGATGAAAACTATACATTATGTCTAAAACACGTGTAGTAGTTTATTTAAGTTTACGTCTTCAATAAATGTCATCATAAAATGAATTTTGGAAGTGCTACGATACTTAATTCTAGCATTGCGTGGGGACACGACAATGGTTTAGTATGGGGGAGTGATGAGACTGTAATTATACATAGTCTCATCGTCCAAATTGGGCTTAAAACGCTTAAAATATCGTCAAAATACCCCAAAATATGCTTGTGTTTGTTCATTGTGTATTTCAGGTACGGATATCGTGAATTCACCAAAAGATTACAAGAATAGAGCAAAAACGAACACGGGAAACAAAGCCGCACAAGAAACCGGGCCCAAGTTTGGAATTTACAAAATTGCCCTTGAAGTCTGAAGATTGGCAAGAATGGTCCCTCAACTATGGAAGACTTGGCAATTTATACCCTTGTAAAACTCATAAATTACATTGGGGTCCCTAAATTTCAAAGATTATACAAGTGTGGCCCTTGAAGATCTCAAAGAGTACAAGTTTAGTCCTTATGTTCATTTTATTAAACTTGAAAGGACTGAATTTGCCAACTGCCCAAAGTTATTATAAAGGGAAATGGAAAGAAGCTGTTGCAAAGTTTAAATGCCAAAAGTTTGGGAGTTCAGGGGTCCTTTTTTCCAATATCATAACCCAAACCCATTTTATACCCACCAAAACCCAACCAAACCCGATCAAAACCCAACATACAGCCCACAAACTACCCCTATACCCGGCCCAAGTCAACAAACAGTCAACCCCACTTACTTTTTAAAACCGGTTTTAATATTAACAAAAAGTGGGGGAAACACAAAATTTAAACTAATCCTTTCCCTAAACCAAATCAAACCCCACTATTCCTCCACCCCTAATCCATTAAACCCTAACCTAATTTACCCTTAATGTAAAGGGGTTTTTGTTGATTAAGTGCGGATCAACAATTAACCCGACCCCAACCAAAACCCACCAACAAACTCCTTCACCCCGTGACTCAAATGGGCCCCCCCCCGTTGTCCCATGCTTCCCTATTTTTAGCAATTTTGGCATCTTCACAGAAAATCAAGGGCTATAGACGATTTCTTGGTCCCAAAGAAATATTGGACGCTCGGGATTTCTTCAAACATCACTAGCAACAGCTGGCAGCTCACATGGGAGAATTTTGACCCATTTTGAATTTTCAACAAAAGGGCAAAACTGGAAATTTGAGATTAGGGTTTAGCATTTCTTATTGATATTCTAGAATAGTCTGCTAGGTAGTATAAAAAGAGGGTTCGACTTGTGAACCACTTGTGGAAACCTTGGTTTCCGGATCTTTTAAGCAACTAGGAATGCACCATGTTCATATGATTATACAATCAAAGCGGAATTAGAACACGACACATTAACAAGGTGTTTAGGCACGAATAACATGAATTAAAACAAAAGGATTGTTAACTATATTAATAATTAACAACCACTAAACGTGTATACATTGAATCCCACGTCTAATGCACAAACGCTTTTAGGTTTACATTGTGAATGAAAGTATGAATAAAACCTAATACCCTTGGTTCCTTTTATAGTGAAAGGATTAGGGTTTACAAGAGATAAAAACAAATAAACAAGTAAATCTTCTATTTAAATAAACTTATGCAGAATATATCTTGCATGTTTATCTAAATAGAAGCTTCCATAAGCTTCTTTGTCTACGTTTTGTCATTGCTTGGATTGCATGTGACAATGCTTGAATTGCACATGACAATGCTTGAGCCATCAACGCTGGATTTGTTCTTGTCAACGCCTAAATTGCTCTTGACAACGCTTAGACAATATCTTCATGTTTTCTTCGTTTTTGAGTTTCTCCCACATCAACTTTTTGACCCAACAATCTTCCCCTAGTTGATAGTGGCAAAACTCTATGTGTATCTGTTGTAAGTTGTACATGATCTTCAAATTGCTTCCCCTCAAGTGTAGCATGTATTTCTTCCCCTTTTTGTCACATCAACAGGAAAGTAAACAATGTATGCAATCTTTGAAGATTCTCCAAATGTAGCTCTAAGTAATGATCTTGAAGAATAATTAATATAATATTTTTGATGTAGAAGTAGAATAACCCAAACCTATGTTCCATATCTTGTACGATGATGTGATGAAGTATGTAGATGATACAAAAATCCTCATCCTTTGTGAGACACTGAGCACGATAATGTAACTCCTTCAAGTGATAGAAAATATGTGCATAGAGAACCATAAGAAAAATCACATATTCCTAGACCTTGTATCACTTCATCAGTAACCATGTAAGCATAAACAAGTTATCTTTAAAGTCTATGACTGGGAGTGCACGACTTTAAGATATGATAGAACACAAACTTGCGAAAATCTTCTTCGATCATCAAACTTACCATAAGAATTCTTCCCCTTAAGCTAACACCTCTTCATGACAAGCCAATATCTTCATATGTAAAAGCTGTTAACGAATAACTCTTTCACAAGGTTATCCCGATTACATACTCCAATAAATTACTTCATGAATGGTTGCTAACTCGCCTTAAAATCATTAATCCCTTTCAAAAGTATCCGAGCCATAAATATCAATATGATATTCTAAATTAAAACGGAGATTCCATGTACCTTCGTGTGTAAATACCACCTTTTTGTGTGCTAAAAACGTATCAATTTTCTCAAACAGCAGCCTTCCTTGTGTTGTCCAATATCCTCTTCTGTCCAATATCTTAATAAGATGTATTGTCCAATATCAGACAATACATGTCAGCGTTTAAAATCCCATATATCGGACAACACTGTCAACTCTATCAGCGTTGACTTATTCTGTCAGCGTCAAAATCCTTTTTGTCAGCGTTAATACCAACCTTGTCAGCGTCAAATTCATTACTGAATATCATGTGTCTGTATCCAATGAATACTTGTTTGCATACTTCACGTCTAAATCAGATCCCATGTTTTAAAACCAATATCACGTAAGAATATATTTTCCAAAAATATTTCCATAAATTACGTAACAATCTTTGATCCCTCTTTTTGTCAACATCAGATCCACGTGATAGCTTGGGCCACGTCTTTTTCTTCTGGAATAGTTATATTCATCAGTAAGCAACAAACATCCCTACTTTTTCTCTTGAAGACCCATAAATATCGTCCAAGAATATGTAAAATAAATACTTCATGGGTCATAACCGTTGCCAGCCAAATATGCAGTTAACAGAATGTATCATATCCAAAAATAAAAGGGATATAAATCCCTAAAGGTTAGGAATTATATACGGTATTCATCAGATCTTCCTCTTTGACCACTTATCTCCTTTGATGTGAACGATCTTACATAACAGTCAATAGGATATAAACCCTGAACGCATGCCCATGATCTGCTTCCTCCTTCATAATCATAACGCATGATATAAACAGCAAATATAGCTTCCACAAATACTTTGTAAACCACGATTCCTGAAAGTCTCCCAAACAACATGACTTATTCCTGATTCATGCTAACAATAAGTCTAATCATACCTGCTGCGATCTTTTCACACGGAATATCCCATATAACTTTTCAGTTCATCACATGAAAAGATGTCAACTAGACACATTCATTAGACCAGCACTCACAAACTATTTGATATACAGTTATAATATATCATAGCATAATGAAATCAAATTTCTGCTTTGTATGTCGATTTAGGGTTTGAAAGAAAAACCATAATCATGATTTTATGTGAAAGCAGAAAAACTGAAAATCACTCATCAGCCAACTTTGATGCTTAATAACTTTTGATTGGGGATAAAACAGGACAATCCCTCCGGTGGATGTTTAGATATGTGTATGACGAACACACATATAAAATTTCGTGACGATCCAACGGTTCAATCGAAAGTTATGACCTTCTGAATACTGCTGCACACACAAAAACGTCCAGAAAAACCCTAGACATATTTTTTTTCTTTTCACCATACACGAACACCTTGTTGGTCCTAGCATCACGAGCCACGAGGCTCTGATACCAATTGTGGAAACCTTGGTTTCCGGATCTTTTAAGCAACTAGGAATGCACCATGTTCATATGATTATACAATCAAAGCGGAATTAGAACATGACACATTAACAAGGTGTTTAGGCATGAATAACATGAATTAAAACAAAAGGATTGTTAACTATATTAATAATTAACAACCACTAAACGTGTATACATTGAATCCCACGTCTAGTGCACACACGCTTTTAGGTTTACATTGTGAATGAAAGTATGAATAAAACCTAATACCCTTGGTTCCTTTTATAGTGAAAGGATTAGGGTTTACAAGAGATAGAAACAAATAAACAAGTGAATCTTCTATTTAAATAAACTTATGTAGAATATATCTTGCATGTTTATCTAAATAGAAGCTTCCATAAGCTTCTTTGTCTATGTTTTGTCATTGATTGGATTGCATGTGACAATGCTTGAATTGCACATGACAATGCTTGAGCCATCAACGTTGGATTTGTTCTTGTCAACGCCTAAATTGCTCTTGACAACGCTTAGACAATATCTTCATGTTTTCTTCGTTTTTGAGTTTCTGCCACATCAACTTTTTGACCCAACACCACTCTTGTTCCAGAATTTGTAACTCTTTTCTACTTAATGAATATTTAGTGTATTTTGTTCAAAAATTACAAGTTCTGAGTTCCATTTTCTTTATTGCAACATAGTTTAAACTTATTTTAAATTTGTGTGGTAGTTTGTTCCACTAAGGATATTTTGTTCATATCAAAGTTTTTAAGATTTCCCAAATTCACATCCAAGCTCAAGAAGAAGTGAAAGTGGAATCTTGAGCTTGGATTGTTGTGTTTGAGGTCTTGTTTGGGTGTCATTTTTTTACAAATTTTAAAGTTTCAGAAAAAGGGTTTCAAAAGTTTGGTTCTCAAAGATTTTTTTTAGGTTACTCATTTCTATTCTCATCCTTACTGTAGCATAAGCTACTTCTAAAGCTTCTGACCAAAGCTTTAGAAGTGCTTTGTTACAAGAAGTTTCTCTTCTTGTTGTTTATTTTGTGCAGGGTACAAGCTTGAAACAAAGAAGTCCATTTCATTTTTTTAGGTTGAAGATATTTAGGGCTTGGGGTCCTGCCTTGGATTCCCACAACAAGCCACTCTCTACACTTCACTCAGCTCACATAAGCCCTTAAATCAAGCCCAGTAGAAGGCATCAACTTGGTAATTGCTTTGAACCCTACTTGACTTCATTTTTGAGTTTTTTTATGAAATGATGTGATTTTGTGAGAAAGCTGTTCATGTTTTTGTTTATTGGTTTGATTTTACTCATTAGAGGTTTATATGCATGTTTAGGTTAGTTATGATCATTTTAATATAGGTTTGTAAGCTTTTGATTTGTAAAAGTTGATTTTCAGTATTTAAGGTTGTGTTTGGATTTGTGTTTTAGCTAGAAGTTGTGACAGTTTTTTGGCTTTTAATCCATCGTGACACTCTCTTATTGCTAGTCTTAGCTTGTATCAGTCAAGGGTTGTGAGTATAGATAGCATTTGAAGCATTTTGTTAGAAAACATTGGCAAAATAATAGCATATAATCTTATATCCAATTTGCTGTTTGTTTTTTGATGAAATTTGCTCACCTTATTTGCTAGCTGTTAGATATTAGGTCCATATAGGATTGTGTATCAGTTATAAGTCATTTGGTTAGCTTGTATGCAAGTATTTGGCTATTGAAATTCATTTTTGTGCACATAGCCCTAGTCTACTGTTCATCAGAAACTCAAAAGGTAATTCAGTGACTGATTAGGGGGATTTGTGAGTGATTTTTGTGTGCAACTTGTGGTTTTTTTGTGCTGTTCTTGACTCCCCACAACCCAACTGGTTGTGGGGGTGCCTTATTGTCCAAAATAAGCCATCACATAAGCTTTCCTAAGCTTATAGGTCAACTGACCCGTTTTTATAACTAGCAGTGGGAACCAATTTCCCACTGGTAGTCCATTAGTTCCCCCTGCTTTACAAAAGGACAAAAGGTCCAAGATGTCACTTTCAGTAATCACATTTTTTTGTCTTTAGTGACTGAAAATAGGAATTAGGCTTTCAAACTTTTTTCATTATTTTTCTTATTTTATTTTTGATTTTTCAGTTTAACTTAATTTTCAGTTACTGTTCATCTACTATTTTTTAGATTTAATTGCTATTTTGAATTACTTTTTAATTTCTTTTTTTTTGTCTTTTAGTGTGAAAAGTTCATATTTTTCATAGATTAAGAAAAACATTTTAAAATTTTTAGTTTAAAAGGTTTTTACTGTTCACTTTTTGATTAATTTTTAGAATATAATTTAGTTTAATTAAGGTTTTATTAATATCAGTTTTGTCTTTTAGTGAAAAATTTTACATTTTTCAAACTTTTTCATTTTTCTATTGTTCCTTAGTATAAATTAGGATTTTCAAAATTGGCAAATTATTTTTAGCATTATTTTATTATTTTTTATGATTATTTTAGTTTAAAAATAGTTTTTAGTGTTTTAAAAAAGGAAAAATAGTTTTAAAAATTTAGGAAAAATAGTTTTTAGTCTTTAAATAATATAAGTTAGTTATTAGTTCAATAAAATAATATTTTGGACATTTTGTTAATTATATTTAATTTTAGGGCTTTAATTAGCATTTAAAATTGAATATTTAATTAACAAAAGGTTTTAAAATATATTTGTTGGATTTTTATTCTTATTTATATTATTTTAGACTTAGTTTAATCTTTTATTTAATTTTTAGGTTTAATTTTTTAATTTTGTCGCGTTTTGCGTAATTACGTCATCGTTTTACGTCAACGTCGTAGCGTAATCGTAGTCGTAGCTCGTCTTTAATTTTTCTCTCTTTAAACCAAAAACGTCACTAATCCAAACTTTATTTTTATATAATTGGCACATTAATCCACACACCTCCTTCGAGAACGAACCCGCATTTATTCGGTTTCACGTTTTTCCTAAAACGTGCAACTTAATACTTGCCGCACTTATACGTTGTTTTCCTAAACGCGTATTTCTACACCTACAAGAACTTTGCATGAAATCACTCTCTTATGTTATATCTATTGTGCAACGTTTTATATTATGAAATCCTGACAGGTTATCCAAATTTATTATGAATTTTATGCATGAAAACATTCTCTTGCAAATAATATAAAAACTGCACTAACGATTGAATTAATAATCTCATTTTGTGTATGATTATAGACAAATGGTGATTTCCCAATCGAACCCCAATAATGCAATTTTCTTCAATACCGCTAATACCGAAGTACCTGAAGCTACTCATAATGTTACCGCTGCTCAACTCCGGGAGATGATTGGTGAAGGCATTTCGGCAGCCATGACAGCCAGACAAGTTAATGTGGGTGATGACCCAAACCCCAACATACGCAGAAAAAACTCCAACAGGGGTTGTTCGTACCCTGACTTCTTGAAATACAAACCCTCATACTACCGAGGAGAAGAAGGAGTTGTTGAACTAATGCGATGGTTTGAAAGACTAGAGACAGTCGACCGTACCAATGATTGTGCTGACAAAAATAGAGTTAAGTATGCTACATGCACTTTACTCGATAGCGCCCTTACTCGGTGGAACTCTGTGGTCACCACCCTTGGACATGCCGCTGCTTATACTCTCACTTGGGCCAACCTCAAGGAAAGAATGACTGAGAAGTACTATCCAAGATGATAAATGAAGAAGTTGGAAGTCGAGCTGTGGAATCTCAAATGCAAGAACAATGATATCATTTGGTACAACCAAAGATTTCAAGAGTTAAGCTTGATGTGCACCAGAATGTTTCCTCTAAGGAGTGACAAGATTGAAAAGTATGTTAGTGGACTCCCTGACGACATTCATGACAATGTGCTAGCTGCACGACCCACTACTGTGGAAGGTGCCATGGAAATTGCGACTGAGCTGATCAACAAACGAACCCGTAATCTGTCTGAGAGACAAGTAGACAACAAGAGGAAAACCAAAGAAAACTTTCGTAGCCAACACCAACAGCCTTTCAAAAAGCAAAACGTTGGGCAAACAGATGACACTCCTCCCCCAACCTGCACCAAGAACTACTCAGGAACAAAGCCCAAGTGTTCGAAATGCAACTACCACCATATTGCTGGAGTGCAATGTCAAGGATGTTAATAGTGCGGCCAGCAAGGACATTTTGCTCGCGAGTGTCCAAACAATGTTGCTACCCCAGGACGACCCAACACCAATCTTAGAAACCGCAAAAAGGGCAAGTCCAACGCACGAAGGAGCTGTAGCGGGCCAAAGAAAGCTGTGGTATGTTATGAGTGTGGAACCCCTGGGCACGTGAGACCTGATTGTCCCAAAAGGGCCAACCAGAAGAAGGACGACAAGGGAAATCCCTGGCAAGTGTACATGGCTGGCAATGCCCCAACAAACCCAGGCTCCAACATCGTACCTGGTACGTTCTTACTAAACCAATAATATACATCTATCTTGACTGATACATGTGTAGGACAAAGCACTACAATTGCTAAATTTAGTAAGGTAATGGAAATCCCCCCCCCCCCCCCCCCGATAGTTCTAGGCTCCTATTATACTGTGGGATAGTCGACGAAAAAGTTATGATGGTTAAACACCATCATCCGAGGTTGTTCCTTAAAAAAAAATTCCAAATCAGCCATCTTACACCAATCAGATCCTGGAAATCCTTGATAACTTTAATGTCGTTCTTAGCACAAATTGACTCGCAAGTAACATGCGATTATCCCTTATAGCCAAAAATGGGTTTGTGCACCTTGGTAAGATGAAACCTTGATTATACTAGGGAGTCGTAACCCCGGTATAGTTAACACTAGATAACACCAGATTTAGTGTCATCTCTAGCACCAACGGGCTAAAGAATATTTGATCCAAGTGTGACCCGTTTCCCTAACCCGTTTCTTGCCTGCCTAACCCTGAAGGACACACCCAACCCACAATGGGTGTATTTTGTAGGGTTATTTCCGCCACCTAGACAACCCTAAAACCTGAAAGGCACACCCAACTCACAACGGATGTACTTTGTAGGGCTACGTTCGGCATCCCCCGTAAGGAGATGATGAATGTCATATGCTTTTGGACATTCCTCTTTTATCTTCGGGTCCAATTAGTTCGACAATACTAATACAAAGCTTTTGGTTAAGTATAAAATATTATCGTCCGAATCTTTTCGAATTGATTATTGGAAGAAAGTGCGACTCAGTTGTTCTTGGTGGAAAATAAAATGTTTTGGTTATCTATTCTACTTAAAAGGTAAATGTACAAAATAAAAACAATAAACTAAAAGCGATTAATTAATAAAAACAAAACAATATAAATAATAAAACGTGAATTTAAAACGAAACAATTAATAAAAATAAAACTAAAAGACGAAATCAACTATCGACTCGAAAATAAAGTTCACTAAATCAAAAAGGAGAGAATTAAATTAAAATGGTACTTTAAAGCTAAACGAGGGAAAACCAAAAACGGGTACTAAATAAAAGATAAAACTTGAACTTTACGAAAAAATATTAATACTAAAAATCGACGAAAAATTCAACTAAAAATACGTAACTTTCAAAAATAAAATCGGAACAACTTTCAGACAAAACTAAACAATTACGGAACAATACTATTAAATAAACAAGCTAGCAGGCTAGCTGCTAGAAGCTAGCAAGCTAGCTGCTTAATTGGCGGCAAAAAGGTAGTAAGATAGTAGCCTAGCTGGTCACTTCCATCGCACTTTGAAAAAGAACTATAAGTATACAAAAATAATTCCATCGTACTGTTATTTTTACCCATCGTAGAACTATAAGTATAGATGCATGCATGTAGGACTTTTACCCATCGTAGCCAATACTAATTCCATCGCACTATAAATTGTACTCATGCATCGTAGCCAAGGATCGTAACAAGTATCGTAGCCAAGGATCGTAGCCACGGATCGTACCCACGGATCGCACCCACGATCGTGGTGAGGATTAATGAGTGTGATCGTGGTGACGATCGTACTAAGGATCGCAGTAATGGATCGCAAGTAGAAACCCTCGGGGTTTATGCGATCACACTTACTGGATCGTACTGGTAAAACCCTTAAGCATTACGATGGCATACAATAAGGAAATAAGTAAATACCAAATAAGCACTTATCTAAAAACTTAACCAAATCAAATTTAAGAAAAAGCTAATAGACCAAAATTTAAAAACTTTTAAAAATACTAAATAATAAAAAATATTTAAAAACAACTTTTTATAAAAATTAACTAAAAAGCACTTACTCAAAGATAAGAAAATTAACACAATAAGCACTAAAACACTTTAAGCTATAAAAATCAAACATTAAAAGATCAATAAGCATAAATTTGAATACGTTTAAATTACGAAATAAGCAAACTTTAAAAAGACTAAACTTTTTAAGAAAACTAAAAAGTAAATAAGCTAAATATAAAATAAGCCAATAAGATTGTCAAACTTATAGCTTAAATCGTATACAAGCCTAGATGGAAATAGAAAGATGAACTCTTTAATCAAATAAACAATAAGATTAAGCAAAATCAATGCTTAATCCGAGCCACAATCAAATCAAAGACAAGAAAAGTAGGATGAGAATGATAAAGAAAAGCTTGATTAAAAGAAAATTAAGATTCAACAATAAAATTAACTTACCTGGAATTAAAAGGCAAGAAATTTAAGACATGAAATTAAAAATGACATGAAAATTGAAATGGTGCAAGTAATTAAAAATGGTGGAGAGCTAATTTGTCAAGTTAGCTAACAAGTGTGAAATGAGGTGGAAGTGAACTAATATAGGGAGAAGGGAAGCATGTGTTGCTTCCTTCTTTCTATCTTTCTTTCTTTCTTTCCGTCTTTTCGTCTTCTTAATTCTTCGACTTTTTCGACCTTGTCTCGGGATTAATTAAACTCGTCTTGAAAATTCTTCATTAATAAGACTTGAGTTCTTCGGCTTTATTAAACTTTCGTCTTTAGACTTGTTCTTCGATAAATCTTCAGAATAGGTCTTGGACTTCCGTTCTTTTTCCACTCTTGATATCTTGACTTCGTCTTTTGTCTTTCTCTTCGATAAAAGCCCGTGAAAGCCCGTGTTTTCCTCCCTTTTTCACATTTTGGTCCTAAATCACAACAAAAACACAAACCACGCATAATTCCGACATTTACGACATAAAATACACGTTTTGGCTGGGTTATTATTGTAATTAAGTAGTAAAAGGATGGGTGTTTTCACACCTATCAAATACCCTACACTTGACCATTGCAATGCCCTCATGCAATGCATTAATTTCAAAGCACGGTTTATATTTTTCATCATAGATAACCCACCTTGGCCTTTATTAAATACTAAACACTAAGAAAACTTTAAAGAACAAAAAAAAAGTAGAGAAATCGAAGACTTACATTGGGTTTTTTGGTTGTCATGAATGTTCATCATTCTCAAGTTTCACGTTCCCCATACCATGCTTAAAAACGAGATCATTGTTATTATAAGTTAGCAAACTAACACGAATTCATGTGGGCCAAATATTTACTTAGACTCCCTTATTCCTAGGTGTATCTCTTATATTTTATTGTTGTCTTGAATGATCACGAGGATGCATTGTTGACTTATTTCGATAGTTATTTAGGCTGAAAATAAAGTGGGACGATTTAATCAATAGTTAGCTAAAGGACAAAATCTTTTAAAACTGCTTCTCGGGGCCTTATAAAGTTCGTATCTTAGCATAACTCGCTTCACGATTTGAGACCTTTCTCGGACCAATATTTGGCAGCGACTTCATACTTCAAATCTTGAGAGACGTTCATGAAATAATGGTCTTCTCTTCATAATAGGAATTTCTTCACTTGAAGTTTTGAGAGATTCTTCATATTTGGACCAAGACTTCTTCATTTTTCTCCAATCTTTATTTTGGACTTTGATATACAACGATCCGCCTCCTTTTAGGACCTGGATCTATTTATCCTCATACCTTGTTATGGCCTTTTTGGATAGACTTCTCCATGATCTTTTGGGGAGTTTTTGCTTTTCGTCGTGTGTCTTGATCCTTCATATTGATTTTCAATAAATGATTCTTCACATCAGTTTTGGATCTTTAGCAACAAAATGTAGCCCTCATGCCTTGTTAGGACCTTTTCGGACTCGCCAATCTTCGCATCCCGCTTCAATACGTTATGCCTTGGCTATGAACTCTAACTAATACCGAGCAACTTTTAAACGATCTTGGGCTAGAAGCTAAGTTACTTTTCAAATGGTAAAACCTTATTTATTGCAGATAAATTTATTAGCAAACGATGGGAGAATAGGCTTATAATCAACTCACATAAATTCATGAAAGAATACCAAACTTATAATTGACTCTATCATCTCTCGCTCTCCACAATTTAAAATATCAAGGAATGAGACTCGTGGATGCTTAGCCTATTAAATCAAAGTTTTGGGTTTTCGAGTCATCTAGAGGATCTTGCAAATTCTTAGACTTTTTCAAGTTTAGAAATCGCATTTTAAAGTTCCCTTGATAAACGATTCTCTAGGATCAATTTTAGGAACTTGCGAAAAGTTCTTGTTCTTAACCTGTGAGAGTTAAGACTTTCTCGTTTTAAAGTTTCATAAATAAAAGCCTAGCAAAACTTAACTTAAATACGTTAAGGATACTAGCTAGAGTAAACTTAGATAAGTAAACTCGGGTTGAGTCAAAATATTCACAACGTTGAAAATTAAAACCACTTTATTAAAATTTTATTTTAGCAAGGAAAGAAAATAACCATAACAAAGGAAAATACAACTATACAACTAGGCCAAAATAAATTAAAAATTTTGAAAAATGTCGAAAATCAAATTTTCCGGTTAAAATGAGGACAAATTAATGGAAAATCCCACTTAACTTCGATAGAATCCCCCCTACACTTGATATAAACATTGTCCTCAATGTTTAAGCATGTGGGAGTAAACTCTCCTACACTTAGGACATTGTGCACTTTGCTTAAATCTTGCTAAGAAAGAGACAACTAAAGAGATTCCTATTTTAATATTGAGAAATATAAAATAGTGAATTGAAAAGAGTTTAGGATAGAACCGGGAAGACGGGAACCGGAATCACGGGTCGTCAAAGGTCATCAAGTGTTTGTCTTTGAAGCTCTAATCCCTGCACATGATAAGAAAGAAAACAAGAAACACCAACGTGGCTCCTCCTACACTTATGATGAAAACAAGTAAAGATAGATAATCGGGTTGCCTCCCGAAGAGCGCTTGTTTTTGTTAACCGAGTCACGAGCCTGACTCGTCCCCGAATTAAATGGTCCATGGGGAAGCCTCGAATGTAATACCGGGATCAAAGACCTTGTCCTCGTTACCGGAGGACATTAATAAAGGAGAGGTAGGAGGATAAGTCTTGAATGGTAAAAAGGTCCTCTTAATACAAGAAAAGTGATGAGACTGCTTTTATACATAGTCTCGTCGTCCAAATAGGGCTTAAAATGCATTAAATATCATTAAAATACCCAAATATATGCTTGTGTTTGTTGCTTGTGTATTTTAGGTACGGATATTGAGAAAATGACAAAAGATCACAAGAATCAGTCAAAAACGAACACGGGAAAAGAAGCCGCACGATGAATCAAGCCCTAATGAAGAATTTTCCAAAGAAAGTCCTTGAAGATTTGAAGAATTATGAAGATTGGTCCTCCAAGTTTGAATAATTGACACTTTACACCCTTGTATCTTCATAATTACAAGTTTGGTCCCTAAAGTTTGTCAAAATTACAAAAAGGACCCTTAACTTTGAAGAATTGGCAAATTTAGTCCCTCAACAAAACTAAATTGTCAATAATGGTCCTCCAAGAAGTCAACAAACAAGTCAAAGCCTTAAAGTATGAAGACATGTCAAGAACAGCCCTTGAAGAATGAAGAAATTGCATGTTTAGTCCTTGTTTCAAGTTTGGAAGTATTTGTGCCAAAAATGACAACTGCCTTAAAGTTGTTACTTGTTATTTAGGCGTTGAGGGCTGTTAATACAACATGAACAAAGTGTGAAAATAGGGGGGCCATTCCTGCCAGACAACCAAACTCCATCCACCGACTCACAAACTGCCACATCACCAACCTTAAACCCTCCACCAATCATATACTCCCCTTCCTCCACGTCTGCATTCCACCACCCCGTTTTATTTTATTAAACCTATTTTAATCTTCCCTCCCAAACACATTTTTAAATTAACCTTAATCCCAAACCGGATTAAACTCACCCTAATCCACCCTTAAACCCTAATATTTTCCCAGTATGAACATCAATCAAAACAAAGGGAAAATGCTTAATTACCTCCAAATCACTAATTACACTCATCCTCACCAAAACCCACTCCCCAAAAACCTATCACTCTCACCCTACTGCCCCACCCAATGGTCCCCTGCACATGCTTTGGCTAATAAACAAAGGGAAACAGACATCCAAGGGTCCTAATATGGTTACTCACCTCTCCAAGCAAAATGGATGTCCAAGATCTCTTCTCCACTGCTGGCATCTCACAAACAAACAAGAATCATCACATGGCATAGTTTTTTGGCTGAAAATTCAAAATTCGTCCAAGGGCAAGTTAGGAAGTTCAAGTCATTAGGTTTTAGAGCTTCTATTTAGTTCTAGAATCAATTGTAGCCTCTATATAAAGGCATAATAGGACTTTAGTGTTGCTGTTCTTTTTCTTCTCCTTGGTCAAGACCTTGTAAAACCATATTTGTTTTATGAAATGAATTGGTACTGAGTTTGTGACGAGAAAGAAAGAGCCATTTACATTCCTTGCATTTTAATTTTCCAAGTTTAAAGTTCTCTTTTAAGTTTCTGTTGGTGACTCAAGTTTTGAATTTTTCTGAAATTGGTCCAAGGGTTTAAGCTTGAATCATAAGCCTGATAATCTTGTTGATTATCAAGCTTAAGTGAGGGTTTAAGTTCTTGTTGATTTAGTTTGTAGCAAAGTTTTAAGAAAATCAAAAAATCAAGCATTCTAGTTTTTTCACTTTTAGTCCAATAAGCCACAAACAGCTTAATCAATAAGCTGGTTTGTTAGCTTATTGACCTTGTGGACAGTTAACTCTTGTGTTTTCTCCTTTCTTAGCAGGTTCCAAAGCTCAAAGCATTTTAAAAAGGCATATTGGGTGTGTGTGTCAACAGTGACAACCACCATCACTCTCTACACTTACTTACTTGTTCAAGGGTCAGCACAAGCCACCAAGTTGTGGGAGGTGACATAGCAGTCACTGTTGGGCCTGGATGTAGGCCCAACAAGGTAGTCCTTTATTTCCTTGTTTAAATTTTCAAAAATCTGACATTCATGTGATTTGGAGTGAAATTGTATGCAAGTTGTTTTAAGTGTTGTGTTATTAACTGATATTGCTTATTTTAGGTGTTGATGCATGTTAGATAGCTTAGGAATCAGTTTGCTTGAGTTTTGTTAAGGTTTTGTTTGAAAAATTTCATATTTCAGATTTAAAGGGGTGTTTGGGATAAAGGGGAAACTTGGATTATTGTTATTAATCTAGTTGTAAACCTGTTATATCCACTCATTGGTTAGTTGTTAAGTATTGCATGTACTTAAGTTTCATTTTGGTCAAGTTTTGAACACATTTGCATGCTAAAAAAGTAAAAATATAACTATAATCAGTAACTGCTATTTGAGTTAGATTTTTGTGGAATTTGACCTTCAATTTTGGTAGTGTGTTAGGAGATAGATTGTTTTAGGTTTGTGATTAGATTGTATGCTAATTGGTCTGCTTGTATGAAAGTTCTAGGCATTTGAATTACAAATTTGTGCAAGTATTTGGTCATTTGTTCATCAGACATGCATATAGCCTTATCAGAACTTTCTTTGGTCTTTAGTACTTGAATTTGTGCCTATACCTGCCTGTTTTTTGTGATTGATTTGACTCCTTATACTCAACAGAGTATAAGGGTGCCCTCTTGTCCATCAAAATCACCAACAAAATCAAGTTCAAGTCCTCTTGAACCTTCTCTTCACTTGTGAAGATTTCCATTTGTTCATCAGAAACTCAACCCTAATCTGGGCACGTTTCTGGATTTTTAGAGCTTGATTCTTGTTTGTTTATTGATTGAAGTGTGTTTTAGAGTTAATTAAGTACTTGGTTTTGAGTTTTAAAAGTAAAAAAAAAAAAGTTTGCAAAAAGACTCCATAGCCTGGGCTCGAACGCTCGACCTGTCGTGCAGGAGTGAAGCGTCTTACCAGTGATCTATGTGACTTTCTATGTCACAAGGTTACAAGGTTTGATATTTAAGTGGTATTTGGTTTGAAGCTTATTTAACCATCAGCTTATAATTAAGCTATTTCTAGCTTATTTCCTTAAGGTTTTGACTATTTAGCATTTTTCTTAGGTTTATATTAGGGTTTTTGACTTTTTTGTCCAAAAAGTTTATTTTTCCCTTTATTAATTAATTTTCTAGGATTATTTTAAGTTATAATTTTGAAAAGTCATTAAAAACAGAAAAAGGTTATTTAAAAATCTGAAAAAATAGTTTTTAGGTTTTGAATTATATTTTTAAGGTTTACAGCTTTTTATGTTTTCAATTTAGCTTATTTTTTATTTTATAGGATTTTAGGGTTTTTAGCTAACTTTAAAATTTAATATAAAATTATTAAATAGGTTTCAGTAAATTTGGATTGCATTTTTGTTTTAGTTACATTATTTTAGATTTTTGGTCATTTTTTAGATTTTTTTTATAAACTTTGAATTTTTTTGAATATTTTAATATTATTTTATTATTAAAAATTGAAGTTTGATTTTTTTTAGTTTTTACATTTTTCCTAGGTTTATGACACTTAATTAGGAGTTTTGACACTTTCCAAATATTTTTAAGACTTTTCAATTAATTTCTAGAATTAATTTAAGATTTAAGTGATTTTAATAGTTTTCAAGTGTTTAAAAATAGTCTAATTTGGTTTTAAAATTTTTAAAAATAGTTTTTAGCTTAATTAGGATATTTTTGAGGTTTACAAACTATTAGATCTTGTTTAGGGCTTTTTAATAATTAATAGTGATTTTTAGGGCTTTAGTTAGCATTAAAAAGTCATTATCTAATTAATTAAAAGGTTTTAACAAGTTTGGATTTTTTGTAAACTCTTAGAATATTATTGGGGATTTTTAGTAATTTTTAGGAATTTTTAGTTTAAAATTTTAATTTTGGCACTATTTACGAATTTACGTGTTCGCCTTTTCGTCGTAGTTTAATTCGTCTTTGTAACCGTCTTTCTCTTCTAATCCCATTTCTTTCTCAATCATATAATCACAAATCAATATCAATTCAATACACAACGCACTAGCCTCCTCGAGAACGAACTCACTTCTAGGGTCATTCACACACGGTTTTCCTAAATCGTCGTGCTCACTTGCCCTATTTTTACGCTCTTTTTCCTAAAAGACGTAATTTTACAACCATCATTTTGGCGCCGCTGCCGGGGAGGCGTGTTGTGTTTTTGTCGAACAATTGTTGTTTTTATATAGCCATAATTAGCTAATTGTGTTAGTAGCACTCTACTAATACGTATTATCGGTTTTTCGTTTTTTGTGAATACTATTACTATATTGTATACGTAGAACAATAAATTTACAAGTACTCCAAATACGTGAGAAATCACAACCTTGACTTGGGAATCAAGGGAGTAGTAGTAGCCAATTGCAAAATCAAAACCAAAACCGTAATTTTCAAAACACAAGTCAAGGTCTTCAAAATGTTTACACAAAAGAACTTCCAATGGACTTTTTGAATTACGCTACGGCAAATGATAAGATTTTGGAAAACATTCAAGAGCAATTGGCTAATCAAGCTAGGGACACGGCTAAAAACACAAAGGAGTTAGCTAATTTTGTTAAGGAAAATCTTAGCATGAGGAATGAGTTGAAAAATGATTTTGCTAATCAAATTCGAGGTCAAAACAACAAGATAGAGCAAAGTCATGCTAGGCTTGAACAAAGGATTGACCAAAAAGCCGCTAGTCAAGATTTGAAGTTTAATAGTCAAGATGCTAAGCTTAACGCCATTTTAGAAGCCGTCATTGGAAACAAAGCCTCTACTTCGAGTAGTTTTCCTAGTAACACCATATCAAACCCGAAGGGAGAGATGAAAGTGATTACCACACGAAGTGGTAAGACACTTAAAGAACCGACTCCTCAACCAATTACTCCAACGGTGGAGGAAATTGAGGAAGAACCCAAGGTGGAGGTCGAAAAGGAGCATATTTCAAGCCCACAAAGTACCGCTCATCCACACCTACGGTCGACCCATTACCAACATTGGAACCCGAGATTCCAAAGGCTATGCCTATGCCCCAACCCACACCACCCTTGCCTTACCCATCGAGACTTAGGAAGGAGAAACGACAAGAGCGCGACAACTACCAATTTGAGCTTTTTATGAAAATGTTTCATGAGTTGCACCTTAATATGAGTTTCGCCGATGCTTTGGTCATGATGCCTCGATTTTCCGCTAACTTTAAAAGTATGTTGAACAACAAGGAGACATTGCACCAAATGTCTAGTTGTTCGTCGGTTTATCTTAATCGCATACCTTAAAAAGTCGGTGATCCCGGTAAATTTTTGATCCCTTGTGCAATTCAAGATATGGACGAATGCTATGCCTTGGCCGATCTTGGTGCTAGCATTAATTTGATGCATCTTGCAATCTTCAAGTCGCTCAATCTTCCTAATCTTTTTCCTTCACGAATGTCTATTGAGTTGGCCGACCATTCCACGATTCTCGCATGTGGTTTGGCGGAAGACGTTTTTGTGAAAGTGGGGAAGTTCTTGTGACAATCCGTCAATTTATGGTTTATATTTTATTCTCAATATTTAATTGAAAACATTATTTTAATGTTATAATATGAACTCACTTATTTTTGGGAAAAAATTAGGATTTACGTCTTGAAGTAGCATCGACAACGTTTAAACTGGAGGATTCTACGTTACGTGCTTACGTTTACTTACACCGTCTTTGGTGACAGTCCGACATTTCAGAAAATAAATTTATCCGTGAATATTAATTTGGGATTTTAAATTTGTGTTGGTTCATAAACTCACAAATTTACGAGAAGAGATTAGGACTTACGATTTTAATTTAACGTCCTTTACGACTAAACCGGAAACCTTAGGATTACTTATTTACGTTTTCGAACTCCGTTTTTTATGAGACAGTTTTTATTAGATTCGTTTTGTGCCGTTGATTCATAATTTATAAAAACGTTTTTCGTAAAACGACCCGAGGGCACCCAAATCGAGGAAACTAGAATCGAGGAGTACCCGTAAATAATTGGGGATGAGAGAAAACCAAGTTTTGCCCCACCCCCACATATGGTAAGGCCACATTGTGACACCACACTAACTTTGTGTCAAGTTTTACACAAGTTGCTTACACTTGTTAAGCTAGCTTAACTTGTAAGCTACACCAAAACAAAACCATTCCACCCATACCACTAGCTCTCATTTCATCTCATGCAAACCACCAACTCCTCTCTTCCTCTCTCTAAAATTCGTCCCAAACTCATCCAAAACAACCCCCATTTGATCTTGATTCAACCATAAATCATATGTATAATTTACATATGATGAAATCCCATTGAAGTTATGAAGATTGGATGTGATCTTAACATGTAAAAAGGAGTTTTTAAGGGAGTTTGGGGCTGATTTCTTAAGGAGTTTTCATGAAGAACAAGGGCTGATTTTTGGAGGAATCTACAAATACTTGGTGATCCTAGAAGTGGTGTTGATATCTCATAAGATTGGTTACCCAAAACCATGTCTTGTTCATCCAAAAGCTCATCATTTCATCACTTTGGTGGTATAAAGATTGTTCTCCCCATCCTCTTGTTATTTTGATTATGTAATCATGTATTTTCTTTCTTATTGTATATGTGTATGATGAATATATGATGATAAAAATGTTGTGTGGGGATCAAGTGTTGATAAATATGATTAAAGAGATGAAAAACTATAAGAAACAAGGCTAAAATCTTGTTTAGATTGTTGGCTGTAAAAAACAGTAAAGAACCACATGTTAGACTGATAAAATGATGAAGTAGAATCAATTTACAGTAAGCTATGGTTCTTGTACACATGTGAGAGTTGGCCATGCAATGGAATCATTAAAATGAGTAAGATATGATCAAAACAAGATGGGTGTGCTAATCTGAATAAGCTGTTTTGTAAGGACTGTTAAGTATAGATAAATTTAAAATGAGCAGTAGCTATAACTAAGTTAAAAGTAGCACATAATATGAAGATCATTCCATCCAAAAATGAGCTTCTAATTCATTGTAGAACTCTAGATATGATAAAAATGGTGAATATGAAAATAAAAATCAGATTTTGAGAATTAATGTTTATTACTATTATATAAGCACTCAAAATTATATTGTATAAAATGTAAAATTAAAACCCACTAACTCATGAATTTTATTTATATAAATATGTTAAAGGTTAAATAAATGGATAAATTATAAAAATGGTAGTGGAATAATATTTATAAGTTATAAAAACTATAAACTAGATTTTTACAACTTTTTCGGCTATTACCTTAGAATTAACGTTTTTCGCCAATTAAAACTTAGACGATCAAACCCGTCTAATGTAAAGTTTTTAAAAGTCATATACTGATATATAAGTAACTAATACAAGTAAAAACCGATAAAACCCGAACTATATAACATACGGACATTAAAGGACTAAGTTAACATTATTGGACTAATAATACAACAAAATGGACTAAAACACTTATAAACTTATTTATTGGGCTTAACCCATTTAGGCCCAACTTGTAAATTGTAGATACTGATAATACAAGTATGAAATGGATTAACACAAGTTAATAAACTTATAATAGGCTTATTGGACCTAAAACACGTAAATAGGTAAAACTAGAAAACTAGTAAGAAGTTACCGACACATAACACTAAAACGAGTAAATGAGAATATGTAAACCCACTTGATCATCATATATATATAATCATCATATGTATACATAATTGTTATTTTTATAAAATCATTGGACATGAGTCTAAGACAAGTATTATTTGTCTAGGTTTCCGTGATTGAAGCACGTACCGTACGTCCGAATTGCCGATAACTCGCCTTCCCATATCAACGTGAGTTCATACCCTCGCACTCTTTTAAATGTTTTTATGAAATGTTTTATAAACCCGCGAGGGAGATAACATGTTAGTTTTTATAAAATAGGACACCATTTGTCCCGATTGTTTGTTTATTGATTTGGACCCGAATGATTGTATGACCCGATTGTATGACCCGATAAATGATTAAAGGACCCGATAGATGAAATAAAATGGATTATTAAAGTTAGGTTATGTCACTAAAAGTCTCATTAGCATGAATTGTGAACTACCGGGATTTGGTAGACGCTTATGCATATAATAGTACTATTTGGGGACGATCACCCCAGTTCGCGCCTTGACGGTTGATCCCCGTCGTGCCACATTGATTGGTAAGCGAATTTATGTATGAGAAGATTTCCATAGCGTGACCTTTGTGACGACACGCTAATTTAGATGGGCAAATTGAGTATCGGGTTAGTGATAGGTGTGTAAACACCCATCCTTTTACCACTTAATTCGGGCTAAAACAAGACCAAAACACGTATTTAATATCATTTGTTTGGAATTATGCGTGGTTTTTGTGTTTATTGTGTTTTCAGAGCTAACCGGATGAATATTAAAGAAAACATGGGATTGCACGGGATTTACCAAGGAAAAAGACTCAAGACGAAGTCTATTGTCCAAGAGGTGCAAAAGATTTGAAGTCACTAGGCCTATTCGAAGATTTATCGAAGAAAAGGACTAAAGATGGAAGATTTTCATAAGTCGAAGAAACTCAAGTCTATTTAACGAAGAAATTAAAAGACGAGTTGGATTTAATCGACGACAAATCCCGAATCAGAATCGAAAACGTCAACTTTTCTGAAAAGACGAGAAGACAAGAAGAAAGGGAGAAAGCCCACTCACCAACCAACCACTAGGAGTATAAATAGTCTTTCCCTTCACACAATTAGGGGGGAGCTTCATTTTCTTTTTCCAGTTCTTTTGGTTCGTGGTTTTCATCACAAACACCACTAGGGTGTTTGATGATTTTTATCTTTTTCCTTCAATCTTGTAATCCTTAATCATTAACCTTGTTACTCTTCTATTAATCAATCCATTCCATCTTTCTATTCATCTTGTTCTTCATCATTTTTATTGCAAGTTTCTAAGTTTCTTTTGATTCTAGTTTGATTCTAAAAAGTTGTTGATTTAGTGTTTTTATTGGTGGGATTTGTTCCTTATGGTATGTTAATGATTACTGGTTAGTTTGGTAAAACCTTTTTAAGTATTGGAGTCGATTTGGAGTTAAAACCGGTTCCCCTGTTTTTGATGTTACTGTAACTGTTCTTCGTTCCCAGACTTTCCGAACAAGACAGATTTTCCGAATAGACTAGCTCACGTTTGCCTTACTCGGAATATTTCAATTATTCCGAGTGGAGGTTTTATTTCTTCTTCATTCGGAATATCCCAGATATTCCGAATAGCTCGTATATTCCGCATAGAAGTTCATCTTTCCGCATAAGCAATTTTTTCCGAATAGCATAATTTTTCAGAATAGCCATATTTTTCCGCATGGAGACCATTTTCCGCATAAAGCAATTTTTCCGAATAAGGTATTTTATTCCGCATAGATGTCAGTTTTCCGAATAGCCAAGTTTTCCGAATTGAAGCACTTTATTCCGCATAGCAATCTTTCCGCATAGAGCAGACTTCTCCGAATGGCCATATATTCCGCATAGGCATGTTTTCCGCATAAGGGTTATTTTCAGCATAGGGCCTTTTTCAGTAAGAGTATTTTTCTGCTTTACCATTTAATTGCTTTTATCTACTGTTTCCGGCTTTAATCTTTATTCAATTCAATTATTTAGAATAGAAAACCAAATCCACTTTTTGTCACCAAGAACAAATCATTCCACTTTTAACTGAGATCAATTCGAGAGGATTCCGAGAAATATTTTGAACCCACACAAAATGCTTGTATCAAATGGCGCCGCTGCCGGCTCCTCTCGTTAAGATCAAAAGTTTTTTGTGAGTACTTGGATTTTGGGATCCGTTCCCCGTGAACGTTACTTTTTCATAAAAATTTTCAAAAACACTAAAAAATATAAAATTTTCAAAAATCCTAAAAATTAAAAAACAATAAAAACCAAAAATATTTTTGCTTTGCTTTTCTTTGTTCGTTATTTTGCAGGTGTATGCGCACTCGATCCACGTCTTATCAAGAGCCCGAGCCTCTCGATAACTTAGACATGGCTGGTGTCCAAAACAACAATAACATACCACCTCCGAACAACGATAATAACAACAACAACCCACCTTTCAACAACATGAATAACAACAACAATGAGCCACTTCTGGATAATCGCCCCATGATTGAATTGCTCCAAGCTCATGTTGATGGCAACACGGATCCAATTGTTATACCACCAATTGCCGCCAACAATTTCGAGCTAAAGTCAGGCTTTATCCAGATGGTCTCCGCTCAGCCATTCTTGGGACGAACCATTGATGATCCACACGACCACATCAAGAGATTTCTACAACTCACCAATACGGTCAAGTTCAATGGGGTTCCACAGGAGGTTATAAGGTTACAACTTTTTCCCTTTTCTTTAGAGGGACAAGCCCGGCATTGGCTTGCTAAGGAACCGCCACAGAGTATTCTCTCGTGGACGGAATTGGAAACAAAGTTCATCAATTACTTTTTTCCACCCTCTCGTACTACCGCTTTGCGGAATGAGATTATAAACTTTGAACAAAAGTACGATGAGTCATTCAGTGAATCTTGGGATCGTTTTAAAGATCTTTTAAGAAAATGCCCACAACATGGTTTTACCAAAGTACATCAAATTAATACTTTTTACAATGGTTTAAGCATGAGTGACCAAGATTCACTGAACAGTGCCTCAGGGGGTAATTTATTGGCTAAGACTTCCAATGCTGCTTGGGACATCATTGAGAACAAATCTCGTGTTCAAACCAAGAGTGTTAGGACCAATGTTGCTAGTGCTAGCACTAATGACAGCGACAAACGATTAGACAAAATCACCACGCTTCTTGAATCGCTTGTCACCCACACCGTCAGCAACAACAACAGCAACAACGCCAAAAATGCACAAGTGAACGCTGTCAGCCAACCTTGTGAGATATGCGGTGGTCCCCACTCTTATACAATTTGTACCGCCACCCAAGATTACCCTGCTGAGAATGTGAATGCGGCATATGGCACCTATCCTCAATCCGCTTATCAAGAAAAACCCCAAGGTGACCGTAACTTGCTTAGCTACCGCAGCAACAACTATCTTTCACCACCTGGTTTCCCTCCTACCAACCCAAACCAACAACAAAACCTTAACCGTCCTCCTCAACAACAACAACAATCTCGACAACCTTACATCCCTCCTCACAAGCAACAACAACCACCTCAAAGAAACAATCAAGTCTACCAGCAACCTGCTTACCAACCACCTGCATACAATGCTCCTTCCAACCAAACCACCACTGCTTTACACCAAGAGGTCGCAACCTACATGAGAACCAATGATGTGATAGTGGGCAATCTTCAAGAGGAAGTGCGCAATTTGAAGGCAGACTTGGTCAAGCAAGGAAATGATTTGCGAGCTGACATGAGAAACACGTTGGATAGCCAGACTAATGATCTGAGGAACATGATGGCTAGTTTTTTCCAAAGTAGTCAACCCTCTTCTTCGGGTACTCTTCCGAGTAACACCGTTGCGAACCCAAGAGGGGAGATGAAAGCAATCACCACTCGAAGTGGTAAAGGTACCAAGGAACCCGAGCTTCCTATACCCCCACCGGTGGTTGTGACTAAGGAGAACGAGTCGCCTGCTCCTATTCCTCATCCTTCTCCTTCCCCAATTTCTCCACCTCTTCTTTCTACCCCTCCTCCACCCGTGGTTGTGAGTGATCCTATTCTCCCAAAGCCTTCCTCTTCTTCCAATATACCTTATCCATCTAGGTTGAGGAAAGAGAAGCAAAAGAGCAAGGATGATATTCAGGTTTCGAATTTCCTTAAAATGTTCAAACAACTGAATTTCAATATCTCCTTCGCTGAGGCTCTCGCTCACATGCCCAAATATGCAAAAATGTTTAAAGATCTTTTGAGCGACAAGGAAAAGCTCCTCGATATTGCCAACACCCAACTTAATGAGAACTGTTCTGCAGTGCTCTTAAGGAAATTGCCAACCAAGCTTGGTGATCCGGGTCGTTTTCTTATCCCTTGCAATTTCCCGGGAGTAGAGAATTGCATGGCCCTAGCCGATCTAGGTGCCAGTATTAATCTCATGCCTCTAAGTGTTTGGAAGCAATTATCTCTCCCAGAGCTAGTCCCCACTAAAATGACTTTGGAATTGGCCAATCGTACGGTTGCTTATCTAGTGGGGATAGCCGAAGATGTTATAGTAGGAGTCGACAAATTCACCTTTCCTGCTGATTTTGTTGTCGTCGACTACGAGATGGACCCCCGTGTGCCACTTATTGTTGGTCGTCCATTCTTAAGGACCGGTCGCACTCTTATTGATGTTGAAGCCGGAGAGCTTATCATGAGAGTGGGTGACGAAAAAGTAGTCTTCAACATGGGAAAGTTGTCTAAACAACCTTATTCATATGAGAGCGTTAATTGTATTGACGTTCTTGATGAGGCTTGTGAAGAACACTTTAATGATGCTTGCAAAAGTATTCCTACCTCTCTTCCCACTGTTGAGACCGTGTCCTCTATTGATTCATCGTTGTCTCTAGTTGGAGATAGTGATTTATTCTGGAACAATCTTGAAGCTACCATGGGAGATGCGAATTTAGCTACTAATGATTCTCCCACCGAGGGGGATGAAGACATGAATTTCTTTGACAATCTTCTCACCGAAGACAATCCTTCGCCTCCATCTCCCACGGTCATTGCTATCGATGCCACGACTTTGAAAACGCCTCCCGTCGAAAATCCTCCGGATTTGGAACTTAAGGAGTTGCCGCCACATCTCGAGTATGTGTTCCTTGACGACAACAAGAAGTCGCCCGTCATTATTGCGAAGGATTTGAAAGATGAAGAGAAGACTCGCCTCGTCGCTGTGTTAAAAGCTCACAAGAAAGCTATTGCGTGGAAAATCTCGGATATTCGTGGAATTGATCCTCACTTCTGCACGCACAAAATTCTCATGGAGGACGACTTCAAGCCCACTATTCAAAGCCAACGAAGGGTGAATCCAAAAATTCATGAAGTCATCAAAACAGAGGTTATCAAACTTCTGGATGCGGGTATGATTTACCCTATTTCGGATTCCCCGTGGGTTAGTCCAATCCATTGTGTGCCCAAGAAGGGCGGAATAACCGTTGTTCCCAATGAACACAACGAGTTGATTCCCACTCGTCTCGTTACTGGATGGAGAGTTTGTATAGACTACCGCAAACTCAATGATGCCACGAGAAAGGATCATTTCCCTCTACCTTTCATGGACCAAATGCTTGAACGATTAGCCGGTAATGAATATTACTGCTTTCTGGATGGTTTCTTGGGTTATTTTCAAATACCCATCGATCCCCAAGATCAAGAGAAGACTACATTCACTTGTCCCTATGGCACTTTCGCTTACAAAAGAATGCCTTTTGGCTTATGTAATGCGCCCGGGACGTTCCAAAGGTGTATGTTAGCCATCTTCCATGACATGGTTGAATAAACCATGGAAGTCTTCATGGATGATTTCTCGGTCTTTGGGGACTCATTCTCTTCTTGCCTTGCCAATTTAGAACGTATGCTAAAGCGGTGCGAAGACACTCGCCTTGTTCTAAATTGGGAAAAATGCCATTTTATGGTAAAAGAAGGCGTCGTGCTTGGACATAAGATATCGAAAGCCGGTCTTGAAGTTGACCGTGCTAAAGTTGATGTTATCGCAAAGTTGCCTCCACCTTCAACAGTGAAGGGTGTGAGAAGTTTTTTGGGTCATGCGGGCTTCTATCGTCGATTCATTAAAGATTTTTCTCAAATCGCTCGCCCGATGACCCATCTCTTGGAAAAAGATACTCCTTTTATCTTTTCCAAAGAGTGCCTTGAAGCCTTTAACTCGCTTAAGGATAAGCTTACTAAGGCACCCGTCTTGGTTACCCCTAATTGGGAGCTACCCTTTGAGTTGATGTGCGATGCTAGCGATTTTGCTATTGGAGCGGTTCTTGGACAAAGAGTGAACAAACACTTCCAACCAATCCATTACGCTAGCAAGACAATGACGGGGGCACAATTGCATTATACGACAACAGAAAAAGAGCTTTTAGCTGTTGTCTATGCCTTTGAAAAATTCCGCCCCTATCTTGTCCTTTCCACCACCATTGTGTACACCGATCATTCCGCGCTGAAGTACTTGTTAACAAAGCAAGATTCCAAACCAAGACTTCTTCGCTGGGTTTTGCTGCTCCAGGAATTTAAAATCGACATCCGCGATAAAAAAGGAGCAGAAAACCTAACCGCGGACCATCTTAGCAGACTTGAGGATCCATACCAAGGGGATCATCCGACCCAAGAAATCAATGATTCTTTTCCCTTGGAGACCTTAATGTCAATAAACTCGAAGCCGAATGAAACCCCGTGGTTTGCGGACTTTGCAAACTACTTAGCGGGTGGAATTCTCAAGGAAGGGTTGACGTCCCAGCAAAAGAAGAAGTTCTTTACCGACATTAAGACTTACTTTTGGGACGACCCTTACCTATTCAAACAATGTGCTGATTTGATAATTCGCCGATGTGTTGATGGACCGGCAGCGTCGGACATCCTTGATGCTTGCCACAAAGGACCCACCGGTGGTCACTTTGGTCCCAACTACACCGCTAAGAAAGTGTTTGATTCGGGATTTTATTGGCCCTCCATATACCGTGACGCTCACGATATGGTCAAACGATGTGATGTTTGCCAAAAGCAAGGCAAAATCACACATAAAGACGAGATGCCTCAGAATTTCATTCAAGAGTGTGAAATCTTTGATGTTTGGGGTATCGACTTTATGGGGCCATTCCCTTCGTCTAAAGGAAACAAATACATCCTTGTAGCCGTTGACTACGTTTCAAAGTGGGTTGAAGCCAAAGCTTTGCCTACTAATGACGCAAGGGTGGTTTGTAACTTTTTGAAAGCTCTATTCGCTAGATTCGGTGTGCCTCGCGCCATTATTAGTGATCGTGGGACTCATTTCTGCAACGACCAATTTGCTAGAGTCATGGCTAAGTACGGTGTAAATCATCGTCTTTCCACAGCCTACCACCCACAAACTAATGGCCAGGCTGAAATATCCAACCGAGGACTAAAGCGAATTTTGGAAAGAACCGTGGGAGAGCATCGTGCCGCATGGGCTGATAAACTTGATGATGCTTTGTGGGCTTTCCGTACTGCTTACAAGACCCCGATCGGCTGTACGCCTTATCGTCTTGTGTACGGGAAAGCGTGCCACCTCCCCATTGAGTTGGAGCACAAGGCCTATTGGGCCTTGAAGTGGGCTAATTTTGATATAAACAAAGCCGGTGACCTACGCAAGATCCAACTCAATGAGCTGAATGAACATCGGAATGAGGCTGATGAAAATTCTTTGATCTATAAGGAACGAACCAAGCTCATTCACGACTCCAAGATCAAAAACCGAGAGTTCCATGTTGGAGACAAAGTCTTACTTTTTAACTCTCGGTTGAAAATCTTTTCGGGCAAGCTCAAATCTCGTTGGTCCGGCCCATTCACCATCGCCCAAATTTTTCCATATGGTACTCTCGAGCTCGCTCAACCTAATGGACCAAATTTTAAGGTGAATGGCCAACGAGTGAAGTTGTACTTTGGTGAGGACACCTCTCACGAGGTGATTCCATCCCTCACCACGTTCCCCATGAACTAATTTTGGGTCGAGTCAGGCTCGTGACTCGGTTATCAAAAACAAGAGCTCCTCGGGAGGCAGCCCGAGTATCTATCCCTTTAACCCCCTAAGTGTAGGGGAGGACCTATTTTGGTCATTTGTGTTTGTGTGGTGATGTGCTTACAGGGATAACTGCAATCTTGGAAAACTTTGAAGAACCGTGCTCCCGTGTTATCCGAAATCCGGTTCTATCTCTCAACTATCGTGATTCAATTTTCTTCATACTCACATTTGAAATTGATCACTTTAGTCGTCTCTTCCTTAACTTGAGTTAACCAACGTGCACAATGTCATAAGTGTAGGGGAGACTTTTCCCACATGCTTAAACATTGAGGACAATGTTTATCTTAAGTGTAGGGGAGACTTCTATCGAAGTTTTAAGTGGACTTTTCCATGAAAATGCCTTCATTTAACCAGAAAATCCTATTTTTCAACATTTTTCAAATTTTTTATTAACTTTGGCCATTTAGTCGTAATTTTTAAATTTTTATCATTGCTTTCATATGTATATATTCCGCAATAAAGTCAAAAATATTAATTAAGTGTTGCAGCTAGTTTAGATATCTTTGACATATTAGGCCTGTTGCGTTTATTTTGACTCAACCCGAATAGACTTATCCAAGTTTATTCTAGCTAGTATCCTTAACCATGTAGACCTTAATCGGTTTATTAGGCTAAGTGCCCACGAGTCTCATTACTTGAGATTTTAAATTGTGGAGGACGAGAAATGATAGAGTCAATTATAAGTCGGTATTCTTGCGCAAGCTCACTTGGTGTAATTATTTGCCTATTCTCCCATCACTTGCTAATAATTTATCTGCAATAAGTAAGGTCTTACGATTTGAAAAGTTACTTAGCTTCTAGCCCAAGATCGTTTAAAAGTAGCTCGGTAATGATAAGAGTTCATAGCCAAGGCATAACTTATGAAGCGGGGCGCGAAGATTGGCGAGTCCGAAAAGGCCCTAACAAGGCATGAGGATTCAATTCTATTGCTGAAGATCCAAAGTGATGTGAAAAGCATTATTCCTAAAGTCAATATGAAGGATCAAGACTCACGACGAAAAGCAATCAACTCCCATAAAGATCATGGAGAAGTCTATCCGAAAAGACCCTAACAAGGTATGAGGATAAATAGATCCAAGTCCGAAAAGGAGGCGGATCGTTGTATCTCAAAATCCCAATTAGAGATTGAAGAAATAATCATGAAGTCGTGGTCAACAAAGTTGGAGTACCCCTCAAAAGTCTCCAAATGAAGAAACTCTATTATGATGAGAAGACCATTATCTCAAGAACGTCTCTCGAAGATATGAAGTATGAAGTACATGCCAAATATCGGCCCGAGAAAGGTCTCAAATCGTGAACCAAGTTATGCCAAGATATGAACTTTTTGATATCCCGAGAAGCAGTTTTAAGAGATTTTGTCCTTTAGCTAACTATTGATCAAATCGTCCTACTTTGCTTTCAGCCTCAATAAACTATCGAAATAAGTCCAAAAATGCATCTTCATGATCATTCTAAGACAAAAATAAAATATAAGAGATACACTTAGGAATAAGGGAGTTTAAGTATTTAATTAAGCCATGTGTGTAAGTGTTTGATTTACTAACTTATAATAACAATGATCTCGTTTTTAAGCTTAGTTTGGGGAACGTGAAACTTGAGGGTGATAAATCTTCGCAACACCAAAGTCCTAATGTAAGTCCTTGATTTCTTTACAAGTTGTTTCCATCCTTTTGTTTATTTTTAAGTTTTAATTTCTCTTAGCATTTTAATTGTTGTTTAGTAGAGTTTAAATAAGGCCAAGGTTGATTAATTATGAGAAAAAGGTAAAATTGCTTTATCACTAAGCATTGCATGAGGGCATGGCAATGGTTAAGTGTAGGGGATTTGATAGGTGTGTAAACACCCATCCTTTTACCACTTAATTCGGGCTAAAACAAGACCAAAACACGTATTTAATATCATTTGTTTGGAATTATGCGTGGTTTTTGTGTTTATTGTGTTTTCAGAGCTAATCGGATGAATATTAAAGAAAACATGGGATTGCACGGGATTTACCAAGGAAAAAGACTCAAGACGAAGTCTATTGTCCAAGAGGTGCAAAAGATTTGAAGTCACTAGGCCTATTCGAAGATTTATCGAAGAAAAGGACTAAAGATGGAAGATTTTCATAAGTCGAAGAAACTCAAGTCTATTTAACGAAGAAATTAAAAGACGAGTTGGATTTAATCGACGACAAATCCCGAATCAGAATCGAAAACGTCAACTTTTCTGAAAAGACGAGAAGACAAGAAGAAAGGGAGAAAGCCCACTCACCAACCAACCACTAGGAGTATAAATAGTCTTTCCCTTCACACAATTAGGGGGGAGCTTCATTTTCTTTTTCCAGTTCTTTTGGTTCGTGGTTTTCATCACAAACACCACTAGGGTGTTTGATGATTTTTATCTTTTTCCTTCAATCTTGTAATCCTTAATCATTAACCTTGTTACTCTTCTATTAATCAATCCATTCCATCTTTCTATTCATCTTGTTCTTCATCATTTTTATTGCAAGTTTCTAAGTTTCTTTTGATTCTAGTTTGATTCTAAAAAGTTGTTGATTTAGTGTTTTTATTGGTGGGATTTGTTCCTTATGGTATGTTAATGATTATTGGTTAGTTTGGTAAAACCTTTTTAAGTATTGGAGTCGATTTGGAGTTAAAACCGGTTCCCCTGTTTTTGCTGTTACTGTAACTGTTCTTCGTTCCCAGACTTTCCGAACAAGACAGATTTTCCGAATAGACTAGCTCACGTTTGCCTTACTCGGAATATTTCAATTATTCCGAGTGGAGGTTTTATTTCTTCTTCATTCGGAATATCCCAGATATTCCGAATAGCTCGTATATTCCGCATAGAAGTTCATCTTTCCGCATAAGCAATTTTTTCCGAATAGCATAATTTTTCAGAATAGCCATATTTTTCCGCATGGAGACCATTTTCCGCATAAAGCAATTTTTCCGAATAAGGTATTTTATTCCGCATAGATGTCAGTTTTCCGAATAGCCAAGTTTTCCGAATTGAAGCACTTTATTCCGCATAGCAATCTTTCCGCATAGAGCAGACTTTTCCGAATGGCCATATATTCCGCATAGGCATGTTTTCCGCATAAGGGTTATTTTCAGCATAGGGCCTTTTTCAGTAAGAGTATTTTTCTGCTTTACCATTTAATTGCTTTTATCTACTGTTTCCGGCTTTAATCTTTATTCAATTCAATTATTTAGAATAGAAAACCAAATCCACTTTTTGTCACCAAGAACAAATCATTCCACTTTTAACCGAGATCAATTTGAGAGGATTCCGAGAAATATTTTGAACCCACACAAAATGCTTGTATCAGTTAGCTACCCGTTGTTTGGTTTAGTAAGGTAACAATGTCATGCGGCTTATAATAATCAAGTTAACAAATTACTACTATACGCACCGAATTACGATGTATTGCCTGACTAGCAATACGGGGTAATACTATTGATATTATGTTCGTGTTTTGGTTTTCATAACCATATTCATATAACGATTTTTATTTAACTTTATACAACGTCGTAAGACGTATTGTATGATGTTTTTACGACATTGGTTCGTATAATGATTTTTAAGGCAAATGCCTATATTATGATTTTCGATAAGAATTTGTATAAAAATGACTTTGGCTATTTTATGGCCTATTACAATGATTTGTACCAAATGATTTTTGGTAATAATTTTATACCAAAGTTATATTGATGTATTTTATTAAACTCTATGAATTCACTCGGCGTTATCGCTGACCTTTTCTTTTAACATGTTTTATCTCAGGTACTTGAAGGTAATTCTCGGGAAGACAACAAGAATTCATGGCCCGCACTTAAACAATAATTTCCATTCAAATACTTTGTAAAACTTTGTATGAAATAATATGACTTGGGACCTATGTAAATTTGATATTTATGAATGGAAATGCTTTATTATTAAACGACGCGATTTTTATGCGTTGTCTATGATGTGAGTAATGTGCTATCCCGTAACACCAACTAGTCTTCCGCTGTATTGAGTTGTATAAATTTTGGGGGTGTTACAGTTTGGTACCAGAGCTCTCGTTATAGAGAACGAAAGATTTTTAAAACTAAGGTTTTGAATAAAACATTTCAAAATCTTTTAACTATAAACATTTTTCTAAAAATGTCTAAAAATCTTTTGACTATAACGGTGCCGAAGAATTCCCGAGTTACCGACAAGGCCAGACTGAGAAGTGTTATTTTAATATATATATATATATATATATATATATATATATATATATATATATATATATATATATATATATATATATATATATATATATATATATATATATATATATATATATATATATATATATATATATATATATATAAACTTGGATTATATATATATATATATGATGTAATTATATTACATGATTGTTTGATGATTATTTTGACATTTATACGATGTATTTATACGACGTAGATTGTCACAAGGAACCCTAAATCCCCTAGTAAATTAATCGAAGCTATTCTCGTAGGAATTCTAGCTATCCTAGATCTAAACCAAGTTGTGGATATTTATGATCCCAACAAATGGTTGATATTCGTAGAAGTGTAGATATTAGTTGATTGTGATATTAAGAAAGAATTGGCGAGATTAAAACTGATATCGATGTCATGACGATCTTTCCTTATAGAGTGGAGTTTGACAAAACATTACCACCTAGAAAGATGTCATCTGATTCGTTGTCACCTAATTCTTAAATTGAAATCGAAAGGGTGAATGTTGCACTTGAGGCTGTCATTGGAACCATTACCCAAAAGCCTCATGCCACTAATACCTTTCCGAGAAGTCTAATTGAATGTATGAGTCATCTCATACTAGTGACTCATTTGATAATTGTTGTTGTAAGAGCTATAGGATTGGAAATTAAGTGTTGATCATATCGAGCTTTTATTTCCCTATTAAGGTTTATGAATAAGGTTGAAAGTATTGGAAAATGAGGTAGGATATCGAATTGAGTATAAATTGGTTAAAACTTGAATCAAGTAAAATTTAACCCGTATGGAATATGAGATTGTTAAGAGGAAGTTGTTGAGATCTGTGATTGAATTATAAGGTTTTAAATGATTGTAGGTTTGTGTTAAGGGTTGTTCCTAGGCCATTGTCCACTAATGAGGATGCCCAGTGTCCAAGAAATAAATTGAATAAATCTTCTTCTGAATTGGGACCGATGGATCTTTCAGGACATGTGGAACACCTAATGACTCTTGTAGATTAGTATTCATTGTGGTATCTTTTAAAAATCCCTAACTTAACTGAGACATCAGTTGGTAGGATGAGTTCTGAGAATTGTATGACATAGTGACACGTAATGTGTTACGGTACAATTTGACTTGTTTGTGATTAATGAAAAGACTACCTTTGATTGCTAAATCCTACATGTATCGATGTTATCTATCTTTTCTTTCTTCTTTCTAATGCTCGCATTAGTGATGCAACCATTGAACAAGTACTCATCTTGAATTGAGTTACGTTTTGGATTATTCTTTTGAGTGCCATCGAGATCATGAACCTCATGATTATTCGGCTAAAGCTCATTTTCCATCATATTGTAGTTAGTTCTTGGTGAACAAGCTTTCATCACTCTTTTGCAGATCACTCATTGTTTTTATAAGATAAAACATTATCCCTTGAGAAAATTTGAATTTTCATCGCTATAAGGATTATTCAAAGTGAGATTTATAAGTGGTCATTATCGAAATGAAGTTGTTTATAAAACACGTTGGGAAAACTTAATTGTTTTCATAACAAAGAAAATCTTTGTAAATTTATTTTTGATTCTTATTTAAGAATTAAGCATGAAAATGTTTTTATTATAAACATGATGATAAAATTTTGACGAACTGAGTATTGCATCGTTAATCTTGAAATTGTATATAGTTGCGCGCCTACATACAATTTGGAAGTGACCATGCAAGGCTGATTAGTAGTCACCATGAAATTATTAATAAACACTAAATTTTCTTTGAAGATTGTGAAAGATTAAATTTTATGAGATCTGCAAGAAGTGAAAAATAGGGACATATTGATAGGGACACCTACATATGTGCCCGTACTATTTATTCTTCTGAGTCGAATTTACTCATCTGTGAAAATTGTCTTATTTGACAATTGACAATTCTTTCTTGTCCAATTCTCCCGTAGTGAGATTCTTAGGAAAAGTATTTGATTACCGAGTGTTGATACCCGACTGGATGTATTGACGTTCTTATCATTTCTTATGATTTGATTTCATTTGAATGACCTGGGTAACGATCCGAGGAGCTTTCGAATGCGTACTCAAATTATGAAAACATGGGATATACTCATATTTGTTAAAGGTTTTCGTCTGTATCTGATTTGAAATTCTCTCGCATAGATTATGTGTTGACCTTACTCTTTTAAGGTTAGTTATGTCTCCAGATATCTTTGAACTTGTGAAGGATTATGAGTTATTATTAGTCTTTTCAGAAGTTCACATCTTATCGACGGCAATAAAACTGGAAAGTTGATAGTGCCAGTAGAATGGATTGATTGATTATGACATGACGACATTGTCTTAATTGATGGGAACTCGAATAGAATTCCCCTAAATAATAAGATGTTGATTATAAAAAGTAATGATGACCATATCCTGTAATTAGACTTGAAATTATACCATGAATGTTTATGAACTAGTTATAGATATTGTAATCTAGAAAAACCTAATATGAATTTATAAAAAGATGTTTATGTTATCTGAAACTTCAGGAGGTATTTATTGGTGAATTACCTAGACTTTTGCCATTAAGGCAGATTGAAATTGGTATTGGTTATATTCCCGGTGATGCACCTTTGGCGTGTGCATTGTACGTCAGCACCATCCGAATTAAAGGAATTGCCGTACAACTGAGAGAGTTGTCGGAGAAAGATTTTATTCTACCTAAGCTCGTCATTATGAAGAGCTATGGTATTATCATTTCTTATATTTATAGATTACTGTGAACTGAGTAAATTGACAATCGAAAACGATATCCATAACTCGAAATGGAAGATTTGTTCGATCATTTACAAGGTTCTAGCGTTTGTTTTAAAGATTTGATCCATGGCATAGTTATCATCAACTTCGAATCCGCGAAGAAGATTATCTATTCCAATCACTACATCCAGAACTTGTAATGAACATTATGAGTTTCACGTGATGTCGTTTGGATTGACCAATACACATGTAGCATTCATAAATTTGGTAAATCACGTGTGAAGGCTGTAATTTGATAAATTCATGCTTGCGATCATTAAGGACCATTTATTTGTTTATAAGAATAAGAATGAGTTAATAATTATTTATAGATTGCCCTGAATTGGCCGAACGATAAAAACCTGTACTTTGAATATTTAACATATGACTTAAGACTTAATTCTTTACATGATTTAACCGTGTGATTAATAGATAATGGAATATATTGACTCTTCAAAAATTAAGAGCCCTTTTAAGGCTTAGGGTTATAGCAAAAAAAATGGAAATATGTTTTGACAAATGTTTTAACAAAGGATTTTTAAGGGATCATTCCTTTATAACTAAAACATTTAACTAAACTCTTGTTTAGGGGTAAATGTTTTTGCATACCTTAAGACAACCTAAGCGAAATTGAGGAAACTATTTAAACCATGACTTGAAATTGAAACGACACTTTTTGCTTTTCAACTAAGAAAATTTTGACCAAAGTAGAACCAAATATTTTTCAAACATTTACGAATCTTATTAATTATTTTCGATAAATCAGCAAAAAAAAATCGGGTTAATTAAATTCAAATGTATTTTGAACATTTTATATAATTGGTCGAACTAAGAAATTTAAAATTTTTACGTTTACGTTTCATAAAAATTTAATAATTATTATTTAATTAATTGTAATAATTATCGACGCTTTAGACGTCGGATTGAGTGAACAGATAAAGATAATAGTAAAGACGAAACTAAAACATAGAAGATATGAAGAAAGAATTTTGAATAAATACGGTTATGATATTTATTTCATCAGGAAAGTGAACGTAATTACTGACACATTATGTATAAAAGATAAAGAACCAATTATGACATGTTCCTTAATAATGAAGGTGCAAAATAAATTGCCGAGAAATTTAAAAATAGCCGATGATTGTAAAAAGGATAATATAAATAATAAAAAGTGGTTCGTGGCTAATATGAACCATTAGAATTGAGAAACCGATAGCGTTAAATATTTTAAAGACCACTTGTGATTGTCTAAATATGGAGGACTGTGAGATATAGTTATGTTGGAATCTGTAAGTATAAGTATTCTATCTTGTCATTCCTGATTTAATGTATCTTTGTCTGAAGAAGTTGTACTGATGGCAAATTATGAAGGCAGACATCGCCTCATACATTAGTAAACGTCTATCTATTGCAAAGGTCATCATCTGAATTTGATTTGATTTGGGTCATCGTCGACAGACTGACCAAATCTGCTAATATCATTCTCGTTAATGATAAATTCTTGATGAAGAAATTGACTCTTTTGTATTTAAAGGAGTTGTGTAAACATGGTGTACCTGTATCGATCATCTCTATCAAGATCCTCGCTTCGCATCGAATTTCTAGAGATTTGCTCCCAGAAATCATTAGGAACGAACCTTGATGAGAGTACTGTTTACCACCCCAATCAAAGGGACTAGGTAATGTAACAATACAAAACACTAGAAGTCTTGTGTTATGCTTGAATAATTGACCTTTGGTAATAAACCATATAATCGTTTTCCTTTAGAGAGATTATCATTGATAATTATCGCATTAGGATCGAGATCGAATCTTGTCATGATCTAATTATTAGAGCATCTGTAAGCAGGAGTTGAGATGAAGACACCCGAGATACACCCATTGTGAGTTGGACATGTCTTTTAGGTTTAAGGTTTCCTATGATGGCAAACCTAACCTTGCAAAATACTCTACCCGCGAGACCTGAAATGATTGTTGAAATTAGGATCTGATTATTGACTGCCGGTAGTGGGCAGGAGGTTATGTGAATATGAAATGTAGATCTTGAAGTGCCAGATGGGTAGCGAAGTTATGCCAAAAATTTTAACCGTGGGAAAATGAATTAATGATCTGAAAGATCATGGGATATAAGTCCCCGTTGTATGGGACCATTGAGATGATGTAAAAGATTGGTTTGAAAGGCATATAAGCTGGATCTACCCTAGGACTTCAAGAGATGAGTGAATTATGTTTCGTATATCGAACTTGATAAAATGTCTATCAAGTGAAAATCTGATTGTTTCTTAGTAAAGTTTAGATCGGCGAAAAGTTGCATTCATCTGAAACCCGTGAACATCATGGATAGAGAAAGTAAGTCAACATTAAGTCTGATCTTATTCCCGTAGTTATGTTTGATGAAACTCGCGTATTGTAATGAATTACACTTGTGAGAAAAGACCGAATGTGGAGGAAATATCCACATGGCTTTAACTCTATAAGAAGCGAGTAGTAAGATAAGATGATCTTTGAGGACAAAGATCCTGTTTAGGGGTAAATGCTGTGACAATCCGTCAATTTATGGTTTATATTTTATTCTCAATATTTAATTGAAAACATTATTTTAATGTTATAATATGAACTCACTTATTTTTTGGAAGAAATTAGGATTTACGTCTTGAAGTAGCATCGACAACGTTTAAACTGGAGGATTCTACGTTACGTGCTTACGTTTACTTAAACCGTCTTTGGTGACAGTCCGACATTTCAGAAAATAAATTTATCCGTGAATATTAATTTGGGATTTTAAATTTGTGTTGGTTCATAAACTCACAAATTTACGAGAAGAGATTAGGACTTACGATTTTAATTTAACGTCCTTTACGACTAAACCGGAAACCTTAGGATTACGTATTTACGTTTTCGAACTCCGTTTTTGATGAGACAATTTTTATTAGATTAGTTTTGTGCCGTTGATTCATAATTTATAAAAACATTTTTCGTAAAACGACCCGAGGGCACACAAATCGAGGAAACTAGAATCGAGGAGTACCCGTAAATAATTGGGGATGAGAGAAAACCAAGTTTTGCCCCACCCCCACATATGGGAAGGCCACATTGTGACACCACACTAACTTTGTGTCAAGTTTTACACAAGTTGCTTACACTTGTTAAGCTAGCTTAACTTGTAAGCTACACCAAAACAAAACCATTCCACCCATACCACTAGCTCTCATTTCATCTCATGCAAACCACCAACTCCTCTCTTCCTCTCTCTAAAATTCGTCCCAAACTCATCCAAAACAACCCCCATTTGATCTTGATTCAACCATAAATCATATGTATAATTTACATATGATGAAAACCCATTGAAGTTATGAAGATTGGAGGTGATCTTAACATGTAAAAAGGAGTATTTAAGGGAGTTTGGGGCGGATTTCTTAAGGAGTTTTCATGAAGAACAAGGGCTGATTTTTGGAGGAATCTACAAATACTTGGTGATCCTAGAAGTGGTGTTGATATCTCATAAGATTGGTTACCCAAAACCATGTCTTGTTCATCCAAAAGCTCATCATTTCATCACTTTCGTGGTATAAAGATTGTTCTCCCCATCCTCTTGTTATTTTGATTATGTAATCATGTATTTTCTTTCTTATTGTATATGTATATGATGAATATATGATGATAAAAATGTTGTGTGGGGATCAAGTGTTGATAAATATGATTAAAGAGATGAAAAACTATAAGAAACAAGGCTAAAATCTTGTTTAGATTGTTGGCTGTAAAAAAACAGTAAAGAACCACATGTTAGAATGATAAAATGATGAAGTAGAATCAATTTACAGTAAGCTATGGGTCTTGTACACATGTGAGAGTTGGCCATGCAATGGAATCATTAAAATGAGTAAGATATGATCAAAACAAGATGGGTGTGCTAATCTGAATAAGCTGTTTTGTAAGGACTGTTAAGTATAGATAAAGTTAAAATGAGCAGTAGCTATAACTAAGTTAAAAGTAGCACATAATATGAAGATCATGCCATCCAAAATTGAGCTTCTAATTCATTGTAGAACTCTAGATATGATAAAAATGGTGAATATGAAAATAAAAATCAGATTTTGAGAATTAATGTTTATTACTATTATATAAGCACTCAAAATTATAGTGTATAAAATGTAAAATTAAAACCCACTAACTCATGAATTTTATTTATATAAATATGTTAAAGGTTAAATAAATGGATAAATTATAAAAATGGTAGTGGAATAATATTTATAAGTTATAAAAACTATAAACTTGATTTTTACGACTTTTTCGGCTATTACCGTAAAATTAACGTTTTTCGCCAATTAAAACTTAGACGATCAAACCCGTCTAATGTAAAGTTTTTAAAAGCCATATACTGATATATACGTAACTAATACAAGTAAAAACCGATAAAACCCGAACTATATAACATACGAACATTAACGGACTAAGTTAACATTATTAGACTAATAATACAACAAAATGGACTAAAACACTTATAAACTTATTTATTGGGCTTAACCCATTTAGGCCCAACTTGTAAAGTGTAGATACTGATAATACAAGTATGAAATGGATTAACACAAGTTAATAAACTTATAATAGGCTTATTGGACCTAAAACACGTAGGTAAAACTAGAAAACTAGTAAGAAGTTACCGACACATAACACTAAAACGAGTAAATGAGAATATGTAAACCCACTTGATCATATATATATATAATCATCATATGTATACATAATTGTTATTTTAATAAAATCATTGGACATGAGTCTAAGACAAGTATTATTTGTCTAGGTTTCCGTGATTGAAGCACGTACCGTACGTCCGAATTGCCGATAACTCGCCTTCCCATATCAACGTGAGTTCATAGCCTCACACTCTTATAAATGTTTTTATGAAATATTTTATAAACCCGCGAGGGAGATAACATGTTAGTTTTTATAAAATATGACACCATTTTTCCCGATTGTTTGTTTATTGATTTGGACCCGAATGATTGTATGACCCGATTGTATGACCTGATAAATGATTAAAGGACCCGATAGATGAAATAAAATGGATTATTAAAGTTAGGTTATGTCACTAAAAGTCCTATTAGCATGAATTGTGAACTACCGGGATTTGGTAGACGCTTATGCATATAATAGTACTATTTGGGGACGATCACCCCAGTTCGCGCCTTGACGGTTGATCCCCGTCGTGCCACATTGATTGGTAAGCGAATTTATGTATGAGAAGATTTCCATAGCGTGACCTTTGTGACGACACGCTGATTTAGATGGGCAAATTGAGTATCGGGTTAACTACCCGTTGTTTGGTTTAGTAAGGTAACAATGTCATGCGGCTTATAATAATCCAGTTAACAAATTACTACTATACGCACCGAATTACGATGTATTGCCTGACTAGCAATACGGGGTCATACTATTGATATTATGTTCGTGTTTTGGTTTTCATAACCATATTCATATAACGATTTTTATTTAACTTTATACAACGTCGTAAGACGTATTGTATGATGTTTTTACGACATTGGTTCGTATAATGATTTTTAAGGCAAATGTCTATATTATGATTTTCGATAAGAATTTGTATAAAAATGACTTTGGCTATTTTATGGCCTATTACAATGATTTGTACGAAATGATTTTTGGTAATAATTTTATACCAAAGTTATATTGATAGATTTTATTAAACTCTATGAATTCACCTGGCGTTATCGCTGACCTTTTCTTTTAACATGTTTTATCTCAGGTACTTGAAGGTAATTCTCGGGAAGACAACAAGAATTCATGGCCCGCACTTAAACAATAATTTCCATTCAAATACTTTGTAAAACTTTGTATGAAATAATATGACTTGGGACCTATGTAAATTTGATATTTATGAATGGAAATGCTTTATTATTAAACGACGCGATTTTTATGCGTTGTCTATGATGTGAGTAATGTGCTATCCCGTAACACCAACTAGTCTTCCGCTGTATTGAGTTGTATAAATTTTGGGGGTGTTACAGTTCTACTATCCCGTAGACTTTATCGTTGTCGATATCCCCACGGATCCTCAAGTTCCTCTTATTTTAGGTTGTTCGTTTTTAGATACGTCTATGGCTTTAATTGATGTACATGCTAGAAAGATCACCTTACGTTTCAACGACGAGGAACTTGTTATAAACGCAACTCAAAATTCTCAACTTTCTCATGTTTATTCCATTGCTACCATAAACCTCGTTGATATGATCGACGTGGTTTGCGAGGAATTTTCACAATAAGTTTTAGGGTTTGGTGATGAAGAAACTAGTGGCAATCCCACTATGTTAGATCCAATTCTTGATAATTCGACACCAACCTTCACTCCTTTCGAAGGTGGTGGTTTTAAGTTGGAAGAATGTAATGTTCCACGCTTGTGACGAAGACCTCGACAACGATGAGGACTTCTCGATTATCAAGGATTTTCTCAACGATTTCCCATTTCCTCCACCCGAGGAGGTTATGAGTATCGAGCCTAAATCTTCACTTGAGGAACCACCTATCTTTGAGTTGAAAGATTTACCTCCTCACCTCGAATATGTCTATTTGGAGGAGGACGACAAGTTGCCGGTTATTATTGCAAAGGATCTTTCGAATGATGAAAAAACCGCACTTGTTGATGTTCTAAAGGATCACAAAGGGGCGACTGCGTGGAAGTTATCCGACATTAAGGGAATCGATCCCAAGATTTGTACCCACAAAATCTTAATGGAGGAGGATTTCAAGCCCACAATCCAAAGTCAAGGAGGGTGAACCCTAAAATTCACGACGTCATCAAAAAGGAGGTCCTTAAACTCCTTGACGCGGGAATGATTTACCCTATTTCCGATAGCCCTTGGGTGAGTCCTATTCATTGTGTCCTTAAAAAGGGAGGAATGACCGTTGTGCCAAACGATGCCAACGAGTTAATTCCCACTAGACTCGTGACCGGATGGAGAGTGTGCATTGACTATCGAAAGTTGAATGAAGCCACTCGAAAAGACCATTTTCCCTTGCCCTTCATGGACCAAATGTTGGAGCGTCTTGCGGGAAACGATTTCTATTGCTTTTTAGATGGTTTTTCCGGTTACTTCCAAATTCCCATCGATCCTCGTGATCAAGAAAAAACTACGTTTACGTGTCCATATGGAATGTTTGCCTGTCGTAGAATGCCATTCGGACTTTGCAATGCACCGGGAAATTTTCAACGATGCATGATGGCTATTTTTCATGATATGATCGAGAAGACGATGGAAGTCTTCATGGATGACTTTTCCGTGTTTGGTGATTCTTTCACTTCATGTTTGTCGAACTTGAGAGAATGTTGAAACGTTGTGAGGAAACCAACCTTGTGCTCAATTGGGAAAAATGTCATTTTATGGTTAAGAGTGGAATCGTCTTAGGGCACAAGGTCTCGAAAGCGGGGATTGAGGTAGATCAAGCTAAGGTAGACGTCATCGCCAAATTACCTCATCCCAAAACCGTCAAGGGAGTTAGGAGTTTCCTAGGCCACGCGGGCTTTTATCGTCGATTCATCAAGGATTTTTCGAAGATTTCTCGACCCATTACACACCTTCTTGAAAAAGAGGCACATTTTGTCTTTGACGAAGATTGTGTACGAGCCTTTGAGATCCTTAAGAGGAAACTTACCGAAGCTCCCATTCTTGTTGCTCCCAATTGGAACCTCCCCTTTGAGCTTATGTGTGATGCTAGTGATTACGCTATTGGGGCCGTTTTGGGGCAACGTCATGATAAGCACTTCTTGCCTATTCACTATGCTAGCAAGACGATGACTGAGGCTCAACTTAAATACACTACAACGGAAAAGGGGTTCCTTGCCGTGGTGTATGCATTTGAGAAATTCCGACCTTATCTCGTCTTGGCGAAATGCATAGTGTATACGGACCATACGGCTATCAAGTATCTCATGGCAAAGCAAGATGCTAAGCCTAGATTACTTCGTTGGATTCTCCTCCTTCAAGAATTTGATCACACCATCGTTGACAAAAAAGGAGCCGAGAATCTAGCGGCCGATCATCTCTCTCGTTTGGAAGATCCTCACCAAAGTGTTTACGAGCCCAAGGAAATCACCGAAACATTTCCGCTCGAGACACTTGGTGTAGTGAATTCTAAGCTTGATTCTTCTACCCCATGGTTTGCGGATTTTGCAAATTACCATGCGGGTAACTTCATCGTTAAGGGTATGACGACTCAACAAAAACGAAAATTCTTTCGTGACGTCAAGTTCTACTTTTGGAACGACCCTTACTTGTTTCGAACTTGTGCGGATCAAATCATCCGATGTTGTGTATTTGGCACCAAAGCTTCTAACATCCTTAGAGCTTGCCATGAGGGACCCACGGGTGGTCACCACGGTGCTAATCTCACGGCTAAAAAGGTGTTTGATGCCGGCTTCTTTTGGCCTACTGTTTATCGAGATGCACAAGATCTTGTGAAGTCGTGTGATGCATGCCAACGACAAGGAAAAGCCTCACAAAAAGATGAAATGCCACAAAATATCATCCAAGTGTGTGAGATCTTTGACGTTTGGGGTATAGACTTTATGGGGCCGTTCCCATCATCTCGTGGTAATAAGTACATTCTCGTTGCGGTTGACTACCTTTCTAAGTGGGTTGAGGCCAAGGCCTTGCCCACCATTGATGCTCGTGTGGTAGTCAAGTTTTTGAAGCAATTGTTTTCTCGGTTTGGAACCCCTCGTGCTATCATAAGCGATCGTGGAACCCATTTTTGTAATGACCAATTTGAAAGGGTTCTAAGGAAATATGGGGTTACACATCGTCTTTCTACGGCTTATCACCGACAAACGAGTGGGCAAGTCGAGGTTTCAAACCGAGCTTTGAAGAGGATCTTGGAGAGATCCGTTGGGGAAAACCGACAATCTTGGTCGGATAAGTTGGACGATGCTTTATGGGCCTTTTGGACCGCTCATAAGACACCCATTGGGTGCACTCCCTATAAGCTTGTGTATGGAAAGAATTGTCATTTGCCTATCGAGTTAGAACACAAGGCTTATTGGGCCCTAAAGCATTGTAATGATGATATGGAGACCGCGGGAAAACACCAAAAAATGCAATTGAATGAATTGGATGTATTGAGAGACATTGCTTATGAAAATTCATTGATTTATAAAGAGAAAACTAAAAAGTTGCATGATTCTAAAATTAAAAACCGGGTTTTAACATTGGGGATCAAGTTTTGCTTTTTAATTCAAGATTAAAAATCTTTTCCGGTAAGTTGAAATCCCGTTGGTCCGGTCCATTCACCGTGACTCAAGTGTTTTTGTATGGGACCATCGAGCTAGCTCAAGATGATGGTCCTAACTTCAAGGTGAATGGACATAGGTTGAAGCACTACTTTGGCGGGGAAGTTCCATCCTTGAACTACCTCGACCAAGTCACCTTCCCCAATGATAATTAGTATTGAGGGGATCGAGTTGAGCTCATGACTCGGTAATCAAAAATGAGGTGCCTCGTGGGGGAGTCCCATGCTTATCCTATGTACATATTATCGCTTTCTAATGTAGCTTACGTGTGGGGATTTGTGCCCTTCCAACCTTTGTTCCGTGGTTGTTTGTGAATTGTGGTTTTTAGATCATGATCTTCACGATTGGAGCCTCTCGTGTTCGTTTATGGGAGCACTCGATCGTTTGCTTTGGAGACATTTATCAATATCCATGATATATCCTTTTGATGTTCTAACCTTCGGTTTTTAGCACACTTCATAAACGGCTATTAATTTATTGGTTACACCCTTTCCATGCTAGATTAGGCATTCGGCTACTTCTCTAGTATGGGGGTGTTTGCACCCCTAGACTCGAAACATTGAGGACAATGTTTAACTTTAGTATGGGGGGTGAATAGATACTTGCCTTGCCAAACCTTCACGCTTTCCAAAATTTCATCTTTTTGCTATCGTTTTATGCAAAATAAGGCTAAAAATGGCCAAATTTTAAATTTTTTCTCATGTTTTATAAGTGTTTGAAGACACGAATGTAGATTTTCCGATGACGAGAATAAGAGTAATTTTTGACTCGACCGTGCGTGTTGAGCACTTATCTTTGATTCCTTAACTACACATTAGGCTAAGTCTCTTAAATGAGGACGAGAAATGATAGAGTTAATTATAAGTTACTATGCTAAACGTAGAGTACTCGTATTCTTTCAAAAACTCATGTGTTCTCGTTGTTTGCTTATTCTCCCTTCGCATGTAAATATTTTTTTGCTTAATAAATATTGACTTAGCGGTTTAGTTAGGATTGTTGGGTTTCTAGTCTTTTCTAGTAGCTTCCGTGTAATTAAATTGGGAAGACATTAAGGTATCGCCAGCGTCACGGTTTTGAAATATTGGCACCCTAATAATCGAAAGCTTCACCCAATAATAAGATTTCAAGTGCTCACCTAAATCAAGGAAACAATTTGAAGCCCCACAAGGCCTAAAATCTATGCAAAATTAGAAGTGAATCAAGCCTTAATCTTCGAAGCTTTAAAGATCCAAAATTCGCTTTAGCGTGAGGATATACGTCTTTGGCTAATAAAACCATCGATGAGGCGGATAATAAAAGGCAAGGCAAGACCGAAGTCATAATAAAAGCTTCATGGCGAAGTTGAATAAAAGATGTAGGTAAACCAAAGATAATAAGGCCCTTCCGTTAGGGGGCGTATAAAAGTCTTGGTAATAAGTCTCATGTTCAAAACCTTTATAAAACCGTGTTTATCGATCCTTCTTGTCAAGTTAATTTTTTAACATCGTTGTCTATTAGGAAGGGTTATTGATTTGATGGTCTTAGTTACACCGTTAGGACTCTATTTTTAGACCTAAATCTCTATTATCGCATAAGTCAACAATGTATCCTCGTGAAACATTCAAGACAAAATAAAATATAAGAGATACAACTTAGGAATAATGGGAGGATAAGTACGTGATTAGGGCATATGAGTAGTGTTAGCATTACTAACTTATAATGACAATGATCTCGTTGCACGCTTGGCATGGAATTAGAGTGAAAATCGAGGACGATGAAATTATTTCTAACGAAGCATTCACGTGTTCTTATTCTATGAACCTAAACGTCCCATTTTGCGATGAAAATCATACATTATGTCTAAAACGTAAGTAGTAGTAATAGTAGTAGTATAGATAGTTTATCATTTCAATAAAGTGAATAAAAATGAATTTTGGAGATGCTAAGATACTTTATTCTAGGATTACGTGAGGGCACGGCAATGGTTTAGTATGGGGGAGTGATGAGACTGCTTTTATACATAGTCTCATCGTCCAAATAGGGCTTAAAATGCATTAAATATCATTAAAATACCCAAATATATGCTTGTGTTTGTTGCTTGTGTATTTTAGGTACGGATATTGAGAAAATGACAAAAGATCACAAGAATCAGTCAAAAACGAACACGGGAAAAGAAGCCGCACGATGAATCAAGCCCTAATGAAGAATTTTCCAAAGAAAGTCCTTGAAGATTTGAAGAATTATGAAGATTGGTCCTCCAAGTTTGAATAATTGACACTTTACACCCTTGTATCTTCATAATTACAAGTTTGGTCCCTAAAGTTTGTCAAAATTACAAAAAGGACCCTTAACTTTGAAGAATTGGCAAATTTAGTCCCTCAACAAAACTAAATTGTCAATAATGGTCCTCCAAGAAGTCAACAAACAAGTCAAAGCCTTAAAGTATGAAGACATGTCAAGAACAGCCCTTAAAGAATGAAGAAATTGCATGTTTAGTCCTTGTTTCAAGTTTGGAAGTATTTGTGCCAAAAATGACAACTGCCCTAAAGTTGTTACTTGTTATTTAGGCGTTGAGGGCTGTTAATACAACATGAACAAAGTGTGAAAATAGGGGGGCCATTCCTGCCAGACAACCAAACTCCATCCACCCACTCACAAACTGCCACATCACCAACCTTAAACCCTCCACCAATCATATACTCCCCTTCCTCCACGTCTGCATTCCACCACCCCGTTTTATTTTATTAAACCTATTTTAATCTTCCCTCCCAAACACATTTTTAAATTAACCTTAATCCCAAACCAGATTAAACTCACCCTAATCCACCCTTAAACCCTAATATTTTCCCAGTATGAACATCAATCAAAACAAAGGGAAAATGCTTAATTACCTCCAGATCACTAATTACACTCATCCTCACCAAAACCCACTCCCCAAAAACCTATAACTCTCACCCTACTGCCCCACCCAATGGTCCCCTGCACATGCTTTGGCTAAAAAACAAAGGGAAACAGACATCCAAGGGTCCTAATATGGTTACTCACCTCTCCAAGCAAAATGGACGTCCAAGATCTCTTCTCCACTGCTGGCATCTCATAAACAAACAAGAATCATCACATGGCATAGTTTTTTGGCTGAAAATTCAAAATTCAACCAAGGGCAAGTTAGGAAGTTCAAGTCATTAGGGTTTAGAGCTTCTATTCAGTTCTAGAATCAATTGTAGCCTCTATATAAAGGCATGATAGGACTTTAGTGTTGCTGTTCTTTTTCTTCTCCTTGGTCAAGACCTTGTAAAACCATATTTGTTTTATGAAATGAATTGGTACTGAGTTTGTGACGAGAAAGAAAGAGCCATTTACATTCCTTGCATTTTAATTTTCCAAGTTTAAAGTTCTCTTTTAAGTTTCTGTTGGTGACTCAAGTTTTGAATTTTTCTGAAATTGGTCCAAGGGTTTAAGCTTGAATCATAAGCCTGATAATCTTGTTGATTATCAAGCTTAAGTGAGGGTTTAAGTTCTTGTTGATTTAGTTTGTAGCAAAGTTTTAAGAAAATCAAAAAATTAGGCATTCCAGTTTTTTCACTTTTAGTAAAATAAGCCACAAATAGCTTAATCAATAAGCTGGTTTGTTAGCTTATTGACCTTGTGGACAGTTAACTCTTGTGTTTTCTCCTTTCTTAGCAGGTTCCAAAGCTCAAATCATTTTAAAAATGCATATTGGGTGTGTGTGTCAAAAGTGACCACCACCATCAATCTCTACACTTACTTACTTGTTCAAGGGTCAGCACAAGCCACCAGCTTTTGGGAGGTGACATAGCAGTCATTGTTGGGCCTGGATGTAGGCCCAACAAGGTAGTCCTTTATTTCCTTGTTTAAATTTTCAAAAATCTGACATTCATGTGATTTGGAGTGAAACTGTATGCAAGTTGTTCTAAGTGTTGTTTTATTAACTAATATTTCTTATTTTAGGTGTTGATGCATGTTAGATAGCTTAGGAATCAGTTTGCTTGAGTTTTGTTAAGGTTTTGTTTGAAAAATTTCATATTTCAGATTTAAAGGGGTGTTTGGGATAAAGGGGAAACTTGGATTATTGTTATTAATCTAGTTGTAAACCTGTTATATCCACTCATTGGTTAGTTGTTAAGTATTGCATGTACTTAAGTTTCATTTTGGTCAAGTTTTGAACACATTTGCATGCTAAAAAAGTAAAAATATAACTATAATCAGTAACTGTTATTTGAGTTTGATTTTTGTGGAATTTGACCTTAAAATTTGGTAGTGTGTTAGGAGATAGATTGTTTTAGGTTTGTGATTAGATTGTATGCTAATTGATCTGCTTGTATGCAAGTTCTAGGCATTTGAATTACAAATTTGTGCAAGTATTTGGTCATTTGTTCATCAGACCTGCATATAGCCTTATCAGAACTTTCTTTGGTCTTTAGTACTTGAATTTGTGCCTATACCTGCCTGTTTTTTGTGATTGATTTGACTCCTTATACTCAACAGAGTATAAGGGTGCCCTCTTGTCCATCAAAATCACCAACAAAATCAAGTTCAAGTCCTCTTGAACCTTCTCTTCACTTGTGAAGATTTCCATTTGCTCATCAGAAACTCAACCCTAATCTGGGCACGTTTCTGGATTTTTAGAGCTTGATTCTTATTTGTTTATTGATTGAAGTGTGTTTTAGAGTTAATTAAGTACTTGGTTTTGAGTTTTAAAAGTAAAAAAAAAAAAGTTTGCAAAAAGACTCCATAGCCTGGGCTCGAACGCTCGACCTGTCGTGCAGGAGTGAAGCGTCTTACCAGTGATCTATGTGACTTTCTATGTCACAAGGTTACAAGGTTTGATATTTAAGTGGTATTTGGTTTGAAGCTTATTTAACCATCAGCTTATAATTAAGCTATTTCTAGCTTATTTCCTTAAGGTTTTGACTGTTTAGCATTTTTCTTATGTTTATATTAGGGTTTTTGACTTTTCTGTCCAAAAAGTTTATTTTTCCCTTTATTAATTAATTTTCTAGGATTATTTTAAGTTATAATTTTGAAAAGTCATTAAAAAATAGAAAAAGGTTATTTAAAAATCTGAAGAAATAGTTTTTAGGTTTTGAATTATATTTTTGAGGTTTACAGCTTTTTAAGTTTTCAATTTAGCTTATTTTTGATTTTATAGGATTTTAGGGTTTTTAGCTAACTTTAAAATTTAATATAAAATTATTAATTAGGTTTAAGAAAATTTGGATTGCATTTTTGTTTTAGTTATATTATTTTAGATTTTTGGTAATTTTTTAGATTTTTTTTATAAACTTTGAATTTTTTTGAATATTTTAATATTATTTTATTATTAAAAATTGAAGTTTGATTTTTTTTAGTTCTTATATTTTTCCTAGGTTCAGGACACTTAATTAGGAGTTTTGAAACTTTCCAAATATTTTTAAGACTTTTCAATTAATTTCTAGAATTAATTTAAGATTTAAGTGATTTTAATAGTTTTTAAGTGTTTAAAAATAGTCTAATTTGGTTTTAAAATTTTTAAAAATATTTTTTAGCTTAATTAGGATATTTTTGAGGTTTACAAACTATTAGATCTTGTTTAGGGCTTTTTAATAATTAATAGTGATTTTTAGGGCTTTAGTTAGCATTAAAAAGTCATTATCTAATTAATTAAAACGTTTTAACAAGTTTGGATTTTTTGTAAACTCTTAGAATATTATTGGGGATTTTTAGTAATTTTTAGGTTAAAATTTTAATTTTGGCACTATTTACGAATTTACGTGTTCGCCTTTTCGTCGTAGTTTAATTCGTCTTTGTAACCGTCTTTCTCTTCTAATCCCATTTCTTTCTCAATCATATAATCACAAATCAATATCAATTCAATACACAACGCACTAGCCTCCTCGAGAACGAACTCACTTCTAGGGTCATTCACACACGGTTTTCCTAAATCGTCGTGCTCACTTGCCCTATTTTTACGCTCTTTTTCTTAAAAGACGTAATTTTACAACCATCAAAAAGCAAGTGATGTCCAGATTGACGGGAGGTGGGGTGGGTAAAGGAATCACATTGTCATCCTCCAAAGACAATGGATGCTGACTAATTGGCAAAGGCGTAAGGTTATCAATTATAAAATGGTCCATGTCACCTCCCGGGTAAAAGCATTTATCCTCATGAACGTTGATCTTGTCGATTTCATCGTAGATAAGGACTGTAGATACTCGTTTGAAAAGATCACGATCAAGTACGAAACCATCATTCATTTGTGGGGATTGTTGATAAGTTAAATCCTCACGAATGTGGTAAACGTAATTCTCATAAGAGGAGTGTTGATTAGGTAACTCCTCGAGAATTGGATGTTTGGGCATGTGAGTTGGTTCGTCATTATTATGAAAAATAAGACGTTCCAACTCATCAAGTTCGGCCTCGATATTGGAAAAATCGTCCTCACTCGTAGGTGGAAGTGGAGGTAAAAGAGCTAGCTCTCGGTCGATAATTTCCTCAATCTCGGGCTCGAAGACGAAATCCTCATACTCACCACATGTTGAAATCTTGTAGGGAGAATCAATTATCGCTTGTGGATTTGTGAGTATGTGATCATCGACTAGCGAAGCGACCTCGGCCTTAAGCTTCGCAAAAGTCGGTATATCACACAAATTTTCAGGAATACCCTCGGGCTCACTTTGGATGACGACAAGGTCCTCGACACTTGACTTTAGGAATTCGTCCGATTCTGGTGCCGAAATAATGTCAAGATGCTCATCCTCCATTATGAGAGAGCCAACGGGCTCCTCGGGTGTGATAGCAATAGACGAAGGAGAAATGGGAGAAGTCTTACGTTGCTTTAGAAATTCCTCCTCGTTGAAAATAACCTCAATATCGTCATCGCTCTCCTCATTACCTAAAGGGCCAATAATAAGCTTAGGGATATGAGTACTCGTCTGATCTCGCTGCTTTAAAAATGACTCCATTAAAGTTTGCAGCGTATGTAAAAGCTCTTTCGTTTGTTCATGAAAAGCTGTAGCAAGATTGTCAATTGGTTCTTGGTAACTCATTCCATGACGAGGCTGATGATCAATTGGGTATTGCAGGGGTTGGTCAAAACTGGAAGGGGTATAATTATAGTAATTTTGATCCCCCGTTGGACAGTGAAAACTTTCGTGAGGACCCCCACACTTTTAGCACCACGGGGATGGAGAAAAATCCGGTGCAGTTTGAGGATAAGGATCGTCATAGACGGGAGAGGGTGAGAAAGTATTGTAAGAGGAGAAGTACGAATTTGTTGAATTGCAAAATGGACAAAATCCAAATTGTGTATCGTCGATATCAGAACCACACCGCTCACAAGTACACCATTGACATGTTTGAAAACCATGCCATGGTCTCCCACACCGTATGCAAGACGAATCCATGAAGAATTATAAAGAAGAGGGGTAGAGAAAAGAATTAAACACAATAGAGGATAAAGAAGAATATTTTTGGTTGCAAAACTTTGAAAAAGAAATGCTTTTAATGGTTTTTCAAATGTTTTTGGAATTTGAAAATTTTTAACACGAAAAATAACGTTCACGAGTGAACGGATCCCAAAAGCCAACGCGTCTCTCACAAAAAACCGTTAATCTTCACGAAAAGAGCCGGCAGCGGCGCCATTTAATACAAAGCTTTTGGCTAAGTATAAAATATTATCGTCCGAATCTTTTCGAATTGATTATTGGAAGAAAGTGCGACTCAGTTGTTCTTGGTGGAAAATAAAATGTTTTGGTTATCTATTCTACTTAAAAGGTGAATGCACAAAATAAAAATATTAAACTAAAAGCGATTAATTAATAAAAACAAAACAATATAAATAATAAAACGTGAATTTAAAACGAAACAATTAATAAAAATAAACGTAAAGACAAAATCAACTATCGACTCGAAAATAATGTTCACTAAATGAAAAAGGAGAGAATAAAACTAAAATGGTACTTTAAAGCTAAACGAGGGAAAACCAAAAGCGGGTACTAAATAAAAGATAAAACTTGAACTTTACGAAAAAATATTGATACTAAAAATCGACGAAAAATTCAACTAAAAATACGTAACTTTCAAAAATATAACCGGAACAACTTTTAGACAAAACTAAACAATTACGAAACAATACTATTAAATAAACAAGCTAGCAGGCTAGCTGCTGGAAGCTAGCAAGCTAGCTGCTTAATTTGCGGAAAAAGGTAGTAAGCTAGTAGGCTAGCTGGTCACTTCCATCGCACTTTGAAAAAGAACTATAAGTATTCAAAAATAATTCCATCGTACTGTTATTTTTACCCATCGTAGAACTATATGTATAGATGCATGCATGTAGGACTTTTATCCATCGTAGTCAATACTAATTCCATCGCACTATACATCGTACTCATGCATCGTACTCATGCATCGTAGCCACGGATCATAACAAGTATCGTAGCCAAGGATCGTAGCCACGGATAGCACCCACGGATCGCACCCACGATCGTGGTGAGGATTATGGAGTGTGATCGTGGTGACGATCGTACTAAGGATCGCAGTAATGGATCGCAAGTAGAAACCCTCGGGGTTTATTCGATAACACTTACTGGATCATACTGGTAAAACCTTTAAGCATTACGATGACATACAATAAGCAAATAAGTAAATACCAAATAAGTATTTATCTAAGAACTTAACCAAATCAAATTTAAGAAAAAGCTAATAGACCAAAATTTAAAAACTTTTAAAAATACTAAATAATAAAAAATATTTAAAAACAACTTTTATAAAAATTAACTAAAAAACACTTAATCAAAAATAAGAAAATTAACACAATAATTACTAAAACACTTTAAGATATAAAAATCAAACATTAAAAGATCAATAAGCATAAATTTGAAAATTTTTAAATTACGAAATAAGCAAACTTTAAAAAGACTAAACTTTTTAAGAAAACTAAAAACGAAATAAGCTAAATACAAAATAAGCCAATAAGATTGTCAAACTTATAGCTTAAATCGTATACAAGCCTTGATGGAAATAGAAAGATCAACTTTTTAATCAAATAAACAATAAGATTAAGCAAAATCAATGCTTAATCCCAGCCACAATCAAATCAAAGACAAGAAAAGTAGTATGAGAATGATAAAGAAAAGCTTGATTAAAGGAAAATTAAGATTCAACAATAAAATTAACTTACTTGGAATTCAAAGGCAAGAAATTTAAGACATGAAATTAAAAATGACATGAAAATAGAAATGGTGCAAGTAATTAAAAATGGTGGAGAGCTAATTTGTCAAGTTAGCTAAAAAGTGTGAAATGAGGTGGAAGTGAACTATATATAGGGAGAAGGGAAGCATGTGTTGCTTCCTTTTTTCTATCTTTCTTTCTTTCTTTCCGTCTTTTCGTCTTCTTAATTCTTCGACTTTTTCGACGTTCTCTCGGGATTAATTAAACTCGTCATGAAAATTCTTCATTAATAAGACTTGAGTTCTTCGACTTTATTAAACTTCCGTCTTTAGACTTGTTCTTCGATAAATCTTCAGAATAGGTCTTGGACTTCCGTTCTTTTTCCACTCTTGATCTCTTGACTTCGTCTTTTGTCTTTTTCTTCGATAAAAGCCCGTGAAATCCCGTGTTTTCCTCCCTTTTCACATTTTGGTCCTAAATCACAACAAAAACACAAACCACGCATAATTCCGACATTTACGACATAAAATACACGTTTTGGCTTGGTTATTATTGTAATTAAGTGGTAAAAGGATGGGTGTTTTCACACCTATCAAATACCATCACCCACTAGATGCTGGGAGATGAGAATTCCACTCTCTAGAAGTCAAAATTTATACAAAATTTTGAACCAGTAATAATGAAAGCATGACCCTTGTTGCGACACCCTTCAAGGCGCACACTTCTTTATTCATGGTATCTTCTTTTATTTCAACAATTTGAGGTACTTCTTTTTTGCGCCCCTCTCACTCAGCCTCACGACAAAAGAAACAGATTCCTTACAAATTCTTACACAAACACCATCGAAAACAATCTTAACCTCCTTGTTGGGTAGAAACTATAGTATCATTGACTAATGTTTGTACCCCGCTGCCTTGAGGTAAAAGATCGTAAGTCTTTTCTCAAAGGATGCTAATATAGGAGGGATTAAAGTCAAACATGTTTGTTTTACCCTCAACACCCAGTTCTTCACCCGCGAGTATGGGGATATAACTTGTATCTCACCCATGGAAAGGATGTAAAAATAGTGCATCCCCAGATTTCCAGCATATGAAATATGTTGGCGTGTCCTCCTCATATCAGAAACCATTTGCAATGGATTTGTCCTCCTGACCAAATCCACCACGCTAATGATCCCCTCCCAGGTCCGAGACCAGTACGACTACAACACCCATTGAGAAGCCCCTCGCCTACCCATCCACAGCAACAGTCTCCTTTACTACTCAATCGAATGTATAGTGCGATCCGGATAAAGATCTCTTTGCATTCCTCGCCTACCCATCCAAAACAGCAGTCTCCTTTACTGCTCAATTGAATGTATAGTGCGATCCAGATAATGATCTCTTTGCATTCCTTGCCTACCCATCCACAACAACAGTCTCCTTTACTGCTCAATCGGGTGTATAGTGCGATCCGATTAAAGATCTCTTTGCATTCCTCGCCTACTCATCCACCGCAGCAGTCTCCTTTACTGCTCAATTGGATGTATAGTGCGATCCGGATAAAGATCTCTTTGCATTCCTCGCCTACCCATCAACAGCAACAGTCTCCTTTACTGCTCAATCGGATGTATAGTGCGATCCGGATAAAGATCTCTTTGCATTCCTCGCCAGCAGCAGTCTCCTTTACTGCTCAATCGGATGTATAGTGCGATCAGGATAAAGATCTCTTTCCATTCCTCGCCTACCCATCCACAACAGCAGTCTCCTTTACTGCTCAATCGGATGTATAGTGTGATCCGGATAAAGATCTGTTTACATTCATCGCCTACCCATCCACAACAGCAGTCTCCTTTACTGCTCAATCAGATGTATAGTGAGATCCGGATAAAGATCTCTTTGCATTCCTCGCCTACCCATCCACAGCAGCAGTCTCCTTTACTGCTCAATCGGATGTATAGTGCGATCCGGATAAAGATCTCTTTGCATTCCTCGCCTACCCATCCACAGCAGCAGACTCCTTTACTGCTCAATCGGATGTATAGTGCGATCCGGATAAATATCTCTTTGCATTCCTCGCCTACCCATCCACAACAGAAGTCTCCTTTACTACTCAATCGGATGTATAGTGCGATCCGGATAAATATCTCTTTGCATTCATCGCCTACCCATCCACAGCAGCAATCTCCTTTACTGCTCAATCGAATGTATAGTACGATTCGGATAAAGATCTCTTTGCATTCCTCGCCTACCTATCTACAGCAGCAGTCTCCTTTACTGCTCAATCGGATGTATAATGCGATCCGGATAAAGATCCCTTTACATTCTCTTTTGTTCACCTATAATGACGGAAGCTTCCATATATGCCAGATTAGGCGTATAAGAATAACCTAGGTGTGGACCACTTCACGTTGTGCCGCCATCCATACTTGAGAGAGAACCTGAAACAAATCATGTACTTAGAACATCTCTTACTTAGAAGATAACTAGGGTTTTAGTAGCTTTGAGGACAAAGCTAAAATAACGGGGTGGTACTGTAAAATCCATGATTTTACCATGATTTTTATGTGATAGATTTCCACCCAATAATCCTAGAACATAAACTCATGTGTTACAGTTCTATAGGTCATGTGTGAATTTGTCTAAACATGTACATATACTTGTACATACACACTTGTTGAAATAAGATTCATAATGTGAACCTTGTACATAAAACTCGGGATAGCAAGTAAGTAAGATGTATACTTAGTATTGGAAATACTCAACACTTAAACAAAAAATTGAAAAATAAGCTACACCATGGACTTACGGTCGTGTATATGTGTATGCATGAGTTTAGGTATCCCTAAACTTCCTTGGACTATCCCAAAGTTAGGTATTTGTTATGATCTAGCCCAACTCAAGCCCACACAAGTCCACCCTTTTCTTTGGATAGCCTTACACGGCACACAAATACACATGTGGAAGAAGAAGGGTTGTCTTGGAAAGGGAAGAGCTTACACTTGGCACCAATGCCCTTACCAAGGCAATCATGCCTTTTGTATTCTCTTTCCCTCTCTCATCTATAAGCCGAAAACACACACATTCCCATCTCTCATACATGCAACTCACTTCTCTCCACTCCTTTCTCTCTCAAACATTTCGGCCATAAGCCACAAAAATCCAAAGTTGATTCATTAAATCAACTAAATCTTTGTCCCATCTTGATTACCAATCAATTGGTAGCATCATTCTCTTGGAACCACTATAAACAAGCCCTAGCCAAATCCTTAAGGTCACGGCTTGATTTATATTAGGGGTTTTCTTCATCATCTTGAGTAGATCTTATATCTCCTTGTTCATCTAGATCCTCTTTGGTACTTTTAGGCAAGAGAGGTAAACACATCATAATCTTTCATTTATTCATGCATGCATCTTCATACATCTATAAACACAAGTGAATAACATGTTAAAAATCAAGACTTGTTAAGGCTATGGCCCTTATGGGTCACGACATATTTATACAACCTATGATCTTGATTCAAAATCTTCTTAATAAGAAACTTATGACTTATGTGTTATGTGTTAAACTAGATTTAAAAACCATATGAAACCTTTTATAAATCTAGATATGGCATGGGTTACAAATCTTGTTTATGGGACTTTGGTTAACCAATAACCATAGATATCATGAAAAGAACTTGTGAAACCTAAAAATCATGAAAGCCATGACCATAAAGGTCACGGCTAGAACGAGTAAAGGTCACATGATTTGTCTACTAAGTTTTGAATGGTGGAACATGAAATGTTACATGATAAAAGAGTTATTAAAAATCATCAAAGAAACTTATGTGAAAATATATAGCCGTGGGTTACATATGACCCTAAAATGAGTTAGATGTACATGCATGCATATAAAAACCTAGATCTAATAATAAGTGTTAACTTAACATGGTATACAAGAAATAAGCTAGTAGATCTAATATGGATATTGGGAGGGAACAATATAGCCGTGGGCTATACATTGTTTCTTGGAATGATGGTAGCCTTGGAAACATGCATGTAATCTAGATAATCATAATGTATCATTGTAAATAAATTACAAGATTTAAAAACTAGTTAAAAAGGGATATCTTGGAAATACCAAGATCTACAAATATAGCCGTGAGCTATATATGTGGGTACATGGATCTATGTTTAATTTCTGGGCCTAAACATAGTTTAGATCTTATTTTGAACTTGTGATTTATTTTCTTGATATGTACCTAGTTAGATCTAATTTTGTAACACATATAAACTACATGCAACCTTAAAATGGGACTTGACCTATCTTAATATGCTATAACTAATATAGGTCGTGGGTTATAAGCTCCTACTAGGGCTTATGACCTACTTATAACCTTATAACACACCTAGATCTAAATGGGTATAACACATAAAACAAAATGAAAATTTTTATCATTTAGATTGGAAAACTAAATCATAATAAGCTCATAATAAGCTTATAAGAATATCCTAAGTAAAAATATACATAAAATGTAAATTAATGTTAATGGACAAATTAAGTCCATGAAATGTTAATCCAAAACTTAAATGGACCCAATAAGCCCATTTTATAATATGGAATTAAGATCACAATTAGGCCCATTTAGCTAATTAAAGGACTTAAAAATGTATTAAGCCCAAAAGATGATTTAAAGGCCCACTTAAATAGAGTAGTGGACTTGAAATATATTTAAGCCCACTAAAATAGCCCAATAGATGTTTAGCCCATTTAATGAGCCCATATAAAGTTTAAATGTTAAAATGAAAGTTTTTATAATAAAATGTAACTTATAAAAACTTTTTGGATGAAAATGACAATTTATAAAAATTAAGGACAAAAACCGTAACTTATGAAACTTGTATTAATAAACTAGTAAGCACAAGGACTGAAAACGTAAATATCCAAAAGTCTAGGGTTTAATAATTATTTTCCGTGGCTATTTAAACCCTAGGGACCATTTTGGGAAGTTATTAAAAGTTATTTTGTCATTCTAAAACCCTAAGGGCCATTTTGGCAATAGTCCAGAACTTAAAGAAGCCCTAGGGGCGGTTTTGTCATTGTAGTGAAGTTACAAAACCTAGATAATACTAGGAGGACCAAATGTGCCATAAGCCGAAACTTTAGCAAGCCCTAGGTACTAAAGATGAAAAATCCGAAAGTTTCACTCCTTTAAAAATGTAAAGGGACTAGTTTTGCCATATTCTGAAACATTTCCAAGCCCTAACCCTAAAATATAGTTTAATTATAAAACATAATTAAAATATTTAGAACATAAGAATTAAGGTATAAACTCTTAAGTTTAAATTATTTTATAAATTTTAAAATAATTTATCGGAACTTTAAGGTTAAACAAAATATTTTGTATATGAAATATTTGTATTTACGTTAGGAAATAACTGTATAAACAATTATGAATATGTATTGTTAATACATGTACTTGTATACTTTTAAGAAATAAAATGTTATGAACGTTAATTAAATTAAATATTACTACGTAAATATATTATAAGTAAAACCCCTTATGTTAACTTAAATATAGAACGTGGTTATAAAATTTAACAGGATGTTATTGATACAAGTACTATAAACACAGATTAATATTTTTAAGTGAAACCTTGTCTTTTATGTTTACTTAAATATAAAATTTAATTGAAAAACTGAATGATTACTATAAATATATGTATGCTAACTAATATTAATAGTTAAACATTTGATGTGAACTTAGAAATGAAACTTATATAAATAAGTTAAATAAATATTGATGCTACTTGAACTATGGTTATTCAAATAAATACCATAGTATGAATGAACTGAATAAAATCTGTATAATCATACATATATGTTCTTTGTACTATCTATTAAGACTGTACTATCTGATTAGGCATAACTTTGGTGTGAGCTTTATTTGGAAACCCCTGTTAAACAAGCAATTGCCTACTCCCAGGTGAGTTTACAGCCCCATTTAAACTTTGATAAAACTTTCCCTTTTGGGAAAGAAAATATGCAAACATATATTGGACATGACTGGATTGTATAAACTGGATTATGATTGCTTACTATTGAAACTGTTAAATTGTTGTAAATCGCCTGAATGTTATAAATAGATCTATTAGAGATTGACCATCCCCGTCTGGGTGAGTCATGCTCACTCTGCCTTGGCCGAGACAACAGACGTATACCATGTTGGAATAGGAATGGGTTTCTTTTTGTAAGACACAACGTCCTCATCAGTTGAGGACTATGGGGTTAAGCTTCAGTTTCTAATAATAAACAAATGTTATTTACATTTTAGTAAGAATGCTTTGTGCATTATTATTTCTATGATTATTGTATGTCCAAACTAATTAATTGTTAAAATCTATAAATTCACCAACTTTATGTTGACCCGCTAGTATGTTTTGCACAGGACTATGAAGTTAGTACGTGGTGTGTGCATGGCCTCCAACATCTTAAAAAATCTTCATCATAGGACTCGTCAGGGGTTCTATTTGGGAAACTCAAATAAACACTCTCCACCATGTTTAAGACAACTTTTATTTATTTGTTAAAATAAACATGTAATCTGATTTAACTTACTTTTATCTTATGCTCTACGGACTATATGCTATCGATCCGCCCTTGTGACATCTCCGTGGATATTTCCGCGTATTTTGACCCTACCCCGGGGTGTCACATTAATCTTTTCAGTAATACTTATATTTATTTTAAAATTCATGTATATACATGCATGACCATGTCATCTAGTTACGGAGGTACCGCAACCATAACACTTGAGGCACCGATGTTATGACTCCTCTACGAGGGAGTAATTTCTCGTGGCGACCCTTCGGCATTCAGTTTGGCCATTATCAGTATGATCATGTGGGACGTATGGGTGCATCCTAGTTTATCAGTTTACAGTTTATTAGGTGAATGTGGTGTGTGCTTTACATCCTTCACATTAGAGCTGATCCCTCCACCCAATTATCAGTTAGAGGTCACCCCTCTATGTATTCATGCACACATTGTTATATTACATGACCTATATAAGCTTTTGTCACTTAAAATACAGTATATACATGTTTTCAGCTTTATCAGTTATCAGTTTAGTTTTACAAATTATAAACCAGGTTTTCTAAGACATATATAGTTTCCGCTGTATTTTACTTATTAGTCTTTCAACTTCAGTACTTTTACCTGTTTTAGCTTAGTATTCTAGATTTTTCATTTACATTCCAGATTTTCCTATCATGTCATTATATCCGTTAACTGAGCGTATTGCTCAGCCGTATTTTCTATCCTGACTCATACGGCAGGTACCCAAGGACGGACTTGAGCAATTAATAGACGTGCATAGTATGGAAGCTACCTTAGACTCTTCTCCTTGTTGCCTTCATATACTTATGCTTGTTTGGAAACTTGTCTTGTCCTTCTCATTTCATTTACTTTATTTATATTTGGGCCTATGTTTGGGAACCGATGTTTGATTCCGGTTTTCCCTTTTGGTCATGTATGTTTTAGGACATATTACCTCGCATGATTTGATGACACACCATAAATACACGTAAGGTCCACTTATCAAAGTGGGGTGTTACACAATCCCTCTTTCAACAAACTTATTTATGAATACCCATCTAGTGCCAATTGCTCTCTTCTTAGTAGGTAAATCACACAACTCCCATACATCTTGTAGTTTAAACTACAAAAGCTCTTCTTGCATAACTTCAATCCAAGAGACATCTTCAAGACCCTTTCTAATGTTATTAGGTTCCTCTTGAGACAGAAAGCAAGTAAACATACAAGTATTAACATCCATGTGCTCATTTTCTTCAGAAATGACACTAATGAATCCTTGCTGATTTATAGCCTTGACTATGGTCATTCTCCTAGTTTGCACAGGAGATTGAACATCACCAATAACATTTTCCTGCTGATGACATTTCGTAAGTCTTGTACCTGGTGTTTTAGGTACTGTGTAAGAACTAGGTAAGTTGCCAACATCAGCATCTTCCCAGTCATCTGTAGTACTATCATGAATATTATCACAATCTTGATCAAGATCTCGTTGATACATCAGTTTTCCACTACCAGCATTAGCAATTGTACTGCCAGCATTAATCTCTGGTATAATAGTATTAGATTCACTAAAGCTATTTGTACCTTTATGATTGGAACTCATAACCTCCTCAAATTTGTCTTGAGTGTCTATATTATTTGCATCAGCGGAGATATCCTTCTTTTCAGCACTTGCATCTTTTGGAACCCTAAAATCACCATCTATAAGTGGTAATATGATAACCTCTGATGAGATGGCATTTATACATGATCTCATCGTTCTTTTCGGGCTTTTAATGCATTAAAATGTCATAAAATACCATATATATTCTTGCTTTTGTGTTCTTGTGTATTTTAGGTATGGATATCGTGAAAAAGACAAAAGATCACAAGATACAAGGAAAAACGAACACGAGAAACGAAGCCGTACAAAGAACCGGGCCCTAATCATGGAATTGTCAACAAATACCCTTGAAGACTTGAAGACAAAACAAGATTGATCCTCCATTAATGAAGAAATGACACTTAAAACCCTTGTATATTGATAATTACAAGTTTGGTCCCTTAAGTTTGTCAAAATTGCAAAAAGGTCCTTCAACTTTGAAGAAATGGCAAGATTAGTCCCTCAACAATTTCAAATTGCCAATTATGGTCCCTCATGAAGTGAAAGACACAATGAAGACCTTTGAAGATCAAGATTGTCCAAGTTCAGCCCTTGAAATTACTCAAAGTGTCAAAAATACTCCTTGATAACTTTTTGGAAAAGTATTGTGCCAAAAATGTAAAGTGGTGAAAGTATTTTGCAAAGGAATGTGATTATAAAGCTGAAAAAACCTTATATGCCAAAAAAACCAAACCACAAGGACTGAAGTTGAACAAGTTGAAAGATTTAAACAAAAAAAGGGCGCCTAACACATGTGTTTCCCCTAATTTCGGATTCAAGGAGTTACTGTTCATCTTTTTTACACCCCAGAAATTACCTCCACTTAAACTGGGTTAAAAATCAATTCACCTTTCACACGCTTAATTCACACCAACTAAAACCTAACCCACGCACAAAAGACCCAATCCCACGCCTTGAGGACCCCACCCCCAATTCCCTCTCCTCCAATCAGAAAACAACTTGGGCTCCAAGTTGTGTGACGTGTCCAAATTGAACGGCCAAGGTTTATTACTTCCTCCCAAAGCAAAATAAACAGCCAGGATCGAATTTGGACAGCTCAATCACCAAAAACGTCTAGAAGGCAACAAGGGCATTTTAGGATTTTCTAGTGATTAGGGTTAGCATTTTATGATTCCAGTATGTTCTATGAGCACTATATAAGGAGACCCAAGCTTGTGGTGATCCCTTGTTCCAGTTTCTAGCATAATTCATGTAATCCCTTTTTTATTAATAAAAGTTGGTTTTTGTTTATTAAACAAATTAATTCCTTTTTAGTTTTATGAAAAGTTGGTGTTAAGTTGATGCTAGATTCTGAGTTCCACTCTTTTATTTGGTGAAAGGATTTTGTGTTTCAAAATTTTTTCAAAAAGGTTTGGAAGTTGAGATTATTTGGTGTAATCTGCTTCAAGGATTGGTGTTATAGGATTCATTAGGATTGGTGTTATTTAGTAATTAAAACGTGTTAAGAAAGTTTTTAAAAGGATTTGGTGAAGTTTTTAAGAGGTAAGAAAAAGTAAAAACAGAATTATATAATATCTTGTATTGTTTTGTTTTCTTTGATCTTGTCTCAAACAGGTGTGAAAGTTGTTGATATTTAGTTCTGCACCAACCCGAGTTGGTGGGAGGTGGATGCTCATCCACTAGGACCCTGGATTGTGGGTTCCTAAGGTAAAACTCTTGTTTCCCTTTTGAAAATCTCAGAAAGTGATTTCAAGTGAATTGTTTGATTCTGTGCTATAAGTGTGTTTAAGTGTTGGATTTGTGTTCTTTTAAGTTGGAATGCATGTTTGATGCTATTTGGATCAAGTTGAGTAGCTTTTGAAGCAATCTGGTTAGATAAAAAACGTTTTCAAAGATTTACAAGGGTGTTTGGAAATAGGTTTTAGCAGGACAAAAGTTTTTGATTAGGTCATTATAAGGTGTTAGAAGTATTGCAATAGATTGAGATAGTTAGGATATTAGTCTTAGCTTAATTTGATAAAGATATGAAACAGATTTGTGTGCTTAAAGGTGAAAACATAGCTAAAATTCTGCATTAGTCACAATCTGCTTGTTTTTCTTGAATTTTTGTGCATGATCTATGATTTCTGTTGAGATCTAGGTTAATCCAGGTTTGCAGTTTAATTGTGTACCATTTGGTGAGTGTGAATGCTAAATTTGTGGCTTTGAATCTCACTAGTGTGCTAGATAATAGCCCTTAAGTCCACAGACCTGCTTAAAACATCACAGAAACTGATATAGGCTGTTGTGTGCTTTGATTTGCTTGATTTGGTGTGCAAAGTGTTACTTGTTTCCTGTTCTTGACTCCTTGTGCTTAAACAAGCACAAGGGTGCCCATTGTGTCCAATAAGCTTTACCAAATAAGCTCAAAGGCCAACTCCTTTGGCCTTACTCACCTGTGAAGAAAAACAAACCACAAGGCAAAACTTGCCTGTGTTCAAAGAGAACTTGGCCACGTTTTTGGTTGTTCATAATTTTGGCTTAATCAGTGTTAAAAAAAAGGAAGTTTGGATTGAGTTTACAGGTTTATAAGGTCACTAGTTGGTTGGAAAAAGAAAAAAATAAAAAAAAATAAAAACGTGCAAAAAGGGGGTTGTATAGCCTCGAACCCTGGTCATCACACTCAACACACACACACACTACCACTGCGCCCTTGGGTCTTTTACTGACCAAGGGTGCAAACGTGGTAAACTTAACCACTTTTTCATTTCTTTGATTATTAAAAAGCCGTAGCCTTTTTCCCATTTTTCTAGCTTATTTGTTAAGCAATCTTGCTTATTTTGATTTTTCCTAGAATCTTATTAGGATTTGTGATTTTTCTAGCCAAGTTTTGTATTTTTCCGTTTATTTAATTATTTTCTAGGATTTATTTAATACCCGTTTTTTATAAAGTCATTAAAAAATAGAAAAAAGATTTTTAATTTTTAGGAAAAATAGTTTTTGGCTTTTAAAATATTATTTTGAGGTTTACATCTGTTTTTGGTTTTAAAAACTTTAATTTTTAATTTTATAATATTTTAAGGTTTTTCATAAACTTTAAAGATTTTTATAAAATTATTAAAAAGGTTTTAGGAGCTCTAATTTGTGTTTTTCTCTTAGTTAGAATATTTAGGATTTTTGAGAATTTTTTTAGAATTTATTTGAAAACTTTTTATTTTTAGGAATATTTTAATATTATTTTATTATTAAAAAAATCAAAATTTCATTTTTACTTCTTTTTCATTTTTCTTAAGTTCTTTAGCATTAATTAGGACCTTTTCCATTTTTAGAATATTTTTATAGCCTTTAGATTTATTCTTATAATTATTTTAAGTTTAATTAGGTTTTAATCATTTTTAATCATTTTTAGAGTTTTAAAAATAGTTTTAATAGCTTTTAATTTTTAGAAAATTACTTTTTAGTCTTCTATTAATATAAGTTAAGTAATTATTCAATAAAATCATATTTTAGATATTTGAATTAGTTATATTTAATTTTAGGGCTTTAATTAGCATTTAAAAATTAAATATTTAATTAATAAAAGGTTTTAAAATATCTTTGTTGGATTTTTGTCTTTATTTATATTATTTTAGACTTGTTTTTAGTCTTTTTAATTATTGATTTTGTTTTTGGTCTTAGTATTAAATTTTTTAATTTGGGTAGTTTTTCACGACTTTACGTCTTTTACGTCGTAGTTTAATTTTAACGTAACCGTCTTTTCATCCTCTCATCCCCATTCTTCTCAATATTAATCTCAAATAATTACAAGTTAATTCCCACACATATACCTCCTTGGGAAACGAACTTTCTCTTCTCTTTTAAGTGATTGCGTCATTTGTGCACGGTTTTCCTAAACCGTCGTACTTAATACTTTCCGCTATTTACGCTCTTTTCCTAAAGAGTAGTAAAACACTACAATCAATTTTGGCGCCGCTGCCGGGGAGGTGTGTTGTGCTTTAATTTGGAAACTTTTGTTTTTGATATTATCCATAATAAGTATTTGTGTTAAGTGGAACTCCCTTAACACGTATTATCGGTTTTCTTGGTTTTTTCTTGTATAAATATTACTATATTGTATTAAGTATCACAATAAAAATACAATATCTCCAAAAGTGTGAAAACACAACCTTAATTGGGATTTGATCTCCTAATTATTGTATTCGAATCTCAAACAAAAAGAAAAGGCAAAAATAGATAAATACTTTCGTGAAGCTCGATTTTGAAAAATACAAACTATAAGGTGGGTATAAGGCGGGTATTATAAAATATACCCTAAGGAAAAAGGCTCTTAAGTGCTTCGCGCCGCCTCGTTTCCCCGCTTGCTTGTGAGTATTTTAAGATTGAAGGCTAATCGAGGGTTTTGCCGCCCAAAATATTATTACGTATACTATATTTGCTTGGTTTTCTTTGTGATTAAACCCTCGTGAACAATTTGGTTTTCACCAAAGTTCTAAAGTCACTCGAAGGTGTTCACTCCACGTGATCGTTTTCATTCCTTTGAGGCTTCTTTAATCAAGAGTTTGATTCGAGGAGAGATTTTGTAGATTGTTGTCTACGAAGATACACCAAAATCCAAAAAAATTAAATATCATCAAAAACACAAAAAAAATTGAAAATCCACAAAACAACCAAAAAGAATCTTCTTTGCTCACCTCCCATTCTTCGTGAAGTTTATGATCACTCGTAATCAAGCTAAACGAGCTCGTAAACGTCTTCAAAAGCAAGCAAATCAAGGATCGTTGATTATTGAAGAACCTCCAATTGTTGAACCTATTGTAGAACAAGAAGTCGTCATGGCTAATCGTACTATGATGGAGTTGCTACAAGCACCCACCGAGGGTTTTGGAGAGGCTATTGTTATTCCCGCCATCCTTGCGGAGAATTTCGAGATTAAGACGGGTTTAATGTCGATGTTGCAAGCAAATAAGTTTAGAGGTCACGAGAAAGACAACCCGCACTACCACATTAGGAATTTCAACCGTCTCACCGCCACTAGCAAATTCAAAGATGTTCCACATGACGCCATTAAGATGATGTTGTTTCCATATTCGTTGGATGGACCCGCAAAAATTTGGCTCGAGAAAGAACCGCCAAATTCGATTTTGACATGGGCCGATCTCGTTTCTAAGTTTGTGAACAAGTTTTTTCCACCATCTAAAACAACACACTTAAAAAATGAGATTTCACGATTTGTGCAACGTAATAATGAAAGTTTTTCAATGGCATGGGAACGATTTAAAGAGATGTTACATGAATGTCCTCACCATGATTTTTCGGAATTACATCAAATTGATACTTTTTATAATGGGCTTAATGATCATGAACGAGATTATTTGAATGCCGCCGCGGGTGGTAATTTTTTGTGCAAGACGACAAATGAGGCTTTACAAATCATTGAAAATCGATCTAAGGTTTATAGCCCTCGTAACACACCGAGTGTTGCCAATATGGGTTCGTCGTCATCACAATCGTCTCGTAGCATTAACGCCTTACATGATGAAGCTAATGAGGAAAATCGGTTTTTTGATAGATTTGCTAATCTAATGTCCCATTGGAAGGCTCAAGAAGCTTCCAATTCCGCTTCGGTTAAAGCGGTTGCTAAGAGTTGTTTATCTTGTGGGGGAGCTCCTGATCTTTCCGAGTGCATTACCGCGGATGGTAACACTTCGAGTGCTTATGTAGCAACGGAAACTTACAACCAAAACGGCCAAGGTTCCCGCCAAAATCAAGCTCCACCCAATCAAAATGCTAATAATTATCGAAACAACAACCAAGGTAATTACCAAGGCAACACACGCAATTACAACAAAGGGAATTATCAAAGTGGGAATGGACAAATCTCTAATCAAAACCAAAACCGTGATTTTCAAAACACAACACAAGGTTTTCAAAATGCTCACACGAAAAATTTGCAAGGAGAATTTTTGGATTATGCAAAAGCAAATGATGCTAAATTTGATAATATGCAAAGTGAGATGATTAGCTTAAGATCCGAGTTGAAAAACGAGCTTAAAAATGAACTTGCTAATGAACTTAAAACTCATGCAAACAAAATGGAAGGAAATGTCCAACGTCTTCAACAAAACCAACAAAAGATGGAATTAGGACAACATGAGATTAAGCAAGAGTTATTGAAAGCGGATGCTAGGCAATCAAAATTTGAGGACCGAATGGCTAAGATGTTTGAAGCAATCATGTGTAAGCCCTCTTCTTCGGGTGGTCTTCCTAGTGATACCATTAACAACCCGAGGGGAGAATTGAAGGTTGTTGCTACACGAAGTGGTAAAACTTTCAAGGAACCAATATCTCGTCCAAGTACTTCTACGGAGAAGGAAATCGAGAAAGAACCCGAGGTGATGGTCGAAAAGGAGCACATTACAAGCCCACGAAGTACCGCTCAAACCACACCTACGGTTGAACCAACACCAATTGTGGAACCCGAGTTTCCAAGGCCGTTGCCTAATGACCAACCCACACCACCTTTACCTTACCCTTCGAGACGTAACAAAGAGAAAGCACAAGAAAGGAACAATTATCAATTTGAGCTATTTATGAAAATGTTTCGTGATCTACATTTTAACATAAGTTTTGCCGATGCTTTAATCATGATGCCTCGATTCGCCGCAAACTTCAAAAGTATGCTAAACAACAAAGAGAAGTTACAACAATCGTCTAGTTGTTCATCGGTTTTTCTAAGCCGCATACCACAAAAAGTCGGTGATCCCGGTAAATTTTTGATTCCGTGTGCTATTCAAGATATGGAGGAATGCTACGCCTTGGCCGATCTTGGCGCTAGTATTAATTTAATGCCTCTCGAGATTTTCAAATCGCTTTCACTTCCGGCTCTTACTACTTCGAACATGTCCATCGAGATGGCCGATCATTCTACGATCATGGCATGTGGAGTAGCCGAGGACGTTTTCGTTAAAGTCGGAAAGTTTTACTATCCCGTTGACTTTATCGTTGTAGACATTCCTATCGATCGAAAAGTTCCTCTCATTTTGGGTCGTTCATTTTTGGATACATCACGAGCACTTATCGATGTTCATGCTCGTAAAATCACCCTTCGTTTCAATGAAGAAGAACTTGTCATCAATGCAACACACAACTCCAATCTTTCTCATGTCTATTCTATTGCAACTTTAAACCATGGTGATTCGACCAATGTCGTTTGCAAAGAATTTTCACCAAGAGTTTTAGGGAATGTCGCCAAAAACAATTTACCATTTCCTCCGCCGGTGGAGGTTATGAGTGCCAAGCCTACAAAGAAGAAACCATCAATACTTGAATCGAAAAATCCTTCGCCTCATCTCGAACATTCATTCTTGAAAAGTATTGACAAGTTTCCGGTTTCTACGGAAGATCTTTCGGATGATGAATATGTAAACCCCGATGGGGAGGTTTTCTTCGTCGATAAACGTTTTGAGAACTTGCCACCACCAAAACCAAAACGGTTTCAAAATGTGAGAATTTTTAGTGTAACTAACATCGTCTTAGAAACACCGAATATTTTCGACATAATCAAAAAGGGTTTTCATAAGGAGAGTTTAAAAGATAACAAAGAAAAAGATCTTAAATGTGATTTAATTGATTTTTCTACAAATCTAACTCCGTCATCACCGTGTGTTTTGAGTGCTACAAGCTCGTCTACTCCTTTTGACGATGCTTTGTGTGGTTCTAGTATGGGGGAAGCCCCTTATGTTCCCTCATCCTTGTCCACCGAGGACGAGATATTCGATCCCGGAATTTCATGTAAAGGGAAATCTCGGTCTTCCACCGATGCAATAAATGGAAACTATATCTATTTGCTTGGTGCGAGTCTACCTCGAGTAGCTCAAACGTTTGTCTTACCAATTGTCCCACCCTTCTACTTCTCATCTATTTTCTTCAAACTCTTTGAGTTTATGGCACATGTTGAAGTGGCGTTGAATTGTTTTTTCCATGAAAACGAGAACGCCATCTTCGACCCCGGTATTTTGCATCATCTAAGGACTTAGTCCTTTATACCGGTTGCTTTTTGGGCCTTGTTTATCATGTAAGCCCCATCAAAAATTGACCACACCATGATTTTCCCTAAATGTTCACATTTTGAGGGGATCGAGTCGAGCTCATGACTCGGTAATCAAAAACGAGGTGCCTCATGGGGGAGATCCCATGCTTATCTTTATGCTTTATATTCACTAATAAGGGGACTTGTACCCTTTCAACTCGTTGTCTCGTGGTTGTTTGTGATTATGTTATCTAGATCATCATCATCGTCTACGAGTGAAGACTCTCGTGTTCGTTTACGTGAGCCTCCATCGTTCGTTTGAAGAAGTTTTTCACGAATCCATGACATATCCTTTATTGTTCTAACAATTATCTTTTAGCATAATTAATAAACGGCTTTAGATATATTGTTGATCACCCTTTCCATGCTAGATCCTAAGCATTCGACTCTTCGTCTCTAGTATGGGGGTGCTCCACCTTTAGACTCGAAACATTGAGGACAATGTTTACTTTTAGTATGGGGGGGTGAATATGTACTTGCTTTGCTACGCCCTCACGTTTTCCAACTTTCAATGTTTTGTTTTGCTAATAAGGCTAAAAATGGCCAAATTTTAAAATTTTTCTTAGTTTTCATAAGTATTTTTAAGACACGAATGTATATTTTCCGATGGGTAGAATAAGAGTTAATTTTTGACTTGATGGGCATTTGGAGCCATTTACATTCCTTAACCCGCACAATTCAAGTTTTGCTAGACTTTTATATAGGGAGCTTTAAAACGTGAAAGTCTTAATTCATTCGAGTTAAGAACAAGAACTTTTCGCAAGTTCCTATAATTGATTCTAGAAAGTCACTTATTAAGGGAACTATAAAACGCATTCTCTAAGCTTGAAAAAGTCCAAGAAAGTGCAAGATCCTATAGGTGGCTTGAAAACCCAAAACTTTGATTTGATATAGTCTTAATGAAAGCTAATCCAAATTTGGCTTAATTTTGACTTGCATGGCTAAGTATTCACGAGTCTCTTTAATTAGAGGTCTTTATATAGTGAAGAACGAGAAATGATAGAGTTAGACAAGTGATCATGCTAAACGTAGAACATGAAAGTGTTCTTTCAAAAACTCATATGTTTTTAATTATGGCTTTTTCTTCCCATAAGATCAATGCATTAGGAATAAATCATAATTGCAATAAGTAAGGTCGTACGATTTGAAAGGTTACTTAGCCTCTAGCGCAAGATCGTTTAAAAGTTGCTCGGGGTTGAATAGAGTTCATAGCCAAGGCATAACTTATTGAAGCGGGACGCGAAGATTGGCGATCATCCAAAAAGGCCCTAACAAGGCATGAGGAGCTCTATGTTTGCTAAAGATCCAAAGATGATGTGAAGTATCATTATTCCAAAATCAATATGAAGGATCGAGACACACGACGAGAAGCTATTACTCCCCTAAAGAATGGAGAAAGTCTATCCAAAAAGACCCTAACAAGGTATGAGGATGAATATATCCAAGTCCGAAAAGGAGGCGGATCGTTGTATATCAAAATCCAAAGTAAAGATTGAAGAAAAATGATGAAGTCGTGGTCCTATATGAAGAATCTCTCAAAAACGTCAAGTGAAGAAATTCCAAATATATGAAGAGAAGACCATAATTTCAAGAACGTCTTCCCAAGATTTGAAGTATGAAGTACATGCCAAATATTGGTCCGAGAAAGGTCTCAAATCGTGAAACGAGTTATGCCAAGATATGAACTTAAGGAGATACACGAGAAGCCGTTTTAAAAGATTTTATCCTTCGGCTAACTATTGATCAAATCGTGCTACTTTGCTTTCGGACTAATAACTACTCAAATAAGTCAATATGAATCACTTGTGATCCATGACAAATAGATAAAAAATGCTAGTAACCCATTTCCTTTTATAATAACTAGGATTGCGGGGAGAAAAAGTATTACACAATTTGGACGTATGAGTAGTGTTAGCATTGTGACTTGTACCAACAATGATCTTGTTTTTGCACTTAGCATGGAATGTATGACAATCAAGGATGACGAAGTTTACTCTAAGAGACATTAACTTGTTTCTATTCTTTGACCCTAAAAGTCACATTTTGGTGATGAAAATCATACATTATGTCTTTACACATCATCGTAGTATGTTGCAAGTCTTTTACTCTTCAATAAAGGTTAATAAAATTGAACTTTGGTGATGCTTAGATACTTTATTCTAGCATTGCGTGAGGGCACGGCAATAGCTTAGTATGGGGGAGTGATGAGATGGCATTTATACATGATCTCATCGTTCTTTTCGGGCTTTTAATGCATTAAAATGTCATAAAATACCATATATATGCTTGCTTTTGTGTTCTTGTGTATTTTAGGTATGGATATCGTGAAAAAGACAAAAGATCACAAGATACAAGGAAAAACGAACACGAGAAACGAAGCCGTACAAAGAACCGGGCCCTAATCATGGAATTGTCAACAAATACCCTTGAAGACTTGAAGACAAAACAAGATTGATCCTCCATTAATGAAGAAATAACACTTAAAACCCTTGTATATTGATAATTACAAGTTTGGTCCCTTAAGTTTGTCAAAATTGCAAAAAGGTCCTTCAACTTTGAAGAAATGGCAAGATTAGTCCCTTAACAATTTCAAATTGCCAATTATGGTCCCTCATGAAGTGAAAGACACAATGAAGACCTTTGAAGATCAAGATTGTCCAAGTTCAGCCCTTGAAATTACTCAAAGTGTCAAAAATACTCCTTGATAACTTTTTGGAAAAGTATTGTGCCAAAAATGTAAAGTGGTGAAAGTATTTTGCAAAGGAATGTGATTATAAAGCTGAAAAAACCTTATATGCCAAAAAAACCAAACCACAAGGACTGAAGTTGCACAAGTTGAAAGATTTAAACAAAAAAGGGCGCCTAACACATGTGTTTCCCCTAATTTCGGATTCAAGGAGTTACTGTTCATCTTTTTTACACCCCATAAATTACCTCCACTTAAACTGGGTTAAAAATCAATTCACCTTTCACACGCTTAATTCACACCAACTAAAACCTAACCCACGCACAAAAGACCCAATCCCACGCCTTGAGGACCCCACCCCCAATTCCCTCTCCTGCAATCAGAAAACAACTTGGGCTCCAAGTTGTGTGACGTGTCCAAATTGAACGGCCAAGGTTTATTACTTCCTCCCAAAGCAAAATAAACAGCCAGGATCGAATTGGACAGCTCAATCACCAAAAACGTCTAGAAGGCAACAAGGGAATTTTAGGATTTTCTAGTGATTAGGGTTAGCATTTTATGATTCCAGTATGTTCTATGAGCACTATATAAGGAGACCCAAGCTTGTGGTGATCCCTTGTTCCAGTTTCTAGCATAATTCATGTAATCCCTTTTTTATTAATAAAAGTTGGTTTTTGTTTATTAAACAAATTAATTCCTTTTTAGTTTTATGAAAAGTTGGTGTTAAGTTGATGCTAGATTCTGAGTTCCACTCTTTTATTTGGTGAAAGGATTTTGTGTTTCAAAATTTTTTCAAAAAGGTTTGGAAGTTGAGATTATTTGGTGTAATCTGCTTCAAGGATTGGTGTTATAGGATTCATTAGGATTGGTGTTATTTAGTAATTAAAACGTGTTAAGAAAGTTTTTAAAAGGATTTGGTGAAGTTTTAAAGAGGTAAGAAAAAGTAAAGACAGAATTATATAATATCTTGTATTGTTTTGTTTTCTTTGATCTTGTCTCAAACAGGTGTGAAAGTTGTTGATATTTAGTTCTGCACCAACCCGAGTTGGTGGGAGGTGGATGCTCATCCACTAGGACCCTGGATTGTGGGGTCCTAAGGTAAAACTCTTGTTTCCCTTTTGAAAATCTCAGAAAGTGATTTCAAGGGAATTGTTTGATTCTGTGCTATAAGTGTGTTTAAGTGTTGGATTTGTGTTCTTTTAAGTTGGAATGCATGTTTGATGCTATTTGGATCAAGTTGAGTAGCTTTTGAAGCAATCTGGTTAGATAAAAAACGTTTTCAAAGATTTACAAGGGTGTTTGGAAATAGGTTTTAGCAGGACAAAAGTTTTTGATTAGGTCATTATAAGGTGTTAGAAGTATTGCAATAGATTGAGATAGTTAGAATATTAGTCTTAGCTTAATTTGATAAAGATTTGAAACAGATTTGTGTGCTTAAAGGTGAAAACATAGCTAAAATTCTGCATTAGTCACAATCTGCTTGTTTTTCTTGAATTTTTGTGCATGATCTATGATTTCTGTTGAGATCTAGGTTAATCCAGGTTTGCAGTTTAATTGTGTACCATTTGGTGAGTGTGAATGCTAAATTTGTGGCTTTGAATCTCACTAGTGTGCTAGATAATAGCCCTTAAGTCCACAGACCTGCTTAAAACATCACATAAACTGATATAGGCTGTTGTGTGCTTTGATTTGCTTGATTTGGTGTGCAAAGTGTTACTTGTTTCCTGTTCTTGACTCCTTGTGCTTAAACAAGCACAAGGGTGCCCATTGTGTCCAATAAGCTTTACCAAATAAGCTCAAAGGCCAACTCCTTTGGCCTTACTCACCTGTGAAGAAAAACAAACCACAAGGCAAAACTTGCCTGTGTTCAAAGAGAACTTGGCCACGTTTTTGGTTGTTCATAATTTTGGCTTAATCAGTGTTAAAAAAAAGGAAGTTTGGATTGAGTTTACAGGTTTATAAGGTCACTAGTTGGTTGGAAAAAGAAAAAAATAAAAAAAAAATAAAAACGTGCAAAAAGGGGGTTGTATAGCCTCGAACCCTGGTCATCACACTCAACACACACACACACTACCACTGCGCCCTTGGGTCTTTTACTGACCAAGGGTGCAAACGTGGTAAACTTAACCACTTTTTCATTTCTTTGATTATTAAAAAGCCGTAGCCTTTTTCCCATTTTTCTAGCTTATTTGTTAAGCAATCTTGCTTATTTTGATTTTTCCCAGAATCTTATTAGGATTTGTGATTTTTCTAGCCAAGTTTTGTATTTTTCCGTTTATTTAATTATTTTCTAGGATTTATTTAATACCCGTTTTTTATAAAGTCATTAAAAAATAGAAAAAAGATTTTTAATTTTTAGGAAAAATAGTTTTTGGCTTTTAAAATATTATTTTGAGGTTTACATCTGTTTTTGGTTTTAAAAACTTTAATTTTTAATTTTATAATATTTTAAGGTTTTTCATAAACTTTAAAGATTTTTATAAAATTATTAAAAAGGTTTTAGGAGCTCTAATTTGTGTTTTTCTCTTAGTTAGAATATTTAGGATTTTTGAGAATTTTTTTAGAATTTATTTGAAAACTTTTTATTTTTAGGAATATTTTAATATTATTTTATTATTAAAAAAATCAAAATTTCATTTTTACTTCTTTTTCATTTTTCTTAAGTTCTTTAGCATTAATTAGGACCTTTTCCATTTTTAGAATATTTTTATAGCCTTTAGATTTATTCTTATAATTATTTTAAGTTTAATTAGGTTTTAATCATTTTTAATCATTTTTAGAGTTTTAAAAATAGTTTTAATAGCTTTTAATTTTTAGAAAATTACTTTTTAGTCTTCTATTAATATAAGTTAAGTAATTATTCAATAAAATCATATTTTAGACATTTGAATTAGTTATATTTAATTTTAGGGCTTTAATTAGCATTTAAAAATTAAATATTTAATTAATAAAAGGTTTTAAAATATCTTTGTTGGATTTTTGTCTTTATTTATATTATTTTAGACTTGTTTTTAGTCTTTTTAATTATTGATTTTGTTTTTGGTCTTAGTATTAAATTTTTTAATTTGGGTAGTTTTTCACGACTTTACGTCTTTTACGTCGTAGTTTAATTTTAACGTAACCGTCTTTTCATCCTCTCATCCCCATTCTTCTCAATATTAATCTCAAATAATTACAAGTTAATTCACACACATATACCTCCTTAGGAAACGAACTTTCTCTTCTCTTTTAAGTGATTGGGTCATTTGTGCACGGTTTTCCTAAACCGTCGTACTTAATACTTTCCGCTATTTACGCTCTTTTCCTAAAGAGTAGTAAAACACTACAATCAACCTCCTCCTCTGAACCTATAGCTTTGTAAGTGTTTGTACTTGTAACAACTGGTACATAATTCATGGTGTTTGACAGAGCGTCAATATCAAACATCCGCTCAGGCCCAGAACCTTAATTGACACGTTTTTTCCAAGAACCTAACATGCTGACTTTCTTCAACCTCTTTGGTTCTAAGATTGTAAACCTTGTATTCTTTACTATTCAAAGAGTACCCAACTAAAAGACCTTCATCAGATTTTCCATCAAACTTTCCCAAATGATCCTAAGTTTTGAGAGTAGTCACATGACACCCAAATGGCCTTAAGTAGTGTAATGTAGCAGCTTTTCCTTTAAAAAGATCACAGGGAGTCTTGTTATGAGGCTTGACAACCAAGACCCTATTTTGCACATAACAGGCTGTACTGATAGGTTCTGCCCAAAAATTAGTAGGAAATTTTGAATCATCTTGCATGGTTCTTGCAACTTTTATTAGAGTACTATTTCATCTATCATCAACTCCATTCTGTTGTGGAGTTCTTACAATACTGAACACCCTTCTAATCCATTTGGCTTCACAGAAATCATTCATCTCCTTGTTCTTGAACTCTATCCCATTATCACATCTAATTGCCTTAACAGAATTCTCAGGGCGATTTTCAATATTAGTAATAATGATTTTAAGAATGTGAGGTGTCTCATCCTTAGTGTTAAGGAAGAACACATAGGTAAATCTACTGAAATCATTAGTAATCACTAAACAATACTTCTTATTATTTAGATTATACACAAAGGTAGGTCCAAACAAATCCATATGAAGAATTTCAAGAGGCTTAGAAGTAGAGTTTATGATTTTGGACTTACAAGAAGCTCTATGTTGCTTTCCTTTTAGACATGCAACACAAGTTTGATCATTGATAAACCGTTTGGAAGGCAAACCTCTAGCCAAGTTTTCTTGAACAAGTTTATTGATATTCTCGAAGTTTGCATGACCAAGCCTCTTGTCACACCCCACCGTAGCGGAACATGTGGCGGGAACTATGGATATCATCACAACAAACGGTGTCTCTATAGAGAAAACTAAATGCTAAACAAAAATTTCATTCAAGGCGACATAATGTCATGACAATATCACAAAACAAAGCAGGAGTCTAGGTAAGTAGGTATCAGTCCTACCTCTTATACAAGACAAACAATCAAATATAAAGATATCATACAATGCATTTATTCAATCAAAATAAAAAAAGGGAAAACTAAGAGGAATGGGGTTCCTCCATATGCAATCCTAGGCATTTCCAAATCCTAGCCACTTCTATTCTCTACCTACACCATAATCTCTCCTGAAAGATACACTAAAACACGTCAACATAAAGTTGGCGAGAGTCATAGGTTTAGACTCCAAACCAATCATAAAATGAGTTTTTAGCTATGAAACATAAACATTAAACAAATACACATTTGGATAAGGTGTTACATAATGCATTAACAACTAGTAATCAAGATTAAACATTCCAAACAAATCTAAGGCTCCCAGCCTTACCAATCACCATTGGTCCCATAGACGCCTATACATCTATGTACCATCCCGAGGCCCCGCCTTGTCATTATCCTTTGGTCCCATAGATGCCCATACATCTATGTACCATCCCAAGGCACCGCCTTGTCAACATCCCTTTATACCATAGACACCCATATATCTATGTATCTAGCCAACACATAAAATAATTAAGACTCACATAGCAGTTAAACACATAAGTACACACGCATGTCCTTCACAAAACATTAAAACATTCATAGCAAATAGATAAAAACTATAACAGTGTCTCTTCCATCCTATACGGAAGTAAAACATATATAGAACTCATAAATATGGGACAATGAAACTCACCTTGCGAAAAGAAATCCAAAAGTCCTCTTATCGCACCACTAGTTATTAATCTCAATATTTCCAAAAACTGCCAAATTCTTTAGTAACTAAACGACCACAAATAAAGTAATAACTTAGTGTCATTGATTTAGCCTTTCCTCCGCTTACCTTCACAATGTCTTGTAAGATTAAGATAAAATTTACCAAAATTTACCCATAGTGAAAGTATTTCGTTCAAACTATTTTGTATAAACTGGCCCCAATTAATCACAATTTTTGGACATAGTAAAAGTATGAGATGATCAGACCTATCTATAGACTTATACAAAAATTACCAAAATTCCAGTAGTTCTCATACATCATTAAATCACCTCTGTAAATTCCCCAAAAATTAGAATTTTTTTAACATTGTTTCTAAATCGAAAACCAAAATCCAAATCTGTTCAAAAACTGACTGTTCTAAATGACGACCATTGCAACCATGTTTCGATCAGCTTACAGACCTCCAATATTTACAAATCTTGCATATTTGTAAACTAGACTCCCTGACCAAAACTTGGAAAAACAATTCGTTCCATAAGTCCTTAGCATGCTCGAGATAGGACCAAAAGAAGTTGACCCAAAATCTCTCCTGATTTTTAATGACGAATTTAAACATGATTAAACCCTAATTATCATCACTAATCTTCATAATAACTAAATTAATCAATTACTATGAATTCTAATCTCACTAATATCAGAAAAATCACAAACCCTAATCCATCACAAGGGTAAATTACATGATTGGGTTAATTAAAATCATAAATAAAACCAAGGTTTTGAAGGTTTTACCTTAGAAATCAATGGAAGATCTTTATTTTTGAAACCCTAATTGGCCACCATTTAAATTTTGACTAGGAGATGATATGGAGGTTAAAATCTGTTTATTATTGTTATGGGTTGGGTTTGGTTAAGTCCTAAAGGCCCCTAATCCCATTACAAGTCCATTGGGCCTATTTTTGGGCTTTTTGGTTATTTTGTTCCTTCCTTTTCTTTTGGCTACCCAAACCAAGCCCAAAACACCTTAGGATCTGGTTTTTAACAATTATTTTATAATTGAATCATGATTTAACTAAACCTCACATTCGGGTTATTTCTGGGCCAAAACCCGAAAGTCGTACATTGATTTTTCGACTTTTTACGCGGTTTTCGAACTAACCTTCATTCCCAAAAGTTTCTAAATATGGAAAGTAACTCTTAAACTTATGTAATACATATAATATATACTTAATACATACATACAATATACGATACATACACGAAACCCTGAAAAATGATATCCAAACTTTCCCACAGTTTATTTCTGAGCTCATTTCATTTTATTTCTAACTTGTACCATGATTTATAAATCATGTACCTCATTTCATTCTTACTTATTCCCAGATCACTCATAAAAACATATAAAACACATTGCACACACAACCTAACAAATAAATAGAGATTAACGGGTGACAACTGACTTGACCAAAAACCCGAGTTGTCACAACATCCCCTCCTAATAGAAATCTCGTCCCGAGATTTACTCTCGAACTAAAACTCATCCCCATCGAGCAGATGGGGATATCCATCCTTCATAAAATCTTCACGTTCAAACGTGAACTGAGTACATATTAAGACAAATTCCAACAAACTACACATGGGCCTTAACCATCCCCGAGGGAACTTATCAAAATCATAAAGTTATGTAACCCACCAAACTAAACCTACAGCTCATAAAAAGAACAGTCTTGAAACCAAGTTAGGATTCGTCACATAACTCGGCGTATTTGAAATTTTCTACTCGATATCAGATTTACTCAAAAATATAATAAATCAAAACTCACAAAAATGTAACCACGTATCCTCATGTCTAAAGAACTCTCAAGTTCCCAACCTTAGCTTCTCAACACTCCACCACTGATCAAACTCATTCCATGACCAAACCGATCACGTATCTACATATTATCCCAAGAATTCGATACACTTATAAAGTCTCTGATAGGTGTGTAAACACCCATCCTTTTACCACTTAATTCTGGCTAAAACGAGACCAAAACACGTATTTAATATCATTTATTTGGAATTATGCGTGGTTTTTGTGTTTATTGTGTTTTCAGAGCCAACCGGATGAATATTGAAGAAAACATGGGATTGCACGGGTTTTACTGAAGAAAAGGACTCAAGATAAAGTCTATTGTCCAAGAGATGCAAAAGATTTGAAGTCACTGGGCCTATTCGAAGATTTATCGAAGAAAAGGACCAAAGATGGAAGATTTACATAAGCCGAAGAAACTCAAGTCTATTAAACGAAGAAATTAAAAGACGAGTTGAATTTAATCGACGACAAATCCCGAATCAGAATCGAAAACGTCAACTTTTCTGAAAAGACGAGAAGACAAGAAGAACGGGAGAAAGCCCACTCACCAACCAAAAGACAAGCCTATAAATAGACCACCCCTCACACATTTAGCCAGTTAGTTTTTAGTTTTTCTCTCCTCCTTTTTCTCCTTCTTGTTCGTAGGTATCACCAACACCACTAGGGTGTTTGGTGATTTTGATCTTTGATTTTCAATCTTGTAATTTTTAATCTTTGTTTTGTAATTGTTAAAACATCAATCATCAATACAAGTCCTTGTTTAATCTTTCCATTTCATCTTGTTCATCATCATCTTTCTCTTCAAGTTCTTAAGTTCTTATTTTATTGATTTGATCTTTAAAAGTTGTTGGGTTTTGTGTTTTTGTTGATGGGATTTGTAGTTTATGGTTAGTAGATGCTTTGTGTTTAGCTTTACTTAATATTTGGTGAAAAACTTGGTGATTTTTGGCATTAAAATTGATTTCCTTGTTCTTCGGGTAAAGTTCCTTTATCTGAGTGTTCCCAGGTTCCGGATGAGCAAATCTTCCGGATGAACACAAAAGTTCCGACTGAACCAAAAAGTTCCGGATGAGCATCATCTTCCGAATGAACTAAAAAGTTCCGGATGAAAGTGTTTTCTAAAAAGTTCCGATTGAGTTTTTTGTTTAAAAGTTCCGAATGAAGGTCATTTCCAAAAGTTCCGAATGAGTTTCTTTTTGAAAAGTTCCGAATGAGTCTTTTTCTTAAAAAGTTCCGAATAAAGTTCCGGGTGAAAGTTCCGAACCAATCTTCCGAATAAAGTTCCGGGTGAAAAGTTCCGACCCAACTTCCGAGCCAAACTTCCGAACGAAGTTCCGAATAAACTTCCGAAGAAAGTTCCGAGTGAAGGATTTCTAAAAGTTCCGAATGAAGACTTCCGGGTGAAAAGTTCCGGATCAATAGTTCCGAATGAAGGTTAAAACTTCCGAATCAATCATCTTTAGAGCATCATTAATTGTTTCTGTTTCTTTAGTGTTTCTGTTTCTTCATTTTAACTTTAATTTCAGTTTTAATTTTAATTTTAATTTTAATTTTAATTCAAGTTTTTATTAATTGTCATTAAATTAATTATCTTTGATTTAAGTTTTCATTTTGGTACATTTAAACTTTTTAGTAAATTAGAAAACTAAACCCCTTTTTTAGTAACCAAGAACAATCATTCCACTTAAGGCCTAGATCAATTCGAGAGGACTGAGAGACATAAAATTGAACCCATTGAAAAATCGTGTATCAAATGGCGCCGCTGCCGGCTCTTCTCGTAAAGATCAAAATTTTTTTGTTAGAACTTGGATTTTGGGATCCGTTCCCCGTGAACGTTAATTTTTCATAAAAATTTTCAAAAATCCTAAAAAATATAAAATTTTCAAAAATACAAAAAAATTTAAAAAAAAAACATAAAAACCAAAAATATTTTTGCTTTGTTTTTATGTGTTCGTTCTTTTGCAGGTGTATGCGCACTCGATCCACGTCTTATCAAGAGCCCGAGCCTCTCGATCACTTAGACATGGCCGGTGTACAAAACAACAACAACATACCACCTCCAAACAATAATAATAACAACAACAACCCGCCTTTCAACAACATGAACAATAACAACAACAATGAGCCCCTTCCGGATAATCGCCCGATGATTGAACTGCTGCAAGCTTATGTAGATGGCAACACTGATCCAATTGTTATACCACCAATTGCCGCCAACAATTTCGAGCTAAAATCAGGCTTTATCCAGATGGTCTCTGCTCAACCATTCTTGGGGCGTACCATTGATGACCCACATGACCACATCAAGAGATTCTTGCAACTCACTAACACGGTCAAATTCAATGGTGTTCCACAAGAGGTTATCAGGTTACAACTTTTTCCCTTTTCTTTAGAGGGACAAGCCCGGCATTGGCTTGTTAAGGAACCGCCACAGAGTATTCTCTCGTGGACGGATTTGGAAACCAAGTTTATCAATTACTTTTTCCCACCCTCTCGTACTACCGCTTTGCGGAATGAAATCATAAATTTTGAACAAAAGTACGATGAGTCGTTCAGTGAATCTTGGGATCGTTTTAAAGATCTTTTAAGAAAATGCCCACAACATGGTTTTACCAAAGTACATCAAATTAATACTTTTTACAATGGTTTAAGCATGAGTGACCAAGATTCACTAAACAGTGCCTCAGGGGGTATTCTATGGGCTAAGACTTCTAATGCTGCTTGGGACATCATTGAGAATAAGTCTCGTGTGCAAACCAAGAGTGTTAGGACCAATGTCGCTAGTGCTAGCACTAATGACAGCGACAAACGACTGGACAAAATCACTACGCTTCTTGAATCGCTTGTTACCCACACCGTCAGCAACAACAACAGCAACAACGCTAAAAACGCTCAAGTTAACGTTGTCAGCCAACCTTGTGAGATATGCGGTGGTCCTCAGAAATCAATGAAATTCTTTATTTTTGAAACGCCAAATGGCCACCATTGTTAAATTTCGACTAGGAGCTGATATGAAGGTTAAAAATCTGTTTATTATAGTTATGGGTTGGGTTTGGTTAAGTCCTAAAGGCCCCCTAATCGCATTTTAAGTCCATTGGGCTTGTTTTTGGGCTTTATGGTTATTTTGTTCCTTCCTTTTCTTTTTGCTACCCAAACCAAGCCCAAAACACCTTAGGATCTGGTTTTTAACAATTATTTTATAATTCAATCATGATTTAACTAAACCTCACATTCATGTTATTTCTGGGCCAAAACCCAAAAGTCGCACGTTGATTTTTCGACTTTTTACGCGGTTTTCAAAATAACCTTCATTTCCAAAAGTTTCTGTATATGGAAAGTAACTCTTAAACTTATGTAATTCATATAATATATACTTAATACATACAACATACCTTATAACACAAACCCTATACCCAGTTACCCACTCACCCCCATAATTAATATTAAACAAGTGTTTAAAAAACTTTGTTTATTATTTATTTAAGTGGGAAAAGTTCCGACCCAACTTCCGAGCCAAACTTCCGAACGAAGTTCCGAATAAACTTCCGAGTGAAGGATTTCTAAAAGTTCCGAATGAAGACTTCCGGGTGAAAAGTTCCGGATCAATAGTTCCGAATGAAGGTTAAAACTTCCGAATCAATCATCTTTAGAGCATCATTAATTGTTTCTGTTTCTTTAGTGTTTCTGTTTCTTCATTTTAACTTTAATTTCAGTTTTAATTTTAATTTTAATTTTAATTTTAATTCAAGTTTTTATTAATTTTCATTAAATTAATTATCTTTGATTTAAGTTTTCATTTTGGTACATTTAAACTTTTTAGTAAATTAGAAAACTAAACCCCTTTTTTAGTAACCAAGAACAATCATTCCACTTAAGGCCTAGATCAATTCGAGAGGACTGAGAGACATAAAATTGAACCCATTGAAAAATCGTGTATCAAATGGCGCCACCGCCGGCTCTTCTCGTAAAGATCAAAAGTTTTTGTGAGAACTTGGATTTTGGGATCCGTTCCCCGTGAACGTTCATTTTTCATAAAATTTTTCAAAAATCCTAAAAAATATAAAATTTTCAAAAATACAAAAAAATTTAAAAAAAATCATAAAAACCAAAAATATTTTTGCTTTGTTTTTCTTTGTTCGTTCTTTTGCAGGTTTATGCGCACTCGATCCACGTCTTATCAAGAGCCCGAGCCTCTCGATCACTTAGACATGGCCGGTGTACAAAACAACAACAACATACCACCTCAAACAATAATAATAACAACAACAACCCGCCTTTCAACAACATGAACAATAACAACAACAATGAGCCCCTTCCGGATAATCGCCCGATGATTAAACTGCTGCAAGCTTATGTAGATGGCAACACTGATCCAATTGTTATACCACCAATTGCCGCCAACAATTTCGAGCTAAAATCAGGCTTTATCCAGATGGTCTCTACTCAACCATTCTTGGGGCGTACCATTGATGACCCACATGACCACATCAAGAGATTCTTGCAACTCACTAACACGGTCAAATTCAATGGTGTTCCACAAGAGGTTATCAGGTTACAACTTTTTCCCTTTTCTTTAGAGGGACAAGCCCGGCATTGGCTTGGTAAGGAACCGCCACAGAGTATTCTCTCGTGGACGGATTTGGAAACCAAGTTTATCAATTACTTTTTCCCACCCTCTCGTACTACCGCTTTGCGGAATGAAATCATAAATTTTGAACAAAAGTACGATGAGTCGTTCAGTGAATCTTGGGATCGTTTTAAAGATCTTTTAAGAAAATGCCCACAACATGGTTTTACCAAAGTACATCAAATTAATACTTTTTACAATGGTTTAAGCATGAGTGACCAAGATTCACTAAACAGTGCCTCAGGGGGTATTCTATTGGCTAAGACTTCTAATGCTTCTTGGGACATCATTGAGAATAAGTCTCGTGTGCAAACCAAGAGTGTTAGGACCAATGTCGCTAGTGCTAGCACTAATGACAGCGACAAGCGACTGGACAAAATCACTACGCTTCTTGAATCGCTTGTTACCCACACCGTCAGCAACAACAACAGCAACAACGCTAAAAACGCTCAAGTTAACGTTGTCAGCCAACCTTGTGAGATATGCGGTGGTCCTCAGAAATCAATGAAATTCTTTATTTTTGAAACGCCAAATGGCCACCATTGTTAAACTTCGACTAGGAGCTGATATGAAGGTTAAAAATCTGTTTATTATAGTTATGGGTTGGGTTTGGTTAAGTCCTAAAGGCCCCCTAATCGCATTTTAAGTCCATTGGGCTTGTTTTTGGGCTTTATGGTTATTTTGTTCCTTCCTTTTCTTTTTGCTACCCAAACCAAGCCCAAAACACCTTAGGATCTGGTTTTTAACAATTATTTTATAATTCAATCATGATTTAACTAAACCTCACATTCGGGTTATTTCTGGGCCAAAACCCGAAAGTCGCACGTTGATTTTTCGACTTTTTACGCGGTTTTCAAAATAACCTTCATTTCCAAAAGTTTCTGTATATGGAAAGTAACTCTTAAACTTATGTAATTCATATAATATATACTTAATACATACAACATACCTTATAACACAAACCCTATACCCAGTTACCCACTCACCCCCATAATTAATATTAGACAAGTGTTTAAAAAATTTTGTTTATTATTTATTTAAGTGGGAAAAGTTCCGACCCAACTTCCGAGCCAAACTTCCGAACGAAGTTCCGAATAAACTTCCGAAGAAAGTTCCGAGTGAAGGATTTCTAAAAGTTCCGAATGAAGACTTCCGGGTGAAAAGTTCCGGATCAATAGTTCCGAATGAAGGTTAAAAGTTCCGAATCAATCATATTTAGAGCATCATTAATTGTTTCTGTTTCTTTAGTGTTTCTGTTTCTTCATTTTAACTTTAATTTCAGTTTTAATTTTAATTTTAATTTTAATTTTAATTCAAGTTTTTATTAATTTTCATTAAATTAATTATCTTTGATTTAAGTTTTCATTTTGGTACATTTAAACTTTTTAGTAAATTAGAAAACTAAACCCCTTTTTTAGTAACCAAGAACAATCATTCCACTTAAGGCCTAGATCAATTCGAGAGGACTGAGAGACATAAAATTGAACCCATTGAAAAATCGTGTATCAAATGGCGCCGCTGCCAGCTCTTCTCATAAAGATCAAAAGTTTTTTGTGAGAACTTGGATTTTGGGATCCGTTCCCCGTGAACGTTCATTTTTCATAAAAATTTTCAAAAATCCTAAAAAATATAAAATTTTCAAAAATACAAAAAAATTTAAAAAAAAAACATAAAAACCAAAAATATTTTTGCTTTGTTTTTCTTTGTTCGTTCTTTTGCAGGTTTATGCGCACTCGATCCACGTCTTATAAAGAGCCTGAGCCTCTCGATCACTTAGACATGGCCGATGTACAAAACAACAACAACATACCACCTCTAACAATAATAATAACAACAACAACCCGCCTTTCAACAACATGAACAATAACAACAACAATGAGCCCCTTCCGGATAATCGCCCGATGATTGAACTGCTGCAAGCTTATGTAGATGGCAACACTGATCCAATTGTTATACCACCAATTGCCGCCAACAATTTCGAGCTAAAATCAGGCTTTATCCAGATGGTCTCTGCTCAACCATTCTTGGGGCGTACCATTGATGACCCACATGACCACATCAAGAGATTCTTGCAACTCACTAACACGGTCAAATTCAATGGTGTTCCACAAGAGGTTATCAGGTTACAACTTTTTCCCTTTTCTTTAGAGGGACAAGCCCGGCATTGGCTTGCTAAGGAACCGCCACAGAGTATTCTCTCGTGGACGGATTTGGAAACCAAGTTTATCAATTACTTTTTCCCACCCTCTCGTACTACCGCTTTGCGGAATGAAATCATAAATTTTGAACAAAAGTACGATGAATCGTTCAGTGAATCTTGGGATCGTTTTAAAGATGTTTTAAGAAAATGCCCACAACATGGTTTTACCAAAGTACATCAAATTAATACTTTTTACAATGGTTTAAGCATGAGTGACCAAGATTCACTAAACAGTGCCTCATGGGGTATTCTATTGGCTAAGACTTCTAATGCTGCTTGGGACATCATTGAGAATAAGTCTCGTGTGCAAACCAAGAGTGTTAGGACCAATGTCGCTAGTGCTAGCACTAATGACAGCGACAAGCGACTGGACAAAATCACTACGCTTCTTGAATCGCTTGTTACCCACACCGTCAGCAACAACAACAGCAACAACGCTAAAAACGCTCAAGTTAACGTTGTCAGCCAACCTTGTGAGATATGCGGTGGTCCTCAGAAATCAATGAAATTCTTTATTTTTGAAACGCCAAATGGCCACCATTGTTAAATTTCGACTAGGAGCTGATATGAAGGTTAAAAATCTGTTTATTATAGTTATGGGTTGGGTTTGGTTAAGTCCTAAAGGCCCCCTAATCGCATTTTAAGTCCATTGGGCTTGTTTTTGGGCTTTATGGTTATTTTGTTCCTTCCTTTTCTTTTTGCTACCCAAACCAAGCCCAAAACACCTTAGGATCTGGTTTTTAACAATTATTTTATAATTCAATCATGATTTAACTAAACCTCACATTCGGGTTATTTCTGGGCCAAAACCCGAAAGTCGCACGTTGATTTTTCGACTTTTTACGCGGTTTTCAAAATAACCTTCATTTCCAAAAGTTTCTGTATATGGAAAGTAACTCTTAAACTTATGTAATTCATATAATATATACTTAATACATACAACATACCTTATAACACAAACCCTATACCCAGTTACCCACTCACCCCCATAATTAATATTAAACAAGTGTTTAAAAAACTTTGTTTATTATTTATTTAAGTGTGAAAAGTTCCGACCCAACTTCCGAGCAAAACTTCCGAACGAAGTTCCGAATAAACTTCCGAAGAAAGTTCCGAGTGAAGGATTTCTAAAAGTTCCGAATGAAGACTTCCGGGTGAAAAGTTCCGGATCAATAGTTCCGAATGAAGGTTAAAACTTCCGAATCAATCATCTTTAGAGCATCATTAATTGTTTCTGTTTCTTTAGTGTTTCTGTTTCTTCATTTTAACTTTAATTTCAGTTTTAATTTTAATTTTAATTTTAATTTTAATTCAAGTTTTTATTATTTTTCATTAAATTAATTATCTTTGATTTAAGTTTTCATTTTTGTACATTTAAACTTTTTAGTAAATTAGAAAACTAAACCCCTTTTTTAGTAACCAAGAACAATCATTCCACTTAAGGCCTAGATCAATTCGAGTGGACTGAGAGACATAAAATTGAACCCATTGAAAAATCGTGTATCAAATGGCGCCGCTGCCGGCTCTTCTCGTAAAGATCAAAAGTTTTTTGTGAGAACTTGGATTTTGGGATCCGTTCCCCGTGAACGTTCATTTTTCATAAAAATTTTCAAAAATCCTAAAAAATATAAAATTTTCAAAAATACAAAAAAATTTAAAAAAAAAACATAAAAACCAAAAATATTTTTGCTTTGTTTTTCTTTGTTCGTTCTTTTGCAGGTTTATGCGCACTCGATCCACGTCTTATCAAGAGCCTGAGCCTCTCGATCACTTAGACATGGCCGGTGTACAAAACAACAACAACATACCACCTCAAACAATAATAATAACAACAACAACCCGCCTTTCAACAACATGAACAATAACAACAACAATGAGCCCCTTCCGGATAATCGCCCGATGATTGAACTGCTGCAAGCTTATGTAGATGGCAACACTGATCCAATTGTTATACCACCAATTGCCGCCAACAATTTCGAGCTAAAATCAGGCTTTATCCAGATGGTCTCTGCTCAACCATTCTTGGGGCGTACCATTGATGACCCACATGACCACATCAAGAGATTCTTGCAACTCACTAACACGGTCAAATTCAATGGTGTTCCACAAGAGGTTATCAGGTTACAACTTTTTCCCTTTTCTTTAGAGGGACAAGCCCGGCATTGGCTTGCTAAGGAACCGCTACAGAGTATTCTCTCGTGGACGGATTTGGAAACCAAGTTTATCAATTACTTTTTCCCACCCTCTCGTACTACCGCTTTGCGGAATGAAATCATAAATTTTGAACAAAAGTACGATGAGTCGTTCAGTGAATCTTGGGATCGTTTTAAATATCTTTTAAGAAAATGCCCACAACATGGTTTTACCAAAGTACATCAAATTAATACTTTTTACAATGGTTTAAGCATGAGTGACCAAGATTCACTAAACAGTGCCTCAGGGGGTATTCTATTGGCTAAGACTTTTAATGCTGCTTGGGACATCATTGAGAATAAGTCTCGTGTGCAAACCAAGAGTGTTAGGACCAATGTCGCTAGTGCTAGCACTAATGACAGCGACAAGCGACTGGACAAAATCACTACGCTTCTTGAATCGCTTGTTACCCACACCGTCAGCAACAACAACAGCAACAACGCTAAAAACGCTCAAGTTAACGTTGTCAGCCAACCTTGTGAGATATGCGGTGGTCCTCACTCTTACACCACTTGTACCGCCACCCAAGACTACCCTCAACCTGCTTATCAAGCTAGACCTCAAGGTGACCGTAATTTGCTTAGCTACCGCTCCAACAACTATCTTTCACCACCTGTTTTTCCTCCAAACAACCCAAACCAACAACAAAACCTCAACCGCCCTCCTCAACAACAACAACAACCTCGTACACCATACATCCCTCCTCACAAGCAGCAACAACCACCTCAACGAAACAACCAAGTTAACCAGCAACCTGCTTATCAACCACCCGCATACACTGCTCCTTCCAACCAAACCCCCGCATCACATCAAGACATTGGAACCTACATGAGGACTAACGATGTGATCGTGGATAATCTCCAACAGGAAGTGCGCAACTTGAAAGCAGACCTGATGAAACAAGGGAATGATCTGAGAGCTGATATGAAGAACACTATGGATAGTCAAACGAATGACTTAAGAAACATGATGGCTAGTTTCTTCCACGGTAATCAACCCTCTTCTTCGGATACTCTTCCGAGTAACACCGTTGCGAATCCAAGAGGGGAGATGAAAGCAATCACCACTCGAAGTGGTAAAGGTACCAAGGAACCCGAGCTTCCTATACCTCCACCGGTGGTTGTGACTAAGGAGAACGAGTCACCTGCTCCTATTCCTCATCCTTCTCCTTCCCCAATTTCTCCACCTCTTCCTTCTACCCCTCCTCCACCCATGGATGTGAGTGATCCTATTCTCCCAAAGCCTTCTTCTTCATCCAATATACCTTACCCTTCAAGGTTGAGGAAAGAGAAGCAAAAGAGCAAGGATGATATTCAGGTTTCGAACTTTCTTAAGATGTTCAAACAATTGAATTTCAATATCTCCTTCGCTGAGGCTCTCGCTCACATGCCTAAGTACGCGAAAATGTTTAAAGATCTTCTGAGCGACAAGGAAAAGCTCCTCGATATTGCCAACACCCAACTTAATGAGAACTGCTCTGCAGTGCTCTTAAGGAAATTGCCAACCAAGCTTGGTGATCCAGGGCGTTTCTTAATTCCTTGCAATTTCCCGGGAGTAGAGAATTGCATGGCCCTAGCCGATCTAGGTTCCAGTATCAACTTAATGCCCTTAAGCGTTTGGAAGCAATTATCTCTCCCTGAGCTAGTCCCCACCAAAATGACTTTGGAATTAGCTAACCGTACGGTTGCTTATCTAGTGGGGATAGCCGAAGACGTCATTGTAGGAGTCGACAAATTTACCTTTCCTGCTGATTTTGTTGTCGTCGACTACGATATGGACCCTCGTGTGCCACTAATTGTTGGTCGTCCATTCTTGAGGACCGGTCGCACTCTCATCGATGTTGAAGCCGGTGAGCTTATCATGAGAGTGGGTGACGATAAAGTAGTCTTCAACATGGGAAAGTTGTCTAAACAACCTTATTCATATGAGAGTGTTAATTGTATTGATGTTCTTGATGAGGCTTGTGAAGAACACTTTAATGATGCTTGCAAAAGTATTCCTACCTCTCTTCCCAATGTTGAGACCGTGTCCTCTATTGATTCATCATTGTCTCTATTTGGAGATAGTGATTTATTTTGGAACAATCTGGAAGATACCATGGGAGATGTGAATTTAGCTACTAATGATTCTCCCACCGATGGGGATGAAGACATGATTTTCTTTGACAATCTTCTCAACGAAGACAATCCTTCGCCTCCATCTCACACGGTTATTGCTATCAATACTCCGACTTTGAATACGCCTCCCGTCGAAAATCCTCCAGATTTAGAACTTAAGGAGTTGCCGCCCCATCTCGAGTATGTATTCCTTGAAGAAGAGAAGAAGTCGCCAGTCATCATTGCTAAGGACCTAAAGGAAGAAGAAAAAGCCCGACTTATCACCGTGTTGAAAGATCATAAGAAGGCTATTGCTTGGAAAATCTCGGATATTCGTGGAATTGATCCTCACTTCTGCACACACAAAATTCTCATGGAGGACGACTTTAAGCCCACAATTCAAAGCCAACGAAGGGTGAATCCAAAAATCCATTAAGTCATCAAAACAGAGGTTATCAAACTTCTTGATGCGGGTATGATATACCCTATTTCGGATTCACCATGGGTTAGTCCAATCCATTGTGTGCCCAAGAAGGGCGGAATAACCTTGTTCCCAATGAACACAACGAGTTGATTTCCACTCGTCTCGTTACTGGGTGGAGAGTTTGTATAAACTACCGCAAACTCAATGATGCCACGAGAAAGGATCATTTCCCTCTACCTTTTATGGACCAAATGCTTGAACGTTTAGCGGGTAATGAATATTACTGCTTTCTTGATGGTTTCTCAGGTTATTTCCAAATACCCATCGATCCCCAAGATCAAGAGAAGACAACATTCACTTGTCCCTTTGGCACTTTTGCTTACAAAAGAATGCCTTTTGGCTTATGCAATGCCCCCGGGACTTTCCAAAGGTGCATGTTAGCTATCTTCCATGACATGGTTGAACAAACCATGGAAGTCTTCATGGATGATTTCTCGGTCTTCGGGGATTCCTTCTCTTCTTGCCTTGCCAATTTGGAACGTATGCTTAAGCGGTGCGAAGACACTCGCCTTGTTCTGAATTGGGAAAAATGCCATTTTATGGTGAAAGAAGGCATCGTGCTAGGACACAAGATTTCCAACGCCGGCCTTGAAGTAGACCGTGCTAAAGTCGATGTTATCGCCAAATTGCCTCCACCTTCAACCGTGAAGGGTGTGAGAAGTTTTCTGGGTCATGCGGGCTTCTACCGTCGATTCATCAAATATTTTTCTCAAATCGCTCGCCCGATGACCCACCTCTTGGAAAAGGATACTCCTTTTATCTTTTCCAAAGAGTGTCTTGACGCCTTCAACTCGTTAAAGGATAAGCTAACTAAGGCACCAGTCTTGGTTACCCCTAATTGGGAGCTTCCCTTTGAGTTGATGTGCGATGCTAGTGATTTTGCTATTGGAGCGGTTCTGGGACAAAGAGTGAACAAACACTTCCAACCAATCCATTACGCTAGCAAGACAATGACGGGGGCACAATTGCATTATACGACAACCGAAAAAGAGCTTTTAGCTGTTGTCTATGCTTTTGAAAAATTCCGCCCCTATCTTGTCCTTTCCACCACAATCGTGTATACCGATCATTCCGTGCTGAAGTACTTGTTGACAAAGCAATATTCCAAACCAAGACTTCTTCGCTGGGTTTTGCTGCTCCAGGAATTTAAAATCGAAATTCGTGATAAAAAAGGAGCAAAAAATCTAGCGGCGGATCATCTCAGCAGACTTGAGGATCCTTACCAAGGGGATCATCCAAACAAAGAAATCAATGATTCTTTTCCCTTGGAGACCTTCATGTCTATAAATTCGAATTCTGATGAAACCTCATGGTTTGCGGACTTTGCAAACTACTTGGCGGGTGGAATTCTCAAGGAAGGGTTGACGTCTCAACAAAAGAAAAAGTTCTTCACCGACATTAAGACTTACTTTTGGGACGACCCTTACCTATTCAAACAATGTGCCGACCTGATTATCCACCGATGTGTTGATGGACCGGCAGCTTTAGAAATCCTTGATGCTTGCCACAAAGGACCCACCGGTGGTCACTTTGGTCCCAACTACACCGCCAAAAAAGTGTTTGATTCGGGATTTTATTGGCCCTCCATATATCGTGACGCTCACGATATGGTTAAACGATGTGATGTTTGCCAAAAACAAGGCACGATCACACATAAAGACAAGATGCCTCAGAATTTCATTCAAGAATGTGAAATCTTTGATATTTGGGTATCGACTTTATGGGGCCATTCCCTTATTCTAAAGGAAACAAATACATCCTTGTAGCCGTTGACTACGTTTCAAAGTGGGTTGAAGCCAAAGCTTTACCCACTAATGACGCAAGGGTGGTTTGCAACTTTTTGAAAGCTCTATTCGCTAGATTCGGTGTGCCTCGTGCCATTATTAGTGATCGTGGGACTCATTTCTGCAATGACCAATTTGCTAGAGTCATGGCTAAGTACGGTGTCAATCATCGTCTTTCCACAGCCTACCACCCACAAACTAATGGCCAGGCTGATATATCCAACCGAGGACTAAAGCAAATTCTTGAAAGAACTATGGGAGAGCATCGTGCCTCATGGGCTGATAAACTTGATGATGCTTTGTGGGCTTTCCGTACTGCTTACAAGACCCCGATTGGCTGTACGCCTTATCGTCTTGTGTACGGGAAAGCGTGCCACCTCCCCATTGAGTTGGAGCACAAGTCTTACTGGGCCTTGAAGTGGGCTAATTTTGATATCAACAAAGCCGGTGACCTACGTAAGATCCAACTCAATGAGCTTAATGAACTTCGGAATGAGGCTTATGAAAATTCTTTGATCTATAAGGAAAGAACTAAGCTCATTCACGACTCCAAGATCAAAAACCGAGAGTTCCATGTTGGAGACAAAGTCTTACTTTTTAACTCTCGGTTGAAAATCTTTTCGGGCAAGCTAAAATCTCGTTGGTCCGGCCCATTCACCATTGCCCAAATTTTTCCATATGATACTCTCGAGCTCGCTCAACCTAATGGACCTAATTTTAAGGTGAATGGCCAACGAGTGAAGTTGTACTTTGGTGAGGACACCCCTCAGGAGGTGATTCCATCCCTCACCACGTTTCCCATGAACTAATTTTGGGTCGAGTCAGGCTCGTGACTCGGTTATAAAAAAACAAGCGCTCCTCGGGAGGCAACCCGAGTATCTATCCTTTTATGTTTAACCCACTAAGTGTAGGGGGACCTCTATAGATGTTTGTTTTTGTGTGGTGATGTGATTGCAGGGATAAGTGCACTCTTGGAATCTCTGAAGAACCGTGCTCCCGTGTTATCCGAAATCCGGTTCTATCTCTCAACTATCGTGATTCAATTTTCTTCATACTCACTTTTGAAATTGATCACTTTAGTCGTCTCTTCCTTAACTTGAGTTAACCAACGTGCACAATGTCATAAGTGTAGGGGAGACTTTTCCCACATGCTTAAACATTGAGGACAATGTTTATCTTAAATGTAGGGGGGACTTCTATCGAAGTTTTAAGTGGACTTTTACATGAAAATGCCTTCATTTAACCGGAAAATCATATTTTTCAACATTTTTCAAATTTTTAATTAACTTTGGCCATTTAGTCGTAATTTTTAAATTTTTATCATTGCTTTCATATGTATATATCCCGCAATAAAGTCAAATTTTAATAAAGTGGTGTATCTAGTTTAGAAATCTTTGACATATTAGGCCCGTTGCGTTTATTTTGACTCAACCCGAATAGACGTATCCAAGTTTATTCTAGCTAGTATCCTTAACCATTTAGACCTTAATTGGTTTATTAGGCTAAGTTTCCACGAGTCTCATTACTTGAGATTTTAAATTGTGGAGGACGAGAAATGATAGAGTCAATTATAAGTCGGTATTCTTGCACAAGCTCACTTGGTGTAAATATTTGCCTATTCTCCCATCACTTGCTAATAAATTATCTGCAATAAGTAAGGTCGTACGATTTGAAAAGTTACTTAGCTTCTAGCCCAAGATCGTTTAAAAGTTGCTCGGTAATGATAAGAGTTCATAGCCAAGGCATAACTTATGAAGTGGGGCGCGAAGATTGGAGAGTCCGAAAAGGCCCTAACAAGGCATGAGGATTCCATTTTATTGCTAAAGATCCAAAGTGATGTGAAAAGCATTATTCCCAAAGTCAATATGAAGGATCAAGACTCACGACGAAAAGCAATCAACTCCCATAAATTTCATGGAGAAGTCTATCCGAAAAGACCCTAACAAGGTATGAGGATAAATAGATCCAAGTCCGAAAAGGAGGCGGATCGTTGTATCTCAAAATCCCAAATAGAAATTGAAGAAATAATCATGAAGTAGTGGTCAACAAAGTTGGAGTACGCCTCAAAAGTCTCCAAGTGAAGAAATTCTATGAACGATGAGAAGACCATTATCTCAAGCACGTCTCTCAAGATATGAAGTATGAAGTACATGCCAAATATCGGCCCGAGAAAGGTCTCAAATCGTGAACCGAGTTATGCCAAGATATGAACTTTTTGATATCCCGAGAAGCAGTTTTAAGAGATTTTGTCCTTTAGCTAACTATTGATCAAATCGTCCTACTTTGCTTTCAGCATTAATAAACTATCGAAATAAGTCCAAAAATGCATCTTCATGATCATTCTAAGACATATATAAAATATAAGAGATACACCTAGGAATAAGGGAGTTTAATCATTTAATTAAGCCATGTGTGTAAGTGTTTGAGTTACTAACTTATAATAACAATGATCTCGTTTTAAGCTTAGTTTGGGGAACGTGAAACTTGAGGGTGATAAATCTTCGCAGCACCAAAGCCCTAATGTAAGTCATTGATCTCTTTGCAAGTTATTTCCATTCTTTTGTTTCCTTTAAAGTTAATTTCTTTTAGTACTTTAATTTTTTGTTTAGTAGTATTTGAATAAGGCCAAGGTTGATTAATTATGAGAAAAGTGTAAAATTGCTTTATCACTAAGCATTGCATGAGGGCATGGCAATGGTTAAGTGTAGGGGATTTGATAGGTGTGTAAACACCCATCCTTTTACCACTTAATTCTGGCTAAAACGAGACCAAAACACGTATTTAATATCATTTGTTTGGAATTATGCGTGGTTTTTGTGTTTATTGTGTTTTCAGAGCCAACCGGATGAATATTGAAGAAAACATGGGATTGCACGGGTTTTACTGAAGAAAAGGACTCAAGATAAAGTCTATTGTCCAAGAGATGCAAAAGATTTGAAGTCACTGGGCCTATTCGAAGATTTATCGAAGAAAAGGACCAAAGATGGAAGATTTACATAAGGCGAAGAAACTCAAGTCTATTAAACGAAGAAATTAAAAGACGAGTTGAATTTAATCGACGACAAATCCCGAATCAGAATCGAAAACGTCAACTTTTCTGAAAAGACGAGAAGACAAGAAGAACGGGAGAAAACCACTCACCAACCAAAAGACAAGCCTATAAATAGACCACCCCTCACACATTTAGCCAGTTAGTTTTTAGTTTTTCTCTCCTCCTTCTTTTTCTCCTTCTTGTTCGTAGGTATCACCAACACTACTAGGGTGTTTGGTGATTTTGATCTTTGATTTTCAATCTTGTAATTTTTAATCTTTGTTTTGTTATTGTTAAAACATCAATCATCAATACAAGTCCTTGTTTAATCTTTCCATTTCATCTTGTTCATCATCATCTTTCTCTTCAAGTTCTTAAGTTCTTATTTTATTGATTTGATCTTTAAAAGTTGTTGGGTTTTGTGTTTTTGTTGATGGGATTTGTAGTTTATGGTTAGTAGATGCTTTGTGTTTAGCTTTATTTAAGATTTGGTGAAAAACTTGGTGATTTTTGGCATTAAAATTGATTTCCTTGTTCTTCGTGTAAAGTTCCTGTATCTAAGTGTTCCCAGGTTCCGGATGAGCAAATCTTCCGGATGAACACAAAAGTTCCGAGTGAACCAAAAAGTTCCGGATGAGCATCATCTTCCGAATGAACTAAAAAGTTCCGGATGAAAGTGTTTTCTAAAAAGTTCCGAATGAGTTTTTTGTTTAAAAGTTCCGAATGAAGGTCATTTCCAAAAGTTCCGAATGAGTTTCTTTTTGAAAATTTCCGAATGAGTCTTTTTCTTAAAAAGTTCCGAATAAAGTTCCGGGTGAAAGTTCCGAACCAATCTTCCGAATAAAGTTCCGGGTGAAAAGTTCCGACCCAACTTCCGAGCCAAACTTCCGAACGAAGTTCCGAATAAACTTCCGAAGAAAGTTCCGAGTGAAGGATTTCTAAAAGTTCTGAATGAAGACTTCCGGGTGAAAAGTTCCGGATCAATAGTTCCGAATCAAGGTTAAAACTTCCGAATCAATCATCTTTAGAGCATCATTAATTGTTTCTGTTTCTTTAGTGTTTCTGTTTCTTCATTTTAACTTTAATTTCAGTTTTAATTTTAATTTTAATTTTAATTCAAGTTTTTATTAATTGTCATTAAATTAATTATCTTTGATTTAAGTTTTAATTTTGGTACATTTAAACTTTTTAGTAAATTAGAAAACTAAACCCCTTTTTTAGTAACCAAGAACAATCATTCCACTTAAGGCCTAGATCAATTCGAGAGGACTGAGAGACATAAAATTGAACCCATTGAAAAATAGTGTATCAGTCTCCTATTATTTAGGATCTCACCTAACGATGCATGCAACCTTTGTATCAATCGACCATTTTCCTAAATTTGACACATGAAATGTGTGAGGCGCTATTCTCAATTCATCAGACAATCACAATCTACAAGTTACACGATCAATCCTCGCATGGTTTTACATGGGCCTATACATCACGATCCCATCTTACCTTTCCTACCACAACGTGCCACTCATTCCTAATGAGGTACCTTCCAAAATGCATGATCAACCACATTGAACTCTCAAAGTTCCTTTCTACATCAACTTAATCCCAACTACCTTATCAGTCGTCTATTGCACCAGTTCATGTCAAATCATCATATGTTCTTAATATTTGACCTATAAAGCATTCGACCAATACTTCCTTACGTACAATGCCTCAAAGCAGCTCATCTCATACCAGAATGACCATTATAAGAAAATTCCAACTAGCGAAAAGTGAGCATTCCAGCCTCATCATAACTGCCGCACATAATTCTGGCACAATCTCTCACGTTTATATGGTATGGTCATTCTAGCCATCAACCTATATATGGTAGACACTGATCTCATCCAAATCCTTCCCAATTGGCTTTCCATTACATATCGACGTCCCATTGCAACCAATATATTTGTTTATAATCCTTCCAACTACTCCCCTTACATCTAGGTGTTTTGAAAGAAAAATAGGCTTCCATAATTCCATCGCCCAACACCTCATTCAGCTTGTATCCACTGCCCCATCTTGGTAACTTATAAATGAATTTATAGTTATCTTTCCACTCCTTTTGAGGTGTTGTAATAACCCTGAACGCCTTTGATGTTCATATTCTGCGTCCGAACATGCTAAATACTTACCAACACAATCAACCGTAATACTTTTCTCACTCCTCCAATTAATGTCACCCAAATAAATTTTCAAGTATTGCAAGTTACCATCACTTATCCTTTACACTTCTTGGTTCAAACCACGCCCATTCTGCTAGCATGCTCGCTCCTTTATATTTCTCATTTGACGCTACTCACATTTTACCTTTGATTTTATCTTGAATCAATATCTAACACAATGTTAACCACTCTTGGGGAAAAACAACTTCTCCATTTCATTCTCATGCAACTCCATTCGAATCTCACACTACGCCTCTAATCCCCTCCTAATATGAATAGGTTAGAGTTTCTCGTAATACCTCGCGGATTAACCTCATATTCAACTTCTATAACAACTCCATCAATCACCGAGCAAAAACCACCACACAACCCATGTATACATCTCATAATCCTCCACCTGCCCTTCCTTCATCATGAGCTTCATAACATTCGATTTCCAAGTGGCAATTAAATGCATCCTACCTTCCTACACAACTACTCACCCTTTAATAACATTAACAAAAAGCTTCCCCCTTCTTAACAATCGTAAATATAATCGACTTCGATGTCCACCAAAACGGTCTTCATAACTATCATCCTAAATTTGTCCCACATGGATTGCCCACCCGGTTCACTAAGTTCACGAGAATAGTTGGTCCCTTGGATAAACTGAAATGCATCACCGCAACCTCAAAGCATTTAAACATGCCTTCAAACATCCTCCCAACGTCAATCTCAACAACTCTTTATTTATTATAACCATAAAACACATTTATCTTCAAGATTCACGCGATTCTTGGTGTTGGTCAAGTGTCTATTCTATCCTACGAATGTGTAGCGACTCCCTCGCAATCAACTTGTTTGACTCTCATGATTCTCCCTCGTGCAGTACGATCCTTCTCTCTTCCACATGATCACCCCGGGCACTCTCCACCGTAGTAACTTGGCACTAAAGTATTCGGAAAATTTCCCTTAACTCTGCTTCAATCTCGCTGGCTCCACCTGAATGTTGTTATTGCTTACTTCTGGTCCTGGTATGTGTAGTTCCTGCATTTGGACTTCACGCTTAGAAAACTTTGCGTATATCCTCTCTTTCCTTGGTAGATCCAGAATGATCTTTCCATGTGACTCATGCTCTTCCTTTACCCTCGAGAACTTCTCAAATGTAATTGATAGTCACAATCACTAGCTTATCCACATACGGTCATGAGTACTCGACCCACTCCCTCCATTAAATCCGATGGTGTATTATTGAATCCTTAAAGCATAATAGTAGGTTTGGAGCGTTCACCACGCACTTTGAAAACGGTCTTAATTATTTCTCCTTGTGCACTCTTAACTAATGATAACTCAACGAAAAAATTCACCTCACTCGACACACGTTAATCTTAGCATATCTTAATGATACATCATCCTCTTCATTAACAACACGGCGCTTCCCATAACGAATAATTAAGTCGAACCAACTTTTCCCTCACAGCTCTTTCCGGTAACTTCATCAATGTCCTCATTAATTACGAATCCAAAACTAGATTTAGAACCACCAAATACGTATAACAAATCGAACTCACAGATAACTAGCAGAATTTTATGTGCACACAATACAATGAATCAAAATCACGACACTCCAAAAGAAACTCCAACATAAAACATGTATGAATACCAAACGAATCACGACAATGAACAAATGACCCAAGAAACACCCAACGGCAACCAAAAACATATTACGACCCGTTACATATTATTAAAACCTTGGACAAAATATACATTTTCCCGAAAGAATTTTTTCTTCTAAAACTTTATATTAGTTGTTTTTAAAACTAAAGAGTCATCTTAGTGATTAATGTAATCCTTTTAAAAAATGTATGTGGAATTTTCATGAACTCAGTTTAGTCTTGTATTTATAAATAATCATAAATGACGTAAATCGGTTAAACTCACTTATATAAAATATTTAAGTAGAAAAATGTATTTTACTTTATTTTAAAGAAGGTATTTTTTATTTAGAAATAAATAAGTGTTGGCTATATATTATAGACTTTACATTACATCTTATTACAAACCTATTTTCGACACCTAACTCCCATTTTACCAAATACTGAAACTCATTTTAACTCTATTACAGTTTTCACAGGTTTTCTTAAATTATCATTTAAAAGAGATGTAAGACTCATGTATAAATCATTATCCCAAAAAGATATCCCAATCTATCCCAACCACCTTAACACCAGAAATAGAATTTCAAAATGAACACGTGAAATGGAAACTCGACCAAAAACATCATGAATTGATAAGTTATGGGGACTCATTCATACTATTGCTCAAGAACCGAAACTAAAAAGTATCAACACACCTCTTAAAACAAGACAAAACGAACGCATGATGGGTAACATAGGACATCAAATTACCGTTATATAAATAGGGAACTCTAACACGAGAGTTGAGTATAACGAACAACAGATTAGTGAACCAATCTTAAAAATCTCCATTGCAGCCGTGATAGGTGTTCAAGATATCCACCAGGATATTGAGATAAGGGATAAACATACTATCTACCAACCATACAAGACACCTCCTCACATAACCTAACATACATATACGTATACATACCATTAAAAATCAATCAACCATGCAATCAAAACCAATCCAGGTAATCATACTTGTAAGTCCACTTATGTTGTGGCACATATAATTACGTTGGCCGCCATAATTATATATGTCCCCTTTCACGTATGTACTCCCTCCTATGACGGCATTTCTTGGTATTAACACATCATGCATCACATAAGACATAAATCAGCCAACAAACCACAAAGCAATCATCATATAACTAAAACATATGTCTAGTAAAAATATCCTTTATGCCAGAGAAAAATATCTCAAAATGATAGAAAAAGCGAGAAATCCAAGTTTGAAACATAAACCATTAACATGAAATCACCAATGATTACAACTACGCACAATCCCCCTATGCATCTACATGAGGGTTCCTAGGTCATAAAACAAAATCCAACGATGACTAGTGTGGACGACTATCGTTTAACCCGCACTAGTCTAAAATTCAAAAAGAAGGAAACATGTGACTAAGTATGGACGACTATGGTTCAATCCATACTAGTCTAAAATACAAAAAAAGTCATCATAAATAAGAATCAACAGTATTCAAAAGAACATCAATTAATATAATACACACACACTCCTATGACGCCTATATGCAGGGATCCTTAAACTATAGACTAGGTTAGGCAACCTAATTCTCTATAACCATTGTCTCTTATACCATTCTGTTACGCCCCGTTGTAGCAGAACACGGGGCACGCACTATAGATATCATCACAACCAACGATGTCTCTATAGAGAAAATTAAATGCTAAACAAAAATGTCATTCAAGGCGACACAATGTCATGACATTATCACAAAACAAAGCAGGAGTCTAGGTAAGTAGGTATCAAGTCCTACCTCTTACCCAAGACAAACAACCAAACATAAGGATGTCATATAATGCATTTATTCAATCAAAATAAAAATAGAAAACTAAGAGGAATGGAGTTTCTCCATATGCAATCCTAGGCATCTCCAAATCCTAGCCACTTCTATTCTCTACCTTCACCATAATCTACCTAAAAGAGACACTAAAACACATCAACATAAAGTTGGTGAGAGTCATAGGTTTAGACTCCAAACCCAATCATAAAATGGGCTTTTAGATGTGAAACATAAACATTAAACAAATACACATTTGGACAAGGTGTTACATAATGCATTAAAAACTAGTAATCAAGATTAAACATTCGAAACAAATCCAAGGCTCCCAGCCTTACCAATCGCCATTGGTACAATAGACGCCCATACATCTATGTAACATACCAAGGCTACGCCTTGTCATTATCCTTTAGTCCCATAGGCGCCCATACATCTATGTACCATACCAAGACCCCGCCTTCTCAACATCCCTTGATACCATAGACGCCCATACATCTATGTACCAAGCCAACACATAAAACAATTAAAACTCACATAGCAGTTAAACACATAAGTACACACGCATGTCCTTCACAAAACATTAAAACATTCATAACAAATTTTTACAAAACCATAACAGTATCTATTCCATCCCGTCTGGAAGTCAAAAATATTTATAACTCATAAATATGGGACTATGAAAGTCACCTTGCGAAAGTCCTCTTATTGCACCACTAGTCATTAATCTTAATATTTCAAAAAACGGCCAAATTCTTTAGTAACTAAACGACCACAAATAAAATACTAACTTAGTGTCATTGATCTAGCCTTTCCTCCCTTAGCTTCACAATGTCTTGTGAGCTCAAAATAAGTTTTACGAAAATTTACCCATAGTGAAACTATTTTGTTCAAACTATTTTGTATAAACTAACCCAAATTAGTCACAACTTTTGGACATAGTAAAAGTATGAGACGATGAGACATATTTATGCAATTAGACAAAATTACCAAAATTCTAGTAGTTCTCATACATCATTAAATCACCTCTATAAATTCCCCAAAAATTAGAAAATTTATTTAACATGGTTTCTAAATCAAAAACCCAAATCAAAATCTGTCCAAAAACTGACTGTTCTAAATGACGACCCTTGTAACTATTATTCGACCAACTTACAAACCTACAATATTTACAAATCTTACATATTTCAAAACTAGACTCCCTGACCTTAATTTGGAAAAAAAAATTCATTCCATAAGTCCTTAGCATGCTCGAGATATGCTCAAAACAAGTTGACCCAAAATCTGCCCTAATTTTTAATGACGAATTTAAACATGATTAAACCCTAATTACCATCACTAATCTTCATAATACCTAAATTAATCAATTACTATGAACCCTAATCTTAGTAATCTCAGAAAACTCACAAACCCTAATCCATCACAAGGGTTAATTAAATGATTGGGTTAATTAAAATCATAAATAAAACAAAGGTTTTGAAGGTTTTACCTTAGAAATCAATGAAATTCTTTATTTTTGAAACGCCAAATGGCCACCATTGTTAAATTTCGACTAGGAGCTGATATGAAGGTTAAAAATCTGTTTTTTATAGTTATGGGTTGGGTTTGGTTAAGTCCTAAAGGCCCCCTAATCGCATTTTAAGTCCATTGGGCTTGTTTTTGGGCTTTATGGTTATTTTGTTCCTTCCTTTTCTTTTTGCTACCCAAACCAAGCCCAAAACACCTTAGGATCTGGTTTTTAACAATTATTTTATAATTCAATCATGATTTAACTAAACCTCACATTCGGGTTATTTCTGGGCCAAAACCCGAAAGTCGCACGTTGATTTTTTGACTTTTTACGCGGTTTTCAAAATAACCTTCATTTCCAAAAGTTTCTGTATATGGAAAGTAACTCTTAAACTTATGTAATTCATATAATATATACTTAATAAATACAACATACCTTATAACACAAACCCTATACCCAGTTACCCACTCACCCCCATAATTAATATTAAACAAGTGTTTAAAAAACTTTGTTTATTATTTATTTAAGTGGGAAAAGTTCCGACCCAACTTCCGAGCCAAACTTCCGAACGAAGTTCCGAATAAACTTCCGAAGAAAGTTCCGAGTGAAGGATTTCTAAAAGTTCCGAATGAAGACTTCCGGGTGAAAAGTTCCGGATCAATAGTTCCGAATGAAGGTTAAAACTTTCGAATCAATCATCTTTAGAGCATCATTAACTGTTTCTGTTTCTTTAGTGTTTCTGTTTCTTCATTTTAACTTTAATTTCAGTTTTAATTTTAATTTTAATTTTAATTCAAGTTTTTATTAATTGTCATTAAATTAATTATCTTTGATTTAAGTTTTCATTTTGGTACATTTAAACTTTTTAGTAAATTAGAAAACTAAACCCCTTTTTTAGTAACCAAGAACAATCATTCCACTTAAGGCCTAGATCAATTCGAGAGGACTGAGAGACATAAAATTGAACCCATTGAAAAATCGTGTATCAAATGGCGCCGTTGCCGGCTCTTCTCGTAAAGATCAAATGTTTTTTGTGAGAACTTGGATTTTGGGATCCGTTCCCCGTGAACGTTAATTTTTCATAAAAATTTTCAAAAATCCTAAAAAATATAAAATTTTCAAAAATACAAAAAAATTTAAAAAAAAAACATAAAAACCAAAAATATTTTTGCTTTGTTTTTCTTTGTTCGTTCTTTTGCAGGTGTATGCGCACTCGATCCACGTCTTATCAAGAGCCCGAGCCTCTCGATCACTTAGACATGGCCGGTGTACAAAACAACAACAACATACCACCTCAAACAATAATAATAACAACAACAACCCGCCTTTCAACAACATGAACAATAACAACAACAATGAGCCCCTTCCGGATAATCGCCCGATGATTGAACTGCTGCAAGCTTATGTAGATGGCAACACTGATCCAATTGTTATACCACCAATTGCCGCCAACAATTTCGAGCTAAAATCAGGCTTTATCCAGATGGTCTCTGCTCAACCATTCTTGGGGCGTACCATTGATGACCCACATGACCACATCAAGAGATTCTTGCAACTCACTAACACGGTCAAATTCAATGGTGTTCCACAAGAGGTTATCAGGTTACAACTTTTTCCCTTTTCTTTAGAGGGACAAGCCCGACATTGGCTTGCTAAGGAACCGCCACAGAGTATTCTCTCGTGGACGGATTTGGAAACCAAGTTTATCAATTACTTTTTCCCACCCTCTCGTACTACCGCTTTGCGGAATGAAATCATAAATTTTGAACAAAAGTACGATGAGTCGTTCAGTGAATCTTGGGATCGTTTTAAAGATCTTTTAAGAAAATGCCCACAACATGGTTTTACCAAAGTACATCAAATTAATACTTTTTACAATGGTTTAAGCATGAGTGACCAAGATTCACTAAACAGTGCCTCAGGGGGTATTCTATTGGCAAAGACTTCTAATGCTGCTTGGGACATCATTGAGAATAAGTCTCGTGTGCAAACCAAGAGTGTTAGGACCAATGTCGCTAGTGCTAGCACTAATGACAGCGACAAGCGACTGGACAAAATCACTACGCTTCTTGAATCACTTGTTACCCACACCGTCAGCAACAACAACAGCAACAACGCTAAAAACGCTCAAGTTAACGTTGTCATCCAACCTTGTGAGATATGCGGTGGTCCTCACTCTTACACCACTTGTACCGCCACCCAAGACTACCCTCAACCTGCTTATCAAGCTAGACCTCAAGGTGACCGTAATTTGCTTAGCTACCGCTCCAACAACTATCTTTCACCACCTGGTTTTCCTCCAAACAACCCAAACCAACAACAAAACCTCAACCGCCCTCCTCAATAACAACAACAACCTCGTACACCATACATCCCTCCTCACAAGCAGCAACAACCACCTCAACGAAACAACCAAGTTAACCAGCAACCTGCTTATCAACCACCCGCATACACTGCTCCTTCCAACCAAACCCCCGCATCACATCAAGACATTGGAACCTACATGAGGACTAACGATGTGATCGTGGATAATCTCCAACAGGAAGTGCGCAACTTGAAAGCTGACCTGATGAAACAAGGGAATGATCTGAGAGTTGATATGAAGAACACTATGGATAGTCAAACGAATGACTTAAGAAACATGATGGCTAGTTTCTTCCACGGTAATCAACCCTCTTCTTCGGGTACTCTTCCGAGTAACACCGTTGCGAATCCAAGAGGGGAGATGAAAGCAATCACCACTCGAAGTGGTAAAGGTACCAAGGAACCCGAGCTTCCTATACCTCCACCGGTGGTTGTGACTAAGGAGAACGAGTCACCTGCTCCTATTCCTCATCCTTCTCCTTCCCCAATTTCTCCACCTCTTCCTTCTACCCCTCCTCCACCCATGGATGTGAGTGATCCTATTCTCCCAAAGCCTTCTTCTTCATCCAATATACCTTACCCTTCAAGGTTGAGGAAAGAGAAGCAAAAGAGCAAGGATGATATTCAGGTTTCGAACTTTCTTAAGATGTTCAAACAATTGAATTTCAATATCTCCTTCGCTGAGGCTCTCGCTCACATGCCTAAGTACGCGAAAATGTTTAAAGATCTTCTGAGCGACAAGGAAAAGCTCCTCGATATTGCCAACACCCAACTTAATGAGAACTGCTCTGCAGTGCTCTTAAGGAAATTGCCAACCAAGCTTGGTGATCCGGGTCGTTTCTTAATTCCTTGCAATTTCCCGGGAGTAGAGAATTGCATGGCCCTAGCCGATCTAGGTGCCAGTATCAACTTAATGCCCTTAAGCGTTTGGAAGCAATTATCTCTCCCTGAGCTAGTCCCCACCAAAGTGACTTTGGAATTAGCTAACCGTACGGTTGCTTATCCAGTGGGGATAGCCGAAGACGTCATTGTAGGAGTCGACAAATTCACCTTTCCTGCTGATTTTGTTGTCGTCGACTACGAGATGGACCCTCGTGTGCCACTAATTGTTGGTCGTCCATTCTTGAGGACCGGTCGCACTCTCATCGATGTTGAAGCCGGTGAGCTTATCATGAGAGTGGGTGACGATAAAGTAGTCTTCAACATGGGAAAGTTGTCTAAACAACCTTATTCATATGAGAGTGTTAATTGTATTGACGTTCTTGATGAGGCTTGTGAAGAACACTTTAATGATGCTTGCAAAAGTATTCCTACCTCTCTTCCCAATGTTGAGACCGTGTCCTCTATTGATTCATCATTGTCTCTATTTGGAGATAGTGATTTATTTTGGAAGAATCTGGAAGATACCATGGGAGATGTGAATTTAGCTACTAATGATTCTCCCACCGATGGGGATGAAGACATGAATTTCTTTGACAATCTTCTCAACGAAGACAATCCTTCGCCTCCATCTCCCACGGTTATTGTTATCAATACTCCGACTTTGAATACGCCTCCCGTCGAAAATCCTCCGGATTTAGAACTTAAGGAGTTGCCGCCCCATCTCGAGTATGTATTCCTTGAAGAAGAGAAGAAGTCGCCAGTCATCATTGCTAAGGACCTAAAGGAAGAAGAAAAATCCCGACTTATCACCGTGTTGAAAGATCATAAGAAGGCTATTGCTTGGAAAATCTCGGATATTCGTGGAATTGATCCTCACTTTTGCACACACAAAATTCTCATGAAGGACGACTTTAAGCCCACAATTCAAAGCCAACGAAGGGTGAATCCAAAAATCCATGAAGTCATCAAAACCTAGGTTATCAAACTTCTTGATGCGGGTATGATATACCCTATTTCGGATTCACCATGGGTTAGTCCAATCCATTGTGTGCCCAAGAAGGGCGGAATAACCGTTGTTCCCAATGAACACAACGAGTTGATTTCCACTCGTCTTGTTACTGGGTGGAGAGTTTGTATAAACTACCGCAAACTCAATGATGCCACGAGAAAGGATCATTTCCCTCTACCTTTTATGGACCAAATGCTTGAACGTTTAGCGGGTAATGAATATTACTGCTTTCTTGATGGTTTCTCGGGTTATTTCCAAATACCCATCGATCCCCAAGATCAAGAGAAGACAACATTCACTTGTCCCTTTGGCACTTTTGCTTACAAAAGAATGCCTTTTGGCTTATGCAATGCCCCCGGGACTTTCCAAAGGTGCATGTTAGTTATCTTCCATGACATGGTTGAACAAACCATGGAAGTATTCATGGATGATTTCTCGGTCTTCGGGGATTCCTTCTCTTCTTGCCTTGCCAATTTGGAACGTATGCTTAAGCGGTGCGAAGACACTCGCCTTGTTCTGAATTGGGAAAAATGCCATTTTATGGTGAAAGAAGTCTTCATGGATGATTTCTCGGTCTTCGGGGATTCCTTCTCTTCTAGCCGCGGATCATCTCAGCAGACTTGAGGATCCTTACCAAGGGGATCATCCAAACAAAGAAATCAATGATTCTTTTCCCTTGGAGACCTTCATGTCTATAAATTCGAATTCTGATGAAACCTCGTGGTTTGCGGACTTTGCAAACTACTTGGCGGGTGGAATTCTCAAGGAAGGGTTGACGTCTCAACAAAAGAAAAAGTTCTTCACCGACATTAAGACTTACTTTTGGGACGACCCTTACCTATTCAAACAATGTGCCGACCTGATTATCCGCCGATGTGTTGATGGACCGGCAGCTTTAGAAATCCTTGATGCTTGCCACAAAGGACCCACCGGCGGTCACTTTGGTCCCAACTACACCGCCAAAAAAGTGTTTGATTCGGGATTTTATTGGCCCTCCATATATCGTGACGCTCACGATATGGTTAAACGATGTGATGTTTGCCAAAAACAAGGCACGATCACACATAAAGACAAGATGCCTCAGAATTTCATTCAAGAATGTGAAACCTTTGATATTTGGGGTATCGACTTTATGGGGCCATTCCCTTCTTCTAAAGGAAACAAATACATCCTTGTAGCCGTTGACTACGTTTCAAAGTGGGTTGAAGCCAAAGCTTTACCCACTAATGACGCAAGGGTGGTTTGCAACTTTTTGAAAGCTCTATTCGCTAGATTCGGTGTGCCTCGTGCCATTATTAGTGATCGTGGGACTCATTTCTGCAATGACCAATTTGCTAGAGTCATGGCTAAGTACGGTGTCAATCATCGTCTTTCCACAGCCTACCACCCACAAACTAATGGCCAGGCTGAAATATCCAACCGAGGACTAAAGCAAATTCTTGAAAGAACCGTGGGAGAGCATCGTGCCTTATGGGCTGATAAACTTGATGATGCTTTGTGGGCTTTCCGTACTGCTTACAAGACCCCGATTGGCTGTACGCCTTATCGTCTTGTGTACGGGAAAGCGTGCCACCTCCCCATTGAGTTGGAGCACAAGTCTTACTGGGCCTTGAAGTGGGCTAATTTTGATATCAACAAAGCCGGTGACCTACGCAAGATCCAACTCAATGAGCTTAATGAACTTCGGAATGAGGCTTATGAAAATTCTTTGATCTATAAGGAAAGAACTAAGCTCATTCACGAATGCAAGATCAAAAACCGAGAGTTCCATGTTGGAGACAAAGTCTTACTTTTTAACTCTCGGTTGAAAATCTTTTCGGGCAAGCTAAAATCTCGTTGGTCCGGCCATTCACCATTGCCCAAATTTTTCCATATGGTACTCTCGAGCTCTCTCAACCTAATGGACCTAATTTTAAGGTGAATGGCCAACGAGTGAAGTTGTACTTTGGTGAGGACACCCCTCAGGAGGTGATTCCATCCCTCACCACGTTTCCCATGAACTAATTTTTGGTCGAGTCAGGCTCGTGACTCGGTTATAAAAAAACAAGCTCTCCTCGGGAGGCAACCCGAGTATCTATCCTTTTATGTTTAACCCACTAAGTGTAGGGGGACCTCTATAGATGTTTGTTTATGTGTGGTGATGTGATTGCAGGGATAAGTGCACTCTTGGAATCTCTGAAGAACCGTGCTCCCGTGTTATCCGAAATCCGGTTCTATCTCTCAACTATCGTGATTCAATTTTCTTCATACTCACTTTTGAAATTGATCACTTTAGTCGTCTCTTCCTTAACTTGAGTTAACCAACGTGCACAATGTCATAAGTGTAGGGGAGACTTTTCCCACATTCTTAAACATTGAGGACAATGTTTATCTTAAGTGTAGGGGGGACTTCTATCGAAGTTTTAAGTGGACTTTTACATGAAAATGCCTTCATTTAACCGGAAAATCATATTTTTCAACATTTTTCAAATTTTTAATTAACTTTGGCCATTTAGTCGTAATTTTTAAATTTTTATCATTGCTTTCATATGTATATATCCCGCAATAAAGTCAAATTTTAATAAAGTGGTGTATCTAGTTTAGAAATCTTTGACATATTAGGCCCGTTGCGTTTATTTTGACTCAACCCGAATAGACGTATCCAAGTTTATTCTAGCTAGTATCCTTAACCATGTAGACCTTAATTGGTTTATTAGGCTAAGTTTCCACGAGTCTCATTACTTGAGATTTTAAATTGTGGAGGACGAGAAATGATAGAGTCAATTATAAGTCGGTATTCTTGCACAAGCTCACTTGGTGTAAATATTTGCCTATTCTCCCATCACTTGCTAATAAATTATCTGCAATAAGTAAGGTCGTACGATTTGAAAAGTTACTTAGCTTCTAGCCCAAGATCGTTTAAAAGTTGCTCGGTAATGATAAGAGTTCATTGCCAAGGCATAACTTATGAAGCGGGGCGCGAAGATTGGAGAGTCCGAAAAGGCCCTAACAAGGCATGAGGATTCCATTTTATTGCTAAAGATCCAAAGTGATGTGAAAAGCATTATTCCCAAAGTCAATATGAAGGATCAAGACTCACGACGAAAAGCAATCAACTCCCATAAATTTCATGGAGAAGTCTACCCGAAAAGACCCTAACAAGGTATGAGGATAAAAAGATCCAAGTCCGAAAAGGAGGCGGATCGTTGTATCTCAAAATCCCAAATAGAGATTGAAGAAATAATCATGAAGTAGTGGTCAACAAAGTTGGAGTACCCCTCAAAAGTATCCAAGTGAAGAAATTCTATGAACGATGAGAAGACCATTATCTCAAGCACGTCTCTCAAGATATGAAGTATGAAGTACATGCCAAATATCGGCCCGAGAAAGGTCTCAAATCGTGAACCGAGTTATGCCAAGATATGAACTTTTTGATATCCCGAGAAGCAGTTTTAAGAGATTTTGTCCTTTAGCTAACTATTGATCAAATCGTCCTACTTTGCTTTCAGCATTAATAAACTATCGAAATAAGTCCAAAAATGCATCTTCATGATCATTCTAAGACAAATATAAAATATAAGAGATACACCTAGGAATAAAGGAGTTTAATCATTTAATTAAGCCATGTGTGTAAGTGTTTGAGTTACTAACTTATAATAACAATGATCTCGTTTTAAGCTTAGTTTGGGGAACGTGAAACTTGAGGGTGATAAATCTTTGCAGCACCAAAGCCCTAATGTAAGTCATTGATCTCTTTGCAAGTTATTTCCATTCTTTTGTTTCCTTTAAAGTTAATTTCTTTTAGTACTTTAATTTTTTGTTTAGTAGTATTTGAATAAGGCCAAGGTTGATTAATTATGAGAAAAGTGTAAAATTGCTTTATCACTAAGCATTGCATGAGGGCATGGCAATGGTTAAGTGTAGGGGATTTGATAGGTGTGTAAACACCCATCCTTTTACCACTTAATACTGGCTAAAACGAGATCAAAACACGTATTTAATATCATTTGTTTGGAATTATGCGTGGTTTTTGTGTTTATTGTGTTTTCAGAGCCAACCGGATGAATATTGAAGAAAACATGGGATTGCACGGGTTTTACTGAAGAAAAGGACTCAAGATAAAGTCTATTGTCCAAGAGATGCAAAAGATTTGAAGTCACTGGGCCTATTCGAAGATTTATCGAAGAAAAGGACCAAAAGATGGAAGATTTACATAAGTCGAAGAAACTCAAGTCTATTAAACGAACAAATTAAAAGACGAGTTGAATTTAATCGACGACAAATCCCGAATCAGAATCGGAAACGTCAACTTTTCTGAAAAGACGAGAAGACAAGAAGAACGGGAGAAAGACCACTCACCAACCAAAAGACAAGCCTATAAATAGACCACCCCTCACACATTTAGCCAGTTAGTTTTTAGTTTTTCTCTCCTCCTTCTTTTTCTCCTTCTTGTTCGTAGGTATCACCAACACTACTAGGGTGTTTGGTGATTTTGATCTTTGATTTTCAATTTTGTAATTTTTAATCTTTGTTTTGTTATTGTTAAAACATCAATCATCAATACAAGTCCTTGTTTAATCTTTCCATTTCATCTTGTTCATCATCATCTTTCTCTTCAAGTTCTTAAGTTCTTATTTTATTGATTTGATCTTTAAAAGTTGTTGGGTTTTGTGTTTTTGTTGATGAGATTTGTAGTTTATGGTTAGTAGATGCTTTGTGTTTAGCTTTATTTAAGATTTGGTGAAAAACTTGGTGATTTTTGGCATTAAATTTGATTTCCTTGTTCTTCGTGTAAAGTTCCTGTATCTGATGTTCCCAGGTTCCAGATGAGCAAATCTTCCGGATGAACACAAAAGTTTCGAGTGAACCAAAAAGTTCCGGATGAGCATCATCTTCCGAATGAACTAAAAAGTTCCGGATGAAAGTGTTTTCTAAAAAGTTCCGAATGAGTTTTTTGTTTAAAAGTTCCGAATGAAGGTCATTTCCAAAAGTTCCGAATGAGTTTCTTTTTGAAAAATTCCGAATGAGTCTTTTTCTTAAAAAGTTCCGAATAAAGTTCCGGGTGAAAGTTCCGAACCAATCTTCCGAATAAAGTTCCGGGTGAAAAGTTCCGAGCCAAACTTCCGAACGAAGTTCCGAATAAACTTCCGAAGAATGTTCCGAGTGAAGGATTTCTAAAAGTTCTGAATGAAGACTTCCGGGTGAAAAGTTCCGGATCAATAGTTCCGAATCAAGGATAAAACTTCCGAATCAATCATCTTTAGAGCATCATTAATTGTTTCTGTTTCTTTAGTGTTTCTGTTTCTTCATTTTAACTTTAATTTCAGTTTTAATTTTAATTCAAGTTTTTATTAATTGTCATTAAATTAATTATCTTTGATTTAAGTTTTCATTTTGGTACATTTAAACTTTTTAGTAAATTAGAAAACTAAACCCCTTTTTTAGTAACCAAGAACAATCATTCCACTTAAGGCCTAGATCAATTCGAGAGGACTGAGAGACATAAAATTGAACCCATTGAAAAATAGTGTATCAGTCTCCTATTATTTAGGATCTCACCTAACGATGCACGCAACCTTTGTATCAATCGACCATTTTCCTAAATTTGACACATGAAATGTGTGAGGCGCTATTCTCAATTCATCAGACAATCACAATCTACAAGTTACACGATCAATCCTCGCATGGTTTTACATGGGCCTATACATCACGATCCCATCTTACCTTTCCTACCACAACGTGCCACTCATTCCTAATGAGGTACCTTCCAAAATGCATGATCAACCACATTGAACTCTCAAAGTTCCTTTCTACATCAACTTAATCCCAACTACCTTATCAGTCGTCTATTGCACCAGTTCATGTCAAATCATCATATGTTCTTAATATTTGACCTATAAAGCATTCGACCAATACTTCCTTACGTACAATGCCTCAAAGCAGCTCATCTCATACCAGAATGACTATTATAAGAAAATTCCAACTAGCGAAAAGTGAGCATTCCAGCCTCATCATAACTGCCGCACATAATTCTGGCACAATCTCTCACGTTTATATGGTATGGTCATTCTAGCCATCAACCCATATATGGTAGACACTGATCTCATCCAAATCCTTCCCAATTGGCTTTCCATTACATATCGACGTCCCATTGCAACCAATATATTCGTTTATAATCCTTCCAACTACTCCCCTTACATCTAGGTGTTTTGACAGAAAAATAGGCTTCCATAGTTCCATCGCCCAACACCTCATTCAGCTTGTATCCACTGCCCCATCTTGGTAACTTATAAATGAATTTATAGTTATCTTTCCACTCCTTTTGAGGTGTTGTAATAACCCTGAAGGCCTTTGATGTTCATATTCTGCGTCCGAACATGCTAAATACTTACCAACAAAATCAACCGTAATACTTTTCTCACTCCTCCAATTAATGTCACCCAAATAAATTTTCAAGTATTGCAAGTTACCATCACTTATCCTTTACACTTCTTGGTTCAAACCACGCCCATTCTGCTAGCATGCTCGCTCCTTTATATTTCTCATTTGACGCTACTCACATTTTGCCTTTGATTTTATCTTGAATCAATATCCAACACAATGTTAACCACTCTTGGGGAAAAACAACTTCTCCATTTCATTCTCATGCAACTCCATTCGAATCTCACACTACGCCTCTAATCCCCTCCTAATATGAATAGGTTAGAGTTTCTCGTAATACCTCGCGGATTAACCTCATATTCAACTTCTATAACAACTCCATCAATCACCGAGCAAAAACCACCACACAACCCATGTATACGTCTCATAATCCTCCACCTGCCCTTCCTTCATCATGAGCTTCATAACATTAGATTTCCAAGTGGCAATTAAATGCATCCTACCTTCCTACACAACTACTCACCCTTTAATAACATTAACAAAAAGCTTCCCCCTTCTTAACAATCATAAATATAATCGACTTCGATGTCCACCAAAACGGTCTTCATAACTATCATCCTAAATTTGTCCCACACGGATTGCCCACCCGGTTCACTAAGTTCACGAGAATAGTTGGTCCCTTGGATAAACTGAAATGCATCACCGCAACCTCAAAGCATTTAAACATGCCTTCAAACATCCTCCCAACGTCAATCTCAACAACTCTTTATTTATTATAACCATAAAACACATTTATCTTCAAGATTCACGCGATTCTTGGTGTTGGTCAAGTGTCTATTCTATCCTACGAATGTGTAGCGACTCCCTCGCAATCAACTTGTTTGACTCTCATGATTCTCCCTCGTGCAGTACGATCCTTCTCTCTTTCACATGATCACCCCGGGCACTCTCCACCGTAGTAACTTGGCACTAAAGTATTCGGAAAATTTCCCTTAACTCTGCTTCAATCTCGCTGGCTCCACCTGAATGTTGTTATTGCTTACTTCTGGTCCTGGTATGTGTAGTTCCTGCATTTGGACTTCACGCTTAGAAACTTTGCGTATATCCTCTCTTTCCTTGGTAGATCCAGAATGATCTTTCCATGTGACTCATGCTCTTCCTTTACCCTCGAGAACTTCTCAAATGTAATTGATAGTCACAATCACTAGCTTATCCACATACGGTCATGAGTACTCGACCCACTCACTCCATTAAATCCGATGGTGTATTATTGAATCCTTAAAGCATAATAGTAGGTTTGGAGCGTTCACCACGCATTTTGAAAACGGTCTTAATTATTTCTCCTTGTGCACTCTTAACTAATGATAACTCAACGAAAAAATCCACCTCACTCGACACACGTTAATCTTAGCATATCTTAATAATACATCATCCTCTTCATTAACAACACGACGCTTCCTATAACGAATAATTAAGTCGAACCAACTTTTCCCTCACAGCTCTTTCCGGTAACTTCATCAATGTCCTCATTAATTACGAATCCAAAACTAGATTTAGAACCACCAAATACGTATAACAAATCGAACTCACAGATAACTAGCAGAATTTTATGTGCACACAATACAATGAATCAAAATCACGACACTCCAAAAGAAACTCCAACATAAAACATGTATGAATACCAAACGAATCACGACAATGAACAAATGACCCAAGAAACACCCAACGGCAACCAAAAACATATTACGACCCTTTACATATTATTAAAACCTTGGACAAAATATACATTTTCCCGAAAGAATTTTTTCTTCTAAAACTTTATATTAGTTGTTTTTAAAACTAAAGAGTCATCTTAGTGATTAATGTAATCCTTTTAAAAAATGTATGTGGAATTTTCATGAACTCGGTTTAGTCTTGTATTTATAAATAATCATAAATGACGTAAATCGGTTAAACTCACTTATATAAAATATTTAAGTAGAAAAATGTATTTTACTTTATTTTAAAGAAGGTATTTTTTATTTAGAAATAAATAAGTGTTGGCTATATATTATAGACTTTACATTACATCTTATTACAAACCTATTTTCGACACCTAACTCCCATTTTACCAAATACTGAAACTCATTTTAACTCTATTACATTTTTCATAGGTTTTCTTAAATTATCATTTAAAAGAGATGTAAGACTCATGTATAAATCATTATCCCAAAAAGATATCCCAATCTATCCCAACCACCTTAACACCAGAAATAGAATTTCAAAATGAACACGTGAAATGGAAACTCGACCAAAAACATCATGAATTGATAAGTTATGAGGACTCATTCATACTATTGCTCAAGAACCGAAACTAAAAAGTATCAACACACCTCTTAAAACAAGACAAAACGAACGCATGATGGGTAACATAGGACATCAAATTACCGTTATATAAATAGGGAACTCTAACACGAGAGTTGAGTATAACGAACAACAGATTAGTGAACCAATCTTAAAAATCTCCATTGCAGCCGCGATAGGTGTTCAAGATATCCACCAGGATATTGAGATAAGGGATAAACATACTATCTACCAACCATACAAGACACCTCCTCACATAACCTAACATACATATACGTATACATACCATTAAAAATCAATCAACCATGCAATCAAAACTAATCCAGGTAATCATACTTGTAAGTCCACTTATGTTGTGGCACATATAATTACGTTGGCCGCCATAATTATATATGTCCCCTTTCACGTATGTACTCCCTCCTATGACGGCATTTCTTGGTATTAACACATCATGCATCACATAAGACATAAATCAGCCAACAAACCACAAAGCAATCATCATATAACTAAAACATATGTCTAGTAAAAATATCCTTTATGCCAGAGAAAAATATCTCAAAATGATAGAAAAAAGCGAGAAATCCAAGTTTGAAACATAAACCATTCACATGAAATCACCAATGATTACAACTACGCACAATCCCCCTATGCATCTACATGAGGGTTCCTAGGTCATAAAACAAAATCCAACGATGACTAGTGTGGACGACTATCGTTTAACCCGCATTAGTCTAAAATTCAAAAAGAAGGAAACATGTGACTATGTATGGACGACTATGGTTCAATCCATACTAGTCTAAAATACAAAAAAAGTCATCATAAATAAGAATCAACAGTATTCAAAAGAACATCAATTAATATAATACACACACACTCCTATGACGCCTATATGCAGGGATCCTTAAACTATAGACTAGGCTAGGAACCTAATTCTCTATAACCATTGTCTCTGATACCATTCTGTTACGCCCCGCTGTAGCAGAACACGGGGCACGCACTATAGATATCATCACAACCAGCGGTGTTTCTATAGAGAAAATTAAATGCTAAACAAAAATGTCATTCAAGGCGACACAATGTCATGACATTATCACAAAATAAAGCAGGAGTCTAGGTAAGTAGGTATCAAGTCCTACCTCTTACCCAAGACAAACAACGAAACATAAGGATGTCATATAATGCATTTATTCAATCAAAATAAAAATAGAAAACTAAGAGGAATGGAGTTTCTCCATATGCAATCCTAGGCATCTCCAAATCCTAGCCACTTCTATTCTCTACCTTCACCATAATCTACCTAAAAGAGACACTAAAACACATCAACATAAAGTTGGTGAGAGTCATAGGTTTAGACTCCAAACCCAATCATAAAATGGGCTTTTAGCTGTGAAACATAAACATTAAACAAATACACATTTGGACAAGGTGTTACATAATGCATTAAAAACTAGTAATCAAGATTAAACATTCGAAACAAATCCAAGGCTCCCAGCCTTACCAATCACCATTGGTACAATAGACGCCCATACATCTATGTAACATCCCAAGGCTACGCCTTGTCATTATCCTTTAGTCCCATAGGCGCCCATACATCTATGTACCATACCAAGACCCCGCCTTCTCAACATCCCTTGATACCATAGACGCCCATACATCTATGTACCAAGCCAACACATAAAACAATTAAAACTCACATAGCAGTTAAACACATAAGTACACACGCATGTCCTTCACAAAACATTAAAACATTCATAACAAATTTTTACAAAACCATAACAGTATCTCTTCCATCCCGTCTGGAAGTCAAAAATATTTATAACTCATAAATATGGGACTATGAAAGTCACCTTGCGAAAGTCCTCTTATTGCACCACTAGTCATTAATCTTAATATTTCAAAAAACTGCCAAATTCTTTAGTAACTAAACGACCACAAATAAAATACTAACTTAGTGTCATTGATCTAGCCTTTCCTCCCTTAGCTTCACAATGTCTTGTGAGCTCAAAATAAGTTTTACGAAAATTTACCCATAGTGAGACTATTTTGTTCAAACTATTTTGTATAAACTAACCCAAATTAGTCACAACTTTTGGACATAGTAAAAGTATGAGATGATGAGACATATTTATACAATTAGACAAAATTACCAAAATTCTAGTAGTTCTCATACATCATTAAATCACCTCTGTAATTTCCCTAAAAATTAGAAAATTTATTTAACATGGTTTCTAAATCAAAAACCCAAATCAAAATCTGTCCAAAAACTGACTGTTCTAAATGACGACCCTTGTAACTATTATTCGACCAACTTACAAACCTACAATATTTACAAATCTTACATATTTCAAAACTAGACTCCCTGACCTAAATTTGGAAAAAAAAAATCATTCCATAAGTCCTTAGCATGCTCGAGATATGCTCAAAACAAGTTGACCCAAAATCTGCCCTAATTTTTAATGACGAATTTAAACATGATTAAACCCTAATTACCATCACTAATCTTCATAATAACTAAATTAATCAATTACTATGAACCCTAATCTTAGTAATCTCAGAAAACTCACAAACCCTAATCCATCACAAGGGTTAATTAAATGATTGGGTTAATTAAAATCATAAATAAAACAAAGGTTTTGAAGGTTTTACCTTAGAAATCAATGAAATTCTTTATTTTTGAAATGCCAAATGGCCACCATTGTTAAATTTCGACTAGGAGCTGATATGAAGGTTAAAAATCTGTTTATTATAGTTATGGGTTGGGTTTGGTTAAGTCCTAAAGGCCCCCTAATCGCATTTTAAGTCCATTGGGCTTGTTTTTGGGCTTTATGGTTATTTTGTTCCTTCCTTTTCTTTTTGCTACCCAAACCAAGCCCAAAACACCTTAGGATCTGGTTTTTAACAATTATTTTATAATTCAATCATGATTTAACTAAACCTCACATTCGGGTTATTTCTGGGCCAAAACCCGAAAGTCGCACGTTGATTTTTCGACTTTTTACGCGGTTTTCAAAATAACCTTCATTTCCAAAAGTTTCTGTATATGGAAAGTAACTCTTAAACTTATGTAATTCATATAATATATACTTAATACATACAACATACCTTATAACACAAACCCTATACCCAGTTACCCACTCACCCCCATAATTAATATTAAACAAGTGTTTAAAATACTTTGTTTATTATTTATTTAAGTGGGAAAAGTTCCGACCCAACTTCTGAGCCAAACTTCCGAACGAAGTTCCGAATAAACTTCCGAAGAAAGTTCCGAGTGAAGGATTTCTAAAAGTTCCGAATGAAGACTTCCGGGTGAAAAGTTCCGGATCAATAGTTCCGAATGAAGGTTAAAACTTCCGAATCAATCATCTTTAGAGCATCATTAATTGTTTCTGTTTCTTTAGTGTTTCTGTTTCTTCATTTTAACTTTAATTTCAGTTTTAATTTTAATTTTAATTTTAATTTTAATTCAAGTTTTTATTAATTGTCATTAAATTAATTATCTTTGATTTAAGTTTTCATTTTGGTACATTTAAACTTTTTAGTAAATTAGAAAACTAAACCCCTTTTTTAGTAACTAAGAACAATCATTCCACTTAAGGCCTAGATCAATTCGAGAGGACTGAGAGACATAAAATTGAACCCATTGAAAAATCGTGTATCAAATGGCGCCGCTGCCGGCTCTTCTCGTAAAGATCAAAAGTTTTTTGTGAGAACTTGGATTTTGGGATCCGTTCCCCGTGAACGTTAATTTTTCATAAAAATTTTCAAAAATCCTAAAAAATATAAAATTTTCAAAAATACAAAAAAATTTAAAAAAAAAAATAAAAACCAAATATATTTTTGTTTTGTTTTTCTTTGTTCGTTCTTTTGCAGGTGTATGCGCACTCGATCCACGTCTTATCAAGAGCCCGAGCCTCTCGATCACTTAGACATGGCCGGTGTACAAAACAACAACAACATACCACCTCAAACAATAATAATAACAACAACAACCCGCCTTTCAACAACATGAACAATAACAACAACAATGAGCCCCTTCCGGATAATCGCCCGATGATTGAACTGCTGCAAGCTTATGTAGATGGCAACACTGATCCAATTGTTATACCACCAATTGCCGCCAACAATTTCGAGCTAAAATCAGGCTTTATCCAGATGGTCTCTGCTCAACCATTCTTGGGGCGTACCATTGATGACCCACATGACCACATCAAGAGATTCTTGCAACTCACTAACACGGTCAAATTCAATGGTGTTCCACAAGAGGTTATCAAGTTACAACTTTTTCCCTTTTCTTTAGAGGGACAAGCCCGGCATTGGCTTGCTAAGGAACCGCCACAGAGTATTCTCTCGTGGACGGATTTGGAAACCAAGTTTATCAATTACTTTTTCCCACCCTCTCGTACTACCGCTTTGCGGAATGAAATCATAAATTTTGAACAAAAGTACGATGAGTCGTTCAGTGAATCTTGGGATCGTTTTAAAGATCTTTTAAGAAAATGCCCACAACATGGTTTTACCAAAGTACATCAAATTAATACTTTTTACAATGGTTTAAGCATGAGTGACCAAGATTCACTAAACAGTGCCTCAGGGGGTATTCTATTGGCAAAGACTTCTAATGTTGCTTGGGACATGATAGGTGTGTAAACACCCATCCTTTTACCACTTAATTCGGGCTAAAACGAGACCAAAACACGTATTTAATATCAATTGTTTGGAATTATGCGTGGTTTTTGTGTTTATTGTGTTTTCAGAGACAACCGGATGAATATTGAAGAAAACATGGGATTGCACGAGTTTTACTGAAGAAAAAGACTCAAGATAAAGTCTATTGTCCAAGAGATGCAAAAGATTTGAAGTCATGGTGCCTATTTGAAGATATGTCGAAGAACTCGAGTCTATTAAATAAAAGATTATAAGACGAGTTGGAATTATTCACTGACACTTCTCAAATCCAAGTCGGAAACGTTTATTTAAAGACGCATGAAGACTTAAAGAAGAAAGAAGAAAAAGAAGCCCAAATCAAAGCCCAATCGAAAGCCCATCAACATCATACACACGCCTATATAAAGCCTTCACCTCACAAATTTTCACACACTTAGTTTTAGACTTAGTTTTTAGTTTTTCATTTCTCTAGTTTTCTAGAGAGAGAAAGTTTCATACTTTCTCTCACTAAACTTTTCCTTTGTTTTTCATCTTTTAATTCAAGCTTTCTTGTACTTTTGATTTAATTAATCTTAATCAAGTTTATGCTTTTAAGTTCTTTAAGCTTTTCCTACTTTTCTTGATTTGTCAAAATCCTTGATCCGATTGTTGAATTCCATACGGTTTGGATTATTGGATTAGCTCGTGTTAAAAGTTTAATGTTTACTTGTTTCTTTTTAAGCTCTACGTAAATAAGCCATAAGCCTTCCATGCTTTTTGGCTTATTGTTTGTTAAAGTTCATTGTTTTCGGATTTCTTCAAGTTTTAATCATTCAAAAGTTTTGTTTATTAAGTTTTAAAGTTTCTTATTTTCAAAAGTTATCAAATTTAATCTTGTTGAAGTGTTAAAGTTTCGGATCACTTGGCTTATTGCTTTTGCTTATTGAGATTTTAAGTTTCCTTCAATTTCGGAACAAGATTCCTTCCATCGCAAAAGAGGGGTTTTAACACATTCCGACGGATCATCCTTGGTTTGGTATCGCAATAACCCAAAAAGGGGTTTTACTTTGCGATAGGTTGTAAGTTCCCCCTATTCCGATCTGGGATTGCGATCGCATATTGCGATCGCACATTCCGACGGGTTTAGGTCCTTTTCTAGACGAAACTCTGGCCAAATTTTATTTACCACATCCCGATCTGGAACTTTCCGATAGGAACATTCCGATCGTCTGCATTCCGACAGGACCTCATTTCGACAGCTTGCATCTTGAATAATCAGATGGTGATTAATGGCAATATTCCGATGGACCTGCATTTGCAACATTCCGATGGATCACTTTAATTTTATTCCGATAGTAGTAATTTTCAACATTCCGATAAGAACAAGTTTCTAAGCATTAATTCAATCAAGTTTTCAAAGTAATTTTCTAATCTTTCCTTTACGTTTTCAAGCACTCAATTTTAACTTGTCAATTTAGTTAATCTTCCAAAATTTTAAATTACTCAACGTCATTTACATTTAATTGTTATTAGCTTAAAAATAGATAAACAAACCAACTCCTTTTTAGTTACCAAGAACAAATCATTCCACTTAAGGCCGAGATCAATTCGAGAGGATATCGAGAGAATTATATTTTGAACCCATTGCAAAACAAAGTATCAAATGGCGCCGCTGCCGGCTCTTCTCGTTAAGATCAAAAGTTTTTTGTGAGAACTTGGATTTTGGGATCCGTTCCCCGTGAACGTTACTTTTTCATAAAAATTTTCAAAAACACTAAAAAAAATATAAAATTTTCAAAAATCCTAAAAAGTAAAAAAAAACATAAAAACCAAAAATATTTTTGCTTTGTTTTTCTTTGTTCGTTCTTTTGCAGGTATATGCGCACTCGATCCACGTCTTATCAAGAGCCCGAGCCTCTCGATAACTTAGACATGGCTGGTGTACAAACCAACAATAACATACCACCTCCGAACAACAATAATAACAACAACAACCCGCCTTTCAACAACATGAACAATAACAACAACAATGAGCCCCTTCCGGATAATCGCCCGATGATTGAATTGCTGCAAGCTCACGTTGATGGCAACACGGATCCAATTGTTATACCACCAATTGCCGCCAACAATTTCGAGCTAAAGTCAGGCTTTATCCAGATGGTCTCAGCTCAACCATTCTTGGGACGAACCATTGATGACCCACACGACCATATCAAGAGATTTCTACAACTCACCAACACGGTCAAGTTCAATGGAGTTCCACAAGAAGTGATAAGGTTACAACTTTTTCCCTTTTCTTTAGAGGGACAAGCCCGGCATTGGCTTGCTAAGGAACCGCCACAGAGTATTCTCTCGTGGACGGATTTGGAAACAAAGTTTATCAACTACTTTTTTCCACCCTCTCGTACTACCGCTTTGCGGAATGAGATTATAACCTTTGAACAAAAGTACGACGAGTCATTCAGTGAATCGTGGGATCGCTTTAAAGATCTTTTAAGAAAATGCCCACAACATGGTTTTACCAAAGTTCATCAAATAAATACTTTTTACAATGGTTTAAGCATGAATGACCAAGATTCACTGAATAGTGCCTCGGGGGGTAATTTATTGGCTAAGACTTCCAATGCTGCTTGGGACATCATTGAGAACAAATCTCGTGTTCAAACCAAGAGTGTTAGGACCAATGTTGCTAGTGCTAGCACTAATGACAGCGACAAGCGATTAGACAAAATCACCACGCTTCTTGAATCGCTTGTCACCCACACCGTCAGCAACAACAACAGCAACAACGCCAAAAATGCACAAGTGAACACTGTCAGCCAACCTTGTGAGATATGCGGTGGTCCTCACTCTTACACAACTTGTACCGCCACCCAAGATTACCCTGCTGAGAACGTTAATGCAGCATATGGCACCTATACTCAACCTACTTATCAAGCAAAACCTCAAGGTGACCGCAACCTGCTTAGCTACCGTTCCAACAACTATCTCTCACCACCTGGTTTTAATCCTAACAACCAAAACCAACAACAAAACCTCAACCGCCCTCCTCAACAACAACAAACTCGTACACCATACATCCCTCCTCACAAGCAGCAACAACCACCGCAACGAAACACCCAAGTTTACCAGCAACCTGCTTATCAACCACCCGCATACACTACTCCTTCCAACCAAACCCCCGCATCACATCAAGACATTGGAACCTACATGAGAACTAACGATGTGATCGTGGATAATCTCCAACAGGAAGTGCGCAACTTGAAAGCAGATCTGATGAAACAAGGGAATGATCTAAGAGCTGATATGAAGAACACTATGGATAGTCAAACGAATGACTTGAGGAACATGATGGCTAGTTTCTTCAACAGTAATCAACCCTCTTCTTCGGGTACTCTTCCGAGTAATACCGTTGCGAATCCAAGAGGGGAGATGAAAGCAATCACCACTCGCAGTGGTAAAGGTACCAAGGAACCCGAGCTTCCTATACCTCCACCGGTGGTTGTGACTAAGGAGAACGAGTCACCTGCTCCTATTCCTCATCCTTCTCCTTCCCCAATTTCTCCACCTCTTCTTTCTACCCCTCCTCCACCCGTGGTTGTGAGTGATCCTATTCCTCTAAAGCCTTCCTCTTCTTCCAATATACCTTATCCTTCAAGGTTGAGGAAAGAGAAGCAAAACAGCAAGGATGATATTCAAGTTTCGAATTTCCTTAAAATGTTCAAAAAACTGAATTTCAATATCTCCTCCGCTGAGGCTCTCGCTCACATGCCCAAGTATGCCAAAATGTTTAAAGATCTTCTGAGCGACAAGGAAAAGCTCCTCGATATTGCCAACACCCAACTTAATGAGAATTGCTCTGCAGTGCTCTTAAGGAAATTGCCAATCAAGCTTGGTGATCCGGGTCGTTTTCTTATCCCTTGCAATTTCCCGGGAGTAGAGAATTGCATGGCCCTAGCCGATCTAGGTGCCAGTATTAATCTCATGCCTCTAAGTGTTTGGAAGCAATTATCTCTCCCAGAGCTAGTCCCCACCAAAATGACTTTGGAATTAGCTAACCGTACGGTTGCTTATCCAGTGGGGATAGCCGAAGACGTCATTGTAGGAGTCGACAAGTTCACCTTCCCTGCCGATTTTGTTGTCGTCGACTACGAGATGGACCCCCGTGTGCCACTCATTGTTGGTCGTCCATTCTTGAGGACCGGTCGCACTCTCATTGATGTTGAAGCCGGTGAGCTTATTATGAGAGTGGGTGACGATAAAGTAGTCTTCAACATGGGAAACTTATCTAAACAGCCTTCTTCTTCCGAGAGTGTTAATTGTATTGACGTTCTTGATGAGGCTTGTGAAGAACACTTCAAGGATGCTTGTAAAAACATTCCTACCTTTCTTCCCAATGTTGAGACCGTTTCCTCTATCGACTCATCACTATCTCTATTTGGAGAAAGTGATTTCCTTTGGAAAGATTTGGAAGCCACCTTGGAAGATGTGAAGCAAGACAATGACGATTCTACTGCCACTTGGGATGACGATCTCAGTTTCATTGCAAACCTCCTCAGAGATGACAATCCTTCCCCTCCATCTCCCACTATTATTGCTATCGAGACTCCGACTTCGACTACGCCTCCCGTCGACAATCCTCCGGATTTGGAACTTAAGGAGTTGCCTCCCCATCTTGAGTATGTATTCCTCGAAGAAGAGAAGAAGTCGCCCGTCATCATTGCTAAGGATTTGAAGGATGAAGAGAAAGCCCGACTTGTCGCTGTGTTGAAAGATCATAAGAAGGCTATCGCTTGGAAGATTTCCGATATTCGTGGAATTGATCCTCACTTCTGCACACACAAAATTCTCATGGAGGACGACTTCAAGCCCACTATTCAAAGCCAACGAAGGGTGAATCCAAAAATACATGAAGTCATCAAAACAGAGGTTATCAAACTTCTTGATGCGGGTATGATTTACCCTATTTCGGATTCACCGTGGGTTAGTCCAATCCATTGTGTGCCCAAGAAGGGCGGAATAACCGTTGTTCCCAATGAACACAACGAGCTGATTCCCACGCGTCTCGTTACTGGGTGGAGAGTTTGTATAGACTACCGCAAACACAATGATGCCACGAGAAAGGATCATTTCCCTCTACCTTTTATGGACCAAATGCTTGAACGATTAGCGGGTAATGAATATTACTGCTTTCTTGATGGTTTCTTGGGTTATTTTCAAATACCCATCGATCCCCAAGATCAGGAGAAGACTACATTCACTTGTCCCTACGGCACTTTCGCTTACAAAAGAATGCCTTTTGGCTTATGTAATGCGCCCGGGACCTTCCAAAGGTGCATGTTAGCTATCTTCCATGACATGGTTGAACAAACCATGGAAGTCTTCATGGATGATTTCTCGGTCTTCGGGGATTCCTTCTCTTCTTGCCTTGCCAATTTGGAACGTATGCTAAAGAGGTGCGAAGACACCCGCCTAGTTCTGAATTGGGAAAAATGCCATTTCATGGTAAAAGAAGGCGTCGTGCTTGGACATAAGATCTCGAAAGCCGGTCTTGAAGTTGACCGTGCTAAAGTCGATGTTATCGATAAGTTGCCTCCACCTTCAACCGTGAAGGGTGTGAGAAGTTTTCTGGGTCATGCGGGCTTCTACCGTCGATTTATCAAAGATTTTTCTCAAATCGCTCGCCCGATGACCCACCTCTTGGAAAAAGATACTCCTTTTATCTTCTCCAAAGAGTGTCTTGAAGCCTTTGACTCACTTAAGGATAAGCTTACTAAGGCACCCGTCTTGGTTACCCCTAATTGGGAGCTGCCCTTTGAGTTGATGTGCGATGCTAGCGATTTTGCTATTGGAGCGGTTCTTGGACAAAGAGTGAACAAACACTTCCAACCGATCCATTACGCTAGCAAGACAATGACTGGGGCACAATTGCATTATACGACAACCGAAAAAGAGCTTTTAGCTGTTGTCTATGCTTTTGAAAAATTCCGCCCCTATCTTGTCCTTTCCACCACCATCGTGTATACCGATCATTCCGCGCTGAAGTACTTGTTGACAAAGCAAGATTCCAAACCAAGACTTCTTCGCTGGGTTTTGCTGCTCCAGGAATTTAAAATCGAAATTCGCGATAAAAAAGGAGCAGAAAACCTAGCCGCGGATCATCTCAGTAGACTTGAGGATCCTTACCAAGGGGCTCATCCGAACAAAGAAATCAACGATTCTTTTCCCCTGGAGACCTTAATGTCTATAAACTCGACTGCTGACGAAACCCCGTGGTTTGCAGACATTGCAAACTACTTGGCGGGTGGAATCCTCGTTGACGGGTTAACATCCCAGCAAAAGAAGAAGTTCTTCAAAGACATAAAGACTTACTTCTGGGATGACCCGTATCTTTTCAAACAATGTGCTGACTTGATTATTCGCCGATGTGTTGATGGACCGGCAGCTTTCGAAATCCTTGATGCTTGCCACAAAGGACCCACTGGTGGTCACTTTGGTCCCAACTACACCGCCAAAAAAGTGTTTGATTCAGGATTTTATTGGCCCTCCATTTATCGTGACGCTCACGATATGGTTAAAAAATGTGATGCTTGCAAGAAACAAGGCACGATCACACATAAAGACGAGATGCCTCAGAATTTCATTCAAGAGTGTGAAATCTTTGATGTTTGGGGTATCGACTTTATGGGGCCATTTCCTTCATCTAAAGGAAACAAATACATCCTTGTTGCCGTTGACTACGTCTCCAAGTGGGTTGAAGCCAAAGCTTTACCTACTAATGATGCAAGGGTGGTTTGTAACTTTTTGAAATCGCTGTTCGCTCGATTCGGCGTTCCTCGTGCTATTATCAGTGACCGCGGGACTCATTTTTGCAACGATCAATTTGCAAGAGTCATGGCCATGTATGGTGTCACTCACCGTCTTTCCACCGCTTATCATCCCCAAACCAATGGGCAAGCCGAGATATCCAATCGTGGATTGAAGCGAATTTTGGAGCGTACTGTGGGAGAGCATCGTGCCGCGTGGGCCGATAAGTTAGATGATGCTCTGTGGGCTTTCCGTACTGCTTACAAGACCCCGATCGGTTGTACACCTTATCGTCTTGTGTACGGGAAAGCATGCCACCTTCCCATCGAGCTGGAGCATAAGGCGCACTGGGCCTTAAAGTGGGCTAACTTCGACATCAACAAAGCCGGTGATCATCGTAAGATTCAACTCAACGAGCTCAATGAACTGAGGAATGAAGCTTATGAGAACTCGCTGATCTACAAAGAGAATACGAAGATCCTCCATGACGCAAAAATCAAGAACCGAGAGTTCCATGTTGATGATCAAGTCTTACTTTTCAACTCTCGGTTGAAGATCTTCTCTGGCAAGTTGAAGAGCCGCTGGTCTGGTCCATTCACCGTCGCCAACGTCTTTCCGTATGGGACCATTGAGCTTTCTCAGCCAAATGGGCCCAATTTCAAGGTGAATGGCCAGCGTCTGAAGCTGTACTTTGGTGAGGACATCTCTCAGGAGATGATTCCATCCCTCACCACGTTCCCCATGAACTAATTTTGGGTCGAGTCAGGCTCGTGACTCGGTTATCAAAAACAAGCCCTCCTCGGGAGGCAGCCCGAGTATCTATCCTTTTACGTTTTAACCTCCTAAGTGTAGGGGGGTCTGCATAGGTGTTTGTATTTGTGTGGTGATGTGATTACAGGGATAAGTGCACTCTTGGAACCTTTGAAGAACCGTGCTCCCGTGTTATCTGAAATCCGGTTCTATCTCTCAACTATCGTGATTCAATTTTCTTCATACTCACATTTGAAATTGATCATTTTAGTCATCTCTTCCTTAACTTGAGTTAACCAACGTGCACAATGTCATAAGTGTAGGGGAGACTTTTCCCACATGCTTAAATATTGAGGACAATGTTTATCTTAAGTGTAGGGGGGACTTCTATCGAAGTTTTAAGTGGATTTTTCCATGAAAATGCCTTCATTTAACCGGAAAATCATCTTTTTCAACATTTTTCAAATTTTTAATTAACTTTGGCCATTTAGTCGAAATTTTTAAATTTTTATCTTTGCTTTCATATGTATATATCCTGCAATAAAGTCAAAAATATTAATAAAGTGGTGTAGCTAGTTTAGGAATCTTTGACATATTAGGCCCGTTGCGTTTATTTTGACTCAACCCGAATAGACTTATCCAAGTTTATTCTAGCTAGTATCCTTAACCATGTAGACCTTAATTGGTTTATTAGGCTAAGTGTCCACGAGTCTCATTACTTGAGATTTTAAACTGTGGAGGACGAGAAATGATAGAGTCAATTATAAGTCGGTATTCTTGCGCAAGCCCACTTGGTGTAATTATTTGCCTATTCTCCCATCACTTGCTAATAATTTATCTGCAATAAGTAAGGTCGTACGATTTGAAAAGTTACTTAGCTTCTAGCCCAAGATCGTTTAAAAGTTGCTCGGTAATGATAAGAGTTCATAGCCAAGGCATAACTTATGAAGCGGGGCGCGAAGATTGGCGAGTCCGAAAAGGCCCTAACAAGGCATGAGGATTCAATTTTATTGCTGAAGATCCAAAGTGATGTGAAAAGCATTATTCCTAAAGTCAATATGAAGGATCAAGACTCACGACGAAAAGCAATCAACTCCCATAAAGATCATGGAGAAGTCTATCCGAAAAGACCCTAACAAGGTATGAGGATAAATAGATCCAAGTCCGAAAAGGAGGCGGATCGTTGTATCTCAAAATCCCAATTAGAGATTGAAGAAATAATCATGAAGTCGTGGTCAACAAAGTTGGAGTACCCCTCAAAAGTATCCAAGTGAAGAAACTCTATTATGATGAGAAGACCATTATCTCAAGAACGTCTCTCGAAGATATGAAGTATGAAGTACATGCCAAATATCGGCCCGAGAAAGGTCTCAAATCGCGAACCGAGTTATGCCAAGATATGAACTTTTTGATATCCCGAGAAGCAGTTTTAAAAGATTTTGTCCTTTAGCTAACTATTGATCAAATCGTCCTACTTTGCTTTCAGCCCTAATAAACTATCGAAATAAGTCCAAAAATGCATCTTCATGATCATTCTAAGACAAAAATAAAATATAAGAGATACACCTAGGAATAAGGGAGTTTAAGCATTTAATTAAGCCATGTGTGTGAGTGTTTGAATTACTAACTTATAATAACAATGATCTCGTTTTTAAGCTTAGTTTGGGGAACGTGAAACTTGAGGGTGATAAATCTTCGCAGCACCGAAGCCCTAATGTAAGTCCTCGATCTCTTTGCAAGTTATTTCCATCCTTTTGTTTGCTTTAAAGTTTTAAATTTCTCCTAGTATTTTTATTTTCGTTTAATAAGGCCAAGGTTGATTGATTATGAGGAAAGTGTAAATGTGCTTTGTCACTAAGCATTGCATGAGGGCATGACAATGGTTAAGTGTAGGGGATTTGATAGGTGTGTAAACACCCATCCTTTTACAACTTAATTCGGGCTAAAACGAGACCAAAACACGTATTTAATATCAATTGTTTGGAATTATGCGTGGTTTTTGTGTTTATTGTGTTTTCAGAGACAACCGGATGAATATTGAAGAAAACATGGGATTGCACGGGTTTTACTGAAGAAAAAGACTCAAGATAAAGTCTATTGTCCAAGAGATGCAAAAGATTTGAAGTCATGGTGCCTATTTGAAGATATGTCGAAGAACTCGAGTCTATTAAATAAAAGATTATAAGACGAGTTGGAATTATTCACCGACACTTCTCAAATCCAAGTCGGAAACGTTTATTTAAAGACGCATGAAGACTTAAAGAAGAAAGAAGAAAAAGAAGCCCAAATCAAAGCCCAATCGAAAGCCCATCAACATCATACACACGCCTATATAAAGCCTTCACCTCACAAATTTTCACACACTTAGTTTTAGACTTAGTTTTTAGTTTTTCATTTCTCTAGTTTTCTAGAGAGAGAAAGTTTCATACTTTCTCTCACTAAACTTTTCCTTTGTTTTTCATCTTTTAATTCAAGCTTTCTTGTACTTTTGATTTAATTAATCTTAATCAAGTTTATGCTTTTAAGTTCTTTAAGCTTTTCCTACTTTTCTTGATTTGTCAAAATCCTTGATCCGATTGTTGAATTCCATACGGTTTGGATTATTGGATTAGCTCGTTTTAAAAGTTTAATGTTTACTTGTTTCTTTTTAAGCTCTACGTAAATAAGCCATAAGCCTTCCATGCTTTTTGGCTTATTGTTTGTTAAAGTTCATTGTTTTCAGATTTCTTCTAGTTTTAATCATTCAAAAGTTTTGTTTATTAAGTTTTAAAGTTTCTTATTTTCAAAAGTTATCAAATTTAATCTTGTTGAAGTGTTAAAGTTTCGGATCACTTGGCTTATTGCTTTTGCTTATTGAGATTTTAAGTTTCCTTCAATTTCGGAACAAGATTCCTTCCATCGCAAAAGAGGGGTTTTAACACATTCCGACGGATCATCCTTGGTTTGGTATCGCAATAACCCAAAAAGGGGTTTTACTTTGCGATAGGTTGTAAGTTCCCCCTATTCCGATCTGGGATTGCGATCGCATATTGCGATCGCACATTCCGACGGGTTTAGGTCCTTTTCTAGACGAAACTCTGGCCAAATTTTATTTACCACATCCCGATCTGGAACTTTCCGATAGGAACATTCCGATCGTCTGCATTCCGACAGGACCTCATTTCGACAGCTTGCATCTTGAATAATCCGATGGTGATTAATGGCAATATTCCGATGGACCTGCATTTGCAACATTCCGATGGATCACTTTAATTTTATTCCGATAGTAGTAATTTTCAACATTCCGATAAGAACAAGTTTCTAAGCATTAATTCAATCAAGTTTTCAAAGTAATTTTCTAATCTTTCCTTTACGTTTTCAAGCACTCAATTTTAACTTGTCAATTTAGTTAATCTTCCAAAATTTTAAATTACTCAACGTCATTTACATTTAATTGTTATTAGCTTAAAAATAGATAAACAAACCAACTCCTTTTTAGTTACCAAGAACAAATCATTCCACTTAAGGCCGAGATCAATTCGAGAGGATATCGAGAGAATTATATTTTGAACCCATTGCAAAACAAAGTATCAGGACATCATTGAGAATAAGTCTCGTGTGCAAACCAAGAGTGTTAGGACCAATGTCGCAAGTGCTAGCACTAATGACAGCGACAAGCGACTGGACAAAATCACTACGCTTCTTGAATCGCTTGTTACCTACACCGTCAGCAACAACAACAGCAACAACGCTAAAAACGCTCAAGTTAACGTTGTCAGCCAACCTTGTGAGATATGCGGTGGTCCTCACTCTTACACCACTTGTACCGCCACCCAAGACTACCCTCAACCTGCTTATCAAGCTAGACCTCAAGGTGACTGTAATTTGCTTAACTACCGCTCCAACAACTATCTTTCACCACCTGGTTTTCCTCCAAACAACCCAAACCAACAACAAAACCTCAACCGCCCTCCTCAACAACAACAACAACCTCGTACACCATACATCCCTCCTCACAAGCAGCAACAACCACCTCAACGAAACAACCAAGTTAACTAGCAACCTGCTTATCAACCACCCGCATACACTGCTCCTTCCAACCAAACCCCCGCATCACATCAAGACATTGGAACCTACATGAGGACTAACGATGTGATCGTGGATAATCTCCAATAGGAAGTGCGCAACTTGAAAGCAGACGTGATGAAACAAGGGAATGATCTGAGAGCTGATATGAAGAACACTATGGATAGTCAAACGAATGACTTAAGAAACATGATGGCTAGTTTCTTCCACGGTAATCAACCCTCTTCTTCGGGTACTCTTCCGAGTAACACCGTTGCGAATCCAAGAGGGGAGATGAAAGAAATCACCACTCGAAGTGGTAAAGGTACCAAGGAACCCGAGCTTCCTATACCTCCACCGGTGGTTGTGACTAAGGAGAACGAGTCACCTGCTCCTATTCCTCATCCTTCTCCTTCCCCAATTTCTCCACCTCTTCCTTCTACCCCTCCTCCACCCATGGATGTGAGTGATCCTATTCTCCCAAAGCCTTCTTCTTCATCCAATATACCTTACCCTTCAAGGTTGAGGAAAGAGAAGCAAAAGAGCAAGGATGATATTCAGGTTTCGAACTTTCTTAAGATGTTCAAACAATTAAATTTCAATATCTCCTTCGCTGAGGCTCTCGCTCACATGCCTAAGTACGCGAAAATGTTTAAAGATCTTCTGAGCGACAAGGAAAAGCTCCTCGATATTGCCAACACCCAACTTAATGAGAACTGCTCTGCAGTGCTCTTAAGGAAATTGCCAACCAAGCTTGGTGATCCGGGTCGTTTCTTAATTCCTTGCAATTTACCGGGAGTAGAGAATTGCATGGCCCTAGCCGATCTAGGTGCCAGTATCAACTTAATGCCCTTAAGCGTTTGGAAGCAATTATCTCTCCCTGAGCTAGTCCCCACCAAAATGACTTTGGAATTAGCTAACCGTACGGTTGCTTATCCAGTGGGGATAGCCGAAGACGTCATTGTAGGAGTCGACAAATTCACCTTTCCTGCTGATTTTGTTGTCGTCGACTACGAGATGGACCCTCGTGTGCCACTAATTGTTGGTCGTCCATTCTTGAGGACCGGTCGCACTCTCATCGATGTTGAAGCCGGTGAGCTTATCATGAGAGTGGGTGACGATAAGGTAGTCTTCAACATGGGAAAGTTGTCTAAACAACCTTATTCATATGAGAGTGTTAATTGTATTGACGTTCTTGATGAGGCTTGTGAAGAACACTTTAATGATGCTTGCAAAAGTATTCCTACCTCTCTTCCCAATGTTGAGACCGTGTCCTCTATTGATTCATCATTGTCTCTAGTTGGAGATAGTGATTTATTTTGGAACAATCTGGAAGATACCATGGGAGATGTGAATTTAGCTACTAATGATTCTCCCACCGATGGGGATGAAGACATGAATTTCTTTGACAATCTTCTCAACGAAGACAATCCTTCGCCTCCATCTCCCACGGTTATTGCTATCAATACTCCGACTTTGACTACGCCTCCCGTCGAAAATCCTCCGGATTTAGAACTTAAGGAGTTGCCGCCCCATCTCGAGTATGTATTCCTTGAAGAAGAGAAGAAGTCACCAGTCCTCATTGCTAAGGACCTAAAGGAAGAAGAAAAAGCCCGACTTATCACCGTGTTGAAAGATCATAAGAAGGCTATTGCTTGGAAAATCTCGGATATTCGTGGAATTGATCCTCACTTCTGCACACACAAAATTCTCATGAAGGACGACTTTAAGCCCACAATTCAAAGCCAACGAAGGGTGAATCCAAAAATCCATGAAGTCATCAAAACAGAGGTTATCAAACTTCTTGATGCGGGTATGATATACCCTATTTCGGATTCACCATGGGTTAGTCCAATCCATTGTGTGCCCAAGAAGGGCGGAATAACCGTTGTTCCCAATGAACACAACGAGTTTATTTCCACTCGTCTCGTTACTGGGTGGAGAGTTTGTATAAACTACCGCAAACTCAATGATGCCACGAGAAAGGATCATTTCCCTCTACCTTTTATGGACCAAATGCTTGAACGTTTAGCGGGTAATGAATATTACTGCTTTCTTGATGGTTTCTCGGGTTATTTCCAAATACCCATCGATCCCCAAGATCAAGAGAAGACAACATTCACTTGTCCCTTTGGCACTTTTGCTTACAAAAGAATGCCTTTTGGCTTATGCAATGCCCCCGGGACTTTCCAAAGGTGCATGTTAGCTATCTTCCATGACATGGTTGAACAAACCATGGAAGTCTTCATGGATGATTTCTCGGTCTTCGGGGATTCCTTCTCTTCTTGCCTTGCCAATTTGGAACGTATGCTTAAGCGGTGCGAAGACACTCGCCTTGTTCTGAATTGGGAAAAATGCCATTTTATGGTGAAAGAAGGCATCGTGCTAGGACACAAGATTTCCAAAGCCGGTCTTGAAGTAGACCGTGCTAAAGTCGATGTTATCGCCAAATTACCTCCACCTTCAACCGTGAAGGGTGTGAGAAGTTTTCTGGGTCATGCGGGCTTCTACCGTCGATTCATCAAAGATTTTTCTCAAATCGCTCGCCCGATGACCCACCTCTTGGAAAAGGATACTCCTTTTATCTTTTCCAAAGAGTGTCTTGACGCCTTCAACTCGTTAAAGGATAAGCTAACTAAGGCACCCGTCTTGGTTACCCCTAATTGGGAGCTTCCCTTTGAGTTGATGTGCGATGCTAGTGATTTTGCTATTGGAGCGTTCTGGGACAAAGAGTGAACAAACACTTCCAACCAATCCATTACGCTAGCAAGACAATGACGGGGGCACAATTGCATTATACGACAACCGAAAAAGAGATTTTAGCTGTTGTCTATGCTTTTGAAAAATTCCGCCCCTATCTTGTCCTTTCCACCACAATCGTGTATACCGATCATTCCGCGCTGAAGTACTTGTTGACAAAGCAATATTCCAAACCAAGACTTCTTCGCTGGGTTTTGCTGCTCCAGGAATTTAAAATCGAAATTCGTGATAAAAAAGGAGCAGAAAATCTAGCCGCGGATCATCTCAGCAGACTTGAGGATCCTTACCAAGGGGATCATCCAAACAAAGAAATCAATGATTCTTTTCCCTTGGAGACCTTCATGTCTATAAATTCGAATTCTGATGAAACCTCATGGTTTGCGGAATTTGCAAACTACTTGGCGGGTGGAATTCTCAAGGAAGGGTTGACGTCTCAACAAAAGAAAAAGTTCTTCACCGACATTAAGACTTACTTTTGGGACGACCCTTACCTATTCAAACAATGTGCCGACCTGATTATCCGCCGATGTGTTGATGGACCGGCAGCTTTAGAAATCCTTGATGCTTGCCACAAAGGACCCACCTGTGGTCACTTTGGTCCCAACTACACCGCCAAAAAAGTGTTTGATTCGGGATTTTATTGGCCCTCCATATATCGTGACGCTCACGATATGGTTAAACGATGTGATGTTTGCCAAAAACAAGGCACGATCACACATAAAGACAAGATGCCTCAGAATTTCATTCAAGAACGTGAAATCTTTGATATTTGGGGTATCGACTTTATGGGGCCATTCCCTTCTTCTAAAGGAAACAAATACATCCTTGTAGCCGTTGACTACGTTTCAAAGTGGGTTGAAGCCAAAGCTTTACCCACTAATGACGCAAGGGTGGTTTGCAACTTTTTGAAAGCTCTATTCGCTAGATTCGGTGTGCCTCGTGCCATTATTAGTGATCGTGGGACTCATTTCTGCAATGACCAATTTGCTAGAGTCATGGCTAAGTACGGTGTCAATCATCGTCTTTCCACAACCTACCACCCACAAACTAATGGCCAGGCTGAAATATCCAACCGAGGACTAAAGCAAATTCTTGAAAGAACCGTGGGAGAGCATCGTGCATCATGGGCTGATAAACTTGATGATGCTTTGTGGGCTTTCCGTACTGCTTACAAGACCCCGATTGGCTGTACGCCTTATCGTCTTGTGTACGGGAAAGCGTGCCACCTCCCCATTGAGTTGGAGCACAAGTCTTACTGGGCCTTGAAGTGGGCTAATTTTGATATCAACAAAGCCGGTGACCTACGCAAGATCCAACTCAATGAGCTTAATGAACTTCGGAATGAGGCTTATGAAAATTCTTTGATCTATAAGGAAAGAACTAAGCTCATTCACGACTCCAAGATCAAAAACCGAGAGTTCCATGTTGGAGACAAAGTCTTACTTTTTAACTCTCGGTTGAAAATCTTTTCGGGCAAGCTAAAATCTCGTTGGTCCGGCCCATTCACCATTGCCCAAATTTTTCCATATGGTACTCTCGAGCTCGCTCAACCTAATGGACCTAATTTTAAGGTGAATGGCCAACGAGTGAAGTTGTACTTTGGTGAGGACACCCCTCAGGAGGTGATTCCATCCCTCACCACGTTTCCCATGAACTAATTTTGGGTCGAGTCAGGCTCGTGACTCGGTTATAAAAAAACAAGCGCTCCTCGGGAGGCAACCCGAGTATCTATCCTTTTATGTTTAACCCACTAAGTGTAGGGGGACCTCTATAGATGTTTGTTTTTGTGTGGTGATGTGATTGCAAGGATAAGTGCACTCTTGGAATCTCTGAAGAACCGTGCACCCGTGTTATCCGAAATCCGGTTCTATCTCTCAACTATCGTGATTCAATTTTCTTCATACTCACTTTTGAAATTGATCACTTTAGTCGTCTCTTCCTTAACTTGAGTTAACCAACGTGCACAATGTCATAAGTGTAGGGGAGACTTTTCCCACATGCTTAAATATTGAGGACAATGTTTATCTTAAGTGTAGGGGGGACTTCTATCGAAGTTTTAAGTGGACTTTTACATGAAAATGCCTTCATTTAACCGGAAAATCATATTTTTCAACATTTTTCAAATTTTTAATTAACTTTGGCCATTTAGTCGTAATTTTTAAATTTTTATCATTGCTTTCATATGTATATATCCCGCAATAAAGTCAAATTTTAATAAAGTGGTGTATCTAGTTTAGAAATCTTTGACATATTAGGCGCGTTGCGTTTATTTTGACTCAACCCGAATAGACGTATCCAAGTTTATTCTAGCTAGTATCCTTAACCATGTAGACCTTAATTGGTTTATTAGGCTAAGTTTCCACGAGTCTCCTTACTCGAGATTTTAAATTGTGGAGGACGAGAAATGATAGAGTCAATTATAAGTCGGTATTCTTGCACAAGCTCACTTGGTGTATATATTTGCCTATTCTCCCATCACTTGCTAATAAATTATCTGCAATAAGTAAGGTCGTACGATTTGAAAAGTTACTTAGCTTCTAGCCCAAGATCGTTTAAAAGTTGCTCGGTAATGATAAGAGTTCATGGCCAAGGCATAACTTATGAAGCGGGGCGCGAAGATTGGAGAGTCCGAAAAGGCCCTAACAAGGCATGAGGATTCCATTTTATTGCTAAAGATCCAAAGTGATGTGAAAAGCATTATTCCCAAAGTCAATATGAAGGATCAAGACTCACGACGAAAAGCAATCAACTCCCATAAATTTCATGGAGAAGTCTATCCGAAAAGACCCTAACAAGGTATGAGGATAAATATATCCAAGTCCGAAAAGGAGGCGGATCGTTGTATCTCAAAATCCCAAATAGAGATTGAAGAAATAATCATGAAGTAGTGGTCAACAAAGTTGGAGTACCCCTCAAAAGTCTCCAAGTGAAGAAATTCTATGAACGATGAGAAGACCATTATCTCAAGCACGTCTCTCAAGATATGAAGTATGAAGTACATGCCAAATATCGGCCCGAGAAAGGTCTCAAATCGTGAACTGAGTTATGCCAAGATATGAATTTTTGATATCCCGAGAAGCAGTTTTAAGAGATTTTGTCCTTTAGCTAACTATTGATCAAATCGTCCTACTTTGCTTTCAGCATTAATAAACTATCGAAATAAGTCCAAAAATGCATCTTCATGATCATTCTAAGACAAATATAAAATATAAGAGATACACCTAGGAATAAGGGAGTTTAATCATTTAATTAAGCCATGTGTGTAAGTGTTTGAGTTACTAACTTATAATAACAATGATCTCGTTTTAAGCTTAGTTTGGGGAACGTGAAACTTAAGGGTGATAAATCTTCGCAGCACCAAAGCCCTAATGTAAGTCATTGATCTCTTTGCAAGTTATTTCCATTCTTTTGTTTCCTTTAAAGTTTATTTCTTTTAGTACTTTAATTTTTTGTTTAGTAGTATTTGAATAAGGCCAAGGTTGATTAATTATGAGAAAAGTGTAAAATTGCTTTATCACTAAGCATTGCATGAGGGCATGGCAATGGTTAAGTGTAGGGGATTTGATAGGTGTGTAAACACCCATCCTTTTACCACTTAATTCTGGCTAAAACGAGACCAAAACACGTATTTAATATCATTTGTTTGGAATTATGCGTGGTTTTTGTGTTTATTGTGTTTTCAGAGCCAACCGGATGAATATTGAAGAAAACATGGGATTGCACGGGTTTTACTGAAGAAAAGGACTCAAGATAAAGTCTATTGTCCAAGAGATGCAAAAGATTTGAAGTCACTGGGCCTATTCGAAGATTTATCGAAGAAAAGGACCAAAGATGGAAGATTTACATAAGTCGAAGAAACTCAAGTCTATTAAACAAAGAAATTAAAAGACGAGTTGAATTTAATCGACGACAAATCCCGAATCAGAATCGAAAACGTCAACTTTTCTGAAAAGACGAGAAGACAAGAAGAACGGGAGAAAGACCACTCACCAACCAAAAGACAAGCCTATAAATAGACCACCCCTCACACATTTAGCCAGTTAGTTTTTAGTTTTTCTCTCCTCCTTCTTTTTCTCCTTCTTGTTCGTAGGTATCACCAACACTACTAGGGTGTTTGGTGATTTTGATCTTTGATTTTCAATCTTGTAATTTTTAATCTTTGTTTTGTTATTGTTAAAACATCAATCATCAATACAAGTCCTTGTTTAATCTTTCCATTTCATCTTGTTCATCATTATCTTTCTCTTCAAGTTCTTAACTTCTTATTTTATTGATTTGATCTTTAAAAGTTGTTGGGTTTTGTGTTTTTGTTGATGGGATTTGTAGTTTATGGTTAGTAGATGCTTTGTGTTTAGCTTTATTTAAGATTTGGTGAAAAACTTGGTGATTTTTGGCATTAAAATTGATTTCCTTGTTCTTCGTGTAAAGTTCCTGTATCTGATGTTCCCAGGTTCCGGATGAGCAAATCTTCCGGATGAACACAAAAGTTCCGAGTGAACCAAAAAGTTCCGGATGAGCATCATCTTCCGAATGAACTAAAAAGTTCCGGATGAAAGTGTTTTCTAAAAAGTTCCGAATGAGTTTTTTGTTTAAAAGTTCCGAATGAAGGTCATTTCCAAAAGTTCCGAATGAGTTTCTTTTTGAAAAGTTGCGAATGAGTCTTTTTCTTAAAAAGTTCCGAATAAAGTTCCGGGTGAAAGTTCCGAACCAATCTTCCGAATAAAGTTCCGGGTGAAAAGTTCCGAGCCAAACTTCCGAACGAAGTTCCGAATAAACTTCCGAAGAAAGTTCCGAGTGAAGGATTTCTAAAAGTTCTGAATGAAGACTTCCGGGTGAAAAGTTCCGGATCAATAGTTCCGAATCAAGGTTAAAACTTCCGAATCAATCATCTTTAGAGCATCATTAATTGTTTCTGTTTCTTTAGTGTTTCTGTTTCTTCATTTTAACTTTAATTTCAGTTTTAATTTTAATTCAAGTTTTTATTAATTGTCATTAAATTAATTATCTTTGATTTAAGTTTTCATTTTGGTACATTTAAACTTTTTAGTAAATTAGAAAACTAAACCCCTTTTTTAGTAACCAAGAACAATCATTCCACTTAAGGCCTAGATCAATTCGAGAGGACTGAGAGACATAAAATTGAACCCATTGAAAAATAGTGTATCAGTCTCCTATTATTTAGGATCTCACCTAACGATGCATGCAACCTTTGTATCAATCGACCATTTTCCTAAATTTGACACATGAAATGTGTGAGGCGCTATTCTCAATTCATTAGACAATCACAATCTACAAGTTACACGATCAATCCTCGCATGGTTTTACATGGGCCTATACATCACGATCCCATCTTACCTTTCCTACCACAACGTGCCACTCATTCCTAATGAGGTACCTTCCAAAATGCATGATCAACCACATTGAACTCTCAAAGTTCCTTTCTACATCAACTTAATCCCAACTACCTTATCAGTCGTCTATTGCACCAGTTCATGTCAAATCATCATATGTTCTTAATATTTGACCTATAAAGCATTCGACCAATACTTCCTTACGTACAATGCCTCAAAGCAGCTCATCTCATACCAGAATGACCATTATAAGAAAATTCCAACTAGCGAAAAGTGAGCATTCCAGCCTCATCATAACTGCCGCACATAATTCTGGCACAATCTCTCACGTTTATATGGTATGGTCATTCTAGCCATCAACCCATATATGGTAGACACTGATCTCATCCAAATCCTTCCCAATTGGCTTTCCATTACATATCGACGTCCCATTGCAACCAATATATTCGTTTATAATCCTTCCAACTACTCCCCTTACATCTAGGTGTTTTGACAGAAAAATAGGCTTCCATAATTCCATCACCCAACACCTCATTCAGCTTGTATCCACTGCCCCATCTTGGTAACTTATAAATGAATTTATAGTTATCTTTCCACTCCTTTTGAGGTGTTGTAATAACCCTGAAGGCCTTTGATGTTCATATTCTGCGTCCGAACATGCTAAATACTTACCAACAAAATCAACCGTAATACTTTTCTCACTCCTCCAATTAATGTCACCCAAATAAATTTTCAAGTATTGCAAGTTACCATCACTTATCCTTTACACTTCTTGGTTCAAACCACGCCCATTCTGCTAGCATGCTCGCTCCTTTATATTTCTCATTTGACGCTACTCACATTTTACCTTTGATTTTATCTTGAATCAATATCCAACACAATGTTAACCACTCTTGGGGAAAAACAACTTCTCCATTTCATTCTCATGCAACTCCATTCGAATCTCACACTACGCCTCTAATCCCCTCCTAATATGAATAGGTTAGAGTTTCTCGTAATACCTCGCGGATTAACCTCATATTCAACTTCTATAACAACTCCATCAATCACCGAGCAAAAACCACCACACAACCCATGTATACGTCTCATAATCCTCCACCTGCCCTTCCTTCATCATGAGCTTCATAACATTCGATTTCCAAGTGGCAATTAAATGCATCCTACCTTCCTACACAACTACTCACCCTTTAATAACATTAACAAAAAGCTTCCCCCTTCTTAACAATCGGAAATATAATCGACTTCGATGTCCACCAAAACGGTCTTCATAACTATCATCCTAAATTTGTCCCACACGGATTGCCCACCCGGTTCACTAAGTTCACGAGAATAGTTGGTCCCTTGGATAAACTGAAATGCATCACCGCAACCTCAAAGCATTTAAACATGCCTTCAAACATCCTCCCAACGTTAATCTCAACAACTCTTTATTTATTATAACCATAAAACACATTTATCTTCAAGATTCACGCGATTCTTGGTGTTGGTCAAGTGTCTATTCTATCCTACGAATGTGTAGCGACTCCCTCGCAATCAACTTGTTTGACTCTCATGATTCTCCCTCGTGCAGTACGATCCTTCTCTCTTTCACATGATCACCCCGGGAACTCTCCACCGTAGTAACTTGGCACTAAAGTATTCGGAAAATTTCCCTTAACTCTGCTTCAATCTCGCTGGCTCCACCTGAATGTTGTTATTGCTTACTTCTGGTCCTGGTATGTGTAGTTCCTGCATTTGGACTTCACACTTAGAAAACTTTGCGTATATCCTCTCTTTCCTTGGTAGATCCAGAATGATCTTTCCATGTGACTCATGCTCTTCCTTTACCCTCGAGAACTTCTTAAATGTAATTGATAGTCACAATCACTAGCTTATCCACATACGGTCATGAGTACTCGACCCACTCACTCCATTAAATCCGATGGTGTATTATTGAATCCTTAAAGCATAATAGTAGGTTTGGAGCGTTCACCACGCACTTTGAAAAAGGTCTTAATTATTTCTCCTTGTGCACTCTTAACTAATGATAACTCAACGAAAAAATCCACCTCACTCGACACACGTTAATCTTAGCATATCTTAATAATACATCATCCTCTTCATTAACAACACGGCGCTTCCCATAACGAATAATTAAGTCGAACCAACTTTTCCCTAACAGCTCTTTCCGGTAACTTCATCAATGTCCTCATTAATTACGAATCCAAAACTAGATTTAGAACCACCAAATACGTATAACAAATCGAACTCACAGATAACTAGCAGAATTTTATGTGCACACAATACAATGAATCAAAATCACGACACTCCAAAAGAAACTCCAACATAAAACATGTATGAATACCAAACGAATCACGACAATGAACAAATGACCCAAGAAACACCCAACGGCAACCAAAAACATATTACGACCCGTTACATATTATTAAAACCTTGGACAAAATATACATTTTCCCGAAAGAATTTTTTCTTCTAAAACTTTATATTAGTTGTTTTTAAAACTAAAGAGTCATCTTAGTGATTAATGTAATCCTTTTAAAAAATGTATGTGGAATTTTCATGAACTCAGTTTAGTCTTGTATTTATAAATAATCATAAATGACGTAAATCGGTTAAACTCACTTATATAAAATATTTAAGTAGAAAAATGTATTTTACTTTATTTTAAAGAAGGTATTTTTTATTTAGAAATAAATAAGTGTTGGCTATATATTATAGACTTTACATTACATCTTATTACAAACCTATTTTCGACACCTAACTCCCATTTTACCAAATACTGAAACTCATTTTAACTCTATTACAGTTTTCACAGGTTTTCTTAAATTATCATTTAAAAGAGATGTAAGACTCATGTATAAATCATTATCCCAAAAAGATATCCCAATCTATCCCAACCACCTTAACACCAGAAATAGAATTTCAAAATGAACACGTGAAATGGAAACTCGACCAAAAACATCATGAATTGATAAGTTATGGGGACTCATTCATACTATTGCTCAAGAACCGAAACTAAAAAGTATCAACACACCTCTTAAAACAAGACAAAACGAACGCATGATGGGTAACATAGGACATCAAATTACTGTTATATAAATAGGGAACTCTAACACGAGAGTTGAGTATAACGAACAACAGATTAGTGAACCAATCTTAAAAATCTCCATTGCAGCCGCGATAGGTGTTCAAGATATCCACCAGGATATTGAGATAAGGGATAAACATACTATCTACCAACCATACAAGACACCTCCTCACATAACCTAACATACATATACGTATACATACCATTAAAAATCAATCAACCATGCAATCAAAACCAATCCAGGTAATCATACTTGTAAGTCCACTTATGTTGTGGCACATATAATTACGTTGGCCGCCATAATTATATATGTCCCCTTTCACGTATGTACTCCCTCCTATGACGGCATTTCTTGGTATTAACACATCATGCATCACATAAGACATAAATCAGCCAACAAACCACAAAGCAATCATCATATAACTAAAACATATGTCTAGTAAAAATATCCTTTATGCCAGAGAAAAATATCTCAAAATGATAGAAAAAAACGAGAAATCCAAGTTTGAAACATAAACCATTCACATGAAATAACCAATGATTACAACCACGCACAATCCCCCTATGCATCTACATGAGGGTTCCTAGGTCATAAAACAAAATCCAACGATGACTAGTGTGGACGACTATCGTTTAACCCACACTAGTCTAAAATTCAAAAAGAAGGAAACATGTGACTAAGTATGGACGACTATGGTTCAATCCATACTAGTCTAAAATACAAAAAAAGTCATCAAAAATAAGAATCAACAGTATTCAAAAGAACATCAATTAATATAATACACACACACTCCTATGACGCCTATATGCAGGGATCCTTAAACTATAGACTAGGCTAGGCAACCTAATTCTCTATAACCATTGTCTCTGATACCATTCTGTTACGCCCCGCTGTAGCAGAACACGGGGCACGCACTATAGATATCATCACAACCAACGGTGTCTCTATAGAGAAAATTAAATGCTAAACAAAAATGTCATTCAAGGCGACACAATGTCATGACATTATCACAAAACAAAGCAGGAGTCTAGGTAAGTAGGTATCAAGTCCTACCTCTTACCCAAGACAAACAACCAAACATAAGGATGTCATATAATGCATTTATTCAATCAAAATAAAAATAGAAAACTAAGAGGAATGGAGTTTCTCCATATGCAATCCTAGGAATCTCCAAATCCTAGCCACTTCTATTCTCTACCTTCACCATAATCTACCTAAAAGAGACACTAAAACACATCAACATAAAGTTGGTGAGAGTCATAGGTTTAGACTCCAAACCCAATCATAAAATGGGCTTTTAGCTGTGAAACATAAACATTAAACAAATACACATTTGGACAAGGTGTTACATAATGCATTAAAAACTAGTAATCAAGATTAAATATTCGAAACAAATCCAAGGCTCCCATCCTTACCAATCACCATTGGTACAATAGACGCCCATACATCTATGTAACATCCCAAGGCTACGCCTTGTCATTATCCTTTAGTCCCATAGGCGCCCATACATCTATGTACCATACCAAGACCCCGCCTTCTCAACATCCCTTGATACCATAGACGCCCATACATCTATGTACCAAGCCAACACATAAAACAATTAAAACTCACATAGCAGTTAAACACATAAGTACACACGCATGTCCTTCACAAAACATTAAAACATTCATAACAAATTTTTACAAAACCATAACAGTATCTCTTCCATCCCGTCTGGAAGTCAAAAATATTTATAACTCATAAATATGGGACTATGAAAGTCACCTTGCGAAAGTCCTCTTATTGCACCACTAGTCATTAACCTTAATATTTCAAAAAACTGCCAAATTCTTTAGTAACTAAACGACCACAAATAAAATACTAACTTAGTGTCATTGATCTAGCCTTTCCTCCCTTAGCTTCACAATGTCTTGTGAGCTCAAAATAAGTTTTACGAAAATTTACCCATAGTGAAACTATTTTGTTCAAACTATTTTGTATAAACTAACCCAAATTAGTCACAACTTTTGGACATAGTAAAAGTATGAGATGATGAGACATATTTATACAATTAGACAAAATTACCAAAATTCTAGTAGTTCTCATACATCATTAAATCACCTCTGTAAATTCCCCAAAAATTAGAAAATTTATTTAACATGGTTTCTAAATCAAAAACCCAAATGAAAATCTGTCCAAAAACTGACTGTTCTAAATGACGACCCTTGTAACTATTATTCGACCAACTTACAAACCTACAATATTTACAAATCTTACATATTTCAAAACTAGACTCCCTGAACTAAATTTGGAAAAAAAAATTCATTCCATAAGTCCTTAGCATGCTCGAGATATGCTCAAAACAAGTTGACCCAAAATCTGCCCTAATTTTTAATGACGAATTTAAACATGATTAAACCCTAATTACCATCACTAATCTTCATAATAACTAAATTAATCAATTACTATGAACCCTAATCTTAGTAATCTCAGAAAACTCACAAACCCTAATCCATCACAAGGGTTAATTAAATGATTGGGTTAATTAAAATCATAAATAAAACAAAGGTTTTGAAGGTTTTACCTTAGAAATCAATGAAATTCTTTATTTTTGAAATGCCAAATGGCCACCATTGTTAAATTTCGACTAGGAGCTGATATGAAGGTTAAAAATCTGTTTATTATAGTTATGGGTTAGGTTTGGTTAAGTCCTAAAGGCCCCCTAATCGCATTTTAAGTCCATTGGGCTTGTTTTTGGGCTTTATGGTTATTTTGTTCCTTCCTTTTCTTTTTGCTACCCAAACCAAACCCAAAACACCTTAGGATCTGGTTTTTAACAATTATTTTATAATTCAATCATGATTTAACTAAACCACACATTCGGGTTATTTCTGGGCCAAAACCCAAAAGTCGCACGTTGATTTTTCGACTTTTTACGCGGTTTTCAAAATAACCTTCATTTCCAAAAGTTTCTGTATATGGAAAGTAACTCTTAAACTTATGTAATTCATATAATATATACTTAATACATACAACATACCTTATAACACAAACCCTATACCCAGTTACCCACTCACCCCCATAATTAATATTAAACAAGTGTTTAAAAAACTTTGTTTATTATTTATTTAAGTGGGAAATAAACACTTTTAAATCATAACCGATTCAAACCCACCCCCTAATATTCATAAACCCTAATGATGAACACTAATCAAACCAGAGTTTTATGTTCGTCTTCTCTAGAAACAAAATTAACCATCTACTAATCATAACCCCACCTTTAAACATATCTCACCATCACCTACATGTCTTGTGGACCCCTCCCATGCTACAAACTTGGACTAGAAAACAAAGTTTCACAGAAAATCGATGGAGGGAAAAGATTTCTTGTTTTCTACTCTTATACCAACGTCGAAGATTAATTTGCCAGCTGCAACATCACATGCGTCATCACAAGTAACCAAAGACCAAATTCGAATCAAAGAATCTTTGAAGAATCTACAAGGGCTTTTTAGGGATTACAACATTAGGGTTTTAGAATTGTTCTCAACCTTCTAGAATCTTGTAAGTCCAATGTATAAGGAAGTGTAGGGTGTTCATTTTCTCTGTTCTTGTTTTTGCTATTTTCACAATCTTGTAATTCCTTTCTTTTTAATAAAAATTTGTTGGTAGAGTATTATAATCATTTAAGTTTTTGCAAGAAAGTTTGGTTCTAAATTGTTCTTTTATGGATAAGCTTACAAGTCCAAATAGTTGAAGCTCTTTGATCTTAGATTGATCGTAACTCCCTGATAATAGCTTATCAAGGTGTTGTGAGGTCTAGGGTAGGGGAGCTATAAGTTGTGGGGATTAAAAGACTTAAGTGTTTTCTTTTTTCTACAACAATCTGCTGTTTCTTTTATTACTTATCTAACCACTTACCTCCTCCATAAGCCGCACCAAAAGCTTGTTAAGTCCAGCTTTTGGTTAGCTTATCAAGGTTTGAATATGCTGTTTGTTTGTGTGGTATGACTCCAAAACAGTTGGTATATTGGTCTTGGTTTTCCCATTGAACCATAAACAAGACCACATCATCTTTTCATTTCAAGACACCCCTAAGCTTTATTCATTTGTGAATAAGCTTAGGGGAGCTTAGCTGAACCTTTCTTGGATGTTAAGCAAGGGAGGTTCAACTCTCATCCTTTCTTTTTTACTTTTTCTAAAAAATTTGCATGCTAAGTGTTGTTGTGTTTTCTGCTTGATTTGATGATTATTTAGGGATATATGTATGTTTAAGTGAAAAAAGAGTGTTTTCAAAAGTTTTTCTTAATAAATCGTTTCAAAAATCTTGGTTTCAAATTTTAAAGGGGTGTTTGGCTGTATATGGTAAAGTGAGCATATTCTATCATACTAATTCAAAATCAGCTTGAGCATACTCCATTGTTTAGCCTATATGTAGTTTAGGTTGTGTTTTTAGTTTGGTAAAAAGTTAGAGTTTAATTGGCTTAATCAAGAATTTTGGTAAACATTGCATAGTTCATCACATTAGGTTTGCGTAGGGTTGTATCTTGCATTTTAGTTTATTGAATCTTGGTAGCAGATAGTTAGGTTGATAGAGTAGGGGTCTAAGTTGATGTTTAGTGTTTGGTTTTTTTTTGTTCAAGCTTTTGTGGCCTCCTAAGCTCACTAGTTTGCACATTGAACCGGCAAACTAAGCCATTGCCTACACAATAGGAATACAGAAGGTATAGGGCTTGATTTGTTGTGTTTGGGTTTTAAAACTTGGATATTAGCTAGAATCTAGGCTATAATAGGTTTGTTAGGTGTTGGTTTAAAGATTCGTGGGCATTTGTGTCCATTAAAGACTACAAAAGTCCACTGTTGGTGTCATACACACCAGCAAAACCACTTTGCTGCACATATGTTGCACCAGCAAGTGGCTTAGGGTTGTCTTTAAGTTTTAAGGTTTAAAATTTTTGGCCCAATACAAGTAATTAGGTTAGATGTAAGTATTCTATAGCTTGAATCTTAGTTTTGGTGGAATTTGGTAGTGTTCATTAGCTTAAATAGCCCACTGTTATTGTTTGAACACCACATACCCCATATTGTTGTCCAAGCTATTTATTTGGTGAAATTGTGCTTGTTTTGTGTGATTACTTGGTATATTGTGTGTTTGTTTTGACTCCTCACAACTCAAAGGTTGTGAGGGTGCCTTTGTGATCCCAACAATACCATCAAATCCCAAAACGGGTTCTTTAAAACCCCCTTTTGCGTACTTACTGCTAACACTAGCCATTTGGTCATTTATCCTTGATTCTGTGAACTTTGATTCATGAATTTGGTTTAAAACTTAGATTCTAGCAAGTAAAAGTAATCAGTATTGTTGTTTGTGTGCATTGAAACAATAAGAAAATTATAAAAAAAAAGTTTCACAAAAAGGTCATAGCCTGGGCTCGAACTCCCGACCTTGCAAGGGCTAAGGTGTTAACCAGTGATCTATGCTTTCTTTCTTGTCACACTTCCAAACCATTATCTATTTGACTTGTCGTTAGACTTGCTTATTTAAATTAAGACGTGGACTATCAAGTTCCCAAACAACTTATTTTGTTAGCCAAAGTAGCTTTTCTTATTTTTCCCATCGTAGTTATAGTATTTAGGACTTTTTGTGAGAATTTCAGATTCCTATTATTTAATTAATTTCTTGGATTATTTTAAATTGGTTTTAATTTTTAGTGATTAAAAAACAGATTTATGTTAATTAAAATTTCTAAAGAAAATACTTTTTAGTGTTTTATTAATATAACAAAGGTTTACAAGCCATAAAAACTTGGATTAGACTTTTTAATATTTTATTTTATTTTTAAGGTTTTAATTAATCTATAAAAATTAATATAAAATCATTTTAAAAGTCTACAAAAGGTTTTGTTGGTTTTTATATCTTACTTATATTATTTTTGACTTTTTGGTGATTTTTATTAATTTTTTAAGTTAAAATTCATTTTCGTCGCGTTTTTCGGTTTTTCGTTTTATTTTAAAAATTGCTTTTAGTGTCTAAAATAGATTTAATTAGTTTGAAAATTTTCAAAAATACTTTTTAGCTTAGTTAAAATATTTTTGAGGTTTACAAGTTTTAAAATGTTAGTTTGGGTTTTTTGTTAGTTTATTTGATTTTTAGGGCTTTAATTAGCAATTACAAATTAAATATTTATTAATTTAAAAAGTTACAAGAAGTTTTGTTTATTTTGTAAACCTTGGATAAATTACAAATTAAATATTTTCTGGGATTTTTTTAGATAAGTTTTAATTTTGTCGATTTTTACGATTTTACGTTTTATACGTCGTAGCTTAATTTTAGTGTAAACCGTCATTTTCTTTAGATTTTTTTCGTCTCATCAATATTAACAAAAAACATTACAAATTTGACACACGCCTTAGTCCTACTTGGTGAACGAACTCATATTGGGTCATACGTGTTACAGTTTCCTAAACGTGCACTTAATACTTACTACTTTATACCTCTTTTTCCTAAAAGAGTATAATTTTACTACTATCATCAGACAAAAACTCCAAGTTCCCAGTCATGTGCCTAGAGCATCCACTATCAAAGTATCCTCTTTCTATAAGCTCATGTAGTGACATACCCTTCACATAAAACAAGCTACTTAGTTACTTTGTGGGACCTAAGCCATAACATACTTGGATCTGCCTCGTACATCAATGTAATTTAGTCTTTGAAAAACAGTTGATGCACCATTGGGTTTGTCACATTTGCAAACCCAACATGCGGAGGGCTTAATAGCATTGATCCCTTGTCCACTTTCCCTAGTTTCGTTAAATACTTTGAATTTGGTCTAAATTTATTTGACCTCTGAAAACCAGTATTAAAGTTTGTATTACCATAATTAAACATTGGCCTACCAGAATTAAAGTTTGGTCAACCAAAATTAAAATTTGGTCTACCAGCATTACAATTTTGATTGGGATTTTGAAAATGTGAGGCTGGTTTTCTCTGAAATGATCCTCTATTATTTTCTTATGCTTTAAAAGGTTTTGGTTTTACACTACCAAACTGTGATCTTGGGTTGAAAGTATCAGAGGACTTACCAGAATTAACTGATTTTGTTTTACAAGTATTTGCATTACTACCAAGATTCCAACCAATCATGTTTTCATACCCACCCATTTTTTATTGTCAAATACATTTATCTTTCAAATGGTCAACACTTCCACACAAATAACAACTTTTCTTATACATGACAAACCCTTCACCTAGCTGTTGAGACCTTTGATTATTCCAATATCTTTTATTTCCTCTAGGTTTTTTACCTTTATACATCTCAGTATACATAAAAGTTTTCTTAAAGGGCTTGTACTTAGGTGCATCAGGATTCAATCTTTTAGGGAATTCAACAACAACCTTTTCATTTATCTTTTTTCAATGGTTAGAGAAATAGGGGTATTAGAGCTATCTAACTTAGAGTAACATCATAAATTTTTCCCTAATTAACAAATGTCTTCTTATATATCATAAATAAGTTGTTCCCAGGTGGCCTTGCAAAAAGTAGTTCATTTGATAAGGTTTTTTCACTCAAAACTTAAACCCTAAATTCGATTTTTAAAATCTCAGTTCTGACCACGAATCTTGTAAATTCATAAAAATTGACTTCCAGACCTTCAATTGTCTTGAAACCAACGCCATAGGAAAGCTAACTCTCTGAACTTAAACTTTAAAAAAATTCGTCTTCTAACTCATTTTTAAGACCAAGATATGACCTCTACAAGTCGTCTTAAAATTCTAGTCAGACTACAGTTCCGATTTTAAACATAATTAAACCTTTTAATCATCATTAAACCCCATAGTAACCAAATTAATTGAATATTAATAACCCTAATATTATTAGTTACATAAATCATCATCCCTAGTTTGAAATCCTAATAAAAAAATCATAAATCCTAAACCCTAATCCATCATACTAGGTTACATACGTAAATTTAACGTTAATCGAGCTAATTTAATTACGTACCTTTAACCCTTATTTAAGATTTCGGTTTTCATCTTCCCCCATGGATGTTTCAACTGATATTAGGTATATTTTAGTGTTATGGGTCGTTTTTAGGCGTCTAGGGGTGTTTATCTATGCTTTGGTAACCTCCTTAACAAGTTTGAGCCCAAAAGGGACTCTACTTGGGCCTTTCCTACCCGTTTCCTTTCCTTAGATGGCTATAACAACCCATACACGAATCACCCCCTTAACTTTGGGTTATTTACACTCTTCCCCTTCTATTGTATGTTTACCTATACTTCTATACACTTCCGGGTCGAAACCGGGCACCCTTTCGCTAATTTTTCGACCTTCTACGTAATTTTCGATTTTAACTTAATTTTCAAACTTGTCTAAAACAAAAAACTCCTATAATACATAGAATATATATAATATATATCCAATCTACATACATCATGTATGATACATACACAAAATCCTACGAAAGCGATAATTAAACTTTCACGGAATTTTCGCGTGATCTCATTTCATTTCACTTCATTTCATTTCATTTCATTTCACTTCATTTCATTTCACTTTCATTTCCATTCATTTCAAACATGTAACATGATTAATCAGTCATGTAGTTCATCTCACTCATTCTTCATCACATTATAACACACAGGAACACACCAAGCACATTATTCAAGAAATCCTATACACAAATTAAAGTTCTATGGGTGACAATTGACCCGTCAAAACCACAGTTGTCACAGTATCCCCTCCTTTTAGATATATCGTCGCAAGATTTAGCCTTCGGTCTCTCTACCGATATTCACAAACAAATGGGGACACTTGACTCTCATATGGCCCTCGGGTTCCCAGATGAATTCTAGGCCACATTTGGTAGCTCATCCAATATTCACACATATTATCATTACTAATCAACTATTAAGGACACTTACCATACAAGTAATCTTCCAATCACTCATGTGAACTCAACATCACGCTTAATTTCACTCATACATTAACTCTAGATTTCTACTATGCTTTCTATCGCAAGACCTAACGACGTATAATCTCTACAAGTTTTCTATCATCCAAAGGTTCTACCAACCTTAATCACATCTAATGTGTTGTCCCATGAATTTGTGATGATTAAGCAATGAATAAAGAAAGAAAATAGATGAAGAAGAGATGAATTCCTAGAGAGAGAAAGTAGTGAGAGAAAGTAGAGAGGAGATGATTAACTTGGTGAGATTAGATTAAGAAAAGAAGTAACAAATGACCATCCACCCTCCTAACATGCTAGGAGGGTAGTATATATAGTCCACCCACATGCGGGCTTAAATGGACTATATATTGGGCCGGGCTTGTCTTTTGGACTTTAATTAGTTTAAATCCAAGCCCGTGAATCACGACTAAATACCTACTTATTACAACGTTCTAATAAATATTACAATAGAAACCTATGACCGAACATTCTTGTTTGACTCAATATTTTGAGGCTAACAATCTCCCCCAATGTGAGGTCATTCCTCTTTGATATTTGGATTCCAATGGAGATTTATGAATTTCGTCATAAATGAGTCTTGAACGTGTAACAGTAGTTTTGTTCCTTCATGCTGTGATCTTTGAGCCTTTGTCGTTGTCTTTCGACTTTGTCTTTAAATCTTGAGATCTTCAAATCATTCTTGACTTGTCTTTGCCATCTTGTGATCTTGTGTCTTTATCCACATGCTCACACTATCAATTGTTGGATAAGTCTTTGGGCATGAATATGTGGTTGTGAATCTTTGACTTTGCTGAGTACACCGTGACGCCACCTTCTCGAGACAAAACATAGACACGGACTAAATGGCTTTGACATTCGTCCTAGATCGGTAGCGTTTTACCTCCGGAAGGTGAAGACCGTTATACGGTATTAAATATCGTACCTGTGATCAGGTAGATTCAATTAAGAATCTCCTTGACAGGGTTTCGCGGCAGTACTAGCCGTTCTCTTTACTCGACCGTCTCAAAGCAAGACTGCGAACATAAAGAGTGAATCAATTGGATAAATATCCGCTTGATTAAAGTCGTCAATTCAAATTCCTGGAACAAGTTTGATTCATTAAGAATCTTACCATTGTTGCTTTCCAGTTGACACAAGTTTGATTCATAAGAATCTCACAAGTCACCTACCGTAGCGCTGTTTGATGTTGACGGTAGAAGGATTTCCATTCGTCACTGTGAATATTAATAAATATCACTCTGAATGTTCTGGCAAGACCATAAAGATATTGCGTAGAAACCTGAAACGAGTTTGAATCAATTCAGAATCAAACCGCTGTTGCTTTTCAGTTTTACATATGTTCAATTCATAAAGAATCTTGCATATGACCTACCGCAGTGCTGTTTGATGTTAACACTGGAAGGATTTCCACTCATCATTGTAAATACTGAGTAGTATCACTCTGAGTGTTCTAGCAATATCACAAGGATATAGCGTAGGACTCTCTTGATCTTCATCCGTGTGTCCTAACGAGATTTGATTGATCTCTTGGCTCTAGACTTGATTTGTGCACTTTTAGTGGTCGGAGGCTGGAGCAGATGCCACCTATTCAATATCAACTATCTCAGAGTGAGAAAGTCAATAGAAGTCGTGTTGATCTCCGTGACAATAAAACAAACTTCTTTTGAGAGAAGTCTGAGTAGCTAGGAAAGGGTTGTGCTTCACATCACTGGGTCCATGATGAATTTGTCTTCATGATGAGTTGACCCGGTTTCTGCCTAAGTTGTATGGAGGGCTTCTTTCTTTAGACCCTTTATCCTTACATTTATTTTTCATTCTTCAACCCCTTCAATGCTTACCAAGACATCATTAATAGCACCTTGTTGTGATTGTTCCAGTGCTATCATCAGTACTTAGTCGGCATTCAGCTACGTTCACATTCTACTCCATCTTTCCTAAGGACTTCTAATAATCTATTTGATTGTCCCTGGGAAGATCCCTCCGGTTCTGGTTGGATCATAGGACTTAAACCTAACCACCCTTTTGACACCAATAACGTCGTGAATTAAAGATGTTGTGGGTATTTGATCGTAACCATGAAAACCACTTTAAATTCTAACAAAGTGTTTGAAAAACATTTAACACCTTGCTAGTTTTGTCGTTTCAGAAAAGCTCCCCCTTCACATGTGCATCGATAATCGAAAGTGTTTCGCACATGTGGGTAAGAGTTAAAGTGCTTGAGTCTTATATAAGATCACATTTTAATCACATTTTCTCCCCCTATCTCTAATATATAAAATCTTTTGATATTAGAGATACCAAAGTTGATTAAAATATATTTTGAAAAATAGTCTTGAAAATCTTCAGGAGAAAGATGTGTTAATCTTTTGCATGAAGTTGAATTGCTCCCCCTCAAAATTTGATCCAATGGAATTGTCATTACGAGGATTTGATCCACATTAAACTTTTGAGGATGGGAGTTGTTAAACACACAATTTTTGAAAGATTTTGAATATCATTGAGAAATTCTTGAAAAAATTGTGTTCAACGCTTTTTGAAAAATCAATTCTTTTTGACGAAAGGTTTTTCTAAAGCATAAACTTGAGTTCATAGACTTTGAATGTCTTGACGAATCCACTCAAGTGTAAGAAGATTTAACTTCTTTTGCTAAGGGTAAGAGTACAAAAGCGTACACTCCCCCGTGAATTTAGATCCGGGTTGCAATCTGAAAGTGATTACAAGCCATTGTGTTGAGCTCAAAACGTTGAATGTTTTGTGACAAGCTCAACCCAAGATAGATTGCTCTACCCGTTGTTGGAAATATTGTCCAAAATAGACAATTTCCTTTTTGAAAAGATAAAAATGACATGTTTTGAAAAATATTTACAACTTTTATTCGAGCTTTATGTACACACCCGTGTCGTTATTGAGCGACATTTCTAGGTACGTCCATATTATCGATACTGAAAGACATGTCGAGAAGAATATTTTTGGATGATCAAAGATTTTTTACTTTTGTATTTTGCTTTTTGATTAATATTTACAGGTAGATGTTTGATAGATGAATCAAGCAGGCTTCTTTGCCAGAACCTCCAGTTCTGCTGGAGTCAAACATCTCATACCAATTTGCCTAACTAGATACGCAAACCTTTCTTTCGAAAGAGCTTTTGTAAACAAGTAAGCTAATTGGTAATCAGTTCCAACAAAGTATAATTCAACAATACCTCTTTCAACTTGTTCCTTAATAAAGTGATATCTAACATCGATGTGCTTCGTGCGGGAATGCTGTACCGGATTGCAAGAGATGGCTATGGCCGACTTTGAGTCACAGTACATAGGTACTTTATCAAAGTGGAAGCCATAATCCGTGAGTTGTGTTCTCATCCAAAGAACTTGAGCACAACACGCAGATAGAGACACATACTCCGCTTCGGCTGATGAAAGTGACGTGCAATCCTGCTTCTTGGAAGACCATCCCACAAGCTTGTCTTGACCTAGAAATTGTGCACCACCAGAAGTACTTTTACGTGTATCAAGACACCCTGCATGATCAGAATCTGAATAGGCCGTTAGAAAGAAACCGGTTTCCCTCGGATACCAGAGTCCCATGTGAATGGTATTCTTAAGGTACCGAAAGATCCGTTTAACCTCCTTGAGGTGCTTTTCAGTGGGTCGTGCTTGATATCGTGCACAATAACACGTAGCATGATGAATATCAGGTCTGCTTGCTGTCAAGTACATAAGGGACCCGATCATGGAACGATATCTCGTTTGATCTATGGGTAATCCCTCTAAATCAGCATCTAGGGATGTGGTTGATAATGGTGTCCCAACGGGGTCACATGATGTCATACCATGCGTTTTGATTATCTCTTGACAATACTTAGCTTGGTTAATGAAGATACCACTTGGGGATTGGTGAACTTGAATTCCTAGAAAGAATTTTAGTTCGCCCATCATAGACATTTCAAATCTGTTGTGCATTACTTTTTCAAACCATTTTGAAAGTTCTGGGTTTGTAGACCCGAAAATAATGTCATCAACATAAATTTGCACAAGCAGAATGTCATCCCCATATTTATAAGTGAACAAAGTTAAATCAATGGAACCTTTTGAGAAACCTTTGGAGACCAGAAATTTCGAGAGCTCGTCGTACCACGCCCTTGGAGCTTTCTTGAGTCCATATAATGCTTTGTGGAGACGATACACCTTGTCAGGATAATGAGGATTGACGAATCCTTCCGGCTGCGTGACATAAACTTCTTCCTTCAAAGCACCGTTAAGAAACGCCGTCTTTACGTCCATTTGATAAACGATGAATCCCTTATGTGCAGCATAAGCAAGGAAAATCCTGACCGTTTCCATTCGAGCTACTGGTGCAAATGATTCTTCAAAATCAATACCCTCTTTCTGTCCATACCCTTTAGCCACTAGCCTAGATTTATTCTTGATGATCGTGTTCTCTTCATCCATCTTGTTTTTCCAGATCCATCGAAGATTTAATGGTGTTACATCGTATGGTCTGTCAAAAAGTTCCCAGACTTTAAGTCTTTCAAATTGTTGAAGTTCATCCGTCATCGATTCAATCCAAGCATGATCAGCTAATGCTTCTTTGATGTTTTTCGGTTCAGCAGAACTCACGGCGAGTGCGAACATACAAACATCAGCATCGGTATTAAGCCGTCGTCTTGTGCGAACGGGCTGTGAAGGGTTTCCAATTACATGAACCAAAGGATGATCTCGGGTCCAATGATGTGTTGAAGGATGTCGTTGATAGAACGTATGCATATTTGACGGATCAACATGGCGAGTAGAAGACTCGCCAGTTTCGTGTACCGGTGTACCGAATGGGTTGATAAACTCGTCTTCGTCAGATAATGCATTGTCTGCTTGATTTGTGTTCTCTGGAGCAATGACAGTAGTTGTGGATGTTGTAGGATCGATTGTTGAAGTGATATTCTGAGGAGGTAAATGTGCAGCAACCCGTGTTGAAGTAGATGAAGTTGTATCCATTTGTTGACGATGATCGGTATCATCATTCATATCATGAGTGACAGCGGAAGACTTCGATACAACTTGTTTCTCTCCCGTGAAATATTCATCATACATTGGTCCATATAACATTTCCAACTCTTCAATTGTCGTGTCGACTGTCATATCAGCTCTAGGAACATTTTCTGGAACCAGCGTTGAACTTGACGGTTCATTGTTGTGGTCTTGAGTTCCGAGTTCCGTGCGGTTGTGAACGGAAGTCGTTTGTCGTTTTGGATCGGGACTTAAACTATTTTGTTCAAGTGCCATTTCTTGTGATTCATCAAATCGGATGTGAATAGTCTCGACAATCAATTTTGTTCTCTTGTTGTATACTCTATATCCCTTTTACTGAGTTGCATATCCCACAAGAATACATGCATCACCTTTCTCTTTCATCTTATCCAAATTTTCACCATCTCGAATAATGTAGCAAGTACATCCAAAAACATGAAGGTGTTTGAGTGAAGGTTTTCGATCATGAATTATGTGATATGGTGTCTTTTCGTGTCTTGGGATAATTAAGGAACGGTTTTGTGTATAGCATGCGGTTGACACAACTTCGGCCCAAAAGTACAGTGGAAGTTTTGAAGCGGATAATAATGTTCGAGCAGCTTCAACCAAAGTACGGTTTCGTCTTTCAACAACGCCGTTTTGTTCGGGTGTTCGAGCAATAGATGTTTCATGTTCAATCCCTTCGGCTTCAAAATACTTTCTCAGATTAGAATTCAAAAATTCTGTACCTCTGTCAGTACGAACCACTTTAACTTGAGCTTGAAGACCACGTTGTATCAATTTTAGGAAGCTGATGAGAACGTCGGGTGTTTCATCCTTGGACCTCAAGAAGTGAGTCCATGTGTACCTTGAGTAATCATCGACGATTACCAGAATATATTTCTTTCCATTGATACTCTGAACACGCATTGGACCACACAGATCCATGTGAAGAAGATCTAACCGTCCTTTAGAGCTTGGTGTTGTCTTTGTTTTGAAGCTACTTCGTTTAGCTTTACAAAGTTCACAAGAAGAACAAAGATGATCTTTGATGAATTTCAAGCTTGGAAGGCCTCTCACAATATCTTTCTTGGAAAGCAAGTTAATGGTATCAAAGTTGAGATGAGAAAGACGTTGATGCCATAACCATGCCTGAGTCGTTGAAGCTTTAGCCATGAAGCAAATTGTAGTTGATGAAGTTGTGTCTTGAATTGAAATTGTGTAAAGATCAGTACCCCGTGTACCGGTAAGTAAGTCATTCCCATCATAATCACGAACAAAACATGTCTTCTTTCTGAAAGCAACTTCCAAATCCGCATCACAGAATTGACCAACCGAGAAAAGATTGTGATTGAGCCCTTCGACGTAGTATACCCTTTTAATCGTGATATTCCCCTGAACCAAATCTCCATATCCTAGGATCGGTGCAAATTGATCATTTCCGAATCGGACCGTACCTAGGAACTTCTCCACGAAGTTAATTAGAAGCTTGAGATTCCCCGTCATGTGCTTCATGCATCCGGAGTCCATTATGAAGAGAATTATTTGTATCACCTGCAGAAGAGTTAGAACACGATGGAGCATTTGCTAAATTGGATACCACAGTAGTTGTGATAGTAGAATCATTAGTGTCCTTATCAACATTTAAAGGCAAACTAACACTCGTTTTCACATTTTCTGTCCTAACTTTAGGCATCCATTTATATCCGGGAGGACATTGATTAGCAAACCACCATTTCCAAGACTTACTGGCAGACTCATATAATTCCTTAATTTTGCTTCTAGGATTCTTAGTGGTGGAGTCTGATGCATTACTTTTCTCAGTGGGGGTTGCACCAGAATGGTTCACTTTGCGTTTGGGTTTACTAGCTCTAATAGGCATTGCAACTTGCTTTTTAGTTCTAGTATCTACGCCTTTGACTTTATTTATAGCACACATAGAATGATTAGCATTAGCACACTTACCACATTTGACACAAACAAATTTCACATTCATAGCATTCAAATCATTCACAGCATTCAGATCGTCATTACATGCGATAACAGACTTTTTATTCTTAAAAACATTCAAATTCCTAGGGTGTTCTTCTACTTGCTTCATCTTCCCTTGATTCTTGTCTTTCCAGACCTTATCATTATCTTGAGTGCTCTTAAGCTAAGGCCGGCTAACACTAGTAGTGGAGACTATTCCTGTAGTAGAAGACACATGAATATTAGTGTTTCTAGAAGTCTGAGGCGAGTGAGTATCTTTGTTTGTGGGCTTCGTGGACATTCTATACATCCCTGGTTTAATCACATTATTGTGCTTAATGCTTGGTGCTATAGGAATCCTTATGGGTTGAGCTTGTGGTAACCTTTCCTTTCCATCCATCTTGGGGGCAAACACAGGTTTTGCAAACGAGGAATTAGATAAAGCAGATGGTTTTCCCAAGATAGAGGATCTATTCTCTTTAGAGGCATTGGGTTGTCTAACCACATTTTTCTTAATGCTAGGTTCCACAATTTTCCCACCCATTTTAGCAATGAGTTTCTGCAACTCAGCTATCGCTCTGTCCCTGTCTTGTAATTGAGCTTTCAACCCTTTAATTTCCAAATTCTGTTCATTCATTTCTCGAAATGTTTGCAAAAGTTTTTCTTGCAATTTATTATCATGTGGAAAACGACCAACATCTTTTTGCAAAGCAAGTTCAAGTGAATGACAATGTTTTTGAAGGAAATCAGTTTTGTGTTGAAGTAACTCAAAAGCCTTTTTGTCAACATTTTCTTTACGTTTCGAAAGCTCAATTTCAAGACGTTCACATTCTTTGATCTTATCAAGATATTGGCATGCAACTTCAGAATATTCATCAATATCAGCACAAGATGTAAAATAAGCACACATAACATCTTTAGAAACGCATTCTTGCAAGAGTAAATCATATTCATCTAAGAAATCAGACTTCTCCATTTGAAGATCATCAATGTGTTTCTCAATAGATTCAACATATTTTAAAGCATCAAACATTTCAGTCCGAATGAACTCTTCAAGTTGAAGAACAGTTTCTTTAATCAACGCCGTGTTTGGAATTAAGAGTTCTTTGACAAGCAAGGTAATATCTTGAGGAATCGGACGTGTCCACTCAGCATTTTCACGTTTTGCCCAGTCTCTTTCAACAATAGATTTAACATTATCTATGTGGTGTTTAAGAATACCTAATGTTTTCCTACTCTTGCTTTTAGATTCATCTAGAGGGAGGTAGTTTATGTATTTGTAAACATTAGATTTCTTAGGGGAAAATGCTTTCTTCCATTGAATTCTCTTTTGTTTGCATTCTAGGAACACTTCCTCACGAGTTTTCTGAGTTTGTTTGTTGAACAGGCCATAAAGACTATTCTCATAAGCATAATTATACGGTTTCACAAACTCCTTATTAACAAGTGGTTGACTATCATCGTCCCAAAGGGCAGTCTCTTCACTATCAGCACTAACAGGCATGCAAGCAAGATCTGTCCTTTCAGTCTCATCAAGATAAAGACACGGGTTCGCAGCTTGAGCTTTGGTAAGGTACTCAGGACTTGCAATGCTATCTTGACCCTTAAACATCGATGGAGGTGCTAGCATTCTTACGGATTGAATAGAATCATGCGTTTTATAAACAACGTTCTTCAAAAAGTCGACTTGTGCTTCTAGTTTTGTAATTTTTTCGGTTTCTTTATCATATCTACTTTTGAAGTCTTGTTTTAACGCATCTACCTCTTGTTTCTTATCCTCTAGAATTTTAGCAGAATCAGTGGTGGTCATAGAGAGCTTTTGTTCAAGTTCATTAACTTTGGTATTGGCAAGGTACGTTTTTTGACGTTCATCCATTAAGAAAACATTATATTGACGCTTCTCTTTAGCTAATAACTCAAGAGTTGTATTATATTTGTTTTCAAAATCGTCCTTTTGACTTTTTAACGCACTTCCCTTGTACCCCTCAAGCTCTTTGGTTTTCTGAAGGAGCTCATCTCTATAGCTTTCAGTCATCTCAGTAGATTTGATAAGAGCAGCTTTACATTCTTCAAAACTTTGAGTGAGCGTAGCGTTTGCCTTCTTTAATTGCTTTTGACTCTTTTTATTTTCAGTGACATCTTTTTGTAAAGTAGCAATTAAATTAGCAAGCGCAATACGTTCCTCTTCATCATATTCATTTGCATGTTGATCATCCTCAGACTCATTATTGCACATGTCTGATGAATCGGGTGTGGTATTGCTATCAACCGTTTCCATCATACACGTGCCATTAATGGCATTGGGTAGATCACTATGCTCAGGAATATCACCAAACACATTATATTCATCAGTAGTGTGTACCTTATCGATTGGATCAGTGTCAAAGATAGGACCATTGTCATCTTCAGTGACTTTGAGAACTTCTTCAACCTTTGCCATGTACGAGTAATTTGCATCAAGCTCTTGATCAGAATCTTCATCATCAGTATCATCAAGCATGGCTCCTTCCTCAGCTGACAATTTAACCCCTGCTTCCATCTTTTTGCATAGCAACATCTTTTCCTTGTGATAGCTAGAGTCTCTAACCCTTTTCGGCTTCCTGCATTCCTTTGCCATATGCCCATAACCTTGGCAATTAAAACATTGAATCCCACTCTGCTGAACCACTTGACTTCCAACCGTTTACCTATTCCCAGTAGCAGCAGCAATCCTCTGAGCATCATACTTGGCAGTTTGTCGATCATATCTTGCAGAACCCTCAACATGCGTTGGATTATGTCGATCATACCTAGAAGGACTTTCACCACGTCGACGTGTGTCATACCTTGGAGGACTCTCAACATATCGGTTCTTTGTGTTAGATGATGTGCGAAGATTGTTGTTGGTGGGTTTGTAGATTTTCTTGTAAGTCTTCATTATGTAAGCAATTTGTTGTTTCATCTCTTGGTTCTTTTGAGCTTGATCTTCATCACTATCTTCTTCAGATGAGGACTCAGATGGTGGTGATGGTGCTCTTGGCGCTTTACCTCGAGATTTTGTGGAAAATGAAGACTTAGATGATGTGGAATATCGTGGTGAAGATGATGTATTGGAGTATGGCTTAGGAGCACGAAAGTGAGGATCTTGAACATGTTGAGTGGTAGTCACTAAAGCAAGTGGATTAGCCGTCTTGGCAACACGTTCAGCTTGAATTTCATTTGCTTCATTCTGAAATTGCTTCAAGATGTCAAAAAGTCGATGATATGAGACCTCGTCTAACTTTTCTTGTTGTTTCACCAAAGTGACGAATCGTGTCCACTCGGGTTGAAGTTGTTGACGAAATTGGACATTGACTTGCATGGTGGAGACTTGCAGGTTATTTCTTGTCATGTCATTCATCATCTTATAAAACCTGGAGTAGTAAGAGTCAATTGATTCTCCATCCCTTGAAGTAAACTTGCCAAAATTCCAAAACAAGTTTGTTTTGACATCTTGTTTGTTGAGTGATTCTCCTTGTTGCAAGCGTTCAATAGCAGTCCACATTTCATGTGCTGTCGGGCATGCATCAACCGTGGAGTAAATATCATCTCCAATCCCACTTAAAACCATATAGATGGCTTCCTTCTCCGCATCATGCCAAGCACAATTTTCAGGTGTGAGATCAGCTCTTGTTTCATCACGTTCACTTGCAGGTATTGGATCAGTAGTATCTGTGGCTGCTCTTGGAGGAACTGAGATCTTCTTAAATATATATGGTCCATGAGTAATACATTTCCTCAAGGCATCACCATTACGTCTTGTATCAAGATATCGTATGAAACGTGATTGCCATTGAGCATACCGACCAGATACAAGCATTGGTGGTCTCTCTTTGTTACCCGCCACCATTATGTTGTTGTTCGTCACACGATATTCGGCAGTAGAATCCATCTCAAAATTCTCTGAAATGATGAAGTGAAAATGGATCTTAAGTAGATTTGTTGTGATTGTTGTTGTGGTTTAAATTCCGAAAATCGCAATATTTCTCCAGTCCGACAATAAATTCTCCAGTCCGACAAAAACGGTAGTCCAAAAATTTTGTAATCGCCAAAATTTGAAATCGAGTTAGAAATGTCCTAAAACTAGTATGGAAAAAATTTGAATTTACTTGACGAAAAAAATTTAACTTTTTTTTTTTTTTTTTTTTTGATCTTCGTGGAAACGATATTCTGAAACTAGTCTAGATAGTGGCTAAGTCTAAAAAATACTCAAACAAAATTTAGCAAAACACATCATCGGAATGTCCCCTAATCGGAATGCACCAATCGGAATGTTATCGGAATGCACCAATCGGAATGCACCAATCGGAATGTTATCGGAATGCACCAATCGGAATGCACCAATCGGAATGAGCTAATCGGAATATACCAATCGGAATGAGCTAATCGTAATATACCAATCGGAATGAGCTAATCGGAAAACACCAATCGGAATGTGCTAATCGGAAAACACCAATCGGAATGCAAATCTGAATGCCAATCGGAATAATGTTGTCCAGTCGGAATGATGGTCGGAATGTTGAAACCCTTTTCCGATTGCACAGATCGGAATAACTGATCGGAATATATCCCCCTTTTCTCGGACAAAACTCAACCAATACAAGATTTTAAGCCAAAAAATGATCAAAAAACCCAAAAATTTTGTGTTTTTAGCCAAAGTAAATATACCAAATCACTACTACAACTATGTAGAAGATGTAGATGAAGAAGTAGAGCACGAAAAACACAAAAAGAATTTGAATCCGAGATAATTTATGGATTAAATCATTCGAATCAAATATAATAACAACAATGAATCACAAGTCTACCCCATGGCGATTGATACCAAATGTTGTCCCATGAATTTGTGATGATTAAGCAATGAATAAAGAAAGAAAATAGATGAAGAAGAGATGAATTCCTAGAGAGAGAAAGTAGTGAGAGAAAGTAGAGAGGAGATGATTAACTTGGTGAGATTAGATTAAGAAAAGAAGTAACAAATGACCATCCACCCTCCTAACATGCTAGGAGGGTAGTATATATAGTCCACCCACATGCGGGCTTTAATGGACTATATATTGGGCCGGGCTTGTCTTTTGGACTTTAATTAGTTTAAATCCAAGCCCGTGAATCACGACTAAATACCTACTTATTACAACGTTCTAATAAATATTACAATAGAAACCTATGACCGAACATTCTTGTTTGACTCAATATTTTGAGGATAACATAATGGGATATGCAAGATTGCATAGCCGAACACTTCTCATAATCATCACATGAAACATGTCATACTCATAATTTACAACTCTGCTTGTCCACACATGGGCACAAAGCAAGCTAACCATCATACCAAAACCCAAACATCAAATCTACATGAGCCTCACCCGTCCTCGAGGAAATCCCTCAAAACCATAAGTTGTGTAACAACGTAACTCATCTCTTAACCTCACAACTCATCAAACAAGAACTGTCTTGAATTTAAGATATAAATTGCTACAAAACTTAATGTTTATAAAGCATGTACACGACTTCAAGTTTACTCATACTTGATCGCTATCATCAGATTCTTAGTGTATCTTCATCTCATTCTACATGCTACATGACCAATCCTACCTAGGATCTCACATGGTCTAAACATCTCTAGGTGCTAACTCACCTTTCATACTAACACGTGCTGCACCTTTCTCTAGGCAGACTTTCCCTTACTCATGATCACTAACTTTTAGCTCTAAAGGTCTCCCTTCTAATATCAATCTACTATCTTGACAATCTCTTGGCTTCTTCAAGCCATAACTTCCTTACTACTACTTTTCGATTGTCTCTCCATAATCTTAAGTCCATACCATCTTATATTCTCAAACCTCAGCCTACAAAATAGGCGACCAACTTTCATTCCATACACTTCCTCAATGAAGCATATCTCATACTAAATGATAATTCTCTTTATAGGATAATCTTCCCACCAAGTTGAGTATCTCAAATATCACTAAAACTTCTCACACATGCTCTAGGCGTCTATTCTACTATCTAAATAGTTTGCTCATACTAACCATTAGTCTATCAATGGTAGACCATTTAAAACCACTCGCATACCTCATTACTTCTACATTTGCCAAAAATCACTACAAGACATTCCATATCCATTAGGATTACTTTACACAAGAATCACATATTCTATATCATCACATCTATTCGCAGCCTTTCCAACTTCTCCACCACGTGACTTCTCGCTTTACCAGATGATCACGTATGGTCCCTATTCGGGTTGTATAACCCAACCCACGGGTACTACCTGTATCCATTAAGTATGGATTGTCACGGCGAAGCGCGCACAAGGCCCAAGAGGTACAGTAAGCCGCTGTCGCATAACGGTTGATTACTTAACCAAGTCCTCGCCGACCTACGACAGGATAAGATAGAAGATAATCTATTATATGATTATATTCGCCTAAGGGAAATAAGATATGAACTTACTATAGCTACACGATAAGGATCATTCTATTTCTAGTCATTAACTCTTCCTTAGGCAGTAAGAGTAGGGAAGCCCAACCAGGACTCTCTCGGGTATAAAAGGAACCCCCGAGGTTCCACCAAGGTACGATACGTACAATACTCTAAAACCCTTGCATATACCCAAACCGATTACTAACTCTCACGCCGGAGTCTAATCGTGGGATAAGCGCCCACGGTATGCCTAACGGTGTCTGTTCTTCAGTGTGCAGGGTCTTCAAACAAGATTCACTTGGTGCAAGAGCCAAAACCCACAAGACCCCGAATTAAGCCTAATTCGAGTCCAATTCGGTCCATCCAACTTTTGTATCAACAAGTTGGCATCATCCATGGGACCCTACACTAAATCTTGAATAATGAACAAAGGCGGCACAAACCCATTGATGAGATGGCATTTATACATGATCTCATCGTTCTTTTCGGACTTTAAATGCATTAAATGTCATCAAAATACCATATATATGCTTGTGTTTGTTTACTTGTGTATTTTAGGTATGGATATCGTGAAAAAGACAAAAGATCACAAGAAACAAGGAAAAACGAACACGAGAAGCGAAGCCGCACAATGAACCGTACCCTAGTTTGTGATTTTCCAAGATAAAATCCTTGAAGACTTGAAGATGTGCAAGAAATATCCTTCATCATTGAAGAAATGACATTTTATACCCTTGTATATTTCATAATTACAAGATTGGTCCCTAAATTTTGTTAAAATTACAAAATGGTCCCTTAACTTTGAAGATTTGGCAAGTTTAGTACCTCAAAAAATCCAAATTGTCAACAGTGGTCCCTCATGAAGTCAAATATCCAATGAAGACCTTCAAAGATGAGAAATGTCCAATATTAGCCCTTGAAATATCTAAAATGACAAAACATCTCCTTGAAAATAGTTTGGAAAATTATTTGGGGCAAAAGTGTGAAAACCTAAACTTGAATAACAAAGGATTCCAAGTTTAATGGCTGAAATACTTTGTTTAAACATTTTCCCAAAACACAAGGACCAAACTTGTCACACTGAAACATTTGAATCCTAATGACACGCGGGTAACTCTTATTGTAGAGATTTTACCACATCATGAACACCTTTTTACCCAGGATCAAAATGGAGCAAAACAAAGGGGAAAGTTAAATTGGTTAGACTCACGTTTGATTTTCCTCACATGAATCACATCCCACACCAAAAACCACAAACTCCACTAGCAGGAAGACCCCACAAGGACCAACCACAAGACGACACTTGGCAAAGATCACTGACATGGACAAATCAAGGATGGATATCAACTACTTGTCCTCTAAAGAGTAAATAAACGTCCAAGATTTCTCCAAACAGCCTGTCAACAACCAAATGCATTCTGGAAGCTTCATAGGGTTATTTTAGAGATTTTCATAGCTTTAGGGTTTGTGAATAGTGCCCAATTCATGGCCTATATAAGGAGACCCAACATGTGGTGATCCCTTTGTTCCATATTTTCTCTTAGTGCTTTGTAATCCCTTTTTAAAGTTTAATAAAAGTTGGTTTAGTTTTCTGAAAATTCTAGTTCCTTTTTTGTAATTTAAAAGTTGGTATTAGGCTAAGAGGATCTGAGTTACATATTTTGAAAGATTTGATCTTGTGTTTCCGTGTTTGCAAAGGTTTCATAAATGTTTTGAGAAAAGAGAAAATCAGTGGTCATATTATACTTTGTGTGTTAAGTTTGTTCATCTTAGCAGGTGTGGAAGCTAGTGGTTTTCTGCTACCACTTAAGCTCTCACAATCCAAAGCATGGATGTATGTTTTGGAGGTGCAAGTTTCTAAACCCTTTTACTTTTCTGCATATGTTCATGATTTTGTGATGAATCTGAGTTTTAATCTATGATTATGTGTGTTATCTATTAATTCTTATTATTTGGAGTTTACTAGTTGATAATTAGTTAATTTAATCCTGTTTTATGGTGTTTATCAAATAATTCCTTTGAAAAAAGTGTGAAATCAGTCATAAAGGGGTGTTTGGATTTACTACATATTCAAGGATTGGGTTAAACTGAGTAGGTGTTAGTTGTTACTTTGTGTTTGTTCTTGCATATATTGCATAGTTAGTGGTTTATCTGCAAGTTTTGAGCTTTGTATCACCCAAATCCAACTATTGGCTATAAAATCTGTATTTCTTGTTGTTTTGGACTGAGATTTTGAGGACACCTAGAATATATGCTATACTAGGGTTAACAAGTGCTAAATCTGAGTTTTTGCAACCTGAGTAAGAGATCTAGGGTTTTGAATTTGGATCTATGGTCAACTAGTTCAGCAAAAAGGAGTTGTGTTCATCTGTTTATATCAGTAAGCAACTTTGGGTTTTAACTAGATCTAATCATTGATCAAGTGTATGAAATGAGTTGCTTTGTATTTATTTAAGTTTTATTGAGATTGTGTAAGCTTTTGGTACAATCTAGTTGGCTTATTCTATCTTAAACTGTTTATTTCATCATTCACTGTTCATTTATCATATCTGTGTCATATATGGCGCCTGTTTGAATTAACTGTATCATTTGGATGGATCAATTTGTGTTTAATTGCTTGATTGTGACTCCTTACAACCCACTAGTTGTAAGGGTGCCCTTTTTTTCCATTAAATCTAAGTAGAACTCTCTAAATCATCAAGTCAAATAGTCAAAGCACTGGGAACCCTTTCCCACTGCTACTAGCCACTGCTAGTGTTAATCTTAGTTCAGCTTATCAATAAGCTATTCTAGCTTATTAAAACGTGCAACAATTTTAATTTGGTAATCAGTCTTCCTCATTTGACCCATTTGTTCATTCTGGAGCTTTTGGGTTGTTGACTTTAGGGTTTGACTAGAAAACCAACTTATTTGACTTTTTCATAAGTGCTTATTGACTTATTTAGCTTATTTGGCTTTGCTTATTGAATTTTTCTTGATTGATTTGTATTAATTAAGTCATTTAGAGTCTTTTGCAAGTTGAATCAAGTCCTGAGGTGATCTAAAACTCTAAGTCGACTACTTTGTCTTTTAGTGAAATCTTACTTGGCTTATTTCTGTCTTATTGGTTAAGATTTTTCAAAATTTCTTTTTACAGATCTCTTAAGCATCCCAAAAAAGGCTGTGTCAAATTAGAGCTTACGGCATTAGCTTATATCTTAATGGGCCAAAAAGCCCATTAAGAATAAGTTGTTGACTTATTAAGCTGCGATAAGCACATTTTTAGCTTTTGGGCCTTTAGAATTTTGTGCTTAAAATTAAATTTTGAGTCAGACTGGTGATTTTTAGCTTATTTGGTTGAGTTTGATCTTATTGGGCCAAAAAGCCCATTTATTTGGACTGTTTTTGTTTTTAGCCCATTTGGGGGCCCATTAAGGGTATTTTGGTAATTTCACTTTCATTTTCTAATTATTTAGGTTCAAATAAACTAGTTTGCAAGTTTTTAGAAATTTTTACAATTTTTGAATTTTTAGGATTATTTTAATATTTTATTAGTTTTTAATCATTTAAAAATAGTTTTCATTAGTTTTAAATTTCATAAAAATAGTTTTTAGTTTACTTAAGTCATTTTTGAGTTTTACAAATTAAAAAATCTTTGTTTGGGCTTTTTATTAATTATTTGAATTTTTAGGGCTTTAATTAGCATTTAAAAATTAATTTTTAAATATTTAAAATGTTTGAAAAAGTTTTGATCATTTGTAAATTCTTAGTTCATTTTTAGCTATTTTTGGTAATTTTTGGGATTTTTTTAGAATTAATTTTTATTTTGTCATTTTTTACGGTTTTACGTTTTGTAGTCGTAGTGTAATTTTAACGTATCCGTCTTTCTAATTTCTCATCTTTTCTTTCTCTCATATTATCCAAAATCATATCAAGTTATTCACACACATATACCTCCTTGGGAAACGAACTTATTTGGGTCTTAGTGCTTGATTTTAATTAATCGACACTTAATACTTACCACATTTACGCCTTTTTCCTAAAAGGTCGTATTTTTCCTACAATCACCCATCCCATCTAAAGGGGGGACCTTAGAAGCAACAAGGTCCAACCTTGGGTCTTAAATCACTCAACAACCCAGGACGAGGATTGGGAGGTAAGGGACCACAAGTGCCTGCTCCATCACTATTTACCCCCAACCCATAGGCAGCAGGAAATGCCTCGTCCTCGCGTAAAACCCCTGCTATACCACTTAGCGTGGCGTTAAACGCAAGGAGTAAGCTAACACTACAAACCATAGTAGAAACTCCTCCTGAACCTGACCAAGACATGAGCTAATACGTTGCAAAGAACTTCGCAGCTCTCGTGCCACTTATGAAGGCACAAATGAAGTCAAACCCGGCAAGGGACTTGAGGATCAGCCTAGATTTCGATAGAGAGCTTAAGGCTGCAGAAGGATCAAGTTCCAAGAAGGAACTCCAAAAAGAAAAGAGGAAAAGGAGAAGAGAATGGGAACTATATATGTCGACACCTTACCCTGACGCGCCACTCACTAAAGGTGTGTTGTCTCCACACGACTCCGATAGCTCAAGAGGGGAGGATGCTTTTCTCACACCAGCAAACAACAGACAACATACGAGCGTGAAAGACAGGTTAGGACCTAACCCAATGGGGACCAATGCGTCGGCTGAGCCGTACCCGCACCGACAAAATGCCCTCAAAAGGTTAGGGTCATTAGAAAGAAGCTCATCCCTAGAACCCTACATGTAGGAACGAAGCAAAAGTGCCAGAAAAACTCGGCGAGAAACTCTCTTGAGTGAAAACTCATCAGACTATGATCTCAGTGATCGTCATCCACGATGTAGGAGAGTAGTTTCTTCATCCTCTAAGACCTCCGAATCCTCGGAACGCGACAGGAAACGTCCTGATGAGACTTCTTTTATACATAGTCTCATCGTCCAAAACGGGCTTAAAACGGTTAAAATATCATAAAAAGTGCCATATATATGCTTGTGTTTGCTTAATGTGTATTTTAGGTACAAATATCGAAAAGATCACAAGAATCAATCAAAAACGAACACGGGAAAAGAAGCCGCATAATGAACCGGACCCTAGAGTTGATTTTCCAAGAAAAGTCCTTGAAGAATTGAAGATTGTACAAGAAGGGTCCTTCATCATTGAATAATTGACACTTTATACCCTTGTATATACATAATTACAATTTTGGACCCTAAAGTTTGTCAAATTTTACAAAAAGGACCCTTAACTTTGAAGAATTGGCAAGATTGGTCCCTCCAAATTGAAGACTTGTCACTTTTAGTCCTCCATAAAGTCAAAGATACAAGTGAAGACCTTGAAGTATGAATACATGTCAAGAATAGCCCTTCAAGAATCAAGGAATTACAAATCAAGTCCTTGAAAATACTTTGGAAAACATTTTGTGGCCAAAGTGTGAATTTACAAACTTGTTTAACAAAGGAATTTGAGTTTTGAGCTGCCAAGATTTAAATGAAAGAAAGAAGGAAGAAGAGGGGCCAAAAATGGGAGACAAAAATTCTTACCTAGACTAATCAGTGGCTGCCACCTCACCCCACTCACCTCATTATCCAATCACAACTTACCCTTCCACCACGTCACCACTCCATTACCGGTTTAATAACTAATTAATTATTAGTTTTAATCTTGGCGCCATAACACCATACTTAAACCCCTAATCAGATCAAACACTTAACTATTCACACCAAGAACACAAATTGGGTTTTTCTTAATCCGTTGGAATTAAACCTTAATCTGCTCTAGATTTATGATTAAGGGTTTAATTAACCAAACCCACCTCTTAAACATCCATCACCATCACCCCACATGCTACCTTGTACCTCCCCTGCCCCACTTTTCACTCCAAAACAAAAACCATGCAGAGAATCAATGTCCCTTAACTTTGCTTTCATCTTAAGCTCAAGATAAATGCCTAAGATCACTAAACAACAACTGGCGTCACATGTTGCACCAAAATGAGTCAAAGAAATTCAAATTCCCAAGGCCATTATTAGAACTTCATGGCATTATGGTTTTAGTTTTATCCGCTTTCTAGAATGATTTTGTAGCCTATATAAAGTCATTAGGGTTATACCTTAGCTCTTGTTCTTGGTTTTCTTTTGGTCACAAATCTGTAAATCCTTTTGTTCAATGAATGAAAAAAGTGTTTGATGTTGTTGACGAATTCGAAGCACCACATTTACTTTACTTGTTTGTTTACGTTTTAAGTTTGTGATTCAAGGTTTCAAAAGTTTGGTTTTAAGTTTTATGCAAGTTTGTTTCAATGTTTTCAAAATCTTGATTTTTCCAGATTTTCTTGTTTATCACGGTGAAGTGAGACCTCTGGTTTAGGAGGATTTAAGTTGTGGGGACATAAGATTGGAAGAAATCTACTTGTTTTCCATTTTTTTTATATAATCTATTACTGCTTATCTTGTTCATTCTTAGCAGGGGTGTATTTTGGAAGCTTGTTCTTGTTTCAGATAGAACATTAGCTCTAACAATTGTGTGTGGATAGTACATCCCTTAGGTTTGCCTTTTTCTTACTTTTTCATCTGTCAAAAGTTAGGGCTAAGTGATTTTGGTGTTGACTGATGTATGATGATGTTTGGTACTTGAGATCTACTCCTTAATTCATGATAATGTTAGATTAATGCTTGCTTAAGGTTTTCATGGTCTTAAAAACGTTTTTGCTTTGAAAAATTTGAAATCAGTTTTGAAAATAGTGTTTGGGACTGGATGTCATATGGTTTTTGTTAGCAGCTTGGTAGGTTTTTAAGGTCATTGTTTGTTTGTACCTGATATTGGCATGTATTAGTGTGGAAATTTGCTTTTCTTATGTTCTTAAACACTAAAACTGAATCATAGGTATAACAAGGTTGATTTGAGTTCTTGTGAGTTGAAAATTGGTCATCACCTAGATTGCATGTTAAACTAAGGCTAATAAGTAATTAATCAAAGTTTATGCAACCTGAGTGCTTGATTTGTGGCCTTAAATTTCATTATTTGGTCAAGTAATTCCGTAAAAGGTTTTTTGTGTTCATCAGTTATATTAGTTAAGTCATATAAGCTTGATACTAGTTCTATACTTTGAACCATTTCTTGAAACCAGATTATTTGTGCTCAATTAAGTTTATTGTGGCTGTTGTATGCTTTTAGTGGAATCTTATTGGTTTTAACTTGCTTTAAAAGTTCTTATTTCATCTGTCTTTGATTATTTCCATATCTGGGCACATTTTGATTAAACTGTATCATTTGGTTGTGTGGATTTGTGTTTTCTTGCTTGTTCTTGACTCCCTACAACTCACTGGTTGTAGGGGTGCCATTATCAAAACAATTAAACATCGAATCAGTAGTGTACCATTTAGAGATTGATAACACCACGAGTTAAAACACTGATTTTCTCTACGGTTATGACAAATGTCTTCCCAGAATGTCTTCAAATCAAAAGAAGGTATGAAGTTCATCACGTGTACTCGTTGTGCGTTCAATGTGTCTTCTTCTTCCCCCTTGATGGTTTCGAAACCTCGGAACCAACAATAAATCGTACGCACATGTACCTGAAATCTCGTGAGAATAATAAATAAGATGAATTACATATTTAGTGAGAAACAACTGCTGATCGAAATTCTCTACTCATAAACTCTCCATGGCCATCCTTACCAACCGTCTTGTAGGCAATTTGAAGTGACCACTGATAGAATGAACCAGATACATCAAACATGAAACTGAATAAAAATCCTTCGATCTTGTGACTTAAGCTTGCACTATTGTTGAATGAGGAACGGTGGAGAGATCTCTAAGTACCCAATACATTACAGAAGAAGTATATGAGCAAAACACCTCTTGAAATTATCCTCGTCGACTATGCGTGTGACACGGAGTACAATAATGTAGCTCATTAAATGATAGTTATCCGAGTCATCAACCAACCATCCCGAACCCGGAAACTAGATAAACAAGTCTTCATTCTAAGATTAAGCACGAGCAAGTTATCTTTGAAAGATAAAATAAATACACGCCTTCGAAATATCCGTCTTCAACTTCACATAATTAATACCCGATCAAACAAATCCATAGCCACTAAAAATATACCTATTTTTCTTCGGTCTTGCCAAGTAATTCTTAGTCACTTAGTCTCGTCTCATTGTCACGCCCCGATTATGACCAAAGTATAAAAGCAATGATACAAATTTTATCCAAAGTAAATAAAATTGTACCATATGATTTTTTGAAACTCTACCCATCTAAACCGTGATGTGAGATTTGGGTTCAACTAAACAAAATTGTGAATTATTCACAATGTGCGTTGCTCAATAAATCCCAGACCCACTACACACACTAGCCCATAAACATTTAAATTAAATCAATACTCGGCCCAAATGAACTATCAATACCGGGTCTAAGCAAAAACAAGGTCATGGGATATAAATAATCCACCAAACCCTAATCAGATGCACCTTATCTTATCTTAACCAAATATTCTCAATACCTCCGCCCCCATAATCCTCTCTCACCCCCACATCGTAACCCCATCTCATCTTAATCTCACACATCCTCGATCTCTATTCATCAAACGAGTTAAACAACTTAGACACCAAACTCAATCAAAACAAACAACAATCATTATCTCATTTCTTCTTCACAGTCATCATAAACCTAACGAATCTGAATCCAGTATCCACATCCTTAAGAATAATCAAAGCATACCTTCGAATCATACCAAACAAAACATAAAGTTATACGACTTCTTTGAGTTTTGACTAGATGGAAACGAATTTAAGATCAAATAAAGTTGATCTCAGGTAGGTTGATTGTAATGTTTTAATACGATGTGTGTTAGTGTATGAATCAAGGAGGAACAAAACAAAGTCGTTTATTTTCATATCCTTTTTAGATTCGAAAATTAAAGATGTTTTTAGGCATCAACATACAGATCTATGATGATTTTTAATTTTGTGATTATAGATCTTAACAGATCTTGACATGCATGTCGATTTATCACGAAAGTAGAACTGAGATCTAAATGGTTAAGTTACTGTTTTGGTTTGAGTCTTGATAGGATGGGGGTTAGGAGACGATGGGATAGGTAGATCGAGTGGTGTTGATTGGGTGTAATAAGGTTGGTGATATGATGGTATTGGTCTCGGTATAGTTTTAAACAAGTCATTCTGTTTTTGTTAAACTGGTCAAAGTCTTTCTTCATCGCAATGCTTTTTGTTAACCCATCGCAACATTAAAAAAGTTTAAGCCATCGCAGTCAACATTTTGAACCCATCGCAACATAAAGTAATAAGTCCAGCGCAGTCTAGTCAACACCTCATCGCAACCTGAGTGCCCTATCATGATGGCACCCATCGCAACAGACCCATCGCAACGGACCCATCGCAAAGGACCCATATCAACGGACCCATCGTAATGTTACCATCGTATTCATCCATCGCAATCAATGTGATCGTTTCCATCATAACGGAGACCATCGGAATGCATTCAAAAGTTGTCCTTTTTGCGTTTTTCTAGGAACTTGCCTTTTCTGGGTATCATCTTCATCATCATATGCATAAAAAAATACCAGAAATTTTTTTCCCAGAAAGTGATAATAGCACACAAAACCAGTCATGAAATCAATATCTGACTAAATAAATATGGCAGGTTTGACTTTTGACCATTAGAAGATAACCAGTGAGACAACTTTTGGACCAGATGAGAAAAGTATTGATGGACTGTATAGATGGACAGGTAATATAACGTGACAAAGAATATGTGAAAGTGACAAAGAACTTGTGAATATCGATAGTAAGCACAACCAGTGACAAAAAATAATAGATACGGACCAAAAAAAATTTAGACCACCAAATCAAAAACAAAACACGATCCAAGGATTGAACCGAAGCTCTGATACCAATTGTGGGTTTGCTATTTATGGATCCGGTGGTCTTGGTGGGTGGTGGAAGAATATGGAAGCCATGGATGAATTAGAGAGAGAGAGAGAGAAGTTGTGTGTGTAAAGAGAAAGAAAGGAATATGTGATAAATGAAAAATGAAACACAAGCAACAACCCCTCCTTGGAAGCCTTGGAGGGGTATATATAGTCACACACCACACCTAAACTATTCAACGTTTCCTAGTCTAGTGTATGCATGTGTGACTATGATAACTAGTTAGAATTCTTAAATGTCGTCACATAAAGTGAATTTCCAACACTCACTAAAAGAAGCTAAAAACCGGTTTCTCATTTCAAGCAGTGGGAACTCCTTTCCCACTGCTGCTTGCCACTGATAGTTATAATTTGTGAACAACTTATTGATAAGCATTTCTAGCTTATTTCATTGTGCAACAACTTTCTTTTTGTAATCAGTCTTACTTATTTCATCTTATTAGCTTATCTGGTAGCTTATAGCTTTTGGTTTAAAGGTTTGACTAGAAAACAAAGAACTTTGTCTTTTTCAAAAAGTGCTTATTCATTATTCCAACTTATTTAGTGTGCTTATTGAAAATCTTTTTGTTGATGTGTCTTAATTTGGTCATTTAAAACCTTTTGCAACTTGAATCAACTCTTGAAACAGTCTAGAACTCGAAAACGACTATTTTGTCGTTTTGTGTAGAAAGCTTTTGCCTATTTCAGGCTTATTTCTTGAGATTTTCAAAGTTTCTTTTTACAAACTGCTTTATAATCCCAAAAGAAGGATGTGTGTCAATTTTCAGCTTATGACATTAGCTTATGGCTTAATGGGCCAAAAAGCCCATTAAGAATAAGCTCATGATTATTAAACTATGATAAACACTCTTTCAGCTTTTGGGCCTTTAGAGTTTTTTGTTTAGAATTCAATTTTAAGCTTATCTGGAAGTTTTGGGCTAATTTGGTGGACTTTTTCTTATTGGGCCAAAAAGCCAAATTACTTGGACTGTTTTCACTTTTGGCCCATTTGGAGGCCCATTAAGGGTACTTAGGTCATTTCACTTTCATTTCTGGTTTTATTAAGTTAAAATAAATTAGTTTGCAAGTTTTTAGAAATTTTTATCTATTTTGAATTTTTAATATTATTTTAATATTAATTTTTAGTTTTTAATCATTTTAAATAGTTTTAATTGGTTTTAAATTTTGCAAAAATACTTTTTAGATTAATTAGTTCTTTTGGAGGTTTACAAATTGAAAAATCTTTATTTGAGCTTTTTATTAATTTAATTGATTTTTAGGGCTTTAATTAGCATTAAAAAACTTAATTATTATTTAAATAAATGGTTTGAAAAAGTTTTGATCATTTCTAAACTCTAATTGCATTTTTAGGGATTTATTGTGATTTTCTAGGAATTTTTAGAGTAATACTTAAATTTCGTCTAGTTTTTACGTTTTACGTCTTATCGTTCGTCGTAGTTTAATTTTAATCAAAACCGTCATCATTTTCATTTTCTCTCTTCTCATTAATATTAATCTCAAATACCATCAAGTATAACACATACATTTAATCCTCCTCGAGAATGAACTCATAAAAGACGTAATTTATACCACATCATTTTTGCGCCGCTAACGGGAGGCGTGTTTTGTTGAGTTTGAAAAATTTTGTTTTTAATATTATCTGTAATAAGTACTTGTGTGATTAGCACTCTAACCATACGTATTATTGGTTTTCGTTGTTTTTGTGAAATATTATTACTATAGTGTATACGTATCACAATAAATTTACAATACTCCAAAAGCGTGAAAACGCAACCTTAATTGGGATTTCATCACTCAGTTATTGTATTCGAATCTAAATCAAACGAAAAAGGCAAAATAGATAATTACTTTCGAGAAGCTTGATTTTAATTAACACAAACTCTAAGGTGGGTATAAGGCGGTTGTATTTCACGACCTAAGGGAAAAATGCTCTTAAGTGCTTAGCGCCGCCTCGTTTCCCCCGCTTGCTTGTGCGTGTCAAGAGAAAAAGGGCTAATCGAGGGTTTGCCGACCAAAGTATTATCTACGTATCATATATATTTGCTTGGTTTCAAATATTAAACCCTCTTGAACGTTTTGGTGTTCCACCAACGTTCTAAAGTCATCGAAGGCGTTCACTCAACATGATCGATTCATTCCTTGAGGCTCCTTTAATCGAGAAATCGATTCGAGGGGAGATTTGTAGATTTGTGTCTACGTAATCCACAAGAAAAATCCCAAAAAAAGTAAAAACAATCAAAAGCACACAAAAAAATGGAAAAAGTAAAAACACCAAAAAGAGTCTTCTTTGCTCATCCCCACGTTGTACGTGACGTTTATGCAAACTCGTAACCAAGCAAAACGTGCACGTAAACGTCGAAACCGAAAAAAAGGAACACCAACCCTTCTAGTGAAGGATCTCCTATTGACGAACCCATCGTAGAACAAGAAGCTTCCATGGCTAATCGTACTATGATGGAGTTGCTTCAAGCACCCACCAAGGTTATGGAAAAGTGATTGTGATTCCCGCTATCCTTGCGGAGAATTTGAGGTTAAGACGGGTTTATTGTCCATGATCCAAAACAAGTTTCGTGGTGACGAAAAGGAAAACTCTCATAACCACATTCGCCATTTCAATCGTCTTACGTCGACTTGCAAGTTTAAGGACGTCTCGAATGACGTGATTAAGATGATGCTTTTTCCGTATTCCTTAGCGGGGCCTGCTAAAATTGGATAGAGAAAGAGTCACCCAATTCTATATTGACGTGGAAGGATCTCATTTCAAAGTTCGCGAACCAATTTTTCCCGCCCTCTAAGACTACGCATTTGAAAAACAAGATTTCAAAGTTTTCACAACAATACAATGAGAGTTTTTCAACGGCTTGGAATAGGTTTAAGGAAATGTTGCATGAATGTCCTCATCACGGTTTTTCTGACTTACATCAAATCGACATGTTTTACAATGGTTTGAACGATCATGAACGAGATTATCTCAATGCCGCCACGGGTTGTAATTTTTTGTGTAAAATGGTTGAGGAAGCATCGTTGATCATTGAGAATAGGTCCAAGGTTTATAGCCCTCGTAGCACACCGAGTGTAAACAAGGCTTTGTCTTCGCCTTCATTGTCACATATCATCGATGCTTGCCAAATAGAGGCTAATTTGGAAAACAAGATTTTTGATAAGCTTAAGGGATTGTTGATAGAGTTTAAAGTTGGTGAATAACCCACTCCCGCTACGGCTAAAGCGGTTTGAGGTTTCTTGTGTTTATTTTGGTGGAGGTTATGATTTCTCCGAGTGCATTACCGCCGGTGGTAACACTTCTAGTGCCTACGCGGCCACGGGAACTTATAACCAAAACGGTCAAGTTACCTTCACAAATCAATTGACTCCATCGGGTTTTCCACCAAATCAAAATGCTAACAATTATCGCAACAATCAAGTTGGTTACCAAGGAAATCAAAGGAACAATTATAAGGGTAACAACTATGGGAATCAAGGGACTAGTAATCAAGTGCAAAACCAAAATCAAAACCGTAATTTTCAAAACCCGAGTCAAGGATTTCAAAATGCTTACGTTAAAGAGGTTCCAAATGAATTTTTGAATTACGCTATGGCAAATGACAAGATTCTCGAGAATATCCAAGAGCAATTGGCTAGTCAAGCTACGGAAACGACTAAACACACAAAGGAGTTAGCAAATTTTGCTAGGGAAAATGCCAACATGAAAATTGAGTTGAAAAACGATTTTGCAAATCAAATTAGAGGTCAAAACAACAAAATTAAACAAATTCAATCTTGATTTGAACAAAGGATAGATCAAAGTGCCGCTAAGCAAGACATTAAGCTCAATGCTATTTTGGAAGTAATCATGATGAACAAAGCCTCTACTACAGGTGGTCTTCCTAGTAACACCGTGTCAAACCCGAAGGGAGAGATGAAAGTGATTACCACACGTATTGGTAAGACCTTTAAGGAACCGATTCATCAACCAATTACTCCTACGGTGTAGGAAATTGAGAAAGAACCCGAGGTGGTGGTCGAAAAGGAGCACGTTACAATCCTACAAAGTACCGCTCAAATCACACCTAGGGTCGACCCTTTACCAACATTGGAACCCGAGATTCCAAAGGCTATGCCTATGCCCCATCCAACACCACCCTTTCCTTACCCATCGAGACATCATAAGGAAAGATTTCAAGTACGTGACAAATATCAATTTGAACTTTTTATTAAGATGTTTTGTGATTTTCATTTGAACATAAGTTTGCCGACGCTTTAATTATGATGCCTCGATTTGCCGCCAACTTTAAGAGTATGTTGAATGACAAGGAGAAATTGCAAAAATTGTCTAGTTGTTCATCGGTTTATCTTAACCTCATTCCTCAAAAAGTCGGTGACCCCGGTAAATTCTTAATTCCGTGTGGTATTCAAGATATGGAAGAATGCTACGCCTTGGCCGATCTTGGTGCTAGTTTAAATTTGATGCCTCTTGACATATTCAAGTCGCTCAATCTTCCTAATCTTACTCCTACAAAGATGTCTATCGAGATGGTCGATCATTTTATGATTCCCGCATGTGGAACAGCCGAAGACGTTTTTGTGAAAGTGAGAAAGTTCTATTATCTGGTAGACTTTATCGTAGCCGATATTCCCACGAATCCTCAAGTTCCTCTTATTTTAGGTCGTTCGTTTTTAGATACATCGAAAGCGGTTATTGATGTGCATGCTAGGAAAATCACCTTACGCTTCAACGACGAGGAACTTGTTATAAACGCGACTATGAACCATGTTGAAATGATCGATGTCGTTTGCGAAGAATTTTCAAATGAAATTTTCGGTTTTACCGATGAAGCAAATAGTGGCAATCCCACTATGCTCGATCCAATTCTTGATAATTCAACTCCATCTTTCACTCCATTTGAAGGAGGTGGTTTTACTTTGGAAGAGTTTGATGTACCTCGAACTTCTAACAAAGACCTCGATGACGAAGAGGACTTTTCGATTATCAAGGATTTTCTTAACGATTTCCCATTTCCTCCGCCGGTGGATGTTATGAGTATTGAGCCTAAATCTTCAATCGAGGTACCACCAATCCTCGAGTTTAAAGATCTTCCTCCTCACCTTGAATACGTATTCTTGGAAGGAGACGATAAGTTGCCGGTTATTACTGCGAAGGATCTTTCAGATGATGAAAAACCGCAATTATCAATGTCTTGAAGGCTCACAAAGGGGTAATTGCGTGGAAATTATCCGAAATTAAGGGTATCGACCCAAAATTTTGTACCTACAAAATTTTAATGGAGGAAGACTACAAACTCGCAATTCAATGTCAAAGAAGGGTAAACCCCAAAATTCACGATGTCATCAAAAAGAAGTCCTTAAACTCCTTGACGCGGGAATGATTTACCTTATTTCCGATAGCCCTTGGGTGAGCCCCATTCATTGTGTCCCTAAAAAGGGAGGAATGACCGTTGTGCCAAATGATGAAAACGAGTTAATTCCAACTCGACTCGTGACCGGTTGAAGGGTGTGTATTAACTATCGTAATTTAAATGACGCCACTCGTAAAGAGCATTTACCCTTGCCCTTCATGGATCAAATGTTGGAGCGTCTTGCGGGAAACGATTTCTATTGCTTTTTAGATGGTTTTTCCGGTTACATTCAAATCCCCATCGATCCTCGTGATTAAGAAAAAACTACGTTTACGTGTCCATATGGAACGTTTGCGTATCGTAGAATGCCACTCGGACATTGAAATGCACCGGGAACTTTTCAACGGTGCATGATGGCTATTTTTCATGACATGATCGAGAAGACGATGGAAGTCTTTATGGATGACTTTTCCGTGTTTGGTAGTTCGTTCACTTCGTGTTTAGGAAATTTAAAGAAAATGTTGAAACGTTGTGAGGAAACCAACCTTGTGCTCAATTGGAAAAATGTCATTTTATGTGTAAAGAAGGAATCGTCTTAGGGCACAAGGTCTCGAAAGCGGGGATTGAGGTAGACAAAGCTAAGATAGACGTCATCGCCAAATTACCTCATCTCAAAACCGTCAAGGGAGTTAGGAGTTTCCTAGGCCACGCGGGCTTTTATCGTCGCTTCATCAAAGACTTTTCAAAGATATCTCGACCCATTACACACCTCCTCGAAAAAGATGCTCCTTTCGTCTAACGAAGATTGTGTACGAGCCTTTGAAATTCTTAAAAGGAAACTTACCGAAGCTCCCATTCTTGTTGCTCCCAGTTGGAACCTCCCCTTTGAACTTATGTATGATGCTAGTGATTACGCTATTGGGGCCGGTTTGGGGCAACGTCATGATAAGCACTTCTTGCCTATTCACTATGCTAGTAAGACGATGACCGAGGCTCAAGTTAAGTACACCACAACAGAAAAGGAATTACTTGCCGTGGTGTATGCATTTGAGAAATTTCGACTTTATCTCGTCTTGACTAAAAGCATAGTATATACGGATCATTCGGCTATCAAGTACCTCTTTTCTAAGCTTGATGCAAAGCCGAGATTGCTTCGTTGGATTCTCCTCCTACAAGAATTTGATGTCGCTATAAAAGACAAAAAAGGAGCCGAGAATCTAGCGGCCGATCACCTCTCTCGTTTGGAAGATCCTCACTAATGTGTGTACGAGAACAAGGAAATCACCGAAAAATTTCCTCTCGAGACACTTGGTGTAGTGAATTCTAAGGAAGATCCTACCACCCCATGGTTTACGGACATTGCAAATTACCATGCGGGGAATTTCATAATCAAGGGTATGACGACTCAACAAAAACGAAACTTCTTTCATGACGTCAAGTTCTACTTTTGGGATGACCCTTACCTCTTTCGGACTTGTGAAGATCAAATCATTAAACGTTGTGTAACACCCCACTTTGATAAGTGGACCGTTACGCGTAATTATGGCGTGTCATCAAAGCATGCAAGGTAATATGTAGTAAAACATACGTGACCATAGGGTAAACCGGAATCAAACATCGGTCCCCCAAACATAAGCCCAAAACATAATAAATTAAATGAAATGAATGAAAGACTTATACAAGCATAAGTATATGAAGGCAAAAAGGAAAAGAAGTCTATGGCAGCTTCCATCCTATGCACGTCCTCCAAATGCTCGAGTCTGTCCTAGAATACCTGCCGTTTTGGGACATGGAAAGGAAAGTAACGGCTGAGCATAACGCTCAGTGCACGGATATACAAGCATGAAATGAATAATATAAGTATGAATAACATATAGCAGCGGAAATGTATATGTCCTGGAAAACCTGGTTATTTCTTAGTAAAACTGGTTTTATAGTTTGAAAAGCCTTATGTTTATCTTATGAAAATTGTTTAACATATTCTACCATTAGCCAATATAGGTCATGAAAATCCACCGTGCATGAATACTTAGAGGGGTGACCTCATCATGCAAATAAAAGGGGCTGCCTCTAATTTAATATACTGGTTTGGGTTAGGAGAGATCAGCTCCTTGTGAAGGATGCAAGGCACACACCTCATTCACACTGAGTAATCTGCTGAAAAACATGTAACTAGGATGCACCCATACGCCCCACATGATAAATATAATAATATGGCCAAAAGCTTAAGGGACGCCACGAGCAATCACTCCGCCGTCGGGAAGTCATAACACCAGTGCCTCTAGTGTTACGATTATGGTACCTCCATAACTAGGTGAAACTAGTCATGCATGTATATGGCTTCAGGTATTCTAAATTAAACATAAGCAATCAAACATATAAACTTATACTATAGGAAAACAGTTGGCTGCATACGGGGAATCCTAATAAGGAAAGAATGTCCATACTGAAAGGACGGGAATCCGTACCTTATGTCCAGTGAATGAAGAAGACGAACGGAAGAAAGTCCTACTTCGGTATCACTAATGCTACATAAATACATACGTGTATAAGTATCTGATTACTAAATACGTAACTGGTTTTATGTCATGTCTTAGCTTATTTTATACGTTCATGTCATGTTTTACTGTTTTAAGCTTTATACTGTGTTTATCTTATATTCTGTCTATTCTGATTAAGTATTTCTTGTATTTCATGTATTATTATACTTGTTGTGTAATAACAAGTAACTTTCTAAAAAAATAGCAGGTTTCCTAAAATAGAAAGTTACCAAAAATAGAAAGTTTCCAAAAATAGAAAGTTTCCAAAAATAGAATTACTGCTTAAAATAGATAAGTTTCTAAAGTATAAAGTTTCCATGAATAGATTAGCTGCCTTAATTAAAAAAGTTTTTAAAAATAGAAAGTTTCCATAAATAGATATAAGCTGGTTAAATAAGCTAATTATATAAGCTTAAGTGTTTTCTGATTATTATTTTAAGTCATGTAGTTATAAAGTATAGTTTATTAATTATTACATGTAAATTAATTAAACTATAGGTTAAAAGTATTTAATTAAATATATCATGATTTTAATTAAATAAGGTAAAATACTTAGGTTAAAACATGTATTATTTATTATCAATAATATAACCTAAGTCATGTTAATTAATTAATTATAGTCATGGTTTTTAATAATTAATTAATTATAAAGTCTAGTTAAATATAAATACTTAAGTTAAAATTCATGATCTAATAATTAAATTTATAACCTAAGTCATGTTAATTAAATTAATCATGTTATGCTTTATTAATTTAATTTTTAACACATAACTATTAAAATCATAAACCTTAAAATAATATATGAACCGGACCCGACTAGAAACCATGAACCAGACCCGTAATCAACACCATACCCCGAACCAAGGTCGGGGTTTCCCCTTGTTGCTGCTGCCGTGACCATCATCATCACCATACCGAGACTATGTGGTCTCGGTGGTGGAATAAAAGTCAAGCCGAGACCCCTTAGGGGTTCGGTTAGGCGTCGGCTAGAACAAACACCCCTATAAACCCTTGTTTTGATTTACCCCATAATCATAGACATGTTTTAATAATTGTTTTTAATTAGTTTTTAAAAACATCATGATTTTAATGTGATTCAACAAATCAAAACATAAAAGAAAAAGTTTAAAAAGTTATATCGAATATGTAGATCAATTAAGGATGAACACACACGAATCCTTGAAAGATTTCCAAGATCAAAATCAACCCGAACACCCCTCCATGGTGTTTTAAGGTGGCGGTCAAGAGGAGAGGAAGAAGGAAGAATTAGGGTTTTTTCTTATTTTCAATGTTTTGTAAATAATGAACATGTTTTACCCCTTTTTCCTAGTTAGTTAATTTTGCATGGGCTAAGCCCATTTCTTCTTCCTAATTTCGTGGTATGGGGCCCACATGGGGTAACCCGTACTTTTCTCGAGTCTAAATATTATAGTGTGTTCTCTTGTTTTATCGTGTTCGTGTTTTACGTGTTCTAGTTAATTATTAACCGTGACTTAATATATTTATTTGTGTTCGTAATAAATATATATATATACGTAACTAATATTATCTCGTGATTAAATTACGTTCATGATTTTATGATCGTATGTTCCTGATTATAATTATTATTGGAATAATTTTCGTGTGTTCATACGTAATAAATACTTATCGTGTTCTAACACGTACGTAATACTTAAAATTCTTATACGTGAAACGTAAACATGTTATAAAAGGAAAGTTCTAATCATATACGTACGATCTTAAGGGTACTATTCATGGTAAAAGCATGCGGTTTTTACAACTCTTCCCCACTAAAAAGAATAATTCGTCCCCGAATTATAGATAACGTAAACTGAAAGAGAAACATACCCGGATCAAACTGAGAGGGTATGTAAGATAAATGAACGTACAGCTGACAAGGTAGAAGGATCATGGAACGTGACATGTTTTGAAAGGACATGGAACGTGACGTGACTGAAAGGACATATCTAATTGATAAGAGAAAAACGGATAAGAAGTCTGGATGAACTTGTCCGTTTCCAAGTGGCCTCCCTCTTGGAACGGTTCCTTCACAAGATCTTGACGCGAATGATAAATCTTGGTCCTCCTGACCTTGACTTGAAATACGAAGAAGTTCTTGGTTATCAACGTAAGGTAGATCCCCTAAATTTGATCGAGGGAATAAGAATTAACGTGTAAGACAACTGAAACGTTATCGTGCAAAACACTCTAACTTAAATGATAATTAGAAACGATGCGCGAGACATAAAGAAACGTAGTACGTGAAAATTTTTGAACGTAATACGTGAAAATTTTTGAACGTGATACGTGGAGATATGATGAGTGTAATATTTGTAAACATGTCATGATCCATGATACCTGTAACATATCTTGATCATGATATGAGGAACGTGGAATGAACATGACATGTGAAACATATCGTGAACATATAATATAATGGCGGTAACGCCAAACGCTACGAGGTGAGACGTGAAACGTCTATCTGAGGATATGGAGTTATACTAAACTTGGGTCTGGTCTCTCAAGTTCTTGCAAAACTTCCCAGAATTAGAAAAATTAACGTAAAGTCGTAAGCCGAGATGCCATCATGAACGTGAATAGTGTCATGAACGCGAGCACGAAAGCAAATCGTGAAATTAGAACAAGGACGTGAAGTAAATAAGTAGTACAATTATGAATATTTGTCTGACCTGATAACTGAGGAATTGCCAAGTGATCAGATGAGCCTTGGTTGGAACATGTCCGATTAATCTGTTGGTTCTGGAATCCTTGCGGATGTAAGGATTCTGTAGACTTGATCAAACTGTTTGCAATAAACCAGATAGCATCATGCTTCTTCTGAGTTTGCGTTAAACTGGTAACCAAAATCCGTGGAGATCTTGTCCCATTTCAATTCACAATTTCAGACGATGAAAACATCCCAGTCTGTTGGTGTCCTATCTTAACCTGTTGGTATGTCAGGTACCTAGATATGAACGTAACTGTATCTTGCTTCGTAGAACTTGATACATAGGAGTTTGCGAAACTCTGAGTCTCTGAATCTAGACTTCTCCTAGCGTAGGATTTTCTATAACACCTAATGTAGTGTAGGGTTCTCTCCTTTACGCATAAGCTGAGTCATGGTAAGATTAACCGTAGAAACCAATGTGATTCAGCGTGTCACTATAATCAAACAAAATTAATATTGGAAAAAATTTTCCAGGGTAAAATTTCTCTTGTCATAGAATTTGCAACATAGTACAGATATGGTCTTCCTGTTCTTCTCTAGGCTTAGAGGAAATCAGGTTATCCTTGATAGGTGTGTAAACACCCATCTTTTCTACCACTTAATTACAATAATAACCGGACCAAAACGTGTATTTTATGTCTTTTATGTCGGAATTATGCGTGGTTTGTGTTTTTGTTGTATTTTAGGATGAAATTATGAAAATGGAGAAAACACGAGAATTCACGGGCATTCACGGCTTTTATTGAAGAAAAAGATGAAAGGCGGAGTCGAGAAGTCAAGAGTGGAAAAAGAACGGAAGTCCAAGACCAATTCTGAAGATTTATCGAAGAAAAAGTCAAAAGACGGAAGTTTATCAAAAGCCAAGAAACTCAAGTCTATTCTATTGAAGAAAGTAAAGACGAGTTCAAAAGATATCCCGAGCCACAAGTCCTTAAAGTCCAAACTTAAAAGAAAGATGAGAAGAAAAGGACTAATGACGCAATTAATGAAGATTAAATGAAAGAAGGACTTAATCCCGCAATTAACAAGAAATGAAGGAGGGGAGGAAGCTTCCTTAATCCTCCCCTATAAATAGATTAGGATTGTTATCATTTGTTTTGTTGGCTAACTTGAAAAATTAGCTCTTCCATTTTTAATTACCTTGCACCTTTTATTACTTGTCCAATTTAATTACCTTGTCTTGCACTTAATTATCATTTAATTCAAGTAAGTTTTCCTTTTTAATTCTTGTCAAGCTTTATCTTTATCTTGTTAATCTCATTCTTCCTTTCTTAATCTTTGTGTTGATTTATTTTTGTTCATGTTCTTAATTTTTGGTTGATTTGATTAAAGTGGTTTTGATTATTTTGATTAAGTTTTGTGAGTTTGATTGTTTTGGATTGATTATTTATGCTTTATATTTGTTTAATAATTTGTTTGATTTAATTTTGTGTTTGATTTGGTTAAGTTTTATTTAGATCCGTACCTTTTCTTTTGATGACGTATAGTCCCCAGCCGGGTCATGAACCCGGCCCAAGGGTACTACCCGTATCCGGCCCATCACATATGGGTGGGATAAATGTCAGTTAGGCTTATGGGCTTGAATGAACAGTAACCGCACACACGTGTGCGGCCCACGGCCCGGTACGGCCGGCACTGCCGACATAGGGTTAGACAGAATGATATTCTGTCTAGGAATATCTTTACCCCAATAAGGGAGGATATTCACTACCAGAATTAGAAGATAACAATCATTCTAATTCTGGTGCTTATCTCTTCCTTGGGGCCGAAGGATCACTGAAAGCCCACTAGGGTTTCACTGCCTATAAAAGGAACCCCCAAGGGTTCCACGAAGGTAACACAACTCTCTCTAAACTCACATATAACCCTAAATCGATTACTTACTCTCACGCCGGAGTCTAATCGTGGGATACCTTCCCACGGTAAGCTTAACGCGTGTTGTTTAGTGTGCAGGATCCCAACCAGACGATTCACTTGGTGCAGGAGCTGGTACCCAGTCAACCCGAATTAAGCCTAATTCGGGTCTAGCCAGGATCAACCAACTTTTGCATCAACAAGTTGGCGCCATCCGTGGGACCTTAACACTAAGCTAGAACAAAACCTTATCTCGATCTTTTCAATGACAAAGGGGCATCCGCCAGTTAACCCCAGGAACGTGAATCCTGGGAACCGGAAGTCCTCAGGGGAAGGAATTCTTATTCCCAACCAATCACCTAGCCGCCTCGCAGGCGGGCCAGGCAACCGTAGCGGTCTTCAGTCCGCAGGGGTGACGAGCACGATCTCGGTGACACCCCCGCCCACTTCAACCCTAGACAACCCCGATCCGGGAAGTGCGCCAGAGCCCCCCAACAAGGAGCCACGTAGACCCTTAATGGAGGAAGAAGTGGAAGCTCAACCACTCAGCGAGGATGAGCTCACTCGAGTTCTCACTCAGAATTTTGAAAGGATCGTCCCAGGGATCGCATCAAGATTGAGCCTGGGGAGGAACCTCCAAGCCCGACTCAACTTTGGCGATAGTGGACCATCCACCCCTTCCCGAAGTCGGAGAAAAAGGACTCAGCCTCGGGAGCGGGGAACCTTTGAGGAAGACCCTCAGCCCCGGAATGTGTTTGAACGCATAGGGGATCGCATTATGCAAGAATTAACGCAGTCCCAAGATGGAGAAAGGCCGGATGGCTCCCCCGAGCGGCCAGATAGAGAGCTGACCAGAACCACACGTCGCCCAAGTGTGTGGGATAGGATGAACACAGGGAGGGAGGCTCCTGGTTCATCTCAGAAAAGTGGTCCCTATTCAAAAGGTCGGGCACCACCGCCGTCCCCAGATCCGTCTGGGGAAGACTCGGATGACCATCCACCCAAGCGCCGCCGGCCTAGGCGCACGCCTCCGCCACCAAATAATGATGAGTATTATGGTGGCCCCTACTATCGGGATACGGAAGCAGAGGACCTCTCGCGTCCGTGGTGTGAACCGTGGGACGACCCTAGACTCACACGGCCATGGGCGGATCCCAGGGAAGATCCGTTTACCCTCCGCATACGGAATTATTCTGAGGACACCAAACGTCGCATGCCGGCATGTATCAAGACGTATGATGGGTCCGGTGATCCGGTCGATCACCTCAAAATATTCGATACTCAGGCTAAAATTGAACGATGGCCCATGCCTATATGGTGCCAAATGTTTAATTCAACCTTGATTGGAAACGCTCGTGACTGGTTCGAGGCACTTCCCCCACGCAGCATTGATAGTTTCACGGAACTACGCACTGCGTTTGAGAACAATTATACTCAAAGGAAGAAGTATAATATGGATCCGGTCTCATTGGCAACTGTCAAGCAACGGCCGGGGGAGTCCACAGAAGCCTTCACTGAGCGCTTCAACGATGAGTGCACACGCACGAGAACCATGCCAGAGCTCCTGAAAATCTCTGACTATATGCATGCCATAACAGACAAGAACTGATCAGGCGTCTCAACGACAAGCGTCCAGAAAGATATGATGACCTCATGGAGAGAGTGAGGAATTTCATAGAGGGAGAGACAGCGGTTGCCGCAGCCTACCCATCCCGAGGAAATGGGTACCGCTCAAATGACCAGTCCCGGAGACAGTCGGGCGGTCAAGGCAACCAGAACAATAACAAGGGCTCGGACTATAAGAGCCAGAGCAAAGGCGGACGGTCGGACGACAAGTTCACCCCCCTAAAGATGTCCTACCGGGAGATCTTGTTGACTGAAGGGGCGAATTTTCCAAGGCCTCCCCCAATGACCACACCCCCGGAACGTCGGCAGGGAAGTCGCTTCTGCGAATTCCATAATGACAAAGGACACGGCACGGAGGAGTGTATCCAGCTGAAGAAGCATATTGAGTCGCTAATCAAATCAGGCAAACTCAAGCACCTGGTTAAGGATTGGAAAGACGGAAAGGACAACAACAAGAAGTATGATAAGAAGGATCCCCAAAAGGACAAGCCTTCCACCATATACATGATCCAATCCAGACAGCGCCGCACGAGACAGAAAATTGGCCAAAAATTTTCCCGCGGCAAGGAAATCTCATTCCCTCTCATCACAACAAGTGACGTGGTTGATGCGCCTCTCACCATTGAGATAAGCATTGGAACACACAATGTCCGCCGCATGTATGTGGATGGAGGATCGTCAGCAGAGGTATTATATGAACACTGCTTTGTGCAGTTATGCCCAGAAATAAGAAGCCAATTAGTACCGGCCACGTCGCCGCTTACTGGCTTTAGTGGAGATACTATCTGGCCAATAGGGCAGTTGCGTCTGCTTGTCACCATTGGGAATGAGGAACATTCCACTACAACGTGGATGAACTTCATGGTGATACGTTCACACTCTCCTTATAATGGAATCATAGGCAGACCAGGCATTTTGGCTATCCGGGCAGTACCCTCTACGGCACACGGAATGATTAAATTCCCCGTTGATGGGGGAATCGTTACTATTTATAACACAGTCATGCCAACGTCCGAGTGTCACACTGTGACAACACCGGCACCACCTGTACCACCCAAGGATGGAGCACCACCACCCAATTGGAAGGTGGCCATTCACCCTGACTACCCGGAACAGGAAGTATCCATAGGAGGGGCGCTCTCAGATAGCGGCAAAAGGGCCATGTGTGCACTTTTAAGTGCAAACCTGGACATATTCGCATGGGAACCAAAACATATGACGGGTGTGCCACGTGCGATAGCAGAGCATAAGCTCCAGATCCGCCAAGGGTACCAACCCATCAAGCAAAAGAAGCGCGGCCAGGCGCCCGAGAGAAGTCAAGTTATATTGGAGGAAGTGCGGAAACTGGTGGACGCAGGCATTATGCGCGAGGTATACTACCACGAGTGGTTATCCAATCCAGTCATGGTCAAGAAACATGACGGAAGTTGGCGCATGTGCGTGGATTTCACGGACCTGAACAAGGCCTGCCCACAGGACTGTTACCCGCTACCAGAAATCGACTGGAAAGTAGAGTCCTTGTGTGGATACCCTTTCAAATTCTTCTTGGACGCATATAAAGGGTACCACCAAATCCAGATGGCGGAGGAGGATGAAGAAAAAACGGCGTTCCACACAAGACAGGGCGTATATTGCTATACGAAAATGCCGTTTGGATTAAAGAACGCCGGCGCTACGTATCAGCGATTGGTGGATAAAGCTTTCGAATCACAAATAGGACGCAACTTGGAAGTATATGTTGATGACTTGGTGATAAAAAGCTACACAGAGGAGGCACTCCTCCGGGATGTCCAGGAGACATTCGACACGCTGAGAAGGATTAATATGAAGTTAAATCCAAAGAAATGTACGTTTGGTGCAACAGAAGGAATGTTCTTGGGATATTTGATTGACCCAAACGGCATAAAACCTTGTCCAGAGAAGACGGACGCAGTGATACGGCTACCGTCCCCGCAGACACGGAAAGAGGTGCAGTCCCTGAATGGGAAGTTAGCCGGATTAAATAGATTTCTATCCAAATCCGCAGAGAAGTCATTGCCCTTATTTAAGACGCTCAAGAAGTGTATTAGAAAGGGAGACTTCCGTTGGACGAAGGAAGCTGAGGAAGCCTTTGCCCAACTCAAGCAGCATCTCGCATCTCTCCCCATGTTGTTAGCTCCCCGCCCAAAGGAGGAACTTGTTATGTATCTCTCGGCTACTCATGGCGCAATAAGCGCGGTACTTATGACGGATAGAGACACAATACAGACCCCGGTCTACTTTATAAGTAGAACATTACAAGGAGCGGAACTGAATTATTCCCCCATGGAAAAATTGGTGCTAGCACTAGTATTTGCTACAAAGCGGCTGCGCCGGTACTTTCAGGCGCACCCGATTGTCGTGATTACGGATCAGCCAATCAAGCAGGTTATATCTAGACCAGACGTGGCAGGGAGACTAGAAAAGTGGAGCATCCTACTGGGAGGGCATAATATATCTTACAGACCAAGGACGGCTGTTAAAGGCCAGATCTTGGCAGATTTCCTGATCGAAAAGCCGGATGAGGAAGAACCAATCATTAAGCAAGAGGAGGTCCCAGCGGAACCTTGGGTGCTATTCACGGACGGATCCTCATGCACAGACGGGTCCGGGGCAGGCCTCATCCTCACAAATCCAGAAGGAATGGAATTCACGTACGCCCTCCGTTTTGAGTTCACGGCCACCAATAACGAAGCGGAATATAATTTATTCCGAGTAAAGGTTTTGGCTTAGTGCTTTATTCGGAATATTAATTATTCCGAATAAGTGACAGTTATTCCGAATAGGATTGACTTTCCGAATAAGGGATTTTTCCGCATAAGCCGTTTATTCCGCATAGCACTTTATTCATCATAGGAGATTTATTCCGAATAGGGGGAATTTTCCGCATAGACTTGGCTTTCCGAATAGAATATTTTATTCCGAATAGGCCTTGATTCCGCATAGGGTAACTTTCCGAATAGGCCTAACTTTCCGAATAGGTGACAATATTCCGAATAGAGGTGCTTTTCCGAACAGGGACTTTATTCCGCATAGGGTCTATTATTCCGAATAGGGCTATTTTCCGAATAGGTGACATTTATTCCGAATAGCATTTATTCCGAATAGGGATTTATTCCGGATAGGGGAATCTTAGTTTTTAGTTTTCTGCCTTTTTATTTTTAGCTTTACTCGCACTTTAAGTTTATTTGCCTTAGTTTAAGTTTTAGTTTTAGTTGCGTTTTAAGTTTGCCTTAGTTAGATTTAAGTTTGCGTTATTTACTTTATCGCCCTTTAATTTTAAGTCTTGCTTTTAAATACTTGCACTTTATCTTTAATTAGACTTAGATTTACGTTAAGAGCACTTTTACTTTAATTGTTTTGCACCTTTTATTTTCAAAACTACAACGACACATCTTTATTTCACCAAAGTTCAACTGAGTCACACATAAAACATAAAGTTTTTCAATTCGAAGAGAACCACACAACGAACTTTAATTTAATTTTTATACGGGGTGTCAAAACCCATGTATCAAATGGCGCCGCTGCCGGCTCTTTTCGTCAAGATCAACAGTTTTTTGTGAGAGACACGTTGCTTTTTGGGATCCGTTCACTTGTGAACGTTAATTTTCTTGCCTAAAAATTCAAAAACCATAAAAATTAAAAATATCAAAAACCCAAAAAGATTTTATCTTTCTTGTGTATATATATTGTCTTTGTGTTTGGTTTTGTTTTCTTTTGCATTTTCAGGTGTATGCGTACTAGATCTTCTAATTATCAAGAGCCCGAGCCTCAAGAAGATTTAGATATGGCAGGTGTTAACAACAACAACATTCCACCGAACCTGAATAATAATAATAACAACAATGCTCTTCCACAACCCGATCTTCGGACCATGGAGGAACTTTGTCAACCAACAATGTTTGGACGAGGAGGACCGATTGCGCCGATGCAAATCAACGCTCCTGAGTTTTCGTTGAAGCACCACATGATTCAGCAAGTACAAACAAACCCATTTAGAGGATTTCCTGATGATGATGCCAACAAACACCTCGACAAGTTCATTACAATCACCCAAAGCATGAAGTTGCCTGGGGCCACAATGGATGTTCTCCGCCTACAACTCTTCCCGCATACTTTATCGCATCATGCCGAGAAATGGTTTGATCGTCTCCCGAAGAATTCTATTCACACTTGGGATGACATGACTCAACGCTTTCTTTCGCGCTACTTTCCACCATCCATGGTCACAAGCCTTCGCAACCAGATCAGCGGTTTCATGCAAGATCCCGATGAATCTCTTTTTGATGCATGGGAGAGATATAATGTCTTGATCGACCGTTGTCCAAACCACAACATGCTTCCGGTCACCTTGATCGATACTTTCTACTACGGATTGACTTTTCGAGATCGTGATACGATCAATGCAGCCGCCGGTGGCACATTCATGAAAAGGAGACCCGAGGAGTGTAGAGAGTTAATAGAGAACATGACTACTCATCATAAGAACTGGGATTCTTCTGCTTCTTCTAGAAACAACACGAGAGTCAATGTTTCCTCTACCTCAGCAAACCCTGAGATGACCGAACTCACCCGCATGATGGCTGAAATGAGCAAAAGTATTACGCTTCTCGCTTCAAACCAACAACAACAACATGTTAAAGCGGTTGCTAATCCTTGTGAAACATGTGGCGGTCCTCACTCATACACCGATTGTCCTTCGACACACGGAAATCCGGAAAATGTGTATGCAGCTTACGGTAATTATTCACCGGAAAATTACCAAGCTAGACAACAAGGGGATAGAAATCTGCTGAGCTACCGTTCCAACAACTACCTTTCACCCGGTTTTTCTCCTCAAAACCAAAACCCCGCCAACAACTACAATAGAAGCAACCAAATCCCACCTTGTTCTTCTAACCCTTATCAACCACCCACCCAACAACACCTACCCATTAATCCCGATGTTGACACCATCATGAGAACTCAAGGTGAGCAAATCAAGAATCTACAGAGCCAAATAATCAATTTGAAAGGAGATATCTTGAAGCAAGGTAATGACATCCGAACCGAGGTTCGTGATAATCTTCAATCCTCTTTCATCACTCAAACAACTGAATTGAAGAATCTGTTGGCTAGTTTCTTGCCTGAAGCTCAACATTCTTCTTCTTCGGGTTCTCTACCTTCAAACACCGTCACTAATCCGCGAGCTAATGTGAGTGCTATAACTACGCGTAGTGGAATTACCATTGTCAATCCACCTGATTCACCACCATCATCTACACCTCCTCCACCACCATGTATCCCTACTCCTCTTACACTTAGTGATAGTACACCATTACCGTCTCCGCCTCGTCATGACGATGTATCTCGGAAGGACCCTTCAACATCACAACCTTCACCAACTACACCTCCACCCAATCCTTATCAACCCAGAATCCCATATCCTTCTCGCATAGGCAAGACCAACGAGCTAACCAAGAATGACTGCAATGTAATGAAATATGTGGATATGCTATCTAAAATGACGATCAACATTATCCTTGTTGAAGCACTTTGCCACATGCCGAAATTCGTCAAAGCATTCAAGGAATTGCTTAGAAAGAAGGAGAAGTTGCTTGAACTCGCCAACACACGCTTAAATGAAAACTGCTCTGCAGTCCTTCTTAGAGAACTTCCGGAAAAGCTTGGAGATCCCGGTCGTTTTGTGTTGTCTTGCGTATTCAACAAAACTGAAGAATTTACTGCCCTTGCTGATCTCGGGGCTAGTATTAATCTTATGCCACTCAGTGTTTGGAAAACACTATCATTGCCCGATCTCATTCCTACAAAGATGACTCTCGAACTTGCAAACCGCACTCTCGCTTACCCCGTTGGTATAGCCGAAGACGTGTTTATTAAAGTTGGCACATTTACTTTCCCGGTCGACTTTGTCGTCGTTGATTATGAAATGGACCCTCGTATTCCTTTAATACTTGGTCGGCCATTCTTGAGAACCGGACGTGCTTTAATAGATGTGGCCGAAGGTGAGTTAATCTTACGAGTCGGGGATGATTCTAAAATTTTTAGAATGGGGAAGCTTACAGGCAAATCTTTTGGAGACCGAGAATCAGTGAATATGATAAATGTGCTCGATGACTTTACCGTCTATGACAATCCTCTATTCGAGTCTTCCACTGATAATCCACTCTTTGAAGATAATGTGGATGATTCTCACTCTACTTTGGACGCTTCTCCCGTTTTTGATTCTCCACCGGTCTTCGATGCTTATGATGATGATTCTAGCTCAGATTCGGATGATTTTACTTCTGAGTATCCCGAGCTGCCCACTTTCGATGATTTTGATGAGGCTGATACTCTCTCGAGCAATTCTTCACATGATGAAGATCCTCCGCCATCACTCGATCCTACTTTGGACGATTACTCATTCGAGGAAGATTTCTCTGAATTTCTTAACACATACTTCCCTCATGAGAGTGTTGCACCTCCTTTGGACTTTGAAGATTATCGTCTTGATCCTACTTTGGATTTGAAGAGCATTTTGTCCAAGGAGAAGAAACCGGTTGACACCAAAATCCGTTGCACTTATGATTTGACACCTCTTTGTCCCACTTCTGAGGACGAGGTTGTGCTTCTTTGCGGATCTTCTTCACACTCGGCTGAGCCGGAGTGCTATTTTCCCCTGAAGGAAAAGGTGTTCGATCCCGGTATTGAAGTCTTAGAGCCATCTCAGTATCCACCTGATGAAATAAAAGGAAAAATCTTTGGACCTCTTGAAGACATGCTTGCACCACTTCATCTTTGCTTCCACCGTGCTCCATCGCTGCTTAAGGGAACCCTGCCACTTCTTCTTTGGCTTGCCTTGTTCGCCTTAAGCTCGTGTTTATTGATGGATGAAAACTATGTCTTTGATCCGGGTGGATATGTCTCATGCTTCTTCCGTTGATGATCAAGGTCGAGTCAGGCTCACGACTCGGTTAACAAAAACCAAGCGCTTCTTGGGAGGCAACCCATGCATCTATCTTTTCGCTTTCTTTACCATAAGTGTAGGGGGGACCCCTTTGGATTGCTATTTCCTCTCCTCACTTCTTAATCAGGGATTCGAGCTTCAATGATCCAATCTTGATGATTCTTGACAACCCGTGACTCCGTGTTCTACTTCTTCCCGGTTCTATCCTAAACTCTTTTCGATTCACTATTTTATATTTTCTCAATATTAAAATAGGAATCTCTTTAGTTGTCTTTTCCTTAGCGAGATTTAAACAACGTGCACAATGTCCTAAGTGTAGGGGAGTTTACTCCCACATGCTTAAACATTGAGGACAATGTTTATCTTAAGTGTAGGGGGGACTTCTATCGAAGTTAAGTGGTCTTTTCCTTGTTTTTGTCCTCATTTTAACCGGAAAATCAATTTTTCGACATTTTTCAAAATTTTTGATCTATTTTGGCCTATTAGTTTTTTTCCTTTGTATAGTTATTTTCTTTCCTCATTAGAATAAATGGTTAATAAGTGGTTTTAATTTTCAAACGTTGTGAATCTTTTGACTCAATTCGAGTTTACTCTAGCTAGTATCCTTAACATGTTTAAGTCAAGTTTTGCTAGGCTTTTATATAGGGAGCTATAAAACGCGAAAGTCTTAACTCTCACGGGTTAAGAACAAGAACTTTTCGTAAGTTCCTATAATTGATCCTAGAGAGTCGTTTATTAAGGGAACTTTAAGATGCGATTTCTAAACTTGAAAGAGTCTAAGAAGTTGCAAGATCCTATAGGCGACTCGAAAACCCAAAACTTTGATTTAATAGGCTAAGTATCCACGAGTCTCATTACTTGAGATTTTAAACTGTGGAGAACGAGAGATGATAGAGCAAATTATAAGTTCGGTATTCTTTCGTGAATTTATGTGAGTTAATTATAAGCCTATTCTCCCATCGCTTGCTAATAAATTTATCTGCTAATAAATAAGGTTGTACGATTTGAAAAATTACTTAGCTTCTAGCCCCAGATCGTTTAAAAGTTGCTCGGTAATGACGAGAGTTCATAGCCAAGGCATAACTTATGAAGCGGGGCGCGAAGATTGGCGAGTCCGAAAAGGCCCTAACAAGGCATGAGGGCTATGTTTTGTTGCTAAAGATCCAAAGTGATGTGAAGAATCATTTATCGAAAATCAATATGAAGGATCGAGACACACGACGTAAAGCAAAACTCCCCAAAAGTCATGGAGAAGTGTATCCGAAAAGACCCTAACAAGGTATGAGGATAAATAGATCCAAGTCATAAAAGGAGGCGGATCGTTGTATATCAAAGTCCAAAATAAAGATTGAAGAAAAATGAAGAAGTCGTGGTCCAAGTATGAATCTCTCAAAACTTCAAGTGAAGAAATTCCAATTATGAAGAGAAGACCATTATTTCATGAACGTCTCTCAAGATTTGAAGTATGAAGTCGCTGCCAAATATCGGCCCGAGAAAGGTCTCAAATCGCGAACCAAGTTAGGCCAAGATATGAACTTTCTGATATCCCGAGAAGCAGTTTTAAAAGATTTGGTCCTTTAGCTAACTATTGATTAAATCGTGCACTTTATTTTCAGACCTAATAATTATTGAAATAAGTCAAACAATGCATCTTCGTGATCATTCAAGACAAATAATAAAATATAAGAGATACCCATAGGAATAAGGGAGTCTAAGTGAATAATTGGCCCACATGAGTTCGTGTTAGTTTACTAACTTATAATAACAATGATCTCGTTTTTAAGCTTGGTTTGGAGAAAGTGAAAAGTTGAGGATGATGATTATTCATAACATTTTCAAAACCCAAGGTATGCTTTTAATTTCTTTGCTTTGCATTTTTATAATTTTCTATCTCTTTAATAAAGGCCAATGTGGATTGATTATGATGAAAAGTGTAAACATGCTTTGTAACTAATGCATTGCATGAGGACATTGCAATGGTCAAGTGTAGGGGATTTGATAGGTGTGTAAACACCCATCTTTTCTACCACTTAATTACAATAATAACCGGACCAAAACGTGTATTTTATGTCTTTTATGTCGGAATTATGCGTGGTTTGTGTTTTTGTTGTATTTTAGGATGAAATTATGAAAAATGGAGAAAACACGAGAATTCACGGGCATTCACGGCTTTTATTGAAGAAAAAGATGAAAGGCGGAGTCGAGAAGTCAAGAGTGGAAAAAGAACGGAAGTCCAAGACCAATTCTGAAGATTTATCGAAGAAAAAGTCAAAAGACGGAAGTTTATCAAAAGCCAAGAAACTCAAGTCTATTCTATTGAAGAAAGTAAAGACGAGTTCAAAAGATATCCCGAGCCACAAGTCCTTAAATTCCAAACTTAAAAGAAAGATGAGAAGAAAAGGACTAATGACGCAATTAATGAAGATTAAATGAAAGAAGGACTTAATCCCGCAATTAACAAGAAATGAAGGAGGGGAGGAAGCTTCCTTAATCCTCCCCTATAAATAGATTAGGATTGTTATCATTTGTTTTGTTGGCTAACTTGACAAATTAGCTCTTCCATTTTTAATTACCTTGCACCTTTTATTACTTGTCCAATTTAATTACCTTGTCTTGCACTTAATTACCATTTAATTCAAGTAAGTTTTCCTTTTTAATTCTTGTCAAGCTTTATCTTTATCTTGTTAATCTCATTCTTCCTTTCTTAATCTTTGTGTTGATTTATTTTTGTTCATGTTCTTAATTTTTGGTTGATTTGATTAAAGTGGTTTTGATTATTTTGATTAAGTTTTGTGAGTTTGATTGTTTTAGATTGATTGTTTATGCTTTATATTTGTTTAATAATTTGTTTGATTTAATTTTGTGTTTGATTTGGTTAAGTTTTATTTAGATCCGTACCTTTTCTTTCTCCTTGTTCTTCGTTTTTCAGTAACTGTTCTTTCCCAGACTTGAGCCCAGTTTATTCCGCATAAAGGTTTGTGAGTTTGTGGTCTATGCGGAATATAATTTATTCCGAGTAAAGGTTTTGGCTTAGTGCTTTATTCGGAATATTAATTATTCCGAATAAGTGACAGTTATTCCGAATAGGATTGACTTTCCGAATAAGGGATTTTTCCGCATAAGCCGTTTATTCCGCATAGCACTTTATTCAGCATAGGAGATTTATTCCGAATAGGGGGAATTTTCCGCATAGACTTGGCTTTCCGAATAGAAGATTTTATTCCGAATAGGCCTTGATTCCGCATAGGGTAACTTTCCGAATAGGCCTAACTTTCCGAATAGGTGACAATATTCCGAATAGAGGTGCTTTTCCGAACAGGGACTTTATTCCGCATAGGGTCTATTATTCCGAATAGGGCTATTTTCCGAATAGGTGACATTTATTCCGAATAGCATTTATTCCGAATAGGGATTTATTCCGGATAGGGGAATCTTAGTTTTTAGTTTTCTGCCTTTTTATTTTTAGCTTTACTCGCACTTTAAGTTTATTTGCCTTAGTTTAAGTTTTAGTTTTAGTTGCGTTTTAAGTTTGCCTTAGTTAGATTTAAGTTTGCGTTATTTACTTTATCGCCCTTTAATTTTAAGTCTTGCTTTTAAATACTTGCACTTTATCTTTAATTAGACTTAGATTTACGTTAAGAGCACTTTTACTTTAATTGTTTTGCACCTTTTATTTTCAAAACTACAACGACACATCTTTATTTCACCAAAGTTCAACTGAGTCACACATAAAACATAAAGTTTTTCAATTCGAAGAGAACCACACAACGAACTTTAATTTAATTTTTATACGGGGTGTCAAAACCCATGTATCAATCCTCAATGAAAACACTGATGAATTTGCTATGAGTTCATGGAAACTCATTCTTACAATGTCGTTGGAGCATTGATGAGACTAATTAAAAATCATAAATCTAACATGACCGAGTCGTGTACGAATAGCAGTCATGGACATGTCCTGCTCTTTCACTCGTCACTGTTGGCAGCATGAGCATGAGTTCGATCTTGGAAAAGTGATTAACCCTATAAGGTCGATTGAACATGTTGTCAATACGTAGAGGAGAATAACGGTCATGAATGGTGATTTGTTTAAGTCGACGGTAGTCGACACATAATCTCATGGTACCGTCCTTCTCCTTGTAGTTCTTCTGAAATGTATGAGAAGATCTTGGAATAATCAACTGACAGCTAGAAAATTTTAGCGACCATGGCTAACAATGCACATGCTTGTAAGCATAGATACTTTGTACAGATTTTCTCGATGGAAAATCAAGCTGAATGTATTCAGGAGCCTGAACATTACTGTACATAATTATGAATCGTAGTAGGGTTTGCTGTTCATAGTCCATAATTAGGATAAAATTCAACTCGTGTTTGTCCGAGGAAATGCGTTAGCAGCTTGGATCTCATCATTAAGCTGAAGGAAAACTTTCGTATACGTGGGAATACGAAAGGCGTCCTTCATGGTCATGAATCTATGAGCTATGGTTACAAGAAATGAAAGTGTCATCGGGAAACGTGATAGTTCCCACTTGATGCGCCGGTAATGGTACTGAAATTCTTATTTCCGGATTAATACATGGCACAACAAAATGGATATACCCTGGGAGGGTACCCTGAATTTCTTTGAAATGTTCCATAAATGGACGTGAGTCATGTGTCTTGACTCGTGTGTTGGAAATATAAGCATGACATATGTCTTGACTGGTGTCTTGACATGTTTCTTCAGAAAGTATACCTGAGACATGTGTCTTGACTGATGTCTTGACATGTGTCTCGAGGTGTGAAACAAATAGAACTACAGATATTAGGTTATTATGCCAGAATTGACGGGTCGGTTGGAATACTGATCACTCGTACTTCTGATCACATCCGCGACCGGAGCTTCGGTTACGATTTCTAGGATAGTTGCTATCATAGTAGTGGTTACTATCATCTTGTATATCAGTTCTATGACGGTCATTCTCATGACTGTGATTCATGTAACTATTCAGCTGAGTGGTCGGCTGGTACCGGTTCTCCACTCATATGACTGAAACGACAATAGAATGACGTGTGACATGTAACTAAGAATTTGGGACAATGATAGATGGATATCGTCTGGTGGTGAAGCATCTTCTCGGCCGATCGCTTTGATCTAACGCCTTTGTCTTCGTCTTGTATGATCTCCAGGTTGTGAACAACATCCGCATCTCGTAGGGTCTCCAAACATCAGCATCATCAACCTTTAGTAACATCTCTAGGTCATAAACGGCATCAGCAGTCTTGTAGAATATCAACAAGTGAACATACGCCTGAGATGATTTAGAATCGACTAGCGAATACTCGTGAACTATTGCAAGTGAAATAGACATGGAATACGGTACATGGAATACACGCGGAATGCACATGAAATGATCGGTATGGGGTCGATCATTTGTCATGATTTAAGGAAGGTATATCGGTTAGACGGTTAGGAAAAACCATCATGATAACCTGGTAGTATTAGCATAGACATCATTCTGGTTATATCGAGAAACGTTAAAAGTGTGGTTACACAAAATTCAACGATGATTTGGCTGACAGCATGATCGATGAAAACCAACCATGACTATCATGAAAGTAAGATTCAATGAAATACAACAATGTCTTGCATGAAAGCATAAATAACAAAAGAGGCGTAAGACGTAATCAACATGAAGATGGAATTATCATGAAGAAACATGAAACAATCTACATGAAGGAGTGTATAACATAATCAGCATGAAACTGAAGTTAACCATGACAGTATGAAAACATACTTGACATAAAAACATAGTAAAAACATTTATGCCAATAAATCATGAGAAAAATTTTATGCATGAAAAACAGTGCATGAATGCGTAATGTAGTTTATAAAAACCTTTATATGTGCGAGGGGACGCCTATGGGTCGGTCCCAAAACAAAAGACATGGCGAGGGGACGCCTATGGGTCGGTCCCAAAGTTAAAAGTTTCGATAAAAGCACATGCGACTAAATAGGGCCAGTCCTGTACGAACCATTACTTAGTCATAATTCCTGCAACAATGATAAATGAAACTCATCTGTCAAAACTTATCAGAAAAAAAAATTTATATGACTAATTATGAACTACTAGGGTTCAGTCCACATAGCCACAGTTCACGAGGAACATTTTGCATGAAACAATGACACATAACTAAATATGAATGACGGTTGTCCATACATATTAGTCAAACAATATCGATGAAAACATCAAGGTTAAAACCTCAAGGTGCTGAAAACATCATGGTTAAAACAACAATGCGCTGAAAACATCAATACGTAGAATAACAAATGTTGGCTTAGGAAGCTCCTGGTGACTACCCACTAGTCAAAGGTCAAGTTTTAGAGCCTACAGGTCGAAGCCTTGTCTCTGATACCATAATTGTAACACCCCACTTTGATAAGTGGGTCGTTACGCGTAATTATGGCGTGTCATCAAAGCATGCAAGGTAATATGTAGTAAAACATACATGACCATAGGGTAAACCGGAATCAAACATCGGTCCCCCAAACATAAGCCCAAAACATAATAAAGTAAATGAAATGAATGAAAGACTTATACAAGCATAAGTATATGAAGGCAAAAAGGAAAAGAAGTCTATGGCAGCTTCCTTCCTATGCACGTCCTACAAATGCTCGAGTCTGTCCTAGAGTACCTGCCGTTTTGGGACATGCAATGGAAAGTAACGGCTGAGCATAACGCTCAGTGCACGGATATACAAGCATGAAATGAATAATATAAATATGAATAACATATAGCAGCGGAAATGTATATGTCCTGGAAAACCTGGTTATTTCTTAGTAAACTGGTTTTATAGTTTGAAAAGTCTTATGTTTATCTTATGAAAACAGTTTAACATATTCTACCATTAGCCAATATAGGTCATGAAAATCCACCGTGCATGAATACTTGGAGGGGTGACCTCATCATGCAAATTAGATGGGCTGCCTCTAATTTAATATACTGGTTTAGGTTAGGAGGGATCAGCTCCTTGTGAAGGATGCAAGGCACACACCTCATTCACACCGAGTAATCTGCTGAAAAACATGTAACTAGGATGCACCCATACGCCCCACATGATAAATATAATAATATGCCCAAAAGCTGAAGGGACGCCACGAGCAATCACTCTGCCGTGGGGAAGTCATAACACCAGTGCCTCTAGTGTTTTGGTTATGGTACCTCCATAACTAGGTGAAACTGGGCATGCATGTATATGGCTTCAGGTATTCTAAATTAAACATAAGCAATCAAACATATATACTTATACTATGGGAAAACAGTTGGCTGCATACGGGGAATCCTAATAAGGAAAGAATGTCCATACTTAAAGGACGGGAATCCGTACCTTATGTCCAGTGAACGAAGAAGACGAACGGAAGAGAGTCCTACTTCGGTATCACTAATGCTACATAAATACATACGTGTATAAGTATCTGATTACTAAATACGTAACTGGTTTTATGTCATGTCTTAACTTATTTTATACGTTCATGTCATGTTTTACTGTTTTAAGCTTTATACTGTGTTTATCTTATATTCTGTCTATTCTGATTAAGTATTTCTTGTATTTCATGTATTATTATACTTGTTGTGTAATAATAAGTAACTTTCTAAAAAAATAGCAGGTTTCCTAAAATAGAAAGTTACCAAAAATAGAAAGTTACCAAAAATAGAAAGTTACCAAAAACAGGAAGTTTCAAAAAATAGAAAGTTTCCAAAAATAGAAAGTTTCCAAAAATAGAAAGTTTCCAAAAATAGAATTACTGCTTAAAATAGATAAGTTTCCAAAAATAGAAAGTTTCCATAAATAGATTAGCTGCCCTAATTAAATAAGTTTCTAAAAATAGAAAGTTTCCATAAATAGATATAAGCTGGTTAAATAAGCTAATTATATAAGCTTAAGTGTTTTCTGATTATTATTTTAAGTCATGTAGTTATAAAGTCTAGTTTATTAATTATTACATGTAAATTAATTAAACTATAGGTTAAAAGTATTTAATTAAAGATAGATTTAAGTTCTTTTGGATACCAAAGTTTTCTAAGATACAAGGGGACTCATCCCCACCATCCATCTCCATCTAATCCGATGGCTGAGATTAAATCCCCAATTTATACTGCAGGGGTATTTTCGTCTTTTTACTTCTGGATATATATATATACGCTTTAACAAACTGGTACTTTCTCTCTCTATGTTTCTCTCTCTAGATATACCGTTTGTTAATATTGCTTATTAATAAGCTTATTAGTAAGCTTATAAATAAGCAATTCGCATCTATTAATAAGCTTATTAATAGATCGGATTATTAAATACGCTTATTTATAAGCTTATTAACTATCCGATTGATTAATAAGCTTATTAATCGTTCGGATTGACTAATAAGCTTATAAATAAGCGTATTTAATCGAGCGGATTGATTAATAAGCTTATTAATCAGCTTATTAATCGATCGGGACGATTAATATGCTTTTTTATAAGCTTATTTTATGTGTCTGGTCTATTTTTATTGATATTGTTTATAAGCTTATTCGATAAGCGTTGATTCTTTTAGGTTTTAGATAAGCTTTTTATGAGTTGTTGTTTTTTCGATTTTTCATAGGTTTTAATGATGGATTCGAGTGATTCTAGTGGTCGTAGTGGTGTTGTTGATCCTTCTATGTTGGTTGATTTGACTAACGATCAGTCTAGTGTCGATCAAGGTTTGGATTTGCCATCCAAAAGTGTTCTTCATAGTCTTGCGGATGAGATTTCTGCGTATGAACAAGACGGTGAAGAAGCGGAAGCTGTTAAGAGTAAGTTTTCTAGTTTTTGTTGAGCTTAGTGCATGTTGCCAGTGTATCATATATGATAGGAACCTATCATATATGATGTTTGTATTTTTACATAGATATGATAGCCATGTAACATATACTATCATATATGATACATGTCTATCATATATGATGTTTACATGATATGTGTTGAATTTTTCTAGTATTTTCTAATCATATATGATAGTATATGTTTCTTTTTGTAGAGTTGAATGCTGTGCGGACTCCTGAGTCGTATATCACTCATTCCAACTTTGATACTCCTGGGGGTACTGTTTACTACATTCCGAAAGTGCCTGTCGAGTTTTTACTTGTTAAAGGGAACGAGTACGATTCAATTGAGCATTGCATTGCTGCTTACAAGAAGTATGTCGATAAAGCTGGTTTTGTTGTTAGGAAATCATGTCAGAAAAGATTGAGGAGCGGGATTGTGAAGCAAAAGTATTTGGTTTGCAACAGGAAGGGTTCCCCGAAGGATATATATGTAGACACCCTAGATTTGGAGAATGGTTATAACCAATTGAGGCATTCAAATGTGCATATCACCGGTTGTAAAGCTCGTGCTGTGTTTGACTTGATCCCTGGTACGACGAAGTTCAAGTTGAGTGTATTTGATACTATCCACAACCACAAGCTTGAACATGAGGAGTACAAGCATCTGTCAAAGAATCAGAGACAGTTAACATACGCGGAGCAGGTGTTTATTGTCAAGGCTGCGAGTGTGAATATCGGTGCTACAAGAGCTCATCACCTTCTGACCGGGATCAAGGGTTCTTATCTGCTCGTTCACGGCACTACTGTTTACTTTAAGAACTTCTTCCGTAGCGTCAACTGTTACATCGGGGACTATGACGCGCAGATGTTGATAAACAAGATGGAGAAGAGGAAGGAGTACGTTGCTGATTTTTCGTTTGATTATTTGGTTAACAAGGCTGAGCTTATTGGCTTATTCTGGGCTGATGAAGTGTCCAAGTACAACTACAAGGAGTTCTGTGATGTTGTCTCTTTTGATGCCACGTTTAAGACAAACAAGTACAAAATGGTATTTGTTCCTTTTACGGCGATTGACAACCATAGGAAGTGTGTTACGGTTACTGCTGGTTTGCTCAAGTTCGAGACCACGGAATCGTATGTTTGGTTACTTAAAGCCTTCATCAAAGCGTTTGGGAAAGCACCTAGCATAGTAGTGACCGATCAAGATAAGGCGATGAGGAATGCCATTGAAGCCGAGTTTGTTGGTACAAAGCATAGGCTGTGCATGTGGCATATCACGCAGAAGCTTCCAGCGAAGGTACTTTTTTTTTAAGACTAGTATCATATATGATGAAGTAGCATCATATATGATATTTTGTTAGTATCATATATGTTGAAGTAGTATCATATATGATGTGAGAACAGAATTTTTACTCATATCATTTGGTTTTTGTATGTCTTTGCAGATTTGTGAGAAAATATACATTGATCGTGTTTTTAAAGAGAATTGAACAAGATTATTTGGAACATGTACATTGGTCCCGAGGAGTTTGACACCAGATGGGGTGATCTGATGACAGAGTATGATTTTGTGGGACACAAGTGGCTGACGAAGATGTATGATATGCGTTCAACTTGGATCCCTGCTTATTTTTCTGACTCGCCGTTGTGTGGACTGATGAGGACTACGTCTAGATCAGAGAGCGAGAATTCTTTCTTCTCCCACTTTACCAATTCTAGCTCGACGCTTATGAACTTTATGAATTGCTTTGAGACGGCGATGGAAAAGCAAAGGAGTGTTCAAGAGAGAATGGATCATAATACAATGGATACTGTTCCGAAGTTAAGGACTTTTCTCAAGATTGAGAAGCATGCTGCAATGGTTTACACTCGTACCTTGTTGAGTTGGTTCAGAAAGAGATTTTTGTTGGATTATGGTATTGTCAGATAGATACTAAGAATGTGCTCGAGGGTTCTGAGGTTTCTGTTATTAGAGTTAGGCATTTTGTTTATGAAGAGCCTGGTAAGAAGAACAAGAAAAAGGTGAATGATAAGGTTACTGATAAGGTTAAAGTTGGCGAGTCTTCTAATAATGTGAAAGATAAGGAAAATGAAAATGATAAAGAGAAGGAGAAGGAAGATGATGAGGTTGACATGTTTACTAGAGAAGATGGGTTGTACAAGGTATGTGAGTTTTTTGTTGATGTAATATTTTTTTTTAACATATCATATTTGATAAGCACATGTATCATATATGATATTCACTTCTTTTTTTTTTTGGTTTTTTTTCCCAGGTCTTGCGCAACTTAGAGGATGGTTCATTTATTTGTACATGCCAATTGTTTATGAGGGTTAGGATATTGTGCAGGCATATTTTCTGCGTGTTCAAGAATGCTAATATCGAGATGATTCCTCAACAATACATTCTTATGCGTTGGACCAAGAACCTTATCCCGGCTGCGTTGAGGAACAAGAGGAACAGGTATGGGGAGAAGAATGTTGTATTGGAGAATTATTCGTGCGAGGCGACATCTATTGTTGATCATTGTGTGCATTTGTTGAGCCAAGACGAGCCTAGGTTGGGTGCTTTTGTTGAAAAGTTGAAGCAGCTGAAGAAAGATGTTGAAGCGGATTGTCCAAATCCTCCATCTAAGAAGAAGGTAGACTGTTTGGAGCAGCTCGTTGGTGTTTCTCATCCGTCTGTACGTTTGGTTGTTAATCCAGATGTAGGAACCCCTAGAGGACGTCCTGGGCGTGAAAAGCTGCGTATTAAAGGTGGTAGAGAGATAGCTATTGAGAAAGGCAAGAAGAACAAGATTACATGTTCGGTGTGCGGGGGTACTGATCATAACAAGAGGACTTGCACCGGTAAGCGATTGGAGGAAGTCGTTGTCGAGGATCCAGCTTCTGCAGATGCAAGTACGAGTAGATGAGCTTGGATAGAAGAAAAGTTTTTGTTTTAGGAATTTTTTCCCGTTTTATTTTACTGTTTGCAGTTTCTGAACATGTCATTTTATGATGTATGATGCTATTTTGTCTTGATTACTTTGATTCATGAGAAGTTGTTTTTGATACTATCTTTTTTTGGATAATCATATGTCAATGAGTCATGAGAAGTTGTGTTTAATCCCTTTTTTTCTTTAGTTTGTTTGCTTTTGTCAGTTTTTTAAGTTTTTTTTGGAGTATCATATATGATAGTGATGTATCATATATGTTAAGTTGTCAACACAACATATATGATACGTATGTATCATATATGTTAAGCTGTGTTCAATCCTTTAGTTTTTTCTAGTTTGCTTTTGTCAGTTTACAAGTTTTTTTTTGGACTATCAGATATGATAGTAATGTATCATATATGTTAAGTTGTCAACACAACATATATGATACATCAGTATCATATATGATAGTTTTTAAGATGCTAATGTTACTTCTTTCAAGAATTTCGTTTCCATAGCAAGTGTGTTTTTACAAGTTTTTTTTGGGCTATCATTTATGAAACTAATGTTTCATACATGATAGTTTTGTTTTTAACGGTTTACAGGTTTTACAATATCCTTCTGTTCTCTAGAAATTTAATTCAAGAACAATACACATGAAACAAAATATTCATTTTCCATTTCATAATAGAAAATTCGACGGGTTACAAGTTAAAACAAGTTGTATCCACAAAATGCGGTACATCCTACTTTACCGCCAGCAACTTGTCTTCCCTACGATTCTATCCAAATGTTTTCCAATGGTACGTCAGGTGTAGGCGACATGACTCGGGGGTAGTCGGACTAATGGATTCCTATTAAACGACCCACGATCTACGACCAGTTGACCCCAAGCTTAGAGCAACCCATCATGGGTTCTCTTGCATGCCGCGTACTCCTTTTCCGATTGGATAAGTCATCTAACTGCTTCTAACCTAAATCAGTTCACTAATCTCTTTGCCTAGCCTAATGTTCCAGTGGGTTAAGCGTTAAAGCTTATCAAGGTAGGCGACATGACTCGGGGGTAGTCGGACTAATGGATGCCTATTAACCGATCCATGATCTACGACTAGTTGACCCCAAGTTTGGAGCAACCCAGCATGGGTTCTCCTGCATGTCGCGTACCCCTTTCCCAGAGGATAGGCTAAGCAAAGCGGAAGTCTTAAACAAAAATCTAAGTTATTACAGACCAAATTAAAAATTAATGTCTTAAACTGTATTGTCTTTTTGTCTTTCCTTCTTCAGATGGCGCTCTTGGCCACATCTCTGTCTTGTTCCTCCTTTCTTGCTTTGATTGCCTCTTTGATGACCTTTGTCTTGTATGGTTGCATCTGCTATGTTCTTGCAAATTCATAGGCTTCATCTGTTACCTGCTGCCTCTTGGTGTTCTTCTCGTGTGATAATATCTTTGCAGCTATCCTGAACCTCAGCTTCAGTATTTCCTTTCGTTGCTCATCTGAATCACTCGGGAAGTCCAAAACCCAACCTTTTGCACTTTCGCCCTCATAATGCTCCATGTGCATCATCACAAACACCCCACAATCGATGTCGTTGTACATTGTTCCCCACTTTGGTCGAATGATTGTATGCTTCCTGAGTTTTTTTGTCATTTTGTGCTGCACACTCTCCATATACATCATAAACATTTTCATCTACAAAAAAAAAGCCCCAAGTTTGTCATATTCTTTGGTGTGTGATTTTTTTAGATGCTTTTTGAAATGCACAGATGTTCATGTTTTTTTTAGTTTATTTATGTATTTAGTGACTTACCAGTAGGTCATAGTACGTCTGGTACTTGCTTTCATATGTGCTGGCGACTTTCGAGTTGTCGATGATTAACACGACGCCGTTGACGAGGTTAAAGACCACCAAGTAGTAGTGCTGGTGAGATATGACCGGGAAGAACACCTGTAGAGTTTTTATAAGTTATATTTTTTTGAATCTATTGTAAAATTTAATATCAAATATGTTCTAATCCTACTGCATTTGATTGCATGTCACTCATCATATATGATAAGTTTTTATCATATATGATAAATTTTTATCATATATGTTTTACTTTTTTTATCATATATGTTAGTCAAGTGTTTACCAGATTTATTGTAAACAGTAACTGTAATATCATATATGTTCTAATACTATATGTTTTACTTTCTTTTATCATATATGTTAGTCAAGTGTTTACTAGATTTACATTCTTCAACTTCAGCAAGTCCTCATCTTCTCCCATGGAGGTTCTCATGTTCTCTTCAAACTTTTGAAACTGCTTCTGGATGTCATACTATCCGTTTGCCAGTTTCCAATGAAACATGTTCGCTGTCTGTATTGCATAATCAATAATACATTTTTTGTTTTAGTTTGTGGACATAATTTTGTTATAAAAAACACATATGATGTAAGATGTACTTACAATCATAGTTGACATGAAGTACTGTTTCTTCTTTTTTCCTCCTGTGCGAGTGTGTTCTTCAAAGTTCAGTACATTTGAGTATGTGTCAATGACAGGTGCATCTACCTTTAAGCCCGGAGCCATTGTCTGCATGTTGTCCCTCATGCAAGCATAATTATTGTCCGCCGACTCAAATATGAAATCCCTGCAAACATAGTTCAATTACTTACTTTTATCATATATATATGATCCTACTTGAATGATAATTAGTTTGGTAGTGTTTTAGCTTTTACTTGTTATTAAGCATTGAGAACAAACTCTCTCCTATCATCAACTCTGCTACAGTGAGCTTCCCCCGTGCTAGTGCTTTCTTGTTTATGTAGTTATAAAGGAGCAAGCGGGATGGCCTCTTTTGTTCTTTTGCAGCATCATCTTCTTCTACCATCATCACTATCTGCTTAGGTGTTGTTTCAGGCGTTTTTGTGATTTGGCTGAAAGATGGTGTTGATTTGAGAGACTTTGGTTGCCTCGTTCCTCTGGTTTTCCTTTTCGCCATCGCTTCTTCCTCAAGCTTCTTTTTTTCACTTTCAATTGCAGCTTGGTGTTCGAACTCCATGCAATACCTGTCCAGGTATTCATCAAACTCTGGGTCGTTTTCAAACTCCCCGGACAATGGCTCGTCTGTAAAAACAGTCTTATGAACCTCTGCCAACATCGCTGCATCTTTAGCTGACTTTGGATGGTGAACCAACCCAGCTTCGGTGACCAGTTCCTCTTTTTCAGTTTCCTTTTCTTTATCTTTTGCCTTTTGAGCTTTTTGAGCAGATTCCTCATCCTCAGTTTGTATACTTTCAAGAGTAACCGGCTGTTTTACTGAAGCAGCAACATCTTCTGTTTTCCCATCGTCCGTGGAGGTTTGCTCCCAATCCATGAAATCCACATCAAGGTCATCGTCCTTGTTTCTTTTGAATACCATCTGGTATTCGTTGCATAGACCAATTAATGTTTCATCATTTTCAAACTTTTTAAGTCCTTCTCCAAGTGTTTCAGCAAGCACTCTTCTTGCCTCATATATCTCTCCAAATCGATCAATACTTTTTTCAACAAACTCCTGCATAGAAAAATGTATGTTGCAAGTGTATTAGTATCTTTTGTATATAATACTTTATATATGATAGTTCATACTATCATATATGATAGTATGTACTATCATATATGATAGTATGTACTATCATATATGATAGTTCATACTATCATATATGTCATAGTTTTTTGTTTTACCTCTAATGTTTGTGGTTTCCTGTCTTTAATTGGTTCCAGGTAGAAGTCGTTGTTTTTGTACACATCAATCCCCATGTGGACATCTTCTTCCTTGTACTCATCTTGATGTTCTAGGTTCCCCAAACATTGAATCTTCATTTCTTCTTGTATTCTCAACTTCATCAACCGACCATTACAGCTTCTTATTGCTGGTCTTCGCCGCATCACGGCTACTCCTGGGAAGTAAGTTGAGTCCAAGTAAAGCAGCTGTGATAAGAACAAGTTTGTTTTGGTTAAAGAGAATGAAAACATATAAAGTAACTTTTAAATTAAAAAAACAGTTGGTTTTACTTACACACAAGAAAGTAGCAGGTCCGTTGTACCATCGTTTTACAGCTTGGTCATTCTACTAGCTTTTACTTTTCTTGAGGCTTTCTAGTATATAGGACGACCAGTCTATCTCATTAATGTTTTGTTTCTCTGTGACCTTCTTCAAAATCTTCAAAAGGACTTTCCCACCAGAGTCTAAGTTGCACATCGTGCCACCAAAGAGCATAAGGAAGTTCATTATGAAGGTGAAGTCTGCTGTGTTGGTCGACTGGATCCTTTTTGCAATTGTTATTGCGCTTGGTTTTAATGTGCCGTACTGAGCCTTCCATTCTTCGATGAAAGCATCATCGTCTTCCCTTTCCGGCAGTTCATTAAGAGATATTGTCCCCATCGGGACCCCAAGCATTTGTTGCACCCTTTCTCTTGTTATTTTGATGGATCCTTTGGGGAGTCTCAGTTCCATGCTTTGTGGATGGAACTTCTCGACAACATGGTACAGAAGGTGTGAAGACAGCTCGTCTATGGGAAACTCAATGTACCTCTCAAAACCAATTTGTTTTAAAACTTTCTTTCTCTCATCTGACAGTCCTGAGGTTGCTTCGAACAACGATTTAGGTGAGCATCTGGTCAAGGCAGTAGGGTATACCTTTGTCTGCTTCTTTTTTGTTGGACCTCTACCCTTCTTCTTTTTATCCAAAACCATCGCGTAGTCGTCTTCTTCTTCTTCAATTTCATATTTTTTTAACTTGTTGCCTTTAGAAGGTGAAGGTTTGACAACTAGCATCTTTGATGTGCCAACCATCTGCTCATTCTCCTCGTCATCGTCTGTTTCAATTTTCTCATCCATCTGGTCATCTTCTTCTCCTTCGCTTGATTCTTCCTGCGAAGTTGTTTCTTTTTTCCTGGTTGTTTTTTTGCCCCCACTGTATGTATGCTTCTGTCTTTTTGTCCCTTTATGTGGATGTTTTGCTTCTTGCTTTTGTTCCAACTTCCTTTTTCCGGCTTTTTTATCCTTCTTTACCACTTCAGGAAAGATTGTTGTTTTGCAAAATAGAATGAAACGTGTTAGTATTATACAATCAACATAAATGATACATAAATATTTTCTTATGCTATATCGTATTTGATAAAATTATCATTAATTGTTACCTTTTTTGTTTTTGAAGGGTTGATGAACTTGATTTTTGTTATTTTCTTCAAAACATCTTTGACCCTCTCTTCTTTCACAGGTTCCTCTTCATCCTGGTCTTCATCATCATCTTCGCTACTTTCACCCTCATTATTGACATCGTCTTCCTCCTCGTCTTCGTCATCTCCATCGTCTTCCTCCTCGTATGCGTCATCTCCATCGTCTTCCCCCTCGTCATTGCCCTCTGTCTCTTCTTCGTTTTCCTCATCCTTGTTACCTTCTTCTGTCTCGGTTTGTTCAGACTCGGCTTCTTCATCTACATATTCTTCCCCGCTGCTAATTCTCTCGTCTTCTGAAACATCATCTTCTTCCGTACCACTTTCTTCTACATTTTTTACAAAGCAAAGAGATGTTCAGTATTGTATGTTTGTTCCTAATGAATTAATATGATATGTAGTATATTTTTCTTACCTTTTGTCGTCTCTATTGTCTTTTCAGCTTTCTTTGTTTTCAAATTCGTTTTTCCTTTTCCCTTTGTTTTAACAGCTTTTTCCTTGGTCTTTGTTTGAGTGAAAGCTTCAGTGACACCTTTGCCCTTCTCTTTGCTTTGTCTTGCTCTTTCACGCGCTGCAGCTTTTTCTTTCAATATTTTTATAGTAACTGCTGATAAAAAAAAACTTATCAGATATGATATTTATTTTTACTTTTCTGTATATTTTTTTTCTTTTTTTACCTAAGCTTCTTTTAGGTTGTTCTTCTGTCTCGTCATCCTTGTTTTTTGTATGCTGTTCATCTGCAATAAAAGCGCAAAGTTAGACAAAATTACATCTGTTTAAAGCTTTATATGTTGCATAACTTATGAAATATGATGAATTATATATGATAAGTATCTATCAAATATGATGTCTCATTTTTTAACTATCAAATATATGTTCTAATCCTTCTGCTTTTGATTTTATTTTCACTCATCACATATGATAAGGTTTTATCATATATGATAAGGTTTTATCATATATGTTTTATCAGTCTAGGAAACCATTTTTGCTCAACCGAGATGTTTATATTAACATACAACCAATATTTAAACCCAAAACTCGCTTAAAACTATCAAATGATGCAAGCAATATGATATCATATATGTTCTAATCCTTCTGCTTTTGATTTTATTTTCACTCATCATATATGATAAGGTTTCATCATATATGATAAGGTTTTATCATATATGTTTTATCAGTCGAGGAAACCATTTTTGCTCAACCGAGATGTTTATATTCACATACAAGCAATATTTAAACCCAAAACTCGCTTAAAACTATCAAATGATGCAAGCAATATGATATCATATATGTTCTAATCCTTCTGCTTTTGATTTTATTTTCACTCATCATATATGATAAGGTTTCATCATATATGATAAGGTTTTATCATATATGTTTTATCAGTCTAGGAAACCATTTTTGCTCAACCGAGATGCTTATATTCACATGCAAGCAATATTTAAACCCAACACTCTCTTAAAACTATCAAATGATGCAAGCAATATAATATCATATATGTTCTAATCCTAGTGCTTTTTATTGTATTTTCAGTCATCATATATGATAAGGTTTTATCATATATGTTATACTTTTTTTATCATATATGTTCTATCAGTTTAGGAAACTATTTTTTCTCAACTTTTTTAAATCCTATTCTGTTCATTTTTTAACCAACCGAGATGCTTATATTCACATGCAATCTATTTTTAAACACAAAACTCGCTTAAAAGTATCAAATGATGTTTATTTTCATAGATCTACTATATTCATCATACATTTAGTTAAACAGCATAGAAGAATCATTGATATAGCTTAAAAGTATAGAAAAACAGAGAAAAAGCTCAGAAAAAGCTTAGAAAAAGCTTAAAAAGCATTTAAAAAACTTAAAAAGCATAGAAAAAGGATGGATCTGTGATTTTATACCTTTTTGCCTTGTTTTTATCGTCCTTTGATCTGGTTTTTTGGAAGATGGCTCATTTTTCGGCTTCCCTTTCATCGTATTTGTTGATTATTTGATCGGATGATGTGTTTTTGAAGGTGAAATCGTTGATGGAGATGGTGGGTTTTGTTTGTGTGTGTTTTCACTATGTGTTTTTTGTGTGTGTGTGTGATTTTAGATGAAATGAAAAATGACGGTTGAATGTAGCGAAAAGAGGGGGTTAGGGTTTGGGCGGGGTAGTGAAATTACGTAACTAGCCCTCCGCTTTTTTTTGTTTAAACGTGGATCGTTGATTAAAATGGATGAGTGGCCCAGAATTGTCCCCTTGTATCCAAAGGATACAAGGTATCTTAAATAACCGGACTCTTAAAGATATCATGATTTTAATTAAATAAGGTAAAATACTTAGGTTAAAACATGTATTATTTATTATCAATAATATAACCTAAGTCATGTTAATTAATTAATTATAGTCATGGTTTTTAATAATTAATTAATTATAAAGTCTAGTTAAATATAAATACTTAGGTTAAAATTCATGATCTAATAATTAAATTTATAACCTAAGTCATGTTAATTAAATTAATCATGTTATGTTTTATTAATTTAACTTTTACACATAACTATTAAAATCATAAACCTTAAAATAATATATGAACCGGACCCGACTAGAAACCATGAACCAGACCCGTAATCAACACCATACCCCGAACCAAGGTCGGGGTTTCCCCTTGTTGCTGCTACCGTGACCATCATCATCACCATACCGAGATCATGTGGTCTCGGTGGTGGAATAAAAGTCAAGCCGAGACCCCTTAGGGGTTCGGTTAGGCGTCGGCTAGAACAAACACCCCTAAAAACCCTTGTTTTGATTTACCCCATAATCATAGACATGTTTTAATAATTGTTTTTAATTAGTTTTAAAAACATCATGATTTTAATGTGATTCAACAAATCAAAACATAAAAGAAAAAGGTTAAAAAGTTATACCGAATACGTGGATCAATTAAGGATGAACACACATGAATCCTTGAAAGATTTCCAAGATCAAAATCAACCCGAACACCCCTCCATGGTGTTTTAAGGTGGCGGCCAAAAGGAGAGGAAGAAGGAAGAATTAGGGTTTTTTCTTATTTTCAATGTTTTGTAAATAATGAACATCTATTACCCCTTTTTCCTAGTTAGTTAATTTTGCATGGGCTAAGCCCATTTCTTCTTCCTAATTTCGTGGTATTGGGCCCACATTGGGTAACGCGTACTTTTCTCGAGTCTAAATATTATAGTGTGTTCTCGTGTTTTATCGTGTTCATGTTTTACGTGTTCTAGTTAATTATTAACTGTGACTTAATATATTTATTCGTGTTCGTAATAAATATATATATATATATATACGTAACTAATATTATCTCGTGATTAGATTACGTTCATGATTTCATGATCGTATGTTCATGATTATAATTATTATTGGAATAGTTATCGTGTGTTCATACGCAATAAATACTTATCGTGTTCTAACACGTACGTAATACTTAAAATTCTTATACGTGAAACGTAAACATGTTATAAAAGGAAAGTTCTAATCATATACGTACGTTCTTAAGGGTACTATTCATGGCAAAAGCATGCGGGTTTTACACGTTGTGTGTTTGGCACTGAATCTACTAATATCCTTAGAGCTTGTCATGAAGGCCCTACGGGAGGTCATCACGGTTCTAATCTCACAGCTAACAAAGTGTTTGATGCTGGCTTCTTTTGGCCTACTATTTACCGAGATGCACATGCAATTGTCAAGTCATGTGACTCATGCCAACATCAAGGAAAATCTTCACAAAAGGATGAAATGCCGCAAAATATAATCCATGTTTGTGAAATCTTTGACGTTTGGGGAATTGATTTTATGGGTCCCTTCCCGTCATCTCATGGTAACAAGTATATCCTCGTTGCGGTTGACTACTTATCTAAGTGGGTGGAAGCTAAGGCTTTGCCCATGAACGATGCTCGTGTGGTAGTCAAGTTTTTGAAGAAATTGTTCTCTCGGTTTGGAACCCCTCATGCAATTATAAGCGATCGTGGAACCCATTTTTGTAATGACCAATTTGAAAAGGTTCTAAGAAAATATTGGGTTACACATCGTCTTTCTACGGGCCTTGAAGAGGACTTGGAAAGATCAATAGGAGAGAACCGTCCATCTTGGTCCGACAAACTTGATGATGCTTTATGGGCCTTTCGCACCGCTTATAAGACCCCAATCGGGTGTACTCCTTATATGTTGGTGTATGGGAAGAATTGCCATTTGCCTATCGAACTTGAACACAAGGCATATTGGGCCCTAAAGCAGGCAAATTTTGATTTAAAGACCGCGGGAGATCACCGAAAAATACAACTTAATGAATTGGATGAATTACGTGATAATGCTTATGAAAATTCATTGATTTTTAAAGAAAAAACTAAAAAGTTTCATGATTCAAAGATTAAAAACCGGGTTTTTAACGTTGGTGAAGAAGTGTTACTTTTTAACTCTCGTTTGAAAATATTTTCCGGAAAACTGAAATCCTGTTGGTCGGGTCCATTCACCGTAACACAAGTTTTTCCTTATGGGAACATCGAGCTAGCTCAAAATGATGGACCTAATTTCAAGATGAATGGACATAGGTTGAATCACTACTTTGGTGGGGAAGTCCCTTCTTTGGACGACCTCGACCAAGTCACCTTCCCTAATGATAATTAGTATTGAGGGGATCGAGTCGAGCTCATGACTCGGTAATAAAAAACTAGGTGCCTCGTGGGAGATATCCCATTCTTATCTATGTACATATTATCGCTTTCTAATGTAGCTTATGTGAGGGGATTTGTGCCCATCCAACCTTTGTTCCGTGGTTGTTTGTGAATTGTGGGTTTTAGATGATCATCTTCACGATTGGAGCCTCTCGTGTTCGCTTTACGTGAGCACTTGATCGCTTGCTTTGTAGAGATTCTCGATATCCAATGATATATTCTTTGATGTTCTAACCTAAGGTATTTTAGCACACTTCATAAACGGCAATAGATTTAATGGTTCCACCCTCTCCATGCTAGATTAGTCATTCGACTTCGTCTCTAGTATGGGGGTATTTTACCCTTAGAATCGAAACATTGAGGATAATGTTTAAATTTAGTATGAGGGGGGGGGGGGGGTGAATAGATACTTGCCTTGCAAAACCTTTACGCTTTCCGAAGTTTATCTTTTTGTTTATCGTTTTGTTGTAAAATAAGGCTAAAAATAGCCAAATTTTATAAATTTCTCATGTTTCATAAGTGTTTGAAGACACGAATGTAGATTTTCCGATGGCGAGAATAAGAGTAACTTTTGACTCGACCGTGCGTGTTGAACACTTAGCTTCGATTCCTTAACTTATATTAGGCTAAGTCTCTTAAATGAGGACGAGAAATGATAGAGTTAATTATAAGTTACTATGCTAAACATAGAGTACTCGTATTCTTTCAAAAACTCATGTGTTCTAATTGTTTGCTTATTCTCCATTCGCTTGTATATATATTTTGCTAATAAGTACTGGCTTAGCGGTTTAGTCTTGATTGTTGGTTTCTAGTCTTTTCTAATAGCTTCCATGTAATTAAATTATGAAAACATTAAGGTATCGTTAGCGTCACGGTTTTGAAGTATTGGCACCCCGAATAATCGAAAGCTTCACCCAATAATAATTTTAAGTGCTAACTCACCTAAATCAAGCAAAAATTTCAAGCTCACAAGGCCGAAAAATCTATGCAAAATTGAAAGTGAACAAGCCTTAAACTTTGAAGCTTTAAAGATCCAAAATTCGCTTTAGCGTGAGGATATACGTCTTTGGCCATAATAAACACCTCATGGCGAGGTTAAATAAAAGGCAATGCAAGACTGAAGTCATCAAAGAAGCTCCATGGCGGAGTTGAATAAAAGATGGAGGTAAACCTATGATAATAAGGCCCATCCGTTAGGGGACGTATAAAAGTCTTGGTAATAAGTCTCATGTTCAAAACCGTTATAAAACCGTGTTTATCGATCCTTCTTGTTGACTTAATTTTTTGACATCGTTGTCTATTAGGGGAGGTTATTAATTCGATGGTCTTGGTTACACCGTTATGACTCTATTTTTGAACCTTAATCTCTATCATCGCATAAGTAAAAAATGTATCCTCGTGAACATTCAAGAAAAAATAAAATATAAGAGATACCACTTAGGATTAAGGGAGTCTAAGTACGTGATTAGGGAATATGAGTAGTGTTAGCATTACTAACTTATAATGACAATGATCTCGTTACACGCTTGGCATGGAATTAGGTGAAAATCGAGGACGACGAAATTATTTCTAACGAAGCATTCACGTGTTCTTGTTCTATGAACCTAAACGTCCCATTTTGCAATGAAAATCATACATTATGTCTAAAATGCAAGTAGTAGCAAGTAGTAGTAGTGTAGTAAGTTTACGTTTCAATAAAAGTCAATTAAAAATAAATTCTGGAGATGCTAAGATACTTTATTCTAGCATTGCGTGAGGACACGGCAATGCCTTAGTATGGGGGAATGATGAGACTACTTTTATACATAGTCTCATCGTCCAAAACGGGCTTAAAACGGTTAAAACATCATAAAAAGTGCCATATATATGCTTGTGTTTGTTCAACATGTATTTTAGGTACGGATATCGAGAAAATGACAAAAGATCACAAGAATCAATTAAAAACGAACACGAGAAAAGAAGCCGCACAATGAACCGGACCCTAGAGTTGATTTTCTAACAAAAGTCCTTGAAGAATTGAAGATTGTACACGAAGGGTCCTTCATCATTGAATAATTGACACTTTATACCCTTGTGTATTTATAATTACAAGTTTGCTCCCTAAAGTTTGTCAAATTTACAAAAAGGACCCTCCACTTTAAAGAATTGGCAAGATTGGTCCATCCAAATTGAAGACTTGTCACTTTTAGTCCTCCATAAAGTCAAAGATACAAGTGAAGACCTTGAAATGAAGACATGTTAAGAATAGCCCTTCAAGAATCAAGGAATTACAAATCAGGTCCTTGAAAACACTTAGGAAAACATTTTGTGGCCAAAGTGTGAATTTACAAACTTATTTAACAAAGGGATTTGAGTATTGAGATGCCAAGATTTAAATGAAACAAACACGGAAGAAGAGGGGCCAAAAATGGGAGACAATAATTCTTACCTAGACTAATCAGTGGCTGCCACCTCACCCCACTCACCCCATTATCCAATCACAACCCACCCTTCCACCACATCACCACTCCACTACCGGTTTAATAACTAATTAATTATTAGTTTTAAACTTGGCGCCATAACATCATACTCAAACCCCTAATCAGATCAAACACTTAACTATTCACACAAAGAACACAAATTGGGTTTTTTTAATCTGTTGGAATTAAACCTTAATCTGCTCCAGATTTATGATTAAGGGTTTAATTAACCAAACCCACCTCTTAAACATTCATCACCATCACCCCACATGCTACCTTGTACCTCCTCTGCCCCACTTTTCACTCCAAAACAAAAACCATGCAGAGAATCAACGTCCCATAACTTTTCTTTCATCCCAAGCTCAAGATAAACGCCTAAGATCACTAAACAACAACTGGCGTCAGATGTTGCACCAAAACCAGAGAAATTCAAACTCCCAAGGGCATTATTGGAACTTCATGGCATTAGGGTTTTAGTTTTATCAGCTTTCTAGAATCATTTTGTAGCCTATATAAAGGCATTAGGGTTATACCTTAGCTCTTGTTCTTGGTTTTCTTTTGGTCACAAATCTGTAAATCCTTTTGTTTAATGAATGAAAAAAGTGTTTGATGTTGTTGACGAATTCCAAGCACCACATTTTACTTTACTTGTTTGTTTATGTTTTAAGTTTGTGATTCAAGGTTTCAAAAGTTCGGTTTTAAGTTTTATGCCAGTTTGTTTCAAAGTTTTCAAAATCTTGATTTTTCTAGATTTTCTTGTTTAAACACTTGAAGTTTTTGGATCGTAGGTTGATCATATCACTCTTATAATAGCTTATCAAGGTGAAGTGAGACCTCTGGTTTAGGAGGATTCAAGTTATGGGGACAAAAGTTTGGAAGAAATCTGCTTGTTTTCCATTTTTTTATATAATTTGTTACTGCTTATCTTGTTCATTCTTAGTAGGGGTGTATTTTAGAAGATTGTTCTTATTTAAGCTAGAACCTAAGCTCTAACATTCGGGGGTGTGGATAGTACATCCCTTAGGTTTGCCTTTTTCTTCCTTTTTCATCTGTCAAAAGTTAGGGCTAAGTGATTTTGGTGTTGACTGATGTATGATGATGTTTGGTACTTGAGATCTGCTTCTTAGTTCATGATAATGTTATATTAATGCTTGCTTAAGATTTTATTGGTCTTAAAAACGTTTTTGCTTTGAAGAATCTGAAATCAGTTTTGAAAATAGTGTTTGGGACTGCATGTTATATGGTTTTTGTTAGCAGCTTGGTAGGTTTTTAAGGTCATTGTTCGTTTGTACCTGATATTGGCATGTATTAGTGTGGAAATTTGCTTTTCTTATGCTCTTAAACACTAAAACTGAATCATAGGTATAACAAGGTTGATTTGAGTTCTTGTGAGTTGAATATTGGCCATCACCTAGATTGCATGTTAAACTAAGGCTAAAAAGTAATTAACCAAAGTTTATGCAACCTGAGTGCTTGATTTGTGGCCTTGAAGTTCATTATTAGGTCAAGTAATTCAACAAAAGGTTTTTTGTGTTCATCAGTTATATCAGTTAAGTCACATAAGCTTGATACTAGTTCTAATCTTTGAACCATTTCCTAAAACCAGTTTATTTGTGCTTAATTAAGTTTATTGTGGCTGTTGTATGCTTTTGGTGGATTCTTATTGGCTTTAACTTGCTTTAACATTGCTTATTTCATCAGTCTTTGCTTATTTCCATATATGGGCACATTTTGATTAAACTGTATCATTTGGCTGTGTGGATTTGTGTTTTCTTGCTTGTTCTTAACTCCCTACAACTCACTGGTTGTAGGGGTGCCATTATTGTCCAAAAGTACTCACTAAAACAAGCTCAAAACAGGTTTCTCATTTCAAGCAGTGCGAACTCCTTTCCCACTGCTACTTGCCACTAACAGTTATAAGTTGTGAACAGCTTATTGATAAGAATTTCTAGCTTATTTCATTGTGCAACAACTTTCTTTTTGTAATATGTCTTACTTATTTCATCTTATTAGCTTATCTGGTAGCTTATAGCTTTTGGTTTCAAGGTTTGACTAGAAAACAAACTACTTTATGTTTTTTCAGAAAGTGCTTATTCATTATTCTAGCTTATTTAGTGTGCTTATTGAAAATCTTTTTGTTTATGTGTCTTACTTTGGTCATTTAAAACCTTTTTCATCTTGAATCAGCTCTTGAAACAGTCTAGAACTCGAAAACGACCATTTTGTCGTTTTGTGTAGAAAGCTTTTGCTTATTTTAGGCTTATTTCTTGAGCTTTTTCAAAGTTTCTTTATACAAACTGCTTTATAGTCCCAAGAGAAGGATGTGTGTCAATTTTCAGCTTATGACATTAGCTTATGGCTTAATGGGCCAAAAAAACCCATTAAGAATAAGCTGTAGATTATTAAGCTGTGATAAGCACTCTTTCAACTTTTGGGCCTTTAGAGTTTTTTTGTTTAGAATCCAATTTTAAGCTTATCTGGAAGTTTTGGGCTAATTTGGTGGACTTTTTTCTTATTGGGCCAAAAAGCCAAATTACTTGGACTGTTTTCACTTTTGGCCCATTTGGAGGCCCATTAAGGGTACTTAGGTCATTTCACTTTCATTTCTGGTTTTATTAAGTTAAAATAAATTAGTTTGCAATTTTTTAGATATTTTTATAAATTTTGATTTTTTAATATTAATTTTTAGTTTTTAATCATTTTAAATAATTTTAAATGGTTTTAAATTTTGAAAAAAAATACTTTTTAGTTTAATTAAGTTATTTTGGAGGTTTACAAATTGAAAAATCTTTATATGGGAATTTTATTAATTTAATTGATTTTTAGGGCTTTAGTTAGAATTAAAAAAAATAATTACTAATTAAATAAAAGGTTTGAAAAAGTTTTGATCATTTTTAAACTCTAATTGCATTTTTAGGAATTTATTGTGATTTTCTAGGAATTTTTAGAGTAATACTTAAATTTCGTCAAGTTTTTACGTTTTACGTCTTATCGTTCGTCGTAGTTTAATATTAATCCTAACCGTCATCATTTTCATTTTTCTCTCTTCTCATTAATATTAATCTCAGATACCATCAAGTTTAGCACACACATTAAGCCTCCTAGAGAACGAACTCACAAAAGGGTCATAAGCACTTGATTTTCCTAAATCATTTGTTTAATACTTACCACATTTACGCTCTTTTTCCTAAAAGACGTAATTTATACCACATCACACCCAAACACCGAAGAATGCGCAGTGAGGAAGAGTTGTCTCTCCCGTGCCGTCGAGATAGAGGAAGCACCTTTTCAAAACGGATAACCATGTTTAAAAAGAGAAAGAAGAGACGAATGCCATCCAACGTCAAAACCTACGACGGAACAACAGACCCGGATGATCACCTAAAGGTATTCGATACCCAGGCAGGGATAGAAAAATTGCCAGAAGCGGTGTGGTGCCACATGTTCAATTCGACTCTAATTGGGAACGCCCGAAACTGGTTCGATCGACTCCCACGAAGAAGCGTCAACGGTTTCGAAGATCTAAGGAGAGCGTTCAGAAGGAACTATGTCAAACAAAAGAACTACGACAAGAGCCCCGTTTCACTCGCAAGGGTCAAGCAGAGGCACAATGAAAGTCTGGAATATTTCATGGAGCATTTCAAATCAGAATGTAACCAGATTAAGGAATGTCCAAAGATCCTGAAAATCTCAGGGTCCTTGCAGCCATCACCAACCCAGATTTAATAAGAAAACTAAACGATAGGACCCCAGAAACTTTCGACGGAGTGATGAAGAGGGTCCGACGTTTATCCAAGGAGAAGCAGCAGCAGGAGACAGCCTACAGGCGATCTCAAATTCCAAATTCCAAGATCGATCGAAGAATCAGCCATACGGCCAGAACATTAGCCGTACTTTAGACTTCCGCAACACAACGAAGCCTGTGCGCAATAACAATAACAAATTCACTCCGCTGCAAAAAAAACGCCTAGGGAAATATTCCTATCTGAAGGCGCGAATTTCCCAACACCCAGTCCATTGACCGGTCCGACAGATAAGAGGGACAACAGCAAGCACTGTGAATACCACAATGATAAGGGTCACGCAACTGATGAGTGTATCCAACTGAAAAGACACATTGAGAGCCTCGTCCAGGACGGTAAACTGAATCACCTCATACGGGACTGGAGAAAGGGTGTGGATGCAAAGAAAAGTGAAGCTATAAGACAAAAGGAAAAACCCATAACCATTTACATGGTACAAAGGAGGGAGTCGCATATGCAGAGAAGAACGATACAGGAGTTTGCGCATGATAAGGAGATATCGTTCCATGTCCTTACTGATACTGATTACAGGATAGGCTCGCTATCGGTCATTATAGCACTTGGAAGTGATGTCATAAGCGACATGTGTGTCGATGGAGGATCCACAACGAACATACTGAATGAACATTGCTTCGCGCAACTACCGATGTAGATTAAGAAGGAAATAAAGGAGACCTCGTCCGTGCTCATAAGATTCAACGGCGACAAGACTCGACCCTTGGGGCATCTCTTCACGCAAGTAGCAATGGGAACTATGGAACACTCGACGACTGTATGGATGGACTTTATGATTCTGCGGTCCCATTCATCTTACAGTGGCATCATCGAACATCCATCACGCTTAACGTTGTGCGCTGTGACATCCACAATTCATGGCATGGTTAAATTTCTAGTGCAAGATGGAATAGTTACAATTCGCAACGTGGACACACTTGAAGAGAACAACAGCGCTTCTACCAATGGTAGAAAAAGAAAGGATGTCGGGCAAAACGAGTACAACATTGATTCCAGTCCACATTCAACACGGAGAAAGAGTAGCTCTGAAAGTTACCAGGTAATACCACATAAGAATAACATATCCAGGGGTGTAGGATCATCAACAGACCTCTCATGGGCCCTACTCTCGACATGTTTCGTGCGGAGGGGAGGGCCAGATGCAGGTTTCATTCTCACGGATTAAGGTAATATATAGATCACTCACGCACTATGCTTTGAGTTTAGCGCCATGAGTACTGAGGCGGATCATGAAGCACTGATAGCTGGACTGAATCTGGCGCTAAGAATGGAAATAAAAAATTTGGTGGCCTATGTATATAACCCCCTATTAGCAAATAGGATAGCAGGTTTGTCGAACCCCGAGGGAGAACGCTCATCTAGTGCATATGAAAGATAAGGGCCATGGTTAGGCAGTTCATTGATTTTGATATACGAGAAGTGTCAAAAGAAAATGGGGTGATGACAACGGCCATGGATCGTCTTTCAATCGTAAACATGGAAAAACCCCCTAGGCACGTACTTGTTGATTTCATCGTGAAAAAATCTGTACACGCGCAAGTAATACCCGCGGCGAACAAGGGAGTGTCACCATCATGGATGACACCAATCGTAAACTATTTGGTGCATCAAGAGCTACTAAACGACGGTAGAAGCGCCAGACGATTACAGTACAGAGCAAGGAATTTCACGATCATGAACGGGGTTTTACACATGAAGTGAGCACAGGGTCGAAAGCTACAATGCCTGGGTCCTGAACGGGTGCAAGTAATTATGGAGGTCGCGCATAAGAGGACATGCCAACAAGGTCCAAAAAATACGGTAAACGAAGTCTTTCGTTTAGGTTATTATTGGCCCTTCATGCATAGGGACGCTCGTAAGATAGAGGTACGATGTCGCTAATGCCAGACGCGCTCGAACATGGGAGTAGGACCGCACAAAAAGTCTGGGTGTGTGTCCGGTGCAAGATCGGGTGAAAGATGAATTCTTTCAAGCTTGGGGAGTACTTTTAGTTCTCTCGCCAAAAAGATGGGCAGCATTGCACCGGCAGGAACCACGAGAAATCACTATTCCGACAGCAAAGGTGGTCGCATCAGGCCGCAACTGACTAATAGGGGCGGCAGAACACATGGTGCATTCCAGGATAAGGAGATTTGGAGTGCATCCCGACAGAGTAGAGTACGTATTGATAACTATTCGTAAGCACCACCGAGTCAGTCGAGTCAGGATGCGGAGCAAGAGGGACATAATCAGGGACTAAAGCAATACTATCTATTAGGAATCGCACCATCAGCATAGGTCACTCTCTTGACTGGGGTCAACTTCTAATAAAGATCCATGTATTTTCTTTTTGGTAATTTAGGATTTACCCTTTAATGTTTTTTCAAACACTTACAAAAATATGAATAAACTCTACGGTCCCTAGATAGTTCCACAGTCCACATATTTTTTCCTTTCTTTATGGTTTTTCTCTTTTCAATAGATGGAAATCATACATAAAGTATGTTGCATTTTTATATATTTGGCCCCCGCACGTACATGTACAAACAACGTTTCCAGGAGAAATAAGAGGAATAAGTTTACTCTACTAATTAAACTTGTCACGTAAGAGGGATGCAATACCAGTGGCGACGGATCAAGTATCCTTTGTTAGGCAGCTTACTATAAGACGTTGTAGTAAGTATGGCATTCCTCACATTCCATGATGGATATGCACAATACACACTATGCACGCCTAACAAACACGTCATAGTCAATGACATTACTTATGGTAGTAGTGGCAGGCCACACGTAATGAACTTTCAAATCACCCATAACTTCTGAGTTACATTCCATGGAATGTACTCGTAAACAGGCACTTATGCGCACAAACTCAAGCGCGAAAAAAAAGACATAACAAAACATATTCGCGTTATGCAATATATATCACTTTATACACAGATTACACAAAGATTATGCACAGGGATTACGAATTACAAATAATTACATGGCAGCAAGACACGCCCTATACAAAGTCCACAGGAGACATGGATCTTTCTAATTTCCGATGCAGAGGATTAAGGGATGCGCGGCGTTCCGCCCACACCTCCCTCATATATTGCAGCACATGCACCCGTAATCCAATTGATGGTAGGCTTACCTAAATGCCATCAGATCGACTAGGATGCCTAAACCCAACCCAATTACAGCGCTCCTCGCAGGGGACTTGCTCTTCTTGATAACACGCCTAGGATGGCGCGTCAACACACTCTCTAGGGAAACCACTTCCACTGCATCGTCGCCAGCGGAGTAGGTAGGAACCCTCAGTTGGGACACATCCGGCTTAACACAGTAGTCTGGTTCATCTTCCATGTCCTTCTCAAAATGCTTCAAAAGAGTTAGTCTTGCCATAACCACGCTAAAGGGTTGATCTTGGTCCTTCTCAACCACATCGATAAAAGGGATGTCGCAATCTTTCAAAACATGACATGCGGCCTGAAAATGTTCTTGAGCCTGGGGAGCATAAAAAGCACATGCCCTGAAGACTTTGCCATTAAACCCTCTTTTGTGGCGCGCTCCAAGTCCATGCTTTGGCCCAGCACCCGGGCATCATGTAGAACATCCCAGGCGGCTCTAAATACGTTGGGTGAGTCCATCGTACCCTTAGCAGCTAAAGGTAGACCATATCTAATCAACCAGTGCTTTTTGGCGCGTACCGTTGACAAATACGGATATAACTCCTCATCAAGTCGATGTTCAAGCGCCTTAGGACTTCTTCTTTCTTGGCCAGATCTTGTTGGAACTCTGCGGACACATTTTAACAATTCGTTGAAAAGACACTCATGCCTTCTTCCAATTTTTTCATGGCCCACTGGTTGTCTTTTTCCTGCTTTTCGCGCTGAAGGCGTACTTGGTTCAGAGACTCTAACAACGACACCTTCTCATCCTCAAGATGCTGTATGGAGCCAGCATCTATACTAGCGACCCCTCGCTGGCTCGCTAACTCCGTCTTAGCACAAGCCAATTCGTTATCTTTTTCCTTCAGAGTTCGGGGAAGCTCGAGAGAAATGTCGGTAAGGCGTTGTGAGAGTTGCAGTACCCTCTTGTTTAGGTGGGATACTACTGTCACCTCCTGTGACACACCTATTGCTAATTCTCTAATTAACATTTCGTCAGACAGCTCCTCTAGATATTGTGTGTGCCCAAGAGGAACAAGGGACTGCATAAAATCTGCGCAGTCCGACCTGTCGGTCAATTTGCAGGATCGCGTACACCTCCACTTGGGAAGAAATTGATTAGCCCGGACGACACTATTGGTAGCCCTATGTGTCACATCCAGATGACTGCATAGTTATAATAGATAAGTTAGGAGTCACTCACTTATTCCATGAACCGCGTAACATGACAAAATATTGCGTAGAGTAGCTAGGAATGATGGAGTCCGCATGAGGCTTTACACGCGAGCCCAGGAAGAAATACGAGCAAGAGGCTTGAAAGTTCGGGACCTATTTTCTTTGAAATTTTTTGACTAGGTGCACAAGGTAGACGCTTAAAGCCAGGAATGGGAATATCATCTTCATGGGCGTTAAGGGTTGGGGCTACCTTCGAGCAATCCTTCGCCCCCAGCATCCTCTGTTTCCTCGGAGGATGACTCTATTGCACAAGGCATACTCCGAATAGGGGTTGCGTTTAGGACGACAGTTCCCTCCGCGCTCGTATGTGTTTCCAAAGAATGAGGTTCGAGGGCCATGGTGCCCTACCAATGCCCCACCCACTTGTAAGCTCGTTTGGGCTATGATGTTGAGTATTTATACACTTTATTTTAGGAAAAACAAAGCGACAAAAGCGGGTAAGTATTAAGTATCACGTTTTGTGAAAAAAAGCGAATACTCCTCGTCGAGTTCGTTCTCGGTGGAGTTATGGTGTTTAGCCAACAAAACTAGACGTTATTTATTCAAGTGATAACGTTTTTGGATAGAAAGAAAGAAGGGAAAACGGAAACGAGTTACGTTAAAAACGGTTGAAAACGCTTAAACGTAAGAACGTAAAAACGCGACCCAACGAAAAAATTCACCTAAAAAATAATTAAAAATTACTAAAAAGTCCTAAAAAATCTAATTAAGAATAAAATATAAACTAAAAAATTTGAAAGTTCTTAAATTATTTTATATTAATATTTAAAGTTAATTAAAAATCCTAAAAAATAAATTAACTAAGAAAAGGACAAAAATTCAAACTTTATTATTTGCAAACCTAGTTTATACTATTTAAAAACTAAAAATATTTTTTTGAAAATTTTTCTAAACTTTTTTCTATTTTTTATGACTTTTTTTAATTTTAAAATGAGAATAATCCTAGAAGATAAATAATAAAAAGAAAATTATGAAATTTAAACTATACAAAAGCAAATTTGTTTTTCCTACGTCCTGATTGATAAAATAAAATTTTGAAAAAACGAATTATATTTTTTTGACTTTTAAATATTTTTATATGAATTAAAAAAGAATTTAATCCAAAAAAATGAATAAAAAATATTAAATTAAAAAAACTGAAATAATTATTTTAAGTCCTAAAGATTATCTACTATATGGGAAAATTAAGCTTGACTAAGCAGCTTATTCAATAAGCTCGAAAAGTTACAAATAAGCTACAACTATTATATAAAAAAAAGCAAAAAAGAAAATAAAAAAGGTATAAAACAAAAATAAAAGAAATGGTAAACACAAAGAACAATAGGAGCAGATGGTAAAGAGAGGTGGTGTTGCGCTTGATTTACTGGTGAGGTCAGGGGTTCGAAACCATCAGCTAACACTTTTCATATTTCTTTTTTATCAGCTTAAAAAAACAATGTATAAAAGAAAAATGAGAGGGACAATTAGCACAAAACACTGATAGAGCAGATGGTTGACTGGTGGGCTGTTGAGCAACAGGTCTCAGGTTCGACCCCCACTGCTGCCCATTTTCTATTTTATTTCTTGTATTATCAGCTGAATAAAAAACAACTGTATAAAACAAAAAGGAAGGGACACTTAACACAAACTACTAATAGAGCATATGGTTAAATAAGATGGAGTTATGTCTGCTGTTGTGTGCTGGTCCTGAGTTCGAGCCTCACTGCTACTTTCTGTGATATTTTTTTTAGACAGCTTTTGCTTCTCAGCTTTTTGGAGTTAACCACAATTAAGCACTCAATAGCAGTTGGTTACTATTGAGTTATACTCAATATATACTCAGCAAAATGGAAGCAACAAACAACACTAAAAATCCATTTAGCACTCAATAATGAAAAGTAGCAAAAAAAATATACTCATGAACAATATCAGTAACTTGCATTTGCGATATAGATGAACTCATGAGGGCATAATTAAGCTTACTTCTAGGCTGCCATTCAAGTGCAAATTTTTTCGAACCTCAAAACAAATTAACTTAACCTTTACAACTACTGGTATCCTAAATCTAGTAAATCAGTCCACTCTTTGAAGATCAAAATTTGCACGGCCTATGTGTTCTAAAGCATACAGTTAGATTAACAAACATGAGCAGGAACACCTTTATCTTGGTTTCACCTGTTTTGGTTGTTTGCTGTTGGTTTCCACAGGCGTAGGCACACAAAGCACAAACGGGCAGTAGCTAAAAGAGCATCTAAAACCTATTTTTAAATCCTACACAGTGATTCAAAGAATCTATTGAATTTTTGCCGAAAAATCATAAAGTACCTACTGTGTTAGTACTATGATGTTTTACACTATTACTTGGACTTGTAACCTATAACTATCATTAACCAACTAATTTTATGTCTAATAATAACAATAAAAACACAAAGAACGAAAATCTTAAATCCTAAGCTATTCAAACAGTAGGTTTTCAAGTTAAACCTATGACTACTTTTTTTTTCTTTTTCCGATTTATGGATATTTGACTATCTAAATAAGCGTAACTAATCCTAACACAACTAATAGAAGAACCCTTAAACGAAAATCAATACCAACGACTTAGAACAAAGCATATCCAAACACTCCTTAACTAACAGAAAATGAATTTGCTCATGAAAATCTAATTTCGAGCAAAAGACAGTAAATCAACTACAAAACAATGAAACCAAATTCAAAGCAAGCAATAATAATAAGGATAGAACAATATACCAGTAACTAAAAAAAACACATAAGCACATAAGAAAAAGAGATTAAGCTAGGCAGATTTAAGAACGATTAAAATGTAAAATGAGGAGATCACTTACTGAGGGTCCAAAGCTCTTATACTTTTAACACACTACCAACAAGCACTTCAACTAGCTTTCTTACACCTTCTTCAACTAGAAACCACACGAGCTCTTTTTTTTTCTCACAACTTATGACCTAAATTATATCAACAATTCTTTCTCAAGATCTTCAATCAACCAAAACATTTACGCTATGAGACTCCCAAAAGCCTTAGAACTTATTCATTCGTGAAACAAAGACCACCCTAAACCTGTTGCTTGGCAGTCAGCTTACCAAACTCAAAACAAAGAACTCGTAACAAAATTTCTTCAAAACATCAATATTATAAAATCACTTGGAATTTCTTCAATCCCACGAAAATCTCCAACACCTTCCTTTCGTAACCTTAAATAAAATCGAAAACTTCTTGTTTAACTCAAACAAATGATCTTGAAAATTCAACTTCAATACAGAAATCTGTCATACATACTTAAAAACCCAGACTTTTGCAATATTTTAAATAACTGATATTTAAAAATGCAGAAAAATGAATTTGCAATGAAATTAAAACTGGAACTCAATTATATTCAATAATTTGTCTGTTACAAAATTATGAATAAAAATTGGAACAAGGTACATGACTACACTACATCTCTATATATATAATGAGAAGAACCCTAATGGTTCAAACCCTACCCGAATGATCTTACAAAATTACCCCTCTAAGATGCCAATGGATATTCTTCTTGATGCCAAATTTTGAATTTCATTCTAGATGGTTCTTGACAATCCCATGTGATGCCATCAGAGCTAGATGAAATCTGAGATGTTCATTTTGTTGTGGGCACCAAGTAATCAATCTATACCCTTGGATTGGTCTTCATATCACTGTCCATAGTGAAACTCGTGATTGAACTTTGTCTTCTAGCCTTCTGGTGATGAGCTGGACATAATTTGCACATGGGGTTTGGATGTTGTGGGGTTGAATCAACTTTTGGTATAGTTAATTCTCAAAACCCCTTTGTTTTCACCGTTTAAGAATCTGGGTAAACTAGGGTTTATGAGAGAGAGGTTAGGAGAGGATTAGGGGATGATGATGACAATAAGTTTCTCCCGTAGTTTGTTAGTTGACCATTTGGACTTGGGTTATGGTGTTTTGGGCTTGGGTAATATGGTGGGTAAATGGGTTTAGGTTAGTTAGTGGGTGGGTTTTGTTAAGTTTAATGGATGTATATTTGGTTTTGGCATAAATGACCCCTTACTTAATAGTATTTCTTTTAGCAGTTTTGCACATATAGTCCTTGGCCATTTCACTGTTAATCCTTTTGGCATTGCATCGTCAGTCCTTTTGGTTAACAAACACATGAAAAGGGCTTAACGTGTATTTTCTTCATAATTAGAGGACTATTCTTTGACAAGTCTTGTAACTTTAGGGACTCCTTTGCATTGTTGAATATCTTTAGGGGTATAAAGTGACAATCTTCAATTGAGGGACCAAACTTGTAATTTCATCAAACTTGAGGGACCAAATATGACAAATCTTCAAACTTCAAGGACATTTTTGCAAAATTCATTCGCCGGGTCCGGTTCGTTGTGCGGCTTCGTTTCCCGTGTTGGTTTTTGCTTTGTTCTTGTGGTCTTTTTGTCTTTTTCTCGATATCCATACCTAAAACAAACAACAAACGAATACGAGCATATTTTATGGTATTTTATGACATATATTAGCATTTTAAAGCCCAAAAAGAACGATGAGACCATGTATAAAAGCAGTCTCATCAGGCTACATGGTCGAGGGCGCATGGTTACGTCACAAGGATGCTCGCGCTTCACGAGTTGCGAGTAAGTTATTTCTGCACACGATAAATGGTCGAGGTTAGATGTATATGTTTAAAATATAGTCTCATGGGGAGTGTGTGGAAAAAGATTTGTTACTATGGCCAAATCCGTCGTAATACTATTGGAGATGGTTCGCAGGTATCATAACATTATAACTTAGCTCCAGGGCATATAGTAGCGATTCAGGAAGCTCCTGCATTGGTATGCGGTCAGAGTCTATCATCTACGGATATGTACCAGGGACGGGACTACTATCTTTTATAATCGCCTAAGGGGTGATAAAGTCATAATTAAAGAGAAACACAACCTTATCTATCCAGAAAAGTTTTTTGTTCTATATTTCAGCGAGTCTATCTTTGTTGTGTAACATTGGAGTTAACCAAGGCGTTTGGCGAAAGATATCCACCCGTTAATCCAGGTTTGGCGTTAGAAGGCACGGAATAGGTTTATGGTTGGATCAATGTTCTTCAATCGGTATCTTATCTCAAAATTGGATATTTTCACTGTACCGATACAGTGTAGCTGGGATAAATGGACACTATAGAAGCTTAGCACATCAATCAGGAAATGGCTTAAGCGGATACGGTTGTTGGCAAACTCAAAGAATCGGGTATATACACCAATCTTACCAGGGGAAAAACATCCAATATGCATTTGGGGATCTAGCACTATGGGATGTAGGTCTGTTGGTATATGATACTTGGTGATGCATTGGGAAAGTTCTTGCTCGGAGAGGCGGGATACTACGTCAAATAGCTGAGAAACCATTTTCTTTTCCTCAAAGATATGAGTTATTGGCTTGTAGATTTTTTGTTTTCTATGAGAGTATTCTTTGAAGCTTTGTTTATGGAGGAAGTACAAATTATGGGAATGTGGAAGACTGGTGGTTGGAACAATGATTATAAGTAACCTACTCATAGGATGCAGTATCGTGCGACAGGTGTCGGACAATTATATAATCCAACGATGTGGCTGGATTCATTTTGGATGACGTGTTTTCAACCTTTCTCGGATCTCCATGAAAGTAGGTGTTAGTGGATTATGACATGACTAGCTGTTGGCGGGATATTTAAAATACTTGTTCCAAGGAAACTCGTGGGGGCATTTATTTTTCCGTAGAGCATTAAATCTAGAGACTTGGCAAGATGGTAGTCTAGTAGCCGTGGTTAGAACTTACGACCACTAGACTGGGGGGACATGATGACGTATAGTCCCTATTCGGTTTGTATAACCCGACCCATGGGTACTACTCGTATCCATTGGGTATGGATTGTCACTGCACAATGCGCGCAAGGCTCAGGAGGCCTAGTAAGCCGCTGTCGCACAGCAGTTGGTTACTTAACCAAGTCCTCGTCGCCCTACGACAAGATAAGACAGAATATATTCTAAACTATGATTATATTCGCCTAAGGGAAAGAAGATATGCACTTACTATAGCTACGCGATAAGGATCATTTTATTTCCGGTCATTATCTCTTCCTTAGGCCGCAAAAGTAGGGGAGCCCAGTCAGAACTCTCTCAGGTATAAAAGGAACCCCCGAGGTTCCATAAAGGTACGATAAATACAATACTCTAAAACCCTTACATATACCAAAACTGATTACTTACTCTCACGCTAGAGTCTAATCGTGGACAAGCGCCCACGGTAAGCCTAAGGGTGTTTCTTCTTTAGTGTGCAGGGTCTTCAAACAAGATTCACTTGGTCCAAGAGCCAGAAACCAAAGACCCCAAATTAAGCCTAATTCGGGTCCAACTCGGTCCATCCAACTTTTGTATCAACACCAGATAATGGAATGAATTAGTCAGTCTATCGACTATCACCTAATTCTCATCGTACCTACTTCTCTACCTCATTATACATCTCCTTTACAATCAACTTCCTTACATCGTCTTTCCAAGACACTCAGTTCTATATAGTTAGTACAACCTCCACTTCCTTTTCTCCATTTGATAGTCTAAGCTACGCAACATAAATGTTGACGCGTTCTCTGTTTTAGACTACTCAACTCATGCCACTAACATCTTTAATCTAACCCATCTTAACACGTCATCCATAGAGCTCAAGTTTGTCTTAGCTTCACTTCCTCTCCTACTCCATGTCTTATTGACTATGTTCACATTTCCTAGATGGTACTTGGCCTTGCAATTATTGTCACCACTTAACTTCATCCATCGCCTATGTCTAATGTTCAATCAAGAGGATTGAATATGTGTTGGAGACGTTCATGATCCGGATAGATCATTCTCTACGTCTCGTACACCAAATGCCTCTAGCATTCTAGGTAAATCTACCAACCCAGCTTCACTACCTAAGTCTTATAACTCTTCAAGAATCTCTAGTTTCTGCATCGTATAATAGTTCCTTTCCTCCTCGTCCTCTCACACATCCTAATCCTTCTTCCACGTATCTCATCCTTCACGAAGCCGCCTATTATGACTTGTGTTCTATGAAGTAATACCCCAAATTAGCTTCCGCTGCTATAAGGTAAAATTGGGGTGTTACAGATTGGTACTCAGAGCCATGGTTATAGAGAACAAGAATTAAAATCTTGACTATAACTACTTTTCCCAATAACTTCAAGAAAGTCCTCCGTGCCAATTCTATTACTGCTACAAGAATAAGGTAATATTATGCCAATACGAGTACTGCTAGCCTTCAGAACAATGTGTAAGTGATATTATGTTTATGTATACATAATATAATGTTACTATTATAAATAATTTATATTATTTATCGTGTTTTGCAATTATCCCTGACGACTCTCTAAAGTATATTTCCAATCCTCCAATAAATAAATCCTTAGGATACCTTAGAAAACCCAAATAAAGACCAGAAAATCCCAAAAGACGTTTTACCCTTTTGATGGCGACCCCTATATGCAAGTTATACGAGCATATAATGAAGAAAATAGATTATACACCTCAACATCAAATTTATCTATCACCTTACCCTATTAATATACCATTACCCTATATTTGAAAATCCACCTAAAAATATCTAAAACAACAATTTAAAGATATCCTACCCTATTTGAAAGAACTTCCTCTTGAGAATATTAAAGATATTGAAGATCAAGTTAAAGGACAGAATAATCATACAACAATATTTTGAGAAGTTAGGAGGAGATTTTGAAGAAGCCAAGGCAAAGTTGCAGAGAAGACAACTGATACACGATGAAGAAATTGTTCAAGCGTCATCCGTCTCTAAGAGATCATATTCTTAGATTTTATATGCAGGAACGTCTTACCTATGTGGAAGTGTGAAGAAAATCTAAGGATATCATGATTATGAAAAATGCTGGAATATTCGTCTTATCCTCGTCGTATTTTTGAAAACTAAGATAATACTTATGTTATGTTGTAAATTTCTATGTCAATGTTTTACATTCTGTTTATTTGAGTGAATTAGGACGCTTCTTCAGTCAAATAAATAAATTTAAATCACCAAATTTATGATTTCTTCCTTGCATAAAGTTGGATGCATCTTTATGTAAGTAAGAATTTATAAATGGACTTAAAGATATTCGATATAAGACAAGTGTAAACTTGATATACTTAAAACCAAATTAAACTATTTTAAACTCCTAAAAACTATTAAAATCTATTAAATTTTAAATTAAATCTAGAAAATAAATGAAAAGCCAAAAAATTACTTGGAAAGTGACAAAGTTCCTAATTTAATGTCTAGAATCTAGGAAAAATGAAAAAAAGTTAAAAATAAAACTTTGAATTTTTCTTAATAAAATAATATTAAAATATTCCAAAAAATAAAAAGTTCTTAAATAAATTCTAAAAAATTCTCAGAAATTCTAAATATTCTAACTAAGAAGAAAATGCAAATTAAAGCTCCTAAAACCTTTTAATTAATTTTATATTAATTTTTAAAGTTTAATAAAAAACCTAAAATCAAATAAAATTAAAAATTAAAGTTTTCGAAAACTTTTTTTGAATGTAAACCTCAAAAATATAAATTAAAACCTAAAAACTATTTTTTTGGATTTTTAAATTACGTTTTACTATTTTTAATAGACTTTCTAAAATTTAATCTAAAAATAATCCTAATAATTAATTAAATAAAGGGAAAAATAATGTTTTTAAACAAAAAAGTCCTAAAACCTAGTACTATCCTAGGAAAAATGAAATAAGCCAAAGACACTTATCCAATAAGCCACAAATAAGCCAAAAGGCTACAGCTTATTAATATAAGCTAAAGTGAAAAAGGCCTTAAGTAAACTTTGAAATGAAACCTTAACGTAAAAAGGGCATCTAGATCACTGGTTAACACGTTTACTCCCCCAACGAGGTGTCGCGTGTTCGAGTCCAGGCAGGGTGCACCTTTTTACAAAATTTTTCTTTTTTTTTCTTTTTAAAACTTAATCAGTAACCTTTGTTAATCACTAAAACATAAACACAAACCAATGTAGACCAAGATTGAATCAAATTGGAAGCAAACGTGACCAGTTCTCTTGTTCTTTCTGATGAACACAAGTGACTGTTTACACTTGTGCAATTTGGAGCCAAGAGGGGCTTGGCTTTGCTTGTTTGTGGTGAATTTTGTGGAACAAAGGCACCCCTATACTCTTTGGAGTATAGGGAGTCACAAATAAAAAGAAAGCAAGCAAATCAAAACACAAACATTCACAAAAATTGCATACCAAGGCTGATGAAGGTTGCTGATGTGAATTACTAGGCCTATGGGTGTTTAATGCTAACAACTTGCACACAAAGGAGATTCAAAGGCTAAGATTTTGCATCCAAGCTCACAAACTAGCATGCAAACAAACTCAGTCCTATATCACCATATAATCTAACAAGCAATCAAGATCCAAGAACAAAATTCATCAAAACTGAGCAGAAAAATGACTTGGTAGATTTAAGCTATGTTTTTCAAACTTTTTAACACACAACTTACTTCAAACTTGTACCAAACTGATAACTAAACTACAAGCAACCTGTTAATACCCTTGTGAGTGATTTAAATCAGTTTTTAAGCCAAGAATTTGTCAAAGACTCTGCCTAAAACACAAATCCAAACACTCCTTAAACTTCTGAAATATGATTTTAACAAAGCAAATCCTTCACAAACCCTATCAAACTGATTCAATAAGCATCTAGCATGCATACACTACCAAATAAACTTCATTCAAACACATAAAAACACCTTTCATACAATATTCACCAAGATCACTTAATATCACCAACAAAACTGAAAAAAATAAAAGGGAAAAGGATTTTTACCTAAGGGACTTACATCCAAGTCCCTTGTGGTTGAAAAACCACCTCCTTATAGGCCCGGGCCTATGCTGACACCTTGAACAACAAATCTCCAAACCTGCTAAGAAAATGAAAACACAAGAAAATGCAACTTTTCTGATTTTTTTGAAACTTTATCAAACCTTCTTAAACCTTTTCCTCAAACCATAAAACCTTTTTAACACCTCTCAAAAACAGCTCAAACTCACAAATCCAAACCAACCTTTTCCACTTTCACTTCAAAGGATGTTTTGGTTTTCTGAAATTTTGAACTTTCTTGAAACCTTTTTGAAAATTCAACACTCAAAATCTTTCACAATTTTAAAATGGAACTCAGTTTCTTAGCTTTTAACACAACACACAACTTTTAACAAACCTAAAAAGGAATTACACTTGATTTAACAAACACCAAACTTTTATTTCATTAAAAAGGGATTACAAGTGAAAAGCTTAAAAACTGGAACCAGTAAATAGAGACACAGGTCGTCTCTATTTATACAACTAGAAAGAAGGTCCTAGAAACTAAAAACCTAGTTGCTAAAATGCCAAGTATGCCCTTGAAGTCTTGATTTTTGAATTGGGTCAAATCGTCCCATGTGATGGAGAGTGACATTCCAGCTGTAAAGAAGTGATCATGGTCTTCTAAATGTGCTTGGGGACCAAGGGGATCATCTGAGTCGTCCATTTGGTCGGGTTTAGGGTTTTGGGTGAGAGTGACGTTGCAGGGGAGGGGTCCATAGGTCACATGGTTGTGTTGGGGAAAGGGGTTTTGTGTGGGATAGGATGAGGGTAAAGTGAATTACCCATCTGGAGTATTTGGGGTAAAACCCCTTTGTTTTAGGTGTAATTGGGTATGGGTGGGGATTAGGGTTTAAGGGTGATGAACACAGGTTTTAATCCAAGTTGGGGTAATTAGTTTTTAAATTATTGTTTTGGTGGGAAGGGATTAAGTGGGTGGTTTGACTTTGACCAGGGTTTAATAAATAAACTGGGTTTGGACGGGTGGTGGGTACTGGTTTGGGTAGGATATGGGTTATTGGGTGGGTTGTGGTGAGGTGGCAAGTTGTGACTAGTGGTGGGGGTTTGTTGGTTTGGCAGAAACAGTCCCCAAGCTATCATACTTCTTCCACTTTGTTATAAATCCCATCAACGCCCAATTTGCCTTTAACAACTTTGGACAAGTTGTCATTTTTGGCACAAAAGCTTTTATAAACTTGAAATAAGGGCTTCTTTTGCATATTCTTCATATTCCAGGGACTGGTCTTGTAATATCTTCAAACTTTAAGGACCATATTTGTACAATTGACATTTGGAGGGTCAATTGTGACAAGTTCTTCAAAGATGAGGGACTAAACTTGACAATCTTCAATTCTTCAAGGGTCTTTTTGCAAATTTCCAAACTTGGGCCCGGTTCATTGTGCGACTTCGTTTCCCGTGTTCGTTTTTGATTGATTCTTGTGATCTTTTGCCATTTCCTCAATATCCGTACCTAAAAATACACAAGTAACAAACACGAGCATATATTTGGCATATTTGATGATATTTTATGCATTTTAAGCCCGATTTGGACGATGAGACCATGTATAAAAGTAGTCTCATCAGTAAGTGTAAGGAGGAAGATAAAGTGACTTTTGCTATGGCTACTCTTAAAGGTCGTGGTTGACTTGGTGGAACGGGAGAATTGCTTTCATGGGTATTGATGTTGCTAATGCTACTCCTTGGGCCGAAATTAAGAAGTGGATGACTTTGGAATTCTGTCCCCGTAGTGTGATCATTAGGTTAGAACAAGAGTTGATTCATTTGAGAATGAAAGGTGTGGACATTGATAGTTACAAAAACCGATTCCATGAGTTGGCCTTGCTATGTCCTCGATTGGTGGAACCCGAAGAGATCCGAATTGAGCAATATATTAAAGGGTTGACAAAGAATATACGGGGGGACATGACATCATCTAAACCACTGACCATTGATGATGTTGTTCGAATGGCTTACCAACTCATTGGACAGATAATTCAGGATAGGGAAGATGAAGCCCGTGTTGGTGAGAAAATAAAGGGTGATGGTGATCGTGTAGATAGAGGTGATAATAGGAAGAATTTCAATCGCCGTCAGAACCAGAGAAAGGGGAATGCAAATGCTCTTACCAACAACACACCGCGCAACGATGATAGATGTCCTAAGTGTGGCAACAAGAGGCATGCTGGCGACTGCTGGAAGTGCCGAAATTGCGGAAAGCTTGGACACAAGGTTGAAAGGTGTAAAAAGGGAACCATTTGCTTCAACTGTAATGAAGAAGGTCATAGGAAATCGGAATGCCCCAAGTTGAAAGCGATTGTACCTGGAAGAAACCCCCAGGGTGATGTTTATCAACTTGGAACAATCGAGGTGAAGAAAGAGGATCCGAATGTCGTTACCGGTACGTTTTTACTCAACAATCATTATGTTGTTGCTTTATTTGATTCGGGTGCTGATAGGTGCTTTGTATCCACTAAATTTAGTGCCCTTATTGACATTGAACCTGTTGAGATAAATACCAGTTACGAGGTGGAATTAGCTGATGGTAAATTAGTGAAAACTAATAATCTATTAGAAGGATGCTCTCTAAATCTCTTGAACTATTCCTTTCCGATTGATTTGATGTTGATAGAATTAGGTAGTTTTGATATTATTATTGGTATGGATTGGTTGTCGTTGAATAGTGCTACTATTTTATGTGGAGAGAAGAAGTTTAAGATTCCTCTTAGAAATAGGACGTTAGTAATTGATGGTAATCGAGGTGAATCACGTTTGAAAATCATTTCATGTATTAAAGTCCAAAAGTACATCAGGAACGGTTGTGAGTTATTCTTAGCTCAAGTGACCGGGAATGAGTCTAGGGAGAAATGATTGGAATATGTACCTATTATTTGTGAATTTCCTGAGGTATTTCCTAAAGATTTACCCGGACTTCCACCGATAAGGAAAGTAGAGTTTCGAATCACTTTAATTCCTGGTGCTGCACCGATGGCACGTGCGTCATACCGATTAGCCCCTTCTGAATTAATGGAGTTATCTGAGCAACTTAAGGAGTTGTCTGATAAAGGTTTTATTCGACCGAGCTCGTCGCCTTGGGGAGCTCCAGTCTTGTTCGTTAAGAAGAAGGATGGATCTTTCCGTATGTGCATTAATTATAGGGAACTGAATAAGTTGACAATTAAAAATCGATATCCTTTACCTAGGATTAATGATTTATTTGATCAACTACAAGGATCTAGTGTGTATTCTAAGATAGATTTGCGGTCAGGATATCACCAACTTCGTGTCCGTGAAGAAGATATTCCTATAACTGCATTTAGAACTCGTTATGGACACTATGATTTTCAAGTAATGCCATTTGGGTTAACTAACGCCCCTGCGGTTTTCATGGATTTAATGAATCGAGTGTGCAAGCCCTACTTGGATAATTTGTGATTGTGTTTATTGACGATATTCTAATCTATTCTAAGAATGAAGATGAACATAGAGAACATTTAAGGATTATCTTAAGTTTGTTAAAGGATGAAAGGTTGTATGCTAAGTTTTCGAAATGTGATTTTTGGTTAGATTCTGTGCAATTTCTTGGTCATGTGATTAACAAGGATGGAATTCATGTTGATCCTGCAAAGGTTGAAGCCATTAAGAATTTGTCTGCACCGACAATGCCAACGGAAGTGCGACAGTTCTTAGGATTGGCTGGCTATTATAGGCGATTCATTAAAGAATTTTCTTTAATAGCTAAACCCTTGACTAAACTTACCCAGAAGAATAAACCTTTCGTTTAAGGAAGTGATGAAGATGGAGCATTTCAGACATTGAAGCAAAAATTATTAGTGCGCCAATTTTATCATTACCCGACGGGAGTGAATATTTTGTAGTATATTGTGATGCATCTCTTAGAGGCTATGGAGCTGTTTTGATGCAGCGAGAAAAAGTGATAGCTTATGCTTCTAGGAAATTAAAGAAGAATGAGGAGAATTATAACACTCATGATCTTGAGTAAGGAGCTGTAGTCTTTGCTCTTAGGTTGTGGAGACATTATCTGTATGGCACCAAGTGTACGGTATTCACCGATCACAAAAGCCTACAATATATTCTCGATCAAAATGAATAGAAAATGAGGCAACGAAGATGGATAGAGTTGTTAAGTGATTATGATTGTGATATAAAATATCACTCAGGAAAAGCCAATGTTGTTGCCGATGCATTAAGTAGGAAAGATAGAGAGCCTATAAGGGTACGTACTCTAGTCTTGACCGTGTACAATAATTTGCCTGAGCAAATTAGAAATGCGCAAATAGAAGCTTGTAGGAAAGAAAATTTTGTTAATGAAGGGTTCCGAGGAGAAGGAGATCCTTTTGAGGTTAGAGTTGATGGAGTGAAATGCTTAAGAGGTCGTATGTGGATACCTAAGTTTGGAGGCTTAAGAGACTTGATTATGTTAGAATCCCATAAATCTAAGTATTCCATACATCCGAGATCTGATAAGATGTACCATGATTTGAAGAAGTTGTACTGGTGGCCGAATATGAAAGCTGATATTGCTATGTATGTTCTTCAATGCTTGACTTGTGCTAGAGTTAAAGCGGAACATCAAAAGCCATCAGGACTACTTAAACAGCCAAAGATTCCTTAATGGAAGTGGGAGCGAATTACGATGGACTTTATCACCAAGCTTCCTAGAACATCATCTGGAAACAACTCGATTTGGGTTATCGTCGATAGACAAACCAAATCAGCACACTTCATTCAGGTTAAAGAGCAGTTCTCACTAGAGAAGTTGACTCGTATTTACCTTGATAATGTTGTATGCAAGCATGGAGTGCCTGTATCGATCATTTCAGATCGAGATCCTCGATTCACATCGAATTTTTGGAAATCTCTCCAAAGATCTTTGGGAACGAATCTCGACATGAGCATTGCTTATCACCCCCAGACTGATGGGTAGAGTGAAAGGACGATACAAACACTAGAAGATATGTTGAGAGCTTGTGTGTTAGATTTTGGTAAGAATTGGGATAAACATTTGTCGTTAGCAGAGTTTTCGTATAACAATAGTTACCATTCTAGTATTAAGGCTGCACCGTTTGAAGCTTTGTATGGTAGGAAGTGTAGATCTCCTGTATGTTGGAGTGAAGTTGGGGATACCCAGCTCACGGGACCAGAATTGATCCGAGAGACTACGGAGATGATAGTTCAAATTAAGAATAGGTTGTTGACTGCCCGTAGTAGACAGAAAAGTTACGCGGATGTGCGGCGGAAGCCGATTGAGTTTAAAGTGGGTGACCGAGTAATGTTGAAAGTATCGCCATGGAAAGGCGTTATAAGATTTGGAAAGCGAGGAAAATTGAATCCCCGCTATATTGGACCCTTTAAGATTTTATCTAAAGTAGGTCCGGTGGCTTACAAACTAGAGTTACCCCCAGAACTTCATGGTGTTCACAACACATTCCATGTATCTAATTTGAAGAAATGTCTAGCAGTGAGTGATGAGAAAATTTCGTTGGATAAGGTTCGAATAGATGGGAAGTTGCATTTTATCGAAGAACCCGTAGAGGTTATGGATCGTGAGATAAAGCAACTGAAACAAAGTCGGATACCTGTTGTCAAGATCCGATGGAATTCAAAGCATGGACCAGAATATACTTGGGAACGAGAGGATGAAATGTGAAAGAAATATCCACACCTCTTTGATTTCAATAAGAAACGGACATCAAAATGAAATGGATCACGAGGACGTTGATCCCTTTTAGGAGGAAAAGCTGTGACAATCTAACATTTTTAGGTAGTGAATTATTTTCTCGTATAATATTTTGAAACTTATTTTTGTGTTGGTTGATGAACTCACAATTTACGGATTTAAATTTGGGCTTACGTGCATAATTTAGCGTCCTTTACGACTAAACCGGGAACCTTAGGATTACGTATTTACGTTTTTGAAACTCCGTTTTTGATGAGACAATTTTTATTAGATTCGTTTTGTGCCGTTGATTCATAATTTATAAAAACGTTTTCGTAAAACGACCCGATGGCACGCAAATCGAGGAAACTAGAATCGAGGAATACCCGTAAATTAGCGGGATGGGACAAAACAAGTTTATCCCACCCCACTAACTATGGGACCGCCAAAAGAGGACACCACATCTTTGATGTGGCATCCTTACACTTAACTAACTTACACATGTAAGTTAGCTTATCATGGAAGCTTACTTATCCCACCTAAACTAGCAAAACCACTAACACATACCATTAACTTTCATTTTTCACATGCAAACAACTCAAAAAACTCCTCTCTCTCTCTCTATACTTGCCTTCCCACAAACACCATCAAACACCCCATTTGATCTTTTCTAGCCACAAGTTACATGTTATCTAGCCATATTATGGAGAAACCTTGAAGCCTTGATTGATTGGTGGCCATATTAACAACAAAGGAGGTGATTTGCTTGTGTCCTAGGGCTAATTTCTCAACAAACTATCTTGGTGGTTGATGATCTTGGAGATATATTTGGTGTTCATCAAGTTATTGTCATCTAAAAACAAGATATAATCTTGGTTTGTAAAGAAGATCATCCTTTCCATTTCTCTTGTTATTTTTGTAAAGATAAAATGTATTTTCTTTCTTGTTGTATATGTATATGATGAATATATGATGATAAATATGTTGTGTGGGGATCAAGTGTTGATAAATATGCTTAAAAAAATGAATAACCATAAGAAAAAAAGGCTAAAATCTTGCTTAAATTGTTGGCTGTATAAACACAGTAAGTAACCAAGTCTTAAACTGATAAAATTGCATGGTGGAATCCATTTTCAGTAAGTATAAGATGTCATACACATGTGAGAGTTGGCCATGCGATGGAATCATCAAAATGAGTGAGATATGATCAAAACAAGATGAGTGTGCTAATCTGAATAGTCTGTTTTGTAGGGACTGTTAAGGATAGTTAGACATGGAATGAGTAGTAGCTATATCTAAAATGGTGAAGATGAAACTAAAAATCAGATTTTGTAGAATTAATGTTTAATAGTATTATATAAGCACTCACACTAATATAGTATAAAATGTGAATTAAAACCCACTAAGTTATAAATTTCATTTATATAAATATGTATAAGGTTAAATAAATGGACACTTATTAAAAATGGTAGTTGAATAAGATTTATAAGTTATAAAAACTATAAACATGATTTTTACGACTTTTTCGGCTATTACTGTAAAATTAACGTTTTTCGCCAAGTAAAACTTATACGATCAAACTCGTCTAATGTAAAGTTTTTAAAAGTCATATACTGATATATAAGTACCTAATATAAGTAAAAACCGATAAAACCCGAACTATAGGACATACGGACATTAACGAGCTAAGTTAGCATATTGGACTAATAATTTAACTAAATAAGTTAAACACTTATAAAAATTACTTATTGGGCTTAACCCATTTGGGCCCAACAAGTAAAGTGTAAATACTGATAATAAAAGTATAAAATGGATCAATACAAGTTAATGAACTTATAATAGGCTTATTGGACCCAAAACATGTAAATAGGTAAAACTAGTAAACTAGTAAAAAGTTACCAATACATAAACACTAAAATGAGTAAATGAGAATGTATAAACCCACTTGATCATCATCATATGTACAAAATCATCCTATGTATATTTGTTATTTTGATAAAGTCATTGGACAAAATTCTAAGACCGATTATTATTTATATAGCTTTCCGTGACCGAAGCATGCCCGTAGCCGATAATCCGCCTTTCATTATCAACGTGAGTTCATAGCCTCGCACTCTTTCAAATGTTTTATAAAATGAATTGTAAACCCGCGAGGGAGATAACATGCTAGATTTTGATAAAATATAACACAAGTAGTCCCGATGGTATGCTTAATGATATGGACCCGAATGATGCGATGACCCAATAAAAGAGATAAAAAGGATTATTAGTAGTTAGGTTATGTCACTCAAAGTCCCATTAGCATGAATTGTGAACTACTGGGATTTGGTAGACGCTTATGCATATGATAGTACTATTTGGGGACTATCACCCCAGTTCGCGCCTTGACGGTTGATCCCCGTCGTACCACATTGATTTGTAAGCGAATTTATGTATGAGAAGATTTACATAGCGTGATTTTTGTGACGACACGCTAACTTAGATGGGCAAATTTTTTGTCGGGTTCGCGGCCCGTTGTTTGTGATAGTAAGGTAACAATGTCATGCGGCTAATAATAATCCTAAAATGTATTTCAATACAATACGATAACGATGCTAATAACGATAATAATATTACCTATAATGGTAATATTGAGGCTACGGTCTCATGCACGGTTTAAGATGTATGCTTTGATTTATATATTGCCTGACTAGCAATACGAGGACTTACTTCCGATATTATACTTGTGTTTTGATTTCAACGATTGATGTATATAACGGTTTTATTAAAACTCTATGAATTCACTCGGCATTCGCTGATATGATTTTTGCATGTTTTTATCTTAGGTGCTTGAAGGTAATCCGGATGGAGATCGACTCTGATGGCCCACATAATAATAAAATTGTTAATTCGATCTATGTTTTATAAACTTAATGACCTGTATAATTTGGGACCTGTTGCACACTTTAAAACTTTTTATTGAATGAATGTATGTTGAACCTTGTACAACAATTTTTTATGTGTTGTCTATGATTGGAGTTATTGTGCTATCCCGTAACACTCTAAAAGACCCTTCTGCTGTACCGATACGAAAATTGAGAGTGTTACAATATAACTACATAATATCTATGTACAAGTATCACATACAATATACTAGTTATAATCTATCATATATAGGAAAGGTAATTGATCACAAAATACTATATTCACTAATCTAAAGCTAATTACAAGTTAAGACCTAGTTACCAAGATTAACATAAAAAATCCATTTCACATTAAATTAGAGTCTAATCTTTTGCAACTAATTATCAAACTCAACTAAGTATGATATTAAGATTATACATTTATTTCAAGTTAAGTTACAAGTTACTTAAGCACAATGTACAAGTTATCAAAGCATAGGATCTTAAGCTCACTTAATTATCCCTAGGATATGATTAAACTATACAAACCCTTAAACTAAGAATGTAGAATCCTGAGAAGTCATAAACATACTATATGAGACCAAGAATAAGCTTACATTATGATATAAACACTAATCACCCTAGATAGAAAGTCATTAGGATTAGTAACCTAGAAACCCTTATATTAGGCATTTTACATAGAATCAATACCTAGTCTATTAGGAAAAGTCTACAAACACTTATACTATTTCATTAAGGTTAAAAGATTATGTTAAGACAATCTACAAGTACCCTTAAGCAAAAGGTACAAGATTTCAATGCATGGTTTATAAATTAGGTCAAAATAGGTATTTTCACCCTTTAGACATGTTTACTTAGAATAACTTAGTAAAACCAATGTAGAGACTTCATGAACACATTTAGGAAAATGTAGGAGGTATAAATTGAGTTTACATCAGTATCTAAATCAAGGATAATGGATTTAGCAAGGATTTAGCCCTAGCTCATTAGAAACCCTAACCCGCCTAGTTTTTCCTTCCCAATTTCACTACAAACCAAGGACCCAAACTTCTTAATTACAATGTCTAAACCCTAATTATACCCTAATCTATCACTAATCACATTCCTAAAACCTTAATTACAATAACTACATAGTTACAAGCCTAAGAATTGAACCCGACTAGGTTTTCCCTCCAAAAAGTCATTCAAACGCCTTCCATCCTTAATTCAAATTCAAAACCAGATATTTTCGGATGGATAGAAGATATTTCCAGCCCTAAGCAACCAAGAACATAGGTGCATCACCTACTTGATGGCAAATTTTCAACCTTGTACTTTTTATGGCTAAAAACTCATTCTTTTTTGGGTAATGGGACAAAATTCCCCGGTAAAATATATTAAACCCAAATCATTAAGTACAATGGAATACGGCTGAGATACCGTATTAACCTCAAGCAAGAGCTTAAACTACCAAGATCTTATGACATGTCATAGATCAACAACTACATACCCTATAACACCTATGGAAAATAACCACCTAAGGGTACAGAGACAAACAATACAACGACTCATAACGAGAATAGCATAGAATCTGACAATATCCAATGTTGGACGAGATTATCAACACTCCTAGTATGCTTCCAATAAGCTTGAGCCGAGTTACATTCAACACAACCTCATAACTTTATCCGTAGATCTCTTCTCCCTCCGAAATAAGCGATTGTTACGCTCTTGCCAAATGGTGTAGACTGTCGCAGCCAAAACTAACTTCGCTACAACACAACGAGAAGATTTCTTCCTAGCAAACGGGATAATGCCATTAATAATTTCATCAATCATATACCCCGAATTCGAAAGACCAGCACTACTTTTTACTCCATCCCATACCTTAGCTGAGAAGGTACACTCGAAGAATAAATGTTCATGGTAATCCGGAAGAAGCTCACACGGGGGCATCTTAATGAAACAGCATCAACATTGTCCCAAGATTTTATTCCATCCTGGGTTTTCAGACGACGCTTAATAACCAGCCAAAGCAAAAAAGCATGTCGCGGAATACAACCCGCAAACTAAACCACAGAATACCACGAGACCTTCTCACCTCGGGGTCTTAAATCTACCTAGATAGAATGTGTTAAAAATTCCTTGATCGTGCCCTAACTATCTCGCCAAATAATAGAATCCCTCGCACCCTCAGTTAATCTCGGTTCCAGAATCTCGCCAAGCATAGGATATTTATTCAGCTAGGTTGTAGGCCACGATAAATGATCATCAATCAGCAACTCCTGATCCTTTGTATTCATATTAAAACCCTCACGATGAATGTTCCTACTTGAAATAATATTGGCCAGCGGACTATGCATACGCCAAGTATCTTGCCATGTACATGTCATAGAACCATCCCCAAGCTTATGCCAAATGAATTGATGAAGAATTGGACGAAGTTGCAAAATCTTACACCAACACCAAGTAATATTACCTCAAATAGGAATCTCCCAAAAATTCCTACCCTGAAGCTTATACGCGTGAATCCATTGCACCCGTATGGACTGCTTGCCAGTAATAAGCTTCCACACATGAGTAAACATTAGAGCTTGATTGAAGGGCTCCAATTTCCTTATACCAAGACCGCCTTTAGTTTTTGGGACTGTTCAATATCAAGCATCACTTGGGCCGGTAAGAAGAAGACTGACACCCAGAACACATGTAAGGAATTGAGAATAGTCCCAATTAGTTGAAGACGACTTGCTTTAGACAAGGATTTGTTCTTACAGTCATCAATTCTGTTCTCCACTCTCTGAATAAGCTCTTTACACTCACGATAGATCAGACGAGATGAAATCAACAGGACACCCAAATACTTGACCGACAACCTTCCCTCCTCAAAGGTTAAGATTTGAAGAATAGATAGCTTTACATGATTTAAAACATTACAAAAATATGCTGTACTTTTTGGCAGGCTAGGAACAAGGCCCGAAACCATTGTAAATTCCTCCAAAGCTTCCATAATCAAAGTAACCGACGCCACATCTCCATGCGTAAATATAAATAAATCATCCGCAAACACATATTTACCAATTCCAAGTTCGAACAATAAGGATGATAGGTGAAAGAATCAGAATCACTCACCCGCCTTCTTATCATTAAAGTCAACACTTCCATGACAAGCGTAAACAAATATGGGGAAAGCGGGTCCCCCTGACGAAGCTCGCACTTACCTTGGAAAAAACCATGAAGAGAACCGTTGATACTGATAGAATATGAAGTACTAGACACACATTCCATAATCCATTTGATCATACTAACATGAAACCCAAAACAAGTGAGAATTTTACTAAGAAAACTCCACTCCACCGTATCATATGCTTTTTGAATATCGACTTTAAATGCACATCTTGAAGGGCTACGATCCAGATGGTAATTATGCATCAACTCCTACGTAAGAAGAATATTATTCGATATGCTTCGCTCCGGCACGAAGGCAGATTGGTTTGGAAAAATTAAAGACTTAAGACTCTCCTTCATACGGTTGGCAAGTATTTTCGTGATTACCTTGAAGATACCATTGTAACAAGAGATAGGACGAAAGTCATTCACACGCGTGGGGGCACTTACCTTCGAAATGAGGGCAATTATAGTAAGGTTAACTTCCCTAAGCAACTTCCCATTAACAAAAAACTCCCGAATAGCAAGGATAACTTCCGGGCCGACAATGTCCAAAGCTTCCTTGAAAAAATCCACTATGTACCCATCCGGACCCGGGGCCTTATCATTTCCCATCGAGAAAACAACACCTTTGATCTCCGCATCCGTAATGACCGTAACCATCTCCAATGCTTCCTCATCCGTCATCCGTTTGGAGAAAAGATCACGTTGGTTGATAGGTGTGTAAACACCCATCCTTTTACCACTTAATTCGGGCTAAAACGAGACCAAAACACGTATTTAATATCATTTGTTTGGAATTATGCGTGGTTTTTGTGTTTATTGTGTTTTCAGAGCCAACCGGATGAATATTGAAGAAAATATGGGATTGCACGGGTTTTACTGAAGAAAAAGACTCAAGATAAAGTCTATTGTCCAAGAGATGCAAAAGATTTGAAGTCACTGGGCCTATTCGAAGATTTATCGAAGAAAAGGACCAAAGATGGAAGATTTACATAAGTCGAGGAAACTCAAGACTATTAAACGAAGAAATTAAAAGACGAGTTGAATTTAATCGACGACAAATCCCGAATCAGAATCAAAAACGGAAACTTTTCTAAAAAGACGAAAAGAAAAGAAGAACGGGAGAAAGCCCACTCACCAACCAAAGGACAAGGCTATAAATAGCCTTCCCCTCACACATTTTAGACTAGCTTTCATTTTTTTCTTTCTCCTACTTTTCCTTCTTCCTGTTTCGTAGCATCACCATCACCACTAGGGTGATTGGTAATTTTCATCTTTAATTTCTCATCTTGTTGTTTTAATTCTTGTTTTGATCTTGTTTAAACATTAATCATTCAATACAAAGTCTTGTTTAATCTTTCCATTTAATCTTGTTCATCTTCATCTTTATCTTCAAGTTCTTAAGTTTTTATTTTTCTTGATTTGATCTTCAAAAGTTGATGGGATTTGTGTTTTTATTTGTGGGATTCGTTGCTTATGGTGTCTAAATGATTTGTGTTTAATTTGGTAAATCCTTTTTAAGTATTTGGTTTGATTTTGATTAAAATTTGTGTTCCGTGTTCTTCGCATATCTGCTACTGTATCTGGTTCCCAGAACTTCCGAATCAAACAAAAAGTTCCGAATGAAGTCTTCATTCGGAAACTTCTGAACCAAGCATTAAGTTCCGGATCAAGAGAAAACTTCCGAACCAACCCTTCATTCGGAAAGTTCCGAGTCAAGCATAAGTTCCGGATCAAGCCACTTCCGAACCAAGCTCCTTCATTCGGAAAGTTCCGAACAAATCCTTCATTTGGAAGTCTCAAAACTTCCGAATCAACAACCTTCATTCGGAAGGTTCCGAATCAACCAGCAAGTTCCGAATGAGAGAGTTCCGGATGAGAATGTTCCGGATGAATGAATAGTTACTTCCGAATCAGTAAGTTCCGCATGAGCAAGTTCCGAATAAAGAATGAACAGTAACTTCTGAATCAGTTATCTTTTGGGTATTTTTAAGTTTTACTATTTCCTTACCATTTCTTTACTGTTTCCTTGATTTAATTTTAATTTTATTTTAATCTTAATTCTAATTCAAATTCAAGTTTAAATTCAAGTTTTTAGTAATCATCATTAAATTAATTGTCTTTGATTTAAATTTTCATTTCCATTTTTTTTATTAGATTAGAAAACCAAACCCTTTTATTTAGTAACCAAGAACAATCATTCCACTTAAGACTGAGATCAATTCGAGAGGATATCGAGAGTAAAATTGAAACCATAGCAAAACCTTGTATCAAATGGCGTCGCTGCCGGCTCTTCTCGTTAAGATCAAAAGTTTTTGTGAGAATTTGGATTTTGGGATCCGTTCCCCGTGAACGTTCTTCTTCATCAAAAATTTTCAAAAACAACTAAAAAATATAAAATTTTCAAAAATCCTAAAAATTAAAAAACAATAAAAACCAAAAATATTTTTGCTTTGTTTTTCTTTGTTCGTTCTTTTGCAGGTGTATGCGCACTCGATCCACGTCTTATCAAGAGCCCGAGCCTCTCGATAACTTAGACATGGCTGGTGTACAAAACAACAATAACATACCACCTCCGAACAACAATAATAACAACAACAATCCGCCTTTCAACAACATGAACAATAACAACAACAATGAGCACCTTCCGGATAATCGCCCAATGATTGAATTGCTGCAAGCTCATGTTGATGGCAACACGGATCCAATTGTCATCCCTCCAATTGCCGCCAACAATTTCGAGCTCAAGTTAGGCTTTATCCAGATGGTCTCAGCTCAACCGTTCTTGGGACGAACCATTGATGATCCACACGACCACATCAAGAGATTTCTACAACTCACCAACACGGTCAAGTTTAATGGAGTTCCACAAGAAGTGATAAGGTTACAACTATTTCCCTTTTCTTTAGAGGGACAAGCCCGACATTGGCTTGCTAAGGAACCGCCACAGAGTATTCTCTCGTGGACGGATTTGGAAACAAAGTTTATCAACTACTTTTTTCCACCCTCTCGTACTACCGCTTTGCGGAATGAGATTATAACCTTTGAACAAAAGTACGATGAGTCATTCAGTGAATCTTGGGATCGCTTTAAAGATCTTTTAAGAAAATGCCCACAACATGGTTTTACCAAAGTCCATCAAATCAATACTTTTTATAATGGTTTAAGCATGAGTGACCAAGATTCACTGAATAGTGCCTCGGGGGGTAATTTATTGGCTAAGACTTCCAATGCTGCTTGGGACATCATTGAGAACAAATCTCGTGTGCAAACCAAGAGTGTTAGGACCAATGTTGCTAGTGCTAGCACTAATGACAGCGACAAGCGATTAGACAAAATCACTACGCTTCTTGAATCGCTTGTCACCCACACCGTCAGCAACAACAACAGCAACAACGCCAAAAACGCACAAGTGAACGCTGTCAGCCAACCCTGTGAGATATGCGGTGGTCCCCACTCTTACACAACTTGTACCGTCACTCAAGATTACCCTGCTGAGAATGTGAATGCGGCATATTGCACCTACCAACAACCTGCTTATCAAGCTAGACCTCAAGGTGACCGTAACTTGCTTAGCTACCGCAGCAACAACTATCTTTCACCACCTGGTTTTCCTCCTACCAACCCAAACCAACAACAAAACCTTAACCGCTCTAATCAACAACAACAACAACCTCGACCACCATACATCCCACCTCACAAGCAACAACAACCACCTCCACGTAACAATCAAGTCTACCAACAACCTGCTTACCAACCACCTGCATACAATGCTCCTCCCAACCAAGCCACCACTGCATTACACCAAGAGGTTGCAACCTACATGAGGACCAATGATGTGATTGTGGGAAATCTCCAAGAGGAAGTGCGCAATTTGAAGGCTGATTTGGTAAAGCAAGGAAATGATTTGAGAGCCGATATGAGAAATACGTTGGATAGCCAGACTAATGATCTGAGGAACATGATGGCTAGTTTCTTCCAAAGTAGTCAACCCTCTTCTTCGGGTACTCTTCCGAGTAACACCGTTGCGAACCCAAGAGGGGAGATGAAAGCAATCACTACTCGAAGTGGTAAAGGTACCAAGGAACCCGAGCTTCCTATACCTCCACCGGTGGTTGTGACTAAGGAGAACGAGTCACCTGCTCCTATTCCTCATCCTGCTCCTTCCCCAATTTCTCCACCTCTTCTTTCTACCCCTCCTCCACCCGTGGTTGTGAGTGCTCCTATACTCCCAAAGCCTTCCTCTTCTTCCAATATACCTTATCCTTCTAGGTTGAGGAAAGAGAAGCAAAAGAGCAAGGATGATATTCAGGTTTCGAATTTCCTTAAAATGTTCAAACAACTGAATTTCAATATCTCCTTCGCTGAGGCTCTCGCTCACATGCCCAAATACGCCAAAATGTTTAAAGACCTTCTGAGCGACAAGGAAAAGCTCCTCGATATTGCCAACACCCAACTTAATGAGAACTGCTCTGCAGTGCTCTTAAGGAAATTGCCAACCAAGCTTGGTGATCCGGGTCGTTTTCTTATCCCTTGCAATTTCCCGGGAGTAGAGAATTGCATGGCCCTGGCCGATCTAGGTGCCAGTATTAATCTCATGCCTATAAGTGTTTGGAAGCAATTATCTCTCCCAGAGCTAGTCCCCACTAAAATGACTTTGGAATTGGCCAACCGTACGGTTGCTTATCCAGTGGGGATAGCCGAAGACGTCATTGTAGGAGTCGACAAATTCACCTTCCCTGCTGATTTTGTTGTCGTCGACTACGAGATGGACCCCCGTGTACCACTTATTGTTGGTCGTCCATTCTTGAGGACCGGTCGCACTCTCATTGATGTTGAAGCCGGTGAGCTTATCATGAGAGTGGGTGACGATAAAGTAGTCTTCAACATGGGAAAGTTGTCTAAACAGCCTTATTCATATGAGAGCGTTAATTGTATTGACGTTCTTGATGAGGCTTGTGAAGAACACTTTAATGATGCTTGCAAAAGTATTCCTACCTCTCTTCCCACTGTTGAGACCGTGTCCTCCATTGATTCATCGTTGTCTCTATTTGGAGATAGTGATTTATTCTGGAACAATCTTGAAGATACCATGGGAGATGTGTATTTAGCTACTAATGATTCTCCCACCGAGGGGGATGAAGACATGAGTTTCTTTGACAATCTTCTCACCGAAGACAATCCTTCGCCTCCATCTCCCACGGTTATTGCTATCGATGCCACGACTTTAAAAACGCCTCCCGTCGAAAATCCTCCGGATTTGGAACTTAAGGAGTTGCCGCCACATCTCGAGTACGTGTTCCTTGACGGCAACAAGAAGTCGCCCGTCATTATTGCAACGGATTTGAAAGATGAAGAGAAGACTTGCCTCGTTGCTGTGTTGAAAGCTCACAAGAAAGCTATTGCGTGGAAAATCTCGGATATTCGTGGAATTGATCCTCACTTCTGCACACACAAAATTCTCATGGAGGACGACTTCAAGCCCACTATTCAAAGTCAACGAAGGGTGAATCCAAAAATACATGAAGTCATCAAAACAGAGGTTATCAAACTTCTTGATGCGGGTATGATTTACCCTATTTCGGATTCACCGTGGGTTAGTCCAATCCATTGTGTGCCCAAGAAGGGCGGAATAACCGTTGTTCCCAATGAACACAACGAGTTGATTCCCACTCGTCTCGTTACTGGGTGGAGAGTTTGTATAGACTACCGCAAACTCAATGATGCCACGAGAAAGGATCATTTCCCTCTACCTTTTATGGACCAAATGCTTGAACGATTAGCCGGTAATGAATATTACTGCTTTCTTGATGGTTTCTCGGGTTATTTTCAAATACCCATCGATCCCCAAGATCAAGAGAAGACTACATTCACTTGTCCCTATGGCACTTTCGCTTACAAAAGAATGCCTTTTGGCTTATGTAATGCGCCCGGGACTTTCCAAAGGTGCATGTTAGCTATCTTCCATGACATGGTTGAACAAACCATGGAAGTCTTCATGGATGATTTCTCGGTCTTCGGGGATTCCTTCTCTGCTTGCCTCGCCAATTTAGAACGTATGCTAAAGCGGTGTGAAGACACTCGCCTTGTTCTAAATTGGGAAAAATGCCATTTTATGGTAAAAGAAGGCGTCGTGCTTGGACATAAGATCTCGAAAGCCGGTCTTGAAGTAGACCGTGCTAAAGTCGATGTTATCGCAAAGTTGCCTCCACCTTCAACCGTGAAGGGTGTGAGAAGTTTCCTGGGTCATGCGGGCTTCTACCGTCGATTCATCAAAGATTTTTCTCAAATCGCACGCCCGATGACTCACCTCTTGGAAAAAGACACTCCTTTTATCTTTTCCAAAGAGTGTCTTGATGCCTCCAACTCGCTTAAGGATAAGCTAACTAAGGCACCCGTCTTGGTTACCCCTAATTGGGAGCTTCCCTTTGAGTTGATGTGCGATGCTAGCGATTTTGCTATTGGAGCGGTTCTTGGACAAAGAGTGAACAAACACTTCCAACCAATCCATTACGCTAGCAAGACAATGACTGGGGCACAATTGCATTATACGACAACCGAGAAAGAGCTTTTAGCTGTTGTCTATGCTTTTGAAAAATTCCGCCCCTATCTTGTCCTTTCTACCACCATTGTGTACACCGATCATTCCGCGCTGAAGTACTTGTTGACAAAGCAAGATTCCAAACCAAGACTTCTTCGTTGGGTTTTGCTGCTCCAGGAATTTAAAATCGAAATCCGCGATAAAAAAGGAGCAGAAAACTTAGCCGCGGACCATCTTAGCAGACTTGAGGATCCATACCAAGGGGATCATCCGACCAAAGAAATCAATGATTCTTTTCCCTTAGAGACCTTAATGTCTATAAACTCGAAGCCGAATGAAACCCCGTGGTTTGCGGACTTTGCAAACTACTTGGCGGGTGGAATTCTCAAGGAAGGGTTGACGTCCCATCAAAAGAAGAAGTTCTTTACCGACATCAAGACTTACTTTTGGGACGACCCTTACCTATTCAAACAATGTGCTGACCTGATTATCCGTCGATGTGTTGATGGACCGTCAGCATCTGAAATCCTTAATGCTTGCCACAAAGGACCCACCGGTGGTCACTTTGGTCCCAACTACACCGCTAAGAAAGTGTTTGATTCGGGATTTTATTGGCCCTCCATATACCGTGACGCTCACGATATGGTCAAACGATGTGATGTTTGCCAAAAGCAAGGCAAAATCACACATAAAGACGAGATGCCTCAAAATTTCATACAAGAGTGTGAATTTTTTGATGTTTGGGGTATCGACTTTATGGGGCCATTCCCTTCTTCTAAAGGAAACAAATACATCCTTGTAGCCGTTGACTACGTTTCAAAGTGGGTTGAAGCCAAAGCTTTGCCTACTAATGACGCAAGGGTGGTTTGTAACTTTTTGAAAGCTCTTTTCGCTAGATTCGGTGTGCCTCGCGCCATTATTAGTGATCGTGGGACTCATTTTTGCAATGACCAATTTGCTCGAGTCATGGCTAAGTACGGTGTAAATCATCGTCTTTCCACAGCCTACCACCCACAAACTAATGGCCAGGCTGAAATATCCAACCGAGGACTGAAGCGAATCCTTGAATGAACCGTGGGAGAGCATCGTGCTCATGGGCTGATAAACTTGATGATGCTTTGTGGGCTTTCCGTACTGCTTACAAGACCCTAATCGGCTGTACGCCTTATCGTCTTGTGTACGGGAAAGCGTGCCACCTCCCCATTGAGTTGGAGCACAAGGCTTATTGGGCCATGAAGTGGGCTAATTTTGATATAAATAAAGCCGGTGACCTACGCAAGATCCAACTCAATGAGCTCAATGAACTTCGGAATGAGGCTTATGAAAATTCTTTGATCTATAAGGAAAGAACTAAGCTCATTCACGACTCTAAGATCAAAAACCGAGAGTTCCATGTTGGAGACAAAGTCTTACTTTTTAACTCTCGGTTGAAAATCTTTTCGGGAAAGCTCAAATCTCGTTGGTCCAGCCCATTCACCATTGCCCAAATTTTTCCATATGGTACTCTCGAGCTCGCTCAACCTAATGGACCAAATTTTAAGGTGAATGGCCAACGAGTGAAGTTGTACTTTGGTGAGGACACCTCTAAGGAGGTGATTCCATCCCTCACCACGTTCCCCATGAACTAATTTTGGGTCGAGTCAGGCTCGTGACTCGGTTATCAAAAACAAGCGCTCCTCGGGAGGCAGCCCGAGTATCTATCCTTTTATATTTTAATCCCCTAAGTGTAGGGGGACTTCTATATGTGGTTGTCTTTGTATGGTGATGTGATTACAGGGATTAGTGCACTCTTGGAAGTTTTTAAAGAACCGTGCTCCCGTGTTTATCCGAAATCCGGTTCTATCTCTCAACTATCGTGATTCAATTTTCTTCATACACACATTTGAAATTGATCACTTTAGTCGTCTCTTCCTTAACTTGAGCTAACCAACGTGCACAATGTCATAAGTGTAGGGGAGACTTTTCCCACATGCTTAAACATTGAGGACAATGTTTATCTTAAGTGTAGGGGGGACTTCTATCGAAGTTTTAAGTGGACTTTTCCATGAAAATGCCTTCAATTAACCGGAAAATCCTATTTTTCAACATTTTTCAAATTTTTTATTAACTTTGGCCATTTAGTCGTAATTTTTAAATTATTATCTTTGCTTTCATATGTATATATCCCGCAATAAAGTAAAATTTTTAATAAAGTGGTGTAGCTAGTTTAGAAGTCTTTGACATATTAGGCCCGTTGCGTTTATTTTGACTCAACCCGAATAGACTTATCCAAGTTTATTCTAGCTAGTATCCTTAACCATGTAGACCTTAATTGGTTTATTAGGCTAAGTATCCACGAGACTCATTACTTGAGATTTTAAATTGTGGAGGACGAGAAATGATAGAGTCAATTATAAGTCGGTAATCTTGCGCAAGCTCACTTGGTGTAATTATTTGCCTATTCTCCCATCACTTGCTAATAATTTATCTGCAATAAGTAAGGTCTTACGATTTGAAAAGTTACTTAGCTTCTAGCCCAAGATCGTTTAAAAGTTGCTCGGTAATGATAAGAGTTCATAGCCAAGGCATAACTTATGAAGCGGGGCGCGAAGATTGGCGAGTCCGAAAAGGCCCTAACAAGGCATGAGGATTCAATTTTATTGCTGAAGATCCAAAGTGATGTGAAAAGCATTATTCCTAAAGTCAATATGAAGGATCAAGACTCACGACGAAAAGCAATCAACTCCCATAAAGATCATGGAGAAGTCTATCCGAAAAGACCCTAACAAGGTATGAGGATAAATAGATCCAAGTCCGAAAAGGAGGCGAATCGTTGTATCTCAAAATCCCAATTAGAGATTGAAGAAATAATCATGAAGTCGTGGTCAACAAAGTTGGAGTACCCCTCAAAAGTCTCCAAGTGAAGAAACTCTATTATGATGAGAAGACCATTATCTCAAGAACGTCTCTCGAAGATATGAAGTATGAAGTACATGCCAAATATCGGCCCGAGAAAGGTCTCAAATCGTGAACCAAGTTATGCCAAGATATGAACTTTTTGATATCCCGAGAAGCAGTTTTAAGAGATTTTGTCCTTTAGCTAACTATTGATCAAATCGTCCTACTTTGCTTTCAGCCCTAATAAACTATCGAAATAAGTCCAAAAATGCATCTTCATGATCATTCTAAGACAAAAATAAAATTTAAGAGATACACCTAGGAATAAGGGAGTTTAAGCATTTAATTAAGCCATGTGTGTAAGTGTTTGAACTGCTAACTTATAATAACAATGATCTCGTTTTTAAGCTTAGTTTGGGGAACGTGAAACTTGAGGGTGATAAATCTTCGCAGCACCAAAGCCCTAATGTAAGTCATCGATTTCTTTGCAAGTTATTTCCATGTAGCTATTTTCAAGTGAAAATGGTTTTCTATCCCTTTGTTATCTTTGAAGTTTTATTTCTTTAATTTTTGTTTAGTAGAATTTTAAATAAGGCCAAGGTTGATTAATTATGAGAAAAGTGTAAATTTGCTTTATCACTAAGCATTGTATGAGGGCATGGCAATGGTTAAGTGTAGGGGATTTGATAGGTGTGTAAACACCCATCCTTTTACCACTTAATTCGGGCTAAAACGAGACCAAAACACGTATTTAATATCATTTGTTTGGAATTATGCGTGGTTTTTGTGTTTATTGTGTTTTCAGAGCCAACCGGATGAATATTGAAGAAAACATGGGATTGCACGGGTTTTACTGAAGAAAAAGACTCAAGATAAAGTCTATTGTCCAAGAGATGCAAAAGATTTGAAGTCACTGGGCCTATTAGAAGATTTATCGAAGAAAAGGACCAAAGATGGAAGATTTACATAAGTCGAGGAAACTCAAGACTATTAAACGAAGAAATTAAAAGACGAGTTGAATTTAATCGACGACAAATCCCGAATCAGAATCGAAAACGGAAACTTTTCTGAAAAGACGAAAAGACAAGAAGAACGGGAGAAAGCCCACTCACCAACCAAAGGACAAGGCTATAAATAGCCTTCCCCTCACACATTTTAGACTAGCTTTCATTTTTTTTCTTTCTCCTACTTTTCCTTCTTCCTGTTTCGTAGCATCACCATCACCACTAAGGTGATTGGTAATTTTCATCTTTAATTTTCTCATCTTGTTGTTTTAATTCTTGTTTTGACCTTGTTTAAACATTAATCATTCAATACAAAGTCTTGTTTAATCTTTCCATTTAATCTTGTTCATCTTCATCTTTATCTTCAAGTTCTTAAGTTTTTATTTTTCTTGATTTGATCTTCAAAAGTTGATGGGATTTGTGTTTTTATTTGTGGGATTCGTTGCTTATGGTGTCTAAATGATTTGTGTTTAATTTGGTAAATCCTTTTTAAGTATTTGGTTTGATTTTGATTAAAATTTGTGTTCCGTGTTCTTCGCATATCTGCTACTGTATCTGGTTCCCAGAACTTCCGAATCAAACAAAAAGTTCTGAATGAATTCTTCATTCGGAAACTTCTGAACCAAGCATTAAGTTCCGGATCAAGAGAAAACTTCCGAACCAACCCTTCATTCGGAAAGTTCCGAGTCAAGCATAAGTTCCGGATCAAGCCACTTCCGAACCAAGCTCCTTCATTCGGAAAGTTCCGAACAAATCCTTCATTTGGAAGTCTCAAAACTTCCGACTCAACAACCTTCATTCGGAAGGTTCCGAATCAACCAGCAAGTTCCGAATGAGAGAGTTCCGGATGAGAATGTTCCGGATGAATGAATAGTTACTTCCGAATCAGTAAGTTCCGCATGAGCAAGTTCCGAATAAAGAATGAACAGTAACTTCCGAATCAGTTATCTTTTGGGTATTTTTAAGTTTTACTATTTCCTTACCATTTCTTTACTGTTTCCTTGATTTAATTTTAATTTTATTTTAATCTTAATTCTAATTCAAATTCAAGTTTAAATTCAAGTTTTTAGTAATCATGATTAAATTAATTGTCTTTGATTTAAATTTTCATTTCCATTTTTTTTATTAGATTAGAAAACCAAACCCTTTTATTTAGTAACCAAGAACAATCATTCCACTTAAGACTGAGATGAATTCGAGAGGATATCGAGAGTAAAATTGAACCCATAGCAAAACCTTGTATCATTGGTTCACAGTAGATACAATACCTGGTTCACCAAGAAATTGCTCATTGTGATTAACAAACACACCAACCACTTGATCATTAGCACATATTTTACTAGCATAACTGGAAACAACATCAATACGGTTCCGAAGGATATGACTCTTGACGGCCTTATGGAAGTAGGGTGAATTGGCATCACCATCACGCAGCCAATCAATTTTCGCTTTCTTTCTAAGAAAAGTATCCTCCAACAGACTAGCTTTATTGAATGCATGAACATATATAGCTTCCTCCTCACGTAATACCATGTTAAAAGGATCCTGGTCCAAGTCACGTTGCACCATATCAAGTTCCAACCGAAGCTTTGCAATATTCTGGTGCAAGTTTTCATGATCAAACAGTAGCTTCCGTAAAGGTCTCTTTAAATTTTTTAGTTTATGAGCAATGCCTGAACATATGAAAACCAGAAACCGACTGATTCCATCCTTCAGCAACAATAGCTTTGAACCTGTCATGCAAAATAAGGAAGTTCGGAAATTTAAACGGTTGTTTTTTGCCTTCACCACCGTAGTCATACATAGGACAGTCGGAGCATGATCTAATATCCTATATGGTTGAAAGATGGCGTGAATTCCCAAGAAAAGATCAAATAATTCGCCATTCGCCATAATACGATCGATTTTCTTTAGAATACCCCTTCCACCTTTAGGCTTCTGAGACCAAGCATATTTCAACCCAATACTTTGTATATCCCACACACCCATAGTTCCTACACAATCACGAAACTCGCGCATAAAGATATCAATAGTAGAGGAACCCGAAGCCACATCATCAAGGGATAATGCAGCGTTGAAATCACCAAGAAGGCACCAAGGCCGTTGGCGTACATAAACATTATCCATCTCAAGCTCATGCCACAACTCCCGTCTATGAGTATACACATTATGAGCGTAAATGAAAGAACAAAAAAGCGTCTTATGCTCATCCTTAATCCATAGCCTCGTATGAGTGGCTTGGGTGGATTGAGCTATAACCGAAAAATCCACAATATTACGATTCCACCCTAAGAGAATACGAGTACCCTTATTACAGTAACGGCTATTAGAAGTCCAACCCCAATGCCGAAAAACATAAAAACAAAATCTTTCCAATTTTGAATCACTAGCATGGGACTCCAAAATAGCAAAAACGGAAAGCTTATTCTCTAAAATCACCTGTCGAACCTCTTTTGTTTCGGGGATAGATTCGGACCCTGAATTTTTCATGAAGAGATACTAAACATTGGTAACCTGCTCATTAGGAGTGCTTGCTCCTTCCGTAGGTTCGGGTCGTTCCATCTCTAAATGTTCATCCATCACCTCATCATCACTCTCCTCATTAACACAAGTTTCCAAATTATTGCCCAATATCTCCTCGTCTGATAGTAATTTAAAAGTGTTTCCCCCATAGGCTTGTCATTCTTCTTAGAACATTCAGCACGCTCCACATCTTTACCATTAGCCTCACTAGACTTGGCACCTGGTCTAAATTTAAGGTTCAAGGCAGGTTTATGTAGCTTAATACGTTCAACCTACTTACTTTTACCATTTTTCTTCTACTTCTTCTTTTTTTAACAACTATAATGAAATCATCGCCTTGGACATCCATTTTTTCTTTCCCGTTGTCATTGACAACAGTTGGCTTTTTAGGGCATTGTTCAGGGTTGTGTCCAAAAATACAACGTTTATTACACAATGGAGGCTTCCATTCATATGCAAGTCACATGTGAACACAATTATGCCCCCCTTCAACATTAGGAACTACCATAATAACCTCCTCTTTAAGCGGCTTATCAGCCAAGATTTCAATTAGCGCCCGTGCATAACCCATCCTTCCCCACAAATCAGCGCACATAGCGCTAGCGAATGCATCAAGCATAATTGGAAGACCAATTTGTGAACCAATTAAGCTCAACCCATCATCATTATAATAAATTGTAGGGACTTTATTGATTTTAACCCAAACCGACACCTTTTTAATTGCATCCCTAGATAATACCAGATTAGGCGACCACTTCGTGAGAATAAGAGGCTGACTTTTAATCATCCATGATCCTTCTCAAGTACCTGTTCTAAACTGGTTAACGAAATAAATTTGAAGAAAAACTCCGTCATCATATCTTACGACTTTCTACAACCCAAATTTTCCCCATGTGTTAAACACGTAGTTCTTCACAAGTGGAAAATCCATATCCTTTCCAACAAAAAAACCTACCAAAGAAATCGAGAACCTATCTTACGTAGCTAACACGTTCTCAATTGGGAGGACAAATTCAGTATTATCCACCCTTTCTTCATTAAATAGCTCACTAAAACTCGCTTTAGGACTAGTAGCATCGGCAGCCACCATATCCGCAAACAAATTAGGGATCGTAGCATGCTTCTCCTGTGTATCTGACTGTGTATTATGCGTGTCATTAAGAGGAATACTCATATAAGTCACCCCTGGTGTTACTAAACGCACAGTGATGAGATGGCATTTATACATGATCTCATCGTTCTTTTCGGGCTTTAAATGCATAAAAATGTCATAAAATACCATATATATGCTTGTGTTTGTTTACTTGTGTATTTTAGGTATGGATATCGTGAAAAAGACAAAAGATCACAAGATACAAGGAAAAACGGACACGAGAAACGAAGCCGTACAAAGAACCGGGCCCTAATCATGGAATTTTCATCAAATACCCTTGAAGACTTGAAGACAAAGCAAGATTGATCATCATTCTTTGAAGAAATGACACTTAAAACCCTTGTATATTAATAATTACAAGTTTGGTCCCTTAAGTTTGTCAAAATTGCAAAAAGGTCCTTCAAGATTGAAGAAATGGCAAGATTAGTCCCTCAACAATTTCAAATTGCCAATAATGGTCCCTCAACAAGTAAAAGACTCATTGAAGACCTTTGAAGATCAACATTGTCCAAGATTAGTCCTTGAAAAATCACCAAATGTCAAATTACATCCTTGATAACCTTTTATCAAAAGTTGGTGCCAAAATTGTCAAAGTGGGAAAGTTAATTACAAAGGATATCAACTTTAAGGCTGGAAAACCTTAAAAGCCAAAAAAACCAAAAACCAAGGACCAAAAGTGACAAAGCTGAAACATTTGAAAAAAAGTGCGCCTAACAACTATACCACCCCCATTTTCGGATCAAAGGAGCACTATTCACCATTTTACCAAGCCCAGAATTTACCTTCACTTTTCCTTGGGTAAAAACCAATTAAACTTGCACACAAGTAATTCACACATGCCAAAACCTATCCCACTCCTAAAAACCTGCATCCCACTCATGTGCACCAAAACCCCAATTCCCCAATCCACCAATCACATCATTCCTTAGCCCCCAAGCACATGACGTGGCTTAAATCAATGGCCAAGATTATTTGCTTCCTCCCAAAGCAAAATAAACGTTCAAGATCAAGAGAGGACAAAATGCACTCAAAATCATTCAAGGGCACATTTGGGATTTTCTATGTATTAGGGTTTTATGTTTTTATGCTTCTAGGATGTTCTATAGGCTCTATAAAAGGAGACCCAAGTTGTGGTGATCCCTTTGTTCCAGTTTCTAGTCTCTCACATGTAATTCCTTTTTAAAGAAATAAAAAGTTTGGTTTTTGAAATATTCAAGTGTAATTCCTTTTTTATTGTTTTTAAAAGTTTGTGTGTTGTGAGGAGATTGATTCTGAGTTCCACTTTGTTTTATGGTTAAGCAACTTTGATTTTCAAAGTTGTTTAAGGTTTTGAGATTTTGAGAGATTTTGGTAAAATCTTCTCAAAAAGTATTTTGGTGTTTATGGTTAATGTTATTGGTGATATAGGGTTTTAGAAACATATTTGGAAGTTTGAAAAGGTTTTGGAAAGATTTAAGAGAAAGAAAAGAAAATCAAAAAAATATATTATTACTTGTTTTTGTGTTTTCTTCCTTTGTTTTTGATTTGAGCAGGATCAAAGGGTGTTGTTGATTTAGTTCAGCACCAACCCGGGTTGGTTTGGAGGTGGATTCAACATCCACTAGGACCCTTGGATGTAGGGGTCCTAAGGTAACTTTCTTTTACTCTTTGAAAAGATCATAAAAGTGCTTGTTACATGATTTTGCTTGATTAATTGATTAAGTGTGTTATAGATAGTGGATTTGTGTTCTCAAGTGTTGTTATGCATGTTTTGAGATATTGGAACAAGTTTAATCAAGTTTTGTAAGGATTTGATGTGTTAAAAACGATTTTCAGAAAATTAAAGGGTGTTTGGCAATACGGATTAGCAGGGTATAATCATTGATTTGTGTTGCTAAAAGGTGTTAGAAGTTTGCTATATAGTTAAGATAGGGTGTATGCTAGCTATAGTCTAATTTGGAACAAGTTTGGAGTGAATTTGTTGAGTTTAAAAGGTAAAAAGGGTGTTACAAATCTGCATATTGCTAAATTGCTTGGTTTTTCATGATTTTGATGCCAAATCTTTGATTCTTGTTGTTATTTGTGTATTACTTGACTCCTTGAGCTTCAATAAGCTCAAGGGTGCCCAATTGTCCAAAAGTAATCTCCAAACAAGCTCATTGCCAAGACCTCTTGGCATCACAAGTGCACAAGTGTGCACTTGTTTGGTTCATCAGAAAACAACCAGGCACGTTTTTGCATTGTATTGCGCCGCAAGACCCAAGCACTGCGGCGCAACCGAAGGAGCTACAGACCTTGGGTGCTATCGTTTCACAAGCTGCGCCGCAAGACCTATCAACTGCGGCGCAACTAAAGGTGCTGCAGATCTTGGTATTCCCGTTTCACACGTTGCGCCGCAAGACCCAAGCACTGCGGCGCAAGACAGTGTTTTAATATTATTTTATTAATTAATTTTCAAAATTTTATTTTTCTTTCTTTTTCATTTTTCCTAGGTTCTTTGTCATTGATTAGGACTATTTCCATTTTTAGATTATTTTTATAACTTTTAGATTTATTTTTATAATTATTTTAAGTTTAATTAGTTTTTAATTACTTTTAATCATTTTTAGAGTTTTAAAAATAGTTTTAATAAGTTTTAATTTTTAGAAAATTACTTTTTTAGTCTTCTAATAATATAAGTTAAGTAATTGTTCAATAAAATCATATTTTAGACTTTTGAATTAGTTAAATTTAATTTTAGGGCTTTAATTAGCATTTAAAATTAATTATTTAATTAATAAAAGGTTTTAAAATATCTTTATTGGATTTTTGTCTTTATTTATATTATTTTAGACTTGTTTTAGTCTTTTTAATCTTTTTTCTTGATTTTGTTTTTGGTTTTATTAATTTTTAATTTTTGTGTTTTTCTACGGCTTTATGTTTACGTTTTTTTACGTCATAGTGTAATTTCCAAGAAACCGTCATTCCATCTTCTCAATATTAATCTCAAAGAACTACAAGTTAATTCACAACACCTATACCTCCTCGAGAACGAACTCACTTTTAGGGTCATTCACACACGGTTTTCCTAAATCGTCGTGCACGCTTACCCTATTTACGCTCTTTGTTTTCCTAAACAAGAGTTGTATATTTCTACAACATATCAAATGGCGCCGCTGCCGGGGAGGTGTGTCGTGTTTTAATTTGGAAAATTTTGTTTTTGATATTATCCATAATAGTACTTGTGTTAAGTGGAACTCCCTTAACACGTATTATCGGTTTTCTTCGGTTTTTCTTTGTGAATATTATTAATATATTGTATTAAGTATCACAATCAATATACAATATCTCCAAAAGTGTGAAAACACAACCTTGATTCGGGATTTCATCACTCGATCATTGTATTCGAATCTCAAACAAAAAGAAAAGGCAAAAATAGATAAATACTTTCGAGAAGCTCGATTTTGAAAGATACGAACTATAAGGTGGGTATAAGGCGGGTATTATAAAATATACCCTAAGGAAAAAGGCTCTTAAGTGCTTCGCGCCGCCTCGTTTCTCCGCTTACTTGTGAGTATTTTGAGATTGAAGGCTAATCGGGGGTTTTGCCGCCCAAAGTATTAATACGTATACTATATTTGCTTGGTTTTCTTTGTGATTAAACCCTCGTGAACAATTTGGTTTTCACCAAAGTTCTAAAGTCATTCGAAGGCGTTCACTCCACGTGATCGTTTTCATTCCTTTGAGGCTTCTTTAATCAAGAGTTTGATTCGAGGAGAGATTTTGTAGATTGTTGTCTACGTAATACACCAAAAACCAAAAAAATTAAATATCATCAAAAACAAAAAAACACAAAAAAAATTGAAAATCCACAAAACAACCAAAAAGAATCTTCTTTGCTTTCCCTCTATTTTCATAATTCTCTTCTTTCACCCTCTAAACGTTTAATTCTCGTAACACCGTTTATGTTGCATCATGTCTAATGATGAGGGATATTTCTCGTGTCCATATTGTGGAGGCCCACCCGATGGGGCTAATTGTTTTAATTGTGAAGTTTATGGAGGTCGAGAGGGTTATATCTATAACTCTCCACCACGTGGTGATGGTGACAATTTTCAATCTAACGACCAAGGTCACCAACCACATTCGTCATTTGATTCGTCTTTTAATTGTGGTGAAAATCAAAATGAAGAAATGAGTCTTAATGAATCTTTTTGTGATTATATGAGCCGTCATAACAAACTTATAGAGTCACTTCAAGAACATGTGGTCGATCTCGATAAGTATTACAAAGAAAAATTGGAAGCCCAAGGGGAGACTTACAAAAAAATGGAACACGATTATGACACCCTTCTTGAAGAGCAACAACGTTTGTATGACCAAAATCAAGTGATGTGGAAAGAATGCATAGATAAAATTAATAATGATCACGCTAATGAGAGAGATAAACTTCTTTTAATGTTCGAGGGCTTAGTGGAAAAATTCAATTCTTTGTCTAAAGACACCAATCCTAATCCCGTGGGAGAGGTTCAAGTTATTTCGACTCCTAAGCCTCGTACGTCTCGTATTGATCCATATCTCTCGAATTTTAGAGTCGTGCAACCTTCGTCATCAAGTAAGAACGTAGAGGCAACGAAACCGTCATCCAACGAAGTTTTGAAAAATGTTTGTGAAAATAAACCTAAGGAAAAACTCGTAGGATATTTGGGAGTTTTAAATCTTGTACCTTGTAAACCTAATTTTTCTAATGAAGATGAAATTATTGAGGATTTTCTAAATCAATATACACTTAATTTTGAAGAAATTCCAATAAATGATTTTAAAGAAGAAAAATGTGAAAAGGTTTTAAAGGAAATCATGAAACCCTCGTTTTTACAAGATGAACGACAATTAATTCCGAAGGGACGTGTTAGTAATTTTGCTAAAATGTTCGAGAAACCACGTTCGATCCCTTCGAAGGACAAAATTGAAACCGTCAAGGCAAAATCGTCACGAGACGAGCCTTTTTCTCCTAATCCCACACCGTGTGAGATTTCGGATTTATCATGTGAGAAGTCCGCCGATGGCCTTGCTCACATCGATACGTTTTTCGATATCGAGGTCGACACGACAAAGGCAAAATCTTCAATCGAAGAGCCTTCTATTCCTAGTTTCACGACGGTTGAAGCTAGTGACTCGATTATCGACGATCATATTGCTCAACCTCTTCCACGAGGAAGAGAAGACGTTTTTGATCCCGATGGAGATTTTTCCGAGATCAAACGTATTCTTGACAATCCGCCTTCGATTTTCGAGATTGATGAAGACCATTACGTTAGCCCGGAGGGGGATATTTTTCTAAGTGATTCGTGTTTTAAAAATTCAAATCCTCCTCCCGCCTTCAAGATAAATGTGAAAAGTTTAAGTGTGCCTAGATTTCTTTTAGAAACACCAAAAATTTTCAATTTAATCGACTTGGGTTTTCGTAATAATGAGTTAAAAAATGACAAAGGAAAAGATTTTGCAATTGATTTGAAAGTTTTTCCAAAGATAACTCCGTCATCACCTCGATTGATTGAATTTGCTACAAACGCGTCTACTCCTTTTGACGACGTTTTGTGTGGACCTAGTATGGGGGAAGCCCCACACTTCTCCACCGAGGACGAGATTTTTGACCCCGGTATCACGTTTAAGATAAAATCTCGGTCTTTCACCAAAGTAGTCACTAGAAATCTTTTCTACACTTATGGTGCGAGTCTACCTCGAGTAGCTCAAACATTTGTCTTACCAATTGTCCCACCCTTCTACTTCTCATCTATTTTCTTCAAACTCTTTGAGTTTATGGCACATGTCCAAGTGGTGTTAATTTGTTTTCCCAATGGAAACGAGAACGCCACCTTCGACCCCGGTATTTTGCATCATCTAAGGACTTAGTCCTTTTTACCGGTTGCTTTTTGGGCCTTGTCTATCATGTAAGCCCCTTTGACCACACCATGATTTTCCCTAAATGTTCACATTTTGAGGGGATCGAGTCGAGCTCATGACTCGGTAATCAAAAACGAGGTGCCTCGTGGGGGAGATCCCATGCTTATCTTTATGCTTTTTATTCACTAATAAGGGGACTTGTACCCTTCCAACTCGTTGTCTCGTGGTTGTTTGTGATTGTGTTATCTAGATCATCATCATCGTCTACAATTGAAGACTCTCGTGTTCGTTTACGTGAGCCTCCATCGTTCGTTTGAAGAAGTTTTTCACGATTCCATGACATATCCTTTATTGTTCTAACAATTATCTTTTAGCATAATTAATAAACGGCTTTAGATATATTGTTGATCACCCTTTCCATGCTAGATCCTAAGCATTCGACTCTTCGTCTCTAGTATGGGGGTGCTCCACCTTTTAGACTCGAAACATTGAGGACAATGTTTACTTTTAGTATGGGGGGGTGAATAGGTACTTGCTTTGCTACGCCCTCACGTTTTCCAATTTTCAATGTTTTGCTAATAAGGCTAAAAATGGCCAAATTTTAAAATTTTTCTTAGTTTTCATAAGTGTTTTTAAGACACGAATGTATATTTTCCGATGGGTAGAATAAGAGTTAATTTTTGACTTGATGGGCATTTGGAGCCATTTACATTCCTTAACCCGCTCAATTCAAGTTTTGCTAGACTTTTATATAGGGAGCTTTAAAACGCGAAAGTCTTAATTCATTCGGGTTAAAAACAAGAACTTTTCGCAAGTTCCTATAATTGATTCTAGAAAGTCACTTATCAAGGGAACTTTAAAACGCATTCTCTAAACTTGAAAAAGTCCAAGAAAGTGCAAGATCCTATAGGTGACTTGAAAACCCAAAACTTTGATTTGATATAGTCTTAATGAAAGCTAATCCAAATTTGGCTTAATTTTGACTTGCATGGCTAAGTATTCACGAGTCTCTTTAATTAGAGGTCTTTAAATAGTGAAGAACGAGAAATGATAGAGTTAGACAAGTGATCATGCTAAACGTAGAACATGAAAGTGTTCTTTCAAAAACTCATATGTTTTTAATTGTGGCTTTTTCTTCCCATAAGATCAATGCATTAGGAATAAAACATAATTGCAATAAGTAAGGTCGTACGATTTGAAAGGTTACTTAGCCTCTAGCGCAAGATCGTTTAAAAGTTGCTCGGGGTTGAATAGAGTTCATAGCCAAGGCATAACTTATTGAAACGGGACGCGAAGATTGGCGATCATCCAAAAAGGCCCTAACAAGGCATGAGGAGCTCTATTTTTGCTAAAGATCCAAAGATGATGTGAAGTATCATTGTTCCAAAATCAATATGAAGGATCGAGACACACGACGAGAAGCTATTACTCCCCTAAAGAATGGAGAAAGTCTATCCAAAAAGACCCTAACAAGGTATGAGGATAAATATATCCAAGTCCGAAAAGGAGGCGGATCGTTGTATATCAAAATCCAAAGTAAAGATTGAAGAAAAATGATGAAGTCGTGGTCCTATATGAAGAATCTCTCAAAAACGTCAAGTGAAGAAATTCCAATTATATGAAGAGAAGACCATAATTTCGAGAACGTCTTCCCAAGATTTGAAGTATGAAGTACATGCCAAATATCGGTCCGAGAAAGGTCTCAAATCGTGAAACGAGTTATGCCAAGATATGAACTTAAGGAGATACACGAGAAGCCGTTTTAAAAGATTTTGTCCTTCGGCTAACTATTGATCAAATCGTGCTACTTTGCTTTCGGACTAATAACTACTTAAATAAGTCAATATGAATCACTTGTGATCCATGACAAATAGATAAAAAATGCTAGTAACCCATTTCCTTTTATAATAACTAGGATTGCGGGGAGAAAAAGTATTACACAATTTGAACGTATGAGTAGTGTTAGCATTGTGACTTGTACCAACAATGATCTTGTTTTTGCACTTAGCATGGAATGTATGACAATCAAGGATGACGAAGTTTACTCTAAGGGACATTAACTTGTTTCTATTCTTAGACCCTAAAAGTCACATTTTGGTGATGAAAATCATACATTATGTCTTTACACATCATCGTAGTATGTTGCAAGTCTTTTACTCTTCAATAAAGGTTAATAAAATTGAACTTTGGTGATGCTTAGATACTTTATTCTAGCATTGCGTGAGGGCACGACAATGGCTTAGTATGGGGGAGTGATGAGATGGCATTTATACATGATCTCATCGTTCTTTTCGGGCTTTAAATGCATAAAAATGTCATAAAATACCATATATATGCTTGTGTTTGTTTAATTGTGTATTTTAGGTATGGATATCGTGAAAAAGACAAAAGATCACAAGATACAAGGAAAAACGGACACGAGAAACGAAGCCGTACAAAGAACCGGGCCCTAATCATGGAATTTTCATCAAATACCCTTGAAGACTTGAAGACAAAGCAAGATTGATCATCATTCTTTGAAGAAATGACACTTAAAACCCTTGTATATTAATAATTACAAGTTTGGTCCCTTAAGTTTGTCAAAATTGCAAAAAGGTCCTTCAAGATTGAAGAAATGGCAAGATTAGTCCCTCAACAATTTCAAATTGCCAATAATGGTCCCTCAACAAGTAAAAGACTCATTGAAGACCTTTGAAGATCAACATTGTCCAAGATTAGTCCTTGAAAAATCACCAAATGTCAAATTACATCCTTGATAACCTTTTATCAAAAGTTGGTGCCAAAATTGTCAAAGTGGGAAAGTTAATTACAAAGGATATCAACTTTAAGGCTGGAAAACCTTAAAAGCCAAAAAAACCAAAAACCAAGGACCAAAAGTGACAAAGCTGAAACATTTGAAAAAAAGTGCGCCTAACAACTATACCACCCCCATTTTCGGATCAAAGGAGCACTATTCACCATTTTACCAAGCCCAGAATTTACCTTCACTTTTCCTTGGGTAAAAACCAATTAAACTTGCACACAAGTAATTCACACATGCCAAAACCTATCCCACTCCTAAAAACCTGCATCCCACTCATGTGCACCAAAACCCCAATTCCCCAATCCACCAATCACATCATTCCTTAGCCCCCAAGCACATGACGTGGCTTAAATCAATGGCCAAGATTATTTGCTTCCTCCCAAAGCAAAATAAACGTTCAAGATCAAGAGAGGACAAAATGCACTCAAAATCATTCAAGGGCACATTTGGGATTTTCTATGTATTAGGGTTTTATGTTTTTATGCTTCTAGGATGTTCTATAGGCTCTATAAAAGGAGACCCAAGTTGTGGTGATCCCTTTGTTCCAGTTTCTAGTCTCTCACATGTAATTCCTTTTTAAAGAAATAAAAAGTTTGGTTTTTGAAATATTCAAGTGTAATTCCTTTTTTATTGTTTTTAAAAGTTTGTGTGTTGTGAGGAGATTGATTCTGAGTTCCACTTTGTTTTATGGTTAAGCAACTTTGATTTTCAAAGTTGTTTAAGGTTTTGAGATTTTGAGAGATTTTGGTAAAATCTTCTCAAAAAGTATTTTGGTGTTTATGGTTAATGTTATTGGTGATATAGGGTTTTAGAAACATATTTGGAAGTTTGAAAAGGTTTTGGAAAGATTTAAGAGAAAGAAAAGAAAATCAAAAAAATATATTATTACTTGTTTTTGTGTTTTCTTCCTTTGTTTTTGATTTGAGCAGGATCAAAGGGTGTTGTTGATTTAGTTCAGCACCAACCCGGGTTGGTTTGGAGGTGGATTCAACATCCACTAGGACCCTTGGATGTAGGGGTCCTAAGGTAACTTTCTTTTACTCTTTGAAAAGATCATAAAAGTGCTTGTTACATGATTTTGCTTGATTAATTGATTAAGTGTGTTATAGATAGTGGATTTGTGTTCTCAAGTGTTGTTATGCATGTTTTGAGATATTGGAACAAGTTTAATCAAGTTTTGTAAGGATTTGATGTGTTAAAAACGATTTTCAGAAAATTAAAGGGTGTTTGGCAATACGGATTAGCAGGGTATAATCATTGATTTGTGTTGCTAAAAGGTGTTAGAAGTTTGCTATATAGTTAAGATAGGGTGTATGCTAGCTATAGTCTAATTTGGAACAAGTTTGGAGTGAATTTGTTGAGTTTAAAAGGTAAAAAGGGTGTTACAAATCTGCATATTGCTAAATTGCTTGGTTTTTCATGATTTTGATGCCAAATCTTTGATTCTTGTTGTTATTTGTGTATTACTTGACTCCTTGAGCTTCAATAAGCTCAAGGGTGCCCAATTGTCCAAAAGTAATCTCCAAACAAGCTCATTGCCAAGACCTCTTGGCATCACAAGTGCACAAGTGTGCACTTGTTTGGTTCATCAGAAAACAACCAGGCACGTTTTTGCATTGTATTGCGCCGCAAGACCCAAGCACTGCGGCGCAACCGAAGGAGCTACAGACCTTGGGTGCTATCGTTTCACAAGCTGCGCCGCAAGACCTATCAACTGCGGCGCAACTAAAGGTGCTGCAGATCTTGGTATTCCCGTTTCACACGTTGCGCCGCAAGACCCAAGCACTGCGGCGCAAGACAGTGTTTTAATATTATTTTATTAATTAATTTTCAAAATTTTATTTTTCTTTCTTTTTCATTTTTCCTAGGTTCTTTGTCATTGATTAGGACTATTTCCATTTTTAGATTATTTTTATAACTTTTAGATTTATTTTTATAATTATTTTAAGTTTAATTAGTTTTTAATTACTTTTAATCATTTTTAGAGTTTTAAAAATAGTTTTAATAAGTTTTAATTTTTAGAAAATTACTTTTTTAGTCTTCTAATAATATAAGTTAAGTAATTGTTCAATAAAATCATATTTTAGACTTTTGAATTAGTTAAATTTAATTTTAGGGCTTTAATTAGCATTTAAAATTAATTATTTAATTAATAAAAGGTTTTAAAATATCTTTATTGGATTTTTGTCTTTATTTATATTATTTTAGACTTGTTTTAGTCTTTTTAATCTTTTTTCTTGATTTTGTTTTTGGTTTTATTAATTTTTAATTTTTGTGTTTTTCTACGGCTTTATGTTTACGTTTTTTTACGTCATAGTGTAATTTCCAAGAAACCGTCATTCCATCTTCTCAATATTAATCTCAAAGAACTACAAGTTAATTCACAACACCTATACCTCCTCGAGAACGAACTCACTTTTAGGGTCATTCACACACGGTTTTCCTAAATCGTCGTGCACGCTTACCCTATTTACGCTCTTTGTTTTCCTAAACAAGAGTTGTATATTTCTACAACATATCACACAGCCTGACAGACTACCCCTTCCTTACCAATTGACCATCAATATTGTTTAACCTAGCCGCGAACGTGCCTAGGTTAGTATTATCTTGACCATTATTATCCATCTCCTTAAAAACAAAACACAACAAACGAACACCAAGAAACCCTAAAAGAAACCCTAAAAAGCGCTCCTAACTATCCACCAATCACAACGTGTCAACATGTTTCCATGATGGCAACACCAATAAAATAATAATAATCAGTACAAGCCTTAGAAAAATAACCTTAAAACTATGTTACGATTAAAAAACCCTAGCCACCAGATCAATTCTACCCCACGTTGAATCAAATAAAAAGTAATTACCAACACAGCAACAACCACACCTCACGTGCGAACTGATCACAAGAAAAATAGGGACGAAAAATTGAAGCCTCATATCTATCACGAGCCCACTAATGGAGTAGAATCAGAATTAGTGAAAGAATAGTTAAATGTTATTCAATGAATGGTTAAGGATCACAAAATATTAGTGACGGCAAAGATTAGAACAATCGCCCATAGCTAGAGAGAATTAGGGTTTTTTACTTTTCACAGAACGCTGCCAAAACTCATTCCAACAAGTCTATCCTAGATATTTTAGTATATAGGTTCTATGAATCACCGCTTATTCATCCTTACTCACTTACCTATAGGCCTTACACGTTGCTAACCTTTACTTGGAGGCTAAGTGTTGAAAAGAGTATAAATAGGGACCTTATGCTTCATATTTTCTTCATCCCTCATTTACAAACTTCTACACCTACACATTCTGTTTTAGAGCCTCCATTTTAGTCCTAAGATGTCTCTAAGATCCGTATCAAGCTTTGGAAGAAGTTCTAGAAGTTCTTGAAGAGTTATGAAGAAGATATAGTCCATATACCACATTAGGAGCCATTTTCGAGCTACCTAGGTAATCACCTTGTTAGCTAAGCTTTGATCTCGTTTTAATATTTTCTTTGAGTTGTTATAATGTTTATAGGATGTTAGAAAGATAATCTAAAAGAAATTAGGTCATAAGATCATCTAGAATTGAAGTTATAAGCTAAAGATGTCTTAAAACTCTAGTTTTGTAATTTACATGAAATAATAAGCAAAAACCCATTTCAAAAGCTAAAATTCTGGAGAAATGTTATTATTATGATTATAAATGTGTTTTCAAACTTTTTTCTAAGTTCCTAGATCATCTGGAGTATTTTTTAGGTTGTTATGTAATTTTTTTGGGTAAAGGGGTCACTCCCCGGTAAAATATATTAGATCCCAAAAAAAACCAGTAAGTACAATGGAATGTGACTGAGTGTCACATTAACCTCGAGCGCATGCTCGAACAGCCTAGAATGAATGAAAAACCATCCATTTTACCTAACAATTACAAAGCCAATAACACTAATAGGAAAAAACCCACCTAATAGTGCATAAACAAAGAGCCAACTATCATGGACCAATAAAAATAGATTCAGGTAACTCCCAAAGACGAGCATACTTCTCACTCTCCCTGGACTTCTTGAATTTGCACGACAATAGCTTAAGACGAACAATAGATTTAATGGATTCAACAATTTGGGTTACTGTACGCTTATTTGTCTTAAACAACCTCCAATTCCTTTCTTGCCATATGAAATAAGTTGTTGATGCGACCACCAATTTAGACACAATAACAGCAGTCGTCTTTCTTCTAGCAATAAGATTAATATGATCAATCAATCCATACACGTCAGGAGGCAAAGAAGCAAAACATGTCCTCCCTTTCACCTAATTCCAAACTTTTATTGCAAACGGGCATTGGAAGAAAAGATGCTCATGAGAATCCGCTTGACATTCACATAAAGAGCACACCGATCCAACGGATGAGGACGCGTCCCAATGAGAAAGGCGATCCTACGTTTTTAACTTATGCTTAACAATCAAACACAAGTTAAAAGCATGTCGAGGAATATTCTAGGGGAACCAAACCGTATTAAACCATGACACTTTAAGGTCCCTCAGTCTGATGGACGCCCACACCTGCTGAACAGAGAATTTCGCTGACATAGTATTACCTACCCGTCAAACCAAACTATCATGAGCAGAACCACCAACTTATCCTATACAGTATTGCAATACAGGATATTTGGACAGCAGCTCCGCAGGCCAGCTCCAAGAACCATTAACAATAATATCCTTAACCTTTGAATTTATCGAAAGACCTGCTCTATGAATATCACGCATAGACACATGAGACTCAATCGGGCCAGACTCATACCATTTATCAAACCAATGAGACGTTTTCGAGCCATCACCCAACGTAGACCAAAAGAACTCACGAATAACAGAACGCAACTCAAGCATCTTTCTCCAACCCCAAGATATATTACCTCGCATAGGGAGACTCCAAAAGCTGCGGCCCTTAAGTTTATATTCATGAATCCATTTGACCCATAAGGAGTCTAAAAAAAAAAAAAAAAAAAAAAAAAAAAAAAGAGTAAGCAACTTCCAAATATAGTTAACCATTAGAGCAGAATTGAAATACTCTAACCGACGAATACCTAGACCACCCTCATCTTTAGGAAGGCATGCAACTACCCATGCAACCTTCGACTTCCCTTTTTTCATGGGACCATCGCACCAAAGGAAGCCGCGCATAATCTGTTCTATATCATGTAACACACTAGAAGGAATAATAAATACTGAAGCCCAGAAACCGTGCATAGATCCATGAACAGACCTAATTAATTGGAGCCGGCCCGCTATAGACAGCGATTTATTTTTCCAGTCTTGAACACGGTTCTGGACCTTCTCCACCAGACCTATGCAATCCCGAATCATAAGCCGAGAAGAAATTAGTGGAACACCTAAGTATTTGACAGGAAATCGACCTTCTTCAAACGGAAAACATGAAGGATACTACGTTTAACAAAGTTCAGCACATTACAGAAATACGCTATACTCTTGGGCAAACAAGGATGTAGACCCGAAGCATCTTTGAACTCCTCCAAAGCTTATTTAATAACATTGGCAGATTGAACATCCCCATAAGCAAATAAGAAGAGATCATCCGCAAAACATAAATTAATAAGCTCTAGAAGGGAACAGTAACGATGATATGTAAAAACCCCTACCTCCGCACCCATCCTGTGAAGCATAAGGGTTAAGATTTCCATGACCAGCGTGAACAAATATGGAGACAGAGGATCTCCTTGTCGAAGCCCCCGTTTACCCTGAAAATAACCATGGATCGACCCATTCACACATTTGGAATATGAAGTCATCGTGACACATTCCATGATCCATCAAATCATGCGATTATGAAAACCAAATCCTTGAAGAACCTTACGTAGAAAGTTCCAATCAACTGTGTCATATGCCTTTTGAATGTCCACTTTAAACGCACAACGAGGGGTTCCCGTATCAAGATGATACGTGTGCATAAGCTCTTGAGTTAACAGGATATTGTCAGCTATACTTCTCCCAAGGATAAAAGCAGATTGGTTAGGGCTCCCAATATACTGAAGATAATGCTTGATACGGTTAGCAATAATTTTACTAATACATTTGAAAAGGACGTTACAACACGATATAGGTCTGTAATCAATAACCCGTGACGGTGAACTGACTTTAGGTATCAAAGCTATAATAGTGTGATTAAGTTCCCTCAATAGCGTACCATTCGTGAAGAACTCTTTAATAGGAGTAATTACCTCTTGCCCAATGATATTCCAAGCACATTTAAAAAACACTGCTGAGAACCCATCCAGCCCAGGGGATTTATAATCCCCCATAGAAAACATAGCTTCTTTAATCTCCTTATCAGTAATATCACTAACCATAGCGGCAGCAACATTATCATCAATGACCGTCTTGAATAAATGATGTGAGTTGAAGACCTGATCTGCATACGCCTCTCCAAGAAAAGATTCATAATGTGAGACAAATGCCTCTGGGACCTGTTCATTAGTACATAGAATACCAGCTCCGTTAGTAGCAACATTAACACGATTCCTATTAGCACGACCCTTGACGGCCTTATGAAAATAGGCTGAGTTCGAGTCCCCTTCTTATAACCAATTGATTTTAGCTTTTTGCTTAAGAAATCTCTCCTCCAGAAGCACAACATTATTGAAAGCTACAACACACCTAGCCTCCTCTTCACACAGCCTGGAGCTAAACGGGTCCTTATCAAGCGCTGTTTGGATATAGTCTAACTCTTCCCGTAAAGATATCACATTAGCATGTAAATTTCCTTTGTCATATAGAAGCTTACGAAACGGTTTTTTAAGCATCTTAAGCTTCTTCACAACAGCAAACATATGGAACCCACTGATATGCTGACCCTACATTCCTTGAACAGTATTATAGAAATGCTCATGTTTAGTGAGAACATTAAAAAACTTGAAAGGTCAGGCTTAGGTTTATTGCTTGTAGGAATACAAAGTACTGCCGGAGAATGATCCGATATTCGGTAGGGTTTGAATATGGCATGAGCACCCAGAAACTCATTAGAAAATCCCAAATTAGCTAAGATACGATCTAGCTTTTTGAGGATCCCCTGACCACCTTTCGTCTTTTGGTTCCAAGTGTACTGCAACCCCGTTTTTTGAACGTCCACTACTTCAATATCATCGACACACTCCTTGAATTCCCTCATCGATATGTCAATCTTTGAACTACGCGCAGTTGAGTCATCCAAGAACATGGCCGCATTAAAGTCACCCAATAAGCACCACGAACGGTCACGCACATAACTCTTATGAAGACACAAACCCCTCCATAGCGACCGACGCTGAACATACTTATTATGAGCATATATGAACGAGCAAAATACTTCCTTTTTCTCATTTTTCATCCAAACACGTGTGTGTGAATAACTTGGTCATCCTGAGATACAACCATTACGTCAACATCATTATGGTTCCATTCCAATATGATACGAGTACCTTTACTATAGTAAGAACCATATGAAGCCCAATCCCAATGTCGAAACACCAGGGAACACAGCCTATGAAGGTTGAAATCTCCAACATGAGACTCCAAAATAGCACAAATAGTAAGATTATTTTCAGAAATCACTTGTCTCACTTCATTTTGTTTCGGGGAGAAGTTCAAGCCTGATATGAGCAAAAACTCATATTAATTAATCAACAAATCACCCTAAAACACAAGGAAAATACCTAACTTTTGTGCTATAAAGCGAAATTATGTGGTATGTTTTGTGTTTGTGTATAGATAGGTAAGAAGGATACATTTTCAAGCAAACAAGAAGAAATCAAGCTTATTTAGATGAAAAAGACAAAGAAGGATCAAAGATGACAAGACTTTGAAGATAAGGGACCTATCTTGACAACACTCCAAAGCTAAAGGACTCAACGTGTAAATTTGCGTCAAGATAAAAGTCAAACATGGTCAACTCTTCAGTCAACTAAGTCAAAGGGTCAAATTATACAAGATTGCAAGTGAAAGGACCAAAAATGCCATTAAAATGAAGCTCCTAGCTCATTTGGATAATCTGCCTAAGTTCAAGGACTAAACTTGCCAAAATTTATTAAAAATGAGTTTAATCCGTGTGACATGGCTATCAACCAATAGGAATGCAAGGTATTTGGGTCACGGATTGCCAAGTAATAAGCCACTTCACCAACTTATTAAATGTGCCGCCAGCTACAATTAAATCCCACTCACTTTATTTTCACCCAATCAGATCACGCCATGCAATAAACCTTTTATCCACAAACGGATTATGATCCGTGTGCTACTTTTTCAGCCAACCAAATAAAGCCCGTGGCACCTTCTTCCCCAAATAAACCCAGGATCGAATTTGAGTTCTACTGCATCTCAGGAAAAACTTTATACATGAAAAGTGATCGTTTTCAAGCAAGAAATTCAACCCACGTGCTCAATTAACCTGAAAATCAACCAAGAAGAAAAGCCCAATTTCAAGTTCATAACGGCTATTTTCAATTGACAGATTGAGGACACTTGGCAGCAATTAATTGGTTGGGACACGTCATCAGCTTCAACTACTTGTCTATAAATAGGGAATAGCCCCCTCATTTGTACATGTAGCTTAAGTGTGAAATTTTCACACACTTTCCTTTTCTTTCCCAATCATAACTAGTAGTTTGTTAGTGTAACGACCTCAAGAGTCTGACAAACTCTTGATTTAGTTATAGTAGTTGTAACTCCTTACCAGAATTTGTAACAACCTCTCTCATTCAAGCAATAAAATTTCCCTCCTTTTTCCTTCAATCTACTATACAATCCCTGCATTACTGTTACTCTAGTGTTGTTATGAGTTACTTGTGATCACCATTGATCATAAGGAGTTCTTGTTGAAGACTTGTTGCTGTTCATACCTGTTCTGTTCATCCAGTAGCTGTTCTTGTTGATTTTGAAGCAGAATTGTGTAAAAATGGTGATAATGATGATTGTAGCTGTTGATTAGTGGTAAATAGTGTTAAGGTGGTGGTTTAACACTATCTAGGAGGCTCAGCGCCTACCTACTCCATCAGTGGAGGCTTATGCTAAAAGGTTTCATAGTTTCTGATTTTGGTTCCACTAAACAGCAATTACATGCTTAATTCTAGCTTAATTGTTCTTGCTGATCTGATCAAATGTGTTTATCTTGTTCTTGTATTGATTTTGATGATTAGATAAGCTTCTAGTTAGTTTGATACTTGTTTACTTGCTTATTTCTAGTTTCTGAATTCATTCCATCAGTTTCTTAGCTTGCTTGTGCATTTTGAGTAGTTATTTGTTTTACTGCATAAAATTGGTTCAATTTAACTCCATTTTGTTCATAAAGTTTGAGTAGTTATCAGTTAAAAATCAGTTCAACCAATTGCTCAATTTTATTTCACAAAATTTGTTCAAAGTCGGTAACTAGTGTTTCGATTTAGCTGTCATATTGTAGTTAAGTGTTGTTAAGTGATTATTTTTTGCTCATTTACATTACTTTAGTGTTTTTAAACAAAGTTGAGTAGTTTTCAAGTCAATATAAAGGTCAAAAAGGCAATTGGTTGTGAAAAATGTATGGGTCAGTTTTAGCTTAACAAGTTCATAAAAAGTAGCTGATTTCAATTGCTTAGCATTTGCTCAATTTTTGATGAAATTGATTCAAACCAGTTCACACTTGTCCATTAACATCTGAAGATTGAGTGCTTATAAGGAAACTATACAGTTTTAAGATTCAAGTAAGAAATAAGCTTTTTAATAAGCTGCTGAGCAAATGAAAGTTTCTGTAAACCAAGTGCTTACTGATTTCTCATTCTAGAAATTACACTTCATAAACCTTGCAATTTTATTTCATATTCTTGTTTAGAAAGTGTTCTTGAGTAGATCTGGAGGTTTTCAGCTTTTTCAAAATTTTGGTCAACTTTGGTCAATAAGCTAGTTTCAGCTTATTTTCAATTTCCTGATTCGTTACTTGATCATTTTTCTTTTTAAAAGGCATTCAAGACTCTCTATGGACTGATAAACAAGATTTAGCTAAAAAATCCGTTTGTGCAAGTCTGGCTTATTAGATAGCTTATTGTTGGCTTATTATAGTTGGCTTATTTGAGTTTTACTGCTTTTCAAGCTTATTCCTTTTACTAGCCTAAGTGATTTTGAGTTTTAAGCAGTTTAAAATTGGTTTGAGCTTATTGGGTTCATTCTAGTGCTTATACGAGCTTAATAACCCAAATAGCCCGTTTTTGATATAAATTCCCATATTATTGCACTTTAGTCCTCCAAGTTTGGTACTGTTTGAATTACTGGCTAATATTACATGTTTTTAGGGTTTGCTTGGAATTAGTCCTTGATTTTTCTAAACTTGTCAATTTCAGTTAATCAGTTTTACAATCTGTTACAATTAGTTAGTAGTTTGTTAAAAATTTGCATAGTTGGTCCTTGTAGTTTCTGATTTTACATTTCAAGCATTATAGTTTCAAATACTTACATTTTTAGCACTTTAATTCCATAGTTTTACTATTTTGTCCTTATTTGAATAAAAACTTGGTAATTGTTAATTGTTTTACGGATACATAGTTAATATTTTTCACATTTTTACTTGATTGCTCAAATAGACATAGAAAATCCAAATAACCCTATCAACCAAAAACGATCATAAACCCGATTTTGTTAGGACTTTCAATTGGTTAAGAATCGAGAGAAACGAACTTCAATATACATAATTTCAAATGGCGCTGCTGCCGGTTCTTTGACTTTACGAGAGACTATCGATTGACGGTTTTCATTGGCTTTTGGGATCCGTTCACCTAGTGAACGTTATTTTTACGCATCATAAATCAAAAACAATAAAAAAATAAAAAATATAAAAATATAAAAGTTAAAAAATAACAAAAACAATTCTTTTCCTAAAGAATTGACCAAACAAATTAAAAAATCCAAAAAGCAATCTTTTTCCTAAGAGATTGCACCCAAAAATATATATTATTGGATTCCCTCGGTTTTTTATGTACATATAGTATTTTCTTTAAAAACCCCATAAATACAAAAATATTTTCCCTATATTATTATAAGTTGATGTAGTGGTTTTACTACTCTTTAGGAAAAGAGAGCAAAAGTGAAAAGTATTAAGTGTCGGTTTAGGGAAACCAAACACTAATGACCCAAAATGGGGATCGTTCTCAAGGAGGCTACGTGTGTGTGTAATGAAATGATTATCTTTGTGATTATATTTGTGAGAAAGAAAAAATAGAAATGGGATAAGAAGAGATTGACGGTTACGATGTCGAATTAAACTAAGTCGAAAAAGGTGTACACGTAAAACCGTAAAAAGCACCAAAATTAAAATATTACTCTAAAAATTCCTAAAAATCACTAAAAATCCACAAAAATATTCTAAGAGTTTACAAAAAATCCAAACTTGCCAAAACCTTTTAATTAATTAAATATTAACTTTTTAATGCTAATTAAAGCCCTAAAAATCAATATTAACTAATAAAAAGTCCCAATCAAGATCTTAAAGTTTGTAAACCTTTAAAATAACCTAATTAAGATAAAAAGTATTTTTAAAAATTTTAAAACCACTAAAAACTATTTTTAAACAATTAAAAACTATTAAAAGCTATTAAAACTTAAAATAATTCTAGAAAATAATTAAAAGACCCTAAAAATATTTGGAAAGTTGAAAAATTCCTAATTAAGTGTCTACAATCTAGGAAAAATATAAAAACTTAGAAAATCAGACTTAATAATTTTTAACAATAAAATAATATTAAAATATTATTAAAAATCCAAAAATCATAAAAAAATTCTAAAAAGTTGCAGACTAGCTTAATTTAACCTAAATAACTCAGAAATGAACTTGAAATTACCTAAATACCCTTAATGGGCCTAGAAAATGGGCTAAACCTAAAACAGATCCTTAATGGGCCAAATTTGAGCCCAAAATGAAAAAGTAGCCCAAATAAGCCCAAAAAGCACTACTTGACTCAAAATTTGATTTTAAACAACTTTTTCCAAAGGCCCAAAAGCTGAAAGTGTAAAATAAGCTAGCTTATAAAAAACAGCTTATTCTTAATGGGCTTTTTGGCCCATTAAGCTATATGTTAATGCCATAAGCTCAAATTACACACACAAGCTTCTTTTGTCCTAAATAAGACTTCTGTAAAAAGAAATTTGAAATAAGCCCTAGGAATAAGCCTGAAAATGCAATAAGCAATCTACAGAAAACAACAAAATAGTCGTTTTTGAGTTCTAGGCCACCCCAAGAGCTGATTCAAGTTTCTAAAGCTTTTAAATGACTTAATTAAGCTATTTCAACAATAAGTTTTCAAATAAGCTGACTCAATAAGCTGGAAAAAGCAAATAAGCACTTATGAAAAAGTCAATTAAGTTGGTTTTCTAGCAAAAAGTCAAAGTCAAAGTCCAATAAGCTCTAGTCTAATCAAATGGGTAAAATAATGAAGATCTATCATAAAAATAAGTTGTTACAGGTCTGGATAAGCTAAAATAGCTTATTGATAAGCTGAGTACAAATTAACACTAGTAGGGGCTAGTTTTGGATGTTGAGCAGTGGAAACTTTTTCCACTGCTTGACTTGTTTGACTTTTTGTCTTTAGTGACTTTTTTGGAGATTCAGATTTCACAAAGGCACCCAAATGATCTTTGGATCATAAGGAGTCAATAACAATCAATAAATCACAACAAGCAACAACCAACTTGTACAGTTAATTCAATAAAGCACTAGATCTAGCACAGACTTAGAACAATAAGCAGTTGAGCACTTATAAGCAGTTTTAGCAATATTCAGCCAACCAAATTCAACCAAATGCATACACAAGATATTATAAACTCAAATGAACAAGTCTAAACAGTTTTCATGCAATGGCTTAAAGCCTAAATCAAGATTCAATCTTATGAATGTTACTGATGAACACTAACACATGCAGTTTTCACTTTGCTGATGTATTTGACCAACAAGCCAGATTCAAACCTCAAGATCTATCAAGTATGTTATATTAATGATGTTTTAACAACTTTTAACCCTAAGCATGCATAAACTCTACGTTTTCTCAAAATCTTAGGCCAAAATCAGTCAAACTCAACAAGATATAGCAGATTACGTGATTCAAGGTTTCAAACTCAGAAACTTGCAGCAAAACACTCTCAACCAAGCATATATCAGATATAGAGCACAAACACAAACTTTCCTTCACACAATAACAAAATTTCAACTCAAACAGGTAGACCCAAACACCCTTTTAACTTTTCAAATCAATTTTTAAACAAGTAAAAGTATGATTCAGTTTACCAAATGATTAATCTAGCATATAAACAACATTATCATGCAAGACTAAGCAGATTCAAGCCAAGAAATCAACAAGAACACAAATAGAGCAAAAATGCACAAAAAATCCAAATTTCATCAGATTTTCAAGGTTTCAAGACAAACCTCATGAATGTACATCCACACCCACAAATGTCAGAGCTTATGTGCTAGCTAGAACAAGCACAAGCTTCCAACAACAACCCTGCTAAGATTCAACAAGGTAAGTAGCACAATATCAAAATCAGAAAAGTAAAAAGCCTTGATTGATGCAACCTTGTTACCCTACACTTGATTATCCCCAAGTTATAAGCCTCACCACACCTTGATAACACAATATCAGGATGCTATGATCAGCCCTATAGCCCAAGAATTCCAAGATTTGAACAAGAACTTAGCAAAATATCAAGCTTGAAAGAAAAATGCAAACTTTTGCACCCTCCTTAAAAACAGGTTTTGAGATTCAATTTCAGTTAACAAATAACATAAATAAGCTTAAAAGTAAGTGGCACTTGGTCTTTCTTCAACAAACTTAACACACTTTCATCAAACTGAAAAGAGGATTTACAAGTTTTTGAACAAGTAAAAACCAAAAGCAAACGTAAATGAGAGACCCTATACCCTTTATATAGAGGGTGTACATGGTCTGCATAAGCTAAAAACTCAAAGCCCTAACTTGTAGAAGTCCCAAAATACCCTTGCTGAAATTTTGAAAATCTTGGCTTCATGTGACTGATCTTGTATTGTAGCATGAGTTGGCAGTGTGAATTTTGATCTAAGGGCTTATACAAAGCTTAGAAACAAAGCTGGATTGTGGGGCGTTGGATGAGGGCCTACTGTTTTGGCATCTTCTCCAAAGTGAAAAGCAGGGTAAACATGTGACTTGGGTGATGATGTGGCAGGCTGTTTGAAAGTTGGGATGTGATAGGGTCACCTTAATCATTAATCTGCACAATTTTGGGGTTTAATTTTTGCTAAAACAAAAATCCCCAATCATGTTCTTGAGCTGATGAACATGGGTTTTGATCTGTTTAAGGGGTGATTAACATTTAAATAAATGTTAAGGCGCCAAAGATTAGTTAATTATTTAACCAGGGGTGAGTGGAGTCTGATGTGGAGGGGTGGAGTGTTGTGATTGGTTGAAGTGGTGAGTGGGGTGAGGTGGCAGATTCTGGTTGGTCTAGGTTACAATGATTGTCGGCCACAAACAAACCCCTATCTTTGCAAAACTTGTCACTTGTAAACAAAACTGGCCAAACTCGTTTTTCTTTGTTAATAAAGTTTTACTTTTCACACTTTTGCCCCAAAAAGTTTTACAAAGTGAATTCAGGGGTATTTCTTGCCATGTTGTGATTCTTGAGGGGCTGATTTGGCATTTTCTTGATGGATTATGGTCTTAACTTTTATGATTGGCATTTTGGAGACTGAAATTTCCAAGTCTTCATTTATGAGGGACCATTCTTGCCAAATGTTGAAAGTCAAGGGTCCTTTTGGTAATTTTGGGATTTTCAAAGGACCAAACTTGTAATTTCTTGTACTTTGAAGGACTTCATGATATATTTGACTTTGTGGAGGATAATGGTTGACAATTTAGCTTTGTTTAGGGGCTAAACTTGTCAAATCTTCAAAGTGGAGGGCCCTTTTTGTAATTTTGACAAACTTTAGGAACCAAACTTGTAATTATGAAGATACAAGGGTATAAAGTGTCAATTCTTCCATATTGGAGGACCCTTCTTCATAAATCTTCAAGTCTTCAAGGGTTTTCTTGGGAAAATTCTTCATTAGGGCTTGGTTCAACGTGCGGCTTTGTTTCCCGTGTTCGTTTTTGTATGATTCTTGTGATCTTTTGTCATTTTCTCAATATCCGTACCTAAAATACACAAGCAACAAACACAAGCATATATATGGGTATTTTGATGATATTTAATGCATTTTAAGCCCTATTTGGACGATGAGACTATGTATAAAAGCAGTCTCATCACTCCCCCATACTAAACCATTATCGTGCCCTCATGCAATGCTAGAATAATGTATCGTAGCACCTCCAAAATTTATTTTTATTCACTTTATTGAACGATAAACTAGCTACACTACTACTATTACTACTACTACTTGCGTTTTAGACATAATGTATGATTTTCATCGCAAAATGGGACGTTTAGGTTCATAGAATAAGAACACGTGAATGCTTCATTAGAAATAATTTCATCGTCCTCGATTTTCACCCCAATTTCAAGCCAAGCGTGCAACGAGATCATTGTCATTATAAGTTAGTAATGCTAACACTACTCATATGCCCTAATCACGTACTTATCCTCCCATTTTACTATGTTCTATCTCTTGTATTTTATTATGTCTTGAATGTTTCACGAGGATACATTGTTTGACTTATGCGATAGTAGAGATTTAGGTCTAAAAATAGAGTCCTAATGGTGTAACCAAGACCATCAAATCAATAACCCCTCCTAATAGACAACGATGTCAAAAAATTAAGTCAACAAGAAGGATCGATAAACACGGTTTTATAACGGTTTTGAACATGAGACTTATTACCAAGACTTTTATGCGCCCCCTAACGGAAGGGCCTTATTATCTTTGGTTTACCTCCATCTTTTATTCAACTTCGCTAATAAGTGTGAAAACACTTATCCTTTTACCACTTATTTCCAATAATAACAAGACCAAAACGTGTGATTTATGTCGTAAAAGTCGGAATTATGCGTGGTTTGTGTTTTTATTGTGTTTTAGGACCAAAATATGAAAAAGGAAGAAAACACGGGTTTTCACGGACTTTTATCGAAGAAAACGGGAAAAGACGAAGTCAAAAGATCAAGAGTGCAAAAAGAACGGAAGTCCAAGGCCTATTCTGAAGATTTATCGAAGAAAAAGTCCAAAGACGGAAGTTTAAACGAAGTCGAAGAACTTAAAGTCTAATAGAAGAAGAAAATTAAAAGACAAGTTCAAATCCCGAGACGACAAAGACAAAGAATTAAAGTCGAGTCGAGAAAACGTGAAGAAAGCAAGAAAGAAGATGCAACACATGCACTCCTTCCACTTTCCCTATAAATACCCTCCTAATAGTCATTAGGAGGGTGGTTAGATTTTTTTAGTTAATTTTCACTTTTTCTTAGTTTTCTCTAGTTTTAGAGAGAGAAAGTCTTAAACTTTCTCTCACTAAATTTCATTTTTTTTCTTAATCTTTTAAGATTAAACATCTTTGTATTTCTTATTTTTATTAATCAAAGTTCCATTTTAAGCTTTTAATCCTTATTCTCATTCTACTTTTCTTTGATTTAAGATTGATTTTGGTGCGATTATCAGTAGATCCGTGTTGTTCTTAATGATTTCGTTCTTAAAAAGTTAATCTTTTGATCATTTTATAAGTTTTCATTTGATTAAGCTTTAAGACTTTTGTGCTTATTGGCTTATTTTAATGATTAGCTTATTTTCTTATAAAAAGCTTTCTTTAAAAGTTCATATTTTCGATTGTTTGATTGAAAAGTTGCTTATTTTGAAGTTGAATAAGTTGTGATAATTATCTTCCTTAAAAAGTTTATGTTTTTATTGTTTGATCTAAAAAGTTGATTAATTTCGAGTCAAATAAGTTGATCAAAGTGCTTATTTGATCCGGTTTAATCATTGATTCGGCTTAGTTTGGTGAAAAGCTTATCATATAGCTTATTTCATTAGCTTAACCGAATTCCACAATTTTAGGAAGGGGTACAACTCCCCTTTCCGATTGGTTTTTCCGACCGGCCCACCAGACCACCCTTTCCGATTGAGTCCAATCGGAAAAGGGTTTTGCACATTCAGATTTGCACCCCCGATATTCCGACGGTGATTGTTTAGCTTATATTCCGATTGCCTCTCTTCCATTTATTCCGATTGGAGGACAAGTGTGATATTCCGATTAGTGTGTTTTGAAGTATTCCGATTGGTAATTTTGTCCACATTCCGATTGCCCCTATTTCGTGGATATTCCGATCAACTCCCGTCCACCCATATTCTGATCAACCGATCGGAAAACATTCCGATCGGGGCTTCTTTTGGCTTGTTTTGGTGTACTCCGTTCTTACTTTCTTATAGTACTTTTTAACTAAGTTTTTATTTCTAGAAAAATTTTCTAAGTGTTAGATTTATTTAGTGAACTCATTTTGCCTTAGTGTTTACATACCTTCATGTTTGCTCGTCATTTTGAATATTAATCTTTATTCTTCCATTTTACTCAACGACACTTTAATTACTTGCTATTAGTTTAAAATAAACAAACCAAACCATTCTCTTGATTCACCAAAAGACGATTGAGTCGCACTTTAGACCGGTTTTCAATTCGAAAAGACTTGGGACTACAAAATTTTATATTTGGTTGTAAGCACAAGTATTAAATGGCGCCGCTGCCGGCTCTTTTCGTTACGATAAACGGTTTCTAGTGAGAGACGCATTGAATTTTGGGATCCGTTCTTTGAACGTAATTTTCCTTGCTTTTAAAAAATTTTCAAAAATCCTAAAAAATATAAAACTCTTCAAAAATACAAAAACATTATAAAATCATTAAAAAGCAACTCTTTTCAAAAGGTTTTGCACCAAAAAGATTATATAGATATTCTTTGTGTATATTTTTCTTCTGCAGGTGTATGCGTACTAGATCTTCCAACTATTCTGAGCCCGAGACTCTTGAAGATTTAGATATGGCTGGTGTTAATAACAACAATAATCACCCACCTCAACACAATTTGAATAACAACAACAACAACAACAACAATATCCTCTTACCTGATTTACGAACCATGGAGGAATTGTGCCAACCCACCATGAACGGACGCGGAGGCCAAGTCACGGCCCAGGAGTTTTCGTTGAAGAATCACATGATCCAACAAGTGCAAACGAACCCACTTCGTGGAATTCCGGATGATGATGCCAACAAACACCTCGACAAATTCATTACCATGACCCAAAGCATGAAGTGCTCCGGTGTTTCTATGGATGACCTTCGCCTTCAACTCTTTCCCCACTCGCTTTCTCACCATGCCGAAAAATGGTTTGACCGTCTTCCTAAGAATTCTATTCATACGTGGAATGACATGACTCAACGCTTTTTATCGCGCTACTTTCCCCCATCCATGGTCACTAGCCTTCGTAACCAAATCAGTGGATTTATGCAAGAGAATGATGAATCACTTTTCGATGCTTAGGAACGATACAATGATTTGATCGACCGCTGTCCTAATCACAATATGCTCCCCGTCACTCTCATTGACACCTTCTACAATGGTCTCACTTTTCGTGATCGTGACACGATCAATGCCGCCGCCGGTGGTACCTTTATGAAAAGGAGACCGGAGGAGTGTCGAGAGTTGATCGAAAACATGACTACTCATCACAAGAATTGGGATTCATCCGCATCCTCAAGATCTAACTCGAGAGTCAATGTTTCTTCTACTACTTCAAATCCTGAGATATCCGAACTTACCCGACAAATCGCAATGATGCACAAAGATTTCATGTCCATAGCCACAAACAATTTTCAACAAGCTAAAGCCGTTGCTATTTCTTGTGACACATGTGGTAGTCCTCATTCTTATAATGATTGTCCTTCTACCCAAGGCAATTATTCTGAAAACGTTAACGCAGCTTACAGCACTTATCCCACGGGAAGCTCTCAAGCCCGCCCTCAAGGAGACCGTGGCTTGCTAAGTTATCGTTCCAACAATTATCTTGCTCCTCCCGGTTTCCCTCCTGCAAACCAAAACCAACAACAAAGCTATAATCGAAACAACCAATCCCAACCTCGTGCAAACAATCAATATCAATCCCAAAGAAACCCATACCCAACTCAAGGAAATTATCAAGCTTACCAAACTCCACCTCTCAATCAACCGATGGCCGTAAACCAAGACGTCGAGACGTTCATGAAGACTAATCGGGAGATGGTAACGAATTTTCAGAGTCAATTTTTCAACTTGAAGAATGACATGGTGAAACAAGGGAGCGATATTCGAGCCGAGCTAAGGAATGATATGGCCAAACACAGCAATGAAATTAATGCCAACATGCAAAACTCTTTTAATAATCAAGCTGTTCACCTTCGTGATATGATTGGTTCGCTCATCCAAGGTAATCAACCCTCTTCTTCGGGTACTCTTCCGAGTAATACCGTTGCGAATCCAAGAGGGGAGATGAAAGCAATCACCACTCGTAGTAGAAAAGGTTATATGGAACCCGAGCTTCCTACACCTCCACCGGTGATTGTGAACAAGGAAAAAGAGAAACTTTCCCCACCTCCTTCACCTTCTATCCCCATTTCCCCACCACCCGTGGTTGTGAGTGATCCTATTCTATTAAAGCCTTCTTCTTCATCCAATATACCTTATCCTTCAAGGTTGAGGAAAGAGAAGCAAAAGAGCAAGGATGATATTCAGGTTTCAAACTTTCTAAAAATGTTTAAGCAATTGAATTTTAACATCTCCTTTGCCGAGGCTCTCGCTCACATGCCCAAATACGCTAAGATGTTTAAAGATCTCTTAAGTGATAAGGAAAAGCTTCTTGACATCGCTCAGACCCAACTTAATGAGAACTGCTCCGCAATGCTCTTAAGGAAATTGCCCACCAAACTTGGTGATCCGGGTCGCTTCTTGATTCCTTGCAACTTCCTGGGAGTAGAGAATTGCATGGCCTTAGCCGATCTAGGTGCCAGTATAAACTTAATGCCTTTAAGTGTTTGGAAGCAATTATCTCTCCCCGAGCTAGTCCCCACCAAAATGACTTTGGAATTAGCCAACCGTACGGTTGCTTATCAAGTGGGGATAGCCGAAGATGTCTTTGTTGGCGTTGATAAATTCACCTTCCCGGCGGATTTTGTCGTCGTTGACTACGAGATAGATCCTCGCGTTCCATTAATCGTTGGACGTCCATTCCTGAGGACCGGTCGCACTCTTATTGATGTAGCCGCGGGCGAAATAATCATGAGAGTTGGTGACGATAAAATTGTCTTCAACATGGGTAAGATTTCTAAGCAACCTTATTCATATGAGAGTGTTAATGCTATTGATGTTCTCGATGAGGCTTGTGAAGAACATTTTCATGATGCTTGCAAAAGTACTCTTTCTTCTCTACCCAATGTTGAGACCGTTGCCTCAATTGCTACAGCATTGACTCCTTTTGGAGAAAGTGACTTGGATGATTTCGAAGCTAGCTTGGGTCCTCTCGATATTAAGTATGATAATTTGTCCACCAATTGGGATGAAGACATTCGTACTATTGAGAGACTTCTCAATGAGGACCCGTTCTCTCCTCCTGCTCCTAAAGAGGTGACTAATGATGATCCATCATTAGTTTCACCATATATTGAGGATCCTCCTACTCTCGAGCTTAAGGACCTACCCCCTCATCTTGATTACGTTTTCCTGGAAGATAACAAGAAGTTATCGGTCATCATCGCAAAGGATCTGAAAGAAGACGAAAAAGCCCGACTTGTCGCTGTGTTGAAGAAGCATAAACGAGCTATCGCTTGGAAAATCTCCGACATCCGTGGAATTGATCCTCACTTTTGCACACATAAAATTCTCATGGAGGATGACTTTAATCCCACAATTCAAAGCCAACGAAGGGTGAATCCTAAAATCCATGAAGTCATCAAAAAAGAGGTTATCAAACTTCTTGATGCGGGTATGATTTACCCTATTTCGGATTCACCATGGGTTAGTCTAGTCCATTGTGTGCCTAAGAAAGGCGGAATCACCGTTGTGCCCAATGCCAACAACGAGTTAATTCCTACCCGTCTCGATACTGGGTGGAGAGTTTGTATAGACTACCGCAAACTCAATGATGCCACGAGAAAGGATCATTTCCCTCTACCTTTTATGGACCAAATGCTTGAACGCTTAGCGGGTATTGAATATTACTGCTTTCTTGATGGTTTCTCGGGTTATTTTCAAATACCCATCGATCCCCAAGATCAAGAGAAGATAACATTCACTTGTCCCTATGGCACCTTTGCTTATAAAAGAATGCCTTTTGGCTTATGCAATACCCCCGGGACTTTCCAAAGGTGTATGTTGGCTATCTTCCATGACATGGTTGAGCAAACCATGGAAGTCTTCATGGATGATTTATCGGTCTTCGGGGATTCCTTCTCTTCTTGCCTTGCCAATTTGGAACGTATGCTTCAGCGGTGTGAAGAGACTCGCCTTGTTCTAAATTGGGAAAAATGCCATTTTATGGTAAAAGAAGGCATTGTGCTAGGACACAAAATTTCTAAAGCCGGTCTTGAAGTCGACCGTGCTAAAGTTGATGTCATGGCTAATTTACCTCCACCTTCAACCGTGAAGGGTGTGAGAAGTTTTCTGGGTCATGCGGGCTTCTATCGTCGATTCATTCAGGATTTCTCTAAAATCGCTCGCCCGATGACCCACCTCTTGGAAAAAGAAACTCCTTTTATCTTTTCTAAAGAGTGTCTCGAAGCCTTCAATCTTCTTAAGGATAAGCTAACTAAGGCACCGGTCTTGGTTACCCCTAATTGGGAGCTGCCTTTTGAATTGATGTGCATTGCTAGCGACTTTGCTATAGGTGCGGTTTTGGGCCACCGAGTGAATAAACACTTCCAACCAATCCACTATGCTACCAAAACAATGACGGGGGCTCAATTGCATTATACGACAACCGAAAAAGAGCTTCTAGCTGTTGTCTATGCTTTTGAGAAATTTCGCCCCTATCTTGTTTTATCCCCCACCATCGTATACACGGACCATTCCGCGTTGAAGTACTTTTATTATGACTTCGGTCTTGCCTTGCCTTTTATTATCCACCTCATCAGTAGTTTTATTAGCCAAAGACGTATATCCTCACGCTAAGGCGAATTTTGGATCTTTAATTCGAAGATTAAGGCTTGATTCACTTTCAATTATGCATAGATATTTCGGCCTTGTGGGGCTTCAAATTGTTTGCTTGATTTAGGTGAGCACTTGAAATCTTATTATTGGGTGAAGCTTTTGATTATTCGGGTGCCAATACTTCAAAACCGTGATGCTGGCGATACCTTAATGTCTTCCCAATTTAATTACACGGAAGCTACTAGAAAAGACTAGAAACCCAACAATCCCAACTAAACCGCTAAGTCAATATTTATTAAGCAAAAAATATTTACATGCGAAGGGAGAATAAGCAAACAACGAGAACACATGAGTTTTTGAAAGAATACGAGTACTCTACGTTTAGCATAGTAACTTATAATTAACCCTATCATTTCTCGTCCTCATTTAAGAGACTTAGCCTAATGTGAAGTTAAGAAATCAAAGCTAAGTGCTCAACACGCACGGTCGAGTCAAAAATTACTCTTATTCTCGCCATCGGAAAACCTACATTAGTGTCTTCAAACACTTATAAAACATGAGAAAAATTTTAAAATTTGGCCATTTTTAGCCTTATTTTACAACAAAACGATAAACAAAAAGATAAACTTTGGAAAGCGTGAAGGTTTAGCTAGGCAAGTATCTATTCACCCCCCCCCTACTAAAGTTAAACATTGTCCTCAATGTTTCGAGTCTAGGGGTGCAAACACCCCCATACTAGAGACGTAGTCGAATGCCTAATCTAGCATGGAAAGGGTATAACCGTTAAATTTAAAGCCATTTATGAAGTGTGCTAAAAACCTAAGGTTAGAACATCAAAGGATATATCATGGATATCGAGAAAGTCTTCAAAGCAAACGATCGAGTTCTCCTATAAAACGAACACGAGAGGCTCCAATCGTGAAGATCATGATCATCTAAAGTCCACAATTCACAAACAACCACGGAACAAAGGTTGGAAGGGCACAAATCCCCACACGTTACTATATTAGAAAGCGATAATATGTACATAGGATAAGCATGGGACTCCCCCACGAGGCACCTCGTTTTTTATTACCGAGTCATGAGCTCGACTCGATCCCCTCAATGCTAATTATCATTGGGGAAGGTGACTTGGTCGAGGTAGTTCAAGGATGGAACTTCCCCGCCAAAGTAGTGCTTCAACCTATGTCCATTCACCTTGAAATTGGGGCCATCATTTTGAGCTAGCTCGATGGTCCCATAAGGATAAAATTGGGTCACGGTGAATAGACCGGACCAACGGGATTTCAACTTCCCGGGAAAGATTTTCAAACGAGAATTAAAAAGCAAAACTTGATCCACAATGTTAAAAACCCGGTTTTTAATTTTAGAATCATGCAACTTTTCAGTCTTTTCTTTATAAATCAATGAATTTTCATAAGCAATGTCCCTCAATTCATCCAATTCATTTAATTGCATTTTCTGGTGTTTTCCCGCGGTCTCCATATCATCATTACAATTGTTGGGAATCTAAACTTGTTAGATTCCCTGTTCATTGATTTAAACATAATTAGGCTGATAGATAGTCCCTTGCCTGTGCCTAGGAGGCAGGCAAGTTTCGCAAGACTCACAGAGATCCGAGTCTCTGTGAGCAACCTCAGAGGAGTCCATGTCAGAGACATTGTCAGGGAAGTCGAAGATTACCTGAAGACATACTCCTTGGCTGTGATGGATAACAGCCAAGATGTATTAGGGACTCTGAGGGGTTGAGAGTTAACAGGGGTGGCAATACCCTGATAACTCTCAGCACACTTTGGACATGCCATTTGTGTGTTCGAGAATATGAAGAATAAGGAAACTGTTTTTGACAACTGTTCCTTAAAGCATAATGGAAGACTACCAAGAATAGAAGGACATCATGTGACTGATGTGGGAACTTGTACAAGCTTGTGTAGTCGACATCAAGTACTGTTCAAGTCAAACTCGTAACACTATAATTAGGATGTGTATCCTTGCATTAATGTTTAACACTTTGAGATATTAAGAACATTAGTGCGTATAACTTAGTGAATCAAACAGCTACGACTGTATTCATAAGTTAAGGTTTATTGTTGTTCAAAGTGTGCACAACACATTGTCATCAAACGGTGTTATCCATAACACTTGTAATTCTTTATTATACAATAATAAGATTACGTTTGAAAAGTAATACCTTGTGTTGATTAAGTTAAGATTAGGGTTTCTTGCATTGATTAGGGACTTTCAATTGGTATCAGAGCGGTGTTTGATATTAAAACCTTCAAGAAACATCGTTCTCCGTTTTATAATCAAGATCCACCATGCCGGAAACCTCTAGCCCACACTCACCTTCCGCAAACCCATCTTCACCAAGACTTAACCCCCCAGCAAATGACGATGATCTACCCCAACTTCTTGACTCAAGAGGTGGATCACACGTAACCAGTGTACCAGTCTTTGATGAAGAAGACTTTGCCAGTTGGAAGAGTCAATTTCTTGTATACCTTGATGGACTTGAACCTTTTCTCTTAGAAATTTTAGAAAATGGTCCATATATCCCCATGGCGCTTACCTCTACTGAAGAAAACCCTCTTCCCAAGCCTGTCAAACAATGGACCGCAGCTGATAGGAAATTAGCAAACCAAGATAAACGTCTCAATAGCATCATAATTTCCTGTCTTCCAAAGCATATCATGAAGTCTGTCATTCAGTGTCCCACAGCTAAACAAATGTGGACAGACCTCATTCTTGGCCATGAAGGACCCTCTGAAACAAGAGAGACAAAGATTCAGGCACTCAGACTTCAGTTTAATGCCTTTAAGTCTCTTGAAGGTGAAAAAGTTCAGCAAACCTATACTAGGCTGAAGATTCTTCTAAATGACCTCGCTATGAATGATGTCACTATTGGTCAAGCTGAGATCAATGCGACTTTTGTCAACAGCCTTCCAAGAAAGTGGCTGAGCATGAATCAGACTCAGAGAGCTAACAACTCAATCAAAAATGATACCCTTGCTCAGCTCTATGGTAAGTACAATTATGAAGAAGGGTTGATCGATACTATCTACAAATCAGAGACTGAAAGATTTGTAGTTCAAGGAGCATCTTCCAAAGCTTTGATATCTGCAACACACCCTCTTGACAGCGATTCTGATATTGAAGAAGATACCCGTAGCAGCCAAGAGTTCTTGTCAGACCTCAATGCAGAATTTCATGAAAGAGCACTGCTAGCCAACCAAAGAAGATACTACAAAAGATCTGGAAGAGTAGGATCAGCTAGCAAACCAACTGACAGGTCAAAAGAAACATGTTTTGCCTGTGGAAAGCTTGGACATTTTCAAAAAGAATGTCCTTCCACCAAAACATCCTCACCCTCTTATCCATCATCTTCATCCAAACCCTACAAGTTCAAACAACATAACAACTCATCTCAATCCAATTCTTCAGACACTGAGAAGAAAGATTACAAAAATAAGTACAAGGCACTTAAAGCTGAGTTAGAACAGATGAACTTGAAGATTGAGGCTATGTCCAAAAAGAAAGGTGGTGAGAAAAAGGCTGAGAAAGGGTTGGTTGCTGAAACCTATGATTGGAATGATGAACCATTAACTTCAGATGAAGAAGACACCACAAGAGTCAGGGCTTTTATGGCAATAGCTGAGGATGAACCAGCTGTTGGAAAAGGTGATGCAAGATCAGGACAATGGGTTGACATCACAATGAAAAAGGTACACAGGCTTCTATCTATGTCTGATTGTGATGAACGTAAGCATGTCCTTGATTACACAATTGTTGACTTGCACTTTGTTGAGGAACAAAGGAAGAACCTACTTGATAAGTTTCACTCTGTTAAAACTGAAATGATTAATGCTAAGGCTGAATGTGAAACTCTCAGGCGGGTTAACTTAGAGAAAATATCCCTGCAAAATGAAGTAGCTAGATTAACCTTGAAAAACATAGCTTTAAATGATCAAGTCACTAAATTAAACAAGGTTATTGAAAAATGGCTGTGTGCTAGGTTTACTATTTATGAATTACTTAGGGATGAAGTGCCTGCTGACTTAAACAGGGATATAACTGCTAAGAATAAAAAGCTGAGGATTATCACCAAACCCAAAGACATTGTCTTTAAATCTACAGAGACTATTCATATGTCAGATACCTCTTTGACTAATGACCCTGTCTCTTAAGATGTGGCTGAGCTACCACCTTTGCCCAAACTCTCTGGAGTTGAACCTAGCAGTTCTTCTAGATCTGCTAAGGATGAACTTAAGATAGATATTGAGAATCCTCCAGCCAAAGTTTTTCGTGTGCCTGCTAAACCAACTGGTAAACAAGTAGCTTTTAAGCCTGTTTCTACTAAAGCTATGAATAAGGTTGACCCCACCACTGAAGATCGCCTGTTGTCTCTTATGAAAGAAGTAGAACTCTTGAAACAACACATTAAGCCTTCCGCTGAATGCTCTACTTCTCATGAACCTAAGTCAGTCCTAGGTGAACCCAAAGGGGAAAGGTTAATCAAACCTTATTGCAATATTTGTAAGAATTCTCACCACTCGACCTTAGATCATGACAGACACATGGCAGCTAAAAGAGCTCAGACACCCTCTAGGGACAGACCACAGAGTTCCAAAAGACAACAGGGAAATTATAATTCTTATCCTCCCTGTAAATTCTGTGGGTTCACAGACCATCACTCAGACGAGTGTGGTGACTTCCCTGGGTGTGATATCTGTGGGAGTTATAACCATGAAACTATGAACTGTCCATCCCAACGCCAAAAGTTTTTCAGGAACACAAGAGTTGCTAACAAGCAATTCAGGGAACCCACTGGAAAGTGGGTTCACCATAGGAACTAATCTGTTTCTATGTATCTGTGCAGAAATATCTCAAGGAATCGGTATGGTATCTAGATAGTGGCTGTTCTAGACACATGACAGGGATTCAACAATACCTGCACAGATACTCAAAGGAGCCAGGTCCCAAAGTGGTATTTGGAGATAACTCTTCAGGTGACACAGAAGGATATGGCTCAGTGAATTGCAATGGGATCACATTTACCAGGGTTGCATATGTGAATGGTCTTAAACACAATCTTATTAGCATCAGCCAATTATGTGATGCTGATTATAAGGTTTTGTTTACTAAGACTCAGGGAACCATATTCAACAAAAATAATGATGTTGTGCTGGTTGCACCTAGAAGGAGAGATGTTTATGTCATCAACATGGCTGTGTGCTCTGAAGACAGCTCAAATTGTTTTCTTGCCAAAGCCTCTGAAAGTGTCAACTGGCTGTGGCACAAGAGACTGTCTCATCTCAACTTCAAGAACATCAATAAGATAGCCACTCAAAACTTGGTTGCTGGTCTACCTTCAGTAATGTTTTCCAAAGACAAAACTTGTTCTGCCTGTGTCAAAGGAAAACATCACAGGTCTTCATTCAAGACTAGGCAATCATTCTCTATTGACAAGTGCTTACATCTCCTTCACATGGACTTGTTTGGGCCTGTCAAACCTCAAACCATTAATCACAACAAATACACCTTGGTCATAGTTGATGAATTTTCAAGATATACATGGGTGTTCTTCCTTAGAAGGAAAAGTGATGCAGCTGATACCATCATGTCCTTCATCAGACAGGTCGAAAATATGAATGATGTTAGAGTCAAAGCTCTAAGAAGTGATAATGGTACAGAATTCAAGAATCATCAACTTGAATCATTTTGTGATGAAAAAGGGATTTCACAGAACTTCTCTTCAGCTGGCACTCCTGAACAAAATGGTGTGGCTGAGAGAAGAAACCGGACTCTGATTGAAGCAGCAAGAACTATGTTAAATGGTGCAGCCTTACCAAAGCAATTTTGGGGAGAAGCTGTACACACTGCCTGCTATACTCAAAACAGATCAATCATTGTCAAAAGACATGGCAAAACCTCCTATGAAGTTTTCAGAAAAAGATCTCCAGACGTCAGCTATTTTCATGTGTTTGGTTGCCCTGTGTTTATTTATAACTACAGGGATAAACTTGGAAAGTTTGATGAAAAGGCTGATGATGGATTCTTTTTGGGATACTCTCCAACAGCCAAAGCCTTCAGAGTATTCAACATCAGAAGACAAGAAGTAGAAGAAACTTTCCATGTCAGATTTAATGAAGATGATGAAGTCATACAGAGGACAGGAACAGAGGGTGATGAAGTAGATTTTAATGAAAATATTTCTTTTCCAAGTGATGAGTTCACAGAAACCAGACCTACCAGTCTTCACCACTCCAACACTCTCACTCCTTATGTTCCTGCTTTTGACCCTCTGTCTACTCACAACATAGAAGTTCCTACCTCTCAGGAACTTGATAAAGAAGAACCTCAAATCTCTGATGGTCCTTCGCATGATATTGATGACTCACCGATTCTTCAAACCTCTAAAGTTTCTCCTGCTGATAATGAAATTACTTCCCTTGTTGTAGCTGAAGAAGACTCAGACACTGAAGTAGTCTTTGAAGAAAGCCCTCCTAGTCAGCAGGATGAAACTCAAATTGTACCAGTTGTGCCCTCAAGTACCCCTGTTCTTGAAAATCCAGCTCCTCAAAATAAGTGGTCAAGAGATCAACACATTCTTCTTGTCAACATTATTGGGGAACCAAATGCAGGGGTCACAACCAGACAGCAAATCCAAGACTCAGAGTCTGCCTCAGCCAACGAATGTCTATTTGCTGAATTTCTTTCTCAAATTGAACCTAAAAGAGTTGTTGAGGCTCTGGTAGAAGATGGATGGGTAGCTGCTATGCAAGAAGAAATCAATCAGTTCAAAAGGAACAAAGTATGGACACTAGTGCCAGCTCCACCTAGAAAGAATATCACAGGCACTAGATGGATCTATAGAAACAAGATGGATGAAATTGGGAACATCATCAGGAACAAGGCAAGATTGGTAGCACAGGGATACTCTCAAACTGAAGGAATTGATTATGATGAAACTTTTGCACCTGTTGCTAGACTTGAAGCCATCAGAATCTTTCTTGCTTATGCTGCCTACATGAACATCACTGTCTATCAGATGGATGTAAAGAGTGCCTTCCTCAATGGTGATTTGGCTGAGGAAGTCTATGTTGCTCAACCTGAAGGATTTGAGAACAGCGAGTTTCCCAACCATGTATACAGACTTCACAAGGCAATGTATGGTCTGAAACAAGCTCCAAGAGCATGGTATGAAACTCTTTCAAATTTCTTATCTGAAAACAAATTTATCAGGGGTTCTATTGATAAAACACTCTTTACCTTCAAGGACAAGAGTGATTTCATCATTGTGCAGATTTATGTGGATGATATCATCTTTGGGTCAACAAATGTCAATCTTAGTAAACGTTTTGCTAAATTAATGACCAAGAAATATGAGATGAGTATGATGGGTGAATTAACTTACTTTTTGGGTTTTCAAATTAAACAATGTCCTAAGGGAATTTCTATTTGTCAAGAAAAGTATGTTAAGGATTTACTTAAAAAATATGACTTGGCTGATTGTGCTTCAGTGAAATGCCCCATGCTTCCACCCAACAACTTGGGCCCTGATGAGTCAGGGGTCTCTGTCAATGAGACTTTATATAGAGGCATGATTGGGTCACTGATGTATCTAACAGCCAGTCGTCCAGATATCCAATTCTCCACATGTCTCTGTGCAAGGTACCAAGCTAACCCAAAAGAATCCCATCTAGTGGCTGTTAAGAGAATTTTCAGGTATCTCAAAGGAACACCATCCCTAGGACTATGGTATCCAAAGGAATCAGGCTTTGATCTCAAGGCCTATTCAGATTCAGATTATGCTGGATGCTGTATTGACAGGAAAAGTACTTCAGGCAGCTGTCAAATCCTAGGAGGAAAATTGGTTGGATGGAGTGCTAAGAAGCAAAACTCTGTGGCTATGTCTTCAGCTGAAGTTGAATATGTCGCTGCAGCCAGCTGTTGTGCTCAGGTGCTCTGGATGAAAAGTCAATTGGCTGACTATGAAATCTTGTATGACAAAGTTCCAATCTTTTGTGACAACACCAGCGCCATTGCCATATCCAACAACCCTGTGCTTCACTCTCGTACCAAACACATTGATATCAGGTATCATTTTATCAGGGATCATATTATGAAGGGAGATATTGAGCTGCATTTTGTTCCCACAGAGTTGCAACTAGCTGATATCTTTACAAAGCCTTTGGCTGAACCTACGTTCAACAGGCTAGTTGCTGAGCTAGGGATGCTCAATATCTCAAAGCCTGTGGCTTGATATTAAATGTGTTCATTAAATGATTGATTCTATATTAAATGTTTTTCACATGAAACTAGGTAGTTACGTTCCAAGTAAATGCGAAAAACATTCTCACATTTTTTAATCATTTAAGTTTCGGATAACGAGGAGACAAACTTTTTGAAAGGTCAAAGGGACCCACTTGAGCAGTCATTTTCGCACTTGCATTTAATACGGTTGAATAACTGTTCACTCAAGTTTGAATATATATATTGTCTTCTTTCTCTTCTCACCCACCACCATTCTAAAAATCATCTTCTCTCTCTAAACTCTTATCTCTCTCAACCATCCGCCATTTTCATTCTCCTTCAACCTTAAATCAATGGCGTTTCCCGTACCAAAAGCCTCCAATGTGAACTTCGAGATCAACGAGAGCATCATCGCCTCAAATAACGCCATTAGATGGATCAAGGCACCAAACAACACCTACTCAGATCTGGTAAATTTCATGCAGAATTGTGACCTAAACGAAGCCTTCACCAAATCTCCATCCACCTTTTACCAAGAATACCTTAGGGAATTCTGGTATTCTGCTGAAGTAGTTGAAGACACCATTACCTTTAGCCTTTCTTGCAATGAACATCCTTTTGCCTTTTCCCTCAATGATTTTTCTAGTGTGGCCGGACTCAAACATGGAGATGAATGCTTGAAGACGGTTGACAAAAAGGCTGTCAAGGAAGCCTTAGCCACACTAAAACCCTGCCATGATGTTAACCCTGCACTTACGCCAGCTGAGGTCCTCGCTAAAGCCCCTCTAAAGATAAAGTACTTTACTCCTATGTGGCGTGTCCTCTTTACCCACATTGTGAAGTCCCTGGGAGGAATGCAGGGATCACAGGATCAGATGTCGTCCAATCATCAGGCTATTGCATATGGACTTATCTGGGGAGCTGATGTTGATTTTGGAAGCATCCTTTTCTCAAACCTGGTAGAACAACTGAAAGGACGGAATCAGGTAAGGGAAAAGAACATCTTTTATGTGCGTTATCTGTCCCTGATCTTTGAGAGTTTGCTAGGAGAGAACTACCATAACAAGGCCTTGACAGCTCTGAAGCCCTATCGCATCACTGGCGCCATCTACAAGGAGATAGGAGCTGAGGATATCCCTGTGACTGCACACATGCTGAACGTGGCCAACCAGGTACCCAGCGCTGAGAAGCCCTTGCTCCCTTCCTCTGAGAAGGTGAATACTTCTAGTGTCGCTGGCAAGTCTACGTCTTTGACCTCTGGGCAGCACACTACTAAGTCCAAGGCTTCATCTGGCCAACAGCCAAAGAAGAAGAAAATCCCCTCTTCTTCCCAACCTAAAGCTGTTAGTAAGGCCAAGGCAAAGAAGATTGACACCGCCTCTGGTCCAGATACTCTTGTGGATACAGAATCTTTGGCTGACAAACAACAGGCGTCTAGTGTCTCTAGGTCAGCAGAGACTACAGGAAACCAGCCAAACCAAGCTGATATCTCACAGGTAATCAGTGTACATTTTTAGAGGTTCACAATCAACCACTCTCATTTGTCTGTAGGAGAGAGTGGTGAAGTTAGGGTAATCCTCGACCCATAGAAGTCTGTCATTTCACTTAGAATACTTTAAGACTTCTGTACACTCTGTCTTTGCACCAGGGAGTGATTCATTTGTGTTTATAAAGCACCCCGATGACCCTGAACCCTCTAGACAGTATTCAGGCTAACAACAACCTGAATACATTAATGTCTCAACCTTGAAGGCTGTACTTCACACAGCCTCTTGGTTCCCTCATTAAAAGAGTCCCAAAGGATTTATCCTTTCAGGGGGAGCTGAATCATCACCCTCAGCTTTCCTAGGGGCAGCGTAACAGGCGACCTACAACAACATATGTTTCACTCTTAAAAGAGTCCCAAAGGTTTTACCTTTTGGGGGGGCTGAATAATCACACTCAGCTTTCCTAGGGGCAGCGAATGGCGATCATTAAACAACATATGTTTCACAATCAAAAGAGTCCCAAAGGTTTTTACCTTTTGGGGGGGCTGAATAATCACACTCAGCTTTCCTAGGGGCAGCAAATGGCGATCATTAACCACACTTCATTCACACTTAAAAGAATCCCAAGGATTTATCCTTTGGAGTGGCTGAGTAATCACCCTCAGCCTCTCTGGGACAGCGAAATGGCGACCATTCACTTTATATTTTCCCCTGTTACTAATTACAACAAACTTGCAGGCTGAAATTGTACAGCCAGTCCAAGAACCTCAGGTACATGACAAGGAGGCTGAAACAATAACTCAGGACATTCCGAATGAAGAAGAACTTGTGCTCAATGCTGATGAAGAAATGCTCTCTGTAGAAGATTATGTCGCTGAGTTTGAACCAATGCCTGAAGATGAATTCCCTGAGGGAATGTTTGATGAAGAGGAGGAAGAAGATGAGGATGACCAGCTGTCAGCCTCTCCTCCTAAAGAAGATGACAAGACTTCTCCTCTCAAGGAAGCTGTTGACACACAAAACTCTGCTACATCTGCAACAACAGTCTTCCAAAGACCAATATATGATCCAACAGCTGAATTCCTCTTGTTTGATCATCCTACCCAGACTAACTTCGACTTGATTCCAAGGGAGGATGATTTTGCTCAACAAAGCCTCAATATCAAGAATCTTCAGCCTGTACACCATCAGTCTGATATTGAGCGCTTATCAAGAAAGCTGGACGTGATCAAGTCAGAGATGCACAATTTTACTGTCACTTTTCCAGGCATTATAAAGAAGGCTGTGACTGAGGCTGTCACTGAGCCTATTCAGGAGGGTGCAAGAAAAGGTGTGGCCCAGGGACTAAGTCATCTCTCGACACGAATCAAGAATGCAATTGACTCAGTTGTCCCTGCCTTGTTCCATGAACAAGAAAACAACATGAACAGGCACTTCAATGCAGTGCGCAACAGGCAATACAACCATGCTGGTTTTATTGTCAGGCGTGTTCAGGCAAATACCAATGTCAATGCCAACCTATTGCTGAAGATTGCCAGGGCATCAAGAAAAAGACAGCGTGCCATGGCTGCCTCTGTGGAGCAGATTGCAAGAAGATTTCAGGCACGTTCATCCAAGCATAAGAGAAGTAAGGATGAACGTGAGGGGGAGAAGAAAACTACACTCAGCCTTGCATCTGCTGAACAAGGCTCATCTTCAGCCAATCCTTCAACAACACCTGTTCCTCTTCAAGTCATCACACCAGTTATAGTACCTGATGATGAGGATCAGACTCAGGGGGAGCAACAAACACAAGATGGAGCTGACTCATCTAAATCCATGATCTTAGTTAACATCAGCAAGCCTGAGGATGATGATGAACCAGCAGCCAAGAAACTTAAATTTACTGTGAGCTCCCTACCAAAATCTATTCAAAATCAGGCTCAGACAGCGTTCCTCAAAAGAGCTGATGATTTGAAAAACATAAGTGTGGAGTCCTCTGTCTCAAAGAAAGGTAAAGAGATAGTTTTGGTTGATACTGACACCAAACTTAAGAAGATAGCTGCGATGCTAGAGACAGGAGGATCCACAACAGACCTTTCCCACTTTTCAACCTTTACACCTTCCGATGAGAGTCCTTTAACGCCTGAAGAAATAGAGCAACAGGCTGAAGAATTCAAAAGACTAAGTGAGCTTAAGGCAGCCAAAGAATTAAATGAGGCTACTCTGAGGAAGATGACACCACCTGAAAAAGAAAAACAAAAACAAAGGTTGAGGGAAATGGAACTTAAACGCGCTGAGGCCTTAAAGAAAGTCAAAGCTGACTATGATGCCTGCGTGAACAACAGGTATGCTGCTGGCAAGATAACAAAGTTTAGATATACCATTCACAAGTCCACAAACACCCCACAGATGATCTTATGGAGGGATAATCAACAGAGGAATATGGTTGTGTTTGACAACTTCAGGTTAAAAACACTTGGATTATCAGAATGGTTTGAACTTGAAGCCTTAGCTGCCAAAAAGTCTGGACAGGCAAATTTCCTTCTTCTTAAAACTCTTAAGGCTAAGTTTAACTGGATCAAGGAAACAGCTACCAAACTCAAGATTGATCCCCCACCACAGCTTTTCAAACAAGGACCCCCAAAGACAGGCAACAAAAGAAGAAGAATTTCCCAAATCATTGATGAAACTTTTGTTACTGAAGATGTTCGTGTGGATGGCATGCACAGGGATCTGATCCTTCCTAATGGTATAGTTGGCCCTGTTGATGGTCAGACATACTCAGTGCCTGAAAGAGGAATGGCGTTTATGAACAAAGCCTGCCAATATGCTTTTCAGAGGGAAGATGAGCTTTGCCTGGCTTCAACTATTCAGCTACTCTGTCACAAGAAGTGTCTCAAGATCAACTCAGAGTATTCCAAGAAGTTTGCAAAGACTTTGCAGGATGAAATTGATAACAGATTAGATGTGGCCGAAGCTGAAGAAAGAATCAAAAATGATGACTATTGAAGATACTGTCAGCCCTTTTACCTTCATCTTTTATTTAACTTATGTAATGAACTTGTAATTTTTCTTTAAGTCTTAATAAAATCATGAGGTATGTTTGTTTAGATCTGTTATGTGTAAGAAGAAGCTGTTAAACTCACTTACCTTAACTTAGTTAGATCTAGCACTATTTATGTTTAAATAGGGGGAGATTGTTGGGAATCTAAACTTGTTAGATTCCTTGTTCATTGATTTAAACATAATTAGGCTGATAGATAGTCCCTTGCCTGTGCCTAGGAGGCAGGCAAGTTTCGCAAGACTCACAGAGATCCGAGTCTCTGTGAGCAACCTCAGAGGAGTCCATGTCAGAGACATTGTCAGGGAAGTCGAAGATTACCTGAAGACATACTCCTTGGCTGTGATGGATAACAGCCAGATGTATTAGGGACTCTGAGGGGTTGAGAGTTAACAGGGGTGGCAATACCCTGATAACTCTCAGCACACTTTGGACATGCCATTTGTGTGTTCGAGAATATGAAGAATAAGGAAACTGTTTTTGACAACTGTTCCTTAAAGCATAATGGAAGACTACCAAGAATAGAAGGACATCATGTGACTGATGTGGGAACTTGTAAAAGCTTGTGTAGTCGACATCAAGTACTGTTCAAGTCAAACTCGTAACACTATAAATAGGATGTGTATCCTTGCATTAATGTTTAACACTTTGAGATATTAAGAACATTAGTGCGTATAACTTAGTGAATCAAACAGCTACGACTGTATTCATAAGTTAAGGTTTATTGTTGTTCAAAGTGTGCACAACACATTGTCATCAAACGGTGTTATCCATAACACTTGTAATTCTTTATTATACAATAATAAGATTACGTTTGAAAAGTAATACCTTGTGTTGATTAAGTTAAGATTAGGGTTTCTTGCATTGATTAGGGACTTTCAACAATGCTTTAGGGCCCAATAATCCTTTTGTTCTAATTCAATAGGCAAATGGCAATTCTTCCCATACACAAGCTTATAGGGAGTGCACCAAATGGGCGTCTTATGAGCGGTCCTAAAGGCCCATAAAGCATCGTCCAACTTATCCGACCAAGATTGTCGGTTTTCCCCAACGGATCTCTCCAAGATCCTTTTCAACGCTCGGTTTGAAATCTCGACTTGCCCACTCGTTTGTAGGTGTTAAGCCGTAGAAAGCCGATGTGTAACCCCATATTTCCTTAGGACCCTTTCGAATTGGTTGTTACAAAAATGGGTTCCATGATCGCTTATGATCGCACGAGGGGTTCCAAACCGAGAAAACAAGCTTTTCAAAAACTTGACTACCACACGAGCATCATTGGTGGGCAAAGCCTTAGCTTCCACCCACTTAGATAGGTAGTCAACCGCAACGAGGATGTAGTTATTACCACGAGATGATGGGAACGGACCCATAAAGTCTATACCCCAAACGTCAAAGATCTCACACACTTGGATGATATTTTGTGGCATTTCATCTTTTTGTGAGGCTTTTCCTTGTCATTGGCATGAGTCACAAGACTTCACAAGATCTTGTGCATCTCGGTAAATAGTAGGCCAAAAGAAGCCGGCATCAAACACCTTCTTAACCGTGAGATTAGCACCATGGTGACCATCCGTGGGTCCCTCATGCCAAGCTCTAAGGATGTTAGAAGCTTCAGTGCCAAATACACAACGTCGGATGATTTGATCCGCACAAGTTCGAAACAAGTAATGGTCGTTCCAAAAGTAGAACTTGACGTCACGAAAGAATTTTCGTTTTTCTTGAGTCATCATACCCTTGATGATGAAGTTACCCGCATGGTAATTTGCAAAGTCCGCAAACCATGGGGTGGAAGAATCAAGCTTAGAATTCACTACACCAAGTGTCTCAAGCGGAAATGTTTCGGTGATTTCCTTGGGCTCGTAAACACTTTGGTGAGGATCTTCCAAACGAGAAAGATAATCGGCCGCTAGATTCTCGTTTCCTTTTTTGTCAACAATTTGGTGATCAAATTCTTGAAGGAGGAGAATCCAACGAAGTAATCTCGGCTTTGCATCTTGTTTAGCCATAAAATACTTGATAGCCAAATGATCCGTATACACTATGTATTTCGTCAAGACGAGATAAGGTCGGAATTTCTCAAATGCATACACCATGGCAAGGAACTCCTTTTCCGTTGTAGTGTATTTAAGTTGAGCGTCGGTCATCGTCTTGCTAGCATAGTGAATAGGCAAGAAGTGCTTTTCATGACGTTGCCCCAATACGGCCCCAATAGCGTAGTCACTAGCATCACACATGAGCTCAAAAGGGAGGTTCCAATTGGGAGCAACAAGAATGGGAGCTTCGGTAAGTTTACTCTTAAGGATTTCAAAGGCTCGTACACAATCTTCGTCAAAGACAAAATGTGCCTATTTTTCAAGAAGATGTGTAATGGGTCGAGAGATCTTTGAAAAATCCTTGATGAATCGACAATAAAAGCCCGCGTGGCCTAGGAAACTCCTAACTTCCTTAACGGTTTTGGGATGAGGTAATTTGGCGATGACGTCTACCTTAGCTTGATCTACCTCAATCCCCGCTTTCGAGACCTTGTCCCCTAAGACGATTCCACTCTTAACCATAAAATGACACTTTTCCCAATTGAGCACAAGGTTGGTTTCCTCACAACGTTTCAACATTCTCTCAAGATTCGATAAACACGAAGTGAACGAATTACCAAACACGGAAAAGTCATCCATGAAGACTTCCATCGTCTTCTCGATCATGTCATGAAAAATATCCATCATGCACCTTTGAAAGGTTCCCGGTGCATTGCAAAGTCCGAATGGCATTCTACGATAGGCAAACGTTCCATATGGACACGTAAACGTAGTTTTTTCTTGATCACGAGGATTAATGGGGATTTGGAAGTAACCGGAAAAACCATCTAAAAAGCAATAGAAATCGTTTCCCGCAAGACGCTCCAACATTTGGTCCATGAAGGACAAGGGAAAATGGTCTTTTCGAGTGTCTTCATTCAACTTACGATAGTCAATGCACACTCTCCATCCGGTCACGAGTCTAGTGGGAATTAACTCGTTGGCATCGTTTGGCAAAACGGTCATTCCTCCCTTCTTAGGGACACAATGAATAGGACTCACCCAAGGGCTATCGGAAATAGGGTAAATCATTCCCGCGTCAAGGAGTTTAAGGACTTCGTTTTTAATGACGTCGTGAATTTTGGGGTTCACCCTTCTTTGACATTGGATTGCGGGCTTGTAATCCTCCTCCATTAAGATTTTGTGGGTACAAAATTTGGGATCGATCCCTATAATGTCGGATAACTTCCACGCAATTGCCCCTTTGTGATCCTTTAGAACATCGACAAGTGCGGTTTTTTCATCATCCGAAAGTTCCTTCGCACTAATAACCGGTAACTTGTCGCCCTCCTCCAAATAGACATATTCGAGATGAGGAGGTAAATCTTTCAACTCGAGGATAGGTGGTTCCTCAAGTGAAGATTTGGGATCGATACTCATAACCTCCTCGGGTGGAGGAAATGGGAAATCGTTGAGAAAATCCTTGATAATCGAGAAGTCCTCATGGTTGTCGAGGTCTTCGTTACAAGTACGTGGACCATCGAATTCTTCCAACGTAAAACCACCACCTTCAAATGGAGTGAAGGTTGGTGTTGACTTATCAAGAATTGGATCTAACATAGTGGGATTGCCACTAGTTTCTTCATCACCAAAACCTAGAGCTTATTGTGAAAATTCCTCGCAAACCACGTCAATCATATCAACGAGGTTTATGGTAGCAACGGAATAAACATGAGAAATTTGAGAGTTTTGAGTTGCGTTTATAACAAGTTCCTCGTCGTTGAAACGTAAGGTGATCTTTCTAGCATGAACATCGATCAAAGCCATAGACGTATCTAAAAGCGAACGACCTAAAATAAGAGGAACTTGAGGATCCGTGGGAATATCAACAACGATAAAGTCTACGGGATAGTAGAACTTCCCCACTTTCACAAAACGTCTTCCGCCAATCCACATGCGGGAATCGTGGAATGGTCGGCCAACTCGATAGACATTAGTGAAGGAGTAAGATTAGGAAGATTTAGCGACTTGAAGATTGCAAGTGGCATCAAGTTAATGCTAGAACCAAGATAGGCCAAGGCGAAGCATTCCTCCATATCTTGGATTGCACAAGGGATCAAAAATTTACCGGGATCACCGACTTTTTGAGGTATGCGATAAAGATAAACCGACGAACAACTAGACAATTGGTGCAATTTCTCCTTGTTGTTCAACATACTCTTAAAGTTAGCGGAAAATCGAGGAATCATGACCAAAGCACCGGCGAAACTCACATTAAAGTGCAAATCACGAAACATTTTCATAAAAAGCTCAAATTGGTAATTGTCGCGCTCTTGAAGTTTCTCCTTTCTAAGTCTCGATGGATAGGGCAAAGGTGGTGTGGGTTGAGCCATAGGCATAGCCTTTGGAATCTCGGGTTCCAATGTTGGTAATGGGTCAACCGTAGGTATGGCATGAGCGGTACTTCGTGGGATTGGGACATGCTCCTTTTGGACCACCACCTCGGGTTCTTCCTCAATTGCTTCCTCCGTAGGAGCAATTGGTTGAGGAGTCGGTTCCTTAAGTGTCTTACCACTACGTGTGGTAATCACTTTCATCTCACCCTTAGGGTTTGATACGGTGTTACTTGGAAGACTACTCGAAGACGGTTTACACATAATTGCCTCAAACATAGATGAGATTTTATCTTCAAACTTGGATTGCCTCTTCTCGGCTTTAACCATTTCTTGTTTTATCTCATGTTGCCCTTGTTCCATTTTTTGTTGGTTTTGTTGTAACCTAGTTACGGTTCCTTCCATCTTGTTGGTATGGATCTTAAGTTCATTAGCTAACTCATTTTTCAACTCTTTCTTCAAGTCGTTCTTAAACTCGGATCTTAGGCTAATGATTTCTCTTTGAATATTGTCAAACCTAGCATCATTCCCATTAGCGTATTCAACAAATTCATTTGGAAGATCTTTCAACGTTTGCAAACCTTTGTTGTTGTTTTGAAAATCATTTTGATTTTTGTTTGAAACTTGATTATTAGCCCCTTGATTACCATAGTTTCCCTTGTTGAAATTGTTTTTGAAACCAACTTGATTGTTGCGATAGTTGTTGTTAGCATTTTGATTTGATCCAAAACCCGGTGGAGTCAATTGATTAGAGCGGGTAACTTGACCGTTTTGGTTGTAAGTTCCCGTGGCCGCGTAGGCACTTGAAGTGTTACCACCGTTGGTAATGCACTCGGAGAAATCATGACCTCCACCACAATACAGGCATGAAACCTCAACCGCTTTAGCCGTAGCGGGAGCACTTGGTTCACCAACTTTAAACTCAATCAAAAGACCTTTAAGTTTATCAAAAATCTTATTTTCCAAGTTCGCCTCAATTCGGCAAGCATCGATGGTAGTAGACAAAGAAGGTGAAGCCAAAGACGAAGCCTTACGAACACTAGACGTGCTACGAGGACTATACACCTTAGATCTATTCTCAATTATCACCAAAGCTTCCTCAACCGTTTTACACAAAAAATTACCACCCGAGGCGGCATTAAGATAATCCCTTTCATGATCATTAAGTCCATTGTAAAACGTGTCAATTTGATGCAAGTCGGAAAAACCGTGATGAGGACATTCATGTAACATTTCCTTAAACCTATTCCAAGCCGTTGAAAAACTTTCATTAAACTCTTGTGAAAATTTTGAAATCTCGTTTTTCAAGTGCGTAGTCTTAGAGGGCGGAAAAAATTGGTTCACAAATTTAGACACGAGATCCTTCCACGTCAATATATAATTGGGTGGCTCTTTCTCTAACGAAATTTTAGCGGGCCCCGCTAATGAATACGGAAAATGCATTATCTTAATCGAGTCATTCGAGACATCCTTAAACTTGCAAGTGGCGGTAAGACGATTGAATTGGCGGATATGGTTGTGTGGATTGTCCTTCTCATCACCACGGAATTTGTTGTTTTGGATCATCGACAACAAACCCGTTTTCACCTCAAAATTCTCCACAAGGATAGCGGGAATCACAATAGCCTCTCCATAACCCTCGGTGGGTGCTTGAAGTAACTCCATCATAGTTCGATTCGCCATGGTTGGTGCTTCTCTTACAATGGGTTCGTCAATAGGAGACTCCTCACTAGAAAGATTGGGAGTGGGAGTTTTGTTCTTTCGTTTACGTGCACGTCTTGCTTGATTACGAGTTAGCATAAACGTCACGTACAACGAGGGGACGAGCAAAGAAGATTCTTTTTGGTGTTTTGTATTTTTCAATTTTTTGTGGTTTTTGATCGTATTAACCTTTTTGGATTTTGGTGAATGTATTAAGTAGACACAAATCTACAAATCTCCTCCTTAATCAAATCTCTTGATTAAAGAAGCCTCAAGGAATGAAAACGATCACGTGAAGTGAACGCCTTCGATGACTTTAGAACGTTGGTGGAACACGGAAACGTTCAAGAGGGTTTAATCAATTGAAACCAAGAAAATATATATGATACTTAGTAATACTTTGGGCGGCAAAACCCTCGATTAGCTCTCAAAATCAAATACTCAAAAGCAAGCGGGGAAACGAGGCGGCGCGAAGCACTCAAGAGCCTTTTTCCTTAGGATATATTTTATAATATCCGCCTTATACCCACTTTATAGTTTGTATTTTTCAAAATTGAGCTTCACGAAAGTATTTATCTATTTTTGCCTTTTTCTTTGGTTTGAGATTCGAATACAATGATTGGGTAATGACCTCCCAAGTCAAGGTTGTGATTTCTCACGTATTTGGAGTACTTGTGAATTTATTGTTCTACGTATACAATATAGTAATAGTATTCACACAAAAATCGAAAACCGATAATACGTATTAGTAGAGTGCTACTAATACAAATACTATTTTGGTTAGTATATAAAGACAACAAGTCCAAATCAAAACACAACACGCCTCCCCGGCAGCGGCGCCAAAATTGATGTAGTGGTTTTACTACTCTTTAGGAAAAGAGAGCAAAAGTGGCAAGTATTAAGTGTCGGTTTAGGGAAACCAAACACTAATGACCCAAAATGGGGATCGTTCTCAAGGAGGCTAGGTGTGTGTGTAATGAAATGATTATCTTTGTTATTATATTTGTGAGAAATAAAAAATAGAAATGGGATAAGAAGAGATTGACGGTTACGATGTCGAATTAAACTAAGTCGAAAAAGGTGTACACGTAAAACCGTAAAAAGCACCAAATTAAAAATTTACTCTAAAAATTCCTAAAAATCACTAAAAATCCACAAAAATATTCTAAGAGTTTACAAAAAAATCCAAACTTGCCAAAACATTTTAAATAATTAAATATTAACTTTTTAATGCTAATTAAAGACCTAAAAATCAATATTAACTAATAAAAAGTCCCAATCAAGATCTTAAAGTTTGTAAACCTTTAAAATAACCTAATTAAGCTAAAACATATTTTTCAAAATTTTAAAACCACTAAAAACTATTTTTAAACAATTAAAAACTATTAAAAGCTATTAAAATTTAAAATAATTCTAGAAAATAACTAAAAGACCCTAAAAATATTTGGAAAGTTGCAAAAATCCTAATTAAGTGTCTAAAATGAAGGAAAAATATAAAAACTTAGAAAATCAGACTTTTAATTTTTAACAATAAAATAATATTAAAATATTGTTAAAATATTATTAAAAATCCAAAAATCATTAAAAATTCTAAAAAGTTGCAAACTAGCTTAATTTAACCTAAATAACTCAGAAATGAACTTGAAATGACCTAAATACCCTTAATGGGCCTAGAAAATGGGCTAAACCCAAAACAGATCCTTAATGGGCCACTTTGAGCCCAAAATGAAAAAGTAGCCCAAATAAGCCCAAAAAGCACTACTTGACTCAAAATTTGATTTTAAACAACTTTTTCCAAAGGCCCAAAAGCTGAATGTGTGAAATAAGCTAGCTTATACCAAACAACTTATTCTTAATGGGCTTTTTGGCCCATTAAGCTATAAGCTAATGCCATAAGCTCAAATTAGACACACAAGCTTATTTTATCCTAAATAAAACTTCTGTGAAAAGAAATTTGAAATAAGCTAATGCAATAAGCAATCTACAGAATACGACAAAATAGTCGTTTTTGAGTTCTAGGCCACCCCAAGACCTGATTCAAGTTTCTAAAGCTTTTAAATGACTTAATTAAGCTATTTCGACAAAAAGTTTTCAAATAAGCTGACTCAATAAGCTGGAAAAAGCAAATAAGCACTTATGAAAAAGTCAATTAAGTTGGTTTTCTAGCAAAAAGTCGAAGTCAAAGTCCAATATGCTCCTGTCTAATCAAATGGGTCAAATAATGAAGATCTATCACAAAAAATAAGTTGTTGCAGGTCTGGATAAGCTAAAATAGCTTATTGATAAGCTGAGTACAAATTAACACTAGCAGGGGCTAGTTTTGGATGTTGAGTAGTGGAAACTTTTTCCACTGCTTGACTTGTTTGACTTTTTGTCTTTAGTGAATTTTTTGGAGATTCAGATTTCACAAAGGCACCCAAATGATCTTTGGATCATAAGGAGTCAATAACAATAAATAAATCACAACAAGCAACAACCAATTTGTACAGTTAATTTAATAAAGCACCAGATCTAGCACAGACTTAGAACAATAAGCAGTTGAGCACTTATAAGCAGTTTTAGCAATATTCAGCCAACCAAATTCAACCAAATGCATACACGAGCTATTATAAACTCAAATGAACAAGTCTAAACAGTTTTCATGCAATGGCTTAAAGCCTAAATCAAGATTCAAACTTATGAATGTTACTGATGAACACTAACACATGCAGTTTTCACTTCGCTGATGTATTTGACCAACAAGCCAGATTCAAACCTCAAGATCTATCAAGTATGTTATATTAATGATGTTTTAACAGCTTTTAACCCTAAGCATGCATAAACTCTAGGTTTTCCCAAAATCTTAGGCCAAAATTAGTAAAACTCAACAAGATATACCAGATTATGTGATTCAAGGTTTCAAACTCAGAAACTTGCAGCAAAACACTCTCAACCAAGTATATATCAGATATAGAGCACAAACACAAACTTTCCTTCACACAATAACAAGATTTCAACTCAAACAGGTAGACCCAAACACCCTTTTAACTTTTCAAATCAAATTTTAAACAAGTAAAAGTATGATTCAGTTTACCAAATGATTAATATAGCATATAAACAACATTATCATGCAAGACTAAGCAGATTCAAGCCAAGAAATCAACAAGAACACCAATAGAGCAAAAATCCACAAAAATCCAAATTTCATCAAATTTTCAAGGTTTCAAGACAAACCTCATGGATGTACATCCACACCCACGAATGTTAGAGCTTATGTGCTAGCTGGAACAAGCACAAGCTTCCAACAGCAACCCTGCTAAGATTCAACAAGGTAAGTAGCACAATATCAAAATCAGAAAAGTAAAAATCCTTGATTAATGCAACCTTGTTACCCCACACTTGATTATCCCCAACTTATAAGCCTCACCACACCTTGATAACACAATATCAGGATGCTATGATCAGCCCTATAGACCAAGAATTCCAAGATTTGAACAAGAACTTAGCAAAATATCAAGCTTGAAGGAAAAATGCAAACTTTTGCACCCTCCTTAAAAACAAGTTTTGAGATTCAATTTCAGTTAACAAATCAAATAAGCTTAAAATTAAGTGGCACTTGGTCTTTCTTCAACAAACTTAACACACTTTCATTAAACTGAAAAGAGGATTTACAAGTTTTTGAACACGGAAAAACCAAAAGCAAACATAAATGAGAGACCCTATACCCTTTATATAGAGGGTGTACATGGCCTTCATAAGCTAAAAACTCAAAGCCCTAACTTGTAGAAGTCCCAAAATACCCTTGCTGAATTTTTGAAAATCTTGGCTTCAAGTGACTGATCTTGTATTGTAGCATGAGTTGGCAGTGTGAATTTTGATCTAAGGGCTTATACAAAGCTTAGAAACAAAGCTGGATTGTGGGGCGTTGGATGAGGGCCTACTGTTTTGGCATCTTCTCCAAAGTGAAAAGCAGGGTAAATATGTGACTTGGGTGATGATATGGCAGGCTGTTTGAAAGTTGGGATGTGATTAGGGTCACCTTAATCATTAATCTGCACAATTTTGGGGTTTAATTTTTGCTAAAACAAAAATCCCCAATCATGTTCTTGAGCTGATGAACATGGGTTTTAATCTGTTTAAGGGGTGATTAACATTTAAATAAATGTTAAGGCGCAAAGATTAGTTAATTATTTAACCAGGGGTGAGTGGAGTCTGATGTGGAGGGGTGGAGTGTTGTGATTGGTTGAAGTGGTGAGTGGGGTGAGGTGGCAGATTCTGGTTGGTCTAGGTTACAATGATTGTCGGCAACAAACAAACCCCCATCTTTGCAAAACTTGTCACTTGTAAACAAAACTTGCCAAACTCGTTTTTCTTTGTTAATAAAGTTTTACTTTTCACACTTTTGCCCGAAAAAGTTTTACAAAGTGAATTCAGGGGTATTTCTTGCCATGTTGTGATTCTTGAGGGGCTGATTTTGCATTTTCTTGATGGATTATGGTCTTAACTTGTATGATTGGCATTTTGGAGGACTGAAATTGCCAAGTCTTCATTTATGAGGGACCATTCTTGCCAAATGTTGAAAGTCAAGGGTCCTTTTGGTAATTTTGGGATTTTCAAAGAAGCAAACTTGTAATTTCTTGTACTTTGAAGGACTTCATGATATATTTGACTTTGTGGAGGATAATGGTTGACAATTTAGCTTTGTTGAGGGGCTAAACTTGTCAAATCTTCAAAGTGGAGGGCCTTTTTTGTAATTTTGTCAAACTTTAGGGAACAAACTTGTAATTATGAAGATACAAGGGTATAAAGTGTCAATTCTTCCATATTGGAGGACCCTTCTTCATAAATCTTCAAGTCTTCAAGGGTTTTCTTGAGAAAATTCTTCATTAGGGCTTGGTTCAATGTGCGGCTTCGTTTCCCGTGTTCGTTTTTGTATGATTCTTGTGATCTTTTGTCATTTTCTCAATATCCGTACCTAAAATACACAAGCAACAAACATATATGGGTATTTTGATGATATTTAATGCATTTTAAGCCCTATTTGGACGATGAGACTATGTATAAAAGCAGTCTCATCATAAGTAAATGCGTATACGTATAAGAAAAATCAATACACATATTCTCCATAAGTATTTCCAAGGAAATACACCGTGTTGAGGGGCGTTCCGGTCCTTGACACGCGTATCAATCAAACTCAATAAAGCAAGAATATATAAATACTTCCAATAAGAAATAATTCGAAGAATACAAACTACAAAGTGAATAGAAAGGCGATGTGCTATAAAATGCCATCTAAGGGTCAATAGGTACTTAAGTGCTTCGCGCCACCTAACCCCCCGTTCACTAGTGAGTATTCTGAGAAGGAAAGCTTCATTGGGGATCTTGCACCCAAGTAGTACATACGTATATTATAATTTTTTGTGGATATTTCATATTGAAACTCGAAGAGGATAATCCTTTTCTCTTCAAAGTCAAACGAGAGCTTCTCTCTCATTCCTCGTATTGAGATGCATGCTCACTCGCGGGCGTGCACAAATACTGATTGGTGTACAACCCATTCCTCCGAAAAAGAAGAAAAAGATAAAGAGTAGGAACACCACCGTCCATCAAGCCGATCCCGAGAATCGTGCTTTGATCCACACACAACAAGAAGCCATGGCCGGAGTTGATACTCGACCTTTGATGGAGCACTTGCAATCCAATGTGCAAGGATATGCCGATGCTATCAAGATACCCGATATTCCCGCAAACACATTTGAGCTAAAAACATCTATGATTAACTTGGTTTCAAATACACCGTTTTATGGGAACAAGAATGATAATCCACATGATCACATTAACAAATTTCTTGCTCTTTGCAACACCATTAAGTACAATGGAGTTCCCCATTATACCATTAAGTTGATATTGGTGCAATTTTCACTAGAGGCTTCGGCTAAGCATTGGTTAGATACACAACCACCCGAGAGCATTACCACATGGGATGGTTTCACTATGAAGTTTTTGAACAAGTTCTTTCCCCCATTTAAGACCACGGCTTTAAGGAACTTAATTATAGGCTTTCAACAAAAACCTAGTCAAACATTTAGTGATGCTTGGGAGGAGTATAGAGAGTTATTGAGGAGATGCCCTAACCATGGATTGGATGAAGTTCACCAAATCAATACTTTCTCCAATGGCCTTAAACCTCATCACCAAGACTCACTCAATGCTTCCGTGGGAGGAAATATTCTTCTTAAATCCATTCAAGAAGCTTGGGATATTATTGAGACCAAAGCAATGGTACAAACAAAAACTCAATTTGAATAAAGGGTTCATGTTATCCAAAACAATTCTCAAACACCTTGTGATAACCAATTCCTCAAGAGTCACCAAGAGATAGTCCAAAAGATAGATAGGGATCATGAGATGAATCTTAAGGCAAATCAAGAACTGATCCAAGCCATTAAGGGCCTTTCATTGAACAATTCCACAAATGATGTGCATGCTATTACCCTTTCATGTGAGACTTGTGGAGGTCCCCATTCATATCAACAATGTGATAAGGTGCAAGGATATCAAGGGGAGTGTTATGCTTATCAAGAAGAACATCGTGAACATTTCAAGCCAAACATCAATCCAAACAACCTTTCTTACAAGTCTCAAAATTACCTTACTCCACCAGGATTCCCACCCCAACCACCCTCCTAATTTCAACAAAATACCCCTCAATTCTTACAAAGGAATCAAGGTCCAAGACCACAATACCAAGGGAACAACTACAAGGCACCTAACAATTTTCAAAATCAAGGAAATACCTTTTATCCACAAAATCAAGGATTTAATCTACCACTCCCACCCTTCCCAAATCAAGGATACCCTAAAATACCAAATCAAGGATATCCTCAATTTCAAAATCAAGGATATGGGCTTACAAGAAACTCATGAGTATGTTGAGAGGAGAATTCGTGAAAGTGAAAAAAATAATGAATGAGCAAATGAAACTTTCAATAGAGGAGCAAACTAAGAGGCTTTTGATGGCATTTAATCAAAGACAACAAGGGGCTTTACCCTCTAACACACAAACAAACATGAGGGCAAATGTCAATGCTATCACAACAAGAAGTGGAAAGAAAACTCATGATCCTTCACCACCCAAACCTACTTTGGTAGAGCCTACTTTGATTCCTTCTTGTGATAAGCCTTCTACATCTAGTTCACCATCCTCGAGTTCTCCCATTTCTCCCACTTCCACACCTACTCATAAAGAAACCAACAAGGAAAATCCTTCTTCAACCACTCAACCACAACCAAAACCAAGTCTTCCTTATCCATCAAGATTAAGAAAGGACAAGCTTTTGAACAAGGATTATATACAAGTCTGAAAATTTTTGAGGATGTTCAAGCAACTTAACATAAATATCTCCTTTGCGGAAGCTTTAGCAAATATGCCTAAGTTTGCTAAGATGATCAAGGACTTACTTTCTAACAAGGAGAGATTGGTGGATTTGCCTAATGCTTCCTTGAATGAAAATTGCTCCGCGGTTTTTCTTAAGAAGTTGCCTACTAAGGTTGGAGATCCGGGGAGGTTTTTGATTCCTTGCAATTTCCCGGGGGTGGAAAATTGTATGGCTTTAGAGGATTTAGGAGCAAGTATAAATCTCATGCCATTATCGGTTTTCTTTTCCACAATGGTGGATATTCCTACAATGGTGGATTTTCCACAATTATCATGTTCAATTCTAAAAACAAATCAAATTTATTTCCCAAATCTAGTTTTCTTTTCCACAATGGTGGATATTCCTACAAAGTGACTCGCACCAACATGGTCGTTTCCATCTCCGTACCTATATCTATGGATCTATGTTACTGCCCCCAATCAACCACGACAATGGCAAGCATATTTTCTTGGGTTCGAGAGTTCGGTTTTGGGAGGTTGTGTCTGTTGATTTCTTTTGTGGGTATCACTGTTTTCATCTATGGATCTATGTTACTGCCCCTCAATCAATCACGACAATGGCAAGCATATTTTCTTCGGATGAGAAAGATTCAAGGTCTTCGGTGATGTTTTTGATTTTGGTTTAAATTGGATATGTAATAGTTTGGTTTGGAATAAGCTTTATTGATGTAATTTCTATTTAATAACATTGTAATGCGATTGCACTTTATTAAAAAAAATTATCGGTTTGGAAGAAACTTTTACTTCCCGAGCTCACTCCTACTAAGATGACTCTTGAGTTGGCCAACCGTACTATAGCTTATCTGGTGGGAATTGCGGAGGATGTTTTTGTTGGGGTTGATAAATTTACCTTTCCCGCGGATTTTGTGGTGGTTGATTATGATATGGATCCTAGAGTTCCTTTTATTGTTGGTAGGCCATTTTTGAGAACGGTTCGAACTTTAATAGATGTTGCGGAAGGTGAACTTACAATGAGGGTAGGAGATGAGAGAGTTGTGTTTAACATGGGAAAGTTGTCAAAGAAGTCTAATGAGCCCGAAGCGTTAAAGCATATTGATGTTGTAAATGAGGAGGAAACTCAAGATGATATCCTTGATGAAGTTTGTGATGAATATTTTTATGAAGCTTGCTCAAGTGAAGATTATGATTTACCACATGTTGAGACTATTTCTTCCATTACTTCATCATTGGATTTTCATGAACCTCAAGAGTTTAACTTTGGTGATTATGTGATCTATTCCAATCCTTTTTTTGAAACCTCATATGACACCCACTTTTCCACAATGATGAAGATATTCATGAGGACTTTAGTGCTGAAGAATCTCTTCTTTGTGATTCACTAACATATGATGACTATAGTGATGATGAGCTCTCTACTTGTGACTCTCCATTTGTTGGTGATCATACTTCCTTGGGTTTTGAGGAATCACCACTCTTTGATAGACCAATCTATGATGTTTATGGTGATGAGTAGGATTCTATCATGGATGAGAGTGATGAGTTTTTAGAGGAGGATATATCTTTTGAGTACACTCTTGGATATCTTGATCAAGAGGGGGACATACTCTATCTAGAATCTCTATTGCATGAAGATCCTTTACCTTCTTCTTTGTCCACCTTAACCCTTTCATGTGATAAAGGAAAACAAGCCATGATGGTTCCTTATAAGAGCTTGTTGTTACCCATTACTACACAACCTTTCTCTCACCATGTGACTTACAAAGGAGAATCTTCTAAGGCAATCACCACTTGTTGTTTTCCCATCAAGGAACGGATTTTTGATCCTGCCATAGAACTTGCTAAACCATCTCAGTATCCGCCTGATGCAACAAAAGGAAAACTTGTGAAAGATTTGAGAGCTTTACCCTATCACTTTTTTACAAACATATGGGAAAACATTTAGGACAACACCACCTCACCTTTTTCACCATTGCTTGGGAAGTTAGTTGTTGAATTGTGTTATAAGTGGGATGGTAATTATGTATTTGATCCCGGGGGATATTTATGGAGTTTTGATCATTGAAAACTTCTTTTACCTCATCATGGAGATTTTTCTTAAAAAGAGCAAAACTTTTACTCTCCATGATAGGTATTTGGCACTTTTAAGTGTGGGAAGAGTCGAGCTAGAGGCTCCTTAAATCAAGCTTGAATAACTAGGTTTAGAAGTTTTTAGATCTAGAGTGTTGTAGATTAGAAATAAGGATAGCAAATTGATGAGAAGTGTAGGGGAGACCTTCTTTTGTCTTCATGTTGTTTGTAGGGTTGCTCACTCATAACGTGCTTTGGAGCTTATGGAGGAGGCCCTTGTATCCGGTTCACTTTGTTATTATTGTGATTTTTCATAGACACATCGTGCTTTAAAAATGAATTTACTTTAGTTATCTCTTCCTTAACTTGGATTAAGCAAAGTAATCAATATAATAAGTGTAGGGGAAGTTTTTAACTTCCATGCTTTTAAACATTGAGGACAATGTTTAGCTTAAGTGTAGGGGGGTCGTCTATCGAAGTGACCTTACCTAGACCTTTTCATTGACTTTCATGATAACATGGAAATTAATTTTTCAAATATTTTTCAAATGTTTGATCTACTTTGGCCACCAAAAATATGCATTCATAATTTTTGCATTAATCATTTTCATTTGCATAACACATTTGCATTGTATATATTTCTTCTTCTATTTTTCATCAAAAATATATTAAAAAAAGGAAAAAATATAATAAAAACATGGTTTAACAAATTTAGACTTCTTTGACATATTAGGCCCGCCATGGATATTTTGACTCAACCCGAGTTTGCTTATCTTAGCATTCTCTAGCTAGTATCCTTAACCATGTAGTCCTTCATTGGTCTATTAGGCTAAGCATCCACCACTCTCATTATTTGAGATTTTAACTTTGTAGAGAATGGGAAATGATAGAGTTGAAGCAAGTATAAAAGGGCTAGATAAACTTCATGATAATTACTTGTGGCTAAACCCTTCTCTTCTTTACCTCTATTTTCTTCGCATGTATATATGTTAATAAATAATCAAGAACGGTTTTAATTGGTTTGTAATCTCTTATGCATTTTTGTCTAATCATTCATGGTTGGTATAAGTACGTCTTAAGATTCTAAGTTAGAACGTTTTATGTGTACTAGACATATGTCATGCTTAATACTTAGCGGGTGTTTTTCCTTTTATTCTTTTCAACTTTATTTGTGAGGAATAAAGAAAAATAAGAGTGGCTTACAAAAAAATGAGTGGCTAGAAAAAAAAAGAAAAAAAATTAATTATACAAGACTCCCAAGAGGGGCAGTGAAGTGTTAATTATAGTAACTATTAGATTCCAATATTACCTTGACGGGTTGCGAGGATTTAATAGTTGCTCCAATCCAATATTACCTTGACGGGTTGTGGGATTGAAGATCCAAAGTCTCAAAAAGGCGGCGGATGTAAATTATTGCGTGAGTATTATTTTTCTTTCCTTAGCGAGTGTGTAGCTACTTATTAATGCATGACATGAGGATTTTACACATAAGGTGAATGAGTTATTACTCTTGAGTCGGACTTATATTAATTGTGAGCGGTTTTTCAAGTAATGGATGAGAGGATTACTTAGGATTAAAACCGTGCTTCCTTATTTTTGGATTTTACATTTCTTATATTTCACGCTTCAAATAATGACAAATTTGCCTTCAAGCAATTTGCTCAAATAATAACCGGTTCCAAATTTAATTGTCATGAATAAGTTGATGCACCTTTTTACTTGTGAATGCAATGATCCCATTTTTAAGCTTGGTATGGGGAAAGTAAAACTTGAGGGTGATAAGTGTCCATGGTACCCAAGCCCTAATTTAAGTCATTGATATCTTTATGAGTTTTCCCATCAAAGCCATTTCAAGAAAAAGCCAAAAAGATATAAATAGAATTGTTTCTTTTGCATTGCATTGTTCAAAATCAAAATCATGCATCATGTAGAATAGCATAGTGTAATAGCATTCCATTTTGGCCAAGGTAGGTTAATTATGAGGAGAATGTAAATTTGTGCTTTAAAATATAGCATTGCATGAGGTCATGGCAATGTTCAAGTGTAGGGGATTTGATATGAGCAAAAACTCATATCAATTAATCAACAAATCACCCTAAAACACAAGGAAAATACCTAACTTTTGTGCTATAAAGCGGAATTATGTGGTATGTTTTGTGTTTGTGTATAGATACGTAAGAATGATACATTTTCAAGCAAACAAGAAGAAATCAAGCTTATTTGGATGAAAAAGACAAAGAAGGATAAAAAATGACAAGACTTTGAAGATAAGGGACCTATCTTGACAACACTCCAAAGTTGAAGGACTCAAAGTGTAAATTTGCCAAAGTTAAGATAAAATTCAAACATGGTCAACTCTTCAGTCAACTAAGTCAAAGGGTCAAATTATACAAGATTGCAAGTGGAAGGACCAAAAATGCCATTAAAATGAAGCTCCTAGCTCATTTGGATAATCAGCCTAAGTTCAAGGACTAAACTTGCCAAAATTCATTAATAATGAGTTCAATCCGTGTGACATGGCTATAAACCAATAGGAATGAAAGGAATTTGGGTCACGGATTGCCAAGTAATAAGCCACTTCACCAGCTTATTAAATGCGCCGCCAGCTACAATTAAATCCCACTCACTTTATTTTCACCCAATCAGATTACGCCATGCAATAAACCTTTTATCCACAAACGGATTATGATCCGTGTGCTAATTTTTCACCCAACCAAATAAAGATACGTGGCACCTTCTTCCCCAAATAAACCCAGGATCGAATTTGAGTTCTACTGCATCTCAGGAAAAACTTTATACATGAAAAGTTATCGTTTTCAAGCAAGGAATTCAACCCACATGCTCAATTAACCTGAAAATCAACCAAGAAGAAAAGCCCAATTTCAAGTTCATAACGGATATTTTCAATTGACAGATTGAGGACACTTGGTAGCAATTAATTGGTTGGGACACGTCATTAGCTTCAACTACTTCTCACATTTTGTCTATAAATAGGGAATAGCCCCCTCATTTGTACATGTAGCTTAAGTGTGAAATTTTCACACTCTTTCATTTTCTTTCCCAATCATTGCTAGTAGTTTGTTAATGTAACGACCTCAAGAGTCTGACAAACTCTTGAGTTAGTTATAGTAGTTGCAACTCCTTACCAGAATTTATAACAAACTCTCTCATTCACGCAATAAAATTTCCCTTCTTTTTCCTTCAATCTACTATACAATCCATGCATTACTGTTACTCTAGTGTTGTTATGAGTTACTTGTGATCATCATTGATCATAAGGAGTTCTTGTTGAAGACTTGTTGCTGTTCATACCTGTTCTGTTCATCTAGTAGCTGTTCTTGTTGATTTTGAAGCAGAATTGTGTAAAAATGGTGATGATGATGATTGTAGTTGTTGATTAGTGGTAAATAGTGTTAAGGTGGTGGTTTAACACTATCTAGGAGGCTCAGCGCCTACCTACTCCATCAGTGGAGGCTTATGCTAAAAGGTTTCATAGTTTCTGATTTTGGTTCCACTAAACAGCAATTGCATGCTTAATTCTAGCTTAATTCTTCTTGCTGATCTGATCAAATGTGTTTAGCTTGTTCTTGTATTGATTTTGATGATTAGATAAGCTTCTAGTTAGTTTGATACTTGTTCACTTGCTTATTTCTAGTTTCTGAATTCATTCCATCAGTTTCTTAGCTTGCTTGTGCATTTTGAGTAGTTACCTGTTTTACTGCATAAAATTGGTTCAATTTCACTCCATTTTGTTCATAAAGATTGAGTAGTTATCAGTTAAAAATCAGTTCAACCAATTGCTCAATTTTCTTTCACAAAATTTGTTCAAAGTCAGTAACTAGTGTTTGGATTTAGCTGTCATATTGTAGTTAAGTGTTGTTAAGTGATTAGTTTTTGCTCATTTACATTACTTTAGTGTTTTTAAACAAAGTTGAGTAGTTTTCAAGTCAATATAAAGGTCAAAAAGGCAATTGGTTGTCAAAAATGTGTTGCGTCTACTAGATGTAGATCTTGCAGCCTGTCTTGACCGGTGAATGACTTATGTAATCACAAGTCAAATCACAAAGAGACTCTATACACAATATGAATGTAGAATACAAATATAATCAAGGAGAACAGAATAACTATAAAGACTTGATCCTTTCTAAGGATTTCTAATATTAATAATGACTAGAACTACGTTTGGTGAAGGTGTGTCTAACCCTTCTGCCTAAGGTTCCTTTTATACTACAAGGAAACGCTAATACAGCATTAAACAAAACGTGTAAAACTGATATGCATATCCTTTCCTAACATATCTCATGCATATCCTAACAGAATATTAAGTAAATAATAAAATTTGACTTCGACTAGGACCAGGACCAGGACTTGCTCCTACTACTACTAGGACCAGGAGGAACTACATACCTCCTAGTCTACCTATTACATATAACTATTACAATGGTCCTAACAATCCTCCCCTAAACTTGAATTTGACCTGTTGAGTTCAAGTTTCCTGGAAAACGTGCGAATAAAGCCCGAGGATTGTATCAGCAAATCAAATAGTAGCATCAGAAAGATAAGAATCAGAGTAACCGCCGCAACATGAAACACTAGAAGCTTCTCCAAAGCTTGGAACAAATCAGCATCGTGTTGAATCTTTTCAGCAACATGAGCAGATTTGATGAGCCTTTACCAAGTAGCTGCTCGCTCTTGGGCTAGCCAGTCATTCTGGTGGAATAAGCATCACCCTGGGAGACTAGAACCCAGCCCAACTCTTAGAACGTGAATCAATGGTGAGTGGGAGTACCCTGATGATTTAGGCAAACAATCACAGCCGTCAACGGATTTGATATGTCTTTACCAGAAGCCGTACCCCGCTGGACTCGCCAACTCTCAGCAATAAAGCATCGGTGAGTTGAAAACCCTATAACTTTAAGCAAGCTATTACAGCTATCAACGGATTTGATAAGATCTTTACCAGGAGCCGTACCCCCTTGGATTAGCCACTTTTCAGTCCAAGACTATGGCAAGTGAAAACCATCCAATTTTGGGTAACCTGGCAACCATCAAAAGATTTGAGAATCACACCAGGAGCCGTACCCTCAAGGTGAATCAACTTTTTCTTGTCGATTAGACATGGTAAGTTGAGAACCATTTGTTGTGAGGACCAAGTCCAACACCAAGTGAAACCAGAAACCAGCACAAGCACAAACCAAGAACCAGAACCCATAGTGAAGCAGCAAATGGTATTATAGTTACAAGTATAAAATCCAAGATGTGTTTAAAGTATAAGCAGATATTATATAAAAAGTATGTTTTTTTTTAATGTTAGATTTTTTTATTTTTTTTAACAATAAAGAATGAAATTCACCAATCACTTTACATATTGGTGAAAAGAATGATAATAAGAACAAATGAACAAAAAATACAAAACAGAAACACTTACAACCCAATCACATCACAAACCAGAAGCAGCCTTCTTATCTGCTATCAACCGCGCCTGAATTCCTTCCACCAATGCCGTGGCCATAGAGGACTCATTTCCAGATGGATCATTAGAAATTTGCAAGTGACTAGTCAACATCGCCTCCATCGAAGAAATCGTCAAAGGATAATCCACATCCGTCAGCATAAAAACCATATGACCAGATTCTAATTCCAACATGTGCACACCACATCCTGCATATAACTTCCAGCGCTGAATCACCCATTGCATCTGATCCTTCCATATACCCGAAACAGGAGCATGAGGAGGTGCATCCAACATCAGCTTAAGATCAGCCCAGATACGCAGACCAGGCCATGAAGACACAGCCATGGGATCAAAAGGCACGTGAGAATCCACTAATCCATATAACGCCATAAGATCCATACGATCAGCCCAAGACAACACACCCTGCAAACCCGAAGCCAAGCGCACAGACCCATCACTCAAGGTAATTCTATGGGATACAACACCAGGAAGAGTTGTGGAACTCTCAACCGTGTAACCAGTAATGTTCCCATTCCCCAAAGGCAAGTCAGAATCACTGTCAGAAGCTACATCAATCAAATTCTCAGGATCACGCTTCTCATAAGGGACTGTCTTACCACGGCGAACACGTCGAGCTTGTTTCTGGCGAAGTGAACGTCTAGGTGTGGGATCACTAGGTGTGGGTTCAACCTTTACCTTTACCTCAGCAGCAACAGTGGGAGCAGGAGAAGTAGACTCATGAGTTTGCCCACCCAATGGATCAATAGGAGCTACATCAGAAGTAGGAATTGGTTGAGTTCCAGGAACCGGTGGTGAGGAAGATGGCACATCAGGTGTAGCAGTTGTAGTTGTTGTGGTAGCATAGGTGGTGGTGGTAGCATGTGTGGTGGTGGTAGCAGGACCAGCAGAAGAACCCAAAGGAGCAACCAAAGGAGAAGTAGAGGTACCAACTGAAGTAGCAACAACAAAAACCGAAGGACTAGCAGCAGAACCAGGAGTAGGAGCAGAGGAAGGACCAGTAGTAACAGCAGGCGAAGAAGAAGTCACCACACGAGGATGATAGATAAATCGTTCTGGAATAGGTTGACTCTGACGCTTCACCATACGTTCATAAAGTTCCTTGAGCTCATCAAAAGTTAAAGCCCGAACCCGGTCCCACTTCCAAGGAGCATTAAAATGAGCAGCAGACTGATACTTCACATAGCGCTGCATCTGCTTGCGCTCCTCAGTCCTAGATAACGGTCTGTTCTTTCTCTTTTCCCGAAGCTGTGCAGCAAGCGCCAACTGTTGCTTGTGCATCAATACCATGGCTCTCGGAATACAATTGTTCTCATCAACATCGTCACCCAAAAGATCTGTAAACTGAGCATAATCCCTGGTGAGAATAGTCAATACCTGCATCCAATCACTATCACTCCAATGCATTGCATCGTGCTGAACTTGTTCACGCCTCCGCTGTCGAAGCTCCTCTTCCGCAGCCCTATCAGCTTCATCAATCTCGGCTTGAAGCCGTTGCGCAACCTCCTCACCTAGCCTTTCCTCATCAAGTTGTCTGCGGTTACGTTTGCGAGAGGGTGAGGGAGCATCAGTCATTGGGGCCTTGCCCTTCGAATCATGAGAGGGACCAGCATTGGAACCAACAGCTGGACCAGAATCACCATCCATAGGAGTGGGCATAGCACCAGGAGAAGGAACACTGGAGGATGTCGGAGGAACCGACAAATCAACATACACTTTATCAGCAAAGGCAGCATTTGCCAATAATGTCAAACCATCCTCAACACGCTCCGAATCCTCCTCATCAGAATCTGAATGGATCACATGCTTCTTTCAGCGTCGTTGCTGAGTTTCCAAAGCTTTGATGCGATCAGCCAGAGGAAGAACAAACTCCCTAGTAAGTTTCCGGTGTTGGTTCAAATCAGCTTCCAATGAAACCATCCTCTCATGATACCTGCGCATAAGATCAAGTAAAGATATAAGTGTAGTAGGCTCCTCCGCCTACCCACCAAGAGAACTTGGGTCAGGGAAAGCGTCATTGGAGCCCGAAACAACAGATGGGTCAACCTGTGGAGTACTAGCACCAAAAGGTTTATCAGCAGAGTGTGGAGCAGGACTAGGAGGTGGAGTCTCCACAAATGGGGACTTGTGTGGTGCTGAAGAAGGACCAGCCTTGGAGGGGAATGGTTTTTCAACCACCACCTCCTCAACCAGATCCTCCTCAACCACATGAGAAGGACCACCAGTAGGAGCCTCCTCCTCCATAGGGTCATCATCAATCACAACAAACTCAGGAGCCTCCTCCTCCTCACCCATAGGACCCTGAGCCAGTCCCAACATGGCCTCAGTCAGGGGCCTCCACTCCACGGTAAACCCATGAACCATATTGTAATACACTTTTGCAGTAAGCTTAGACGGCACATGTTCAGTCCTATCATGAGGAATGCAAACCAGTATTTGTTGTAAAAACCTAGGATACATAAGAAACTTATTTCTAGAACCAGCATTAGATAGATTACTAACCATCCCCTCAAACAGATAATGAGAAAAGTTAAATATCCTACCCTGGGCTAAGCAAATAAGACCAGTAGCCAAGGGAGTAGGGAAAGCATCCTAACTCCCAGACTTGGGACTCATACAATGGATTAGAAAATGCACCAGAAGCTTCCATTGGGGGGAAAACCTATTTTTCTGGAAGTTAAACTTCCCCCCATGTTCGTATCCTAAAGCAGCCATCCCCTCTAATACCTTCAAATTGGGGATGGACTCAACACCACCCTCATCCTGAAGATGAAGGGAAGAGGGAATAGAAGCCTCAGTCACCACGTATGCACGTCCATCTATGGTAGCATGGAGTGCACGTGGACGACCAACCATATCCACAAGTCGAGCAGACGCCCAAAATTGACGAATAACACTATCATAAATAGTAGGACATACAGTAAACGCAAACCTTAGGTTGGAAGCTTCAATGAAATCCAGAATGTCAGCAAAATGTTCACGATGTGTACCATCACCCAGATAAGCAACTCGGTTGTGAGCAGGTTGATAAGCAAGAGCAGCCATGGATCTTGATTAATTGATGGAAGAAGGATTGCTGTTTGGGTGGAGAGAGTAGGATCGGTTTTGTGTGTGTGTTGATTGGAATGAGTGAGTCAAGGGGTTAATTTGACCATAAATAAGGAAAATAGTAACTGTTCATTGACCCCTATTAATGGGGGGTTGCCCTTTCAAATTTAGACATAATTGCATAGTAACCACTTGCCCTTTTTAACATAAGAACTAATTCCCAATTTACCATAGTTAATTAAACATGTAAATACCAGGATTGGGAGCGTTGACCAAAAGTCAAAGCACACAATGGTCAGACCAGGAGCAAAACATGGTCAACAAAGAACAAAAGGAATGAACAGTGTCCCAGACCAGTACCAGAAGCCAATCACCACTTGACAAGGAAGGATTTTGAACCACCAGAAGCCAACTAATTATGACTAGAAGCTGACCAATGAGGACCAGAAGCCAGTCATGTAAGACCATATCCACCAGAAGTGAGCAAAATCCTCCACCAGAAGTAACACACACCACCAGAACCAATATAATATGTTGTTAAAATCTATCAATACGTTAATCTGTCCTAAGAATATGCACATTAAGCCTCCCCTTAGGCTTAACCTCCCCTCAATCCTAGATCTCAAGGATTGACCATCCCAATGTGAACCACCAAGTGGTTAAACCGAGGACCATCAAATGCTTTAGTCAGCAAATCAGCAACATTATCATCCGTATGAACTTTAAGAACCTGAATCAGCTTCTTCTCATTGGCATCCTGTATAAAATGATGCCGAATTTCAATATGCTTCGTTCGCTGATGAAAAACAGGATTCTTCACAATGCAGATAGTGCTTTGATTGTCAATAATAATTTTGGTGTTCATAAAATTGAAACCATAATCCAACATCTGATTTTGGATCCACAAGACCTGTCCACAACAACTAGCAGCAGCAACGTATTCAGCTTCTGTCGAAGATGTAGCTACTATTATCTGTTTCTTGCATTGCCATGAAATAAGTCGACGACCCAAAAACTGACAACCACCAGTAGTAGACTTCCTGTCATTATTAGCACCAGCATAGTCGCTATCACTATAGGCTTCTAGAACAAAAGATGATTCTCTAGGATACCATAAGCCCAGTTTAGGTTGAGCCTTGATATACTTGAAAATCTTCTTCACGGCATTTAAGTTCGAAACCGTTGGAGTCACCTGGTGTCTATAACAAGCACTTACTACAAACATGATATCCGGACGTGATGCCGTCAAATACATGAGGGAGCCAATCATAGACCTGTACATGTGAACATTGACCGGGGAGTCTGGCTCATTCTTAAGTTTGATTTTAGCAACTTCATAAGGAGTCGCTGCTGGTCTAAGAGGATCCATGTCAAACTTCTGAAGTATCTCATGAACATATTTATCTTGACTGATGAAAATCCCATCCGATTGTTGCTTGACCTGAAGACCAAGGAAGAAAGAAAGTTCTCCCATCGCACTCATCTGAAATTCGCCTTTCATCAAGTGTTCAAACTCATCACACCATTCCTTCCTAGTAGAACCAAAGATAATATCGTCCACATAAACCTGAACAAGGATAATGTCCTTGGTATTCCTCCAAAGAAATAATGTTTTGTCAATAGTACCCCTTCTATAGCCATTCTTTAACAAGAAGGTTGAAAGACGCTCATACCAAGCTCTAGGAGCCTGATGTAATCCATAAAGAGCCTTGACCACCTTGTAAACTTTCTTGGGATGAAGTGGATCTACAAAGCCCTTAGGTTGAGTGACATACACCTCCTCATCAATTTTGCCATAGAGAAATGCACTCTTGACATCCATCTGAAACACCATAAAGCCCACATAAGAAGCAAAGGCCAAAAACAGACAAATGGCCTCTATCCTTGCAACCGGAGCAAAAACTTCAGTGTAATCAATGCCCTCAATTTGAGTGTGGCCTTGTGCGACAAGCCTAGCTTTATTCCTCACGACAATTCCCCGTGCATCCTTCTTGTTCTTGAGACTCCATTTGGTATTGATTGCTGACTTTCCATCTAGTAAGTCAACCAGAACCCAAACATTCTGAAACAAGAATTGCTGCATTTCCTCCTGCATAGCCTCCACCCAAATTTGATCCTCAAGAGCATGAGAAACTGACCTAGGTTCCACCTGTGAAAGAAAACAAGCAAACAAACAGTGTTGAAGGTCCGTATGATTATTACGCTTTTGATCCTCAATATAGCTCACAAGAGCATGATGATCAGACGAGGCCTTCTTCTGCATTCTTCGTGTCTGGACAATAGAACCAGGATCTCCAATGATTTGAGTGGTAGGATGATCTTTGTGTGATTGCAAGACTGGATTGGAAGAAACCTCCACTTCTGGTGCCAAGTTATTGAGATCACCAACAAAGTCAGCATCATATGAAGCAGTGTTGAAAATCCCATCTACCGGTTGTTTATGAATATCATCCAGCTTGGTAGAAGACTTCTTTTGATGGTTCCCCAAATCAGAAGGACTGGAGAAACGAGTATTGGAAGCAGACTCACTAGCCGGAGTACCAGTAGGTGATAAGCTAGCATTAGGAGCAGAAGCTGGAGTACCAGGAGCAGCTTTGTCAGAAGACTCATCCAAGGGAAACTCAAAACCAGCTTGAGCAGCTGTTGTAGTAGCTTCTTGTTGTTGTTTGAGTAAAGTGTCAAGAGCTACTTGGGAATTCGGTACATCCAATGGAGTTGCATTACTAGGAGGAGTAGGAGAGACTGTGGTGGAGTAGGATGGAACCACAAAAATATCATCCTCATCATCTGAATCAGAAAGACTAGAAGGAACACCAGTACTAGAAGTTGCAAACACTTGTGGTCCTGCATCATGGTTAGTTTTGAAACGAAAATATCCTAACGAATCACTAAGATAATCAAGATCAAAATACCATTCAGGACCCTTGCCTTGGATGTTTGACTTCTCTTCAAAATACCTGAGATTAATAGTTTCAATGATCCGCTTGGCTTGGAGATTGTAGACACGATAGGCCCGACAGTGAGCTGAATATCCCACAATGTATCCTTCATCTGCCTTGCCATCAAACTTCCCCAAATAGTCACTAGTATTCAGAATGGTGACTGGACACCCAAAAGGCTTCAAATGAGCAATATTTGGAACTTTGCCTGTTAGAAGCTCATAAGGAGTCTTCTTGTGAGGATTGGTAATAGAAACCCTATTCAAAACGTAACTTGCAGTATTAACAGCTTATGTCCAGAACATGGTTGGAAGCTTGGAATCGGCAAGCATAGTTCGTGCTGCTTCTATTAGTGTCCTGTTCTTTCGTTCTGCCACGCCATTCTGTTGAGGAGTCCTTGCTGCACTATAATCTCTTTTGATGCCCTTAGCATTACAAATTGCGATGAGGTCTTTATTCTTGAACTCGGTTCCATTGTCGCAACGAATACCTTTAACCTTCTTGGTCAACTGATTCTCTATAAGGGTAAGAAAATCTCTAAGGATTGAGTAGGTCTCACTCTTGGCAGCCATGAAGAACACCCACGAAAACCTGCTATAACCATCAGTTACCACCAGACAGAATTGGTTGTGGTCAATGCTTCTAATGGAAGTAGGACCAAATAAATCCATGTGTAGTAGCTGCAATGGTTCAGTAATAAGACTAAGAGCAGTAATGGCCTTGAAGGATGCTTTGTGCTGTTTGCCTTTGCTGCAGGCAACACAATTTATATCATTTCTAAACGACTTGGGAGGTAAACCAGAGACCAGATTCAGATTTGCAAGTTTGTGAATGGTCATGAAGTTCACATGCCCCATCCTTCGGTGCCATTGCGTAGCTTCATCTTCTGAGGCTTTAGCAACTAGACATGCTAGCTGACCAGTAGGATTGACTTCATTCAGCTTGATACTATAGAGATTGTGTTTTCTAGGGATTCTGAGGAGAACTTGTGAGTCATCCGGAAGCTGAAAGTCTTTGGAGAGCACAAGTGCATCAGTATCGGTGAAGAGAACAAACTGCTTCTTGTCACAAATCTGAGAGACAGATATCAAGTTGAAATGCTGAAGTGCTTCCACGTAGTAGACCTGCTCAAAATTTAGATTTGGCGTCTTAATTGTTCCTTTGCCAGTGATTCTGCCTTCACCCCCACCAAAATAGACCTTGCCTCCATGAAATGGTACAAAGGTAGAGAGAAGACTGTTATTGCTAGTCATGCTTCTGGAGCAACCACTATCAACAATGCCTAGACTAGGATCCTGGTATGGAGAAACCTACAACAACACGATAAAAACAAATGCAAAAGTTAGTGTCTTAAGGGGACCCAAACCTTTTCAGGTTTGAGCATGCCTTGTGGATCTTTAGAAGAGTGCCAAGAAGATTGATGAGATCCACCGTTGTTCCTTGGTTGCCAATGCATCATATAGGTATTATTATTTGACCAAGAACAACCTGCTGAGGGCTTAACAGCAGTGCCCAAACTTCCCATACCAAAATACGTGTGGTCCAAATTATGTGGATAAACTGGATTAAAATTTTGAAAATAATTACTAGAGGTTTGTAATCCAATGTTTCTCCAATGATCAGACACTAAAGGAGAGGACCTTCTAGAAGAAGGAAACGATTGAGCACTAGGATTGAGTCTTTTAGAAGTATATGGGGCAGCTCCTGGTGGACCAGGAGCAGGAAAAGCATGATTAACAAAAGCATGTGTGTCATAATAATCACAATCTTTAATTAAATGAAAGGCACTGCCACAAACAAAACATGTTTTGAAAGACCTTTTATTAGAATGAGATTGTTTCATACTGCCTACTTTATTACACACAATTCTAGGAGAAACATTCTTCCTAGGACTCAATAAACTAGGACCAGACACACTTGACACAACAGCAACTCTTTCTTCACACTTCCTAGCACCAGTAGCAGCATGATCATTCAACTTGGAACTTGTAGGTCTTGACTCTTCACTTGAACCACGAGATGCAGAGTCACTGGCTTTGTCACTGAAAGTACACGAGACAAAGTCATTAGAATTAGTAGAACTTTTTGGGGACTCATGCATCTGTGATCCATCCAAGTCATTATGCCATGAAGTGGGCATAAAAGTTCCAGTAAGAGGAGGAGGGACAGCATGCATTTCTGCTGCTGGTTTAAACCTATTGTAACTAGGTTTTCCCTCGTCCTCCTTGTCGGCATCAAAGACACTTGAAAAAGATAAATCAAACACATCTTCTGAATCAATATATATTTCAAATCCTAAGCCTCTTTTAGTTCTACCAGACATGCTACTATCAATTAATTTTGAAAGATTTTTAGGTGCCTTTTGCCATTTTTCAAATCTCAACATTGTAGCATCTGATTTTTCTTGCATCTCCTCTTTTTCTTTGATACTAGCATCTCTTACTGTTTTAGTATATTTAAGCATATTTGTCGTGTTTTCTAAATCGATGCTTAGTATCCTGATTTTATCCTCATACGCACGTTGAGTATCTTGTAACCACCTCTTTTGTTGTTCCAACGTGTTTAATGAAGCCTTATAGGCTTGAACCTCTAAAAAATACTTATCATTTTGATCATTTACTTCATTAAATTGGGACAACAATTCTGAGTATTTATCATGACAACCAAGAGGACAATGTTGTACCTGAGGTGAGATGCCCATAAGAGCAAACTCGTCTGCTTCTTCTGCATCAGAGAGATTCCCAGCAATCATTGCAAACACGTCAGTCGAGGACTCGGCTGATTCCAGAGTAGAAGCCTGATGATCACTCCAGTTGACCATAGAGTCAACAGATACCAATGCCTTCTAGTCATCTTTTACCTCCTGAACCTTAAAAGCTGAGTAATAGCTCTTCTCCTGGTCATTCTTGCTAGGGAATTCCCTTGCAAAGTGCCCTTGTTGCTGGCAGTTATAGCATCAAACTTTGCTTTTGTCGAATCTTGCTGGCTCCCGAGGGTTGTAATTAAATTTTCGACCTGCTTTCTTCTCAAACTTGTGAACCCTAAGAGTAAGCATGGCCATCTGCCATTTAAGATCCATTTCATCCAGGTCAAGTTTATCGACCTGTTTGAACTCATCAAAAGCAAGTTGTTGTTGAGCATCAACATCAGCCACAAAAGAATACAAATTAGAATGGAGAACAGCTTCTACCATACTACCAGACTTGGCAGTAGGATCAGGAGCAGAAGTATGCTGAAAAGTATGCTGAGAGGAGACAGTATTGCTTGGGCTACTTGCATATGACATGGGACTAGATGCCACAGAACTCACAAAGGCAGAATTAGCAGGAGTGGGAAAAGAGTCACTCGAAAATCCTCTCACATGAGGTTTGAAAGTTCTGAGCTTATGAAACAGATCATCAAAGTTGAGATAGTCAAGCCCACCTTTGGCTTTGAGAGAGATCACCACCTGATTCCATGAGTAGGGTAAGGCTTTAAGAAACCTTGCATTAATATCACCATCATCAGGCTTTGACCGAAGTTGATTCAACTGGCTCAATATCTTCTGGAACCTATCATACCCTTGATGTAGACCTTCAGTTTCTGAGATTTTGAATTCTGTGAATTCATCTCTCAGCATGGATCTTCGCATTTTCTTTGACTCCTCATTCCCACCAAACCTTGCTTTTATGCCATTCCAAATCTCTCTGGCATCATCCAAATGGTAGAAGTCACCAATGTGATCTTCAGGAAGAGATTGAAGCAAAATCGTTTTTGCTTTGACCTCCTTCTGAATAGCTATGATTTCTTCATGAGATTTAGGGTCAAGAAGGGTAATATTACCATTCTTGTCTCTTCCAGTAAGCTTCCTGCTGTTCCCATTCAGAATGATCTTCCAAAGATCTTGATCAGTATTGGTGATCCACCATTCCATCTTCATTGCCCAGTTATCATATTCACCCTTTTTCAGAAGAGGGAATTTACCATTCGTGTTTGATACCGTAGCAAGGATCTGCTGAGGTTGCACAATTTTAGGAGTGCTGTCTTCTCCTGTTTGAGTAGAAGTTGAGGCAGACATGATAAAAAAAATGTCAGTAATAAGAAAACTTGATTCTTCTTGTATAGAGACCCTCCCAGGCTCTGATACCACTTGTTGGGTCTACTAGATGTAGATCTTGCAGCCTGTCAGGACCGGTGAATGACTTCTGTAATCACAAGTCAAATCACAAAGAGACTCTATACATAATATGAATGTAGAATACAAATATAATCAAGGAGAACAGAATAACTATAAAGTCTTATCCTTTCTATGGATTTCTAATATTAATAACGACTAGAACTACGTTTGGTGAAGGTGTGTCTAACCCTTCTGCCTAAGGTTCCTTTTATACTACAAGGAAACCCTAATACAGCATTAAACAAAACGTGTAAAACTGATATGCATATCCTTTCCTAACATATCTCATGCATATCCTAACAGAATATTAAGTAAATAATAAAGTTTGACTTCGACTAGGACCAGGAGCAGGACTTGCTCCTACTACTACTAGGACCAGGAGGAACTACATACCTCCTAGTCTACCTATTACATTTAACTATTACAATGGTCCTAACAAAATGTATGGGTCAGTTTTAGCTTAACAAGTTCATAAAAAAGTAGCTGATTTCAATTGCTTAGCATATGCTCAATTTTTGATGAAATTGATTCAAACCAGTTCACACTTGTTCATTAACATCTGAAGTTTGAGTGCTTATAAGGAAACTATACAGTTTTAAGATTCTAGTAAGAAATAAGCTTTTTAATAAGCTACTGAGCAAATGAAAGTTTCTGTAAACCAAGTGCTTACTGATTTCTCATTCTAGCAATTCCACTTCATAAACCTTGCAATTTTATTTCATATTCTTGTTTAGAAAGTGTTCTTGAGTAGATCTGGAGGTTTTCAGCTTTTTCAAAATTTTGGTCAACTTTGGTCAATAAGCTAGTTTCACCTTATTTTCAATTTCCTGATTCGTTACGTGATCATTTTTCTTTTTAAAAGACATTCCAGACTCTCTATGGACTGATAAACAAGATTCAGCTAAAAAATCCGTTTGTGCAAGTCTGGCTTATTAGATAGCTTATTGTTGGCTTATTATAGTTGGCTTATTTGAGTTTTACTGCTTTTCAAGCTTATTCCTTTTACTAGCCTAAGTGATTTTGAGTTTTAAGCAGTTTAAAATTGGTTTGAGCTTATTTGGTTCATTCTAGAGCTTATACGAGCTTAATAATCCAACTAGCCCGTTTTTGATATAAATTCCCATATTATTGCACTTTAGTCCTCCAATTTTGGTACTGTTTGAATTAATGGCTAATATTACATGTTTTTAGGGTTTGCTTGGAATTAGTCCTTAATTTTTCTAAACTTGTCAATTTCAGTTAATCAGTTTTACAATTTGTTACAATTAGTTAGTAGTTTGTTACAAATTTGCATAGTTGGTCCTTGTAGTTTCTGATTTTACATTTCAAGCATTATAGTTTCAAATACTTACATTTTTAGCACTTTAATTCCATAGTTTTACTATTTTGTCCTTATTTGAATAAAAACTTGGTAATTGCTAATTGTTTTACGGATACGTAGTTAATATTTTTCACATTTTTACTTGATTGCTCAAATAGACATAGAAAATCCAAATAACCCTATCAACCAAAAACGATCATAAACCCGATTTTGTTAGGACTTTCAATTGGTTAAGAATCGAGAGAAACGAACTTCAACATAAATATTTTCAAAGCCCCGAATATTCCATGAGGAAACATTAATCATTGGAAACCGTGACAACGGGAGTGCTTGCCCCCTTAATCTGTCCATCTTGACTTGTGAAAGTTCGATCATCCAACGTTATTTCCTCATCAACCTCACTATCGCTAGCATTAATAACCAGATCATGTTTATCCTTAGGTTCCAATTCATTTTCATCTTCTAGAATATCCAAAGCACTAAAAGAATTATTAGTGCTAACTATAGGCATATTGACTTTAGTAATAACCTACATCTTAGGTTTAGGAACATGATCCATCGATTTAGAAGACTCACCACGTTCTTTTCTAACCTGAAACTTTGAAGGAGGTTTAGTGAGTTTAATCCCACTAATAGGCTGCTTGTGCGCTTGTTTGGCCTTAGATTTCTTCTTCGTCACTTCCACAAACCCATCAACATCAGCCGTAACAACCTGTTCCTCCACCTGCCTCTTGGGACATTTATCTTCTACGTGATCAAAAATAGCACAACTAGAACACCGAGGAGGTTTTCAATCATACTCAATGTCAATAGTAGTCAGAGAATGGCCCATATCTTTGCCTTTCAGAACAGCAATGACAACTGACTCCAGTAATTCCTTATCAGACGAGACTTCAATAAGGGCCCTCGCATAAGTACTACGCCCCCATGAACTCAGACACATATTACTAGTATAGGAATCCAGCATGATTGGGTTCCCAATTTGAGATGTAATCAACCTGAGGCCAACCTCAGAGTACGCCACTATAGGAACGTGGTGCAATTTAACCCAAACTGGCGCCTTTTTGATCTCAGCCTTTTTTAAGTCCGTCGTCGCTGTCAAAATGTTTAACACTAGGGGAACCAAACGAACCATCCAGGGACCATTGTTATGTAATTTTAAACAAGTCTGGGGACTAAAATTGTCATTTTTGAAACTTATAAACTATAAGGGTTAAAAATGTCATTAAGTAAACTATAAATACTATATGTATCATTTTAAGAAAGTAATGAAAGTATCATGTTAGTAGAAAACTTTGTACAAGGATGTTCCATCTAGATATTACGTTCTAACTTAGTGATTGGGTTTATGATTTAAAGTGCCCTCGCTCCTCAAACGTTAATAAAATAGCTTATGAGTATGATGGCCCGAACAATGATGCTATAGTTATCTCAATTTATAAATCAAAGAATATCTAATTAATAAAATCAAAGAATACCTAATTACTACTTAAAAATATTGAACTAAAGATCAAAGACTTGATACTATACATAAAGTGTTAATCCAGGTTTGTGTGAGACCAAGTTGTGGTTTATATGACCAAGCTGTTTATCTACGAATGAAATGTATCTGATATAGCTCAGACTCTATGGATGCTAGTTAAGTTCATAGCCTCACTTTTAAATGCTTTACAATGATTTAAAAACCAGTGAAGGGGTATATACTAAAACTAGAATACATGTGTTTTTGAACTGTATGCTTTTACTGAAATACGTTATTGCACGAGTGCCCAAACTGTTACTTAAATTTCATAAGTCATTGAACACTTTACGTGTGCGGTAATATGGTGAATAGATCTATTGGAAGTAACGAATCCTGTTTGTGTTACCCGTTCGAGTGGGTAATCAAGCACACTTTATTATAACTAATGGGTAATCTGTACCTGCAGATTACTTGTCATGACAATCTGTGATGATGGTCACTTCAGTGAATTCTCGTTAATTTTGATGTTATCAGCTTAGTGCAATAAAATATTGTTTTCTGTGAGCAAATAACGTAGCTCAAAGTGGTAGACATGAATTCAAAACTTTTATTGCAAACTTATGAATTCACTCAACCTTTGTGTTAACTTTTAAGCATATATTTCAGGAAATTATGACTAATAGCATGGAGCAACATAAGGATGCATGAAGAGGCACAAGCTTGAAATTATTTATATAGATTTTGGGAACCTCATATTGTAAAACTCTGATTTTTAAATGATATATAAAGAAATTTGATTTAATTACTCTTTTGAGTTGTTTTCTACCATTATGACTTGTGTTCTATGAAGTAATACCCTAAATTAGCTTCTGCTTCTATTAGGTAAAAATGGGGGTGTTACAGGAACGCCTACTATTAAGGTGCGATTTCTCGCATATTTGGATAATTATTGTGTATTAATTGTGATACGTAAATACAATATATTATTCACAAGAAAAAGAAGACGATTTTGTGTTAATTGAGTTCAATTTAACACTTATTATTTCTATGGATACTAATATAGAAAAATAAAAACGAGTATGTACGATATATACGCTTCCCAAAAATGGAAGGTCAACAAAGTAAATACACAAACAAGCACGTATAAAATATGGCTAAACATACCTCCCTGAAAGCGGCACCATTTTGATGTTGTGTTTTTTAGCTGTTTACTATCTTTTATGAAAAAGAAAGGAAAACTAAAGTCATCATAAGTATTAAGTATCACGTTTTTTAAAAAACGCGAATACTCGTCGTTGAGTTCGTTCTCGAGGAGGTATGGTGTTTAAGCCAATAATTAATAACGTATTTATATTGATTATTACGCTTTTGGAAAGAAGAAAATAAAAGAAAAAGAAAACGGATTACGCTAAAAATAGACGAAAACGCGTAACGTAAAAACGTAAAACGCTACGAAAAATTCGAACTAATTAAAAAAAATTCTAAAACTTACTAAGAATACCTAAAAAGACCTAAAAAGTCTAACTTAGAAAAATATGTAAACCAAATTTTATGAAAATAATTTTATAAATTATTATTTAATTTTGAAGTTTATTAAAAACCTTAAAAATAAAAATAACTAAATAAAAGTTAAATTAAAAATTTTATTTTTTATAAACCTAAAACACTTTAATCTATGTCTAAAAACTATTTTTCCAAAATTTTTAATTACCTTTTACTATTTATTAATTAATTTTCTAAAATTGAAAATAAAAATAATTATAAAAAATAATTTAATAAAAGGAGAAATATGAAAGCAAAACAGAAAAGTCTAAAAACTAAAAACTAAAAATTAAAAAATGAAATGACTCAAAAATCACAATCAAATAAGCTGGAAAGGGCTTATCTAGTCACAACTTTATTTATTAAGCTACCAAACAAAGAACCCTTAAATATATATTGTGTTGGAGGGCATATAAGAAAAAACCCATAGTTCACCGGTAAGCGCTTTCACTCCTACTCGACAGGTCGGGGGTTCGAGTCTGGGATATGGAGCTTTTTTACATTCTATTTTTTCTCTTTCTTTTTGGTTTTGGTGGATCCACAGGCATACACAAAGCACAATAAGCACGTTTATCTGCCAATTAAGCCATATGACAGTCCATAGATAATCAAATAAACCAATAGTTGGCTATGGTCAAATGAGCAGACACACCTCTTGTATATCTTTTTCTTTTTGCTTTTGGTTTTCTTTTCTACTTGATTGTTTTGGATACACAAGGGCACCCCACAAGCGTTGTGCTTGTGGGAGTCACAAATAAGCACGAATTCAAGCAAAGATAAGCCAAGTAAGCAAACAGTGAGCTTCTAATACTATAACACAAGCAGTGGGAATAATACACTATCTGTAGCTATGAGATGCCTTTTTGAGACTGTTTTTGCAAGATAAACTTGAATGAGCACACTAATCTTTTACCGTACTACTAGCAGACATAAATTGCACCTAAAACTAACAAATGGACAATTTTTAAAGCACCAAGCAACTTGATTACATCTCAAAACACCAGGTCAAGCAAGCAGACTTCCCCCCTTTACTTATATATCAAACAGTGGGCTAAACTTGGCTATATGATGGACTTCAAAAGTTTATAAGCTTACAATCAAGCAACCAATTCTCAGGTTAGTAAATATAATACCTAAATAAACCAAAGTCTAATCAAACCTACAAGAGTCTAGCCACTAACTCATAACATCAAATCCAAAAACACCTACTGTTGGTACCTGGTGGTTTTGACAGCAAGTTAAGACCATTTGTTTACCACTTGTTCATTACAAAACCAAAAAATAACTTGCAAAAACCAGGCCTATTCTATCACTAACAAACTATCCCCATGAACATACAACAATCAATCCTATCAAGTAGACAGATTGTTCATATAACTATGACAGATTTGAAGGGAACTACATAAACACAAAATCTCAATCTTTATAAACTAAACCACCAAAATTTTATCTAAATCTGTTCACCTAGACCACATTAGGTTATGCAGAGTAAGCCAAACTAATAGGGTGGGTCCCTACCCTTGATGCCAGCACTCGTAAACACACCTTAAAGTCTCAAAATCGAACTTTTACACAACTTGTTTTTAAACACCACAATCTAACAATATTTCAACTGATTAACATCAAACATCATACCAAAAACATGTTCCATCAGAATTTATTAAGAAATCAACACAAAATCGCATAATAACCAATTTGCATACAAAAAAAAGAAAAAAAGGGAGACAACTCACCTCTAAGGTGTACATCCACACCTTTGAAGGTTTTTAGCTTATGTGTGAGCTTTCACACAAGCTTCATTTCCTGTGTAACAAAAATCAACAAACAACCAAGCCTTATGGACTTAATCTTGTTAGCATAAAATAAAGATGAACACTGATTTTTTTCTTTTACTTGAAAACCTTTAATCAAAAAACTTCTTTTAACTTACAAATCTATGAATAAAATTCAATCCAAACATGAATTTTTAACAAGCTAACATCATTAAAAAGGTTTATTATGACTTAATTTGCAAACTTACCAACTTTTTTATCACAAAAAATAAAAAAAGGAATTATAGTTTAACAAACAAATAAACGAATTGTGGATTGGAACTCAGATTTATCTTAGCAAAAGCCTCTGGAAAAGATATGTTGATATTCAATTGCTTAAACATCCTCAAGAAGTTGGACACTTGCTTTTCTCAATCTAGAAGGATATGGAAGATTTGGTTTTGGTAAAGGTTGAGTGGTAGTTGTTGAAGGACTCTCTTTTGGTGTTTCTTCAATGATTGGTGTGGAAGGTGAAGGATTAGTAGGTGTAAGATTTGAAGGTGTAGGCTTTTCACAAGGAGGAACCGTTGTAGGAGTCACCAAAGGAGGTGCAGGAGGTATTTAAGTATCAATGGTTGTTTTCCCACTCCTTGTACTGATTGCATTTATATATGCCCTTGGATTTGTTTGAGTGTTAGAGGGTAAAGCACCTTGTGGTCTTTGGTTTAAATGTAACATAAATCTCTTGTTTGTTGTAACACCCCCAAATTTATGCAACTCAATACAACGGAAGACTCGTTGGTGTTACGGGATAGCACATTACTCACATCATAGACAACGCATAAAAATCGCGTCGTTTAATAATAAAAGCATTTCCATTCATAAATATCAAAGTTACATAGGTCCCAAGTCATATTATTTCATACAAAGTTTTACAAAGTATTTGAATGGAAACTATTGATTAAGTGCGGGCCATGAATTCTTGTCGTCTTCCCGAGAATTACCTTCAAGTACCTGAGATAAAACATGTTAAAAGAAAAGGTCAGCGATAACGCCGAGTGAATTCATAGAGTTTAATAAAATCCATCAATATAACTTTGGTATAAAATTATTACCAAAAATCATTTCGTACAAATCATTGTAATAGGCCATAAAATAGCCAAAATTATTTTATACAAATCTTTATCAAAATTATAATATAGGCATTTGCCTTAAAAATCATTATACGAGCCAATGTCGTAAAAACATCATACAATACGTCTTATGACGTTGTATGAAAATAAAAACCGTTATATGAATATGGTTATGAAAACCAAAACACGAACATAATATCAATAGAATGACCCTGTATTGCTAGTCAGGCAATACATCGTAATTCGGTGCGTCTATTAGTATTTCGGTAATTGGATTAATATAAGCCGCATGACATTGTTACCTTACTAAACCAACAACGGGTAGCTAACCCGATACTCAATTTTCCCATCTAAAGTAGCGTGTCGTCACAAAGGTCACGCTATGGAAATCTTCTCATACATAAATTCGCTTACCAATCAATGTGGCACGACGGGGATCAACCGTCAAGGCGCGAACTGGGGTGATCGTCCCCAAATAGTACTATTATATGCACAAGCGTCTACCAAATCCCGGTAGTTCACAATTCATGCTAATGGGACTTTTAGTGACATAACCTAACTTTAATAATCCATTTTAATTCATCTATCGGGTCCATTAATCATTTATCGGGTCATACAATCGGGTCATTCAATCATTCGGGTCCAAATGAATAAACAAACAATCGGGACAAATGGTGTCCTATTTTATAAAAACTAACATGTTATCTCCCTCTCGGGTTTATAAAACATTTCATAAAAACATTTAAAAGAGTGCGAGGCTATGAACTCACGTTGATGTAGGAAGGCGGGTTGTCGGCAATTCGGATGTACGGTACGTGCTTCAATCACGGAAACCTAGACAAATACTACTCGTCTTAGACTCATGTCCAATGACTTTATAAAAATAACGATTATGTATACATATGATGATTTTATATATATGATGATCAAGTGGGTTTACATATTCTCATTTACTCGTTTTAGGGTTATGTGTCGATAACTTTTATACTAGTTTACTAGTTTTACCTATTTACTTGTTTTAGGTCCAATAAGCTTATTATAAGTTCTTTAATTTGTTTTAATCCATTTTATACTTATATTATCAGTATCTATACTTCCCATGTTGGGCCCAAATGGGTTAAGCACAATAAGTTCATTTTATAAGTGTTTAACTTATTTAGTCCAATTATTACTCCAATATGTTTACTTAGCTCGTTAATGTCCGTATGTCCTATAGTTCGGGTTTTATCGGTTTTTACTTGTATTTTGTACTTATATATCATTATATGACTTTTAAAAACTTTACATTAGACGGTTTTAATCGTCTAAGTTTTAATTGGCGAAAAACGTTAATTTTACGGTAATAGCCGAAAAAGTCGTAAAATCAAGTTTATAGTTTTTATATCTTATAAATATTATTCCACTACCATTTTTATAATTTATCCATTTATTTAACCTTTAATATATTTATATAAATAAAATTCATGAGTTAGTGGGTTTTAATTTTACATTTTATACAATATAATTTTGAGTGCTTATATAATAGTAATAAACATTAATTCTCAAAATCTGATTTTTATTTTCATCTTCACCTTTTTTATCATATCTAGAGTTCTACAATGAATTAGAAGCTCATTTTTGGATGGCATGATCTTCATATTATGTGCTACATTTAACTTAGATATAGCTACTGCTCATTTTAAGTTTATCTATGCTTAACAGTCCCTACAAAACAGCTTATTCAGATTAGCACACCCATCTTGTTTTGATCATATCTCATTCATTATAATGATTCCATTGCATGGCCAACTCTCACATGTGTATAACATCTTGTACTTACTGTAAATGGATTCTACTTCATCATTTTATCAGTCTAACATGTGGTTAGTTTCTGTTTTTATACAGCCTACCATTTAAACAAGATTTAACCATTTTTACATGTTGTTTTTCCATCTTTTTACCCATGTTTATCAAATCTATCAACACCAAATCCCCACATAATATTTTTAATCATCATCCATCATCATATACATATACATAAATAAAGAAAATACAAGATTACATAATCAAAATAACAAGAGGATAGGAAGAACAATCTCTATACCACCATTAGTGATGAAAAGATGAGGTTTTTGATGAACAAGACTTGGTTTTGGGTAACCAATCTTATGAGATATCAACACCACTTCTAGGGTCACCAAGTGTTTGTAGATTCCTCCAAAAATCAGCCCTTGTTCTTCATGAAAACTCCTTGAGAAATCAGCCCCAAAGTCCCTTGAAAACTCCTTTTTACATGTTAAGATCACCTCCAATCTTCAAGGCTTCAAAGGAGCATCATCATGTGTATGAATAACACATGATTTTATGGCTAAAATAGATCAAATAAGGGTTGTTGTTGGTGATTTTGAGACGAATTTGAGAGAGAGAGGAGAGTAGTTTGCATGAAAATTGGAGTGAATGGTAAAGGGTTAGTGGTTTTACTTGTTTTGGTGGGTGAAGTAGCTTAAGTGTGAAGCTATGCTTACAAGTGTAAGCTTATTAAGTGTAAAGATGCCACATCTTTGATGTGGTGTCTTCCTTGGCTGCCCCTTAAGTTAGTGGGGTGGGATAAACTTGTTTTGTCCCATCCCGCTAATTTACGGGTATTCCTCGATTCTAGTTTCCTTGATTTGCGTGCCCTCGGGTCGTTTTACGAAAAAAGTTTTTATAAATTATGAATCAACGTCTCAAAACGAATCCAATAAAATTTGTCTCATCAAAAACGGAGTTCGAAAACGTAAATACGTAATCCTAAGGTTTTCGGTTTAGTCGTAAAGGACGTTAAAATAAAATCGTAAGTCCTAATCTCTTCTCGTAAATTTGTCAGTTTATGAACCAACACAAATTTAAAACTCCAAAATAATATTCACGGATAAATTTATTTTCTGAAATGTCGGACTGTCACCAAAAACGGTGTATGCAAACGTAAGCACGTAACGTAGAATCCTCCGGTTTAGACGTAGTCGATGCTACTTCAAGACGTAAATCCAAATTACTTCCCAAAAATAAGTGAGTTCATATTATAACATTAAAATAATGTTTTTAAATAATATTTGAGAATAAAATATCAACCATAAATTGACGGATTGTCACAGCATTTACCCCTAAACAGGATCTTTGTCCTCAAAGATCATCTTACCTTACTACTCGCTTCTTATAGAGTTAAACCCATGTGGGTATTTCCTCCACATTCGGTCTTTTCTCACAAGTGCAATTCATTACAATACGCGAGTTTCATCAAACATAACTAAGGGAATAAGATCAGGCTAAATGTTGACTTACTTTCTCTATCCATGATGTTCACAGGTTTCTGATGAATGCAACTTTTCGCCGATCTAAGCTTTATTAAGAAGAATTCAGATTCTTACTTGATAGATATTCCATCAAGTTCGATATGCGAAACATAATTCACGCAGTTCTTGAAGTCCTAGGGTAGATCCAGCTTATATGCCTTTCAAACCAATCTTTCACATCATCTCAATGGTCCCATACAACGGGGACTTATATCCCATGATTTGTCAGATCATTATTTCATTTCTCCAAGGTTAAAACATTTTGCATAACTTCGCTACCCATCTGGCACTTCAAGATCTACATTTCATATTCACATAACCTCTTGCCCACTACCGGCAGTCAATAATCAGATCCTAATTTCAACAATCATTTCAGATCTCGCGGGTCGGGTATTTTGTAAGGTTAGGTTCGCCATCATAGGAAACCTTAACCCTAAAAGACATGTCCAACTCACAATGGGTGTATGTCGGGTGTCTTTATCTCAACTCCTGCTTACAGATGCTCTAATATAGATCCTAACGAGATTCGATCTCGATCCTAACACGATACTTATCAATGATAATCTCTCCAAAGGAAAACGATTATACGGTCTATTACCAAAGGTCAATCATTCAAACATAGAACATCGCTTATAGTATTTTGTATCGTTACTTTACCTCGTCCCTTCGATTGGGGTGGTACATAGTACTCTCATCAAGGTTCGTTTCCAATGACTTCTGAGCAAATCTCTAGAAATTCGATGCGAAGCGAGGATCTTGATATAGATGATCGATACAGGCACACCATGTTTACGTAACTCTTTTTAAATACAAAAGAGTCAATTTCTTCATCAAGAATCTATCATTAATAAGAATGATATTAGCAGATTTGGTCAGTCTGTCGACGATGACCCAAATCAAATCAAATTCAGATGATGACCTTTGCAATAGCTAGACGTTTACTAATGTATGAGGCGATGTCTGCCTTCATAATTTGCCATTAGTACAACTTCTTCAGACAAAGATACTTTTAGTCAGAAATGACATAAATATAATACTTATACTTACAAGATTCCAACATAACTATATCTCACAATCCTCCATATTTAGACAATCACAAGTGGTCTTTTATACATCTAACACCATCGGCTTCTCAATTTTAATGGTTTACATTAGCCTCGACAATTTATTTTGCATGTTCATTATTAAGAATATATCCTAATTGGTTCTTTATCCTTTTTATATAATACGTCAGTATCTATATTCACTTCTCATGATGATGTGATTATCGTGTCCACAATTCACTCAGATATTCTATCTATATTATGCGTCAGTAATTACGTTCACCTTCCTGATGAAATAAATATCATAACCGTATTTATTCAAAATTTCTTTCTTCATATTTTCTAGGTTTTGGTTTCGTCTCATCTATCATTTTTATCCGTTTTACTTAATCCGTCGTCTAAAGCGTCGATAATTATCATAATTAATTAAATAATTATTAGTTAATTTTTATGAAGCGTAAAAGTTTTAAATTTCTTAGTTCGACCAATTATATAAAATGTTCAAAAATAAATTTGAATTTAATTAACAAGATTTTTGGTTGATTTATCGAAAATAATTAATAAGATTCGTAAATGTTTGAAAAATCTTTGTTTATACTTTGGTCAAAATTTCCTTAGTTTGAAAAGTAAAAATTGTCGTTTTAAGTTTTCAAGTCATGGTTTAAATGGTTTTCCTCAATTCTTCTTAGGTTGTCTTAAGGTATATACAAACATTTACCCCTAAACAGAAGTTTAGTTAAATGGTTTGTGTATAAAGGAATAATCCCTTTCATGTCCTTTGTTAAAACATTTGTCAAAGCATATTTCCATTTCTTTTTGGTAAAATTCAAAGTCTTAAAAGGGCTCTTAATTTTTGAAGAGTCAATTTATATTCCATTATCTATTAATCACATAGTCAAATAATGTAAAGGTTTAAGTCTTTAATCACGTGTTAAATATTCAAGGTACAATTTTTTTTTAATTGTTCGGCCAATCCAGGGCAATCTATAATTACTTTCTAACTCCTTCTTATTCTTAAAGCAAACAGATGGTCCTTAATGATCAGAGCATGAATTTATTAAATTACAGCCTACACACGTGATTCACCAAATTTATGAATGCTACATGTGTGTTAGTCAATCCAAACGACATCACGTGAAACTCATAATGTTTATTACAAGTACCGGATGTAGTGATTGGAATACATTATCTTCTTCGCGGACGCGAAGTTGATAATAACCATGCCGTGAATCAAATCTTTAAAACATATGCTAGAACCTTGTAAATGATCGAACAAATCTTCCATTTCGAGTTATAGATATCGTTTTCGATTGTCAATTTACTCAGTTCACAATAATCTATAAATATAAGGAATGATAACACCATAGCTCTTCAAAATGACAGGCTTGGTATAATAAAATCTTTCTCCGACACTTTCTCAGTTGTACGGAAATTCCTTTAATTTAGATGGTGTTGACGTACAGTGCACAAGCCACAGGTGCAGCACCGAGAATATAATTAATACCAATTTCAATCTTTCCTTAATGGCGAAAGTCTAGGTAATTCATTAACAAATACTTACTAAAGTTTCAAATAACATAATTATCTTTTAATACATTCATTTTAAGTTCTTTCTAGATTATAATATCTATGACTAATTCACAACCATTCATGGTATAATTTTAAGTCACCTATCAAGAATTATTTAGATCACTTTTGATAATCAACATCTTATCATTTAGGGGAATTCTACTCGATTTACCATCAATTAAGACAATGTCGTCATGTCCTAATCAATCAATCCATTCTACTGGCACTATCAACTTTCCAGTTTCATTGTCGTCGATAAGATGTGATTTTCTCAAAGGACTAATAATAACTCATAATCCTTCACAATTCAAGGATATCTGGAGACATAACTAACCTTAAAAGAGTAAGGTCAACGCATAATCTACGCGAGAGAATTTCAAATCAGATACAGACAAAAACATTTAATGAATATGAATATATCCCATGTTTTCATAATTTGAGTACGCATTCGAAAGCTCCTCGGATCGTTACCCAGGTCATTCAAATGAAATCAAATCAAAAGAAATGATAGGAACGTCGATACATCCAGTCGGGTATCAACACTCGATAATCAGATACTTTTCCTAAGAATCTCACTACGGGAGAATTGGACAAGAAAGAATTGTCAATTGTCAAATAAGACAATTTCCACAGATGAGTAAATTCGACTCAGAAGAATAGATGCTACAGGCACATATGTAGGTGTCCCTAACACTATGTCCCTATTTTCACTTCTTGCAGATCTCATAAAATTTAAATCTTTCACAATCTTTAAAGAAAATTTAGTGTTTATTCATTAGTTTTATGGTGACTACTAATCAGCCTTGCATGGTCCATTCCAAATTGTATGTAGGCGCGCAACTATATACAATTTCAAAATTAACGATGCAATACTCAGTTCGTCAAATTTTTATCATCGTGTTGATAATAAAAACATTTTCATGCTTAATTCTTAAATAAGAATCAAGAATATATTTACAAAGATTTTCTTTGTTATGGAAATAATTAAGTTTCCAAAGCGTTTCATAAACAACTTCATTTTGATATCAATCACTTATAAATCTCACTTTAAATAATCCTTATTGTGATGAAAATTAAATTTTCTCAAAGGATACCGTTTTGACTTTATAAAAACAATGTGTGATCTGCAAAAGAGTGATGAAGAGTTGTTCACCAAGAACTAACTATAATATGATAGGAAATGAGCTTTAGCCAAATAATCATGAGGTTCATGACCTTGATGGCACTCAAAAGAGAATAATCCACAACATAACTCAAATCGAGATGAGTATTTGTTCAATGGTTGCATCACTAATGCGAGCATTAGGATGAAGCAATAAAAGATAGATAACATCGATACATGTAGAATTTAGCAATCAAAGGTAGTCTTTTCATTAATCTCAAACAAGTCAAAATTGTATCGGAACACATTACGTGTCACTATGTCATACAATTCTCAGAACTCATCCTACCAACTGATATCTCAGTTAAGTTAGGGATTTTTAAAAGATACCACAATGAATACTAACCTACAAGAGTCATTAGGTGTTCCATATGTCCCAGAAGATCCATCGGTCTCAATTCAGAAGAAGATTTCTTCAATTTATTTCTTGGACACTGGGCATCCTCGTCAGTGGACAATGGCCTAGGAACAACCCTTAACACGAATCAACAATCAATTAAAACCTTATAATTCAATCACAAAACTTAACGACTTATATTAATAATCTCATATTCCATACAGGTTAAATTTTACTTTATTCAAGTTTTAACGAATTTTATACTCAATTCGATATTCTACCTCATTCTCCAATACTTCCAATCTTATTATTAATCCCTAAAAGGACAATAAGAGCTCGATATGATCAACACATAATTCCAATTCTATAGCTCCTTTATCAATAATTATGAAATGACTCACTAGTATGAAATGACTTGATCATTCAACTAGACTTCTCGGAAAGGTATTAGTAGCATGAGGCTTTTGGGTAATGGTTCCAATGACAGCCTCAAGTGCAACATTCACCCTTTCGATTTCAAGTTTAAGAATTGGGTGACAACGAATCAGATGACATCTTTCCAGGTGATAACGTTTTGTCAAACTCCACTCTATAAGGAAAGATCGTCATGACATCGATATCTGATTTAATCTCGCCAATTCTTCTTTAATATTGTAATCAACTAATATCAACATTTTTACGAATATCAACCATTTGTTGGGATCATAAATATCCACAACTTGGTTTAGATCTAGGATAGCTAGAATTCCTACGAGAATAGCTTCGATTAATTTACTAGGGGATTTAGGGTTACTTGTGACAATCTACGTCGTATAAATACCTTGTATAAAAATCAAAATAATCATCAAACAATCATGTAATAAAATTACATCATATATATATATAATCCAAGTTATATATATATTAAAATAACACTTCTCAGTCTGGCCTTGTCGGTAACTCGGGAATTCTTCGGCACCGTTATAGTCAAAAGATTTTTAGACATTTTAGAAAAATGTTTATAGTTAAAAGATTTAGAAAAGTTTTATTCAAAACCTTGGTTTTTTAAAATCTTTCGTTCTCTATAACGAGAGCTCTGGTACCAAACTGTAACACCCCCAAATTTATGCAACTCAATACAGCGGAAGACTCGTTGGTGTTACGGGATAGCACATTACTCACATCATAGACAACGCATAAAAATCGCGTCGTTTAATAATAAAAGCATTTCCATTCATAAATATCAAAGTTACATAGGTCCCAAGTCATATTATTTCATACAAAGTTTTACAAAGTATTTGAATGGAAAATATTGATTAAGTGCGGGCCATGAATTCTTGTCGTCTTCCCGAGAATTACCTTCAAGTACCTGAGATAAAACATGTTAAAAGAAAAGGTCAGCGATAACGCCGAGTGAATTCATAGAGTTTAATAAAATCCATCAATATAACTTTGGTATAAAACTATTACCAAAAATCATTTCGTACAAATCATTGTAATAGGCCATAAAATAGCCAAAATCATTTTATACAAATCTTTATCAAAATTATAATATAGGCATTTGCCTTAAAAATCATTATACGAGCCAATGTCGTAAAAACATCATACAATACGTCTTATGACATTGTATGAAAATAAAAACCGTTATATGAATATGGTTATGAAAACCAAAAGCACGAACATAATATTAATAGTATGACCCTGTATTGCTAGTCAGGCAATACATCGTAATTCGGTGCGTCTATTAGTATTTCGGTAATTGGATTAATATAAGCCGCATGACATTGTTACCTTACTAAACCAACAACGGGTAGCTAACCCGATACTCAATTTGCCCATCTAAAGTAGCGTGTCGTCACAAAGGTCACGCTATGGAAATCTTCTCATACATAAATTCGCTTACCAATCAATGTGGCACGACGGGGATCAACCGTCAAGGCGCGAACTGGGGTGATCGTCCCCAAATAGTACTATTATATGCACAAGCGTCTACCAAATCCCGGTAGTTCAAAATTCATGCTAATGGGACTTTTAGTGACATAACCTAACTTTAATAATCCATTTTAATTCATCTATCGGGTCCTTTAATCATTTATCGGGTCATACAATCGGGTCATTCAATCATTCGGGTCCAAATCAATAAACAAACAATCGGGACAAATGGTGTCCTATTTTATAAAAACTAACATGTTATCTCCCTCGCGGGTTTATTAAACATTTCATAAAAACATTTAAAGAGTGCGAGGCTATGAACTCACGTTGATGTGGGAAGGCCGGTTGTCGGCAATTCGGATGTACGGTACGTGCTTCAATCACGGAAACCTATACAAATAATACTCGTCTTACACTCATGTCCAATGACTTTATAAAAATAACGATTATGTATACATATGATGATTTTATATATATGATGATCAAGTGGGTTTACATATTCTCATTTACTCGTTTTAGGGTTATGTGTCGATAACTTTTATACTAGTTTACTAGTTTTACCTATTTATGTGTTTTAGGTCCAATAAACTTATTATAAGTTCTTTAATTTGTTTTAATCCATTTTATACTTATATTATCAGTATCTATACTTCCCATGTTGGGCCCAAATGGGTTAAGCCCAATAAGTTCTTTTTATAAGTGTTTAACTTATTTAGTCCAATTATTACTCCAATATGTTTACTTAGCTCGTTAATGTCCGTATGTCCTATAGTTGGGGTTTTATCGGTTTTTACTTTTATTAGGTACTTATATATCAGTATATGACTTTTAAAAACTTTACATTAGACGGGTGTAATCGTCTATGTTTTAATTGGCGAAAAACGTTAATTTTACGGTAATAGCCGAAAAAGTCGTAAAATCAAGTTTATAGTTTTTATATCTTATAAATATTATTCCACTACCATTTTTATAATTTATCTATTTATTTAACCTTTAATATGTTTATATAAATAAAATTCATGAGTTAGTGGGTTTTAATTTTACATTTTATACAATATAATTTTGAGTGCTTATATAATAGTAATAAACATTAATTCTCAAAATCTGATTTTTATTTTCATCTTCACCATTTTTATCATATCTAGAGTTCTACAATGAAATAGAAGCTAATTTTTGGATGGCATGATCTTCATATTATGTGCTACATTTAACTTAGTTATAGATACTGCTCATTTTAAGTTTATCTATGCTTAACAGTCCCTACAAAACAGCTTATTCGGATTAGCACACCCATCTTGTTTTGATCATATCTCATTCATTATAATGATTCCATTGCATGGCCAACTCTCATATGTGTATAACATCTTGTACTTACTGTAAATGGATTCTATTTCATCATTTTATCAGTCTAACATGTGGTTAGTTACTGCTTTTATACAGCCTACCATTTAAACAAGATTTAACCATTTTTACATGTTGTTTTTCCATCTTTTTACCCATGTTTATCAAATCTATCAACACCAAATCCCCACATAATATTTTTAATCATCATTCATCATCATATACATATACATAAATAAAGAAAATACAAGATTACATAATAAAAATAACAAGAGGATAGGAAGAACAATCTCTATACCACCATTAGTGATGAAAAGATGAGGTTTTTGATGAACAAGACTTGGTTTTGGGTAACCAATCTTATGAGATATCAACACCACTTCTAGGGTCACCAAGTATTTGTAGATTCCTCCAAAAATCAGCCCTTGTTCTTCATGAAAACTCCTTGAGAAATCAGCCCCAAAGTCCCTTGAAAACTCCTTTTTACATGTTAAGATCACCTCCAATCTTCAAGGCTTCAAAGGAGCATCATCATGTGTATGAATAACACATGATTTTATGGCTAAAATAGATCAAATAAGGGTTGTTGTTGGTGATTTTGAGACGAATTTGAGAGAGAGAGGAGAGTAGTTTGCATGAAAAATGGAGTGAATGGTAAAGGGTTAGTGGTTTTACTTGTTTTAGTGGGTGAAGTAGCTTAAGTGTGAAGCTATGCTTACAAGTGTAAGCTTATTAAGTGTAAAGATGCCACATCTTTGATGTGGTGTCTTCCTTGGCTGCCCCTTAAGTTAGTGGGGTGGGATAAACTTGTTTTGTCCCATCCCGCTAATTTACGGGTATTTCTCGATTCTAGTTTCCTTGATTTGCGTGCCCTCGGGTCGTTTTACGAAAAAAGTTTTTATAAATTATGAATCAACGTCACAAAACGAATCCAATAAAATTTGTCTCATCAAAAACGGAGTTCGAAAACGTAAATACGTAATCCTAAGGTTTCCGGTTTAGTCGTAAAGGACGTTAAAATAAAATCGTAAGTCCTAATCTCTTCTCGTAAATTTGTGAGTTTATGAACCAACACAAATTTAAAACTCCAAAATAATATTCACGGATAAATTTATTTTCTGAAATGTCGGACTGTCACCAAAAACGGTGTATGCAAACGTAAGCACGTAAGTAGAATCCTCCGGTTTAGACGTAGTCGATGCTACTTCAAGACGTAAATCCAAATTACTTCCCAAAAATAAGTGAGTTCATATTATAACATTAAAATAATGTTTTTAAATAATATTTGAGAATAAAATATCAACCATAAATTGACGGATTGTCACATTTGTCTCCTCTTGCATTTCCCTCATTCTCTTCTCATTGGCTTGGAACCTCCTCTCATTATCTTGATTCATCTTGTGAAGAAGCTCAATGGTGTTAAAATCATTTGGCACATTACCATGAAATCCTTGAGGTTGGAAAGGAGGAGGTTGATTGTAAAACCCTTGGTTATTGCCATGAAAGTTGTTCCCTTGGTTTTGAAAGTTATTTGGCCCTCTATTGTTGTTGTTCCCTTTATAATTTCCTTTTGGCTCTTAGTTTCTATTGAGCATTTGTGGAGTGTGTGTTTGGTTTTGGGTGGGTTGATGGGGATGGAAACCGAGTGGAGCAAGGTAATTGTTGGACTTGTAAGAGAGGTGATTAGGGTTGATGTTGGGTTTAAAGTGTTCTCTTCCCTCATCATGATAATCATAGCATTCTCCTTGAAAGTTTTGAACTTTATCACATTACAAATAGGAGTGAGGGCCTCCACATGTCTCACAAGATAAGGTGATGGCATTTGCATTGTTGGTAGAAGAATTTTTCAAAGAAACCTTCATAAAGTCTTGAATCATCTCTTGATGCATCTTTTGATTTTGGTTAAGTTCTTGAAGTTGTGTAAGTATTTGACTATCAAGTGGTCTAGAAGCACTCTCTTGAACAACATGTACCACCTCATCTCTTTCTCTATTACTTTGAACCATGGATTTAGTTTCAATGATATCCCATGCATCTTGTGTGGATTTTGAAAGAATGTTCCCACCCGCGGCCGAGTTAAGGGAATCTTGATGATGAGATCTCAAACCATTGTAAAGAAGGTGTTAATTTGGTGAACTAGGTTAAAACCATGGTTTGGGAAATTTCTCAACAACTCTTTGAACTCTTCCCAAGCTTCACTAAAGTTTTGGTCTTTCTTTTGTTGAAAACCTAACCGCACCGGGTGGTACCCCATTATACTTAATGGTATTATAAAGTGACATGAATCTCTTGATATGGTCATGAGGGTTATCCATAGGTCTCCCTAGGAAGGGGATAGAAGAAACCATAGTAATCATGCATGTCTTAAGCTAAAAATTGTTAGCGGCTATCTCAGGAATGACTATGGCATCCGCATTCCCATCCACATTGGATTGGAGAATCTCAATCAATGGTCTATTGTCCATGGCTTCTTGTAAGTTTTCGAAAGCACGATGCTCATGATCGGCTTGATGGACGGTTTTGTTCTTGTTTCTCTTACTGTTGGGAGGAAGTGGTACACCAATACGTATATGTGCACGCGCTCGAGTGCGCATGCAACTCAACTCGAGGAGTGAGAGATGGGCTCTCGGTCGACTTTGGAAAAGAATAGATTATCTCTTCCGAGGTTCAATAGTGAAAACCATAAGAAAGTATAATATATATGTAGTACTAATTGGGTGGCAAAACTCCCCCAACAAGCCTTCCTTCTTAGAATAGTTAATGACATACCCGAATCATAGCTGAAAATAAGAGTAAAAAGTCTGGATAGATCTTCCGTTTCCCAAGTGGCTTCCCGCTCGGAATGGTCCCTCCAAAGGATTTTGACGAATGGGATCATCTTTCTCCTCATGACTCGATCGTGACGGCCGAGAACTTTCTCGGGTTCCTCGATATAGGATAGATCCTCACGAATCTGCTCGAATAGACACGAAACTGTATGCAACAGATGATAATTGTAACCTCTGAGTAAGGATACATGGAACACATTGTGTACATGAGATAGTTGAGGAGGTAACGCGAGACGATATGATACGTCACCGACACGCTAGACGCTACGTGCTGGTGATACCTTAAGGAAAACATGTTCACCAAGCTGGAATTTTAAAGCTCTACGATGTTTATCAGTATAGCTCTTTTGACGAGCACGAGCTTCCAGCAGCTTCGCCTTGGAGATGGCAACCTTCTCATTGGTCATCTCTATCATCTCTGGACCTTCAATGATTTGTTCTCCAACTTGATCACAACAGATTTGAGCACGATACTTCCTGCCATAAAGCAACTCGAAAGGTGCACACTTAATACTCGCAAGCCAACAATAGTGTTAGGCAAACTCAACGAAACAAATGTAGTCATCCCAACTTCCTGTACATTCTAGTGCACAAGCTCGCAACATGTCTTCTAGGGTCTGAATAGAACGCTCCAATTGACCATCGGTTTGAGTATGAAAGGCGGTGCTAAGCTTAAGTCTAGTGCCCCAAGCATTCTGCAAACCCTTCTCGAATTTAGACGTGAATCGAGGATCTCTGTCTGATATGATATCTGATAGAGTACCATAGAGTCGCATGATCTCTTGAAGGAATAAATCTGCCAATTTGCTAACTATGAAATCTGTGGACTTGAAAGAAAATGAGCTGACTTGGTTAAACGATCGACTATGACCCATATAACATCATGCTTCCTATGAGTCAGCAGAAGTCCGGTGATTAAATCCATGGAGATTTTGTCCCACTTCCATTCGGGAATCTCTAACGGTTGTAGTAAACCACTAGCCCGCTGATGTTTTATGCTGGCAGGTTAGACATTTGGAAAAGAAAGTAGCCACATCCTGTTTCATGCCACTCCACCAAAAATGCTGTTTGAGATCATGGTACACTTTGGTGGATCCTGGATGACTAGAGAATGGAGAGTTGTGAGCGTCAGTCAGTAAAGCTTCTTTGAGTGTCAGATCATCCGGAACACATAGCTTGGTTCCCTCCCATACGATTCCATCTTCGTCTACACGAAATTCTGTCTGTCGATCAAGATCCTGAATAAAAGCCCAAATATCACCATCATCCTTATGAGCTGCCTTGATCCGAGAGTGTAAGAATTCATATTTTTCCCGGTATTATTTTATTCCTTTATTCGTGCTTCTTGAATTTTGCAACGTATTACATTTTCTTGTATTCTTATATGTAAATCCTGAGATCATGATAATTTTAATAAATTATACTTTTTAAGTATTTACTGATCATTGATAATACTTTACTTGGAATTATAGAAATTTAATTTTATTTTTCCATATTTATTTAAATCAAAAATTTTTATTTAAAAACACCGGCATGCATTTTACAATGAGTTTACTCAAAATTAATGAATAACGAGAATTTCTAGTGGTCACGATACCGACGGATGCCCGATATTTTACATTTTATTATCGATTGTTTCGATAATTATTATATTTTCGACGATTTTGTTTTTATTATGTGTTAAGTCGTGTCGAGAAACCATATTATCATATTTATGATGCATTTTAACTTTTGAAAAGTATTTTTACGAAACCTGAGCCCCGAAATATTTTCAAAATTTACTAATAGTCATTTTCTACCATTTAAACTATCTAATTGCTTTTAAATCTAAAAGATTGCACAATTGGCAAAATTTACCCTCCACCCAACTATATAAACATTTTTCACCTACCTATCATTCATTTTTCATACTAAAAAACACACACTACATTTTTTTTCTTTCTCTCCTTCTCTCTTCCATAATATGTTGCCATCCCTCATCACCAAAAACCACCATGGATCTTGAATTCAATCATGTTTTAGCCAAAAATAAACCAAGACCCATGATTAAAATAAAAAGGTGATTCCATTGATGAAAAATCTTAAACATGCATCATGATTTTAAGTTTTCTTATGATTTTATGGTTGGTATGAATTTTGATCATCATGCATGTGATGTTTTTGATAAAATCTTCATGTTTTGGTGATAAAAAGTTTAAGATTTTGATTATGATTTTTGTTTATGTTACATGCAAGTGTTAGGGTTTAAAGTGGGTAATATTAGGGTGTTAGAAGTGGTAGAAAAATGGGTAAAATGTGTTGAAAAGGTGATTTGGTATGAGTTTCAAAGAGGTGACTTTGGTCAGGAGGTTTGAGGACATTTTTTGATGTCTTAAGTCTGAATATAGGTTGAGGTGATGAGATCATGTTGTAGAGATTTTTGTTAGCTTCGATTTGATATAAATTAGAACTTCAAACTCAAAATGAGGAAGAAGTTACGCTGATTTGATTATTCGTGTACCGGGAGACGAGTATCGGCACAATCCGAATTTGTTTTCGCTATTTGGATCGAATCTCGGGGAGTATAAAATGCGTTTTACAAATGTTCAAGGTCTGTTCTCAGGCCCTAAACATAGAATTTTGAGTCTATTTTCAAAGTCAATGGTCGGTTTTGCTAATGGTAAAGGTTAGGATGGTCAAAATGGTTTTACGAGTCGAGTGTTCAAATCTTTCTGGTTTTTCAAGTCTAGAAATGTGTCGATCAGGTGGTTTTAAAATGTAAATCTTTGAATGAAATTTAAACTGAGTTTTATTCAGGTTATGATTGAGTTTTTCACCAAGTTTCATAAAAATCCGAGTTGTCTAAGTAAGGGAAATGAGCTTGTACATTTGGTATGTATCGACAGATTTTTATCGAGGAAATAGTTTAATAAAGTGAACATATTAAAGGGTATTGTTGTACCACTTGCATTGTTGCTCTTTCGGGTTTGTCATGGTTTGGAATGTTGAGTTTTATAATTATTAAGTATGGTTATTACTTGAGTCAATTATTAATAAAGTGCGCGCCTTATTTGGTAGGTTGCGACTTTCGTGTTTACCGGGCATCCATATCGTCGATGATCGTCTTACCGGTACTGTTTCTACTCAGCTTCTGAGTTCAGTGATTCACTTACCTCGTGGCTAAGGTGAGTTCATAGCCCCTTTTTACTTGCACATTGTTTCTAAACGCGGGGTGAGATTTTACATGGTGGAACACAACCATTTAAAAGACTTGTATGCCATCCAGACTTGTATGCTTTCCAACAGTTTTCATTGATATTATTGCTTTTAGTCAATAGCCTTAAGTTACCTCTCTTGATCATGAACCGTTAATTTACTTGTGTTGCTAAGCGCAAATGTTGTGGGTGGATCCATCGGGATTGACAATCCGCGTCCCGATTAGCTTGACGCATTTAACATCTGATTTGTTACTTGAGTATTTAGGCTGAATACTCACTAGAGGAACTTACATGAGTTAAGCTTCAGTTCATGAACTAAACAACAATGATAATGTTTCAGACTATGGTTACTGTACATAACCATTTCCCCTATTTCTTGTTTACAAATGAATGTTTGTGTTCCACACCTTTACTTCTAAACCTTTGAATATCACTCAACTTTATGTTGACGATTTTACATGTTTAATCTCAGGTATTAATACTTAGCTTTGCTTGGATGGGAGCCCGCAAGATATTACCGCATCTTGGAGATTTCTGTGTATATTAAACTTTGGTTTTATCTAAAAATCGTCAGAAGATTATTCTATATTTTTTGTAACTATATGTTATAAATCATGATGAAATAATAAATTTTTCCGCATATAAAACTCTGGGACCTATGTTTAAAACTCTGATCTTTTTGATGTAATGTATATGTTTTATTACGTCAACTTTGTGTCAACGGTATTTCATTGTTTCTTGTACCATGACATGGAACCCCCTTGCTGCCTAGTTGTTTCCTTGCCTGATTTTGGGGGTCTCACAGATTGGTATCAGAGTGATGGTTATAGGGAACTGAGTCGTTTTTCAAAACTTAGTCTATAACCGAAAGTCAAATATTTCAGGTTTTAAGTGTCAAACTCAGAATTTGTCATTGCTGTTCGATATCTGCGCGGGTAACTCATTAATCCTTATTATTTACTTTTAATTATCGTTGTAGTATTTTATCTCTTGATTACATATTTAAATATTACATTACCCTAATGACGATAATTAATATGTCTTTTCAAAGCCTTTTTGCTTCATGAATTATCATTGTATATTACTTGATCACATATGCTCTTACTGCATTTCTTGAATTCTTGTTCTTGTGAATTGATCTTGTTGCAATGATTTTAATTTGTTATAACGTTACATACTTGTATTCGGAGCACGTATGCTGCCGACTTTTCATACTCACTTTTCTGAGTACTATTGCTATCTTGTTTATGCGTGATACGAATGACCTCATATACGCGTTCGTTTTGGACGGCTTGTTTTTCTCGACTCATTCTGTTACATGTTGTGTATACTCTCGTGATACCATTGTTTGGGATTAAGAAGTGTTGCTTTCAATGAAACTTTCGATTTTCATTTTACTACCGTGCGTGTTACTTTCGTTGTTAAACCTCTTTAAAATATCTATTTAGATATCCAAATTGCTTTCCGATCATTTGTGATTGGATGTCTTGAAAAATAGTCTATCGACCATTGTGTAGCTCAATGTGTCTCCGAAAAAACTAAAGCACATCATGAGAGTCACACATCTTGAAGCATTCCTTGAAATCCGTATTGAATAATATCGTGGGATTTCGTAACCTTGATTGACCTATACGTCACATTTTACACGACACTCGTATATCGATTAAATATTACTTAATTGACCATTCTTTGTTTCGAATTCGAATTACAACGTCCATTTGTACCGTGAAAACATCATCGTCATCTTGTAATTCATCCTCTATTATGTAGCGATTGTTTGAAATACAATTCTATTTCTATAAACTTGTACCCTCCCTTTTCATTAACCCTCCTCGCTCCAGGAGTACGACTTGTTAATGTTCCATTTCTTTCTTGGTATGTCTTGTGATTTTGGAAAAAAATCACGCCGCCAAGAGACCTTCCTACATTGCATCTTGAAATCGAAGGCGCGAATGCCATGCGTCGTTTTTTATTTCTTAGTTTATTATTGGCATTCTTGACTATTTTTATACTATGTTTTTCTTTACATGCTTAGTTATTCAATGTATTCTCTTTCATCTTTATGGAATCCACAAGTCACGTGTGTACATAAATTATGGGTCGTTATGAAGTTTGATTTAAATTTAAGTGTCGGAAATATATACTTTACGCAGAAAAGATACATGTAATTTAACGATGCCGAGAAAATATTCTTATAAACTTTAGACATAAAAATATATTTTTACTTCTGAAGACGTTCGTTTATGACATAAAATTCGACCAGTAAATCTTAAAAAAGACCAAGTTAAGCTCATTTGAAAATGTAAAATTTAAGAACTTAATTCTGCGTATTTCTAAGATATCATTTTTTTTGACAAATTTGGTGCGAGTGTATTTTCGTCCATTTTTTATCTGTTTCAAGTCTCGAGTAAAAATAGAAAGTTGTTCAAAACCTCGTTTTACACCAAATTGCTTTAGAATTCGAGTCTTAAAAATGTCATTTAATGAGTCTGTAGAAGTATGATAATCTTTTATTTATCAAGCGGGTTGTTGTTTTTAGTGAGAGAAATAGAGAGAGAGATGAGAGAAAATGTAAAAGTGTTATTGAGTAAATGAAACAACCAACACCCCTTTCCATGGTGGAAAGGGGTTTATATACCCAAGTCCCTTAGTGGACTTGGGCCTCCGGCCCATGAACATGCTCATGGGTCGGGCTAAATATAAACTATAATTAAACAATACTACAAGCCTATAACTATATTGTTGGAGTGACCAAGACTTTCTAAATAGGAAAAACGTATTTCCAACAATCTCCCCCAAAGGGAGGTCACTCCAAATAACAAAGTCCTAATCTAGCATGTTAGATCTTCGTTCTCATGCTCGTAGTCAACTTTCTCTTTTCTTCTTTTACTTTTCTTCATTTTTGTGAATATGTGTTGAATATCATCAGGCTTTGGCTTAGAACATGTTCTTTTGGCCTTTCACGTGTAATCTTTGTTTTCTTGTGATGTTCGCCTCTTCGTGACTTCATGTCCCACATACCTATCCTTTGTTGAATTCTTGAAAGTTTCAGAGTTGGTATAGCGGAAGTCTTTTAGGTCATACTTTCTTGAATTTGCTGAAATATTTGATGCCGAAGGAATAAGTATGTGAGGACGAATTCAGCTAGTACACCGCAACGCCACCGTCTTCAAATGCAGCAACATAATAAGACACGAATAAAATGGCTTTCACATTTTATTCTAATTCGGTAGCATTTTACCTCCGGTCGGTGAAGACCATTGGCCGATAATAAATATCGTACTTGTGACAGGTAGCTCTAATTAAAGATCTCCTTGACAAGATTTAGCGGGTAAAACCGTTCTCTTTATTCGATCGTCCAAAGCTGACTGCGAACAAAAAGAGTGAATCATTTGGATTATAAAATCCGCATGATTGAAGCCGTCAATTCATGAATCCTGGAACTAGTGAATTTCAATTAAGATTTTCACCATCGTTGCTTTCCAGTTGTCACGAGCTTGATTCTGATAGAATCTTGCTTGTCACCTACCGTAGTGATGTTTGAGGTTGACACTGGAAGGATTTCCACTCTTCAATGTCAACACTAAAGAGTGTCACTCTGAGTGTTCTAACAAGATCACTTGGATAATACGTAGAGGCCCTGGAACAAGTTTATTCTCAATTAAGAGTTAAACCATCGTTTCTTTCCAGTTATCATAAGATTAGTTCTTGGAGAACCGCACGTGTCACCTACCATGAGCTTGTTTGATGTTAGCTCAAGCAGGATTTCCATCTTCACTGTAGTACTTTCGTATCACTCAGATGTTCTGTAAATATTGCAAGAATATTGCGTAGGACTCCCAAAAAATCTTTCCTGTTTTCAAATTGTGTCCTAATGAGACTTTTTATGATCTCGTGGCTCTAGACTCAATAGTGCATTTTGATTTAGTGAGCAGAGGTTGGAGAGGATTGCCACCTTTTCAATATCAATTTATTCGGAGTGAATAAACCGATAGATAACGTGTTGAACTCCGTGACATTAAAACAAATATCTTTTGGGAGATATTTGATTTGGCTGGGAGGGGTTGTATATGGCATCACTGGGTCCATGATACTTTTGTCTTCAAGATGAGTTGACCCGGTTTCTGCCTAAGTTGTAAGGAGGGCTTCTTTCTTTACACCCTTTATCTTTACATTTCTTTTTCATTCTTCAACCCCTTCAATGCTTACCAATACATCATCACTAGCACCTTGTTGTGATTGTTTCAGTGCTAGCATCAGCACTTGGTCGGCATTCAGCTACGTTCACAATCCATTCCCCATCTTTCCTAAGGACTTCTATTTTCTAACTATGGAATTGTCCTTGGGAAGATTCCTCCAGTTCTGGAAGAATCATTGGACTAATACCTAATCCTGCCACCCTTTTGTCACCATATTCGTCGTGAGTTAAGTGTGTTTTGGGTAAGTATTCGTCTTCATGAAAAATTCCTTAAAATCACTGAGGTACTTGTGATATAAATATCAAGTGTTTTTTGTACCTTCAGTGTTTTTGTCAACAAAATGCTCCCCCTTAACATATGCGTAGCATATATCAAGTTGGATTTTCTATTAAGCCCTTTTTCATTTTTAGCCACATATGTTTTACAAGTCTCCTTAATCCCATTTTCTTCCCTTATCCAAAATGTTAACCATTAATGTTTTGGATATTAATGGGTTAACCATCTTTGGGTTAAAGATGAAATTAGTTGATGGTCGTAGAACATATTAATGCTCCCCTCAAATTAATGAGGGTTAGTTGTAGTGCTTAAGTATGATATGTTTGAAAGATTTGGAATCTCGTGAGAAATTCATGAAAAATTTCATATTCTTCCACTACACTATGCCACAAAAGCCAATTATAAACATATTCACATATTCACAATATAAATACATATGGAGTTGACCTGAGAGAAAACGATCCGTGTTAAATAGATCGTTCTGTAAGCATGTGGTGTGCTCCATATGGTCTTCCACCTACGAATCATTCCAGACTTCGTATCAACCGCCGCTTCCTTAATGTTTCATCGATCTTCTTAATCGCGTACCTAGCACCTTTCTTGCTGCGGTCTGTCCATCTGTACTTAACTGCTGGAAGTGGTAGTCCAGCATTGAGAACAGTCAGATCATCACGAACGTGTTTGAGTGTGCCATCACTGAATTTATGCTGTTCGGAAAATCTCATAAATTGTGTGACTCCTGTCTCGTTCGGATAAAATATCCCTGCTTCCGGTTTCAGAGTCCCCATGTATGGCAAATTGTCTTTGTGGTATTGACTGAGCGGACTTGTATGAGGACGTTCCAAGTTTAGCTTCTGTTAGTAACTCTCCACACCAAGTTGAAAGTCTACAACTCGACTTTTGATGACGATTCTTTGAGTGAACTGGCGAAGATTTAAACTTAATGCAATTATCATGTCAGGCGATAAATTATCGACTTTTTCTTGAGCCAATATCAGGAGTAGATCTTCAATGTCTTCAAGGCGAAGGTACTGGAGGTCACTTACATTGATTCTGTATTCTTTTTCATCAGTGCGTTTGAAGCGTATGACATTCAAATAGTCATAACCAAATACCGTATGAGTGGTGGCTCCTTGTATGCTTTTAATTCCATGATCTGATTGAACAGGAGAACTTGGTTGTGCACGATAGAAGTAGTTGTAAGCTAACCTCTTCTTTGTATTCAAATGAGAAGGTCCAAGTGTTGCGTGAGGGTCGTAAAATTTTAGCAACTTCTTTCGCCATAGAGCATCAGGTACTTTTTCTTCAATCCAAGGTACATTCTCCAGATTTATAGCCTTGACCATGGTGAGTGATGTGGCATATTTTTTCGCGCTGTTTTCTAGATACTTGAGATCATGACAGACAAAATATTCCATTGGAATAGTTTTATAACCGGCAATGACTATATGAGAGGCTGTAATACTGGAGTCTGAATCCCTGAAGTCGTCGCTTTCATGGCCTTTGCAAGCTCATTGATGTGACATTCAGCCTCATTTTTGCTGATCTTCATGGTATCAAAGAAATCCACATCTACGACTGATATTTTGAGAAGATCTGGAGTCATAGAAGGTTTCCTGTGAGTATGCATAAGGAAAGCTTAAAAGTCGATCGGATTGTTGAGGAAATTTGTCAGCTCGATATCTGTTGTTGATGAGAAAGGATGTTGTAGTGCTGCATTAGTAATCCATTGTTGCTCCTGTACAGTCTCATCTATGACAAGAGATTCAGCAAAAGTCGGTTCCGGTATATTTAGGTCTACGACTTCAATGTCAGAATAATGCTGATCCGTTGTAGGAGGTGGAGAGTGAGGTATTGTAGAATCATCTTCATGCATAGACACCATGGGTTCGTCTTCATGCATAGACACTTGGGGTTCATCTTCATGCAGTGGACAGACCTGTGTATTTAGTTAGAGATTCTCTGGAGATGAATGTACCGTGGAGGTTCTTTTGACGATTTTCTCTATTTCCATCATCACTTGTTAGTGATATGCATGGTGAATCCTCTTTGCTAGTGGTAGTGGTTTCAACATCTCTTTCATCTTCTTCTTGTTCACTCTTCGTTGGTGCTGCATCCACATCCTTTTCTTTCGGTCCAGTACGACTTTCTCCTTCTTCTTCAAACCATTCTCAGATTCCTTATCCTCTTCACCCTGTTTTGACTCTTTTCTAGTTTTACCCGTATTCTCGCCCTTATCACTCTTTCCCATACCATTCCCATCACTATTATCATCATCATCATCATCCTCATCCCTATCATCCTCATTTTCATCCTCATCATCATCATTTTTACCATCATCTCCATCTTTATCCTTATTTCCATTACCCTCATTTTCTTCATTCTCGACATCGTCTTCGTCTTCATCTTCATTCTCAGACTCTTCATCATCTTCAGGTGTATCTTCAATGATGGTCTTTTTGAGATAATGCAGAAGTTTGCGTTTTGTCTTCGTTGTCTCAGAGCCCATATTGATCAATCGAGTTTCTAACAATTTCATTAATTGAAGATCAGATAAACCTGTGGTGAACAGAGTTTAGAGATGTAAAACCCGTAAAAATAAGGTCATAATTTAATTCTACTTTCAATTATTTTGAAGTATTTTATAACGTTAAATATTATTATGTTTAACGGTTTAAGTTGAAACCGATATTAAATATTATATTTTAATATTTTGACGAGTAACGAGGACTACTAGTGATCGCGATACCGACGGATGCCTAAAATTTTATATTTTATTATCGATCGTTTCGATATTTAATACTTTCGACGATATCGTTTTAATTACGTATCGAGTCGTTATATTATTATTTTTCGTGTGCGTTTAAACTTTTAAAAAGTATTTTTACGAAACCCGAATCCCGTAAATATTTGTAAAATTTACTTTTAGTCATTTCCCGCTTTTTAACTTAAATGTTGCATTTTGGTCCATAACTATCCAATATTTGTAAACTACACCCTACCCCACTATATAAAAACCTAAACCAAACACACACAACTCATTTTTCACTTCCAAAATTTCACCACAATCTCTTTCTCTCTCTTGTTTTGCCGAAACATCAACCACCATCCCAAATCCATACAATTTTTAATTTAACTCAAGATTTAGGATGATTTGAGCTAATCCAAAATAAGACCCATCTTAGTTTTGATCTTGTGATCATATTGGTATGATTTTCTTCAACATGCATTAACTTTTTTTTTCAAAATTTATTTTCTTGATGAACTATACTTGTTTGATCTATTTTGAAGGAATAAATGGGTGTTAATATTATTATATTACATAGTGGAGTGTTTGCATGTTTGAATTTTTTAGTTTGATTTATTAGATTTATACATGCAAGTGTGTTAGAGGTTTGATCATAGTGTAGGAGTATTAGAATGATCATATTAGTGGTATAGAAATGGGTAAAATGTGTTGAAAAATTTATTTTGTATGGTTTTTAAAAGGTCAATTTTGGGCAGTAGGTTTAAGGCCATTTTCGAGGGTCTTAAGTCTGAATATAGGATGATATTATGGGATTATGTCGTAGAGAATTTCGTTAGCTTCGATTTGATATAAAGTAGGCCTTCCAACTCCAAACGAGGTGTAAGATACACTAGTTGGATTTTCGTGTACCGAGAGACGAGTGTCGACACAATTCAAAAATAGTTGTCGATATTTGGATCGAATCTCAGGGACTATAAAATGAGTTTCAAAATGATTCAAGGGCTGTTCTCAGGCTCAAAATTTAGTGTTTTGAGTCTATTTTTAGAATCAAGTGCCGGTTTTCTATATGGAGTTGTTTAGAATGGTCAAAATGGTTTCGTAAGTCAAGGTCGCTAAACTGTCCGGATTTTGTGATTCAAAGATGAGTCGGGCAGGGAACTTTAGAAGTAAAATATTTTGATGGGCTCTTGGGAGGACTTTCTACATTTAGTAAGTAAGTTCTCTGAGTAGTATCATAAAAAGTTGATATGTTTAAGTATGGGAAAACGGCTTGGACATTCGGTATGTTCCGGCAGATTTTTATTAAAGACATAGAATAATAAAATGAATATATAGGAGAGTGTAATAGTATCACTTGTATCGTTTTCTCTCGAGTTTGTCGCGATTTTATGAGTCGAGTTTTATATTCTTATGTATGGTTTATTTCTCGAGTCTATTATTAACGAACGCACCTCATTTGATAGGTTGCGGTTCTCGTGTTTGAAAGGCATCATCTATCGTCGGTGATCGTCTCATTACCACTATTGGCTAAGGTGAGTCTATAGCCTCGCTTTATACTAGTTATTAAATGATTTTAAACCCGCGAGGGGGAATACATGTTTTATAAACATAGAACACAAGATTTTTATGGTATGCTTTGTCCCTCTATGAATGGACCCGTGGTTGCCTTTAAATTGCATTAAGTGATTGCCTTTGTTAAAACCTCAATTATGGACCGTTAATTAACCTATGATGGGTTAACCGCTAGTACAATTAATAGATCTATGGGGGAAGCCGCCCCGGTTCAGTTTTTGTGGACTTGTCATAGAAGCTTAGGCCCGACCTTCACACTGTTTGAGCATATTGTATTGAGAAGTCAGGTATATGGCAATGTACCAATAATCTGGAGGTAACCGACAATTAATAAATCTCTCGTCTTATTAGACTAATATGGGAGTGTCTAAGGGCTCGGTTCCATGAGCTTATTGCAATTTATGCTATATACAATTATCATTGTTGATGCAAATTATTATTTGATGCTTATAAGCATGCCACAAACTTATAATCTTTGCTTGTGTTCAAATTGATTTCATAAACCTATAGATTCACTCGGCATTTTTGCTGATTGTTTTACTCACATGTATTTCAGGTAATCAAGAAGTGGAAGCTTGGAGGTCACGGGAAATGAAGTTGTGCACTGCTTTTGTTGTTCAAACTCTTTGATTTATTTATCGTTCCATTTTCAGAACAAACCAATATGTTGTTTTAACTTATCTTTTGGTAACGGTTACTTGGGACTACGCTACTCTGACAAATGTTTTAGGAACGATAAATCTAAAACGTCTCTTTTCGAGTCGTTCTTTATAAATTATGTGTTGTTGTATCATTGTTTAGCACCCAAAGATGTATTCCGCTGCGTGTAAATTTGGGGGTGTTAAAGATTGGTACCAGAGCCATGAGTTATAGAGAACTAGGTCTTTATTTTAAAAACCTAAACTATAACTGTCAATTTTAATTTTCAAAGAGTCGGTGCACAGGACTTCGCGTGACTTCAGGTTCAAGCTACTTCTGAGATTACAATTTTAGTATGCGTTATTACGTATAGCTTATTGTCAAGTATTTATAAATAAATACTATGATCCCTTTATGGATATATATTTATATCAAGGATCCCTTTATCGATATATATTTATGTCGTTAAACTTTTCGATAAAAGTTTGTCATTTATTAATGATTAACTTAAATAAATACAATGAATTTCAAGATCTTTCTGTATTTATTTTTGAACTATTTAAATTGATTTTATTGCAAAAATTTTATATTATGACCTTAAATAACTTCATCTACGCGCGTTACTTTTATTGCTTAACCCTTTGAGATATCTATATAGATATTCAAATCGTCTTCCGGCTATTTGTGCTTGGACGTCTTTTAACGTAATCTCTAGACCATTGTGTAGCTCAATGTGTCCTTGGAATAGACTAACCGCTATCATGTGAGTCATACATTTTGAAACATTTCTTAAAATAGTGTTGAATAATACCATGGTTTTTCATAATATTTTGTTAAATTTTATTATCGTTTTATACGACATACGAAGATTAAATTCATTGACATTTATATGTATCGACTCCGAAGTGTATTGTTCGCTTATATCTCGGTAACGTCATCGTCCTTTTATAAATCATCGTCTAGATTATGGTGCTAGATTGGAATACGATTTTACTTCTATAAAATTGTATCATTTGTTTTTCATTAACTTTCTTGCTCCCGGATTGCAACCCGTTAATGTTCCTTTCTTTTCTTGTTATGTTTTGTGTTTTTGGACAATCGTGGCACCAAGGAGATTTGCCTACTTTGCACCTTGAAACTTAAATTGCGAACGTCATTCATCGTTTTGCTTCCTAAATTTCGTGTTGAATACCTTGAAGCATTTTCTGTCATTCATTATGCTATATTTTTATTTGATGCTCATTATGAGATTTATTTTTCGTTGTTATAAAATCCACAAGACATGTGTGTGTATATATATATTTTGAGTGGTTAGTAAGCGTCGAAAAAATATATTTAATGGAGAAACTGCAGGGGGTGTATAAACAGGTCAAAACTTAAAAGTAAAACCTGCGTTTTTAAAATAAAATAGTCAAACCTGCACAGAACTTGCAGGGGTATTTTGGTCATTTTACATTGGGTTTCAGGTCTCGGGTAAAACTAGAAAGTCGTCTGAAACGTCGTTTTGCATCAAAATGCTTTAGACTCCGAGTCTTGGAGATGTCGTTTATCGGGTCAATTAATCGGCTTATATTAAAAAGTTAAATCTGAAAAAAAAAAAAATTCAGAACATGGGTTTTAAACGTTTCTAAGCAATTTTGAGTTCATTTGAGATCGTAAAATTTTAACGAATATTATTTTACAACTGACTAATACTAGTTGCATGTGAAAATGTTTAAAAATAGAAACATTACAGGATTAGCAATTACCGGATTAATGGTGTAATTTGAAAATGAATAATATACTTTCTTAAAAGCATGTTGTGTCGAGTATCTTACATAGAATACACATATGGACTGATTTACTCTTTTTATATATATGACTCATTTGTCATTCGATGTTATTTTATTTTTATTTTCTTCTAACCTTCAACTGATTCGGGTTGAGTTTTGAAGTTTTGCCTTCACATTCTTCTTCGACATTCTCATCACGTGTCTCATGGCGTTTCCGTCTAACCTTATAACCTTTTGAAACCTTAACGACTTGTAACCATTTCATTGATTGTTTTATGAACTACTATTTACCACTTTTGCAAACCATTGGCTACTTTATACGTTGTCATAATGTCACCTTATAAATAAATCTGATATTGTTTTACGATTATTTTCACCAATTGTTTTTACTTTGGTCTTATAAAATACTTTTCGTAACATTAAAAGTTGCTTATTGAGTATCTCACAAATTACTTGTATCCTATAAATTCATAAACTATTTTAAAATTCCATTTTACAAATTGCATGGTTTATATAAACATAAGAAACGTAACACTTTTCGACGAAACGGAGCACTGCATTGCTAGCCCTAAATTATACATGGCCTGATCACCTATGTCTAATTTAGAAGGAGCCATGCTAGGCTGAATAGTAGTCACCTTAAAAATCTTGATAATAATCAACTTTTTACTTGTAATTATGATAAATATAAATAAAATGAAATAAATTGAAAAGAAGTTTTGAAAACCTTTATATTTTATGAAAGTAGCACAATTTCTATGCATCCGCATATGTTTTCTTACCTTTTGTTTAACGAATTATGTGATTATAAGTACGTTTTTACTCGATGATTGTTTTCCCACTTGTTACTTCATTTTGTCTTATAACTGATTTCTTTTGACTGTTCGTCTAATTACTGATTGTTGGTATAAGACTTGAAGGTCTCGATGTTTTATCCTTCCTTCTTGTTCAATCTTCTTTATGCGACTGGGTAGATCTTTGGAATGTCTCCGCACGTGAATAATGAATTATCATTAGAGTGATTTCCGTATATCCGGGATGACGTCCGTCACTCTCGTTTGTCTCGAAATCCACTCTTGTGAACCGTGCTTTGACTTATCTCTTTAAACACTAACATTGTTCATTTGATTTGTTTTAATTACAAGTGATTATTAGGAATTTTATTTTATTAAAACTTTTGTATGGATTTTATTTCCGATCATGTATCGACCACCGCTAAGTTAACGAGCTGATGTTGGTGAACCACCGACCGCACTAACAAAATTGACAAATTGTTTAATCTATTATTTCTTATCGTCTTACCATCAACGCCTTTATTTTATTATTCTCTTTAAGAATTCATACGACATTTGCTTCGTTTTCTTTTGTACCATTGATTTCGTATTAATTGTTGACTATTATTTGCATTCGTATTCGTTTGTTATCTTGTCACATTTCGAAACCCGAATAAATCCCATGTTATTTTGAAATAATAAACACCTTTATGTATTTCTACAAAGTATTATAAAATTTTTATGGAACTTGTCTACATTTTCTAATGATTTTCAATTATCGAAATAACCATCACAAGTAAAAGGTCAAATTTATACACCATATTTTGTATAACTAAAACTAATGTTTAAAATAAAATTATGTTCTACCTTTTGAACTAATTGACTTATCATACTTTACTTTTAATGTAATGAAATTACCGGTTTAATTTATATTCCTAATAATGATTTAATTTGGAAATTATATCTTCTAATTGTAACCAACAATATGAGTTTAATTTATAAAATTCATGTCATTCTTTCAAAGTTTCTTAAGACAACCAAAATAAATTATGAAGCTATTTAACTTCTATTTTTAATATATCATCTTTATCAAGAAAGTACCTCAATTGAGTCTTAAGGTAATACCAAATCCGGGACGGATAATTGTGACAAACGTTATTTTAATGTTAATATTTAATTTATTCTTCTCTCTCATTTTTCTAGTATTGTAAATTATTATGTTTTACGGTTACGTGATTCGAGATCCCTCGCCGATCGTCAACCTTAAATCATTTTACCACATCTTGTCCGTTTATGCGTTTATTGAATTTATTTTTATCCCGTTCTGTTCCTCGTACTGAAGATCACTATTTTATTCTGAGTTTAAAATGAATCTTGGGAAGCAGTGTATAAGAAGAAACGATAAGTGTCACCAGGATTTATGCGTGTACTAGTGGAATGATTATGGACCAAATCTCTTAATGAATGGAGTTATTAAATTCGTTACCACCTAAATGAGTATGTTGAAGACGACGCCGCAAGTGGAAAGACTCTTGAGATCAAGTAGTTAATATGAAGGGTTCGTTCAAGGTTTTCTCGATGATTAACGCTGGAGATCTATAATCGATGTTTATGTTCAACCTTTTCTTTTATGTACTTACATGGTGTGTGATCTAGTCAAATGACCGTAAGTTGTGAGAACTTGAGACGGCATCATCCGATGACGTCCGATCATATAGAACACATATTATGTAATATCTTTTTGACTTTCAACGACGATATTTATTGAGACTTTAATGCGTGTTGGCGAAAGTGAGTTGGTGTCTTTGTATTATCTTTTGAGTTGGGACCCGCGTGTGAGCACCCTCCGACGACAAAAATGTTTTCTTGTTAAGTTCTTTTTGATGTGTGTCCATGGCTATCCGACCGATGGATATCCCTTAAATTTGCAACCTTCCCTTTTAACTGGACTTACCCGAGAACCCTGTCATATATTCTTGTAGTCGAATGAGCTTCGTGTGATTCATAAAATTTTCATGTGTCGAGCTTGACGGGTGACTTGTGGGTAAGGATTTATTTATTACTTTTTGGTGAGATACAACTTGACGACAAGTTGCATTTTGTAAAAGAACCAATGGAGATCGTGGATCGAGATTCACGTGGGAACGTGAAGACTTCTTTATAAGGAACGGCCTCATCCTTCCGGGTAGTGAACAACCCGTGTATGAGGCGAGTTGAGCGCCGGGACGTCGCTCCCTTAAGGTGGTGAGGATGTAAAACCCGTAAAAATAAGGTCATAATTTAATTCTACTTTCAATTATTTTGAAGTATTTTATAACGTTAAATATTATTATGTTTAAAGGTTTAAGTTGAAACCGATATTAAATATTATATTTTAATATTTTGACGAGTAACGAGGACTACTACTGATCGCGATACCGACGGATGCCTAAAATTTTATATTTTATTATCGATCGTTTCGATATTTAATACTTTCGACGATATCGTTTTAATTACGTATCGAGTCGTTATATTATTATTTTTCGTGTGCGTTTAAACTTTTAAAAAGTATTTTTACGAAACCCGAATCCCGTAAATATTTGTAAAATTTACTTTTAGTCATTTCCCGCTTTTTAACTTAAATGTTGCATTTTGGTCCATAACTATCCAATATTTGTAAACTACACCCTACCCCACTATATAAAAACCTAAACCAAACACACACAACTCATTTTTCACTTCCAAAATTTCACCACCATCTCTTTCTCTCTCTTGTTTTGCCGAAACATCAACCACCATCCCAAATCCATACAATTTTTAATTTAACTCAAGATTTAGGATGATTTGAGCTAATCCAAAATAAGACCCATCTTAGTTTTGATCTTGTGATCACATTGGTATGATTTTCTTCAACATCCATTAACTTTTTTTTTTTCAAAATTTATTTTCTTGATGAACTATACTTGTTTGATCTATTTTGAAGGAATAAATGGGTGTTAATATTATTATATTACATAGTGGAGTGTTTGTATGTTTGAATTTTTTAGTTTGATTTATTAGATTTATACATGCAAGTGTGTTAGAGGTTTGATCATAGTGTAGGAGTATTAGAATGATCATATTAGTGGTATAGAAATGGGTAAAATTTGTTGAAAAATTTATTTTGTATGGTTTTTAAAAGGTCAATTTTGGGCAGTAGGTTTAAGGCCATTTTCGAGGGTCTTAAGTCTGAATATAGGATGATATTATGGGATTATGTCGTAGAGAAATTCGTTAGCTTCGATTTGATATAAAGTAGGCCTTCCAACTCCAAACGAGGTGGAAGATACACTAGTTTGATTTTCGTGTACCGGGAGACGAGTGTCGACACAATCCGAAAATTGTTGTCGATATTTGGATCGAATCTCAGGGACTATAAAATGAGTTTCAAAATGATTCAAGGGCTGTTCTCAGGCTCAAAATTTAGTGTTTTTAGTCTATTTTTAGAATCAAGTGTCGGTTTTCTAAATGGAGTTGTTTAGAATGGTCAAAATGGTTTCGTAAGTCAAGGTCGCTAAACTGTCCGGATTTTGTGATTCAAAGATGAGTCGGGCAGGGAACTTTAGAAGTAAAATCTTTTGATGCGCTCTTGGGAGGACTTTCTACATTTAGTAAGTAAGTTCTCTGAGTAGTATCATAAAAAGTTGATATGTTTAAGTATGGGAAAACGGCTTGGACATTCGGTATGTTCCGGCAGATTTTTATTAAAGACATAGAATAATAAAATGAATATATAGGAGAGTGTAATAGTATCACTTGTATCGTTTTCTCTCGAGTTTGTCGCGATTTTATGAGTCGAGTTTTATATTCTTATGTATGGTTTATTTCTCGAGTCTGTTATTAACGAACGCACCTCATTTGATAGGTTGCAGTTCTCGTGTTTGAAAGGCATCATCTATCGTCGGCGATCGTCTCATTACCACTATTGGCTAAGGTGAGTCTATAGCCTCGCTTTATACTAGTTATTAAATGATTTTAAACCCGCGAGGGGGAATACATGTTTTATAAACTTAGAACACAAGATTTTTATGGTATGCTTTGTCCCTCTATGAATGGATCCGTGGTTGCCTTTAAATTGCATTAAGTGATTGCCTTTGTTAAAACCTCAATTATGGACCGTTAATTAACCTATGATGGGTTAACCGCTAGTACAATTAATAGATCTATGGGGGAAGCCGCCCCGGTTCAGTTTTTGTGGACTTGTCATAGAAGCTTAGGCCCGACCTCCACACTATTTGAGCATATTGTATTGAGAAGTCAGGTATATGACAATGTACCAATAATCTGGAGGTAACCGACAATTAATAAATCTCTCGTCTTATTAGACTGATATGGGAGTGTCTAAGGGCTCAGTTCCATGAGCTTATTGCAATTTATGCTATATACAATTATCATTGTTGATGCAAATTATTATTTGATGCTTATAAGCATGCCACAAACTTATAATCTTTGCTTGTGTTCAAATTGATTTCATAAACCTATAGATTCACTCGGCATTTTTGCTGATTGTTTTACTCACATGTATTTCAGGTAATCAAGAAGTGGAAGCTTGGAGGTCACGGGAAATGAAGTTGTGCACTGCTTTTGTTGTTCAAACTCTTTGATTTATTTATCGTTCCATTTTCAGAACAAACCAATATGTTGTTTTAACTTATCTTTTGGTAACGGTTACTTGGGACTACGCTACTCTGACAAATGTTTTAGGAACGATAAATCTAAAAGGTCTCTTTTCGAGTCGTTCTTTATAAATTATGTGTTGTTGTATCATTGTTTAGCACCCAAAGATGTATTCTGCTGCATGTAAATTTGGGGGTGTTAAAAGAGATCTTGATCGACATATGATTTCACTTCACGTTGAATGATGTTGGTCATGTGTTCATCAATGGAATTGAAAAAAGCAGCATTTTCTTTGTCACGTGCATCCTTTTCTTTAAGAAGCTTTTTATGCTGACTTTTACATTTTGAGACGGTTTCGGATATCTTCTTGAGTTTAGACTCGTCATTTTGCTGTTCTCTGAGGGCTTGATTAGGTATCCTTCCATTCAGAAATTCAATTTGTTTAAGCCTGATCCTCCAATTGTTTTTGAAGGTTCTGAATAAGTGGATCATTGACCGTGAGAAATGGATTGGAGGTGGATGATACTTGTTGTACTGTAGATGAGGGAGGAGGTGTAACCACGAGTGTTAGAGAGGTTGTGGATGATACAGGTTGTTCAAGGATTGTTGACGGTGTTGTTATAGTCACTTGGGCGGTGGTTGGTACTTGTTGTGAGATGATTGGTGGCGGTGTAGGTTCAGTCATTAGGGCGGTAGTTGGTACAGGTTGTTCAACAAGTTCAGGTGTGGGAGTTGGTGTGATGACATTGGTGATGACCGGGGGGGGGGGGTAAATGGTGGAATGGTAGTTATTGTAACTGAAGTTATAGGAACGTCCACCATATTCTCATTCGTCGAGGGATCAGTATTCGTGACTTCGACGCCTTCCCCTAAAAAATTAAGATATTTCATCACATCATCAGAACCAGAAGTAGACTTACTTTGGAGTTGAGTTCCTGTAATGAGAGTTGCATGAGCATCTTCTGAAATCACAGTGTAAGTTGGTGCCGGTAATGATGTGGTGATATTGACATCATGGTACAGTGTGTTTATTTATGTGTTGTCACTACCACCACCCTCTTCACTATGCTCATGACTTTCAAAGTTGAATGTACCAACAACTTCATCATTAGGATCTTCATAAAAGAAGATATCGTCATCAGGTTAACAAATTCATCTAAGTCATCAGCTGGTGTGGAGCCTGAACCTTTTGATGTCGCGAAAGCCTCCTCTCTGCTCTTCCTTAGTGTGAGACGCAACTGTTTATCTTGAGAGATATTTTCTTGAGCTGGTTCGTCTTGATCAACACGTTTTTCTTTACCTTTGTACTTCTTTGCCTTTCTGATCAACTGTTGCTTTTCTTCTTCGTCATCAGTTCTGATCATCTCATCTATTTCTTCGTCATCTTCATCATAGAGTTGCTCTTTCCATGTGCCTTTAGCTTTAGAAGAATAAGTCATTTGGCGCTTGGCAGTCCTTTTCTTCTGTTTACCTGTTCGTTTCTCAGAGGGATCTGCATTTGCTCTTTTAATCTGTGCTTCAATATGCTGGAGCATCTCTTGGTAGGGGTCACTCTCCTTGATCCCTTCATTGATCATTACATCGGGCACAAGAGCTGGATGTAGTGAGTACTTTGTGAATTGATTATCAGCAGTCATCTGGTCCAACACATTGTCTCTATCTTGAGTATGATAGAAGAAATTCCTACGAGTTTCAATGGTTGGGTTACTCTTCATGAAGTGATTGATTATGAGCTTTGTGAACCGTGGAAATGGAAGATGCAAAGACTTCTTCTTGGTTCTAGTAAATTGATGGCAAAATTCGTCCCAAAGTTGTAGTGCGTAGTCCACTTTAGCTCCAGTGTAGAGTCCCCAAAAGATATGAGCCTGAGGGGGTCTCATGGCATCGGATCCACGAAGCTTTAAAGTGAGGCACTTGACAATGATAGTAGCAATTGCTTTCCATGGTTTCTCGATCTATGATGTATTAAATTGAGATAGATTAACAATTTCACCCTCATAGATTAGAGCTCGAATTACTCTAAGCAGTTCATCTAAATCTGGGTTAGGAACATAGTGTTCTCCTTTTGCTAACTTAGGGAACTTGAAAAATTGCCTAAATTGACTCAATCAAGTGTCAAGTTTGTGTTGTTGAGCATAAAGTTGATAATCTGCTTTGACAATTGTATTCCCTGTAAAATTGTGGCTGTTGTCCAAAACTCGTGCATATAGACTTCAGGAACTGAGGCGGTGGCTCGTATGCATCCTTTATCGGTAACATATCCAGAATATCCATTGCTAGTTTGAAAGCTTCCAAAGTGGGATCAAATTCTTCTTTCATACGAAAATTGTTTGCTGCAGGTGGCAGTCTGGCACTAAGTGGAACAAGTGCAAGATCAAGTTGTTTTTGTTGTTCTTCGTTGATCGATATTTTCCAGCTTAGATAACATAGATACGCTTGATATATATTGACATACATAACACATAATCCATGTAAATTCCGTAGCATGATAAATGTAACACAACACATGTCACCACATATTATGTAGTACATATTCATCTAGCAATGTTCATTTTAGCAGCATAAGGTACAATTTGTATAAGTCTATGTATCGCAATGTTTTCCTATGTTTCCATCACAATATATTACAAGCGATCGGAATACTACCTGTATCGCAATCCTAAAGTCCATCTCAACATATTCCCTATCGGAATGTCATCGCAATGTATGCGATCGCAATGTTGCCATCGCAAGCCATCGCAATGTACGCATCGCAATATAGGATCGCAATGAGCCATCATAATGTTGGCCATCGCAATGTAAGCCATCGTAATGTACCCATCGCAATGAGCCATCGGAATGACTCATCGCAATAACCCATTGCAATGAGCCATCGGAATGACCCATCGCAATGTATAGCCATCGCAATATAACGATCGGAATTTGGATCGTAATCTGAGACGGATATTATGATGCAAAGCCTTTTGATTCGATTACGGGTCTTAGGGTATGTTTAAGACAAAAACCAGTCAAGTCCTATGTTTATAAAGGTCTAATAAACGAAACACACTTGAAAGATTCAAAACCCTAATATGAAGAACTCGGATCAGTGGAGTTCGAAAGATATGAAAGGCAAAAGTATATAACCATATAAACGATGAATACCTAGGATGATAGCAGCAGATGATTAAGGTCAAAGATCAAGTTCTTGGAAAGAACAATAATGGTGGACAAAGTTTGGTGTTTGTGTGTTTTTGCGATAAAGATGAAAAACGGGGATGGGGGTTATGTTTTGACTTTGGTCAACCAAGTTGCAAGAAATTGCATTTTGGTCCCCCTTGTTGCAAGACATTGAAATTTTGGACCCCTAGTTAGTAAAAATGATTAAGTAAAACATTTAGAACCAAGTGAACTAGAAAACTCACTAACCCGTAACAACTTATCTTGAAAACTAACATGATCACATACACCTAACGGTCAAATTCAAATTCCAAACGTCAACTCATATTCCACACAAGGCACACATAGCATATGATTATGTCGACTATCGTTTTGCATTTTTCTGAAAAATACTTTTTGAAGACCAATTCAACTCCAAAATGATTTGATATTTGCTCCCTCTTAAACGCTGACCCGTTTTCTATTTAAAGAGTTGTAGTCTTTATTTTTAAAGAGACAAATATCCATGAAGACCTTTTCCGTTTAATGATTTTATGAAACGATTCTGGTGGCAATAAGATTTTTCTTACTTTAACAAAATAAGTGCACTGAAGCGTACACTAATTTGTGTTAGCCAAGTTATAAAGTAAACTTGATCCCTTACAAGGTTTTAAAGTAAACCTTGCCCAAGAAAATCAATTCCCGTTGTGAGCCAACGTTTTCTAAAGAAATATGTGACTTTAATGCGAAAAGCGGGTTGCAGTCAGAAATAACTACAAGCCATATGGGCATGTTTTAAAATATGTACAACTTTTATACGGACTCTATTTATGGTGTCGTGTCAATTTTAATCGACATTTCTAAGGCCGTAAATATTACCGTACTAAAAGACATGCCCGATTTAAAATGAAAAATATTTTTGGACTTTCTTGATTTTATATTTTTATGGTTTTTATATGTTTTATATTTTTGTATTTTTCTTTTTGTGGTTTAAATATATACGATAATATACAAGATCACGATAAAAGGATACTCTAGAATAGTTTACCACCACTATTCTACAGATTCTTCTGCCAACTCCTTAAGTGTCGCTGGTGAGAATGATTTCATACCCAGCTTTTCGATCAAAAAATCAATACGTCCTCGATCTAAGGCCTTTGTGAATATATCCACCAGCTGATACTCAGTGTTGACAAAATACAGCTCGATCACTCCATTTTCCACTTGCTCTTTGATGAAATGGTAGTGAATGTCAATGTGCTTTGCCCGGGAGTGTTGAACATAGTTGCAGCAAAGGGAAATGGCGCTTTTGTTGTCACAGTACATTGGAACTTTGTTGAATCCAAGACCGTAGTCAGTTAATTGTGATCTCATCCAAAGAACTTGAGCGCAACAACCGGACATAGCAATCTATTCAGCCTCGGTACCTGATATCGCAGCGCTTTTCTGCCTTTTAAATGCCCAACTAATCAGTCTATCTCCAAGAAGTTGCACATTGCCAGAAGTGCTACGTCTAGTATCTTGACACCCAGCATAATCCGCATCTGCATATGATATTAGTGCAATAGAGGAATCCTTCGGATACCACATACCACGATTAAGTGTTCCTTTAAGATACCGAAAGATCCTTTTCACAACATGTAAGTGCTTTTCGGTAGGCCGAGCCTGATACCAGGCACACATGCAAATAGCAAATTCTAAATCAGGCCTGCTAGCAGTCAGATAGAGAAGGGTGTCGATCCTTCCACGGTAAAGTTTAGGATAGACAGAAATCCCATCCCTATCCTCATCTAACTTGGATCTCTCCACCATTGGATTATCCACGGGGTCACAGTTTTCAAAATGATACTTTTTCAACAATTCAAGAGCATATTTGGATTGATTAATAAAGATGCCTCTGAGATTTTGAGAAATCTGCAACCCTGAGAAAAATGAAATTTTCCCATCATCGACATCTTAAAGCGTGTGGACATGATTTTCTCTAAATGGTCAGACAGTCTTTGATTAGTGGCAGCAAAAATTATATCATCAACATAAATTTGTACCAGTATCATGTCGGTGTCCTCCTTGAGAATGAAAAATGTTGGGTCCACTTTGCATTTGGAGAAGCCTTCCGAGATGAGATAAGACGATAGGAGATCGTACCACGCACGTGGAGCTTGTTTCAACCCATAAAGAGCCTTTTTAAGCTTTTACACGTGATTAGGATACTCCGAGTTGACGAATCCATTCGGTTGGATTACGTAGACATCTTCCCTTAATTCACCATTAAGAAATGCCGTCTTAACATCCTATTGGTAGACGATCATATTCATGTGAGCAGCATAAGCAAGGAATAGTCTAATCGCCTCCAATCATGCAACAGGAGCAAAGGATTCTTCAAAGTCAATACCCAAAGCTTGTTTATAACCTCGAGCAACCAATCTAGCTTTGTTCTTTAACACTCCACCTAACTCATCGAGTTTAACCTTATATACCCACAACAAAGTAAGGATATCAACGTTTTCAGGTAGAGGAACTAATTCCCTTACTTCAAGGCGTTGAAATTAATTAAGTTCCTCTTGCATGGCTTCAATCCATGATGATTGTTGCATGGCTTGTTGCCAAGATGTAGGTTCCTTCTCGCAGAGAAATGCATCAAAGAAGCAATATATTGCGTACTCTTGGAGTGGATGACGTGTCAAGACTGGTCGATCTATGTCACCAATAATATTGCGGATTAGGTGATCCTTTGTCCATTTAGTGTTGTGATTATCAATCCGTGGTGGTCGGGAGTAAACGATTGCAGGAGCTTCCTCTGAGGTAGACGCACCGTTAGGGTTTTCGGGTATTTGTGAAGCAAAGAATGGAAGCTCTTGTAGGTGAGAAAGTTCCAAATCGTGATCATAGAAATCCTCTTCAACATCATTAGGAACAAGTGGGGGTGATTATTCGGGTGTAGTTTGTGAATTGGTGGGGGATGGTGCATCTGGTTCAATAGTAACAGTAGATGCATCGGACTGATTTCCATTATCTTCAGCAACAACTTTGGGAATCGGAGCTACTGCTGTAGGTGCTGGAGAATCATCACTAAGTGGATCAAATAATTCATCAAACATAGGTTGAAATAACTCATCCCACTCGGGCCTTGTAGCTGGTGTAAATGATGGAGAAGTATGATTGTTAGGAGTTAATCCAAAACTAATAGTAACGGTTCCCATCTCATGAAGTGCGGGTTCAGAGCTGTGTTGCTCAGAAGCCATCGTTGTCAGCTCATCAAATCGACATCCAAAGTTTCTACTATCTTGCCAAGACGGCGGCTATAAATTCGGAAAGCTTTTTTTGCGGGTGAGTAACCAACAAAAATTCCAATATCAGCCTTCGGTTGAAGTTTGCCCAAATTCTCACTATTAGTATTTGGATAACACAGTGCACCAAACACATGAAAAAATGAAATATCGGGTTTATCTCCATGAAGTAACTCATATGGAGTTTTACCATGGCGCTTACGAATGATGGAGCGGTTTTGGGTATAACATGCGGTTGCCACTGCTTCAGCCCATAAGAATAAGGAGCATTCGCATAAATCAACATAGTTCTAGAAGCTTCGATAAGTGTACGGTTACGTCTTTCTACGACACCATTTTGTTGTGGAGTGCGAGCAACTGAAGTTTCATGTGAAATACCAACCTCTTCATAATAATCTCATAGAGTCTGATTAACTAACTCAGTTACATTATCAGTTCGAATGCGGCGAACAGTAGCATTAAGACGCACTTAGATCATCTTTAGAAAAGTAATAATATAATTTGGTATTTGATCCTTGGTTGCTAAGAACTTAACCATGTAAACATGGAGAAATAATCCACCATGACGAGGATGTATTTTCTACCACTCACACTAGCCGTACGTATTGGCCCACAAAGATCCATGTGCAAAAGATGCAGTGGTTCTTGTTTGGTGTCTTCAGCTTTAGGTTTGTATGATTTCTTGGTGCTTTTCCCCAAAGAACACGCGGAACATAAATGATCCTTGTCAAACTTAAGTTTTGGAAGACCATGAACAAGCTCGTTTTTAGCTAAATGGTTAATAGCATCAAAGTTAAGATGAGATAACCGACGATGCCAAAACCATGACTTGGTCTTAGATGCTTTAGAGAGAAGGCATACAGGAGAGGCGGCCATCATGTTTTGAATGGACAGTGTGTAGAGATTATTCCCTCGAGAACCTTTTAATAAATCATTTCCTGCAAGATCACGAATGAAGCAAGTATGTTGTCGAAAAGCAACCTCAAGGTTTGAATCGCAAAATTGTCCCACTAAAAATAAGTTATGACCAAGTCCCTCCACGTAATATACCCTTGAAATCGTAACATTCCCAATTTGATATTCACCATAACCCATGATCTTCACAATATGGTCGTTACCAAATCTAACCGTTCCTAGAAACTTGGCGACGAAATTTCTGAGCATCGAGCGGTTTCCGGTCATATGCTTTGAGCATCCAGAGTCCAAGTACCAGAGGATGATTTGGACCACCTGAAAATATCACCATACGAAGATAATGTATCGAAATCTAATGGTTCCTCTGTGTTAGCAGGTACAGATATATTTATCTTAGATTTTCTATCAGAGGGATTCTTAGGCTTCCAAATTTTCTTCCTAGATGTTGGCTTAGATTCTAGTTGTCTAATAACCTGAGGTACTTTTTCACTGGTAGGCACAATTGTGGACGTAGACCTAGTTAAAGGGCGCTTTTTCCATTTCTTAGTGTTGGAGTTCCTATTTAAAGGACGCTGAGACCTAACTTCAGTGGATGTGATCCTAGTTAAAGGGCACTTAGTTCCATTTGCGGTAAAGGTCCTACCAATGGGTTTCCATTACCAACCAACTTGGGTGAATTGATTCCCTGTTTGAATCCATTCAAGATTGTTCCTAATGGCATACATTTCATTCACGTGATCAACAAGGCATAAATCATGACGCTGAGAAAACATGCGTTCATTACAAATCCAACATCTTAAATTAGAATTCACATTTTTCTTAGGCTTCTGCATAGAGGCAGAACCTTTTGTCTTAGATACATGATTCTTTTTATTAAAAACTGAAATAACATTCCTAGGGTGAACTTATACTTTCTTCTTCGTAATCCTACTAGTGGAAGGCTTGATCCTATCTTTCTTGTCTTGAGATCCTTTAGCCTTAGTAGACACAATTACTCCTGTAGAAGCCAAGGGAACATTAGTGACAGATTTTGATTTAGCCTTGATGGGTGTGTTTAAAACAGGCTTAGCTCCTGGGGTCTTCTTGAACGGAGTTATAGAAATGGTGGGGGTTTGCTGTTTAGGTGGTGCAGAACCCGGTTGTCCTATGTAAATCAAATGCTCTAAGCATTGTTGAACCTTCTCAATGTAAGCATGAGCAGAGTAATAGTGACTATTTGAGGGATCTAGTTCATCGAGATCATCTACAACATCCCTAGCAAGATCAGCGTGCTTAATTGCATGCTCCATATAAAGCTTATAAGATAGAGGATTGTTCTTATGGTACAGGTTCTTAGTGATCACCACCTTTTTTGGAGTACTAGAGGACGGTGTAGAAATTATAGTTGGGTTATCAACAACTTCTTGTCCTTTGAGTTGAAGTGTAATAAGTGTGTAAACCAAGGTTATAAATAGCGTAAAGCGTGGCGTGGCGGCATATCCAAGCTACATGCTTTAGCGGCTAAGGCGAAGCTTTAGCGTTTCTAAAGTGTGGTTTATAGCGGCAGAACATATAAAAATATTTATTTATTTTATGTATTTCAATATTATATTTATATTATGTTTATAATTAGTCTTGTACATAATAATTAAAGCTAGAAAACTTTCTTTACATGTGACAATATTCCTTTATTAGAGTTGAATTCAAAAATTTACCGCACCTCATGTCGTAGCGCGCCTTGACCTATTGCGTAGCGTAGAGGCCACGCCTCCAGTTTTAGCGCGCCTTAAGGCGGGCTATAGCGAGCTATTTAGAACTATGGTGTAAACACTTATCCTTTTGCCACTAAAATCAAGGAAAAACAAGACCTAATCATGTGTTTAATGTCATAAAAGTCGGAATTACGCGTCGTTTTGTGTTTTTTGTGTTAAATAGGTACAAATGATCAAAAGAAGATAAAACACGGGATTTCACGGTCAAATGTCAAAGAAAAGTCAAGAAAGAGACGAAGACAAAGTCAAAAGACCAAAAGTATGCCAAGATCACGAAAACCGTCAAAACCGACACAACTTTGAAGAAAAGATCAACAAAGCCGAAAATCAAGCCCGTTCTTAGTGGATTAAATATCATTTGAGATTAATGGGCCTTGTGGGTCCCACATTTGCTTAATGGGCCCACAAGCCCATTTGGAAAATTTAATTTAAAGATAATTGGGACTAGGCCCATCAACAAGCCCAAATGGCTAAATGAAGACACGGATTGGTGACTATTGGGACAAGCCCAAATAAAGTTAAGTGGAACGGATGGAATGGGCTTCAAGCCCAAACAATTGCACAAAGAACGGACGAAGTAATTTTGTTTTACATCTGCTTGACCGGTCAATACACCAAACGAAACCCCACTCAATCTTCCCACGTGTACCCTTTATTTCCCCCAACACAATAAATAAAACAAACAAATTTTACCCCACAACCCATTTTGCTTCGTTACAAACGAAGTAAACACACACAGTCACCTTCTCTCCCACTTTTCTTTTTTACACACGAATCTCTCACAAACCCTAGTTTTTACCCATCAAAAATAACCCACAAAAATTGGGGCTTTTTACATCAAAGGTTAATTCACATTAAAACAATTAAATCCCCCAAATTTTCGGGGAAGAACACTCAAGGAGTGGTCCTCAAATCCAAATCTGACATGGCCATATCCTTGGATTTGATTGGCTATGACACCTCACCACAAACCCCTCAACCAATTAAATCATTCCACATCACTTTGCAACAAACACAACTAACACAAATCAGTGCCATGCTGGCAATCCTAGGATGCAAGGGCGTTTCTCAGCCGTTTGATTAGAAGAAAAGAGAGAGAAAGAAGAAAAGAAGGAATCTACGGCTCAGAATCAAAGCTTACAAGTGAAGCTATCAAGAGGGTTTGTTGGGGTTCTCCTATAAAAACCCCTCCTATCATGTAATTGGGGGTGCCTTTCTTTATTTTTAATTTTTTAGTAAATTAGGTCTTAGATTTAATATTGTATTTCTCTTAATTTTCAGTAATGTACTCTTTATTTTAATTAATGAAAAATTAGTGTTTTATTAATTCTCGTCTCACATTTTAATTGAAGTTTCTGTTAATTTTACTACTGTCTGGTTGCTTACAAGTTTCTGTTAATTTTATAATATTACTGTTATTCGAAGATTATTAAATAAAAAAAAAGATAAAGGAAAGTAAATATTAATTTCCCCCACTGGGAAATCATTAAAGTGGTTACTATTCGGATTATGTGGGTTTCATTTGGTTCGAAGGATTGTTACTGTATTTGGTTCGTGATATTTGGTTCGAGATGATGTTGATGATTTGAGGTGGTGTTCGATTTGTTCAAAGACGGCTCAGCGCCGCTTCTTCGACCCAACAGATTCGTCAAAAGGTTCGAATCTTCTTTTATTTTTCTTGTTTTAGTTTACGTCTTAGTTTCAATTTGTGTTTAATCATGCTTATTTGCTTAAGTTAGTTTAAGATTAGCTTGTTTGTTTATTTTGTTGATGTTTAAGTGTCTTGTTATTTGCTTATGTTTCTATATTCAGTAAGTTATATTTGAATTATTTGTTTGGGTTTGCTTGATAGTTTATAACTTATCTACTGTTAATTTGCTCATTTGATTTTTCAGATTTTATAGATATAGCTTATTTGTTTAAGAATAGTTAGTTTGGATCTGCTTATTTTTTATCAGTATAATCTGTTTGATTTTTGATAGATTTTTGGTTTAGATATCTGCTTATGATTTAGCCAGCTTAAGTTTAGTGTACGTTTGGATTTGCTTATTTGTTTAGTTTATAGGCTGCTTATCGTATCGTTTGTTTGGATTTGCTTATTTTGGCGATTTGATCTTAGTCCTTAGCATAATATATTTTAGTTTATGATAGATTTAATTTAGATTATTTAATCTGTTACTGCTTATTCTGTTCGGGTATATCTTGCTTATTTGCCTCGACTGCTTATTTGATTTTCTTATTCAGTTTTTTTTAGCTTAATAATTTAGCTTGTCTAATTTGTTATTCTTAGTTAAGGTTTTGCTAGCTTAATATATATATACTGTCATAGCTTATGGCTTATCTAGATTATTTGTTTTTTTAGCTTATTTGTGCCTGCTTATCTGATTTAGCTTTTTAGCTTATTTTGGTTAATATTATTGCTGTTTAAACAACACCCAGGCCCTATTGGTCTGAGCAAGTTAAATATCAAAATAAAAAGTTCCAAAAAAATATTAGCAATTTTGTCTCTGCCTAGAATCGAACACTGGACCTCCTGTCCAGGCGCCAAACGCTGAAACCAACTGTGCTAGACGAATTCTTGTGTTTGTTTTCTATCAGTTAAATTAATATAGGACGTTTTAATTTAGCAGTTTTAAAATTAAATTAGTTTAAATCAAATTTTAGGTTTAATTAAATTTACATAAAAGTTTAGTTTTATTTTATCCAGTTTATTTTGAAAAATATAAAAAGTAAAAAAAAAATATTTTATTTACTTTTAAAATATTAAATTTAGTTTTAAATAGATTTTTTATTTAGTTTATTTCAATTAGTTAAGTCTTATTTTAAAATAGATTTCTTTTATAGTTTTTAAAAGTATTTAGTTTAAAAGTAATTAAGTTTTCAATTTAGACTTTATTTTAGTTTTGTTTAAATTTTAAAATAGATTTTATTTAAATTAGTTTAAATTAGATTATTAAAATTAGTTTTTAATATTAGCTTTTAGTTTAAAATATCCTAAAAATACGTTTACCAAGAACAAAGGTAAGTCGTAACGTTAATTGGAAATCAATTCGAGTCGAGTCGAGGAAAAACGAACTTAATTGATACATACCAAATCCTAGTTTCAAAGTGTCTCCTTTAACTCAGCCAAAACCATGTTTTTGTCTATGAGTTGCATATTTAAGTCAGAGATTTCCTCACACTTTTGGTTCAGTTTGTCAACAAGTGACTTTTGCTCTGCCGCATTAAAAGCGAAGCGTTCTTCTAATGAACCATAAATATGTGAAAAACCCTGCTTTACTTTATCAAACTACCCTAACATAGAAGTAATTCTATTTTCTAGGGCATGGTTTTTAACCACTGCGGCCTCTAGTTCCACTTTCTCTTTTAGTAACTCTCTCTTAAGTCTCATGATTTCTTCCTCTAATGCCTGAACCACCTTAATCATCTTGTCACTAGTCTCAACGGTGTTTTCACAATCATTTGTTTTTTAAAGAGTTTCATTTTTAGATTGATTTTCAATTTCAAGAGATATACAATGTTGTTGAAGCTCATCAAAAGTTTTAAAAGTGAGTTATAAGAATCTTGAAGATTTAAAAATTCAACGTTAGATTCGTGACAAGAATGATTATCTACATTATTCACAGGTGAAAAAATATTCACAGAGAGATCATGCACATCATCACATTTATTCACAACAGATGTAATCTCAAGAGCATATTCAATAGTAACAACTTGCATCACTTCGAGAGACACTACATGTTCCAAGAATCGGTCATATTCGGACAAAATATTTTCTTTCTCAATTAGATGTTGCTCATAAGCATCATCCATTTCGTAGAAAACTTTTCGAACTTCAGCCATTTCGAAATTAAGATTAACCCCGAGATCTAGAAATCCCTCTTTAATATTGTGTACAAACGGAATGATCTCTTTCTCAAATACCATTTGCATGTGTTCGAAAGCCCATTATCCAGCGGTTTGAGCTGTTGAAGTCGTAGATTCCTTGATGAACTTGTCAAATTTGGTAAGGTATCGCTTAATCTCTTTCAATCTTAGCAATACTATACTCGCCGGTGGAAGACCATTTGGAATTTCCTTAGGTTCATTCGGATTGACAAGTTTAGGAAGTATACTAAGGCTTTCTCTAGTAGACATGTAAGTTGGTGTATGGATAAATTCCCTTTGTATATTAAAGCGAATTCTAAAATCCATTTTTAAATACTCTTCATTAAGTTGTGGATAATCATACTTAGGATATGTAAAAATCACTTATGACCGATTCTCTTCATGCAGTGACATATTCTCGGATTCATTCAAAAACACAATCGGATCTAAGACCAATCCAAACTTGGTTTCATCATAAAGTCATGGGTTGTGGTTAAATGCTTGCTTTGCATACCCCGGGTTAGGTGGTAAGTCTATTAGACGCAATAGAGTGAATTCCTTAAAAGATGAATGAAACAAGTGTACTAGATGTGAAGCAGAGTATTGTTTTAAAAGCAAGACTTCAGTCTTTTTAACTTTCTCAGGCGCCATAGTTTCTGTTTCAACCCTTTTAGACTCGAGAATTTCGAAATCCGTTTGTACTTTTTGAAAATTATTAACGACTGACTCTTTTTCTTTAAGTTCTTTTGAAAGATTTGCTTTTAAACTCTCAATTTCTAGCAAGTTATCCATTTGGACTTTCCTAAACCTATCAAATTCTGGATTGGTTAAGGTAGTGGTCACTGGAGTTAATTCCAAGGTTTTAACCTTTTTCTTATATAAAGCAAGCTCGGCAGATAGTGTCTGATTAACACCGAGGGTTTCAAGGACCGCATTGTTCATTTGGCCAAGCATAGATGCCGACACCATAACCAAATCTTGTTGAGCAGACGAATTTGTAGACGTAATAGCTCCCGGTTGTGTTTCACTCAAAGTCTGGGACTTTCATTGATATTGCTATCATTGTTTGTCTCCTCGTTTGAATTACTAACCACCGGAGGCTGATCCGGATACTCAAACACTTGCTCTACTTGATAAGGTACAATACTAGTACCATTTGCAATATTTGGTACCTCAGAGATTGTGTCAGCTCCATAAAGTGAAAGATTTGCCATGAGAGTTGCCTTGGCGGTATTGTGATCATCACAATCTGAATCATATGCATCAAGAACATCGCATTGGTATGTTGCATTGTTGGTAAAAGCTATTGTGAGTCCTTCAGTATCCGCAACTCTTGGATCTGCTACAAATGCTAACTCTTCTTCATCGAGCTCTCGACCTTGTGCTTGAGCATTAACCAAGTATATCTTTTCCTGAAACGATGTGCCATCCCTCTTCCTCTTTGGTTTCTTGCACTCCCGAGCCATGAGTCCTTCCCCTTTGAAGTTATAACAGATGATCATTTTCATTTTTCCAGTGTTATTTCCCCTTGTAGCCGTGTTGAATAGGCGTGCACCAGTATTGGATGAACTTGGTCTCCCCTGAAGTGGTTGCACAGTAACTCTGCCATCTTGGATTGTAGCTTGTTGACGAGAGTTAGAAGAATTCCTCAACTGATTATTTGTTGGAGATGGTCCTCTGTAACCTCTTTTGTTCAATTCTTGAGTGATGTAAGCAGACATTTGTGCAAGTATATCAGTAGAATTATCCCCTTGTCTGAACTCAGGAACTTGAATCTCATCATCACAGTAGAAAACTGGTGCTGGTTGAGCTACATACACACTGGAAGGAGTACTGACATGTTGTGAGTAATGGGGTTGAGGTGTAAGCAATTATGTGTAGACATTAACATCAAATGTAAATGATGAACACATTAAATCATTATGTGACAAGATCTTAGAATAAAATAATAACCACATATATAATATGAAAGAGCATAACATACCGGAAGCCATAGATGGTGTTGACATGATGTGAAGAACACCTAAGAGCACAAACTAGTTTCTCACCCTTGACCCACTTTATTGTAGAGATCTTGATGGAGAGCCAAATAATTCTATGGTGTTTTCTTTGTGTGTATTTTTTAGGCAGGGAGAGGACTAGTTTATATAGGGTTTTTATATTAGCATGTCCATCAGTGCTAATTATTTATAGCGGGAAACAGATAATCAACCATTAAGAGAAGATTATCATGTCACTTAATATGGAATATTACAAGATATATTATAATAATATAACATTTCTTACATTCTCCCACTTGACATGATACTTCTTAATGGTATAACATAAGGCTAGAAAATTAATCTTGAAACCGTTATACATCATAAGTATCCTGACACAACTAACTACATAGTGAGGATTATGGCGGTCATACATAGTATACTCGTAAACTCCCTTCCATACATCACAACATTATGAGTTTTTCATGTTACATTCATAAGTTATATATAAACAATCATACAGTCGACATAATTGTTATGATAATACATAGACATTTCTTATTAAAACACAAAGGCATGCACAATGACATAAATAATAATAAATAAAATCAGAAACATTCTATTGAGCTCAAAAGTATTTAGAACATCATACTTAGTTATCAATACAAACAAGACCCAACCTAGGAACATGTTGCATAAATGCCTTTGGTGGTAAACCCTTGGTAAGAGGATCTGCAATCATTAGATCCGTACTAATTTGTTCTAGATACACTCTTTGTTTTTGAATGTCCTCTTTGATGATAAAGAACTTAATATCCATATGTTTTGCACCTTTGGAGTACATATCATTTTTAGAGAAGAAAATTGTTGCGGTATTATCACAATACATTTCAGTGGCTTGCTTATAGTGTCGACAACCCCAAGCCCTGAAATAAAATTCCGTAGCCATAATGCATGAATGGTAGCCTCATAACAAGCTACAAATTCTGCTTCCATGGTAGATGCAGCAATGATAGTTTGTTTAGCACTTTTCCAGGAGATAGCTCCTTGAACGAGTTGAAACACATAGCCAAACGTTGACTTTCCACTATCCTTGAACCCAACATAATCAGAATCAGCATATCCAACCACTTCCAAGTGATTAGACCTCTTATAAGTAACCATATAATCCTTTGTTCCTTGAAGATATCTTAATACTTTCTTTGTAGCTTTCCAGTGATGAATACCAAGATTACTTTGATATCTACTAAGCATCCCGATCACAAAACTGATGTCGGGTCTAGTGCAAGTTTGTAGATACATTAAACTGCCCACAACTGAAGCATATTGAATGTTTTCTATTTCTTTTCATTCCACATCATTCTTTGGAAATTGTTTAAGACTAAACGTGTCTCCCTTTTGAATAAGGACTATACCATCCGATCATCTGCTAATATTGAATCTCTCAAGAATTTTATCGATATAGGCTTTTTGAGACAATCCTAATATACCTTGAGATCTATCACGGAATATTGAAATTCCAATCACATAGGATGCCTCACCCAAATCTTTCATTTCAAAATTCTTTGAGAGATATTCTTTAGTCTTATGCAATAAACCAAAGTCATTAGTCGCAAGCAAGATATCATCAACATATAGAACCAAAAATATAAACTTGCTCCCACTGATTTTGCGGTATATGCATCGATCAACGATGATTTCTTTAAAACCGAAAGATGTAATGGTATCATTGAACTTAATATACCATTGTCTAGAGACTTTTTTAAGTCCATATATTGATTTCTTTAATTTACACACCATATTTTCTTTACCATCAATGAAAAACCCTTCAGGTTGTTCCATATAAACTTCTTCCTCAAGATTTCCTTTCAAAAAGGCGGTTTTCACATCCGTTTGATGTAGCTCTAAGTCAAAATGAGCCACTAATGCCAATATTATTCTCAATGAATCCTTCTTTGAGATGGGTGAAAAAGTCTCATGGTAATCAATGCTGTTTTTCTGAGTACAAACTTTGGCTACAAGTCTAGCTTTATATCTTTCAACATTTCCTTTAGAGTCACGTTTGGTCTTATAGACCCATTCACACCTAACTCTTTTAGAACCTTCTGGCAAGTTTACAATATCCCAGACTTTATTTTGAGCCATTGATTTTAACTCTTCTTTCATAGCGTCAATCAATAATTTAGACTTATCACTCTTAATGGCTTGTGAAAAAGATACAGGATCATTATCAATACCAATATCAAAATCTGTCTCTTGCAAGTAAACAATATAATCATCAGAAATAGCCGATTTTCTAACCCTTCTAGGTTTGTTTAATGCTATTCCAACTGGTTCACTTGTTTGAGTTGGTATGTTATTTTCTTCATGAGGTGTTTCTTCATTATTCAAATGTTGTTCTTGATTTAAAGATACATGAACAACATCTGGTGCAAGTGTGGATTGATGAGCATTCATGGGAGATGAATCATCATCCCTTATTTCATTAATATCCACAACTTGATTTTCAACAATCCCACTAACTTCACCATTTTCCAGAAATTTGGCATTGCTTGTTTCAACAATTCTAGAACTATGGTTGGGACAATAAAACATATACCCTTTGGACTTCTCTGGGTAACCAATGAAGTAATCGCTAACGGTTCGAGAATCCAATTTCTTATCTTGTGGATTATAAACCCGTGCTTATGCTGGACAACCCCAAACATGCAGGTGTCTCAGACTAGGTTTCCTTTCAGTCCATAACTCAAAAGGAGTTTTTGGAAGTGACTTACAAGGAACCCTATTCAATAGATACACTACGGTTTTAAGTGCATATATCAACAAACTTTTGGGTAAAGACGTTTTACTTATCATGCTCCTAACCATCTCCATTAATGTTCTATTCCGCCTTTCTGCCACACCATTTTTTTGTGGTGTGCCTGGCATAGTATATTGAACACATATGCCACGACTCTCGATGAACTTTGCAAAGGGACCAGGACACTGTCTAGATTCATCATATTTTCCATAATATTCACCACCTCTATCAGATCTTAGGATTTTCACTTTTCGATCTAGTTGCCTTTCAACCTCAGTTACAAATACCTCGAGGGAATTTATAGATTGAGATTTTTCATGCAACAAATAGACATATCTGTAACGTGAAAAGTCATCTATGAAGGTGATAAAATATTTTTCTCCAGTGAAGGATGGAGTATCAAATGGTCCACAATTATCGGTGTGTATAATTTCAAGGAGATCGTTGCTTTTTGTGGCACCTTTCTTGCTATGTTTTGTTTGTTTATGTAGTAACCCGAACATTAAAATCAATATTTAGACTAAGCTCTAATTTTATTTCTAATATTCGGACCAATATTTACTACTCGCCTTTTATTTGTCATGTTCGTTCGACGAATAATATTGAATTCTCGGCTAACCGACAAGGTTAAGGCTTTAACATATCGAATATATGTCATTTGTTATTTATCAACAAAGTTTATGTCCGTCATCGACCGTGAACATTTTCGTTATGAAGTAGAAATATTTTTTATTGTCGTCATTTTAATTTCTCATTTTACGAGCATTATTCGTAAATTTGTTAAACCGTTAGACGTCGTTCGTTTATACGACGCGTTAATGTTTATTAAATTATAAACCCTCATTTAGTTATCGAATTATTAATGTTCTCCGAATATCGACGTTTTATTTCATATCAAGCGTTTATTCTTCGTGTTTAGCGCGTCTTTTTCAAATCGCGTAACTTTTAAACTATTGGTCGTTCATAATATCCAAATTTGCAAATTGTGAGGCAAAATTTATAATTATCTAACCCCACAATTTGACCTCACACGTTTCACTTACCATGTATCTAAATATGGCTAGTTGTGGTACACGTGTATGTTAATGATACATGTGTTTATATGTCTTGATAGACATCACTTGTTAACAAATCTAACAACACCAAAATAGTTAAACATCTTTATTTGCTCTTCTAATTTTTCCGTGGACAACCAAAAGCACAAAGATATTCAGCAATTAAATTTAGTAACTATAGTAGAGTCAAGGTTGGGTCCATTTGATGTAGCTATTTATTGTTCGTGATTTGAGCTCGAGATTTAGTCAAGTGTTCTTGTATTCTCACAATTCTTGTAAGAGATCATTTCTCCATCTTTGTAACACATACTTTATTTGATTTTTGTAGTAGTTTTTATATGATCTCTATATTTTTATGTTTTTATTTATTATTTTGTAAAGTTTGGACATTGTATACATGGGCGTTGAATATAAAGAACTAGCTAAAACGATCCATAGTTCATGGTAATATTTTTAAGAATCTTAACAGTGGCTAAATGGGTTACGGTGGAAAATCAATAGGTTTTAAGGCTTGTTTGAATTATTGGATGGGTAGATATACGTTTTGTGGTGATTTTACCAGGTCGCTCGTCCCGTGACGATACCCGATGAATTAGATATTGTCGAAACGGTAAAAAGTACCAAATCTGAACATGCTGTATAAACCGACTGAAAACTCTAATAAGAACTCAGAACCATTGAAAAAGGTAAAACTATAGATTGTAGATAAAAATATGAGGAACTAGAATCAGTTGGATAGTTTATCAATTCATTACGGTTTGGAAATGGCGGCCGAAACGGTAGAAACAAAGTTGGCTGCGAATGACAGCCAACTCTTTTAAGTGATAAAATGGGTAAATGATTTATGATAAATATAAATTAGGGGCAATTGAACTTATAATAAGTAAACCACATAAGTTAATAATGACTTTGGTAAAAATAACTCATCTATATTATTTATGGTTTAGGAGAAATGATCTAATCTACGAGGCATGTCGAGAAAATTAAAAAAAAATTGGACTATATTAAATTAACGTTTAACGTGACGATTTTTATAAAACCCAAAGTGGTATGACCCACTTGTGTAGAGTTTTAGACTCAGTTTTATACTGATATTTAGAGATCCCAAGACCCGACCAATGTGAGATATTAAGTCGACAACGTTTGGAGGCGTTTTAGAACACATAAAGCTTATAAACTGGTTTTGGGCCATAAAAGCCCAACATACACTTATAATGGCTATTAGGCCATTATTGGGCCTGAGATTTATAACATGTTTAGAGTTTAATACTGAGATCTAAATGGACTAAAGTCATAATAACTTGTAATAGGCCACTTATGGGCTTTAATGAGCTTAATGGTCATAATGAGACTTTATATGATAAATTGTTCTAAAAGTCCTACGAAAAGTTTTACAAAACTTATACAATGTCTAAACATACTAAAGTAAACTATTTACATATATGTATGGCTTACGTATAGACTCGAGCCTAAGACGCGTCTCTTCATTATAGGTCTCGTTCGGTCATATGTCGACCGATGGGCATCTCATTCTTGATCAATGAGCGATTGATATCTCGTGAAGTCGTGTGTCGACTATTGGGTGTTTTATCCTTGATAAACGTGTAACGGATATATCAGGTGAGTTCATAGCCTCGCTTTTACTGCTTTATATGTGTTTATAAACCCGCGAGGGGGAATACATGCACTTGGTATAAAATATACGTTGTCTATATCTATAGTTTTGAGAGGATACATGTTTATGAATAAACATGTGAAGTTTGACTATATGCTTTGAACGAATACAAGTTGTTGTAAATGAATACAAGATACTTGATTAAATGCTTTTGAAAGATGAACACAAGCGTTGATTGTATTGATTGTGAACCGCTATTTGCTAAGTGCTGTATTGCCAAAATTTGGAAAGTCCCTATAAACCCATGAACCGTTAACTACCCTTGATGGGTAGGCGCTGGTACAGACGGATGGATCCATCGGGGATGGCCCCCACCTGGGCAGGTCGCACCTGTGGGTTGAAGGCTCAGCCAGGTGTGTTGTATTAGAAGTAAGGGGGTATTTGGCAAGATACCTGACTAGGGCATTATTATACTTAAGGCTTCGGTGTCATGGCTTAGTAGAATAGCGCGGACTTTGAGTATTGTATGTGTTACAATATTGACAGTAGATGAGATTCTTGTGTTCAAAAGCTTTGTGATTTATTTAAAACCCATTATTGTTTATTTAAAAACCTATGAATTCACTCAACCGTTGTGTTGACAATTTAGCATGTATTCTCAGGTGTATAGGTTTAAGAGCAGCTGGAGCTGGAGCTGCGCAGGATAAAGTAAAGGCAAAACAAACAATTTCCATTCGATACATTTGACAAATCTTTATTTTTTTCTTAAGGTTTGTATAAATTGGTGGGACCTCTTTTTAGTTAACTCTGATTTAATAAAATTATCGAATGGTTTATTTTATAAAACGTCTCTTTTGAGGTCGTTTTCTATGACTGTGTGTGATGTGCTATGAAGTAACGCCCAATGTTGATATTCCGCTGCCTTGTGAAATTGGGGGTGTTGCAGATTCGTATCAGAGCACTAGTTATAGCGAACTAGGTCATTTTTAAAACCTAGACTATAACTGCTCTTTCGTAAAATTGTTTGATTGCCTTACAAAGTATCCGCGCGCTCATGGCTCCTAGAAACCAATGCTTGGTTTATATTATTTGATCCTATGTGTATGTAGGAATGATTGTATGTATATGTATTTATATACTATGGTATTTAAAGGCATTGCGCGAGAAGCAATGGTCCTTGCGTGATTATAGTACATTTTTTTATGCGGTTTTGTATAGAGTTTGGCCTCACCGCTAAGCACCAATCTCGATTATTGATTTATTATCCGAATACGATTATGGAACCCGTTTGATACGTTGGCTACGTGTTTTGTAAACTATCGCATATCGACTAATTTGAATTCGGTTGTTGTCATCACATCGTGATGTGCCATTTTAGGACATCTCCTTTTGAAACGTAATTGATTATTGTATTATTCATATTTCCGTTACTCCTTATGATTTTGACGAATCATGTCGCCAAGGAGACATCTTCTACGTAATGTAACGTTTAACTTGATTGTGAATGATTACGTTTTATTAATGAAAAGGAGGATGCCAATGTTGCACCTAAAATATATATATACCCAATAAACTATATATAATTTAGGTACAACAAAGATATGCTCATAGTAGTCATTAGTTGAGCAATTTAATACATTGTATTTAAATGGAATGGGACATTTAAATATAATGATTTTAAATCACCCAACTATGTGTCGTTTAAGGTTCTCTTATTGAAATGGATTGGGACATTTGAATAAGAAAGTTTTAGACCATTGGACCTTAGATTTTTGATGATTTCTTTATTCAAATGGTATGGGACGTTTGAATACAGAAATCATGGACTAAGTTTGACACCCTATACTTTTCTTGGAATTTAATTTGGTTATGATATCGTATTATGTGACGGTATTACCTGAGTAGGATGATTTATAATCATCTTGTTGAAATAAATTGGGACGCCTTTTTATTTGAACAAGAAAGTTATAAATTCCCGAACCATAAATTTTTAGTTCTTATTTACATAGATTGGGACGCCTTTGTATGTAAATAACAAATTATTAATGAGTGGGCTCAAGTGTGCCTGAATTTGGTTTGTGATTATTTTGTATACGGACGTATTTTCTTTGACGTGTGTTTCGTTGTTACGAAGCATTCATTATCGTCGTCATTGTTGTTATTATTGATTATCGTCTAATTCTCTCGAGTTTTGATTTGTCTTTATGGACCATTTCTAATGTGTCCGGACTATCGCGAGATTTATAAGTTAATCGTTAAGAACTGTTACACGTTCTGAGAGTAGACGAATTATCTAATCTTCACTAGTATTTAAGTGTGTAATTGTGGATCGATTGAGGATTAAGTTATCATCAACAACTCATTCTAAGAGAAAAATAATTGAAATTTTGCTTGTTATTATAGATGGTTCATCGAATAATCTTTCAAACGTAATGAGACTATTTTTTGGGTATGAATCAGTATGTGAGCACCCTGTAATATCCTTTGGGTATGAATCAGTTTGTGAGCACCCTGTAATAGCAATTAGGTATAGATTCGTAAGTGAGCACCCTCCAATGACAAAAAAATAAAATTTGTGGATATGCATCTACGGCTATCAGGCCCGTGAATATCCTTTAACTTGTATACGTTCCTTTGACTGGACTTATCGGAAAATCTTGTAAAATATTCTTATTTATCATGGCTTGGCTACTTAGCAAGCATGATTTAACTTGATTGAACTTATTTGATTTGGCATGACTTGGATATTTTGCATGCATGTCGAAATGTGATTATATGTGCCTAATGATGGATTTTATATTTGATTTGGATCATAGTTCCTCCGATCGCGTAATGTATACTCCGAACGATTTCCGTGTCGATGAATTCTCTTTTGACGAAATAAGTTTGCATGTTCGAGATCAATGAAATTTGGTGATTTTGTATGACTAGTACTAATTACCTCGTCTTGATTATTTTGTAACGTTTCGATGGACTTATGTGTGATCCATGCGATTTTCTTTCACGAGGTAATTGTTTTTATCAGACCCGTGGACGATATGTGTTTTAATTTGATCGACGTGATCACCGATAACTTTGAATTGATTGTCGCATTGACAATGTTTCAAATGCACCCACTTCTTTCGAATCATCACTTGTCATGTGGAATTTTTCGAATTTATATCGACCGCCGTATGTTTGATAAGCTAGTAGTAATGTACCTTGAACAATTTCCAAAAATTAACGACATGTTAATCTTTCACTATCAATGGCTTCTCCTTTGAATTATGTATTATTCATTCCTTAAAGTGATTGAAGCTACATTCAAACCGTTCATTTGTGCCTGTTATGTATACTCATGGCTTTGAATTTTGTTCATCCAACCTACATTGGAAACCTCAGCGACGACTTGTCTATCTCTCACCTATTCGCCCTTTAACCGAAGACTATTGAGACGAATTAAGCGCTGGGACATCGCTTCCTAAAGGGGTAGATGATGTAGTAACCCGAACATTAAAATCAATATTTAGACTAAGCTCTAATTTTATTTCTAATATTCGGACCAATATATACTACTCGCCCTTTATTTGTCATGTTCGTTCGACGAATAATATTGAATTCTCGGCTAACCGACAAGGTTAAGGATTTAACATATCGAATATATGTCATTTGTTATTTATCAACAAAGTTTATGTCCGTCATCGACCGTGAACATTTTCGTTATGAAGTAGAAATATTTTTTATTGTCGTCATTTTAATTTCTCATTTTACGAGCATTATTCGTAAATTTGTTAAACCGTTAGACGTCGTTCGTTTATACGACGCGTTAATGTTTATTAAATTATAAACCCTTATTTAGTTATCGAATTATTAATGTTCTCCGAATATCGACGTTTTATTTCATATCAAGCGTTTATTCTTCGTGTTTAGCGCGTCTTTTTCAAATCGCGCAACTTTTAAACTATTGGTCGTTCATAATACCCAAATTTGCAAATTGTGAGGCAAAATTTATAATTATCTAACCCCACAATTTGACCTCACACGTTTCACTTACCATGTATCTAAATATGGCTAGTTGTGGTACACGTGTATGTTAATGATACATGTGTTTATATGTCTTGATAGACATCACTTGTTAACAAATCTAACAACACCAAAATAGTTAAACATCTTTATTTGCTCTTCTAATTTAGCCGTGGACAACCAAAAGCACAAAGATATTCAGCAATTAAATTTAGTAACTATAGTAGAGTCAAGGTTGGGTCCATTTGATGTAGCTATTTATTGTTCGTGATTTGAGCTCGAGATTTAGTCAAGTGTTCTTGTATTCTCACAATTCTTGTAAGAGATCATTTCTCCATCTTTGTAACACATACTTTATTTGATTTTTGTAGTAGTTTTTATATGATCTCTATATTTTTATGTTTTTATTTATTATTATGTAAAGTTTGGACATTGTATACATGGGCGTTGAATATAAAGAACTAGCTAAAACGATCCATAGTTCATGGTAATATTTTTAAGAATCTGAACAGTGGCTAAATGGGTTACGGTGGAAAATCAATAGGTTTTAAGGCTTGTTTGAATTATTGGATGGGTAGATATACGTTTTGTGGTGATTTTACCAGGTCGCTCGTCCCGTGACGATACCCGATGAATTAGATATTGTCGAAACGGAAAAAAGTACCAAATCTGAACATGCTGTATAAACCGACTGAAAACTCTAATAAGAACTCAGAACCATTGAAAAAGGTAAAACTATAGATTGTAGATAAAAATATGAGGAACTAGAATCAGTTGGATAGTTTATCAATTCATTACGGTTTGGAAATGGCGGCCGAAACGGTAGAAACAAAGTTGGCTGCGAATGACAGCCAACTCTTTTAAGTGATAAAATGGGTAAATGATTTATGATAAATATAAATTAGGGGCAATTGAACTTATAATAAGTAAACCACATAAGTTAATAATGACTTTGGTAAAAATAACTCATCTATATTATTTATGGTTTAGGAGAAATGATCTAATCTACGAGGCATGTCGAGAAACTTTTAAAAAAAATTGGACTATATTAAATTAACGTTTAACGTGACGATTTTTATAAAACCCAAAGTGGTATGACCCACTTGTGTAGAGTTTTAGACTCAGTTTTATACTGATATTTAGAGATCCCAAGACCCGACCAATGTGAGATATTAAGTCGACAACGTTTGGAGGCGTTTTAGAACACATAAAGCTTATAAACTGGTTTTGGGCCATAAAAGCCCAACATACACTTATAATGGCTATTAGGCCATTATTGGGCCTGAGATTTATAACATGTTTAGAGTTTAATACTGAGATCTAAATGGACTAAAGTCATAATAACTTGTAATAGGCCACTTATGGGCTTTAATGAGCTTAATGGTCATAATGAGACTTTATATGATAAATTGTTCTAAAAGTCTTACGAAAAGTTTTACAAAACTTATACAATGTCCAAACTTACTAAAGTAAACTATTTACATATATGTATGGCTTACGTATAGACTCGAGCCTAAGACGCGTCTCTTCATTATAGGTCTCGTTCGGTCATATGTCGACCGATGGGCATCTCATTCTTGATCAATGAGCGATTGATATCTCGTGAAGTCGTGTGTCGACTATTGGGTGTTTTGTCCTTGATAAACGTGTAACGGATATATCAGGTGAGTTCATAGCCTCGCTTTTACTGCTTTATATGTGTTTATAAACCCGCGAGGGGGAATACATGCAGTTGGTATAAAATATACGTTGTCTATATATATAGTTTTGAGAGGATACATGTTTATGAATAAACATTTGAAGTTTGACTATATGCTTTGAACGAATACAAGTTGTTGTAAATGAATACAAGATACTTGATTAAATGCTATTGAAAGATGAACACAAGCGTTGATTGTATTGATTGTGAACCGCTATTTGCTAAGTGCTGTATTGCAAAAATTTGGAAAGTCCCTATAAACCCATGAACCGTTAACTACCCTTGATGGGTAGGCGCTGGTACAGACGGATGGATCCATCGGGGATGGCCCCCACCTGGGCAGGTCGCACCTGTGGGTTGACGGCTCAGCCAGGTGTGTTGTATTAGAAGTAAGGGGGTATTTGGCAAGATACCTGACTAGGGCATTATTATACTTAAGGCTTCGGTGTCATGGCTTAGTAGAATAGCGCGGACTTTGAGTATTGTATGTGTTACAATATTGACAGTGGATGAGATTCTTGTGTTCAAAAGCTTTGTGATTTATTTAAAACCCATTATTGTTTATTTAAAAACCTATGAATTCACTCAACCGTTGTGTTGACAATTTAGCATGTATTCTCAGGTGTATAGGTTTAAGAGCAGCTGGAGCTGGAGCTGTGCAGGATAAAGTAAAGGCAAAACAAACAATTTCCATTCGATACATTTGACAAATCTTTATTTTTTTCTTAAGGTTTGTATAAATTGGTGGGACCTCTTTTTAGTTAACTCTGATTTAATAAAATTATCGAATGGTTTATTTTATAAAACGTCTCTTTTGAGGTCGTTTTCTATGATTGTGTGTGATGTGCTATGAAGTAACGCCCAATGTTGATATTCCGCTGCCTTGTGAAATTGGGGGTGTTGCAGTTTACCCTTAATGCATTCCACACATAAGCAAAAATCAGTGAAGTCTATATTTGGTAGAATCTCGTTCTTCACCAATATTTGTAGTCTTTCTTTGGATATATGACCCAAATATCTATGCCACAAGAATGCAAAATTTTTATTCACCATACTACGTTTCATTCCAACATTATGTTTAACAGTAAATAGAGATTCAGAAAAAACATCATCAAGCTTTAATTTATATAAATTATCAATAAGAATACCATAACCAATAAAGGATTTATTCTTATATAAAATAAAACGACCATTTACACCACTAAAAGTATAACCACTAACATCAAGTCTCGGAATAGAAATTAAATTTCTAGAAATTGAAGGTACATAGAGAGTATTCATTAGATCCAAGTGAAACCCAGTATCTAACATCAGTCGATAAGCCCCTACGCCTTCAATCGGGGCCTTCATTCGGTTCCCCATAAAGAGAAATTTATTAGTTTGGCTTGTGGTTTGGATTGTAGGGAATCCCTACATAATATTAGAAACGTGAGTAGTAGTTGCAGAATCAAACCACCAAGTATTAGAAGGAACTTCAGACAAGTTTCATTCAAAGCATACAGAAACATAATGTATACCTTTCTTTTCGAACCAAGCCTTACGCTTAAGACAATCCTTTTGGAAATGTCCCTCTTTCTTGCAAAATTTACATTTGTCGTCCCTTTGTTCCTTCTTTTCAGCACTGGCAAACTTCGAGGTTGTACCATGTTGTTTCTTCTTAAAGTTCTTGGGTTTTGGTTTGAGTTTCTTGTCAACTCCTTGATTCACCAAGTTAACGGAATGAACTCTTTGTTTCTTTAATCTTGACTCCTCTTGAATAAGCTTACTAGACAGTTCATCAATATTCCACTTATCCTTTAATGTGTTATAATTGATGTGGAACGGTCCATATTCAGATGGAAGTGAATTCATAACGAATTGCACCAAGAAAGAGTCATCCACATTCATACCCAGTGCCATAAGTCTTGCCGCGTTATTAGTCATGTCAAGGACATGTTGCTGCATACTCTTTGAACCATCAAATATCATGGTAGTGAGTTCAGCCATAAGTGTCCCTGCTAGTGCTTTGTCAGCAGAACGAAACTTCTTTTCCACTAACATAAGAAAATCTTTAGCATTCTGATTTTCAATGTCAGTAAGAGGAGACTTAATGTTATTAGCAATTGACATCCGCATAAAGTTCAAGAAAAGTCTATTAGACCTTGTCCAGGCCTTATGGTATGATTTTTGAGCCTTTGTACTTTTATAAGTAAGGTCAGCATGCTTATCCTCCATTAGCGCCAAGTCAAGATCTAAAGCCCCTAAATGGAAAATGACTTGTTCGCTCCATTCAGAGAAATTCACACCGTAAACAAGGTAACAGAAGAAGCTTGAGAGTGAAGGTTAATTGCTGCAAAAAAATGTATATGCTTACCAGTTAAAAAAATTTTACTATGATAAATAATTTAAATATATATTATTGGTCTCCGTTAGGAAAACACAGCAATATATCATAATCATTATTAGAATGCAATTAAACTTTACAAGAAAATAAAATATACTTTGTCATTTGTATAAAGCATCTTTGGATAACTACGCACACATGACAAAAGTGTATCAATTTTCAACTTTCAATTTTATTAGTTATAGAAGATCAAATTTTTCCTTTGGGAAAAATTTATAATTTCTATCAACTAATAAAAATCTATAATAGCATTCTTTAAAATAGCATCATATGACTAAAACTTGAAATCAAATTGGTCACTTTGATGACTAACAACTTAATCTCATTTAAGGTCATATAATAAATAAATCACTATTTAATAGCCATCAGTTGAGATAGGAATGTTACAAAATACTTTTACATCATCAGACGTAACATATGTTTAATGAATGTTGTAGTCAATTTTATCATTTTCCACGAAGTATAATATTGCACATAAAAAGAGTCTATCAAAACATTAGATGGAATTGTTTATGGTGATGATTGATAAATAAACTTAACTTGAATAATAATAGTCAACGTTATATTAAATATAACTAGTTTAAACTCTTTTATCAAACAATATTGCTAAAACATGCATCATAAAATAAACGCATGACAATCTGATGACAATCAAAACACATATCATAAATCATGCATCAATTATGGGTAACAATTAAAACCGTGATCTTTATTTTCTTTAATTCATGTCATAAACACATATCAACGCATGGCAAATAATATTTCATGTTGATCAACCATATTCATCCAAAAGATAATAAATCATATCTTTAAAACGTTAAAAAAAACTGCTAATTAAAGAATGTTATTAAATGAAAAGATGAAATCTTTCAAATAAAAGTATAATACGATATATATGTGAAAAAATAATTATCGTTAAACAGCAGAAGCAATCGAGATAATAGTTACTAATATTTTAGTTTCACATATATAAAGTATATATTTTTTGTTGTTTCAGTATTTTATCATATCTCATTCATTCGGTCTTTACACAAAATTATTAATATGAACATACAAATCACAATAAACTATTTGTTTCATCATAAACAATGTATAACGGTACACGATTATTTAACAAAAATATTTATTATATTGTGACAACCCCGATTTTTGAGGTTCGTCACTTAGTCTTATTTTTGGGGTATTTTGTGTGACTATGTGTTTTATGTGATTTATGTGTTTATATGTGTGATTTTGGGGATGAGAATGGACGAAATAAGGTACATGATTTGTAAATCATGGTACGGGTTGGAAATGAAATGAAATGAAATGAGTTCAGAAATGAACTGCGGAAAAAGTTCGGATATCATTTTTACAAGGTTTCGTGTACGTATCATATGTTGTATGTATGTATGTATTAGGTATATATTATATGGTTAGGATAAGTTTTAGAGATACTTTCCATAATTAGAAACTTTTGGAAATGACGGTTAGTTCGGAAATCGCGTAGAAAGTTGAAAAAAATCAACGTAAGGCTTTAGGGTTTTGGCCCGGAAGTAACCCGAATGCGAGGTTTAGTTTAAAAATGATATAATTTATAAAATAAGGTTAAAAACCATATCCTTAGGTGCTTTGGGCTTGGTTTGGGTAGCCAAAATAAAAGGAAGGAAGATAATAACCAAAAAGCCCAAAAAAACAGGCCCAATGGACTTTTAATTGGGTTAGGAGGCCTTTAGGATTACATTAAACCCATACCATAACCAAAAACATCAGATTTTTACTCACCATGACCTTTCCTAGTCGAATTCCATCAATGGTGAAATTAGGTTTCATCAAAAACAATTTCTTCCTTTAATTTCTAAGGTAAAATCTTCAAAACTCTTCTTTAATTTATGATTTTAATTAATCTAATCATGTAATTAGTCAATGGATAATGGATCTAGGGTTAGGTTAAACATAAATTATGTATTTTAATGATATAAATTTTTTTAGATTAAGTAGAGTTAATAATTATACATGATGTGGATAATTAATTAGACTAGTTATGTTAAATTCGTTTTTAAAAACTGGGCAGAATTTTAGGGCTAATGTTTTGATCATATATAGAGTTCTACAAAATTTTAATTTTCGAATCTTATATCCCTAAAAAGATAATTGAATTTTATTTCAATTGCAAGAAACTAGAATTGAATTGGAGGTTGGGAAGTGGGTCAAAAACAGGTTACAAAAGTCAGAGGTCAAAACAGTTTTGAAATCAGTCGGGTTTAATTTAATGTTTTAAGGTGGTTAGGGTATTTAGGAGTACAATTGGACTTTCCAACTAACATGAGTGTTAGTATCTATGTTATATAAGATATCTGTAAGAGGGATAATCAATTGGGATAGTGAAAGACCCTCGGATCATAACAAACTTTTTATATGTTCAAAATCGGTAAAATCTGGATAGGCGAAAGTATAAGTTGTATATCGAGGACTTAAAATTTGCTTTGATGTTGGGGAAAGGGCTGATATTTTAGATAACACATATAAGTTTATGGGATTTACATGGAAAGGAATGTGGGTTGGGTTTGGTGGGCCTTTGGCTCATAATACGGAGTATGAAAATCGGGACTGTTTTGGGTAAAAATGTTAACGGGACGGGTTATGAACTTAACTAAGTTAAGGGCTTATAGAGGGGTGTAATGGGATTCTTATAGAACATAAATGAGGTTAAGTAGTAGGAGAATGTTAGATATCCATCATAGATTGATGAGCCATTTTCGTATGTGGTTCATCTCTTGATTGTATATGTTTGTGTGTTTAGATTTTTGCTAGAGCACGGATATTTGGAGAAGCTTGAATCAGGTGAGTTTCATAGTCCCATATCATTTAATGATTTTGACTTCCAGATGGGATGGAAGAGACACTCGTTATGTTTTTGTAAATTGTTGTTGTGAATGTTTTATGATTGGTGATGGACTTGTGTGTACTTATGTGATTAACTGGTAATTGATTCATGATTGTTTTGTGATTTGACTTGGTACCAAGGGGATGTTGACAAGGCGGGGCCTTAGGATTGGTTCATAGGTGTATGGGCGCCTATGGGACCATGGTGTTTGGAAAAGGCTTGGATCCTTGGAATTGGTTTGGTATGATTAATCTTGAATTGTTAGTTGTTAATGCACATTTGTAACACATTGTCCATATATTTTATTGTTGGTGGTTATTCACAACTTATATTATAACTGATTTGAGGTTGGAGTCTAAACCTATGACTCTCACCAACATTTGACGAGTTTTAGTGTCTCTTTCAGGTGAGAATGTGGTTAAGCATGAGAATAGGAGTGGCTAGCTTTTGAGGCTCAGGATTGAATTTGGAGGAACCCCCTTTCCTCTTAATCTTTATTTGATGTTTGAATAAGTGATACTTTGGTGACCTCTGTATGTTTGCTTTCTTTATGTTAATTGTTTGTCTCGGGTAAGTGGTAGGACTGTTACCTACTTACCTAGACTCCTGCATTGTTGAGATATTGTCATGACATTTTTGTCACCATTTTATGACATTTCTTATTTCATTTAGTTATCTCTATAGACACGCCATGTTGTGATGATATCCATACGTCGCGCCCCATTTTCCGCCATGGTGGGGTGTGACAGAATGGTATCAGAGACAATGGTTATAGAGAATTAGGTTGCCTAGTCTCGTAGCCTAGTCTATAGCTTAAGGGTCCTCGCATATAGGCATCGTAGGAGTATGTGTGCATTTGATATTAATTGAAGTTTTTCTTGATGTTATTGGTTTTTACTTACGATGTGTGTTAAGTTTTGACTAGTATGGGTTGAACCATAGTAGTTCATACTTAGCCACATGTTATTTTCTTTTCAGGTTGTGACTAGTACGGGTTGAACCATAATCGTCGACGCTAGTCATTGTTGTATTTTGATTAAATTGTACATTATAGTACGTAATTTGGTACAAGGTAGTTTCTGTCTTTTATTGAGTTATTTTATGTACCTGAGGTATAGTATTTTTCTTTTGATATTTAAGTCATGGTCCCTAAGAATCATGTAGTGGTTCGAGTTACTAGGAGTACGTGGATAGGAAGGATTTTAAGCTGTTTCCATTCTAATGGGAGACATGACTTATAATTGATTATGTTTTCGTTTTGGATGTTGTCTTTGTTATTTTAGCTAGACTATGGATTTCTGTATTCCAGGAGTTTGAGTATGTTATTTTAATAGTTGGAGTTTTGACCTTATTGTTTATGTGGTTATGTGCTTAAGTGAGTTGATGGAGGTATGTATTATGTGTTGTATTGATTCTTATAAGTGTCAATAGGAGGGAGTGCATTGGGGAAAGGATAATTGTATAAGTATGGTGGCCAACATAGTTATACAAGTACCACAACTTCAATGGATTCCTAAGTATGATTGCATGAAAGAGGGTTACATTCTTTTATAGTAGATGTTGGACGGATTTAAGTATATGTACCCCGATATGCCTACATATGTATGATCCCTCGCTATTATCGATTGTATACGTAGTAGGGTTTGCTAGCTCGCTTCTTTTTAGGTATTCAACCTCTGTTGTGGCGTATTCTTCGAGTTTCCTATTTCACGTGTCCGTTTTAAAATGATGTTGTAGGTCCTTAGTTTCTTAGGATTGTAGATGTGTTTGATTGATCTAAAGAAAGGAGATGAATAAAGAACTAGAGAGAGAGAGTTAGAGAGAGAAAGAAGAGAAAGAGAAGGTTGATTAAGTGAGAAGTGAAAACACAAATGACCAACCCCTCCTAACATGCTAGGAGGGGGTATATATAGCCCACCCTACATGTGGGCTATATGGGCTATATTGGATCACGAGCCCAATATCATTGGAGTGACCGATCCTTTCTAAATATATAAAAACATATTTTCAACAATCTCCCCCAAAGGGAGGTCACTCCAAGTTACAATGTCCTAAATAGTCTATAGCTCGTGATCCATGCTAACAATGATGTGACCGAGACTTTCCTTGGAAAAACGTATTTCCAACAATCTCCCCCAAATGGAGGTCACACAATTTTACAAAATCTTAAACCTAGCATACTATGCTTGAGTCTTCGATCTTGTTCTTGTGAATATGCTGATGAGATCTTTGACTTTAGTCTTGAGCATGTTCTCTTGCCTTGACCTCGTGCATTCATCACTTGTGATATTTGCCTCTTCGTGACTTCATGTTCCACATACTTATACTTTTATAAATTCTTGAAAGCTTCAGAGTTTGATACAGCGAAAGACTTGACTTTTAGACTTTCTTGATTTTGTTGAAGTATTAAGTGCAGAAAGCATAAGCATGTGTTGACGACTTCTTCTGGATTGAACACCGCAATTCCACCTTCTTGTTACGCTGCATAAGACAGTTAGCAACAAAACATATACACAGATGAAATGGCCTTGAACAATTCATTCTAATTCGGTAGCATTTTACCTCCGGTTGGTCAAGACCGTTGGACGATATAAAAATATCGTACTTGTGACAGGTAGTTTCAATTAAGAACCTCCTTGACAAGATTTCGCGGGTAAACCCGTTCTCTTTATTCGACCGTCCAAAGCTGACTGCGAACATAAAGAGTGAATCATTTGGATAAAAATAACCGCATGATTTGAAGCCGTCAATTCATGTTCCTGGAACAAGTGAAATTCAATTAAGAACCACACCATCGTTGCTTTCCAGTTGTCACCAGTTTGATTCGTATAGAATCTTGCAAGTTACCTACCAAGTGCTGTTTGAGGTTAACACTAGAAGTATTTCCACTCATCACTGTGAACACTAAGGTATCACTCTGAGTGTTCTGGCAAGATCACTAAAATATTGCGTAGAGGCCTGGAACGTGTTTAAATTCATTTAAGAATTAAACCACTGTTGCTTTCCAGTTATCATAAGTTTGATTCATAAAGAATCGCACAAGTCACCTACCATGAGCTTTTTGATATTCGCTCAATTAGGATTTCCATCTTCATTGTAAATACTTTCGTATTACTCGGATGTTCAGGCAAGATCATGAAGGTTTTGCGTAGGATTCTTAAGATCTTTCTTACTTTTCACAGTGTGTGAGGAAGCAAGGAAATATGAAAGTGTGTCCTAATGAGATATTTGATGATCTCAAATGGCTCTAGACTCAATCGTGCATTTTTGGATTTTAGTGATCGGAGGTTGGAGAGGAGTGCCACCATTTCAATACCAATTTATTCGGAGTGAATAAATCAATAGATAACATGTTGTCTCCGTGTGATTAAAAAAATATCTTTTAAGAGATATCTGAGTTAGCTAGGATGGGTTGTGCCTTGCATCACTGGGTCCATGAATTCTGTCTTCAATATCAAGAATCATTAAATAATAATCTTAATAGCATATGTATTGACCCGGTTTCTGCCTAAGTTGTAAGGAGGGCTTCTTTCTTTACACCCTTTATCTTTACAATTCTTTTTCATTCTTCAACCCCTTCAATGCTTACCAATACGTCATCACTAGCACCTTGTTGTGATTGTTCCAGTGCTAACTTAAGTACTTGGTCGGCATTTGATAGGTGTGAAAACACCCATCCTTTTTACCACTTAAATACAATAATAACCGAGCCAAAACGTGTATTTTATGTCATTTATGTCGGAATTATGCGTGGTTTGTGTTTTTGTTGTGATTTAGGACGAAAAGGTGAAAAGTGGAGAAAACACGGCGTTCACGGGCTTTTATTGAAGAAAAAGACGAAAGATGAAGTCGAAAGATCAAGAGTGGAAAAAGAACGGAAGTCCAAGACCGATTCTGAAGATTTATCGAAGAAAAATTCAAAAGACGGAAGTTCACCAAAAGCCGAAGAACTCGAGTCTTATTATGAAGAAAATTCAATACGAGTTCAAAAGAAATCCCGAGACGAAGTCTTAAAAGTCGAAGAATTTAAGAAGACTGAAAGACTAGGACCAAAAAGGAAAGAAAAAAGGGGAAACCACCAACCACTCCCTTCTCCTATAAATACCACCCTCACTTGTTGTGAGAGGGTTGGTTAGTTTTAGGATTAGATTAGGAGTAGTGCAGTTTCTCTCTCTATATTTATGCTTTCTCTCTCTAGATTAATTTGTGTTTAAGCTTTTGTTATTGAATCTTCACTTTTTAATTAAGCTTTTAATTCATCATCTTCTTCCCTTCTTGCTTAAATTCTGTCTTTGATTTGGTGTTGTGTTCTTGAGTTTTCTTAATTTTAATCAAGTGGGTTTTGATTGATTTGGCTTTGTATGTTAGTTTTAATGATTTTTTTTGATTAATTATTGTTAGTTGATGCTTATTGATTGTTTTGGTTTAATCATTTGGTTTGTTTTGGTTAGATTTGATCAAATTCGTGCTCTTTTCTTGTTCCCCTGTTCTTCGTTAATGTTACTGTATATTGCCCAAAGATTCCGGATGGTCTGTTCATTTAGTCCTCTATTCGGAATATCTGATTATTCCGAATAGGAGTCCTCTATTCGGAATATCTGATTATTCCGAATAGGAGTCTCTATTCGGAATATCTGATTACTCCGAATAGGAGTCTTTATTCGGAATATCTGATTATTCCGAATAGGAGTCTCTATTCGGAATATCTGATTATTCCGAATAGGAGTCCTTATTCGGAATATCTGATTATTCCGAATAGGAATCCTTATTCGGAATATCTTATTATTCCGGATAGGTTTTTCAGTTTTTAGTTGTAAACTTTATTTTTCCCGCCTTTTTCTTTATTTCCACTTTTACTCGCTTTCCTTTTAGTTTAAGTTTTAATTTGCGTCATTTACTTAATTTGCCTTTTAATTTTCTCGTTATTTACTTTTCGCCAAGTTTTTTTATCTTTCGTTGTTTCTTTTTACCGTCTTTACTCTATTTCTAATTGTTTCAAGTTTTCATTTTTAATTAGTTTTAGACAACAACAACTCTTTATTTGATTCACCAAGAACAATTGAGTCGCACAATTAACCAGAGATCAATTCGAAGAGATTCTGAGAAACGAAATTTTCAACTAGTAAAATCATAGTATTAAAAGGGCGCCGCTGCCGGCTCTTTTCGTGAGGATTAAAGGTTTTTTGTGAGAGACGCGTTGGCTTTTGGGACCCGTTCACTTGTGACCGTTATTTTTCTGTCCAAACATTTTCAAAAATCCCAAAAACATTTGAAAAATCATAAAAAGCATTTCTTTTTCAAAGTTTTGCACCAAAAATATTCTTCTTGCTTATCTATCTTTCTTTATGGATTTTTATGTCCATTGCGTCCGGTGTGGGAAACAATTATCTGGGAACAACTCTTGTCAAAGGTGTACATGTGAGCGGTGTGGTAACGATATCGACAATACGCAATTCCTATTCGGATTTTGTCCTTTGTGCAACTCGATTTATTCGTCCTTTTTGAACCCACCTCCTCCTGTTCCCCCATGCATCTATTGTGGAAGCGATTCTCATTGGCATGTTTCGTGCCCGGTTCAATACCCGTATGGCCACGGGCAAGAACCGGGGTACAATTATGACAATGATAATAGATATCCACAAGACGCACCTGATTTTTCTCCATACCCATTTTGCAACAACTGTGGGGGCCCTCACGATACCTATTAATGAATAATTATGAGCAAAATCCGGGTCCTCAGTTTTCTTCACCTATGGATTATTATGAACGAAACCCGGTTTCTAATTCTTCTCAACCGATGAACAACTATGAGCCACAACCTTGCTATAATTCAGGTTTTCAACACTTTGATCCCCCACATCACAACCTCAATCATCAATCCTCTCAGAGAATTCAACAACTCACTACTTTGAATGAAGAAACACAATCCATTGTTTTGCAACTTCAAGAAGCCGTTGTTCTGCTTAAAGAAGTTAGGGACGAGGAGAAGCGACAGCAACAAGAGCAAGTTTCTAATCTTAGTGATTCTACCCCTCCTCTTGTGCGTCAATACCATTATGATGATGATGACGATGAGAATACTATTTCTTGGTATGATCTAGTTGCTCAATGTCCTAGTGCAATTGTACTTCCCTCTCTTAATTTACCCAACGCCTCTAAGGATTGTGATACTTCGAGTGAGATTAGTGATTTCGGTCTTGATAAATTCTTTGATGAGGTTTGTGATGTGCTAACTTTTGAGGAGCTTACGGATGAGGTCGCTCTTAATGATGATGTTCCTTCCATCAACACTTTGGGAGATGATTCTTTGGCTTTCTCTAATCCTCTTTTCGATCAAGATGATGATTTTACTTCTAGTGATGATGAGTCACTATCCGATGAAGACGTTCTGCATGAAACTTTCAAGATTTATTCAAACCCTTTATTTGATTTTGATGACGCCTACATATCTAGTGAGGTGAATCCGCTCTTTGACGAAGGGATTGAGGACATTGATAGTGCTGCTTCTCTTGCTATTAATGAGCATACTTTGTTAGCCATACCTCCTTCTATCCCAGAGGTGGAAAGACGTGAATCTACTGAAAAAGGGACGCATGTGGAAGGTAATTGTTCTCATACTTCTCATATTATATTGCCACCTCATCCTACCACGTGCACACCCAAGCGGGTGATGTATCACTTTTACTCTCCTCGTTTCATACCGGGAAATGAGGATGAGTGCTTTGACCCGGGAGGAGACAATGACAATTCCATAATTGATACCATCACGGCTTTGCCGAGTGCTCAGCATCCATTGTCTTTGGGGGATGACAATATGCTTACTTTACCCACCCCACCTCCCGTGGATCTTGATTTCACATACTTCTCGTATGTTGAAAGGACCTTTCTCCCATTCAAGACTTATCCCCCGCCTCTCCATTGTTGATGTCAACCGGGAACGAGGACAAGGTCTTTGATCCCGGTATCACATTCGAGGCTTCCCCATGGACCATTAAATTCGGGGACGAGTCAGGCTCGTGACTCGGTTAATATAAATAAGCGCTTTTTGGGAGGCAACCCACTTATCTATCTATTTTCACCATAAGTGTAGGGGGAGCCCCATGGTGTTTCTTGCTTTCTTTCTTATCATGTGCAGGGCTTAGAGCTTCAAAGACACACTCTTGATGACTTTTGACGAACAGTGATTCCGTGTTCCTTTCTTCCCGGTTCTATCCTAAACTCTTTTCGATTCACTATTTTATATTTCTCAATATTAAAATAGGAATCTCGTTAGTTGTCTCTTCCTTAGCGAGATTTAAACAAAGTGCACAATGTCCTAAGTGTAGGGGAGTTTACTCCCACATGCTTAAACATTGAGGACAATGTTTATATTAAGTGTAGGGGGACTTCTATCGTAGTTAAGTGGCTTTTTCCTTGTATTTGTCCTCATTTTAACCGGAAAATGACATTTTTCAAAATTTTTAATCTATTTTGGCCTAGTTGTATAGTTGATTTTACCTTTGTATAGTTATCTTCTTTCCTTACTAGTATAAATTTTTAATAAAATGGTTTTAATTTTCAAACGTTGTGAATCTTTTGACTCAACCCGAGTTTACTTATCTAAGTTTACTCTAGCTAGTATCCTTAACGTGTTTAAGTCAAATTTTGCTAGGCTTTTATACAGGGAGCTTTAAAACGCGAAAGTCTTAACTTTCACGGGTTAAGAACAAGAACTTTTCGCAAGTTCCTATAATTGATCCTAGAGAGTCGTTTATCAAGGGAACATTAAAATGCGGATTCTAAACTTGAAAAAGTCTAAGAATTTGCAAGATCCTATAGGCGACTCGAAAACCCAAAACTTTGATTTAATAGGCTAAGCATCCACGAGTCTCATTCTTTGAGATTTTAAACTGTGGAGAACGAGAGATGATAGAGTCAATTATAAGTTTGGTATTCTTTCGTGAATTTATGTGAGTTAATTATAAGCCTATTCTCCCATCGCTTGCTAATAAATTTATCTGTTAATAAATGAAGTTGTACGATTTGAAAAGTTACTTAGCTTCTAGCCCAATATCGTTTAAAAGTTGCTCGGTTTGGATTAGAGTTCATAGCCAAGGCATAACTTATTGAAGCGGGACGTGAAGATTGGCGATTCCGAAAAGGCCCTAACAAGGCATGAGGGCTACATTTTGTTGCTAAAGATCCTAGTGATGTGAAGAATCATTTATCGAAAATCAATATGAAGGATCGAGACACACGACGAAAAGCAAAAACTCCCAAAAAGTCATGGAGAAGTGTATCCGAAAAGACCCTAGCAAGGTATGAAGATAAATAGATCCAAGTCATAAAAGGAGGCGGATCGTTGTATATCAAAGTCCAAAATAAAGATTGGAGAAAAATGAAGAAGTCGTGGTCCAAGTATGAATCTCTCAAAACTTCAAGTGAAGAAATTCCTATTATGAAGAGAATGCCATTATTTCATGAACGTCTCTCAAGATTTGAAGTAAGAAGTCGCTGCCAAATATCGGTCCGAGAAAGGTCTCAAATCGCGAAGCGAGTTATGCCAAGATATGAACTTTATGAGGCCCCGAGAAGCAGTTTTAAAAGATTTTGTCCTTTAGCTAACTATTGATTAAATCGTCACTTTATTTTCAGCTAAATAAACTATCGAAATAAGTCGAAAATGCATCCTCGTGACCATTCAAGACAACAATAAAATACAAGAGATACACCTAGGAATAAGGGGGTCTAAGTGAATAATTGGCCCACGTGAGTTCGTGTTAGTTTGCTAACTTATAATAACAATGATCTCATTTTTAAGCTTGGTTTGGAGAAAGTAAAACTTGAGGATGATGATCATTCACAACATTTCCAAAACCCAAGTTATGTTTTTGATTTCTTTACTTTGTATGTTTATAATTTTCGATCTTTTTAATAAAGGCCAACATGGATTGATTATGATGGAAAATGTAATCTTGCTTTGTAACTAATGCATTGCATGAGGACATTGCAATGGTTAAGTGTAGGGGATTTGATAGGTGTGAAAACACCCATCCTTTTTACCACTTAAATACAATAATAACCGAGCCAAAACGTGTATTTTATGTCATTTATGTCGGAATTATGCGTGGTTTGTGTTTTTGTTGTGATTTAGGACGAAAAGGTGTAAAGTGGAGAAAACACGACGTTCACGGGCTTTTATCAAAGAAAAAGACGAAATCGAAAGATCAAGAGTGGAAAAAGAACGCAAGTCCAAGACCGATTCTGAAGATTTATCGAAGAAAAAGTCAAAAGACGGAAGTTCACCAAAAGCCGAAGAACTCGAGTCTTATTTATGAAGAAAATTCAATACGAGTTCAAAAGAAATCCCGAGACGAAGTCTTAAAAGTCGAAGAATTTAATAAGACTGAAAGACTAGGACCAAGAAGGAAAGAAAGAAAGGGGAAACCACCAACCACTCCCTTCTCCTGTAAATACCACCCTCACTTGTTGTGAGAGGGTTGGTTAGTTTTAGGATTAGATTAGAAGTAGTGTAGTTTCTCTCTCTAAATTTATGCTTTCTCTCTCTAGATTAATTTGTGTTTAAGCTTTTGTTATTGAATCTTTACTTTTTAATTAAGCTTTTAATTCATCATCTTCTTCCCTTCTTGCTTAATTTCTGTCTTTGATTTGGTGTTGTGTTCTTGAGTTTTCTTAATTTTAATCAAATGGGTTTTGATTGATTTGGCTTTGTATGTTAGTTTTAATGATTTGTTTTGATTAATTTTTGTTAGTTGATGCTTATTGATTGTTTTGGTTTAATCTTTTGGTTTGTTTTGGCTAGAATTGATCAAATTCATGCTCTTTTCTTGTTCCCCTGTTCTTCGTTAATGTTACTGTATATTGCCCAAAGATTTCGGATGGTCTGTTCATTTAGTCCTCTATTCGGAATATCTGATTATTCCGAATAGGAGTCCTCTATTAGGAATATCTGATTATTCCGAATATGAGTCTCTATTCGGAATATCTGATTATTCCGAATATTAGTCTCTATTCAGAATATCTGATTATTCCGAATAGGAGTCCTTATTCGGAATATCTGATTATTCCGAATAGGAATCCTTATTCGGAATATCTTATTATTCCGGATAAGTTTTTCAGCTTTTAGTTGTAAACTTTATTTTTCCCGCCTTTTTCTTTATTTGCACTTTTACTCGCTTTCCTTTTAGTTTAAGTTTTAATTTGCGTCATTTACTTAATTTGCCTTTTAATTTTCTCGTTATTTACTTTTCGCCAAGTTTTTTTATCTTTTGTTGTTTCTTTTTACCGTCTTTACTTTATTTCTAATTGTTTCAAGTTTTCATTTTTAATTAGTTTTAGACAACGACAACTCTTTATTTGATTCACCAAGAACAACTGAGTCGCACAATTAATCGGAGATCAATTCGAAGAGATTCCGAGAAACGAACTTTTCAACAAGTAAAATCATAGTATTAGCATTCAGCTACGTTCACAATCTTTCTCCATCTTTTCTAAGGACTACTATTTCTAGCTATGGAATGTCCTTGGGAAGATTCCTCCGGTTCTAGAGGAATCATTGGATTTTAACCTATCCTACCATCCTTATGTCACCACAATCTTCATCTTCGTGAAATAAATGGGTTGCGGGTAAGTATAAATCACCATGAAATCCATTTTGAAGTGCAAATCCATTTTGCTCCCCCTTAACATATGCCACGATATCCGAAAACATTTCGCACATGTCGGGATGAGCTAGCACGTTAAGTCAAACCATTTGTGATTAATCATTTCCCATATTAAATCACATTTTCTCCCCCATATTAAAAATATTAACCCAATCGATGTTTTTAATATTAATTGATTTAATAGCATTTTAAGAAAATTTGGGAAGAAAAATGCAAATCCACTTATCTTCATGAATTACACAAGCTCCCCCTCAAATTAATGAGGGTGTACTTGAAACGTAAATAAAATACCTTTTAAACACAAGTGTAAGGTATTTATCACGTGCAAAGATCATATATGATAATGTATTCACAAGATTAGTGATTTATGAGGTTGGACCTGAATGATGGAGAACATCATATGAAAGAAGCACATGGTTCTTGTTCACGAATGTTGGTCGCCTCATCATGTCTGAAGTTATCTCTTTACTCCATGTGTACGATTGATATCGTTGTCTTGACACCAACATGTGAACTTGGCACCTTCGGCGTCAAAGATTCTGAATGCTGGACAATTGATCCCCCTAAATTGTTGACCCGTGTTCTATTGAAAGAGCTGTAGTCGCCGTTTGAGTAGTCGCATCGTCGAGTATGTAGATATCAATTGTAAATTGCTACGGTTGGTGGAGATGATAACTTCATAAAAACAAGATTTCTCTTGTTTTAACAAATAAATGCACTGACACGTACATATATTCGTGTTAGATTGTGTTATTACGTAAACACAATCCCTTACATGGTTATAAATTAAACCATGCCCGAGAAAATTAATTCCCGTTGTTGAGTCAAAGCTTTCCGGTGAAATGCTTGACTTGAGTATGAAAAACGGGTTACTACTAAAATAAAGCAAACCATTTTGAGCATGTTTTAAAATATTTGAACTTCTGCTCGAACTTTATTTACAACCCCGTGTCATTATTGAATGACATTTCTAGTATCGTAAATATTATCGATTCCAGCAGACATGCTCTTTTTATCAAAACATTTTTTGAACACACAATTTTGAAAGATTTAGAAAAACCTTTTTGAGAAATTCTCGAAAAATTGTGTTCAACGTTTTGAAAACCAATTACTTGAGCTTAAGATGTTGAATATCTTGCAAAACGAGCTCAAGTCCGAGAAGTTGTAAACTTCCCGTTGTTAAGGATAAGTTTATCATCGGCGATAAACTTTCCTTTTAACTGAAGAACGAGTCCTAAGTTGACATTTACTTAGAAGTCGTTTTCATGAGCTTGAAAAACTTTGAATGTTTTAACGGAAAGCTCATGACCGAGAAAGATGAATTTCTCGTTATGAAGAAAAATTCTCTTATTTAAAAGATATACTTTCCTTTATGAGCTTAAAACTTGGAATGTTTTAATACAAGCTCATGACCGAGAAAATTTAATTTCCCGTTACGAAGATAAGCAATATTTAAAGATAAGCTCTCCTAAAATTGAATTCCGAGTTACAGTTTGATATTTAACTGTAAGTCATTATGCATGAGCTTAAAAACTTCGAATGTTTTTAATATTAGCTCATGCCCGAGAAAAATTAATTTCTCGTTGTAAGGATAAGTTTATCATCGGCGATAATGTAACACCCCCAAATTTACACAATTCAATTACAGCGGAAGACTCGTTGGTGTTACGGGATAGCACAGTACTCACATCATAGACAACGCTTAAAAATCGCGTCGCTTAATAATAAAGCATTTCCATTCATAAATATCAGATTTACATAGGTCCCAAGTCATAGTCATTTCATACAATTTTACAAAAGATTTGAATGGAAATTGTTATTTAAGTGCGGGCCATGAATTCTTGTTGTCTTCCCGAGAATTACCTTCAAGTACCTGAGATAAAACATGTTAAAAGAAAAGGTCAGCGATAACGCCGAGTGAATTCACAGAGTTTAATAAAATCATCAATATATCATCGGTATATAATTATAACCGAAAATCATTTTGTACAAGTCTTTGTAATAGGCCATGAAATAGTCAAAGTCATTTTATACAAATCCTTATCAAAAATCATAATATATGCGTTTCCCTTCAAAACCATTATACGAACCAAAGTCGTAAAAACGTCATATAATACGTTTTATAACGTTGTATAAAGTTAAACAAAAACCGTTATATGAATATGGTTATGTAAAACCAAAAAACAAACATAAAATCAATAATAAGACCCCGTATTGCTAGTCAGGCAATATATCGTAATTCAATGTGTATAGTAGTATTTTCGTTATTTTTGGATTATTATAAGCCGCATGACATTGTTACCTTACTACAACAAACAATGGGTAGCTAACCCGAAACTCATTTGCCCATCTAAATTAGTGTGTCGTCACAATATCACGCTATGGAAATCTTCTCATACATAAATTCGCTTACCAATCAATGTGGCACGACGGGGATCAACCGTCAAGGCGCGAACTGGGGTGATCGTCCCCAAATAGTACTATTATATGCACAAGCGTCTACCAAATCCCGGTAGTTTACAATTCATGCTAATGGGACTTTTAGTGACATAACCTAACTTTAATAATCCATTTTATCTCATACATCGGGTCATATAATCATTCATCGGGTCATACAATCATTCGGGTCCAAATCAATAAACAAACAATCGGGACAACTGGTGTCCTATTTTTGTAAAACTAACATGTTATCTCCCTCGCGGGTTTATAAAACATTTCATAAAAACATTTAAAAGAGTGCGAGGCTATGAACTCACGCTGATGTGGGAAAGCGGGTTATCGGCAATTCGGATGTACGGTACGTGCTTCAATCACGGAAACCTAGACAGATAATAATTGTCTTAGACTCTTGTCCAATGACTTTATAAAAATAACAATTATGTATACATATGATGATTTTATATATGATGATGATCAAGTGGGTTTATACATTCTCATTTACTCATTTTAGTGTTATGTATTGGTAACTTTTATACTAGTTTACTAGTTTTACTTATTTACATGTTTTAGGCCCAATAAGCCTATTACGAGCTCAATACTTCTCATTAGCCTAATCATACTTTTAATATCAGTATTATACTTTATAAGTTGGGCCCAAATGGGTTAAGCCCAATAAGTAAGTTTATAAGTGTTTTACCAACTAGTCGGGTTTATAGTCCAATAAGGCTACTTTGGCCCGTTAATGTCTATATGTTGTAAAGCTCGGGTTTTATCGGTTTTTACTTGTTATATAAGTTTATACATCAGTATGTGAGTTTATAAAAGTTTTACATTAGACGGTCCGACCGTCTAAGTTTTATTTGACAAAAACGTTAATTTTTCGGTTTTAGCCGAAAAGACGTAAAACTTTGGTATATAGTTTTATAACTTGGAAAAACATTTATACTTGTAATTTATTTAACATGTCCCATTTTAATATAAATATTTATATATCTGTTTATTTATGATTATTATCAACTAGTGGGTTTTATATATGTATATTTTATATAAGTTTTTGAGTGCTTATATTATATACTATTTATTTACAAAATCAGTCCTAAATTTTAAGTCCACTAAAATGTCCATATCTAGAGTTCTATAATGGGATAGGACCTCAAATTTTTATGACAATAACTACATGATATGTGCTTCATTTTACTTCCTTATAGCTACTGATGAAGCTACTTCTAAATATTTTAATAAATTCGTCCAAAACAGTATAGGCAGATTTGCACTCTAATCTTGTTTTGATCATATCTCACTCATTTTTATGATTCCATTGTATGGCCAACTCTCACATGTGTATAACACCTAATACTTACTGTAAATTGATTTCACTATTCCATTTTATCAGTTTATCATTTGGTTACTTACTGTTTTTATACAGCCATCATATTAAGCAAGATTTTAACCAATATACATGTGGTTGTCCATCTTTTTACCCATGTTTATCAACACCAAATCCCCATATAATATTTTTATTATCATATATTCATCATATACATATACAATATAAAAGAAAATACAAGATTACATAATCAAAATAACAAGAGGATAGGAAGAACAATCTTTATACCACCAAGATTAAGTAGTTTATGATCAAGGCTTGGATTTTTGATGGCAAAACTTGTGATAGATCAACACCAATCTTCAAGACCATCATTACTTGTAAACTTCTTGTAGAAATCAGCCCTTGAACATCACCAAATCACCTCCTTTGATGTTAGAATCACCTCCAATCTTCAAGGCTTCAAAGGTTCTTTATCTTATGTATGAATAACATAGGGTTTGTGGTGTAAATTTTGATCAATATGGTGGTGGTGGTGGTGGAAGTGGAAGGAAATGGTGGAGGAGTAGAGAGAAAAATGTGTGGTTTGCATGTTTCAAATGAAGTAAATGGTTTGGTGCAACTGGTTTTTGGATGTTTAGTTAGCTTGCAAACTTAAGTAAGACATGTGTCTTGCTTACTTTGTAAGCTTGACACCTAAGGGTGTGTTGTGGGCTTTGTTTAGCCGTCCCTAATAGTGGGGTGAGGCAAAGCTTGTTTTGTCTCATCCCACAAATTTACGGGTACTCCTCGATTCTAGATTCCTCGATTTACGTGCCCTCGGGTCGTTTTACGAAAAACGTTTTTATAAATTATGAATCAGCGGCACAAAACGAATCTAATAAAAATTGTCTCATCAAGAATGGAGTTCGAAAAAGTAAATACGTAATCCTAAGGTTTCCGGTTTAGTCGTAAAGGACGTTAAATTATTCACGTAAGTCCTAATCTCTTCTCGTAAATTTGTGAGTTTATGAACCAACATAAATTTAAAATATCAAAATAATATTCACGGATAAATTTATTTTCTGAAATGTCGGACTGTCAGCAAAACGGTGTATGTAAACGTAAGCACGTAACGTAGAATCCTCTGGTTTAGACGTATATAATGAATATATGATAATAAAAATATTATGTGGGGATTTGGTGTTGATAAACATGGGTAAAAAGATGGAAAACCACATGTAAAATGGTTATGCGGAATTAACACTTAAACAAGAACACAATGATATAAACAAACTTTCACTTTGATTAATGATATCAAACTTGCTTACAATGAAAGTAGTTTACGAATGAATACTTATATTGAACATTAACCTAAAGGTCTTCTTTTATAGACATAAGAAGCCTTGTACAATAATCTACGTATCAGCTATTCTAGGTAAAGATAAATATAGAAAATACATTGTTGTTCCTATCTTTACTAGAAGTAATCTAGAATACAATAAACGCGTAGAGTATATCTTCCCATCAGTGCTTGTCTTCAATGTATCAACGCTTGACTTTATCTTGTCAACGCTTGAGCTGTCAGTGTTTGTTTTGCTCCTGTCAACGCTTGTTTTACTCTTGTCAGCGCTCAAGTAGATTGGCTATAATTTATTCCCAACAATCCTCCCCTAAACTTGATATCCATTCTTATGATCAAGTTTCTGAATAAACATTAAGGACTAGGAGGAATCTTACAAACCTTCTCATATTGGTAATAAATAAATCTGATCAAGTCTTTTGCCACATCACTTGAATAATCAATTTCCAGCTGAGTGTTCTTCATCTTTTCCAAGATATCCTTGGATATGAAATACTGACCATCCACAAGTAGATACTCAACAAACTTTGTAGAACTCAAATGATAAACACCAGCAGCTGAATACAATCTCCATTAAAGACCACTGAGGTCATCTTCAAGATCCATCCAAATAGCAGGATCCTCATCTTTTGATCTACACATCCTCTTGAATGTGGACCACAGTTTTATTCCATTGGTTGAAGTTGGTGCTTCAGCCTCATACTTGGTCTCTAATAATATCCATAGATCTACCAATTCTTCTCTATCACAACTTACAAACAAATATATAAGAGTGGTAAAAGTGTGCACCTCTTTTCCATACCTGCCAATCTTCCAAAATCCACATTCATCTTCTTCTCAGCTCACAATTGGATTTCTGGAATCTAGTGGTAACACTTGTACCATATCTGAAGCTTCTAATGGTGAGCTTGAGGCTCCTTCTTATGACAGCTTCACTTGGAAATAATGGATCCATATCTTTAGGAAACTCAAGAGAAACTCCCTTTTTCACTGGTCTGAGAACAAACATTGCTTTCTTGAGCTCCATTTCCTCTGCAAGTTCTTCTTTTCTTTCATCAGAAAGAAGTCTGAGAGTGTTTGCTTCCTGCACTCTAACCCAGATGGGATAAGCTTTGCATTCCAACTCATCAAATGTCAATGCCCTTAATTTCTGATAATTCCACCCTACTCCATGACATCTGAGCAACATGCAGTATAACTCCCTTCTATCCCTTTTCAACTCTGAGAGAATATTGCTTGCCTTGTGTTTCAAAATGACCTAGCAATCCTTTTGTACTCTAAGAAGAATCTCCAAACCCCATATCTGATCTGAAATGGTCAAGTGTGGATTCTCCATACATCTTTCTTCCCAAGCATTATACATTTGAACCACCTCTGGCATATCAAAGTCAACCTGCAATTTCAATTCTCTCAATTTCTCCTTGGCCAACTCATCTCCATAATCAAGTCTCTCTGGCTGTTCTATGATCATAACACTTGAGTCTGAGCTAGCTCTATCACTTCTTTCTTGCTCTTCTGAAGTGACAACAAATGGTGACTCTCTCACCTGTTTCTTTTCTTGTTCCACAATTTGTGCAGCCAACCTTCTATCAAACTCAATTTGAGCTGCATTCTTTGGAACAACCTCTTCTACCATAATACCCTTACCCTTATCTAATGGATCAATTGTTGGTAAGGTAGATGGTGATACCTGTGAAGAAACCTCCTTGATGATGGATGATGACTGGGATACATCACCCTCATGTGCAGGTCTGTCAACGCTTACTTTTGCTCTATCAGCACCCAAAATAATTCTATCAGCGTCCCAATTCTCCTTGTCAACGCCCAAATTTCCTGCCTCAACGCCTTTTGCAATTTCCTCCTACATAGCTGTAAATGATAAATTCAAGTTTGTAGGAGAGACTAGAGACGTATCAAAACCTGTCTATTTCTTCAAACTTGTTAGGGCCTCAGCAACATCCAAAGATTGACCATCATGGCTGCCCTTATCACTCACATTTATTTGATCTTCCTCCCCTTTGGAAGATTCCTCCATCCCTCTCCTTGCACTAGCAGTCTCCAAAATAACAATCCTCTCCCTCAATTGCTTGAGTTCAAGGCCTTGTGTGCTGACAACTTGTACCAAGTCTGCATTTTGCTTTTGCAAGCTCATGCAGACTGCCGTCAATTCAATAAGGGTCATTGGTTCCAATCTGCCCTGTTCTAAATTGGGTATTTGACCTCCCAAGTCAGATTCATTGGGCATGGATGAGGACTTAATGATGGTGGGACTGCCTTGACCAGCTTCTAAGCCAGAACTAATAGTCCCAGCCTCATCCATAACACCAGCCACACTTGTGGTGGTGGTTCTCTCTGCTACATGGCTAGGACCACCAGAGGAGAACACTCCAGTAGTCCTTTGGCGTTTAATCAACCTATATTCAGGGGGTGTGGATGATGATGTGGATTGGGTGGATGTGGGTTGGTTAAGGGGTGTTTAGGTCTGTGAAGGTTGTGTGTCAACGTTTGAAAGAGGCACATCAACGCCAACATTAAACGTGTCAGTGTCGAAGGGTTCTTGGTCAATTTGCATATGTTCAGGTGAAGGTAATGGTTCAGGTATTGGGTCAATTTGGGGTTGAGGGTCTGGTTGGGGTTGTGTTGCTGTAATGACAGCAAGCATAGCTTGGGTTAAAGGTAGGTCACGATGTGGGGGTGAGTTCATCTTCATAAAAATTGCTTTCTTTGGCACAGGGATCTCATGAAAATCATTATGATCCCTTGTGCAGTATCCTTGAACATCAAAAACCATTTGTAAAAATCGGGGATAAGCTAAAGTCATTTTGTTCCCCTTATTTTTACACATGCCCTCATAAATCATTTTAGAATAATTAAATTTTTGCCCAGTTGCAATACACACAATAGCACTGGCAATAGATCTATTGATCTCATTGTGTGCAGTACATTTGGGACTCAAACATTGTAGGAGGACATGTATGAGGTACTTCTAGGCTGGGGGAAACTCCTGTTTATGATATTTATTTAAAGTTCCTTCATCAGGAAAAGGATAACCCAAAGCCCTTAGTCCTTGTTCTATTTCACTAATGGGAAGGGTGGCTATACCATCAGCATCATCAAGATGCAAGGCTTGGCGTACCAAAGCCTCAGTAACCACCCAAGGTCTCCCATGAACAATAGAAGTCAATGTAGTCACTCTATTAACTGTTGAGGAACTTACAGTGTTCCAAAACTGTTTAATATGTGTGACAGGAATGAGTGGTGCATGAGAAAGAGCATACCTTATGGGGGATGCGTTCAAATACACCACCATTTGTGTGTATTGGGGAAACAGAGTATCATCAGCTTCAAGATACGCAATCATGTTGTGTTGACTTCTGAACCCCAATTCCAATTCTGATGGTTTAAACTTTGGTGCCATTGTTGAAAGCTGTTAAAATGATTGATGAATATGAAGTTGATAAGAGAAAATTGTGTTAGACAAGAATAATAGGTACCTTGTTTAAAAATAGGAGCCAAATTTATAGGAGAAGAAAATGCATGTGATTGGCCCAAAAAGAGGCAAGAATTTTCAAAATGCAATCATGAAAATATTGAAAAATAATAAGTTTATCTCATGCATTAAATGAAAGTTATCAACCCCCAAAATTACGGCCTAAAAATATGTCAAAAAGTAACAACTGGGTAGGTCCCATTGAGTATCAACGGAAAAAATAACCTATCAACGCCCAACGACTATATTCTTGTCAACGTTTACCTATAGCCATGTCAGCGTCTAAATTGGTCACAACAACGCTTGGAAAAATACTTGTCAGCGTCCAAAAACAAAAATGTTTAAAAATGAAAAATGACCTTAACAAAGTAATTTATCCTAGAGAAGATAACCAAAAAGTTGATAATTATTATAGGGCGGCAAGCACTGTCCAGTTATGCACACTTGCTTATGCAAGATAGACATAACAGTCCTCTAGTGTCCCTTGCTAACCAAAACTCTTAACAACCAAGTTACCTTATAAAATTCCTTGTTACTCCCAGGTAAACTCCATAACAAAATTATTCCCAAGTCTCCCATCAGACCACAACCAATTCTAGGCCAAAAATGTATTGGCAGCATGCATAGTATACCAACTTTGCATGCTACAGTGCCTCATGATTTAGTAAAACTAACTCATGCTCTCCTGTGGACACAATCTAGAATTGTGATAAGAGTATCATATGGATACCCAAACATCCTAAAGGTTCCTAAAACCTCCCCTTAAACTATGATACATAAGTTGCTAAAAACATGCATGAACATAAAAATTTATGTCAAGATAGGAATTAAAAATTCCAACCATCATTCATAAATAAAAACTTGTCCAAATGCTTCTCCAATGATCCATAAGCAACTCTGTATCCAATGGTATACTGCTAACACCACCTCCACATTTAGATTGAAAACCACAAAACTAACATTGTTGCTGACAACGCCCCAATAACACATGACAACGTTGAGGGAAGCTTTGTCAGCGTTAGACAATTATATTGCTGACAACGTCACAAAAACACTTATCAGCGTTCAAGCAACCTTTGTCAGTGTTAGAAAAACATAGTGGAAAATCTAAATCATCAATAAGATCAATAACAATGCATTATCCTGTACATACTTTTACAAAAAGACTCCAAAACACATATTATATGAGACTGATCATTCCAATACTTGTTACCAAGTATTGAAACCTCCCAGCATCAAAAGGTTTAGTTAGTAAATCTGACACATTTTCTTCTATGTCAACCCTATCTGGTTGTATTAAACCTTTTTCAAAACAATCTCTTATAAAATGGTGTCTAATTTCTATGTGTTTAGTTTTAGAATGATGTATAGGATTCTTAATGATGCATAAAGTGTTGTTATTGTCAACAAATATCTTGGTATGCATGAAATTATACCCATAGTCCAACAGCTGGTTCTGAATCCACAAAACTTGGCCACGACAAGCAGCTGCAGCCACATACTCACCTTTAGTTGTATAATTAGCCACCACTGTTTGTTTCTTGCATTTCCAAGATATCAACCTGCTCCCAAGAAACTGACATCCACCAGTTGTGGATTTCCTATCAAATTTATCACCTCCATAGTCACTATCTGAATATGCAATCAGCTCCAATGGTGAATCCTTTGGGTACCACAAACCAAGACTAGGATAGCATCTCAGGTACCTAAAGATCCTCTTCACAGCATAAAGGTGACATTCTTTGGGAGTCACTTGATGGCGTGCACAAGCACACACAGCAAACATGATGTCAGGTCTGGAGGCTGTAAGATACATCAAGGATCCAATCATGGACCTATAGTGCCTGACATCAACATCTTTCCCATCTCCAATCTTTCCCCAAGGGTGTTCTCTATCCATAGGAGTAGTAGCCCTCTTTTCATGTGGAGAAAAGCCAAACTTCTTCAAGATCTCAGCCACATATTTATCCTGGGAGATGAAGATACCATCTTCTTTCTGCTGAACTTGTAAACCAAGAAAGAAGTTCATCTCCCCCATAGCACTCATCTTGAATTTATCTGTCATAAGCTTGGAGAAATCCTCACTCATCTTTGGATCAGTAGACCCAAAGATGATGTCATCAACATAGACCTGGACAAGCAACACATCCTTTCCTTTCTTCTTTTTAAATAGTGTCTGATCTATGGTGCCCCTCTTGAATCCATTGTCCACTAGATAGGTAGATGATAACTAGATTTTACTCAGGTTAAAAGTATTCGTTGTACCATTCTCTTCGAATTGAAAAACTTGTGTTTAATGTGTGACTCAGCTGTTCTTTGGTGGAAACAAAAATGTGTCGTTGTAGTATTAAAATAAAAGGTGCAGAACAAATAAAGTAAATGTGCAATTAAAGTAAATCTAAATCTAATAAAGTAAAGGGTGCAAGTATTTAAAAGCAAGACGAGAATTAAAGGGGTACTAAATGTAAATAACGCAAACTTAAATCTAACTAAGGCAAACTTAAAATGCAACTAAAACTAAATCAAGGCAAAGCTAAAATAAATCTAAGGCAATAAACTTAAAGTGCGACTAAGTAAAAAGGCAGGAAAATTAAAGCTCGAAATTAAATGTTAAAATGAAAGAAACTGAAAATAATAAGTCCCTATCCGGAATAAAACCTTATTCGGAATAAAAGGCTATTCGGAATATGTCACCTATCCTGAATATTACCCTACTCGGAATAATGGCCTACTCGGAATCCTCAAGTCTATTCGGAATAAAGACCCCTACTCGGAATAATACACTTATGCGGAATAAAGTCTCTATCCGGAATATCTGTCCCTATTCAGAATGAATACTCTATGCGGAATAGTGTGGCTATTCGGAATAAAGTGCCTTATGCGGAAAATCCCCCCTATGCGGAAAACCAAGTCTATTCGGAATATTGTCACCCTATTTGGAATAAACTTACTATTTGGAATAGAAGTCCTATGCGGAATCTGAGGCTTATTCGGAATAATCACCTTATGCGGAATATCAAATATTCCGCATGGACTAGCTTAGCAAAAACCTTTATACGGAATAAAGATTATTCCGCATAGAATACTCAGAGATCCCTTTACTCGGAATAAATGAAGATCAGTACCTGGAAAGGAGTAGCAGCGAAGAACACGGACAAAGAATGAAGCACGAATTTAGACAAAACAAAGCTAAAATAAACGCAAGATTAAATCAAACAAGTAAATAAACAACTAATAATCATAAACAATCAATCCTAAACAATAAAACTAACAAGATAATCAAATCCACTTTAATCAAATCAACAAAAATAAAGAACTTGAACATAAACAAATCAACACAAAGATTAAAGAAAGGTAGAATGAGATTAACAAGGTAAAGATAAAGCTTAACAAGAATTAAAAGAAAAACTTACGTGAAATTAAATGGTAATTAAGTGCAAGACAAGGTAATTAAATTGGACAAGTAATTAAAGGTGCAAGGTAATTAAAAATGGAAGAGATAGTTTGTCAAGCTATCCAACAACAACAAATGATTAACAACTAATGCTATTTATAGGGGAGGATTAAGGAAGCTTCCTCCCCTCCTTCATTTCTTGTTAATTGCGGGATTAGTCCTTTTCTTCTAATCTTTCTTTAAACTTGGACTTAAGGGACTTTGGGCTTCGGGATTTCTTCGAACTCGTCTTTAAATTCTTCAATAAAATAGACTTGAATTCTTCGGCTTTTGATAAACTTCCGTCTTCTGACTTTTTCTTCGATAAATCTTCAGAATTGGTCGTGGACTTCCGTTCTTTTTGCACTCTTGACTTCTTGACTTCGTCTTTCATCCTTTTCTTCAATAAAAGTCCGTAAATGCCCGTGAATGTCCGTGTTTTCTCCACTTTTCACCTTTTCATCCTAAATCACAACAAAAACACAAACCACGCATAATTCTGACATAAAAGACATAAAATACACGTTTTGGTCCGGTTATTATTGTAATTAAGTGGTAGAAAAGATGGGTGTTTACACACCTATCAAATCCCCTACACTTGACCATTGCAATGTCCTCATGCAATGCATTAGTTACAAAGCAAGATTACACTTTTCATCATAATCAATCCACGTTGTCCTTTATTAAAGAGATAGAAAATTAAAGACATTCAAAATAAAGAATTCAAAAGCATACCTTGGGTTTTGAAAATGTTATGAACAATCATCATCCTCAAGTTTTCACTTTCTCCAAACCAAGCTTAAATACGAGATCATTGTTATTATAAGTTAGTAGACTAACATGAACTCATGTGGGCCAATTATTCACTTAGACTCCCTTATTCCTAGGGGTATCTCTTATATTTTATTATTGTCTTAAATGATCACGAGGATGCATTGTTTGACTTATTTCGATAGTTATTTAGTCTGAAAATAAAGTGAACGATTTAATCAATAGTTAGCTAAAGGACCAAATCTTTTAAAACTGCTTCTCGGGACCTCATAAAGTTCATATCTTGGCATAACTCGCTTCGCGATTTGAGACCTTTCTCGGACCGATATTTGGCAGAGACTTCATTCTTCAAATCTTGAGAGACGTTCATGAAATAATGGTCTTCTCTTCATATAGGAATTTCTTCACTTGAAGTTTTGAGAGATTCATACTTGGACCACGACTTCTTCATTTTTCTCCAATCTTTATTTTGGACTTTGATATACAACGATCCGCCTCCTTTTATGACATGGATCTATTTATCCTCATACCTTGTTAGGGTCTTTTCGGATACACTTCTCCATGACTTTTGGGGAGTATTTGCTTTTCGTCGAGTGTCTCGATCCTTCATATTGATTTTCGATAAATGATTCTTCACATCACTTTGGATCTTTAGCAACAAAACATAGCCCTCATGCCTTGTTAGGGCCTTTTCGGACTCGCCAATCTTCGCATCCCGCTTCAATAAGTTATGCCTTGGCTATGAACTCTAATCCATACCGAGCAACTTTTAAACGATCTGGGGCTAGAAGCTAAGTAACTTTTCAAATCATACAACCTTATTTATTAGCAGATAAATTATTAGCAAGCGATGGGATAATAGGCTCATAATTAACTCACATAAATTCACGAAATAATGCCGAACTTATAATTGGCTCTATCATCTCTCGTTCTCCACAGTTTAAAATCTCAAGTAATGAGACTCGTGGATACTTAGCCTATTAAATCAAAGTTTTGGGTTTTCGAGTCGCCTATAGGATCTTGCAAATTCTTAGACTCTTTCAAGTTTAGAAATCGAATCTTAAAGTTCCCTTGATAAACGACTCTCTAGGATCAATTATAGGAACTTGCGAAAAGTTCTTGTTCTTAACCCGTGAGAGTTATGACTTTCGCGTTTTATAGCTCCCTATATAAAAGCCTAGCAAAACTTGACTTAAACACGTTAAGGATACTAGCTAGAGTAAACTCGGATTGAGTCAAAAGATTCACAACGTTTGAAAATTAAAACCACTTATTCAAAGATTTATTCTAGCAAAGAAAGAAAATAACTATACAAAGGGAAAACTAATAGGCCAAAATAAATCAAAAATTTTGAAAAATGTCGAAAAATTGATTTTCCGGTTAGAATGAGGACAAATACAAGGAAAAGACCACTTAACTTCGATAGAAGTCCCCCTACACTTAAGATAAACATTGTCCTCAATGTTTAAGCATGTGGGAGTAAACTCCCCTACACTTAGGATATTGTGCACGTTGTTTAAATCTCGCTAAGGAAAAGACAACTAAAGAGATTCCTATTTTAATATTGAGAAAATATAAAATAGTGAATCGAAAAGAGTTTAGGATAGAACCGGGATAAAGTAGAACACGGAATCACGGGTCGTCAAGAATCATCAAGAGTGGATCATTGAAGATCGAATCCCTGATTAAGAAGTGAGGAGAGGAAATAGCAATCCAAAGGGTCCCCCCTACACTTATGGTAAAGAAAGCGAAAAGATAGATGCATGGGTTGCCTACCAAGAAGCGCTTGGTTTTTGTTTACCGAGTCGTTAGCCTGACTCGACCTTGATCATCAACAGAAGTAGCATGAAACAAATCCACCAGGATCAAAGACATAGTTTTCATCCATCAATAAGCAAGAGCTTAAGGCGAACAAGGCAAGCCAAAAGAGAAGTGGCAGGGTTCCCTTAAGCAGTGATGGAGCATGGTGGGAGCAAGTATGAAGCGGTGCGAGCATGTCTTCAATAATTCCAAAGATTTTTCCTTTTATTTCATCAGGTGGATACTGAGATGGCTCTAAGATTGCAATACCGGGGTCGAACACCTTTTCCTTTAAGGGAAAATAGCACTCAGGCTCAGCCGAGTGTGAAGAAGATCCGCAAAGAAGCACAACCTCGTCCTCAGAAGGGGGACAAAGAGGTGTTAAATCATACGTGCAACGGATTTCGGTGTCAACCGGTTTCTTCTCCTTAGACAAAATTTTCTTCAAATCCAAAGTAGGATCAAGACGATAAGATTCAAAGTCTAGAGGAGGTGCATCACTCTCATGCGGGAAGTATGTATTGAGAAACATAGAGAAGTCTTCCTCGAATGAGTAATCGTCCAAAGTAGGATCGAGTGATGGCGGAGGATCTTCATCATGTGAAGAATCGCTCGAAAGAGTATCGGCCTCATCAAAATCATCGAATGTGGGCAGCTCGGGATACTCAGAAGTACAATCAAAATCATCCGAATCTGAGCTAGAATCATCATCATCATAAGCATCAAAGACCGGTGGTGAATCATAAATGGGAGAAGCGTCCAAAGTAGAGTGAGAATCATCCTCATTATCTTCAAAGAGTGGATTATCAGTGGAAGACTCGAATAGAGGATTGTCATAGACGGTAAAGTCATCGAGCACATTTATCATATTCACTGATTCTCGGCCTCCAAAGGATTTGCCTGTAAGCTTCCCCATTTTAAAAACTTTAGAATCATCCCCGACTCGTAAGATTAACTCACCTTCGGCCACACCCACTGAAGCTCGTCCGGTTCTCAAAAATGGCCGACCAAGTATTAAAGGAATATGAGGGTCCATTTCATAATCAACTACGACAAAATCGACCGGGAAAGTAAATGTGCCAACTTTGATAAACACATCTTCGGCTATACCAACGGGGTAAGCGAGAGTGCGGTTTGCAAGTTCGAGAGTCATCTTTGTTGGAATGAGGTCGGGCAATGATAGTGTTTTCCAAACACTCAGTGGCATAAGATTAATACTAGCCCCGAGATCAGCAAGGGCAGTAAATTCTTCAGTTTTGTTGAACACGCAAGGCAACACAAAACGACCGGGATCTCCAAGCTTTTCCGGAAGTTCTCTAAGAAGAAATGCAGAGTAGTTTTCATTTAAGCGTGTGTTGGCGAGTTCAATCAGCTTCTCCTTCTTGCTAAGCAATTCCTTGAATGCTTTGACAAATTTCGGCATGTGGCAAAGTGCTTCAACAAGGCTAATGTTGATGGTCATTTTAGATAGCATATCCACATATTTTGATACTTGGCAGTCATGCTTGGTTAGATCATTGGTCTTGACTATGCGAGAAGGGTATGGGATTCTAGGTTGATAAGGGTTAGGTGAAGGTGTAGGTGGTGAAGGTTGTGATGTTGAAGGGTCCTTCCGAGATACATCGTCATGACGAGGCGGAGACGGTAATGGTGCACTACTACTAGGTGTAGCAGGAGTAGGGATACATGGTGGTGGAGGAGGTGTAGATGATGGTGGTGGGGTAGGTGGATTGACAATGGTAATTCCACTACGCATAGTTATAGCACTCACATTAGCTCGCGGATTAGTGACGGTGTTTGAAGGTAGAGAACCCGAAGAAGAAGAAGGTTGAGCTTCGGGCAAGAAACTAGCCAACAGATTCTTTAATTCAGTTGTTTGAGTGATGAAGGAGGTTTGAAGATTATCACGAACCTCGGTTCTGATGTCATTACCTTGCTTCAAGATATCTCCTTTCAAATTGATTATTTGGCTCTGTAGATTCTTGATTTGCTCACCTTGAGTTCTCATGATGGTGTCAACATCGGGATTAATGGGTGGGTGTTGTTGGGTGGGTGGTTGATAAGGGTTAGAAGCACGAGGTGGGATTTGGTTGCTTCTATTGTAGTTGTTGGCGGGATTTTGGTTTTGAGGAGAAAAACCAGGTGAAAGGTAGTTGTTGGAACGGTAGCTCAGCAGATTTCTATCCCCTTGTTGTCTAGCTTGGTAATTTTCCGGTGAATAATTACCGTAAGCTGCATACACATTTTCTGGATTTCCTTGTGTCGAAGGACAATCGGTGTATGAGTGAGGACCGCCACATGTTTCACAAGGATTAGCAACCGCTTTAACTTGTTGTTGTTGTTGGTTTGAAGCGAGAAGCGTAATACTTTTGCTCATTTCAGCCATCATGCGGGTGAGTTCGGTCATCTCAGGGTTTGCTAAGGTAGAAGAAACATTGACTCTCGTGTTGTTTCTAGAAGAAGCAGAGGAATCCCAGTTCTTATGATGAGTAGTCATGTTTTCAATTAACTCTCTACACTCCTCGGGTCTCCTTTTCATGAATGTGCCACCGGCGGCTGCATTGATCGTATCACGATCTCGAAAAGTCAATCCGTTGTAGAAAGTATCTATCAAAGTGACGGGAAGCATATTGTGGTTTGGACATCTATCGATCAAGACATTATATCTCTCCCATGCATCAAAAAGAGATTCATCGGGATCTTGCATGAAACCGCTGATCTGATTGCGAAGGCTTGTGACCATGGATGGTGGAAAGTAGCGCGACAAAAAGCGTTGAGTCATGTCATCCCAAGTGTGAATAGAATTCTTCGGGAGACGATCAAACCATTTCTCGGCATGATGTAATAGAGTGTGTGGAAAGAGTTGTAGGCGAAGCTCATCCATTGTGGCACCAGCCAACTTCATGCTTTGGGTGATTGTAATGAACTTGTCGAGGTGTTTGTTGGCATCATCATCAGGCAATCCTCTAAATGGGTTTGTTTGTACTTGCTGAATCATGTGGTGCTTCAACGAAAACTCAGGAGCGTTGATTTGCATCGGCGCAATCGGTCCACCTCGTCCAAACATTGTTGGTTGACAAAGTTCCTCCATGGTCCGAAGATCGGGCTGTGGAAGAGCATTGTTGTTATTATTATTATTATTGAGGTGTGGTGGCATGTTGTTGTTGTTACACCTGCCATATCTAAATCTTCTTGAGGCTCGGGCTCTTGATAATTAGAAGATCTAGTACGCATACACCTGAAAATGCAAAAGAAAACAAAACCAATCACAAAAACAATATATATACACAATAAAGATAAAATGTTTTTGGATTTTTGAAATTTTTAATTTTTATGGTTTTTTATCAATTTTCTAATTTTTATGATTTTTTGAAATTTTTATGCAAGAAAAATAACGTTCACAAGTGAACGGATCACAAAAAGCAACGTGTCTCTCACAGAAAACTGTTGATCTTTACGAAAAGACCCGGCAGCGGCGCCATTTGATAACTAGATTTTACTCAGGTTAAAAATATTCGTTGTACCAATCTCTTCGAATTGAAAAACTTGTGTTTAATGTGTGACTCAGCTGTTCTTTGGTGGAAACAAAAATGTGTCGTTGTAGTATTAAAATAAAAGGTGCAGAACAAATAAAGTAAATGTGCAATTAAAGTAAATCTAAATCTAATAAAGTAAAGGGTGCAAGTATTAAAAAGCAAGACGAGAATTAAAGGGGTACTAAATGTAAATAACGCAAACTTAAATCTAACTAAGGCAAACTTAAAATGCAACTAAAACTAAATCAAGGCAAAGCTAAAATAAATCTAAGGCAATAAACTTAAAGTGCGACTAAGTAAAAAGGCAGGAAAATTAAAGCTCGAAATTAAATGCTAAAATGAAAGAAACTGAAAATAATAAGTCCCTATCCGGAATAAAACCTTATTCGGAATAAAAGGCTATTCGGAATATGTCACCTATCCTGAATATTACCCTACTCAGAATAATGGCCTACTCGGAATCCTCAAGTCTATTCGGAATAAAGCCCCCTACTCGGAATAATACACTTATGCGGAATAAAGTCTCTATCCGGAATATCTGTCCCTATTCGGAATGAATACTCTATGCGGAATAGTGTGGCTATTCGGAATAAAGTGCCTTATGCGGAAAATCCCCCCTATGCGGAAAACCAAGTCTATTCGGAATATTGTCACCCTATTCGGAATAAACTTCCTATTCGGAATAGAAGTCCTATGCGGAATCTGAGGCTTATTCGGAATAATCACCTTATGCGGAATATCAAATATTCCGCATGGACTAGCTTAGCAAAAACCTTTATACGGAATAAAGATTATTCCGCATAGAATACTCAGAGATCCCTTTACTCGGAATAAATGAAGATCAGTACCTGGAAAGGAGTAGCAGCGAAGAACACGGACAAAGAATGAAGCACGAATTTAGACAAAACAAAGCTAAAATAAACGCAAGATTAAATCAAACAAGCAAATAAACAACTAATAATCATAAACAATCAATCCAAAACAATAAAACTAACAAGATAATCAAATCCACTTTAATCAAATCAACAAAAATAAATAACTTGAACATAAACAAATCAACACAAAGATTAAAGAAAGGTAGAATGAGATTAACAAGGTAAAGATAAAGCTTAACAAGAATTAAAAGAAAAACTTACTTGAAATTAAATGGTAATTAAGTGCAAGACAAGGTAATTAAATTGGACAAGTAATTAAAGGTGCAAGGTAATTAAAAATGGAAGAGATAGTTTGTCAAGCTATCGAACAACAACAAATGATTAACAACTAATGCTATTTATAGGGGAGGATTAAGGAAGCTTCCTCCCCTCCTTCATTTCTTGTTAATTGCGGGATTAGTCCTTTTCTTCTAATCTTTCTTTAAACTTGGACTTAAGGGACTTTGGGCTTCGGGATTTCTTCGAACTAGTCTTTAAATTCTTCAATAAAATAGACTTGAATTCTTCGGCTTTTGATAAACTTCCGTCTTCTGACTTTTTCTTCGATAAATCTTCAGAATTGGTCGTGGACTTCCGTTCTTTTTGCACTCTTGACTTCTTGACTTCGTCTTTCATCCTTTTCTTCATTAAAAGTCCGTAAATGCCCGTGAATGTCCGTGTTTTCTCCACTTTTCACCTTTTCATCCTAAATCACAACAAAAACACAAACCACGCATAATTCTGACATAAAAGACATAAAATACACGTTTTGGTCCGGTTATTATTGTAATTAAGTGGTAGAAAAGATGGGTGTTTACACACCTATCAGTAGACAAAGTACCATACCATGCTCAAGGGTCCTGATGAAGTCCAAAAACAGGAGGTTGCATCACATATACCTCCTCAAAAATTTTACCATAGAGGAAGGCACTCTTGACATCCATTTGATAGACAGTGAAACCCATGCAGGATGCATAGGCTAAAAAGATCCTTATAGCTTCAATCCTTGCAACTGGTGCAAAGACTTCCTCATAGTCTATCCCCTCCTCTTGTGTATATCCCTGAGCCACTAACCTTGCCTTGTTTCTGACCACTATGACTCTTTCATCTCTCTTGTTTCTTAGAACCCATCTTGTCCATATAGGTCTGACATATCTGGGACAATCAACCAGCTCCCAAACATCCTGAATTGCAAATTGGTGAAGCTCATCCTGCATTGCTTCCACCCAACTTGGTTCTTTGAGAGCATCAAATATTTTCTTGGGTTCCTGTTGTGACAGAAAACAGGCAAACAAACATGCTTGCACAAGAGGGGTATCAACCTTCTTGTGAATATTGGCAATAAACCCACCCAGACCTTGATGAGATCTTCTAGTCTGAACTGGAGTCATAATATCACCAATGATTTGAGAAGTGGGGTGATTCTTCATAGTGGAAGTGAGAACTCCTCCTTCAAAAAGTCTGGTGTCCTCAACCTCATTCTCCATGTTGCCAATATCTTCTTCAGCAGACTCTCTTTCATCAACATGAGGATGAAACTCTTCATATATATTGGAAGGTTCACCTTGCTCAAAAATGGAAGAGAAAAGATGTGCAGAAGTGTTGTCAACGCCTGAACTTTATTTGTCAGCGCTTGGGCTAACAACGCTTGAATTGTTGTTGTCAACGTCTGAGCCATCAACGTCTGAATTGGTCTTGTCAGCGCTAGATTTGTCTTTGTCAGCGCCTGAAGGACCATGCATGTTTGTATCTGGTGGTACTTGGAGACCACCATTATCTTTACCAGCAGCAGCAAAAGCATCTGTCCAAATGGGAATTGTAACATATTCTTGGATAGAAGATGACATCTCTGCTTGTGATCCAACCTTTTCATGAACCTGTGTACCTGAAACATCAACAACTTGTTCCTCCACAACATTTGAAGTTACCTTCACAATGTCTGGATTAGTGACAGGCATATAGTTTAAAGCTCTAGATAAAGGTTCGAAGTCAAACAACCAATTAGGACCACTTTCAGGATCACTAGGTTTATTTTCTAAAAACCTAACATGTACTCTTTCAAGTATACATTTTTCCTCTTTAAGATAAACCCTATACCCCTTGCTCTGCACTGAATACCCCATGAAGTAACCTTCATCACCTTTTGCACTAAATTTACCTAAGGCATCACTAGTGTCTAAAACTACTACATGACAACCAAAAGGTCTGAGAAAACCAAAATTAGGTTTTCTTACCCAAAGTAACTCATAAGGTGTTTTGTTCTGAATTTTGTTGACCAATGCTCTATTTTGAACATAACAAGCTGTATTAACAGCCTCAGCCCAAAAGGCTATAGGAAAATGAGCATCAGCCAACATTGTTCTGGCTGCTTCAATTAGGGTTCTATTTTTCCTATCAGCAACCCCATTTTGTTGTGGGGTTCTTGCAATACTATATTGCCTAGTAATTCCTTTCCTGGCACATAAATCATCTAACTTCTTATTCCTAAATTCACCACCATTATCACTCCTAAGCATTTTAACTTCATTGCCAGACTTCTTCTCAATCTGAGTGATAAAATCAATTAGAATATCAGCTGTCTCACTCTTCATAGCTAGAAAGAATGTCCAAGTAAACCTAGAAAAGTGATGTAGTGTTTTTGTACCCTTTAGGAAAAGAGCAACAAAATAGGACAAGTATGCACGACGATTTAGGAAAACCGTGTGTGAATGACCCTAAAAGTGAAGTGAGTTCGTTCTCGAGGAGGCACGTGTGTTGTGTAATGAATTGATTAATGTTTGTGATTATATTGTTATGAAAAGAGAAAAGAAATAAGAAAGAAATGACGGTTACGAAGACGGATCGAGCTAAGACGAAAAGACGTTCACGTAAAACCGTAAAAACTACAAAATTTAAAATTTTAAAACCTAAAAATTAATTAAAAGCTAAAAGTAAGTCTACAATAATATAAATAAGAATAAAAATCCAATAAAAATATTTTAAAACCTTTTATTAATTAAATATTCAATTTTAAATGCTAATTAAAGCCCTAAAATTAAATATAATTAATCAAAATGTCCAAAATATTAGTTTATTGAACAAATAACTTACTTATATTATCTAAAGACTAAAAAGTATTTTTCCTAATTTTTAAAAACTATTTTTCTATTTTTAAATCACTAAAAACTATTTTAAAACTAAAATAATTATAAAAAATAATAAAATAATGCTAAAAATAATTTACCAATTTTAAAAATCCTAATTTACTCTAATGAACAGTAGAAAATTGAAAAAGTTTGAAAAATATAAAATTTACCACTAAAAGATAAAAACAGTTTAATATAAAACCCTAATTAACTTAAATTAATTCTAAAAAAAAAATAAAAAGTGAACAGTGAAAACTTTTTTAACTAAAAATCTTAAAATAATATTCTAAGTCTAGGAAAAATGTTTAAACTGAAAAAGAAGTACTTTTGGCACTAAATGCCAAAAACAGAAATAATAAAGGTTTTAAAAATAGCTAATTAACCTAAAAAATAGCAGATGAACAGTAATAAAAATTCTATTTAAACAGAAAAATCAGAAATAAAATTAGAAAAATTACAAAACTAGTTTGAAGTCCTAATTCAAATTTTAGACCACAAAAGACAAAAATTCTAGATTATTGATAGTGACCTTTGTTTGGTTTTGTCCTTTTGCTTTAGCAGTACTAACCAATACACTAGCAGGGGTAACCTTTTTCCCACTGCTAGTGTAAAAATAATGTCTGTGGATGTTTAAGCTTAGGAAAGCTATTTGGATTTGGTTTCTTTGGACAGCAAGGCACCCCCACACCAATTGGGTTGTGAGGAGTCTGAGTAAACACAAAAAACACAAAGTCACTTAGCAAAATCAAGCTCAAATAGCACCCAAGGTTTCTGATCTAGCTTGCACTTGACTGATGAACAATTGACTGGTTTTATATGCACAAAATCGAATTTCAACAAGGCAAATCTTGCATATAAGCTGACCAATTAGCATACAATCTATTGCAAATCCTACTTTAGCCTACCCTTTAACAATTTGCAAAGTTTGATGGGAAGATTCCCACAAAAACAGTCAATTCAAACCAATTTCTGATTATAGCTATATTATCCAATTTTTAACATGCAAACTGATTTAAAACTTATCAATATGAAAACCTATGACCAATATCACCCTAAACTACCAATACAAACATGTCTAGAATAGTTTTAATCTAAGAACTTGTCATAAACTCTGCCTAAAACACAAATCCAAACACCCCTTTAGTACTGAAAATCACTTTCTCAAACCAAATCAGAACAAACTCAAACCAATCTTATTACATCTACTTCTAACATGTATATAATCCTAAAATGCACCTAATCAACCCTTATAATCAACACTTGAACCACTTTTTCACAAAGTCACAAAAATCACACAAAATCTGAAAATTTGAAAACTCAAAAAGGAAATGAGGGTGCTACCTAGAGGGACCTACATCCAGGTCCCTCAGTGACTGCTATGTCACCTCCCACAAGCTGGTGGCTTGTGCTGAACTTTGCTGAGAAGCTTAGTACAAAATAAATGAAAAGAAATGGATGACACTTAGAGCTACTCTCCTTCTTGTTTCCTGCACATACAAAACCAACGAGAACTGTTTCAATTAGCAAGAGCTTCAAGCTACAAGCTTGAAGCTTTTGCTACAGTAAATGGTTAATAAAAAAAAAGGAGAAAAAGATTTTGAGAAAATCTTGAAAAACAAACTTTTTGAAACCAACTTTTGGAATTTTGACTCTAAACAAACACTAATTAAAACTGGAATTCACACATACACATCCACTTTCACTTAGTGTGTGTGTGTGGATTTCAGAATCAACAAGAACAAATTTTTAGAAAACAGAAAATTTCCCTTTCTTTGGAAACTTTAACTCACAATGTAAATTTGGAACTCAGATTCTCTCTTCTCACTTAGTACCAACTCTTAATAATCAAAAGGAATTACAAATCAACATATGAAAACACCAAACTTTGCATTACTTAAAAATGGATTACATAAATTTTGAGAAAGAAAATCTGGAACAAGAGTATAGGGACACATGCGTCCTCTATATATACTACACTATAGAATACTCTAGAAAACAAGAAAATGTAAACCCTAATCAGCTGAAATCTCCAAAAAGCCCTTGGGTCTTGTTTGAAAAATCAGTCAAAATGGCCTCTTGTGAAGATGTTGACATGGCCAGCTGTTTGGAAGCTTGTGATACTCAATCTTAGCTGTTAAATCTTCCTTTGGGTCCAAGGAGTGAAATCCCACCATTCATTTTGTCTGGTGTTGGGGTTTGTGGAAAGGGACGTGAGCAGGGGTGGGACGAATGGGGTCCATGGTTCACATGGGAATGTTTGGTGAGTTGGGATGGGATGAGAGTGACCCCAATTAGCAATCTGGATAGTTGTGCTTAAAACCCCTTTGTTTTTAGTTGGATTGAAGTTGGGTTGGATTTAGGGTTTATAGGGTGATTAGAACAGGTTTAATCCATTTTGGGGGTTGGGTTAATTTAAAAACATGTTTTGGTGGGAAGGTTAAATGGGTTTATTAAACTCATCTGGTGGAAAGTAGACGTGGATGGAGTATGGGATTTGATTGGTTGAGGGGTTGAAAGGGGGTGACGTGGCGTAAGGTGAGTGGTGGATGGGGTTTAGGTTGTCTGGGCAAAAACAGTCCCCAAGGTTTCACTTTTCTTTCATTTTGTAAAAACAGCTACCAAACTTCATTTCCCTTTATAATAAGTTTGGGAATTGACAATTTTGGCACAAATACTTTCTTAAACTTAGAATAAGGATCTCAAATGTAATTTCTTCTTTTCCCAAGGGCTTAACTTGTACAATATTCATTATTCAAGGGCTGTTCTTGCATAACTTGATTTCTACAAGGACCAATCTTGATAAATCTTCAAAAATTGAGGGACTAAAGTTGCCAATCTTCAAAACTTCAAGGTCATTTTTGGAAATTCCAGATTTGGGTCCGGTTCATTGTGCGGATTCGTTTCCCGTGTTCGTTTTTGATTGATTCTTGTGATCTTTTTGTCTTTTCCTCAATATCCGTACCTAAAATACACAAGCAACAAACACGAGCATATATTTGGCAGTTTTAATGATATTTAATGCATTTTAAGCCCGATTTGGACGATGAGACTATGTATAAAAGCAGTCTCATCACTCCCCCATACTAAACCATTGCCGTGCCCTCACGCAATGCTAGAATAAAGTATCGTAGCACCTCCAAAATTCATTTTTATTCACTTTATTGAAATGATAAACTAGCTACACTACTACTATTACTACTACTTGCGTTTTAGACATAATGTATGATTTTCATCGCAAAATGGGACGTTTGGGTTCATAGAATAAGAACACGTGAATGCTTCGTTAGAAATAATTTCCTCGTCCTCGATTTTCACTTCAATTCCATGCCAAGCGTGCAACGAGATCATTGTCATTATAAGTTAGTAATGCTAACACTACTCATATGCCCTAATCACGTACTTATCCTCCCATTATTCCTATGTTGTATCTCTTATATTTTATTATGTCTTGTCTCGTCTTGAAGGGTAAGGTAAGGGTGGTGTGGGTTGGGGCATAGGCATAGGCATCGGCCTTGGAATCTCGGGTTCCACTATTGGTATTGGTTCAACCTTAGGTGTGGTTTGAGCGGTACTTCGTGGGCTTGGAATTTGCTCCTTTTCTACCACCACCTCGGGTTCTTTATCTTTTTCCTTCTCCATAGAAGTACTTGGACGAGAAATGGGTTCTTTGAAAGTTTTACCACTACGAGTAGTAATAACCTTCAATTCTCCTTTCGGGTTCACGATGGTATCACTAGGAAGACCACCCAAAGAAGAGGGCTTACACATGATAGCTTCAAACATTTTTCCCATTCGGTCTTCAAACTTAGATTGCCTAGCATCCGCTTTTAACAATTCTTGCTTAATCTCATGTTGACCTTGCTCCATTTTTTGTTGATTTTGTTGGAGTCGTTGAACATTTCCTTCCATTTTATTAGCATGAGTTTTGAGTTCATTAGCAAGTTCGTTTTTAAGCTCATTTTTCAACTCGGATCTTAAGCTAACCATTTCACATTGCATATTATCAAACTTAGCATCATTAGCCTTTGCATAATTCAAAAATTCTCCTTGAAGATTTTTGGTGTGATTGTTTTGAAAACCTTGTGTGGTAGTTTGAAAATCACGGTTTTGGTTTTGGTTTGAAATTTGCCCATTTCCACTTTGATAATTACCCTTGTTGTAATTCCTTTGATTTCCTTGATAATTACCACCTTGGTTGTTTTTCGATAGTTATTAGCATTTTGATTTGGTGGAGCTTGATTTTGGCCGGAACCTTGACCGTTTTGGTTGTAAGTTCCCGTGGCTACATAAGCACTCGAAGTGTTACCATCCGCGGTAATGCACTCAGAAAGATCATGAGCTCCACCACACGACAAACAACTCTTAGATACCGCTTTAACCGAAGCGGAATTCGAAGCTTCTTGAGCTTTCCAATGGGTCATAAGGCTAGCAAATCTATCAAAAAACCGATTTTCTTTATTTGCTTCATCATGTAAAGCATTAATGCTACGAGACGATGACGAGCCCAATTTGGCAACACTCGGTGTGTTACGAGGGCTATAAACCTTAGACCTATTCTCAATTATGACCAAAGCTTCCTCGGCCGTTTTACACAAAAAATTACCACCCGCGGCGGCATTTAATTAATCTCTTTCATGATCATTAAGTCCATTGTAAAACGTGTCTATTTGGTGCAAGTCGGAAAAACCGTGATGAGGACATTCATGTAACATTTCCTTAAACCTATTCCAAGCCGTTGAAAAACTTTCATTTGATTCTTGTGAAAATTTAGAAATCTCATTTTTCAAATGCGTAGTCTTAGAGGGCGGAAAAAATTGGTTCACGAATTTCGAAACGAGATCCTTCCACGTCAATATAGAATTGGGTGGCTCTTTCTCTAACCAAATTTTAGCGGGCCACGCTAAGGAATTCGGAAAAAGCATCATCTTAATCGAGTCATTCGAGACATCCTTAAATTTGCACATGGCGGTAAGACGATTGAATTGGCGGATATGGTTGTGGGGATTTTCCTTCTCATCACCACGGAATTTGTTGTTTTGGATCATCGACAACAAACCCGTTTTCACCTCAAAATTCTCCGCAAGGATAGCGGGAATCACAATAGCTTCTCCATAACCCTCGGTGGGTGCTTGAAGTAACTCCATCATAGTTCGATTCGCCATGGTTGGTGCTTCTCGTACAATGGGTTCGTCAATAGGAGACTCCTCACTAGAATGAGTTGGAGTGGGAGTTTTGTTCTTTCGTCTATGTGCACGTTTTGCTTGATTACGAGTTAGCATAAACGTCGCGTCAACGAGTAGACGAGCAAAGAAGATTCTTTTTGGTGTTTTGTATTTTTCAATTTTTTTGTGGTTTTTGATGGTATTAACCTTTTTGGAATTTGGTGAATGTATTAAGTAGACAAAAATCTACAAATCTCCTCCTTAATCAAATCTCTCGATTAAAGAAGCCTCAAGGAATGAAAACGATCATGTGAAGTGAACGCCTTCGATGACTTTAGAACGATGGTGGAACACCAAATCGTTCAAGAGGGTTTAATCAAATGAAACCAAGAAAATATATATGATATGTAATAATACTTTGGGCGGCAAAACCCTCGATTAGCTCTCAAAATCAAATACTCACAAGCAAGCGGAGGAAACGAGGCGGCGCGAAGCACTTAAGAGCCTTTTTCCTTTAGGTCGTGAAATACAACCGCCTTATACCCACCTTATAGTTTGTATTTTCAAGATCGAGCTTCACGAAAGTATTTATCTATTTTTGCCTTTTTTCTTTGGTTTGAGATTCGAATACAATGATTGGGTAATGACCTCCCAAGTCAAGGTTGTGATTTCTCATGTATTTGGAGTACTTGTGAATTTATTGTTCTACGTATACAATATAGTAATAGTATTCACACAAAAACCGAAAACCGATAATACGTATTAGTAGAGTGCTACTAATGCAAATACTAATTATGGATAGTATAAAAAACAACAATGGTTCAATCAAAACACAACACGCCTCCCCGGCAGCGTCGCCATTTTGATGTAGTGTTTTTGTACCCTTTAGGAAAAGAGCAACAAAATAGGGCAAGTATGCACGACGATTTAGGAAAACCGTGTGTGAATGACCCTAAAAGTGAAGTGAGTTCGTTCTCGAGGAGGCACGTGTGTTGTGTAATTAATTGATTAATGTTTTTGATTATATTGTTATGAAAAGAGAAAAGAAATAAGAAAGAAATGACGGTTACGAAGACGGATCGAGCTAAGACGAAAAGACGTTCACGTAAAACCGTAAAAACTACAAAATTTAAAATTTTAAAACCTAAAAATTAATTAAAAGCTAAAAGTAAGTCTAAAATAATATAAATAAGAATAAAAAAATCCAATAAAAATATTTTAAAACCATTTATTAATTAAATATACAATTTTAAATGCTAATTAAAGCCCTAAAATTAAATATAACTAATCAAAATGTCCAAAATATTATTTTATTGAACAAATAACTTAATTATATTATCTAAAGACTAAAAAGTATTTTTCCTAATTTTTAAAAACTATTTTTCTATTTTTAAATCACTAAAAACTATTTTAAAACTAAAATAATTATAAAAAATAATAAAATAATGCTAAAAATAATTTACCAATTTTAAAAATCCTAACTTACTCTAATGAACAGTATAAAATTGAAAAAGTTTGAAAAATATAAAATTTACCACTAAAAGACAAAAATAGTTTAATATAAAACCCTAATTAACATAAATTAATTCTAAAAAATAAATGAAAAGTGAACAGTGAAAACGTTTTTAACTAAAAATCTTAAAATAATATTCTAAGTCTAGGAAAAATGTTTAAACTGAAAAAGAAGTATTTTATGCACTAAATGCCAAAAACAGAAATAATAAAGGTATTAAAAATAGCTAATTAACCTAAAAATTAGCAAATGAACAGTAATAAATATTCTATTTAAACAGAAAAATCAGAAATAAAATTAGAAAAATTACAAAACTAGTTTGAAGTCCTAATTCAAATTTTAGACCACAAAAGACAAAAATTCTAGATTACTGATAGTGACCTTTGTTTGGTTTTGTCCTTTAGCTTTAGCAGTACTAACCAATACACTAGCAGGGGTAACCTTTTTCCCACTGCTAGTGTAAAAATAAAGTCTGTGGATGTTTAAGCTTAGGAAAGCTATTTGGATTTGGTTTCTTTGGACAGCAAGGCACCCCTATACCAATTGGGTTGTGGGGAGTCTGAGTAAACACAAAAAAACACAAAGTCACTTAGCAAAATCAAGCTCAAATAGCACCCAAGGTTTCTGATCTAGCTTGCACTTGACTGATGAACAATTGACTGGTTTTATATGTACAAAATCGAATTTCAACAAGGCAAATCTTGCATATAAGCTGACCAATTAGCATACAATCTATTGCAAATCCTACTTTAGCCTACCCTTTAACAATTTGCAAAGTTTGATGGGAAAATTCCCACAAAAACAGTCAATTCAAACCAATTTCTGATTATAGCTATATTATCCAATTTTTAACATGCAAACTGATTTAAAACTTATCAATATGAAACCCTATGACCAATATCACCCTAAACTACCAATACAAACATGTCTAGAATAGTTTTAATCCAAGAACTTGTCATAAACTCTGCCTAAAACACAAATCCAAACACCCCTTTAGTACTAAAAATCACTTTCTCAAACCAAATCAGAACAAACTCAAACCAATCTGATTACATCTACTTCTAACATGTATATAATCCTAAAATGCACCTAATCAACCCTTATAATCAACACTTGAACCACTTTTTCACAAAGTCACAAAAATCACACAAAATCTGAAAATTTGAAAACTCAAAAAGGAAATGAGGGTGCTACCTAGAGGGACCTACATCCAGGTCCCTCAATGACTGCTATGTCACCTCCCACAAGCTGGTGGCTTGTGCTGAACTTTGCTGAGAAGCTTAGTACAAAATAAATGAAAAGAAATGGATGAGACTGAGAGCTACTCTCCTTCTTGTTTCCTGCACATACAAAACCAACGAGAACAGTTTCATGTAGCAAGAGCTTCAAGCTACAAGCTTGAAGCTTTTGCTACAGTAAATGGTTAATAAAAAAAAGGAGAAAAAGATTTTGAGAAAATCTTGAAAAACAGACTTTTTGAAACCAACTTTTGGAATTTTGACTCTAAACAAACACTAATTAAAACTGGAATTCACACATACACATCCACTTTCACTTAGTGTGTGTGTGGATTTCAGAATCAACAAGAACAAATTTTTAGAAAACAGAAAATTTCCCTTTCTTTGGAAACTTTAACTCACAATGTATATTTGGAACTCAGATTCTCTCTTCTCACTTAGTACCAACCCTTAATAATCAAAAGGAATTACAAATCAACATATGAAAACACCAAACTTTGCATTACTTAAAAATGGATTACATAAATTTTGAGAAAGAAAATCTGGAACAAGAGTATAGGGACACATGCGTCCTCTATATATACTACACTATAGAATACTCTAGAAAACAAGAAAATGTAAACCCTAATCAGCTGAAATCTCAAAAAAGCCCTTGGGTCTTGTTTGAAAAATCAGTCAAAATGGCCTCTTGTGAAGATGTTGACATGGCCAGCTGTTTGGAAGCTTGTGATACTCAATTTTAGCTGTTAAATCTTCCTTTGGGTCCAAGGAGTGAAATCCCACCATTCATTTTGTCTGGTGTTGAGGTTTGTAGAAAGGGACGTGAGCAGGGGTGGGACGAATGGGGTCCATGGTTCACATGGGAATGTTTGGTGAGTTGGGATGGGATGAGAGTGACCCCAATTAGCAATCTGGATAGTTGTGCTTAAAACCCCTTTGTTTTTAGTTGGATTGAAGCTGGGTTGGATTTAGGGTTTATAGGGTGATTAGAACAGGTTTAATCCATTTTGGGGGTTGGGTTAATTTAAAAACATGTTTTGGTGGGAAGGTTAAATGGGTTTATTAAACTCGTCTGGTGGCAAGTAGACGTGGATGGAGGATGGGATTTGATTGGTTGAGGGGTTGAAAGGGGGTGACGTGGCGTAAGGTGAGTGGTGGATGGGGTTTAGGTTGTCTGGGCAAAAACAGTCCCCAAGGTTTCACTTTTCTTTCATTTTGTAAAAACATCTACCAAACTTCATTTCCCTTTATAATAAGTTTGGGAAGTTGACAATTTTGGCACAAATACTTTCTTAAACATAGAATAAGGATTTCAAATGTAATTTCTTCTTTTCCCAAGGGCTTAACTTGTACAATCTTCATTCTTCAAGGGCTGTTCTTGCATAACTTGATTTCTACAAGGACCAATCTTGATAAATCTTCAAAAATTGAGGGACTAAAGTTGCCAATCTTCAAAACTTCAAGGTCATTTTTGGAAATTCCAGATTTGGGTCCGGTTCATTGTGTGGCTTCGTTTCCCGTGTTTGTTTTTTATTGATTCTTGTGATCTTTTTGTCTTTTCCTCAATATACATACCTAAAATACTCAAGCAACAAACACGAGCATATATTTGGCAGTTTTAATGATATTTAATGCATTTTAAGCCCGATTTGGACGATGAGACTATGTATAAAAAGCATTCTCATCAAAAAGTCATCTGTGATAACAAAGCAATATGACTTACCATTCAAACTTTCTATATTGGTTGGACCAAAGAGGTCCATATGAAGCAAATGAAGAGGTCTAGGACTAGGGTGCACCTGTTTGGACTTGAATGAGACCTTGTGTTGCTTGCCTTTAAGACATGCAACACAAGAGTGGTCATTGTGGAAGGCCTTCTCAGGCAAATCATCAACTAAGCCAAGTCTCACAAGCCTATTTATATTCTTAAAATTTATGTGCCCTAGTCTCCTGTGCCACAAATTACTCTCATCTACTAAAGCTTTAGCATAAAAACAAGACATATTATTATTCATTCTAATCCCATTCAGATTCACATTGTATATGTCTTTATGCCTAGGTGTTCTATATTCAATATATTTCTCATCAGGGATCTTATAATCCTTGCTTAACACCAAACACTCAGTATCAGTAAACAGAACTTTATTTTTGTTATCACAAACTTGTGATACACTAAAAAGATTGTAATCAAGTTCTTCAAAACGCAAGTTCTTGGTGAGAAGGGTTCCTTTGCTTGTGATAGTACCATATCCGCCTCTAAAGTAAACTATATCACCATCTTTAATGGGAGTGAAGTTCGTTAGATAGTCTTCCTTCCCAGTCATGTGCCTTGAGCATCCACTATCCCAATATCCATAATCATTGACCTGTTTTTGAATGCCCTGCACATAAAGAAAACAAATTAGTTTTCTTTGGGACCCAAGTCGTAGAAGACTTGGTTTCCAGATCTTTTAAGCTACTAGGAATGACTATTGTTCATATGATTAAACAATCAAAGCAGAATTAGAACAACAATCATTAACAAGGTGCTTAGGCACAATAACATGAATTAAAACAAATGGATTGTTAACTATATTAATAATTAACAACCACTAGACGTATATACATTGAATCCCACGTCTAGTCAACACACGCTTTAGGTTTACATTGTGAATATGAATGATGAATAAAACCTAAGACCCTTGGTTCCTTTTATAGTGTAAGGATTAGGGTTTACAAGAGATAAAATCAAATAAACAAGTAAATCTTCTATCTAAATAAATTTATGTAGAATATATCTTGCATGTTTATCTAAATAGAAGCTTACATAAGCTTCTTGTCTACATTTCTATCAAATCTTAAATTTCATGTGACAATGCTTGGATTGCACACGACAACTCTTGAGCCAACAACGCTTAGTTTGTTCTTGTCAACGCCTAAATTGCTCTTGACAACGCTTAGACAATATCTTCATGTTTTCTTCGTTTTTGAGTTTCTGCCACATTAACTTTTTGACCCAACAATCTTCCCCTAGTTGATGTCGGCAAAACTCTTTGTGTATCTCTTGTAAGTCGTACATGATCTTCAAATTGCTTCCCCTCAAGTGTAGCGTGTATGTCTTCCCCTTTTTGTCACATCAACAGGGAAGTAAAACAATGTATGCAATCTTTGAAGATTCTCCAAATGTAGGCTCTGTGTAATGATCTTGAAGAACAATTAATATAATATTTTTGATGTAGAAGTAGAATAACCCAACCTTGTGTTCCATGTCTTGTACTATCCATGTGACTAAGAACTTATACTCATGGTACAAAGTATAAGTAGACCTCGATCCCTTGTCAATATTCTCATCCTTTGTGAGACACTGAGCACGATAATGTAACTCCTTCAAGTGTTATGACAAGTCTTCGTCACCACCCATGTAAAGCACGAACAAGTTACCTTTAAAGTCGCTAGTGCATGACTTTAAGATATGATAGAACACAAACTCGCGAAAATCTTCTTCAATCATCAAACTTACCATAAGAATTCTTCCCCTTAAGCTAACACCTCTTCATGATGAATGTGAATGAAATAACATCTTCATACCATATGTAAAAGTTTCGCAACGGATAACTCTTTCACAAGGTTATCCCGATTACATAATCTAAAATATCCATCAAATTCTTCATGAAATGTTGCTAACTTACTTAAAAATCATTAATCCCTTTTAAAAATATCCGAGCCATAAATATCAACTTGATATTCTAAATAAGAACGGAGATTCCATGTACCTTCGTGTGTATATTCCTCCTTATTGTGTGCTCAAAACGTACTAATTTTCTCAAACAGCAGCAATCATTGTGTTATCTGAGATCCTTCTCTATCCAATATATCTGGAATGTGTATTGTCACATATCGGACAATACCTAACAGCGTTTGAAAAACCATATCTCGGACAATACTGTCAACCTATCAGCGTTGACTTATTCTGTCAGTGTCAAAAGTACACTTGTTAGCGTCCATTCAATATGTGTCAGCGTCTACCTCTGCTGCTGACACTTTTAGGGTTACAATCTCATATATTAAGCAATAGAATATTTGAATATTCCTATAAATCAATATATGATCATATCCTAAGTCTGTAACCCATATCTTGTTCAATCACGAATGTATCCCACAAAAATAGGCAAACAAATATCCTATTTTGACCAGTAGAATCCTTATTGCGTCTTGACCCCACGTCTTGAACACAAACGAATTAGATCGTGTGAACACAGATCTATATAAACATGTGAACGCAATCTTTCACTTCTCTTTGATCGTGTGAACATACAAACTTTCCACCAATTAGAAAGTTAGTATCGTGTGAACATAAACTGAAGCCTTTCTTGATCGTGTGAACACACGATATCACAAAGTAATAACCGTGTGAACACAACAAGTTTCCACCAATAGAACGAGAGCTTCATGTGAGTAATATGGACTAGCAAGTAGATGATTCGAGCCAACAACATCAGTAACATAATACAAACATATTATTCATGTCATGTGAAATCCAAATCAACAAATATTGGATCCCACATGATCAGCTATTCTTCTTTTTGAATCATATGTCACTGTCACTTCTGCTGTGCTTTTGTAATATAAAGATTTGAACAAACCCCTTTTTCTTGCTGCTATAACAAACAACCCGCTGCAAACTATCTTTTCTGTATAGAATCGATCTAGGGTTTGTTGAAACCCTAAATCATGATTTCATGCAAATCTGAAAATCTGAAAATCATCATTGCAGCCCACTTTGACGCCTAATAACTTTTTCCTGGGGATAAAACTCGACAATCGTTCCGGTGGATGTTTTGATATATGTATGTACAACACACATATAAAATTTCGTGACGATCCAACGGTCCAATAAAAAGTTATGACCTTCTGAATACTGTTGCGCACACAAAAACGTCCAGAAAAACCCTAGACGGATTTTTCTTCTTTTCACCATACACGAACACCTTGTTAGTCCTAGCATCACGAGCCACGAGGCTCTGATACCAATTGTGGAAACCTTGGTTTCCGGATCTTTTAAGCTACTAGGAATGACCATTGTTCATATGATTAAACAATCAAAGCGGAATTAGAACAACAATCATTAACAAGGTGTTTAGGCACAATAACATGAATTAAAACAAATGGATTGTTAACTATGTTAATAATTAACAACCACTAGACGTGTATACATTGAATCACACGCCTAGTCAACACACGCTTTAGGTTTACATTGTGAATATGAATGATGAATAAAACCTAAGACCCTTGGTTCCTTTTATAGTGTAAGGATTAGGGTTTACAAGAGATAAAATCAAATAAACAAGTAAATCTTCTATTTAAATAAACTTATGCAGAATATATCTTGCATGTTTATCTAAATAGAAGCTTCCATAAGCTTCTTGTCTACATTTCTATCAACTCTTAAATTGCATGTGACAATGCTTGGATTGCACACGACAACTCTTGAGCCAACAACGTTTAGTTTGTTCTTGTCAACACCTAAATTGCTCTTGACAACGCTTAGACAATATCTTCATGTTTTCTTCGTTTTTGAGTTTCTGCCACATCAACTTTTTGACCCAACAAACATTTTAATAATGTTTTTAAATAATACTTGAGAATAAAATATCAACCATAAATTGACGGATTGTCACAGCATTTACCCCTAAACAGGATCATTGTCCTCAAAGATCAATTTATCTTACTACTCGCTTCTTATAGAGTTAGAGCCATGTGGGTATTTCCTCCACATTTGGTCTATTCTCACAAGTGTAATCTATTACAATACGCGAGTTTCATCAAACATAACTACGGGAATAAGATCAGGCTTAATGTTTACTTACTTTCTCTATCCATGATGTTCATGGGTTTTTGATGAATGGAACTTTTTGCCGATCTAAACTTTACTAGGAAACAATCATATTTTCACTTGATAGACATTTTATCAAGTTAGATATACAAATCATAATTTACGCAGCCCTTGAAGTCCTAGGGTAGAACCAGCTTATATGCCCTTCGAGTCAACTCTTTATATTATCTCAATGGTCCCATACAACGGGGACTTATTTCCCATGATCTTTCCGATCATCAATTCATTTTTCCAATGTGAAAATTCTTGGCATAACTTTGCTACCCATCCGACACTTCAAGATCTACACTTCATAACCTTCTGCCCACTACCGGCAGTCAATAATCAGATCCTAATTTACACAATCATTTTAGGTCTCGCGGGTTGGGTATTTTGCAAGGTTAAGTTTGTCATCATAGGAAACCTTAAACCTAAAAGACATGTCCAACTCACAATGGGTGTATGCCGGGTGTCTTTATACCAACTCCTGCTTACAGATGCTCTTATATTTAGATCCTAACAAGATTCGATATCGATCCTAATACGATAATTATCAATGATAATCTTTCAAAAGGAAAACGATTATACGATTCATTACCAAAGGTCAATCATTCAAACATAAAACAACACTTCTAGTATTTCGTATCGTTACTTTACCTCGTCCCTTCGATTAGGGTGGTAAACAGTACTCTCATCAAGGTTCGTTCCTAATGACTTCTGAGCAAATCTCTAGAAATTCGATGCGAAGCGAGGATCCTGATAGAGATGATCGATACAGGCACACTATGTTTTCACAACTCCTTTAAATACAAAAGTGTCAATTTCTTCATTAAGAATCTATCATTAACAGGAATGATATTAGCAGATTTGGTCAGTCTGTCGACGATGACCCAAATCGAATCAAATTCAGATGGTGACCTTTGCAATAGTTAGACGTTTACTAATCTATGAGGCGATGTCTGCCTTCATAATTTGTCATTAGTACAACTTCTTCAAATAAAGATACATTAAATCAGAAATGACAGGAATAGAATACTTATACTTACGGGATTCCAACATGAATACATCTCACAAACCTCCATATTTAGGCAACCACAAGTGGCCTTTTAAGCATTTAACGCCATCGGCTTCTCAATTCTAATGGTTCACCTTAGCCGCGAACCCCTTTTTATTATCTATATTATCTTTTTTTTATAAGTTTCATCTATTTTTTTTTAAATTGCTCGGCAATTTATTTTGCACAATCATTACTAAGGAACACATCCTAATTGATTCTTTATCCTTTCTATATTATGTGCCAGTAATTACGTTTACCTTTCTCGATAAAATAAATATCATGACCGTATTTATTCGTAAATTCTTTCTTCATATTTTCTAAGTTTTAGTTTCGTCTCAACTATTATTTTTATCAGTTTTGCTCAATCCGACGTTTAAAGCGTCGTTAGTTATTACAAGTAAATTAATAATAAATATTAAATCTTTATGAAACGTAAACGTAAAAATTTTAAATTTCTTAGTTTGACCAATTATATAAAAATGTTCAAAATAAATTTGAATTTAATTAACACGATTTTTGTTGATTTATCGAAAATAATTAGTGAGATTCGTAAATGTTCGAAAAATCTTTGGTTATACTTTGGTCAAAATTTTCTTAGCTAAAAAGCAAAAATTGTCGTTTCAAATTTCAGGTCATGGTTTAAATGGTTTCCTCAATCCCTCTTAGGTTGTCTTGAGGTATACACAAACATTTACCCCTAAACAGGAGTTTAGTTAAATGTTCTGGGTATAAGGGAATAATCCCTTAAAATTTCTTTGTTAAAACATTTGTCAAAACATATTTTCACTTTTCTTTTTGGTATATCCCAAAGCCTTAATGGCTCTAATCTTTGAAGAGTCAATATATTCCATTATCTATTAATCACACGGTCAATTAATATAAAGGATTAAGTCATAAATCACATGCTAATTATTCAAGGTACAGGTTTTCATTGTTCGGCCAATTCAGGGCAATCTATAAATAATTATTAACTCATTCTTATTCTTATAAACAAACATATGGTTCTTAATGATCACGAGCATGAAATTACAGCCTACACACGAGATTCACCAAATTTATGGATGCTACATGTGTATTAGTCAATCCAAACGGCATCACGTGAAACTCATCATGTTCATTACAAGTTCTGGATGTAGTGATTGGAATAGATACTCTTTTTCGCGGACGCGAAGTTGATGATAACCATGACGTGGATCAAATCTTTAGAACATACGCTAGAACCTTGTAAATGATCGAACAATCTATCATCTTGGGTAGTGGATATAGATTTTAATCGTCAATTTACTTAGTTCACGGTAATCAATAAACATAAGGAATGATAACACCATAGCTCTTCATGATGACGAGCTTGGTAGAATAAAAGCTTTTCCCGACAACTCTCTCAGTTGTACGGTAATTCTTTTAATTCAGATGGTGCTGACGTACAGTACACATGCCACGGGTGCAGCACCAGGAATAAAATTAATAACAATTCAACTTGCCTTAATGGCGAAAGTCTAGGTAATTCACCAACAAATACCACCTAAAGTTTCAGATAACATAAACATCTTTTAATAAATTCATATTAGGGTCTTTCTAGATTATAATATCTATGACTAATTCACAACCATTCACGGTATAATTTCAAGTCTAAATGCAGGATATGGTCATCCTTCAAGAATTATTTAGATCACTTTTGATAATCAACATCTTATCTTTTAGAGGAATTCTACTCGAGTTCCCATCAATTAAGACAATGTCGTCATGTCATAATCAATCAATCTATTCTACTGGCACTATCAACTTTCTAGTTTCATTGTCGTTGATAAGATGTGAACTTCTAAAAAGACTAATAATAACTCATGATCTTTCACAAATTCAAGGATATATGGAGACACAACTACCATTAAAAGAGTAAGGTCAACGCATAATCTACGCGAGAGAATTTCAAATCAGATACAGATGAAAACATTTAATGAATATGAATATATCCCATGTTTTCATAATTTGAGTACGCATTCGAAAGCTCCTCGGATCGTTACCCAGATCATTAAAATGAAATCAAATCAAAAGAAATGATAGGAACGTCGATACATCCAGTCGGGTATCAACACTCGGTAATCAAATATTTCTCCAAATAATCTTATCATTTACAGAAATGAACAAGAAGGGGATATCAATTGTCAAATAAGACAATATCCATAGATGAGTAAATTCGACTCAGAAGAATAAATAGTACGGGCACATATGTAGGTGTCCCTATCAATATGTCCCTATATTTCACTTCTTGCAGATCTCATAAAATTTATTCTCTCATAATTTCAAAGAAAATGTAATGTTTATTAACAATTTTATGGTGACTACTAATCAGCCTTGCATGGTCCCTTTCAAATTGTATGTAGGCGTCTAACTATATACAATTTCAAGATTAACGATGCAATACTCAGTTCGTCAAAATTTTATCATCATGTTTATAATAAAAACATTTTCATGCTTAATTCTTAAATAAGAATCAAAAATAAATTTACAAAGATTTTCTTTGTTATGAAAACAATTAAGTTTTTCCAAGGTGTTTTATAAACAACTTCATTTCGATAACGATCACTTATAAATCTCACTATGAATAATCCTTATAGTGATGAAAATTCAATTTTTCTCAAGGGATACTGTTTTATCTTATAAAAACAATGAGTGATCTGCAAAAGGGTGATGAAAAGTTGTTCACCAAGAACTAAATACAATATGATAGGAAATGAGCTTAGCCAATTAATCATAAGGTTCACGACCTCGATGGCACTCAAAATGAATAATCCACAACGTAACTCAAATCGAGATGAGTATTCGTTCAATGGTTGCATCACTAATGCGAATGTTAGGAAGAAGCAAGAAAAGATAGATAACATCGATACATGTAGGATTTAGCAATCAAAGTTAGTCTTTTCATTAATCACAAACAAGTCAAAATTGTACCGTAACACATTACGTGTCACTATGTCATACAATTCCAAGAACTCATCCTACCAACTGATGTCTTAGTTAAGTTAGGGATTTTTTTTAAAAGACATCACAATGAATACTAATCTACAAGAGTCTTGGGGGTTCCACCTGTCCCAGAAGATCCATCGGTCCCAATTCAGAAGAAGATTTCTTCAATTTATTTCTTGGACACTGGGCATCCTCGTTAGTGGACAATGGCCTAGGAACAACCCTTAAAACGAATAAACAATCATTTAAAACCTTAATATTCAATCACTGAACTTAACGACTTCCTCTTAACAATCTCATATTCCATACAGGTTAAATTTTACTTTATTCAAGTTTCAACCAAACCATACTCAATGCGACATCCTAACTCATTTTACAATACTTTCAACTTTATTTTTAGACCTTAAAAAGGCAATAAAAGTTCAATAAGAACTATCCTTAATTTCCAGTCCTATAGCTCTTACAACAACAATTATCAAATGAGTCACTAGTATTAAATGACTCACACATTCAATTAGACTTCTCGAAAAGGTACTAGTGGCATGAGGCTTTTGGGTAATGGTTCCAATGACAGCCTCAAGTGCAACATTCACCCTTTCGATTTCAAATTTAAGAACTGGGTAACACCAAATCAGATGACATCTTTCTAGGTGGTAACGTTTTGTCAAACTCCACTTTATAAGGAAAGATCGTCATGACATCGATATCAAATTTAATCTTGCCAATTCTTCTTCAATATCACAATCAACTAATATCTATATTTCTACGAATATTAACCATTTTGTTGGGATCATAAATATCCACAACTTGGTTTAGATCTAGGATAGCTAGGATTCCTACGGGAATAGTTTCGATTGATTTGCTAGGGGAGTTCGGGTTTCTTGTGACAATCTACGTCGTATAAATATCTCGTATACGAATTCAAATAATCATCAAACAATCATGTAATCAAATTACAACATATATATATATATATATATATATATATATATATATATATATATATATATATATATATATATATATATATATATATATATATATATATATATATATATATATATATATATATATATATATATATATATATATATATATATATATATATATATATATATATATATATATATATATATATATATATATATATATATATATATATATATATATATATATATATATATATATATATATATATATAATATCCAAGTTATATATATTAAAATAACACTTCTCAGTCTGGCCTTATCGGTAACTCGGGAATTCTTCGGCACCGTTATAGTCAAAAGATTTTTAGACATTTTGAGAAAAATGTTTATAGTTAAAAGATTTTGAAATGTTTTATTCAAAACCTTAGTTTTTAAAATCTTTCGTTCTCTATAACGAGAGCTCTGATACCAAACTGTAGCACCCCCAAATTTACACAATTCAATTACAGCAGAAGACTCGTTGGTGTTACGGGATAGCACAGTACTCACATCATAGACAACGCTTAAAAATCGTGTCGTTTAAAAATAAAGCATTTCCATTCCTAAATATCAGATTTACATAGGTCCCAAGTCATAGTCATTAATTTTACAAAAGATTTGAATGGAAATTGTTATTTAAGTGCGGGCCATGAATTCTTGTTGTCTTCCCGAGAATTACCTTCAAGTACCTGAGATAAAACATGTTAAAAGAAAAGGTCAGCGATAACGCCGAGTGAATTCACAGAGTTTAATAAAATCATCAATATATCATCGGTATATAATTATTACCGAAAATCATTTTGTACAAGTCTTTGTAATAGGCCATAAAATAGTCAAAGTCATTTTATACAAATCCTTATCAAAAATCATAATATAGGCGTTTCCCTTCAAAACCATTATACGAACCAGATTCGTAAAAACGTCATACAATACGTTTTATAACGTTGTATAAAGTTAAATAAAAACCGTTATATGAATATGGTTATGTAAAACCAAAACACAAACATAAAATCAATAATAAGACCCCGTATTGCTAGTCAGGCAATATATCGTAATTCAATGTGTATAGTAGTATTTTCGTTATTTTTGTATTATTATAAGTCGCGTGACATTGTTACCTTACTACAAAAAACAACGGGTAGCTACCCCGAAACTCATTTGCCCATCTAAATTAGTGTGTCGTCACAATATCACGCTATGGAAATCTTCTCATAAATAAATTCGCTTACCAATCAATGTGGCACGACGGGGATCAACCGTCAAGGCGCGAATTGGGGTGATCGTCCACAAATAGTACTATTATATGCACAAGCGTCTACCAAATCCCGGTAGTTCACAATTCATGCTAATGGGACTTTTAGTGACATAACCTAACTTTAATAATCCATTTTATCTCATACATCGGGTCATATAATCATTCATCGGGTCATACAATCATTCGGGTCCAAATCAATAAACAAACAATCGGGACAACTGGTGTCCTATTTTAGTAAAACTAACATGTTATCTCCCTCGCGGGTTTATAAAACATTTCATAAAAACATTTAAAAGAGTGCGAGGCTATGAACTCACGTTGATGCGGGAAAGCGGGTTATCGGCAATTCGGATGTACGGTACGTGCTTCAATCACGGAAACCTAGACAGATAATAATTGTCTTAGACTCTTGTCCAATGACTTTATAAAAATAACAATTATGTATACATATGATGATTTTATATATGATGATGATCAAGTGGGTTTATACATTCTCATTTACTCATTTTAGTGTTATGTATTGGTAACTTTTATACTAGTTTACTAGTTTTACTTATTTACATGTTTTAGGCCCAATAAGCCTATTACGAGCTCAATACTTCTCATTAGCCCAATTATACTTTTAATATCAGTATTATACTTTATAAGTTGGGTCCAAATGGGTTAAACCCAATAAGTAAGTTTATTAGTGTTTTACCAACTAGTCGGGTTTATAGTCCAATAAGGCTACTTTGGCCCGTTAATGTCTATATGTTGTAAAGCTCGGGTTTTATCAGTTTTTACTTGTTATATAAGTTTATACATCAGTATGTGAGTTTATAAAAGTTTACATTAGACGGGTCCGACCGTCTAAGTTTTATTTGACAAAAACGTTAATCTTTCGGTTTTAGCTGAAAAGACGTTAAAGTTTCGTATATAATTTTATAACTTGAAAAAACATTTATACTTGTAATTTATTTAACATGTCCCATTTTAATGTAAATATTTATATATATCTTTATTTATGATTATTATCAACTAGTGGGTTTTATATATGTATATTTTATATAAATTTTTGAGTGCTTATATTATATACTATTTATTTACAAAATCAGTCCTAAATTTTAAGTCCATTAAAATGTCCATATCTAGAGTTCTATAATGGGATAGGACCTCAAACTTTTATGACAGTAAGTACATGATATGTTCTTCATTTTACTTCCTTATAGCTACTGAAGAATCTACTTCTAAATATTTTGTTAAATTCGTCCAAAACAGTATAGGCAGATTTGCACTCTAATCTTGTTTTGATCATATCTCACTCATTTTTATGATTCCGTTGTATGGCCAACTCTCACATGTGTATAACACCTAATACTTACTGTAAATTGATTTCACTATTCCATTTTATCAGTTTATCATTTGGTTACTTACTATTTTTATACAGCCATCATATTAAGCAAGATTTTAACCATTTTACATGTGATTTTCCATCTTTTTATCCATGTTTATCAACACCAAATCCCCACATAATATTTTTATTATCATATATTCATCATATACATATAAAATATAAAAGAAAATACAAGATTACATAATCAAAATAATAAGAGGATAGGAAGAACAATATTTATACCACCAAGATTAAGTAGTTTATGATCAAGGCTTGGATTTTTGATGGCAAAACTTGTGATAGATCAACACCAATCTTCAAGACCATCATTACTTGTAAACTTCTTGTAGAAATCAGCCCTTGAGCATCACCAAATCACCTCCTTGGATGTTAGAATCACCTCCAATCTTCAAGGCTTCAAAGGTTCTTTATCTTATGTATGAATAACATAGGATTTGTGGTGTCAATTTTGATCAATATGGTGGTGGTGGTGGAAGTGGACGGAAATGGTGGAGGAGTAGAGAGAAAAATGTGTGGTTTGCATGTTGCAAATGAAGTAAATGGTTTGGTGCAAGTGGTTTTTTGATGTTTAGTTAGCTTGCAAAGTTAAGCAAGACATGTGTCTTGCTTACTTTGTAAGCTTGACACCTAAGGGTGTGTTATGGGCTTTATTTAGCCGTCCCTAATAGTGGGGTGAGGCAAAGCTTGTTTTGTCTCATCCCACAAATTTACGTGTACTCCTCGATTCTAGATTCCTCGATTTACGTGCCCTCGGGTCGTTTTACAAAAAACGTTTTTATAAATTATGAATCAACAGCACAAAACGAATCTAATAAAAATTGTCTCATCAAGAATGGAGATCGAAAACGTAAATACGTAATCCTAAGGTTTCCGGTTTAGTCGTAAAGGACGTTAAATTATTCACGTAAGTCCTAATCTCTTCTCGTAAATTTGTGAGTTTATGAACCAACATAAATTTAAAATCTCAAAATAATATTCATGGATAAATTTATTTTCTGAAATGTCGGACTGTCACCAAAACGGTGTATGTAAACGTAAGCTCGTAACGTAGAATCCTCCGGTTTAGACGTAGTCGATGCTACTTCAAGATGTAAACCCAAATTTCTTCCCAAAAATAAGTGAGTTCATAATGTAACATTAAAATAATGTTTTTAAATAATACTTGAGAATAAAATATCAACCATAAATTGACGGATTATCACAGATAATCTTTCCTTTCTCTGAAGTCCGGAGCATAATCTAAAATATGATTATACGCCATTGTGCATGAGCTTAAAAACTTCGAATGTTTTTAATATAAGCTCATTCCCGAGAAAAATTAATTTCTCGTTGTAAGGATTAGTTTATCATCGGTGATAAACTTTCCTTTATTTGAAGAATCGGGTCATCATCTGATATTTAATGATGAACCATATACACGAGCTAAAAACCTTTGAATAGTTTTAGCGGAAGCTCGTGTCCGAGAAAATTTATTTTCTCGTTTTGAGGATAAGTCATCATCGGGATGAACTTTCCGGTCTTTTGAGAGCGAGTTACAGTTTGTTATGTAACTGTAAGTCCTTGTGGTAAGCTTAACCATGAAACCCCTGAAACACTTGTTTCTCTGATATCTGCTTCTTCAACAACCAAACTCTAAGAGTGTCCTTAGTTGAACGATATACAACGATTGGACCTGCATTCTCATTAGGAATTTGCATGCTTTGACATGGGTTAGCGATATCTATCTTAGAAGCAAGTGGGTGTTCACAGTTTTCTTTTCTTGTGCTAGAGGTGACCGGAGGACATGATTCACTTGTCTTAGCTGGTAAACGTTTCCTTTTATAGAAAACCTTAAGTTCAGGCTTAAGTGATGTATCCTCCTTTTCAGTTTCCTCCCTAGCCGTCTTAGTAGAATCGGAGATTATCCTAGTTAAAGGGCACTCGTTTCCTACAAGAATGAAAGTTCTACCAGTGGGGCGCCACATTTTACCAACGGGTTTGATTTTAGCCACCCACTGGGATTTAAGTCTAGCACGGGAGTTCACCTCATTAAGTAGTTTCTTGATACAAGAATCTTGATTAGCCGTAAAGACACATTTTCTACATGTTTTACAAGTAGCATATTTAATGTCCGAGTAAGATCTAGAATTCCTGGACGATTGATTGATGCTCCTAGGATTTGACATGCTATGGTTAGCAGTGTTGGGTAATCTAGAAGGCATCTGACTATGTTTGAAATTCCTATCTCTTACTTGTGTATTTTGCTTAGCTTCCCTTAGACCAAATGTATGGCGAACGTCATTTGAACTAGTTCGAGACGTATCTTTGGACTATGTCTAGGGAGACTAGATGCAATCATGTGATTAGGTCTTTCAAAAACTATTTTAGTCACATTGGGCCTAGATAGTGGAGTGACTGGTCTAGAAAAATGACCCATATCAACTTGGGAGGCAAACCGCGGTCTCGAGGATTTTGATCGCTCGGATCTAAATGCAGTCGGTTGTCGAATGAACTGATTTGTAGGCGGTTTCCCCAAGATTGATGGTTTTTCAAGCTTAGTGTCCACACTAGTTCCTTTGGTTTTCCTCAATTCGTTTTTCAACGCATCTATAGCAAAGATCTTTTCCTGTACTTGAGCTTTTAATGTCCCATTCTCTTTGAGCAATTCATCTTGGGATGCCAACTTAGATTCAAGCAACTTAATTTGTTTAAAAAGATTATCCTTTTCAGCTTTAGAATCTAGAACAGTTTGATCCAATTTTCGTTCAAGAACAACGTTTGACTTTTCAAGTTTTTCAAAATACGTTTCAAATTTCTCCGTTTTCTTGGAAAATTCAATTTTGGCATCCTCAAGCTCTTTGGATTGCTGAGCTAAAATCGTTTCAAGCTCTTTAATCCTAGAATCAGAATTATTTAAAGAAGCAGTCCTAAGACACTTATCATGATGTTTAGCATTTTGAACACTTTTTCCCCCATTATGACTCACATCGGATGAATCAGAAGTAGTATCGCTATCACTCTTTTCCATCCCATGTTTGGCATAATTAGATTCAGAATGGTCAACATGTTGTATATTGTTGAAACTCGGTACCTGAACAGTTGGTGCTTGTGACTTGCTGCTCGTTTCATGCTTTCCTCCTGATTCCTTGCCATTGCTTCCCGTGGCTACCAAATTGGCACCTATTTCTTGCACCAGGCAGATCTGGTCATCTTTTGACGACAGCGTGAAGCGTGTCTCTCTCTCATGTTCATGTTCATGAGGTATTGCTGCATGCAATGATTTTGACGACTCCTTGATTCTTTGAATCTGACCCTTTTTCAACCGTATCTTGTTGTAATTAACGAACCTGGCCTCAATACATTTCTCAAGTATATTGCTGTGATTGAGTAAACCACTTCTAAAGGTTTCAGTCTGGCAACCCGTATGCACGTTGAAAAGCTGGTGAAGGATTGGAGTCGAATAATCAAAAGGAGGTACCATTGTTGAGGCAAAGAAGTCCTTAAACTGTGTACGAAGGATTTCTAGACATAACTTCGCGTTAACCTCAGGAAGAATCTCCCTTTCAAGTTGCAACCGTAACTCATCAAAATTATTGAAAATCTTCTTTTTAAAATTATCCACTTTGCCAAAGAATATTTGAACCGTGGCTGGAAGTTCAGGCATGTTGTACGGATAAAGAAGTGCAAGATGTGTCTTGAGCGCGTGAAAGGTTTCCAATGATTTTTCACGCAAGTTGATCTCTTGGAGTTGCATGCGTTGCCGTTCTCCCTCTTGAAATGTCGGATTTAAAAAATCCATTGAGATTTGATGAAAAATAAAAAATTCTTGATCTCGTCAAATAAATTTGTCACTTTGTCGGTTCACGTTGTCATTATAAACGTTAAACATTAAAAATTGATATAACAAATTTTCTTAGTTTTAGCTAAATAATACAAAATTCGTCAAAGAACTTTTTGTACTAATAGAAATTTGATCATATAAAGAGGTTATATCAATTATATGTTACGTCTCAATATACTAAGAAACACCAACCCGAGCTATAAACCGAATAGATGGAAACATCTAAATCCAATTCCAATGTTGTAGCCCACGCATATAACTTGGCCCAGTCAAAGTTATATACCGAGATTTCTTTGAAGAGTATAATTGTATATAACTTGACCCAGTCAAAGAGCACACCACGTTACCCTCACACGTGGCTTCCAAATTTCTTGTTTTCTCCGTCTGACACTAAATAAAAACCCAACCCTTATCACTTTACAGTCATACCTTTTATCTCTTAGGCGACACTCTTATATCTCTCTCACACCAAATAATGCTCCTCCGTCTCTCTCAAATACAGAACACCAAATTTTCTCTCCGCCCCCAATCTTAAAAAACTCAGATCATATTATATATTCCAATAATAATCTCAATCATTAGCCAAAAAACTACTCCTATCTCCACTTTTGTAATCCCCTGAAAACTTAAACCCACGAACCTAATAGATATAAATTGATCTAACAAATCAAATTCTGTTCGAAAAAACCAAAATGATATGAATAGGTTGTGACGTCAAGGTCTCCCTATGTGAGGTCTCAGGTAGGTGTGATTTTCTTTCTAAGTTCTTGATCAATGATGGTTCTATTTTACTGAGATCTTGAGTTGTTGAGGGTGTGTCAAGGGTGTAATGGGAGTCGAGTCTATGTTTAGAGTCGAGGGTGTGGGTGAGGGGACGAGGGTGAGTTTTCTGACTGTAGGTGTGTCGAGGTATTGAGTCGAGTGCTTGGTCTTATGAGTTTAATGTTGAGGTTTTTTTTAGGGAGTCGAGGGTGAGGGTGGTGTTATGGGTGTGAGTTTTTGGTTCGAGTTGAGTATGAGTGTGTGTGGATTTGGAGTTGAGTCTTTTGGTGAGTAAGTATTAGATGAGGGTCAGTTGATTGAGTGAGTTGATTGAGGGTGAGGGTGAGTTGATTGAGTGAGATGAGTCGAGGGTGTGACGAGAGAAGTGTGTCGAGTCGAGGGTCTAGTCTTTGTGTGAAGTTTAGTCAGAAGAGACTCGTTTTTGAGATTTGTAGAGATACATTGAAGATTTATTTTGAGATATGTTGATATTGAAAGTTGAGGCAGATAGTGTGGGACAATCGCAATGTAAAAGGACAAAAAAAAATAAAAAAAATGCGTCGCAATATAAAAAAAATAAAAAAATAAAAAAATAAAAAAAATGACTATCACAATATTGAAAAAGTAGCCATCGCAATCTGAAAAAGTAATAGATCTATCGCAATATCCCAACACTTGTCGCAAAACTGTCGCAAAGTTGTCGCAAAGCTGTCGCAATATGCCAAACTTTGTCGCAATATCACAAGAAAAGCTGTCGTAATATGTGTCGCAATATGCGTCGCAATATGTAAACCCTAGGCTATTGCGACAGAAAAAGTGTCGCAATAGTACAAAATTATCCCAAATTCCACTTTTTTCTACTTTTTCGGATAAAACCCAACCAATTCGAGATTTTAAGCTAAAAATGATCCAATCACCCAAAAATTTTGCGTTTTTAACCAAAGAAACAATACCAAATCACTACCACAACTATGTAGATGATTTGTATCAAGATTAAACTATAAAAAACACAAAAAAAAATTTGGATCAAATAATTTTGAATCAAAATAGATAAATCAATGAAGAACAAACACAAGAACAACCTAATCAACCATGGCTCTTTATACCATTTGTAGGTCCTTAGTTTCTTAGGATTGTGGATGTGTTTGATTGATCTAAAGAAAGGAGAGGAATAAAGAACTAGAGAGAGAGTTAGAGAGAGAAAGAAGAGAAATAGAAGGTTGATTAAGTGAGAAGTGAAAACACAATGACCAACCCCTCCTAACATGCTAGGAGGGGGTATATATAGCCCACCCTACATGTGGGCTATATGGGCTATATTGGATCACGAGCCCAATATCATTGGAGTGACCGATCCTTTCTAAATACGTAAAAACGTATTTCCAACAGATGTCCTTGGTGTTGAGCATATTGAAATAAATTGGGATTTCTTTTGAGATAATGAAATCTTTTGTGTTGAGTATACATTTCTTTTGGTCGGTATATACTGAAAAAAAAGACTTGGAAATCTACTATAGAGTTAGATAGTTGGTTGTACGCGGTAAAATAAGGGTACGGTGTAGGAGTCATGTTTGCAACAAGATATAACATATTTATTTTTATGTATTCAACACTTATTTATTTCAAATTTTAAAAGACCTTTAAAATAAAGCAAAATAAAGTTTTCCTACTTAAATATTTCATATAAGTGAGTTTAATTGATATACGTCATTTATAATTATATATACAAGACAAAAAAAAATTCATGAAAATTTCACATACATTTTATTTCTTTTCATTTGAAAAGGATCACGTTAATTACTAAGATGATTCTTTAGTTTTTAAAACAACTAGTATAAAATTGTTTTGGTCATAACTTGTTCGTTTTTAAAGCTTTTTGGGTTATTCAAAAGTCTAAAATTATGTACTCGGAACGTACTTTTCAAATATTCAAAATGTATAGTCATGGGAGGTCAGTATCCTGGTCGAAATTGTTGTACAAGTGTCGGGTTCAAGTCTTTGAGTTGAGTCTTGAGATCATATAGAGGGTTGTTTGTAGATTGTTTGAGTCTTGAGATCATATAGAGGGTTGTTTGTAGATTGTTTGAGTCACATAGATGTGGAGAGGTAAAGAAAAATATTCTTTTAGGAAAAGTCGATGTCGTGTAAGGTTTAAAAAAAAATATGTCGCGGGGCGTAATACGTTTTGGTTGCCATTGGGTGATGGATTATTTTCGTTGTCATGGGTCATTTTGAATTGATACATGTTTTGGGTTTGAGTTTTATTTTGAGTCTCGTGGTTTTTGACTAGTTTTAACTGGTGCACGTGAAATGTCGTTAGTTATCCGTAGTTTTGATTCGTTGGTCGTGTCTGGTGGGTTCTAGATGTAGTTTTTGTTTTGTATTGATTAGGAGCATAGATATAGTCATATGAGAGAATAGTTGGAATGCTCTTTGTGATGGGGAAAGAGTTAGAAGTTCGTAGAAAGACGAACTAATGTGGTAATGAGGTCTCTTAGGAGTGCCAAGGGAGACGAATGGAGATTTGTATAAAGTATGGATATTGGCACAAGTAACACATCATAGAGAATGTTGGAAGGGGATGTGATATTTCAAAGGTACTTGTGATATTCGTTAGGTATGTAAAATTTTAAGAAAAATTCTTAAGATTTAGTAGGTTTACCTATTTTCTTGAAGTAGAACCATGAACAGAGCCAGTAGATGGAGCGAAATGATTTGTAGTTAGTGCCTTTCCAAGGTAATTATTGATGGAATGATTTTAAAGACACGAGTTGTTAGAAACTGCAAGGAATACAAGATAAAGGTTGATTTTCCTGGTAGTAAATGTGATGTGAAAATGGTTGGATGGGTTGATAAGAAGGAGTATCGATCTTTTAGAATGTGTGTAGAATTTTACGAGTAGAAAGAGGTAGAAATTTGTTTGTGTTGTGGCCAAGAGAGGATGCATGGATGATGTTAAGAATGTTGTATGAACGCTTTGGGTTTACGGTTATGCATTTGGCTTCACCAAAGCACTAGCGGTTTTTATGGAGTCAATGAACCGAGTGTGCATGAACGTATATAAACGAATTGTCATCAGGAGTATCGACGACATCTTGATCTACTTAAAGTCTAAGAAGGAGAGTGAGGCGAATTATGAGTTGGTTTTGGAGTTGTTAGGAAAGGGAATTATACGTGAGATTTTCAAGTGTGAGTTTTAGTATTATGTTTACCATGATGAGTAGTTAGAGATGATGGCATATCACGGAACCAGCAAGGGGCGAAGTGAAGAAGGATGAGGAAGCATTTTGTAGGGTGAAGAGGTGGATTGGATAATGAGTACATCCTGGCATTATCAGAAGGACTGGATGAATTCGTGAAGCATGACGATACGTGGAGCAACGATATAGATGCGTACGAGGACGACAAAGAAAGGCGATTGCTTATACATTGCAGGAACTGGAGATGTAGAAGAACTAGATAAGAGTTAGTTAGTAGAGCTAGATTGTTAGATGTGCCTAGAATGCTAGAGGCATTTGGTGTACGAGATATGGAGAATGATCTATGCGGATCATGAACATCTCCAACACATATTCAGTCCTCTTGATTGAACATTTGGCAAAGGTGATGGGTGGAGTTAAGTGATGAAGGAAAATTGCAAGGCCAAGTACCATCTTGGAAAGGCAAGCATAGTTAATGAGACATGGAATAAGAGGGAGGAAGTGATGCTGAGACAAAATTTAGCTATATGGATGATGTGTTAGGAGGGTTTAGATGAAGGATGTAAGCTAGACGAGTAGTTGTCTAAAGTCGAAAACGCGTCTACATTATGTTGCCTGGCTTGGACAACCATATGGAGAAAGGGACATATGTTATACTTCCTACATAGATGAGAGTACATAGAAAGGACAGTGTAAGGACGAAGATGGTAGAGTGGATATATAATGGGGTAGAGGAATAAGTACGATGAGAGTTGGGTGATAGTCGATAGACTGAAAAATTCATCCCATATTCTAAGAGGAATGAGAAGTCAAGTAGTTGAGAAGTTAAAAGGATTGCATACGGATGTGATGGAATAGGAGTTTCTGCATAAAAATAAGCCTAAGAAGTATGGAATGCTTTATGTAGGATTATGGCAAGGGAAAAATGATCGGAAGTAAGCGTAGTATACCATTGATAGACTAATGGTTGGTATGAGCATACTATAGGGGTAATTGAGAAAGACACCTAGAGCATTGGCGTGAGATTTAGAGATAGTTGGAGAACACATTATATTAGGAAGATTTCTTCTACAAAGAGAGAGTCACCGGTGAGAGGGGCATATTCCTCATTGATGAGAATGTAGGGAATAAAGGAGGAAATGCCTAAATTATAGGCTGAAGATGGGATATAAGATGGTATGGAAATTAAGATTGTGGAAAGACAAGCGAAAAGTAGTATGGAGGAAGAATGATTTGAGGGAGCAAGAAGTTGTCAAGATAGTGGCGTGATATTGAAGGGAAAACTGTTAGAGCAAGAGGTTAGTAGTCACGAACAATGGAACGTCCACCTAGGGAAAAGGTGTAGCACCTGTTAGTATGAAGTATGGTTAGTTACTTGGTGCCGAGCATGGGAAAGCAAGGATGAGGTGTTGGTTATGACATGTCATGTGAATGTTATGGGAAGCTCTTGGTTATGCAATCCTGCATATACCATAGATGTGATTAAGGTTGGGAGAACTTCTGAAAGATGGAAAATCCATAGAGGATAGAAGCCGTTAGGTCTGGTGATAGGAATTGTAGTAGAAACTGCTAGAGTTAATTCATAGGATATGATGTGGATAACCGTTATAGTGGGATGAAGTTAGAAGCGGCCAACGTATTGGACCGGAGGTGGATCAGAAAACTATGGAGGTGGTGGCAGTGCTTAAGTAGAGGTTGAAAATGGCAAAGAACCGACAAGAGAGTTGTGCGGACGAGAGGCATAAGCCGTTGGGATTTAAGATTGGAGGTAAGGTTATGCTAGAGGTTTCACCATGGAAAGGAGTGATGTTGTTTGGGAAGAAAGGGAAGATAGCACCTAGAATCATGGGTCCGTTCGAAATCCTTGTAAGGATTGGACCAGTGGCTTATAGGTTGAGGAATTACTGGGAGAATTGAGTAGTGTGCATGATGTATTTCGTGTATCAGGCTTGAGGAAATGCTTAGAAAGAACCGACTTGCAAGTACCATTAGATGATATTAGTATGGATATGATTCTTCATTTCATCGAAGAACCGGTAGAGATTTTAAGTCGGGAAGCTAAGACGTTGGAAAAAAGGGTAATATACCGTAGTTATGGTTAGATGGAATTTGGAACGTGGACTAGAGTTCACGTGGGAACTAGAAGGATTTATGGGGAACAATTATCCTTAGATATTTGATAATGATGATCCTAAGGAGTAAATCTCGGGAAGAGATTTCTATTAGGAGGGAGTGATGTGACAACCCCGGTTTTTGAGGTTCGTCACTTAGTCTTACTTTTGGGGTATTTTGTGTGACTATGTGTTTTATGTGATTTATGTGTTTATATGTGTGATTTTGGGGATGAGAATGGACGAAATGAGGTACATGATTTGTAAATCATGGTACGGGTTGGAAATGAAATGAAATGAAATTAAGTTCAGAAATGAACTACGGGAAAAGTTCGGATATCATTATTACAAGGTTTTGTGTACGTATCGTATGTTGTATGTATGTATATATTAGGTATATATTATATGGTTAGGATAAGTTTAAGAGATACTTTCCATAATTAGAAACTTTTGGAAATGACGGTTAGTTCGGAAATCGCGTAGAAAGTTGAAAAAAAATCAACGTAAGGCTTTAGGGTTATGGCCCGGAAGTAACCCGAATGTGAGGTTTAGTTTAAGAATGATATAAGTTATAAAATAAGGTTAAAAACCAGATCCTTAGTTGCTTTGGGCTTGGTTTGGGTAACCAAAAGAAAAGGAAGGAAGATAATAACCAAAAAGCCCAAAAACAGGCCCAATGGACTTTTAATTGGGTTAGGAGGCCTTTAGGATTACATTAAACCCATACCATAACCAAAAACATCAGATTTTTACTCACCATGACCTCTCCCAGTCGAATTCCATCAATGGTGGAATTAGGTTTCATTCAAAACAATTTCTTCCTTTGATTTCTAAGGTAAAATCTTCAAAACTCTTCTTTAATTTATTATTTTAATTAATCTAATCATGTAATTAATCAATAGATAATGGATCTAGGGTTAGGTTAAACATAAATTCTGTATTTTAATGATATAAACATGTTTAGATTAATTAGGGTTAATAATTATACATGATGTGGATAATTAAGTAGACTAGTTATGTTAAATTCGTTTTTAAAAACTAGGTAGAATTTTAGGGCTAATGTTTTGATCATATCTAGAGTTCTAGAAACTTTTAATTTTCGAATCTTATATTCCTGAAAAGGTAACCGAATTGTTTTTCAAATGCAAGAAACTAGAATTGAATTGGAGGTTGGGAAGTGGGTCAAAAACAGGTTACAACAGTCGGAGGTCAAAACAGTTTTGAAATCAGTCGGGTTTAATATAATGTTTTAAGGTGGTTAGGGTATTTAGGAGGACAATTGGACTTTTAAACGAACATGAAAGTTATTATATATGTTATATAAGATATCTGTAAGAGGGATAATCAATTGGGGTAGTGGAAGACCCTCAGATCATAACAAACTTTTCATATGTTCAAAATCGGTAAAATCTCTTTAGGTGAAAGTATAAGTTGTATATCGGGGACTTAAAATTTGCTTTGATGTTAGGGAAAGGGCTGATATTTTAGCTAACACATATAAGTTTATGGGATTTTCATGGAAAGGAATGTGGTTTGGGTTTTGTGGGCGTTGGCTCATAATACGGAGTATGAAAATCGGGACTGTTTTGGGTAAAAATGTTAACGGGACGGGTTATGAACTTAACTAAGTTAAGGGCTTATAGAGGGGTTTAATGGGATACTTATAGCACATAAATGATATTAAGTTGTAGGAGAATGTTAGATATCCATAATAGATTGATGAGCCATTTTCGTATGTGGTTCATCTCTTGATTGTATATGTTTGTGTGTTTAGATTTTTACTAGAGCACAGATATTTGGAGAAGCTTGAATCAGGTGATTTTCATAGTCCCATATCTTTTAATGATTTTGACTTCCAGATGGGATGGAAGAGACACTCGTTATGTTTTTGTAAATTGTTTATGTGAATGTTTTATGATTGGTGATGGACTTGTGTGTACTTATGTGATTAACTGCTAATTGATTCATGATTGTTTTGTGATTTGACTTGGTACCAAGGGGATGTTGACAAGGCGAGACCTTGGGATTGGTTCATAGGTGTATGGGCGCCTATGGGACCATGGTGTTTGGAAAGGCTTGGAGCCTTGGAATTGGCTTGGAGCCTTGCACATTTGTAACACATTGTCCATATATTTTTATTGTTGGTGGTTATTCACAGCTTATATTATAACTGATTTGAGGTTGGAGTCTAAACCTATGACTCTCACCAACATTATGTTGACGTGTTTTAGTGTCTCTTTCAGGTGAGAATGTAGTTAAGCATGAGAATAGGAGTGGCTAGCTTTGGAGGCTTAGGATTGCATTTGGAGGAACCCCCTTTCCTCTTAATGTTTATTTGATGTTTGAATAAGTGATACTTTGTTGACATATGTATGTTTGCTTTGTTTATGTTAATTGTTTGTCTCGGGTAAGCGGTAGGACTGTTACCTACTTACCTAGACTCCTGCATTGTTGAGATATTGTCATGACATTTGTGTCACCATTTTATGAGATTTCTAATTTCATTTAGTTATCTCTATAGACACGCCATGTTGTGATGATATCTATACGTCGCGCCCCATATTCCGCCATGGTGGGGTGTGACATATATGGATTATGGTCTTATTCAAAACCATGTAATAAATATTTTTGTTATATAATCGTGAACTGTTAAACATTGTTTATGATGAAACAAATAGTTTATTGTGATTTGTATGTTCATATTAATAATTTTGTGTAAAGACCGAATGAATGAGATATGATAAAATACTGAAACAACAAAAAAATATATACTTTATATATGAGAAACTAAAATCTTAGTAACTATTATCTCGATTGCTTCCGCTGTATAACGATAATTACATTTTCACATATATACCGTATATCTTATATGAGGAACCTCATGTTGCTGGTAAGTGATGGCAGGATTTGTTGGAGGTTGATAAGGAGAGTATGGTTGTGAAGCCTAAGGTAAATAACGTGAGTCACCTTGTGATGATAATGTTGGTTGCTGATATTGTTGTTGATATGATGTAGGTGGTTGTGGTAAGATCGAATACTATGGAAAGCTTGGAGTCTGAAACATGGGCTTGTGATAAGATTGTTGTCCCATAGCATACAGAGTGTTGTTATATGACAGTGTTGGATGATTTTCCATTAATGCCAATGGTTTAGAATAAGATCCTTGAGACATGCGCTTCTAGAGCACATGCTTCTCGTGTTGCTGCAAGAAAGCATAAAGTTGATCTAAATTTGATTTGTGCAAATCCCAAATCAATTTAACATCAGTGACATATTGGCTCCACTCTTGGGGTAACGTGTTCAAGAACTTGGTGTTGATTTGAAACTGAGAAATTATAAGATTATACACATTCAAATCATTCATCAAAGTAGTAAAACGCCAGTAGTAGTCATGAAGTCTTTCTCCGGGAATGTATGAGAACCTATCAAACAAGTCATAGAGTTGACACTCTCGTTCCTGCTTTGAAAGTGAAGTTCCTTGTAACAAAATTGCTAAGCGATCCCAAAGTTCCCTTGCTACCTTGTAATTGCTTACCATACGATAAATATCGGGTGTAAGAGCTTGCTTGATGGTCTGAACGGCCTTGTCATCAACATCGGCAATGATTTAATTGGCAGCCGTTTGTTCATGAAATAGCCTTGGCCTAGTCATATTGTCTACAGTAACTTCACCCCAAACGAGTGGTCCTTGCTTAATGGATTGAACCATGAGTCTCCCACTGGGTCTACCCATAATATAAGACATCATGCGACCTTGCCATGCTTCAAAAATCTCTTTGATAAGCAATGGTGGACGGGTATCGATACCCGAGATGATATAAAGGTCAGTAAGCGATGTCATTGTTGGCATGTATGAATGTGAATTCATTTTATGATCCCTTGAATAAAGATTACCAAAAATGATCGAGCAATGAAATAAGATTATGTGTTTTAGTGTTGTTTAAACAAGGATGTTGTTATCTTTTGATTATGTGTTTTTGTTAAAGTCTCCAAAGAAATGCAAAGTTGAAAAAATCCTCTAAGTCTTGCAAATTCTGTCCTGATCGGAATGTTCTATCGCAATCCGTGATCGGAATGTTGGATCGCAACACGTGATCGTAAGATGTGATCGCAATACCTGATCGTAAGATGTGATCGCAATACCTGATCGTACGATGTGATTGCAATACCTGATCATAAGATGTGATCGCAATACTTGATCGTAAGCAGGAGATCGCAATATATGATCGTAAGCACTAGATCGCAATACCTGATCGTAATACTAGATCGCAATACACAATCGTAATACTAGATCGCAAGACACGATCGTAATACTAGATCGCAATACATAATCGTAATACTAGATCGCAATACACGATCGTAAGATGGGATCGGAATATTCGACCGTAATGTAGAAACCCCAGGGTTTTTGCGATCGCAATATTATGATCGGAATGAGGGATATAAAGTTCGAGACTTGAAGGCAACAGAAAAGGTGAGATTTTTACCTAGTAATTCGTGTTTCTAGCCAGACCAAAATCCCCAAATCGCTACTACAACTATTTAGAAGATATATAGAGCACTTGGAACCACAAAAACACGAAAAAAATTTGAAACTTTGGTAAAATCCATCAAAAACACATGAACACACTTAGAAAAGCAAGAACAAAACGAAACCAATCTTTATTTCATCCCATGGCTCTTGATACCAATTGTAGAAATATGATAATCTTTGATTTATCAAGAGGGTTGTTGTTTCTAGTGAGAGAAAGTAGAGAGAGAGATGAGAGAAAATGTAAAAGTGTTATTGGGTAAATGAAACAAGCAACACCCCTTTCCATGGTGGAAAGGGGTTTATATACCCAAGTTCCTTAGTGGACTTGGGCCTCCGGCCCATGAACATGTTCATGGGTCGGGCTAAATATAAACTTTAATTAAACAATACTACGAGCCTATAACTATATTGTTGGAGTGACCGAGACTTTCTAAATAAGAAAATGTATTTCCAACAGAGTCAATTGGTCTGTTCAAACCCAAAAGTCAAACCCAAAAGTCAAACCCAAAAGTCAAAGTTGACTTAAAGGTCAAAACTGATAGAATTTAAAAATATGGTTTGAAGCGTTTTTGAGTTCGTTTAAACTCGTAAAACTTCAACAAATGAGATTCTACAACTACCAAACATTGATTGCATTTGAAAATGTTTAAAAATAGAAACTTTTCAGGTTAGTTGTATTATTTGAGAATTGATAATCTAGTTTTCTTAAAAGTATATTTATGTAAAATAAATTATGACATGAGCGCATATGGATTCCTTTATCTTCTCTTTCATAAATGACTTAATTGTCAATTTATCTTATCTTCTTCTACTTCTAACGTACCACTGATTTTGGCTGAGGATTGAGATTCTTATTTTCACATCGTTCGTTATCATCTTGACACGTGTCTCATGACCACTCCAACTAAACCTCTTGAAACGTAACCACCTTGTAACCATTTCATTGATTGTCTTGAACTACTCTTTATTACCCTCATGTAACCCACTCGCTATTTTATAAGTTACTCTATAAACTCAAACTGGTATTGTTTGTGAGTCATTTTATAAAATGTTCCACTTGGGCCTTATTAAATACTTGAATGTTATCTTATAAAATTAATTTATATTAATTTTACAATGTATTTCACAAATTGTTCAACAATTGGTCTTGTAAAGAATTCTTGTAACAACAAAATTTTTGATTTAAACATCTAGCCAATTAGTTACTGGCGAAAAGTTTCATAAATTATTTTTGTTCTGTTTTTACAAATGGCATTATATGCATGTTTTAAATCATATGATATGTAATACTGGTTTGACGAAGCTGAGCATCACATTGCTAGTCCTAAATTATGCATGGCCTGATCACCTATGCTTTATTTAGAAGGAGCCATGCGAGGTCAAATAGTAGTCACCTTAACTATTTGGCCAAGAACCAACTTTTTACTTATGTTCTTTAAAAAGTTAGATAAAATAAAGTTTAGGAAATTTTTACATCTTATGCGAGTAGCACCAGTTTGCAACATACACATATGAACCTTTATCTTTTCTTGAACATAGTACATGCCTCAAGCACCGATTTCCTTACTCAACGATCTTTGTTTTAGTTTTTACTTCATCTTCCTTCGTGATATAATTTTCGTTACCGCTCATCTAATTTCTTACCATTTGTTGATACAAAAGTTGGATGATCCTTGCTAGACCCGAATTAGACTTAATTCGGGTTGGCTGGGCTCCGGCTCTTGCACCAAGTGAATAGTCTTGTTGAGATCCTACACACTAAAGCAACACACGTTAGGCTTACCGTGGGAATGTATCCCACGATTAGACTCCGGCGTGAGAGTAAGTAATCGGTTAGGGGTTAAGAATCGGATGTGAGTTTAGAGTGTGTAGAATGTAATACCTTTGTGGAACCCTTGGGGGTTCCTTATATAGGCAGTGAAACCCAGATGGGCTCACTGTTTACATCGGCCCCAAGCATAAGATAATCACCATAATTAGCTTGATTGTTATCTTATAATTATGTCTAGTGTATATCCTATATTTGAAGGTAAATCCCAATCCTAATAGAATTGTGATTCTTTCTAACCCTGTCCCGGTTGTACCGGGCCGTGGGCCGCACACACTTTATGCGACCACTGTTCATTCTAGCCCGTAAGCTTAACTGATCAATCCAACCCATTCGTGATGGGCCGGATGCGGGTAGTACCCATGGGCCGGGTTCATGACCCGGATGGGGACTATACGTCATCATGTCCCTCAAGTCTAGTTGTTACAGCCGTAGGCGGAATATCTAGACTAACAAGATGCTCCTTGGACGTACCAAGAAATAACATTTTGAAATGTTGAATTTTGAAAACCATGTTTCGGCCGCATGCGACAACCTTCTTAGGAATTTATTCCTATTGTTCCCCAGCTGTATGTGACGACCGAGACAAATTAAATGAAACATTGAATATGGTCTTACGTATGACCGCATATCCCGACACAATTGACTGTTCATATGCCATTTTGACTGACAAAGTGCAAACAGTCAGAACCTCGAGTGACGCAATCTTCTGAGTCAGAAGTGACCCGTGGGTCCCACCTGACGTCTCACTTGCCACTCTCATCCCAACCACACGATTCTGGTGAGTGGAAGACACGTGTCATGAATCTAACGAACCATGACCAACAAGGCAACCCTATAAATAGGTTGCCCATACGGCTTTGTGTGACACGCAGTCTTTTTCTCATTTCTGCCATTAACGCTTTCTTCCTTATCACCACCTTCTTTCGCACGGATCCTTCCTTACACAAGTTAGAATACCATGCCTTCATCTTACCTTTATTAATAATGGCTCAAAGAAACAACCCTTCCATTGGATCCGTGCGAAACGTAATGACGGAGGAGAAACTAGGGCACTTTTGCTCTGATTTCTTCATTCCTAGCAACCTTCATCCCTCTCTCCCTGGACTGGTCGTTCGATCGATAGTTGTGGTTTCCCTTTGTAGGATAGGCTGCGGCTACCGTGGTTTCTCCTTCTACAAAGTTCCTGACCCTTTCCATGAGGTCGTCATACTTCTCCGGTCGCTTGTCATTGAGGTGCCTAATTAATTCCTTGTCTGTTATGGCATGCATGTAATCGGAAATTTTTAGGAGCTTCGGCATCGTTTTTGTGCGCGTGCACTCGTCATTGAAACATTCCGTGAAGTCCTCCGTAGATTCTCCAGGCCGTTGCTTGACGGTTGCTAATGAGACCGGGTCCCTATTATACTTCTTTCGCTGAGTATAATTGTTTTTGAACGCAGTGCGCAGCTCAGTGAAGCTATCGATGCTTCGGAGAGGAAGTCCCTCAAACCAATCACGGGCATTGCCAATCAAGGTTGAATTGAACATCTGGCACTATATAGGCATGGGCCATCGTTCTATTTTTGCCTGCGTGTCAAATATCTTTTAGTGATCATCCGGATCACCAGACCCATCATAGGTTTTGACGCACGCTGGCATGCGACGCTTCTTATCCTCAGAGTAATTCCGTATGCGGAGGGTAAAAGGATCTTCCCTAGGATCACACCATGGACGAGAGAGATTGAGGTCACACCATGGGCGGAGAGATCTTCCCCTTCCACCTCACGATAGTAAGGGCCACCGTAGTACCCCTCATCATCCGATGGTAGTGGAGGAGTACGCCTAGGTCGGCGACGCTTGGGTGGATGGTCATCCGAATCTTCTCCCGAGGGACCGGGGTAAAGGGGCGGTGCACCACTTCTCGGCTGAGGATCACTTTTATGAGAAGAGCTAGGAGCCTTCTTCCCGATATTCACCCTATCCCACACGCTTGTGCGGCGATTGTTTCTGGTTAATTCCAAGTCTGGCTGTTCGGCTGAGTCGTCGGATCTATTTGCTTCTTCACGAGATTGTAGTAGTTCCTGCATAACACGATCCCCTATGCGTTCGAACACATTCCGAGGTTGAGGATTCTCCTCAAAGAGGTTTCGTTCCTGGGGTCGTGCCCTCTTCTTCTTTTGAGTTTGAAGAGAGGTGCCGGACACGGCCCTGCCAAAGTTGAGCCTAGATTGGAGGTTCCTACCTAGGTTTAGCCTTGACGCGATACCCGGGATGATCCTCTCAAACTTCTGCGTGACAACACGAGCGAGGTCTCCGTCACTAAGTGGTTCGACTTCCACTTCTTCTTCAGTTGATGGCCTACGTGGCTCCTTGTTAGGGGCCTTAGGCGCACTCCCTGGGTCAGGGTTGTCCATATTCATGGTTGGTGGTGGGGTATTAGCGGACGTGCCTGCCCCACCCATGAACTGAAAAACACTTTGGTTATTCGGTCCACCTGTTTGGTTGCTAGGGGAATGAGTGGGGATGAGTATCCCGTCCCCTGTGGACTTCCGATTCGTAGGATTCGTGTTCCTGGGATTTCCTTGCGGATGTCCTTTCGTCATTGAAAGAGATAGAGATGAAATTTGCTCTAGCTTAGTGTATTGGTCCCACGGATGCGCGCCAACTTGTTGATACAAAAGTTGGATAATCCTTGCTAGACCCGAATTAGGCTTAATTCGGGTTGGCTGGGCTCCGGCTCTTGCACCAAGTGAATAGTCTTGTTGAGATCCTGCACACTAAAGCAACACGCGTTAGGCTTACCGTGGGAATGTATCCCACGATTAGACTTCGGCGTGAGAGTAAGTAATCGGTTAGGGTTAAGAATCAGATGTGAGTTTAGAGTGTGTAGAATTTAATACCTTTGTGGAACCCTTGGGGGTTCCTTATATAGGCAGTGAAACCCTAATGGGCTCACCGTTTACTTCGGCCCCAAGCATAAGATAATCACCATAATTAGCTTGATTGTTATCTTCTAATTATGGCTAGTGTATATCCTATATTTGAAGGTAATCCCAATCCTAATAGAATTGTGATTTTGTCTAACCCTGTGTCCCAGCTGTACCGGGCCGTGGGCCGCACACACTTTATGCGACCACTATTCATTCAAGCCCGTAAACTTAACTGATCAATCCAACCCATTCGTGATGGGTCGGATGCGGGTAGTACCCATGGGTCGGGTTCATGACCCGGCTGGGGACTATACGTCATCACCATTGATACTTGACTTGAAAATTTCAACGTCGTTATACCTATACATCGGTCGACCTTCACTATCTATTTTGGTAGACCTTCGAAACGTCTTTGGACACGTATAATGATTTATGACTGGACCTGAACAATGATTTCGTATATTGTCATGATGTGTGTTAGACTCTGTTGTCTTGAAATTCATTCTTGTGAACCATATGTTGATTTCGCCTCTCACTGCTAATGTTATTCATCTTACTGGAATTACTCTCAAGTGACTTCTTAGGAATTTTCTTTGATTTAAAAATTCGTTGTGTGGCTTTTCTCTTTCGATCGTGTATCGACCATTGAGAGCCTAATAAGCAATTGTTGGTGACACCAACCACACTCGAGATGATTACTTACCAATCATTTGTTTCTTATTGTCCTTATCATCGATGCATCTATTCTATCATGTTCGTTAAGAAATTGATACAAATTTGTTTTATCCCCTCGTGCTATTGCTTGTATTCTAATTGTTAACTATTATTTGCTATCTTTTCACCTTTTGAAAATCCGAACATGTCCTATGTAAATCATTTGATACTTTAATCACCTACTTGGATTTCTAAAAATTGTTATAAATTTTTAAGAACGTTTTACACATTTTGCCAAATATTTAAATTACCAAAATACCCGTTTCAAGTTTAATGTCGGATCTATACATTCTCTTTGGTAGATTTACAACTAGTGTTTAAAAGGATGTCAAGCTGTATCTTTTAAAAGTATTTGATTATATAATACTTTACTTTCAACCTAATGAAATTATCAATTTAATTTATAATTTCTAACAATGATTCTAAATAATTTGGAAACTTGATTTTCTCTAATGGGAATGATAAACCTGAGTTTTTAACAATAATTTCATACAGTCATCCAAAAGTTCTTAAGCCGATCAAGATAACTATTTTGAACTGTTCTACTTTTTGGCTTTGAAATACTCATCAAGAAAAAAGATTTAGTAACTGCTTACCTCTAATTATATAAAGTTTGATTTCAAATCACTAAACCTTGTGAACTTTTCTTTTAATCAAGAAAATACTTAAGCTAAATTTGAAAGTAATACCAAATCCTAGACAGGTAATGGTGACAACTTGTAATCCAAATGTCTATATGTAATTCATATTTCCCCTCTATTAGTTCTAATAAGTAAACTGTCATGTTTTATGATTACATGAATTACGATTCCTTGTTGATTAACAACCTTGATTCATTTTATCCCACCTTGTCCGTTTAAGACATTCTTGTGTTCATTCTATCTCTTGATATATCTCCGTACTGAAAGGTCATTATTCTAATCCAAGTTTGAATATTTATTCGAAGAGGAGTTAAGAAACTAAAGCGTAGTGAATCCTAATTGTTAAAGTACGCCGCGGTGCAGAAATTACCTAGGAAGAAATGAATCAGTTCCAAACTATGTACCTCCTTTTGTTTGCATCTTCTACTGTCTCCAGGAGAACTCTGAGGGGCCAGAGTTACTCTAGGGGGTAGACTATAAGAACTCGTATTTTTCACGGTATTATTTTATTATTTTATTCGTGCTTCTTGAATTTTCCAACTTATTATATTTTCTTGTATTCTTATATGTAAATCCTGATATCATGATAATTTTAATATATTATACTTTTTAAGTATTCTCTAATCATTGATAATACTTTACTTGGAATTATAGAAATTTTATTTTATTTTTCCATATTTATTTAAATCAAAATGTTTGATTTAAAAACAACCTTGTGCATTTTACAATGAGTTTACTTAAAATCAATGAATACCGAGAATTTCTAGTGATCACGATACCGACGGATGCCTGATATTTTATATTTTATTATCTATTGTTTCGATAATTAATATTCTTGACGATTTCATTTTAATTACGTGTTAAGTCGTGTCGGGAAACCGTATATCATATTTATGATGCATTTTAACTTTTGAAAAGTATTTTAACGAAACCCGAGCCCCGTAAATATTTTCAAAAAAAGTTTTTGGGTAAAGGCGACTCACCCCGGTACAATATATTACACCAAAAAGTTCAGGAAGTACAATGGAATGTGGCTGAGGTATCACATTAACCTCAAGTAAAAACTTGAACTACCACAAGATCATATGACATGCCATATGATACCTAGAACCCCATTACATAACCAATAACGCCAATAGGAAAAAACTACCTAATGACACATAAACAATATGACATACACATAATTAACTAAAAATAGAATCTGACAATCTACATAGATGAGCAAACCGCATCCCATCTGTAGACTTCTTAAATGAACATGTCATTAACTTGAGACGAACTGAAGAAAGAATACAATCCATAACCTGTAGGTGAGTTTTCTTCTTCAATTTAAATAGCCTCCAATTCCTCTCCTGCCATATAAAGTACGCAGCCGCTGCTAGAACCAATTTAGCGATGGTACTTTTGGAAGACTTCCGTTTAGCAAATTGCATAATATAGGTCATAATCTGATCAAACATTGGGGCCCCAGCCTGTACATCAGCCAATTTACGAACCTGATGCCACACCATTCTCGAAAATCTGCATTCGAAGAATAAATGAGCATGCGAATCCGGTTGTGTGTCACACAAAGGACATAAAGCAGGCAGCGCTGCTGACCTATCCCAAGCAGAAATGCGATCCTGAGTCTTCAATCGTTGCTTCACAATTAACCAAAGGTTGAGCGCATAACGGGGAACACATTGAGCATGCCAGACAATAGGAAACCAATCCACTTTCTACATACTAGGACGAAGAGGCGACCAAACAGCAATGACCGAATATTGAACATTAGCACCAGCTCCATCACGCCAAATAATCGACTCTTGTGTACCTTCCTGAATAGACGGAACAGCAAGACCTCCAAGAAAAGCATATTTATTAGTAAGAAATGGTGGCCACAGCCATTGCCCATCGTGAATACCCGCGTTAACAGTCTTATCAAGGTTGAAACCATCCCTATGAATATCTCTAGACGATATAGTATTAGCCAAGGGGCTGGGCGGACACCACGTATCAAACCAAGCTGAACTAACGGCTCCATCACCGATTTCGTTCCATATAAACTTACGTAAAATAGGACGAAGAAGGAGGATTTTCCTCCATCCCCATGAGAGATTACCTCGAGCCGGTATCTCCCAAACATTACGGCCACGAAGCTTATACTCATGAATCCACCGAACCCACAACGACTCCTTAAGTAAAAGAAGTTTCCATATATGCGCAACCATTAGAGGCATGTTAAAAATGTCAAGTCGTCGAATGCCAAGACCACCTTCATCTTTTGGAAGGAAAACCACTTCCCACGAGACTTTCGCTTTACCCTTCTTCATACTATCTTGGCACCATAAAAAAACCGCTTATAATCTGCTCTATATCAAATAACACGCGAGATGGAGAATAAAGACCGATGCCAATATATATGCATAGAGCCAATAACCGATTAAATAAGCTATAATCTACCCGCAGCTGAAAGTGCCTTGTTTTTCCAGTCATTAACTCGAGCTTTAACCTCCTCAATTAATTCCTTGAAGTCCCTAAAAATCAAACGTGAAGAAACAAGAGGAACACCTAAGTATTTCACCGGAAGAGTACTGATGAGATGGCATTTATACATGATCTCATCGTTCTTTCCGGCCTTTAAATGCATAAAATGTCATCAAAATACCATATATATATATGTTTGTGTTTGTTTACTTGTGTATTTTAGGTATGGATATCGTGAAAAAGGCAAAAGATCACAAGAAACAAGGAAAAACGAACACGACAAACGAAGCAGTACAATGAACCGGGCCCTAGTTATGGATTTCTCAAAAGAATATACCTTGAAGACTTGAAGATGTACAAGAATGATCCCTCATTTATGAAGAAATTACACTTAATACCCTTGTATATTCATAATTACAAGTTTGGTCCCTTAAGTTTGTCAAAATAAGGTCCCTCAATTTTGAAGATTTAGCAAGTTTAGTCCCTCTACAATTCTAAATTGTAAACAATGGTCCCCCATGAAGTCAAATATCCAATGAAGACCTTCAAAGATGAGAAATGTCCAAGATCAACCCTTGAAATATCCAAAATGGCAAAATTAATCCTTGAAAATACTTTGGAAAAGTATTTAGGGCAAAAGTATGAAAACTGAAAGTTTCATAACAATGGAATACGTTTATTTGGGTTAGATTTCTTGTTATACACATTTTGCCAAAGACAAAGGACTGATATTGCCACACCAAACATTTAAACTCATAACACGCGCCAAACACCTTTCTTCCACTAATTTCGGATCAAAATCTACCACTATTCACCCCTATGAACCCAATAACTCTCCCACTTAAAACAAAGGGTAAGTTCCCATTACCCTAACCCACGTGTGATTCACCTTCACACGAATTTGTCCACACCTTCACATCAACAATCCCAATACCCTATGGACCCCAACATTCAAGAAGACAGCCAATGAAATACCAACTTCCTCTCCAAGGAATGCCACATGGCAAGATCAACGCTTTACATTCCTTGCTTGGTCACAAAGCTAAAATGGACGTCTAGGATCATTTGGACAGCTCACATCAACAAATTCATCTAGAAGACTCCAAGGCAATTCTGAGATTTTGTAGCTAGGGTTTCTCATTGTAAACACAGCCCGCTTGGCCTTTATAAGGACTCCTCAACATGTGAGAGAGCCTTGTTCCAGTTTTACTCTTTAAACATTGTAATCCCTTTGTAAATTTATAAAAGTTTGGTATTTTTAAGAAAATTGTAATTCCTTTGTATGTTTTTAAAAGTTGGTCTTGTTTAAGAGTGATTCTGAGTTCCATTTGATGTTATAAAGGTGTTTTGATCTTGTGGTTAAAGCATGTTTATGTTTGGTAAGGTTTTCAAGTTTGAAATAAGCTTGAAATTAGTAATCTGTTTGCTTATTTTTCTTGTACTAACCCCTATCCATAAGCCCTAAGCTCTTACAAGCTTGTTGACACCAAGCTTGTGAAGGGAATTAAGCCTTTGGTTAGGCTGTTTGATGCCTTGTGTTGAAGATCATACATATCAAGGTCTGGTTTTACTTTGAACCATCAGCAGACCATGATCCTTCTTGTTTCAAGGACCTTGGTCACTCTCTAGCTGTTGAGAGTGGTCCAAGGAGCATAGTTGATCTCCCTAGGAAGTTATGGGGGATAGGTATTGGCTCTATTTCAGTTTCCTCTAAAAATATCATGTTTATGTCTGTTATGAACTTTGCCATCTGATTTGGTGTTCTTGTGTTTGTGCTTTGTGTTTTATTGTTTGAATCTGTTAGTTGTCACCTAGGTAAGTTATTTGAATCATAAAATCAGTTGGTTGTTTGTAAGAATCAATAGTTTGTTTGATAAGGGCTTAATAAAGAGTTGTTTGGTTTTTGGGATCATAAGGCCTTGTGGCCTTGTGCCCTTGACTCTTGGGGTTTGGATAGTCTTAACAATTCATTTGTCACTAGTTTTAGTCATTGTTTAAGTTTCTAAAGGTTTGGAAAAGGATTTCAAAGTTTTGAAAAAATCTGAAAATATTGGTTTGAAATTGGTCAAACACATCAGATCCAATAAAATCTTTGTTTGTTGGATCTAAGGTTTAAAATTTGGTTTGGGAAGAGTTTAGGTGATAAGCTATATTTGCAATATCTGTTTGTTAATTTTGTTGGCTTATTGTGGGTGCTAGAGCTTATCAAAGTTGGCTGAAGTCGTCATTTGCATCAGCAAAGTGACCACCTCATTTTGGGTTTGCATTTGCTATTCTAGTGTATGCCTTGTTGTTTAACTTCTTGAATCTTGTTATTGTGTTGCTTTTGAGTGCTTCTTGCTATTTGGTTTGCTTAATTGCTGGCTTATAAGCCCATTGGCTTATTGGCTTAAATTTGCCAAAATCTGTCAAGTTTTGGTTAACTGGCCACTTGATTCACAAGGGCTCAGCCTTGAGTTCTTCACAAAGTTGCTTAAAACAAGCTTATATATCAATCCCTGGTCATTTGGTAACATTTGGTGGACTTTGACTTTTGGTCAAATAAGCACATTTAGGCTTATTTTTCAGAACTGGTTATTGGTACATGCAACAACTTGGTTTTTGTGATAGGTGTCATTTTTATCAGCTTAATATAATATTTGAGAAGCTACAAGTCTTTTGGTTAAGCTTTTGCTAGAAAACTAGCTTATTTGGCTTTTTCAGCCAGCTTATTGGCTTCTACAACTTATTCTACTTGACTTTTTATGATTTTGTTTGTTGATTATTCTTAGTTAAGCTATTTGTGAGCTTTTGCAAAAAGAATCAGCTTTTGAAACCCTATACAACTCAAACCTGACTATTTTGTCGTTTAGTGAAAAAGTTCTTTTCAAAGTTCTGGCTTATTACTTGAGCTTTTTCAAAATTTCTTTTTGAAAATTGGTTTAGAATCTCAATAAGATGTCGTGTGTTCAATTAGATCTTATGGAATTAGCTTAGAACTTAATGGGCCAAAAAGCCCATTAAGAATAAGCTGTTGACTTATTAAGCTGTGATAAGCACATTTTCAACTTTTGAGCCTTTAGACTTGTGTGCTTAAAATCAATTTTTGAGTCAGACTGATGATTTTCAGCTTATTTGGGTTGAGTTTGATTTTATTGGGCCAAAAAGCCCAATAAGGTGGTTTGTTTTTGTTTTTAGCCCATTTGGGGGCCCATTAGGGGTATTTTGGTAATTTCACTTCCATTTTCTGTTTTACTAGGTTAAAATAAACTAGTTTGCATGTTTTTAGAAATTTTTATAATTTTTGGATTTTTAATATTATTTTAATATTATTTTATTATTAAAAATGTTTTTAGGATTTTTGCAACTTTTACATTTTTCCTAGGTCAAATACATTAAGTTTGGATTTTTAAAACTCTTAGATTAATTTTCTCACCATTTTGTTAATTTTTAGAATTATTTTAATATTTTAATAGTTTTTAATCATTTAAAAATAGTTTCCATTAGTTTTAAATTTGATAAAAATAGTTTTTAGTCTAATTAAGTCATTTTAGAGTTTTACAAAGTTTAAAATCTTTATTTGGGCTTTTTATTAATTATTTGGATTTTTAGGGCTTTAATTAGCATTTAAAAATTAATATTTAATTAATTAAAAGGTTTGAAAAAGTTTTGATCATTTGTAAACTCTCCGTTTATTTTTAGCTATTTTTGGTAATTTTTTGGAATTTTTAGAATTAATTTTTATTCTTTTCACTTTTTACGGTTTTTCGTTTTGTCGTCGTAGTGTAATTTTAACATATCCGTCATTCTAATTCCTCACCTTTTCTTTCTCTCATATTAAACCAAAATCATTACGAATTATTCACACACATATACCTCCTTGGGAAACGAACTTGCACGTTTGGGTCATTAGTGCTTGATTTTGATTAATCGACACTTAATACTTACAGCTTTTACCTTGTTTTCCTAAACAAGTGTAATTTTACCACAATCAAGTACCTTTTTCAAAGGGCAGAATTTGAAGAATAGCAAGCTTGGTATAATTAAGCACATTACAAAAGTATGTTGTACTCTTTGGAAGACTTGGAGCTAAACCTGATACCCTCTTGAATTCATCCAGAACCTCCTTAATAAGACTAGCAGAATGCACATCACCATGAGCAAACAAGAACAGATCATCCGCAAAGCATGGATTAATCAACTCCAGCCGAGAACAAAATCTATGGTAATTAAATGAATTCGAATCACGAACCTTTCTACGAAGCATCAAAGTGAGAATCTCCATGATAAGAGTGAAAAGATATGGAGAAAGAGGGTCACCTTGACGAAGACCCCTTTTACCTTGAAAATAACCATGAAGAGACCCTTAATGCTGATCGAGAAAGAAGTCGTAGTAACACATTCCATAATCCACGTAATCATACGATGGTAGAAACCAAAACCTTTTAAAACCTCTCTTAAAAACGTCCAATCAACCGTGTCGTATGCTTTCATAGTATCAACCATAAAAGCACATCTAGGCACACCACGATCTAAGTGATAATTGTGCATTAATTCTGATGCCAAGAGGATGTTGTCAGCAATGCTTCTACCCGTAACAAAAGCCGACTGGTTCATACTAACAAGCATCTTTAAACTCTCCTTGATACGGTTAGCAATACTTTTACTAATTCACTTAAATAAAACATTGTAACAAGAAATAGGGCGGTAATCATTTACCCTAGTAGAAGCAGCTACCTTCGGAATAAGGACAATGATGGTATGGTTAAGTTCTTTAAGAAGTTTACCATTAATAAAAAATTCTCGAACAGCATGAATAAAATCCACCTTGACAATATCCTAAGCTTCTTTGAAAAAGGCTGTTGTATAACCATCCGGACCTGGAGATTTCTCGCTGCCTATGTCGAACAGAGCCTCTTTAACTTCCCGATCGCTAACCTCCTTAATCATATCAGACGCCATATCCGCATCAAGAGTATTATGAAATAAATTTTCCATGTTACACTCCACAACGCTTCCAGCCTGCCCCAAAAACTGCTCATAATGAGAAACAAATGCGTCCGGAACTTGTTCATTAGCAATAACAACGCCATCAGAATTAGTAAAAACATCAAGTCTACGTCTGCTAATACGGCTTTTTACTGCCTTATGGAAATACGTTGTATTAGATTCACTCTCTTTGAGACGCACAATTTTAGCTTTTTGCTTAATAAAACATTCCTCCATAAGAACAGCATCATTACATGCCTCAACCGCAGCAGATTCAATCTCTCGGAGAGTAGCATTACTTGGATCGAGATCCAAATCAGATTGTGCCTTGTCAAGAACATCACGAAGACGAAAAACATTATGATGCAAGTTCCCTTTTTCAATAAGTAATTTCCGAAGAGGCTTCTTCAAAAGTTTCAACCGTTGCGTAACTTTAACCATGTAGAAACCACTTATCTGTTTAAACCAGCCCTCCGTCACCACCTACCAAAACCTGTCATTACGAGTTATAATATTGAAAAATTTTAACGGTTTAGGCTTAGGTTTAGAGAGTGTAGGAATATATAGAACCGATGGGGAGTGGTCCGAAATGCGATACGGCTTAAAAATAGCATGCGCCCCAACAAAAGACATTCCAAAATCCACATTAGACATGATTCTATCAATCTTCCGAAGCAAACCATCCTTACCCTTTGGCTTTTGGTTCCAAGTAAAGTGGAGACCAGAATGATGAACATCATTAACCTCAATATCGTCAATACAATCTTGGAATTCCCTCATGTTAATATCAACATTGGAAGTTCCAGCAGATGAATCATCCAAGGACAATGTTGTAGAAATCCCCCATGATACACCAAGGTCTCACCCGAACATAGTGCTTATGAACCCCAAGATTGCGCTACAAGGCACGACGATGCGTATACTTGTTGTGAGCATATATAAAAGAACAAAACAACTCTTTTTGCTCAAGCATCAACCAAACAGGGTGTGCACCGCTTGATCATCCATATAAATCACAACAACATCAACATTGTTATGATTCCAGCCAATAATAATCCAAGCACTCTTAGAACACTGACTTCCATTAGATGTCCAATCCCAATGACGAAACACCATTTTACACAATTTAAAAAGATTTGAATCCGCTACGTGAGACTCAAGAATAGAACATAACGATACGTTATTCTCAAAAATTACATGCCTAACTTCACTTTGTTTAGGGGAGAATTTTAGGGCCCTTGTGTTCCATGAAGCGATGTTAATCATGAGGAACTGGCGTTAGCAGGAGTGCTTGCCCCTAGTTGTGTATTTTGTTCATTTGTCCCCTCTAAAATCAGCTCCTCGTTGGCCCCACTTTCACTGTTATTTATGATTTGTATCCTCCCAATCAGTCTCCCCCTCATTATCTAAGGTGCCAAACTTATTAGTTAGCATCACCCCTTTAGCATTAACATCAGACTTCGGTTGAGCATTGGATTTCCCCGTAGATTTGGTAGTAGTTGTTCTGTTTTTCTTTCTCGATGACTCACCCTTCTCAAGTTTCTTATTATAAAATTTGGGCATAGATTTACCCAATTTAATACCTTTGATACGTCTCGCTTGAGTATTCTGCCTACCCGCACTTTGCTTCCGCTTAACCTCCACAAAGCCCTCATCATCAGTAGTTGTTTTGTCTTTCTTACTAGGCCTAGGTAACTTCGGATACGCCTCGCTTTTATGATAATAAATACAGCAGGTAGCACACCTTGGAGGTTGCCATTTATACTCTATCTCAATAGTCTCCAAATAGTGACCCGAACCATCCAAATGAGGCATAACAACCATAATTGATTGTGGGAATTCCTTATCAGCCGACATCTCAACAAGAACCCTAGTGTAAGAACTCTTTCCCCATGGATTAAGACACATGCTGCTCGAATAAGAGTCCAACATGATATATTTGCCAACTCAGTAGCTATAAGGCTCAAACCCATCTCGGAGTAAGCCAAAACTAGGACATCATGCAATTTCAAACAAACTGGAACACTTTTAATATCATGTTTTATAACCTTAACTGTTGGTGACCAGACATTAAAAATGATAGGAACCGAACGATTAGCCATGGACCAACCTCCATAACCCTCTCCATCCCAACACGATCATTAAATTGAAAGAAGAAAAAACCTTGCTTAAGAATAACCCTAGCTAGCCCATACTTTGCCTATGCATTTTTAACATAGCTCTCTACCATAGGGAACGCAAGCCTTTTCCCTACAAAATAACCGAACAAAGTATTATCAAAGTGGTTATTGACATCCTGCACCACCTCCATAGGAATAGCGACAGCAGCTCCAACCACCGTTTATGAATTACGTGCTTCCGACACCTTAACAACCTTCTTTGTTTCATTTGACAGCAATACTGCTGCAAAAGTAGTATCCTGAGTGCCAGTATTCGAAGGTTCCACCTGAGAATTAACCTCAATAGTCGGTCCATTGTTTGAGAACTAAACATGAAGAGCCACCATACGCAAAGGTTGCCCATCCTTGCCGATCATCTTTCCCTCGATGTTACGCAGCTTAGACGTCGTAAAGGCACTCTTCAAAGAAACCCTAATTCTACCCTTTAAACTATCTAATTGCTTTTAAATTTAAAATATTGCACAATTGGCAAAATTTACCCTCTACCCCATTATATAAACGTTTTTCACCTACCTATCTTTCATTTTTCATACTAATAAAACACACATTACATTTTTTTTCTTTCTCTCATTCTTTCTTCCTTAATATACCGCCACCCCTCATCACCTAAAACCACCATAGATCTTGAATTCTACCATGTTTTAGCCAAAATTAAACCTAGAACCAAGTTTAAAAAAGAAAGGTGATTCCATTGATGTAAAAATCTTACACATGCATCATGATTTTAAGTTTCTTATCATTTTATGGTTGGTATGAATTTTGATCATCATACATGTGATGTTTTTGATAAAACCTTCATGTTTGGTGATAAAAAGTTTAAGATTTTGATTTTGATTTTTGTTTATGTTACATGCAAGTGTTAGGATTGAAAGTGGGTAATATTAGGGTGTTAGAATTGGTAGAAAAATGGGTAAAATGTGTTGAAAAGGTGATTTAGTATGAGTTTCAAAGAGGTGATTTTGGGCAGTAGGTTTGAGGCCATTTTTGGATGTCTTAAGTCTGAATATAGGTTGAAGTAATGAGATCACGTTGTAGAGATTTTCGTTAGCTTCGATTTGATATAACTTAAAACTTTTAACTCAAAACAAGGAAGAAGTTACGCTAGTTTGATTATTCGTGTACCGGGAGACAAGTATCGGAACAATCCGAATTTGTTGTCGATATTTGGATCGAATCTTGGGGACAATAAAATGAGTTTTACAAATGGTCAAGAGCTGTTCTCAGGCCCTAAACTTATCATTTTGAGTCTATTTTCAAAGTCAATGTTCGGTTTTGCTAATGATAAAGGTTAGGATGGTCAAAATGGTTTTACGAGACGACTGTTCAAATCTGTCCGGTTTTTCAAGTCTAGAAATGTGTCGAGCTTGTGGTTTTAAAATGTAAATCATTGAATGAAATTTAAACTGATTTTTATTCAGGTTATGATTGAGTTTTTCACCAACTTTCATAAAAATCCGAGTTGTCCAAGTAAGAGAAATGAGCTTGTACATTTGGTATGTACCGGCAGATGTTTATCGAGGAAATAGTTTAATAAAGTGAACATATTGAAGGGTATTGTAGTACCACTTGCATTGTTGCTCTTTCGGGTTTGTCATGGTTTGTAATGTTGAGTTTTATGATTATTAAGTATGGTTATTACTTGAGTCAATTATTAATAAAGTGCGCGCCTTATTTGGTAGGTTGCGGCTTTCATGTTTACCGGGCATCCATATCGTCGGTGATCGTCTTACCGCTACTGTTTCTACTCGACTTCTGAATTCAGTGATTCACTTACCTCGTGGCTAAGGCGAGTTCATAGCCCCTTTTTACTTGCACATTGTTTCTAAACGCGGGGTGAGATTTACATGGTGGAACACAACCATTTAAAAGACTTGTATGCTATCCAGACTTGTATGCTTTCCAACAGTTTTCATTGATATTATTGCTTTTAGTCAATAGCCTTAAGTTTCCTCTCTTGATCATGAACCGTTAATTTACTTGTGTTGCTAAGCGCGAATGTTGTGGGTGGATCCATCGGGATTGACAATCCCCGTCCCGATTACCTTGACGCATTTAACATTTGATTTGTTACTTGAGTATTTAGGCTGAATACTCACTAGAGGAACTTACATGAGTTAAGCTTCGGCTCATGAACTAAACAGCAATAATAATGTTTTGGACTATGGTTACTGTACATAACCATTTCCCCTATTTCTTGTTTACAAATGAATGCTTGTGTTCCACACCTTTACTGCTAAACCTATGAATATCACTCAACTTTATGTTGACGATTTTACATGTTTAATCTCGGGTATTAATACTTAGCTTTCCTTAGATGGGAGCCCGCAAGATATTACCGCAGCTTGGAGATTTCTGTGTATATTAAACTTTATTTTTATCTAAAAACCGTCCGAAGATTATTCTGTATTTTTGGTAACTATATGTTACAAATCATAATGAAATAATAAATTTTTCCGCATATAAAACTCTGGGACCTATGTTTAAAACTCTGATCTTTTATGATGTAATGTATATGTTTTTATTACGTCAACTTTGTGTCAACAGTATTTCATTGTTTCTTGTACCATGACGTGGAACCCCTTGCTGCCTAGTTGTTTCCTTGCCTGATTTTGGGGGTCTCACGGAGAGATTAAGTCTAGCTCAATTCTCAGATTAGCCCAGTACCCATGTTGTCCACGTACTAAGAACTCAATGTCTAATCTCTCTAGGTCATGTATGATCTCTTCTTCTATCTTGATACCAGCAATCATGTCTGACTTCCTGCTGAGAGCATCTGCCACTACATTCGCCTTATCGGGATGGTACTAAAGATTGATGTCATAATCCTTGAGTAGTTCCAACCACCTTCTCTCCCTCATGTTTAGCGCTCGTTGAGTGAATATATACTTGAGGCTCTTGTGATCAGTGAAAATGTCACATGATTCACCATATAGATAATGCCTCCATATCTTAAGTGCAAAGAAAACTGCTGTTAATTCTAGATCATGGGTAGGATAATTCTTCTCATAAGGCTTTAGCTGACATGATGCATATGCAATCACTTTCCCATGTTGCATGAGTACACAACCAAGTCTTTTACCCGAAGCATCACTATAGATCTGAAATCCACCTGTGCCAGATGGGAGAGTAAGAATAGGTGCAGATACTAACCGATGCTTAAGTTCTTTAAAGCTCTTCTCCCACTCATCATTCCTGACGAATTTCTTTCCCTTACGCATCAGCTTGGTCAAAGGCAAGGCTAGCCTTGAAAAGTTCTTCACAAATCTGCGATAATAACCAGCTAATCACAGAAAACTACGAACCTCGGTTGCAGACGTCAGTCTTGGCAATTTAGTGATAGCTTCAACCTTCGAAGGATCCATGGTGATCCCTTCTGCGGAGACAATGTGGCCCAGAAATGCCACCGCCAGAATTCGCACTTTTAAAATTTAGCATACAATTGCTTCTGGCAAAGAATCTGTAGCACAGTAAAAAGATGTTCCTCATGTTCTTCCTTGGATTTAGAGAAGATGAGAATATCGTTGATAGGTGTGAAAACACCCATCCTTTTACCACTTAATTCGGGCTAAAACGAGACCAAAACACGTATTTAATATCATTTGTTTGGAATTATGCGTGGTTTTTGTGTTTATTGTGTTTTCAGAGCCAACCGGATGAATATTGAAGAAAACATGGGATTGCACGGGTTTTACTGAAGAAAAAGACTCAAGATAAAGTCTATTGTCCAAGAGATGCAAAAGATTTGAAGTCACTGGGCCTATTCGAAGATTTATCGAAGAAAAGGACCAAAGATGGAAGATTTACTTAAGTCGAAGAAACTCAAGTCTATTAAACGAAGAAATTAAAAGACGAGTTGAATTTAATCGACAACAAATCCCGAATCAGAATCAAAAACGGAAACTTTTCTGAAAAGACGAAAAGACAAGAAGAACGGGAGAAAGCCCACTCACCAACCAAAGGACAAGCCTATAAAAGGAGTCCCCTCACACAAGTTTAGAAGTTAGCCTGGAGTTTTTCTCTCCCCCACCTTTTTCTCTTTAGTTCGTTTCATCACAATCACCATTAGGGTGATTGGTGATTTTAATCTTTGTTTTTCCAATCTTGTTGTTTTCATCTTTGTTTAATCTTGTTAAAACATTAATCATATAATACAAGTTCTTTGTTTAATCTTTCCATTTAATCTTGATCATCTTCATCTTTATCTTCAAGTTCTTGAGTTTATTTTTCTTGATTTGATCTTCAAAAGTTGTTGGGATTTGTGTTTTTGTTGATGGGATTTGTAGCTTATGGTTAATAGATGCTTTGTGTTTAGTTTTATTTAAGATTTGGTGAAAAGTTTGGTGATTTTTGGATTAAAAGCGTTTTTCCTTGTTCTTCGGTATTGTTTCTGTATCTGGGTTTCCCAGATGTTCCGACCGAGCCTAGATTGTGTATTCCGATTTAGGCATTTCTCCAACATTCCGATTGTTTCATTTCCAAATATTCCGATCAGCAACGATTCCAGTTATTCCGATTGTAACATTTTGCCCTATATTCCGATTGATGCTATTTTCATTATTCCGATTGCCTCCATTATCAATATTCCGATTGGCCCATTTTGCAACACATTCCGATCACACGATCGGAATAATATTTCGATTGAGGGGTTTTTCCCTTTATTCTGATTTACTTGTTTTGCTTTGTTCCGTTCTTACTTTCTTTTAGTACTTCTCTAATAGTTCTTATTTTTCACAAAGTTTTCCAAGTGTTAGTTTTTATTAAGTGTTCATTTATTTTCCTCTCATAATCTTTAATTTTCAAGCATTTACTTTTAACTCGCCTTTTTAGTTTAAAATTTCAAGTCCTAAATTTTACTCTTCGACACTTAATTAATTGTTATTAGTTTAAAATAGATAAACAACCAAACTCCTTTTTATTAACCAAGAACAAATCATTCCACTTAAGGCCGAGATCAATTCGAGAGGATTCCGAGAAAACGAACTTTTCAAGCATACTAAATCTCTTGTATCAAATGGCGCCGCTGCCGGCTCTTCTCGTAAAGATCAAAAGTTTTTTGTGAGAACTTGGATTTTGGGATCCGTTCCCCGTGAACGTTACTTTTTCAAGAAAATTTTCAAAAACAACTAAAAAAATTTAAAATTTTCAAAAATACAAAAAAAATAAAAAACATAAAAACCAAAAATATTTTTGCTTTGCTTTTCTTTGTTCGTTCTTTTGCAGGTGTATGCGCACTCGATCCACGTCATATCAAGAGCCCGAGCCTCTCGATCACTTAGACATGGCCGGTGTACCACCTCCAAACAATAATAACAACAACAACCCACCTTTCAACAACATGAACAATAACAACAACAATGAGCCCCTTCCGGATAATCGCCCGATGATTGAATTGCTGCAAGCTCATGTCGATGGCAACACGGATCCAATTGTTATACCACCAATTGCCGCCAACAATTTCGAGCTAAAATCAGGCTTTATCCAGATGGTCTCCGCTCAACCATTCTTGGGACGAACCATTGATGATCCACACGACCATATCAAGAGATTCTTGCAACTCACCAACACGGTCAAGTTCAATGGTGTTCCACAAGAGGTTATAAGGTTACAACTTTTTCCCTTTTCTTTAGAGGGACAAGCCCGGCATTGGCTTGCTAAGGAACCGCCACAGAGTATTCTCTCATGGACGGATTTGGAAACAAAGTTTATCAACTACTTTTTTCCTCCCTCTCGTACTACCGCTTTGCGGAATGAGATCATAAATTTTGAACAAAAGTACGATGAGTCATTCAGTGAATCTTGGGATCGCTTTAAAGATCTTTTAAGAAAATGCCCACAACATGGTTTTACCAAAGTACATCAAATTAATACTTTTTACAATGGTTTAAGCATGAGTGATCAAGATTCACTGAACAGTGCCTCGGGGGGTAATCTATTGGCTAAGACTTCCAATGCTGCTTGGGATATCATTGAGAACAAGTCTCGTGTGCAAACCAAGAGTGTTCGGACCAATGTCACTAGTGCTAGCACAAGTGACAGCGACAAGCGATTGGACAAAATCACTACGCTTCTTGAATCTCTTGTCACCCACACCGTCAGCAACAACAACAGCAACAACGCCAAAAACGCTCAAGTGAACGTTGTCAGCCAACCTTGTGAGATATGCGGTGGTCCTCACTCTTACACAACTTGTACCGCCACCCAAGATTACCCTGCTGAGAATGTGAATGCGGCATATGGCACCTATCCTCAACCTGCTTATCAAGTAAGACCTCAAGGTTACCGTAACTTGCTTAGCTATCGATCCAACAACTATCTTTTACCACCTGGTTTCCCTCCTACCAACCCAAACCAACAACAAAACCTTAATCGCCCTCCTCAACAACAACAACCTCGACAACCATACATCCCTCCTCACAAGCAGCAACAACCACCTCAACGTAACAATCAAGTCTACCAACAACCTGCTTACCAACCACCTGCATACAATGCTCCTCCCAACCAAACCACCACTGCATTACACCAAGAGGTTGCAACCTACATGAGGACCAATGATGTGATTGTGGGAAATCTCCAAGAGGAAGTGCGCAATTTGAAAGCAGACTTGGTAAAGCAAGGAAATGATTTGAGAGCCGATATGCGAAACACGTTGGATAGTCAGACGAATGACTTGAGGAACATGATGGCTAGTTTCTTCCAAGGTAATCAACCCTCTTCTTCGGGTACTCTTCCGAGTAACACCGTTGCGAACCCAAGAGGGGAGATGAAAGCAATCACTACTCGAAGTGGTAAAGGTACCAAGGAACCCAAGCTTCCTATACCTCCACCGGTGGTTGTGACTAAGGAGAACGAGTCACCTGCTCCTATTCCTCATCCTTCTCCTTCCCCAATTTCTCCACCTCTTCCTTCTACCCCACCTCCACCCGTGGTTGTGAGTGATCCTATTCTCCCAAAGCCTTCCTCTTCTTCCAATATACCTTATCCATCTAGGTTGAGGAAAGAGAAGCTCAAAAGCAAGGATGATATTCAGGTTTCGAACTTCCTAAAAATGTTCAAACAACTAAATTTCAATATCTCCTTCACTGAGGCTCTCGCTCACATGCCCAAATACGCGAACATGTTTAAAGATCTTCTGAGCGACAAGGAAAAGCTCCTCGATATTGCCAACACCCAACTTAATGAGAATTGCTCTGCAGTACTCTTAAGGAAATTGCCAACCAAGCTTGGTGATCCGGGTCGTTTTCTTATCCCTTGCAATTTCCCAGGAGTAGAGAATTGCATGGCCCTAGCCGATCTAGGTGCCAGTATTAATCTCATGCCTCTAAGTGTTTGGAAGCAATTATCTCTCCCAGAGCTAGTCCCCACCAAAATGACTTTGGAATTAGCTAACCGTACGGTTGCTTATCCAGTGGGGATAGCCGAAGACGTCATTGTAGGAGTCGACAAATTCACCTTCCCTGCTGATTTTGTTGTCGTCGACTACGAGATGGACCCCCGTGTACCACTGATTGTTGGTCGTCCATTCCTTAGGACCGATCGCACTCTCATTGATGTTGAAGCCGGTGAGCTTATCATGAGAGTGGGTGACGATAAAGTAGTCTTCAACATGGGAAAGTTGTCTAAACAGCCTTATTCATATGAGAGCGTTAATTGTATTGACGTTCTTGATGAGGCTTGTGAAGAACACTTTAATGATGCTTGCAAAAGTATTCCTACCTCTCTTCCCAATGTTGAGACCGTGTCCTCCATTGATTCATTGTTGTCTCTATTTGGAGATAGTGATTTATTTTGGAACAATCTTGAAAATACCATGGGAGATGTGAATTTAGCTACTAATGATTCTCCCACCGAGGGGGATGAAGACATGAATTTCTTTGACAATCTTCTCACTGAAGACAATCCTTCTCCTCCATCTCCCATGGTCATTGCTATCGATACTCCGACTTCGAATACACCTCCCGTCGAAAATCCTCCGGATTTAGAACTTAAGGAGTTGCCGCCCCATCTCGAGTATGTATTCCTTGATGAAGAGAAGAAGTCGCCAGTTATCATTGCTAAGGATTTGAAGGATGAACAGAAAGCCCGACTTGTCGCCGTGTTGAAAGATCATAAGAAGGCTATTGCTTGGAAGATTTCAGATATTCGTGGAATTGATCCTCACTTCTGCACACACAAAATTCTCATGGAGGACGACTTTAAGCCCACAATTCAAAGCCAACGAAGGGTGAATCCAAAAATCCATGAAGTCATCAAAACAGAAGTTCTCAAACTTCTTGATGCGGGTATGATTTACCCTATTTCGGATTCACCATGGGTTAGTCCAATCCATTATGTGCCCAAGAAGGGCGGAATAACCGTTGTTCCCAATGAACACAACGAGTTGATTCCCACTCGTCTTGTTACTGGGTGGAGAGTTTGTATAGACTACCGCAAACTCAATGATGCCACGAGAAAGGATCATTTCCCTCTACCTTTTATGGACCAAATGCTTGAACGTTTAGCCGGTAATGAATATTACTGCTTTCTTGATGGTTTCTCGGGTTATTTCCAAATACCCATCGATCCCCAAGATCAAGAGAAGACTACATTCACTTGTCCCTATGGCACTTTCGCTTACAAACGAATGCCTTTTGGCTTATGTAATGCGCCCGGGACTTTCCAAAGGTGCATGTTAGCTATCTTCCATGACATGGTTGAACAAACCATGGAAGTCTTCATGGATGATTTCTCGGTCTTCGGGGATTCTTTCTCTTCTTCCCTTGCCAATTTGGAACGTATGCTCAAGCGGTGCGAAGACACTCGCCTAGTTCTGAATTGGGAAAAATGCCATTTTATGGTAAAAGAAGGCATCGTGCTGGGACATAAAATTTCCAAAGCCGGTCTTGAAGTAGACCGTGCTAAAGTCGATGTTATCGCAAAGTTGCTTCCACCTTCAACCGTGAAGGGTGTGAGAAGTTTCCTGGGTCATGCGGGCTTCAACCGTCGATTCATCAAAGATTTTTGATTGTGGTGAAAATACACATTTTAGGAAAAAGGCGTAAAAGTGGTAAGTATCGAACAAATGATTTTAAGAAAAATCAAGTGTTAATGACCCTTAATGGTGTGTAAGTTCGTTTCCCAAGGAGGTATATGTGTGTGAAAAACTTTCCAAATGTTTGTGATTAATGATTGGTTTAGAAGGGATTTAGAAGAGAAAATGACGAAGTCGAAAAAAAAAATAGAAAAATAAGGCAAAAAACTATTAGAAAGTTAAGACGTAGAACCAAAAAAATCACCAAAATTAAAATAAATTCTAAAAATTACCAAAAATTCACCAAAAATCAAAAATAATAAACTAAGAGTTTACCAATTATCAAAACTTTTTCAAACCTTTTAAATAATTAAATATTCAATTTTTAAATGCTAATTAAAGCCCTAAAAATCAAATAAATTATCAAAAAGCCCAAATAAAGATTTTTCAATTGATAAACCTCTAAAATGACCTAAAATGATTAAAAACTATTCTTAGAAATTTTAAAACTAATAAAAACTATTTTAAATGAATTAAAAACTATTAAAACTTAAAATAATTATAAAAATTAATCTATAAGTGATAAAATTATTCTAAAAGTTGCTAAATTCCTATTTCAATGTATTTAACCTAAGAAAAATGTAAAAAGTTGGAAAAAGTGAAATTTGAAAAATAATAATAAAATAATAATAAAATAATATTAAAAATCCAAAAATTATAAAAAAATTCTAAAAACTTGCAAACTAGTTTATTTTAACCTAAATAATCAGAAAATGAAAGTGAAATTACCAAAATACCCCTAATGGGCCCTCAAATGGGCCAAATCCAAAAACAGTCAACACAAATGGGCTTTTGGGCCCAAAAAGTCAAACGCTGATAAGCTATAATCAAATGCTGACAGGTTGAAATCAAACGCTGATAGGAACAAAATAGGCGTTGACAGACTTAATGAAGTGTAAGAACTTATTTTTCACCCTGCTGGTCAAGGTTTGAGTGCAAACCTTGTGAATCAAGGCTTACCAGTTGGGTAAACTTGATGTATTTTGGCACAAATAAGCCAATAAGCCAGTGAGCTTATAAGCTATGAACAAAGCAATCCAAATAGCCAAATATCAATCACAAGCTAAATAAACTAACAATGAACACAAATCAACAAGAAACAAACACTGAAACAAAGTAAATAGCAAGATTAAAGCACAATAAGTTACTGATTAACAAAGAACATGTGCAGAAACAAGTTGCTGATATACTTGACACTTAATCCAATTTCAAGCCCCAAATCCTTCTACCCTGGTGTGATTAGCTATGATCTAGCACTTTTTACCCTTAACCTAAGCTTAGATCTAGGTGTCCTCAAAATCCTAGCCAATTTTACCAAGTTATGAAGATTTTAGAGCCAATCTATGAATCAATGTGTTTAAGCCCACAAAACTTGCAAACAGATGCACAAATACTCCCAAATAGCAGATACCAATACTTGCATACAACATACAAGCACTTATCAAACCTCTAATCCAACTTATGCAGTAATCCCAAACACCCTTTTAAAACTTATTTTCACAAATTTTCAAAGGATCATTAAGATTCAACCCACAAATCAGATCAATAACACCTCATAAACATCAAACCAAGCCAAATCAACAATAAACATCCACAATAACACAGATTCAATCACAAATCCACAAAAATCACAAATATTCAGAAACTTAAAGAGAAAATGAAAAGGGAAGAAGGTGCAAACCTCCAAGACCTACATCCAGGCCCTGGATTGTTTGAGCTGAGGTACTAGCAAAACAAGTACCAGCTTCCAATGCTGCTAAGATGAACAAACACAAGGGTGAGATCAAATAAACAAGGACTTTCTGATTTTTGATGCACAAGTCTTATCACTTAAAACCTTGCCTCAAAAACCTTCAAACATGTAAATGGAACTCAGATTTTAGCTTCTCAAACACCAAACTTTTATAAATAACAGATTAAAAACTCAGAATTTTAAGAAATTTAAACTTTATTTCATAAAAAGGAATTACAAAGATTAAAAGCTAAAATCTAGAACAAAAGCTCTCTCACATGTTGAGGAGTCTTTTTATAGGCAAATACCAATGCTACACTGTTCATAAACCCTAGATGTGAAATTCCCTAAATGCCCTAAGTCCTTGAGTACGTTTGTTGTTGTTGAGCTGTCCAAAATGATCCTACACGTTCATTTTAGCTTTGTGATCAAGCAAAGGCTCTCAGCTGTTGATCTTGACACGTGGCTAAGCTTGGAGGGCAAGTACTCATGTGATGGGTGAAACGGTTTGAATGGCGGGGTCCTTTGGGTGAGTGGGAATGTGAGTTTAAGCATGGGATGGATTCGTGTAAGGGTTAATTGTGTTTTGGTAAAGGTAATTGTAAAAACCCCCTTGTTGGTGAAAAGTAAAAACTGGGTTCATACGTGTGAACAGTGCCACGTTTGATCCGATTTTAGTGGGGATTTTGTGTTTGGCGCGTGTTTGTTTAGTTTAAACTTATAAACTTGGCAGCTTTGGTCCTTTTTCTTCCTCTCTTTTGTCATTTGGATATAAACTTCTATCAGCGCCCATTTTACATGTATCAACGTTTCACCATTTGTCACTTTTGGCACAAACTTTATACAAAAGTGTTTCAAGGGTTTAATTTGATATTTTTGAATATTGTAAGGGCTGATTTTGGACAATGTTGATCTTCCAAGGTCTTCAATGTATCTTAATCTTAATGAGGGACCATTATTGGCAGTTTTGATTTGTTGAGGAACTAATCTTGCCATTTCTTCAAAGTTGAAGGACCATTTGTGTAATTTTGACAAACTTAAGGGACCAAACTTGTAATTATGAATATACAAGGGTTTTAAGTGTCATTCCTTCAATAAATGAGGATCAATCTTGTTTGTCTTCAAGTCTTCAAGGTATTTGTTGAGAATTCCATGATTAAGGCCCGGTTCTTTGTACGGCTTCGTTTCTCGTGTCCGTTTTTCCTTGTAACTTGTGATCTTTTGTCTTTTTCACGATATCCATACCTAAAATACACAAGTAAAAAACACAAGCATATATATGGTATTTTATGACATTTTTATGCATTTAAAGCCCGAAAAGAACGATGAGATCATGTATAAATGCCATCTCATCACTCCCCCATACTAAGCCATTGTCGTGCCCTCACGCAATGCTAGAATAAAGTATCTAAGCATCACCAAAGTTCAATTTATTTAACCTTTATTGAAGAGTAAAAGACTTGCAACATACTACGATGATGTGTAAAGACATAATGTATGATTTTCATCACGAAAAGTGACTTTTAGGGTCAAAGAATAGAAACAAGTTAATGTCCCTTAGAGTAAACTTCGTCATCCTTGATTGTCATACATTCCATGCTAAGTGTAAAAACAAGATCATTGTTGGTACAAGTCACAATGCTAACACTACTCATACGTCCAAATTGTGTAATACTTTTTCTCCCCGCAATCCTAGTTATTATGAAAGAAATGGGTTACTAGCATTTTTTATCTATTTTTCATGGATCACAAGTGATTCATATTGACTTATTTGAGTAGTTATTAGTCCGAAAGCAAAGTAGCATGATTTGATCAATAGTTAGCCGAAGGACAAAATCTTTTAAAACGGCTTCTCGTGTATCTCCTTAAGTTCATATCTTGGCATAACTCGTTTCACGATTTGAGACCTTTCTCGGACCGATATTTGGCATGTACTTCATACTTCAAATCTTGGGAAGACGTTCTTGAAATAATGGTCTTCTCTTCATATATTTGGAATTTCTTCACTTGACGTTTTTGAGAGATTCTTCATATAGGACCACGACTTCATTTTTTCTTCAATCTTTATTTTGGATTTTGATATACAACGATCCGCCTCCTTTTCGGACTTGGATATATTTATCCTCATACCTTGTTAGGGTCTTTTTGGATAGACTTTCTCCATTCTTTAGGGGAGTAATTGCTTCTCGTCGTGTGTCTCGATCCTTCATATTGATTTAGGAATAATGATACTTCACATCATCTTTGGATCTTTAGCAAAAATAGAGCTCCTCATGCCTTGTTAGGGCCTTTTTGGATAATCGCCAATCTTCGCGTCCCGCTTCAATAAGTTATGCCTTGGCTATGAACTCTATTCAACCCCGAGCAACTTTTAAACGATCTTGCGCTAGAGGCTAAGTAACCTTTCAAATCGTACGACCTTACTTATTGCAATTATGATTTATTCCTAATGCATTGATCTTATGGGAAGAAAAAGCCACAATTAAAAACATATGAGTTTTTGAAAGAACATTTTCATGTTCTACGTTTAGCATGATCACTTGTCTAACTCTATCATTTCTCGTTTTTCACTATATAAAGACCTCTAATTAAAGAGACTCGTGAATACTTAGCCATGCAAGTCAAAATTAAGCCAAATTTGGATTAGCTTTCATTAAGACTATATCAAATCAAAGTTTTGGGTTTTCAAGCCACCTATAGGATCTTGCACTTTCTTGGACTTTTTCAAGTTTAGAGAATGCGTTTTATAGTTCCCTTGATAAGTGACTTTCTAGAATCAATTATAGGAACTTGCGAAAAGTTCTTGTTCTTAACCCGTATGAATTAAGACTTTCGCGTTTTAAAGCTCCCTATATAAAAGTCTAGCAAAACTTGAATTGAGCGAGTTAAGGAATGTAAATGGCTCCAAATGCCCATCAAGTCAAAAATTAACTCTTATTCTACCATCGGAAAATATACATTCGTGTCTTAAAAACACTTTTTAAAACTAAGAAAAATTTTAAAATTTGGCCATTTTTAGCCTTATTAGCAAAACAAAAATTTGGAAAGCGTGAGGGCGTAGCAAAGCAAGTATCTATTCACCCCCCCCATACTAAAAGTAAACATTGTCCTCAATGTTTCGAGTCTAAAGGTGGAGCACCCCATACTAGAGACGAAGAGTCGAATGCTTAGGATCTAGCATGGAAAGGGTGATCAACAATATATCTAAAGCCGTTTATTAAGTATGCTAAAAGATAATTGTTAGAACAATAAAGGATATGTCATGGAATCGTGAAAAACTTCTTTAAACGAACGATGGAGGCTCACGTAAACGAACACGAGAGTCTTCAATCGTAGATAATGATGATCTAGATAACACATCACAAACAACCACGAGACAACGAGTTGAAAGGGTACAAGTCCCCTTATTAGTGAATAGTGAGCATAAAAGATAAGCATGGGATCTCCCCCACGAGGCACCTCGTTTTTGATTACCGAGTCATGAGCTCGACTCGATCCCCTCAAAATGTGAACATTTAGGGAAATCATGGTATGGTCAATGGGGCTTACATGATAAACAAGGCCCAAAAAGCAACCGGTATTAAGGACTAAGTCCTTAGATGATGCAAAATACCGGGGTCAAAAATGGCGTTCTCGTTTAACGCCACTTCAACATGTGCCATAAACTCAAAGAGTTTGAAGAAAATAGATGAGAAGTAGAAGGGTGAGACAATTGGTAAGACAAACTTTCGAGCTACTCGAGGTAGACTCGCACCAAGCAAATAGAAAGATTTTCCATTTATTGCATCGGTGGAAGACTGAGATTTCCCTTTACATGAAATTCCGGGATCGAATATCTCGTCCTCGGTGGACAAGGATGAGGGAACATAAGGGGCTTCCCCCATACTAGAACCACACAAAGCATCGTCAAAAGGAGTAGACAAGCTTGTAGCACTCAAAACACGTGGTGATGACGGAGTTAGATTTGTAGAAAAATCAATTAAATCACATTTAAGATCTTTTCCTTTGTTATCTTTTGAACTCTCTTTATGAAAACCCTTTTTGATTATGTCGAAAATATTTGGTGTTTCTAAGACGATGTTAGTCACACTAAAAATTATCACATTTTGAAACCGTTTTGGTTTTGGTGGTGGCAAGTTCTCAAAACGTTTATCGACGAAGAAAACCTCCCCATCGGGGTCTACATATTCATCATCCGAAAGATCTTTCGTAGAAACCGGCAATTTATCAACACTTTTCAAGAATGAATGTTCGAGGTGAGGCGAAAGATTTTTCGATTCAAGTATTGACGGTCTCTTCTTTGTAGGCTTTACACTCATAACCTCCACCGGCGGAGGAAATGGTAAATTGTTTTTGAGACATTTCCTAAAACTCTTGGTGAAAGTTCTTTGCAAACGACATTGGTTGAATCACCATGGTTTAAAGTTGCAATAGAATAGACATGAGAAAGATTGGAGTTTTGTCTTGCATTGATGACAAGTTCTTCTTCATTGAAACGAAGGGTGATTTTTCGAGCATGAACATCGATAAGTGCTCTTGATGTATCAAAAAATGAACGACCCAAAATGAGAGGAACTTTTCGATCAATAGGAATGTCTACAACGATGAAGTCAACGGGATAGTAAAACTTTCCGACTTTAACAAAAACGTCCTCGGCTACTCCACATGCTAAAATCGTAGAATGATCGGCCATTTCGATTGACATTCTTGAAGGAGTGAGATTTGGAAGATTGAGCGATTTAAAAATCTCAAGAGGCATCAAATTAATGCTAGCACCAAGATCGGCAAAGGCGTAGCATTCTTCCATGTCTTGAATAGCACATGGAATCAAAAATTTACCGGGATCACCGACTTTTTGTGGTATGCGGCTTAGAAAAACCGATGAACAACTAGACGATTGTTGTAACTTCTCTTTGTTGTTTAGCATACTTTTGAAGTTTGCGGCGAATCGAGGCATCATGATAAGAGCGTCGGCAAAACTTATGTTAAAATGCATATCACGAAACATCTTCATAAATAGCTCAAATTGATAATTGTTCCGTTCTTGTGCTTTCTCTTTGTTACGTCTTGAAGGGTAAGGTAAAGGTGGTGTGGGTTGGTCATTAGGCAACGGCCTTGGAAGCTCGGGTTCCACAATTGGTATTGGTTCAACCGTAGGTGTGGTTTGAGCGGTACTTTGTGGGATTGTAATGTGCTCCTTTTCGACCATCACCTCGGGTTCTTTCTCGATTTCCTTCTCCTTAGAAGTACTTGTACGAGAGATTGGTTCCTTGAAAGTTTTACCACTTCGTGTAGCAACAACCTTCAATTCTCCCCTCGGGTTGTTAATGGTATCACTAGGAAGACCACCCGAAGAAGAGGGTTTACACATGATTGCTTCAAACATCTTAGCCATTCGGTCCTCAAATTTTGATTGCCTAGCATCCGTTTTTAATAACTCTTGCTTAATCTCATGTTGTCCTAATTCCATCTTTTGTTGGTTTTGTTGAAGACGTTGGACATTTCCTTCCATTTTGTTTGCATGAGTTTTAAGTTCATTAGCAAGTTCATTTTTAATCTCATTTTTCAATTCGGATCTCAAGCTAATCATCTCACGTTGCATATTATCAAATTTAGCATCATTTGCTTTTGCATAATCCAAAAATTCTCCTTGCAAATTTTTAGTGTGAGCATTTTGAAAACCTTGTGTAGTGTTTTGAAAATCACGGTTTTTGTTTTGATTAGAGATTTGTCCATTCCCACTTTGATAATTCCCTTTGTTGTAATTGCGTGTGTTGCTTTGGTAATTACCTTGGTTGTTGTTTCGATAATTGTTAACATTTTGGTTTGGTGGAGCTTGATTTTGGCGGGAACCTTGGCCGTTTTGGTTATAAGTTCCGTGGCTACATAAGCATTCGAAGTGTTACCATCCGCGGTAATGCACTCGGAAAGATCATGAGCTCCCCCACAAGATAAACAACTCTCAGCAACCGCTTTAACCGAAGCGGAATTGGAAGCTTCTTGAGCCTTCCAATGGGACATAAGATTAGCAAATCTATCAAAAAACCGGTTTTCCTCATTAGCTTCATCATGTAAGGCGTTAATGCTATGAGACGATTGTGACGAAGATGACGAACCCATATTGGCAACACTCGGTGTGTTACGAGGGTTATAAACCTTAGATCTATTTTCAATGATTTGTAAAGCCTCATTTGTCGTCTTGCACAAAAAATTACCACCCGCGGCGGCATTCAAATAATCTCGTTCATGATCATTAAGCCCATTATAAAAAGTATCCACTTGATGCAATTCCGTAAAATCATGGTGTGGACATTCATGTAACATCTCTTTAAATCGTTCCCATGCCATTGAAAAACTTTCATTATTACGTTGCACAAATCGTGAAATCTCATTTTTTAAGTGTGTTGTTTTAGATGGTGGAAAAAACTTGTTCACAAACTTAGAAACGAGATCGGTCCATGTCAAAATCGAATTTGGCGGTTCTTTCTCGAGCCAAATTTTTGCGGGTCCATCCAACGAGTATGGAAACAACATCATCTTAATGGCGTCATGTGGAACATCCTTAAATTTGCTAGTGGCGGTGAGACGGTTGAAATTCCTAATATGGTAATGCGGGTTGTCTTTCTCGTGACCTCTAAACTTATTTGCTTGCAACATCGACATTAAACCCGTCTTAATCTCGAAATTCTCCGCAATAATGGCGGGAATCACAATAGCCTCTCCAAAACCCTCGGTGGGTGCTTGTAGCAACTCTATCATAGTACGATTAGCCATGACGACTTCTTGTTCTACAATAGGTTCAACAATTGGAGGTTCTTCAACAATCAACGTCTCTTGATTGGCTTGCTTTTGAAGTCGTTTACAAGCTCGTTTTGCTTGATTACGAGTGATCATAAACTTCACGAAGAATGGGAGGTGAGCAAAGAAGATTCTTTTTTTTTTGGGTGTTTTGTGAATTTTCAATTTTTTTGTGTTTTTGATGATATTTAATTTTTTGGATTTTGGTGTATCTTCCTAGACAACAATCTACAAAATCTCTCCTCGAATCAAACTCTTGATTAAAGAAGCCTCAAAGGAATGAAAACGATCACGTGGAGTGAACGTCTTCTAATGACTTTAGAACTTTGGTGAAAACCAAATTGTTCAAGAGGGTTTAATCACAAAGAAAACCAAGCAAATATAGTATACGTAATAATACTTTGGGCGGCAAAACCCTCGATTAGCCTTCAATCTCATAATACTCACAAGCAAGCGGGGAAACGAGGCGGCGCGAAGCACTTAAGAGCCTTTTTCCTTAGGGTATATTTTATAATACCTGCCTTATACCCACCTTATAGTTCGTATCTTTCAAAATCGAGCTTCACGAAAGTATTTATCTATTTTTGCCTTTTCTTTTTGTTTGAGATTCGAATACAATAATTAGGAGATCAAATCCCAATTAAGGTTGTGTTTTCACACTTTTGGAGATATTGTTTATTGATTGTGATACTTAATACAATATAGTAATAATATTTGTACAAGAAAAACCAAGAAAACTGATAATACGTATTAGTAGAGTTCTACTAATACAAATACTATTTGGTTAATATTAAAAACAACAATGCAAATTAATCACGACACACCTCCCCGGCAGCGGCGCCAAAGTGATTGTGGTGAAAATACACCTTTTAGGAAAAAGGCGTAAAAGTGGTAAGTATCGAACAAATGATTTTAAGAAAAATCAAGTGTTAATGACCCTTAATGGTGTGTAAGTTCGTTTCCCAAGGAGGTATATATGTGTGAAAAACTTGCCAAATGTTTGTGATTAATGATTGGTTTAGAAGGGATTTAGAAGAGAAAATGACGAAGTCGAAAAAAAAATAGAAAAATAAGGCAAAAACACTATTAGAAAGTTAAGACGTAGAACCTAAAAAATCACCAAAATTAAAATAAATTCTAAAAATTACCAAAAATTCACCAAAAATCAAAAATAATAAACTAAGAGTTTACCAATTATCAAAACTTTTTCAAACCTTTTAAATAATTAAATATTCAATTTTTAAATGCTAATTAAAGCCCTAAAAATCAAATAAATTATCAAAAAGCCCAAATAAAGATTTTTCAATTGATAAACCTCTAAAATGACCTAAAATGATTAAAAACTATTCATAGAAATTTTAAAACTAATAAAAACTATTTTAAATGAATTAAAAACTATTAAAACTTAAAATAATTATAAAAATTAATCTATAAGTGATAAAATTATTCTAAAAGTTGCTAAATTCCTATTTCAATGTATTTAACCTAAGAAAAATGTAAAAAGTTGGAAAAAGTGAAATTTGAAAAATAATAATAAAATAATAATAAAATAATATTAAAAATCCAAAAATTATAAAAAATTCTAAAAACTTGCAAACTAGTTTATTTTAACCTAAATAATCAGAAAATGAAAGTGAAATTACCAAAATACCCCTAATGGACCCTCAAATGGGCCAAATCCAAAAACAGTCAACACAAATGGGCTTTTGGGCCCAAAAAGTCAAACGCTGATAAGCTATAATCAAACGCTGACAGGTTGAAATCAAACGCTGACAGGAACAAAATAGGCGTTGACAGACTTAATGAAGTGTAAGAACTTGTTTTTCACCCTGCTGGTCAAGGTTTGAGTGCAAACCTTGTGAATCAAGGCTTACCAGTTGGGTAAACTTGATGTATTTTGGCACAAATAAGCCAATAAGCCAGTGAGCTTATAAGCTATGAACAAAGCAATCCAAATAGCCAAATATCAATCACAAGCTAAATAAACTAACAATGAACACAAATCAACAAGAAACAAACACTGAAACAAAGTAAATAGCAAGATTAAAGCACAATAAGTTACTGATTAACAAAGAACATGTGCAGAAACAAGTTGCTGATATACTTGACACTTAATCCAATTTCAAGCCCCAAATCCTTCTACCCTGGTGTGATTAGCTATGATTTAGCACTTGTTACCCTTAACCTAAGCTTAGATCTAGGAGTCCTCAAAATCCTAGCCAATTTTACCAAGTTATGAAGATTTTAGAGCCAATCTATGAATCAATGTGTTTAAGCCCACAAAACTTGCAAACAGATGCACAAATACTCCCAAATAGCAGATACCAATACTTGCATACAACACACAAGCACTTATCAAACCTCTAATCCAAATTATGCAGTAATCCCAAACACCCTTTTAAAACTTATTTTCACAAATTTTCAAAGGATCATTAAGATTCAACCCACAAATCAGATCAATAACACCTCATAAACATCAAACCAAGCCAAATCAACAATAAACATCCACAATAACACAAATTCAATCACAAATCCACAAAAATCACAAATATTCAGAAACTTAAAGAGAAAATGAAAAGGGAAGAAGGTGCAAACCTCCAAGACCTACATCCAGGCCCTGGATTGTTTGAGCTGAGGTACTAGCAAAACAAGTACCAGCTTCCAATGCTGCTAAGATGAACAAACACAAGGGTGAGATCAAATAAACAAGGACTTTCTGATTTTTGATGCACAAGTCTTATCACTTAAAACCTTGCCTCAAAAACCTTCAAACATGTAAATGGAACTCAGATTTTAGCTTCTCAAACACCAAACTTTTATAAATAACAGATTAAAAACTCAGAATTTTAAGAAATTTAAACTTTATTTCATAAAAAGGAATTACAAAGATTAAAAGCTAAAATCTGGAACAAAAGCTCTCTGACATGTTGAGGAGTCTTTTTATTGGCAAATGCCAATGCTACACTGTTCATAAACCCTAGATGTGAAATTCCCTAAATGCCCTAAGTCCTTGAGTACGTTTGTTGTTGTTGAGATGTCCAAAATGATCCTACACGTTCATTTTAGCTTTGTGATCAAGCAAAGGCTCTCAGCTGTTGATCTTGACACGTGGCTAAGCTTGGAGGGCAAGTACTCATGTGATGGGTGAAACGGTTTGAATGGTGGGGTCCTTTGGGTGAGTGGGAATGTGAGTTTAAGCATGGGATGGATTCGTGTAAGGGTTAATTGTGTTTTGGTAAAGGTAATTGTAAAAACCCCCTTGTTGGTGAAAAGTAAAAACTGGGTTCATACGTGTGAACAGTGCCACGTTTGATCCGATTTTAGTGGGGATTTTGTGTTTGGCGCGTGTTTGTTTAGTTTAAACTTATAAACTTGGCAGCTTTGGTCCTTTTTCTTCCTCTCTTTTGTCATTTGGATATAAACTTCTATCAGCGCCCATTTTACATGTATCAACGTTTCACCATTTGTCACTTTTGGCACAAACTTTATACAAAAGTGTTTCAAGGGTTTAATTTGATATTTTTGAATATTGTAAGGGCTGATTTTGGACAATGTTGATCTTCCAAGGTCTTCAATGTATCTTAATCTTCATGAGGGACCATTATTGGCAGTTTTGATTTGTTGAGGGACTAATCTTGCCATTTCTTCAAAGTTGAAGGACCATTTGTGTAATTTTGACAAACTTAAGGGACCAAAATTGTAATTATGAATATACAAGGGTTTTAAGTGTCATTTCTTCAATAAATGAGGATCAATCTTGTTTGTCTTCAAGTCTTCAAGGTATTTGTTGAGAATTCCATGATTAAGGCCCGGTTCTTTGTACGGCTTCGTTTCTCGTGTCCGTTTTTCCTTGTAACTTGTGATCTTTTGTCTTTTTCACGATATCCATACCTAAAATACACAAGTAAACAAACACAAGCATATATATGGTATTTTATGACATTTTTATGCATTTAAAGCCCGAAAAGAACGATGAGATCATGTATAAATGCCATCTCATCAATTTTCCTCAAATCGCTCGCCCTATGACCCACCTCTTGGAAAAAGATACTCCTTTTATCTTCTCCAAAGAGTGTCTTGAAACCTTCAACTCGCTTAAGGATAAGCTAACTAAGGCACCCGTCTTGGTTACCCCTAATTGGGAGCTGCCTTTCGAGTTGATGTGCGATGCTAGTGATTTTGCTATTGGAGCAGTTCTTGGACAAAGAGTGAACTAACACTTCCAACCGATCCATTACGCTAGCAAGACAATGACTGGGGCACAATTGCATTATACGACAACCGAAAAAGAGCTTTTAGCTGTTGTCTATGCTTTTGAAAAATTCCGCCCCTATCTTGTCCTTTCTACCACCATTGTGTATACCGATCATTCCGCGTTGAAGTACTTGTTGACAAAGCAAGATTCCAAACCAAGACTTCTTCGCTGGGTTTTGCTGCTCCAGGAATTTAAAATCGAAATTCGCGATAAAAAAGGAGTAGAAAACCTAGTAGCGGACCATCTTAGCAGACTTGAGGATCCTTACCAAGGGGATCATCCGACCAAAGAAATCAATGATTCTTTTCCCTTGGAGACCTTAATGTCTATAAACTCGAAGTCGAATGAAACCCCGTGGTTTGCGGACTTTGCAAACTACTTGGCGGGTGGAATTCTCAAGGAAGGGTTGACGTCCCAACAAAAGAAAAAGTTCTTCACCGACATCAAGACTTATTTTTGGGACGACCCTTACCTATTCAAACAATGTGCCGACCTAATTATCCGCCGATGTGTTGATAGACCGGCAGCATCGGAAATCCTTGATGCTTGCCACAAAGGACCCACCGGTGGTCACTTTGGTCCCAACTACACCGCCAAAAAAGTGTTTGATTCCGGATTTTATTGGCCCTCCATATATCGTGATGCTCACAATATGGTTAAACAATGTGATGTTTGCCAAAAGCAAGGCAAAATCACACATAAAGACGAGATGCCTCAGAATTTCATTCAAGAGTGTGAAATTTTTGATGTTTAGGGTATCGACTTTATGGGGCCATTCCCTTCTTCTAAAGGAAACAAATACATCCTTGTAGCCGTTGACTACGTTTCAAAGTGGGTTGAAGCCAAAGCTTTACCTACTAATGACGCAAGGGTGGTTTGTAACTTTTTGAAAGCTCTTTTTGCTAGATTCGGTGTGCCTCGTGCCATTATTAGTGATCGTGGGACTCACTTCTGCAATGACCAATTTGCTAGAGTCATGGCTAAGAACGGTGTAAATCATCGTCTTTCCACAGCCTACCACCCACAAACTAATGGCCAGGCTGAAATATCCAACCGAGGACTGAAGCGAATTCTGGAAAGAACCGTGGGAGAGCATCGTGCCGCCTGGGCTGATAAACTTGATGATGCTTTGTGGGCTTTCTGTACTGCTTACAAGACCCCGATCGGATGTACGCCTTATCGTCTTGTGTACGGGAAAGCGTGCCACCTCCCCATTGAGTTGGAGCACAAGGCCTACTGGGCCTTGAAGTGGGCTAATTTTGACATAAACAAAGCCGGTGACCTACGCAAGATCCAGCTCAATGAGCTCAATGAACTCCGTAATGAGGCTTATGAAAATTCTTTGATCTATAAGGAAAGAACTAAGCTCATTCACGACTCCAAGATCAAAAACCGAGAGTTCCATGTTGGAGACAAAGTCTTACTTTTTAACTCTCGGTTGAAAATCTTCTCAGGAAAGCTCAAATCTCGTTGGTCCGGCCCATTCACCATTGCCCAAATTTTTCCATATGGTACTCTCGAGCTCGCTCAACCTAATGGACCTAATTTTAAGGTGAATGGCCAACGAGTGAAGTTGTACTTTGGTGAGGACACCTCTCAGGAGGTGATTCCATCCCTTACCACGTTCCCCATGAACTAATTTTGGGTCGAGTCAGGCTCGTGACTCGGTTATCAAAAACAAGCGCTCCTCGGGAGGCAGCCCGAGTATCTATCCTTTTATGTTTTAATCCCCTAAGTGTAGGGGGGACTTCTATACGTGTTTGTCTTTGTGTGATGTGATTACAGGGATAAGTGCACTCTTGGAATCTTTAAAGAACTGTGCTCCCGTGTTATTCGAAATCCGGTTCTATCTCTCAACTATCGTGATTCAATTTTCTTCATACTCACATTTGAAATTGATCATTTTAGTCGTCTCTTCCTTAACTTCAGTTAACCAACGTGCACAATGTCATAAGTGTAGGGGAAACTTTTCCCACATGCTTAAACATTGAGGACAATGTTTATCTTAAGTGTAGGGGAGACTTCTATCGAAGTTTTAAGTGGACTTTTCCATGAAAATGCCTTCATTTAACTAGAAAATCCTATTTTTCAACATTTTTCAAATTTTTTATTAACTTTGGCCATTTACTCGTAATTTTTAAATTTTTATCGTTGCTTTCATATGTATATATCCCGCAATAAAATCAAAAATTTTAATAAAGTAGTGTAGCTAGTTTAGAAGTCTTTGACATATTAGGCCCGTTGCGTTTATTTTGACTCAACCCGAATAGACTTATCTAAGTTTATTCTAGCTAGTATCCTTAACCATGTAAACCTTAATTGGTTTATTAGGCTAAGTATCCACGAGTCTCATTACTTGAGATTTTAAATTGTGGAGGACGAGAAATGATAGAGTCAATTATAAGTCGGTACTCTTGCGCAAGCTCACTTGGTGTAATTATCTGCCTATTCTCCCATCACTTGCTAATAATTTATCTGCAATAAGTAAGGTCGTATGATTTGAAAAGTTACTTAGCTTTTAGCCCAAGATCGTTTAAAAGTTGCTCGGTAATGACAAAAGTTCATAGCCAAGGCATAACTTATGAAGCGGGTCGCGAAGATTGGCGAGTCCGAAAAGGCCCTAACAAGGCATGAGGATTCCATTTTATTGCTGAAGATCCAAAAGTGATGTGAAAAGCATTATTCCTAAAGTCAATATGAAGGATCAAGACTCACGACGAAAAGCAATCAACTCCCATAAAGATCATGGAGAAGTCTATCCGAAAAGACCCTAACAAGGTATTAGGATAAATAGATCCAAGTCCGTAAAGGAGGCGGATCGTTGTATCTCAAAATCCCAATTAGAGATTGAAGAAATAATCATGAAGTCGTGGTCAACAAAGTTGGAGTACCCCTCAAAAGTCTCCAAGTGAAGAAACTCTATTATGATGAGAAGACCATTATCTCAAGAACGTCTCTCGAAGATATGAAGTATGAAGTACATGCCAAATATCGGCCCGAGAAAGGTCTCAAATCGTGAACCAAGTTATGCCAAGATATGAACTTTTTGATATCCCGAGAAGCAGTTTTAAGAGATTTTGTCCTTTAGCTAACTATTGATCAAATCGTCCTACTTTGCTTTCAGCCCTAATAAACTATCGAAATAAGTCCAAAAATGCATCTTCATGATCATTCTAAGACAAAAATAAAATATAAGAGATACACCTAGGAATAAGGGAGTTTAAGCATTTAATTAAGCCATGTGTGTAAGTGTTTGAATTGCTAACTTATAATAACAATGATCTTGTTTCTAAGCTTAGTTTGGGGAACGTGAAACTTGAGGGTGAGAAATCTTCACAGCACAAAAGCCCTGATGTATGTCATCGATTTCTTTGCAAGTTATTTCCATGTAGCTATTTTCGAGTGAAAATGGTTTTCTATCCCTTTGTTACCTTTGAAGTTTTATTTCTTTAATTTTTGTTTAGTAGAATTTAAATAAGGCCAAGGTTGATTAATTATGAGAAAAGTGTAAAATTGCTTTATCACTAAGCATTGCATGAGGGCATGGCAATGGTTAAGTGTAGGGGATTTGATAGGTGTGTAAACACCCATCCTTTTACCACTTAATTCGGGCTAAAACGAGACCAAAACACGTATTTAATATCATTTGTTTGGAATTATGCGTTGTTTTTGTGTTTATTGTGTTTTCAGAGCCAACCGGATGAATATTGAAGAAAACATGGGATTGCACGGGTTTTACTAAAGAAAAAGACTCAAGATAAAGTCTATTGTCCAAGAGATGCAAAAGATTTGAAGTCACTGGGCCTATTCGAAGATTTATCGAAGAAAAGGACCAAAGATGGAAGATTTACTTAAGTCGAAGAAACTCAAGTCTATTAAACGAAGAAATTAAAAGACGAGTTGAATTTAATCGACAACAAATCCCGAATCAGAATCGAAAACGGAAACTTTTCTGAAAAGACGAAAAGACAAGAAGAACGTGAGAAAGCCCACTCACCAACCAAAGGACAAGCCTATAAAAGGAGTCCCCTCACACAAGTTTAGAAGTTAGCCTGGAGTTTTTCTCTCCCCCACCTTTTTCTCTTTAGTTCGTTTCATCACAATCACCATTAGGGTGATTGGTGACTTTAATCTTTGTTTTTCCAATCTTGTTGTTTTCATCTTTGTTTAATCTTGTTAAAACATTAATCATATAATACAAGTTCTTTGTTTAATCTTTCCATTTAATCTTGATCATCTTCATCTTTATCTTCAAGTTCTTGAGTTTATTTTTCTTGATTTGATCTTCAAAAGTTGTTGGGATTTGTGTTTTTGTTGATGGGATTTGTAGCTTATGGTTAATAGATGCTTTGTGTTTAGTTTTATTTAAGATTTGGTGAAAAACTTGGTGATTTTTGGATTAAAAGCGTTTTTCCTTGTTCTTCGGTATTGTTTCTGTATCTGGGTTTCCCAGAAGTTCCGAACGAGTGAACAGTAACTTCCGAATGAGTTTTGTTTTCAAAAGTTCCGAGTCAATTAAAAGTTCCGAATGAGTTTTGTTTTAAAATTTTCGAACCAATTTTAGACTTCCGAACCAATTTTTAGACTTCCGAACCGATTTCTTCCGAATCGGAACTTTAAAAAGTTCCGAACCAATTTTTCTAAAAAGTTCCGAATCGGAACCACCTAAACTTCCGAACCAAGCAGAAAGTTCCGAACCAAGTCCAAACTTCCGAGCCAAGCCAAAAAGTTCCGAACGAAGGTAAAACTTCCGAACCAAGCCAGAACTTCCGAACTAAGCCAAAAGTTCCGAATGAAGTAGAAACTTCCGAATGAAGGCAAAGTTCCGGATGAGTAATTAAGTTCCGAATGAAGCTAAACTTCCGAACCAAGGTTGAACTTCCGAATCAGTCTTCTTTTAAGTTACTTACTGTTTCTGTTTCTTTATGTCTGTCTTACCATTTCTCATTATTTCTTAATTTAAGTTTGATTTTAATTCAAAATTTTGTCAGTTATTAATAATTCAATTACTTTTAAATTACTTTTAAAATTTAGTAGGTTAGAAAACCAAACCCTTTTATTTAGTAACCAAGAACAATCATTCCACTTAAGGCCGAGATCAATTCGAGATGATTCCGAGACATTAATTGAACCCAAACAAAAACGCTTGTATCAATCGTCGATGAACACGATGACAAATTTGTCTAGAAATTCATGGAAGACGCGGTTCATTAAGTCCATGTATACCGCTGGAGCATTAGTGAGTCCGAAAGGCATGATTACGAACTCGTAGTGGCCATATCTTGTGCGAAAAGCAGTCTTACGAATATCCTGCTCCTTCACTCGCAGTTGATGATAACCGAATCTTAGATCAATCTTGGAGAAGTGCTTGGCACCTTGCAGTTAGTCAAACAGATCATCGATACGTGGTAATGGATGACGATTCCTAATCGTGATCGTGTTCAGCTCACGATTGTCAACGCATAAACGCATGATGTCGTCCTTCTTCTTGACGAAAAGTATCGGTGCACCCCATGGCGATACACTCGGACAAATGAAACCTCGCTCCAGTAACTCCTGCATCTGGTTTTTTAACTCCTTGAATTCTATGGGAGCCATGCGATAAGGAGCATTGGAGATTGGTTGAGCTCCTAGGATAAGCTCAATGCCAAACTCTACTTCACGGATAGGTGGAATATCTGGAAGTTCTTCTGGAAATACATCGGGAAATTCAGAAACAACTGGTTGATCTTGGATTGACGGAGCTTCGGCAGTAATATCTTAAATCGTAGCTTAGAAGCCTTCGCAACCATGAGCTAGTAAAGCACGGGCTTTTAAGGCAGAAATGACTTGTATAGACTTTCCTGGTAGGAAACCATTATGAATGTACTCTGGAGCTTGGACGTCGTCGAATATAACCCGGTGCATATGGCAATCGATGGTGGCATGGTGTTTAGCTAACCAGTCCATGCCTAAGATTAGATCAAATTCACACATATCCAAAGGAAGTGCGTCTACTGGGCGAACCTTATCATCAAATACTAGGGCAAGATCTCTGTACACATGAGTAATGCGCACAGAGTCTCGCATTGGCGTAGATATACTTAATATGTTTTCTAGTGGCATAGGGATCTTATTTATATGGGAAGCATAATTAGTGGATATAACTCAGTGAGTAGCAACCGTATCAAATTAAACGCTGGCATCATGTCCGTACATAAAGAGGATGCCTGTAATGGTACCTGTCGACTTATTCGCCTGGTCTCTGGTGGTAGTGTTGACACGACCTAAAGTTGGTTGCTTAGGAAGAGCAGTACCGACAGTCTCTCCCTTCTTGCAGTCCTTCAACGTGTGACCTGGTTTTCCACACTTAAAGCAAACGCCGATAGCTTGACGACATGGTCCAGGATGTCTACCGCCACAAGTAGTGCAGATAGGATGGGTGTAACCTCTAGGAGGTACCCTCGCTACCTGAGAGCCTATTTAAGAAGATATACGTGAGACATGATTATTTGGGCATAAACATGACTACACTGAAAGTTTAAGATATATTACCAGATGAAGACGAGTTATTAGGTTGTTGACCTTTAGCATTCTGGTCACGCCCACTTAGCAGAGTTCCTGTTTATGATGATGAGACGTTAGCATGTATGACATAAAACAACTCACCATAAAAGAGCTTACGAATTTAGGGACCTGTTGTTCTTGGAATAGCTGGCATTGTTATGGTAATTGTCATTATCGTTACGCCTGTCTTATCCGTATCGGTCATGAGTTTGACTGTGCCCCTTGTTGTTGGTCTGCTGAGTGGCCGGTTGGGACCGGTCTCCACCCTTCTGTCTGGAATATACAATTGGATGGGATAAGATATAAAAATGAACATATAGATTGGAATAAAATGGTAACGCTTGATGACTGAGATTTAAACCTCTTCTCTGGACGAGCTGGCTCCTCATAGTCGTCTCTCTCATGGAACATCTCCAAGCTACGTGTTGCGTCTACCACTTGTGGCACATTAGTGAAAGTGGCACTAAGTAGCTGATCAGCAGTCGAGGAGTGAAGAGCCCAGCGAAAGTGCTTCGCTTGCTCTTCAGCTATACCTGCAGCAGCGCCTAGAAATCCAGCTAATCTGAGGAATCTCTGCATAAACTTTGTGCTGTTCTCACCAGTTCTCTAACGAAGGTAGTCCCTCAGTATCCGTTCCTGCTCAGCCCTTAGGCAGAACTGATTATATAACAGTTCCTTGAATTGCACCCTGGTCAAGGTAGCCAACCATACATCACCTCCATTTGTCAGCTTGTATGCTCTCCACCAAGCTAGTGCATCACCTTCGAACTTATAGCAAGCCAAACGTGCCTTGTACACTCCATTACAGCCCATAGCATCGAAGATTTTCTCCATGTGTGAGATCCAATTTTTAGCATCATATGGGACCTCAACCTTCTCAAATGCACGAGGCATCTACTTGTTGAATCTCTCTAGCCAGGTGTGTAGAATAACAGGTGGAGGAGGAGGAGGATTGTTCTAATTCGGGATGTTTTGGTATTCATCCCGGATCTAATTCCTGATCTAAGGGAGCATAGCTTGCAGAGCTGCTTTGACAGTTGCAGCAAGTTCCTCATTGGTGTGTGTGTTTACCATTTGACAGTTTAAAAGAGGAACAAGCAAAATGATTAATCTGTTAGAAACATATGACAAACATAAGAAATGCATGAAGAGTTTATGAAGGCATAGCCAACGAAAACAGCCATTGGCAATGGGGACGCCTATGGGTCGGTCCACATCGGGGTGGCAATTTCGGATCTGACACGAAACCCGACCTGAAACCGACACGAAAATTAACAGGTTCGGGTTGAATATATTGAATCTTAGGTCAGGTTTGGGTCGGCCTATCTGTCCCATTTATTAAACAGGTTAGGTTTGGGTTGGAAAAAAATTAAGTAGGTCGACCCGACAACCCGTTTAAGATTTTTTCCTTTTATTAAAAATGATTAATATTTTACCATACGTGTTAACTAGGTTAAACAGACCGAACATAAACACATTTAACATGTTTAACACGTGTAATGTGCCTACTTTTATATATAAAACTTGTTAAATGGATCAATGCATAAACCCGTTTAATATATTCAACCTATGTAGCATATTTAACGTCAACCCAAATATATACATCGGTTAAATGGGTTAGGTTCGGGTTATGTGTAAACGGGTTAGGGTTGACATAACTGACACGATTATTTTAATGGGTTAGGTTTGGGTTGGGATTTTCTGACCTGACAACCTGAACCCACTAACCCGAACCCGACACGAATTGCCACCCCTAGGTATACAAAACAAAATTTACATGAGCAAGGGTGAACGCCTATGGGTCGGTTCACAAAATAAAATTCGAATGAAAAGTACATGTGACTAAATATGGGCAAGTCTTGTACCAACCATTACTTAGTCAAAAACTTAACACAAAAAACAATGATGCATGAAATGAAATGAATAAAATTTATTGTCAGTTTAGGAAGACTCTGGTGACTACCCACTAGCCACAGGTCAATTTTAAGAGCCTACAGGTCGAAACCTGGCTCTAATACCATAATTGTAACACCCCACTTGGATAAGTGGACCGTTACGTAGTAATTATGGCGTGTCATCAAAGCATGGAAGGTAAATGTCTAAAACATTAAATGACCATAAAGGAAACCAGAAACAAATATCGGTCCAAACATAAGCTCCACACACAATACATAAGTATAGAATGTAAAGAAAAGACTAAAAAATGTCCAACAAAAAAAGTATTTAAATGCATTAAAAGAGAAGAAGACTAGGCGCCTCCATCCAATGCACGTACTCTTGAATCCTAACTTTGCCCTTTTGTACTTGCCGTATTGGGACATAGAAAGAAATACGGCTGAGCAATACGCTCAGTGTGCGGATATATGACAATGAAATTTAAATCATAAACATACGCAAGGAATGAAATGAAGTACAACGGAATAAATGTAAGTCCTGGAAAACCTGGTATATGTTTATATATTGGTTTATATTCTGAAAAGACTTATGTTTATTTTATACTGAAAACTGTATTTTAAATATGCCTAGAGCCCATATATGTCATGAAGTATCAACGAGCATGAATACTTAGAGGGGTGACCTCATCATGCAATTAGAGGAGTTGCCTCTAATTATAATAGGATGGGTTAGAGGGATCAACTCCATGTAACGGATGCAAGGCACACACCGCAGTTACCATGTAATCTTGCTAAACTTGTCCTAGGATGCACCCATTCGCCCCACATGAAAATAATAAAATACGCCAAATAACTGAAAGGGACGCCGCGAGCAATAACTCTCACCACGGACGAGTCATAACACTGGTGCCTCTAGTGTTATAGTTATGGTACCTCCATAACAAGGTGGAACTGAAATGCATGTATATAGCTCAGGCAAATCTAAAATATTAATCATATAATTACTGTCTAGTTTAATTAACTACTGGGGAAAACAGATGGCTGCAAACGGGGAATCCTAAATATAGGAAGAGAGTGTCCTTAGTGAAGGACGGAATATCTGTACCTTGTGTCCAGTAATTAAGACAAAAACGAAATTGGAAGATCACTCCGACTTCACAATAGCTACATATTGAAAAAGGACATGAATTTGTCTATTTTACTTACATTTACTGATTATTAGTTTACTTGGCATGTTATTAACTTGTTATACTTGTTGTTGCTTTATCATGTGATTCTTAGTGTTTCATGTGTTATTGATTAGTGTATTTCATATTTTTAAGTGTTATAGTACTTGTTATAACATAATAAGTAACTTTCTAAAAATAGCAGGGTTCTATATATAGTAACTTTCCAAAAATAACAGGTTTTTATTTAGAGTAACTTTCCAAAAATAGCAAGTTTCCTTAAATATTAAGTTTCCAAAAATAGAATGTTTCCATAATTAGTAATTTTCCAAAAATAGGAAGTTTCCATATTTAGTATGTTTCCATAAATAGCATGTTTCCATATTTAGTAGGTTTTTATAAATAACATGTTTCCATATTTAATATGTTTCCATATTTAGCATGTTTCTATAAATAGTAATAAGCTTATTAAATAAGTAAAATGATATAAGCTATAGTTTTAATAAGCATATTATATTTCATGATTAATTATATAATAAAGTTTAATAATATTAATACTTAGTCTTAACATATGATTATTAATTAATAATAATAATAATACATGATATCATAAGTAATTATTAATTAATAATATTACATGATTTTAATAATTAAACTTTACCTTAAAATGACTTATTATATAATTAAATTAAACCATGTTATTAATTTAATTAAACCGTGGTTACAATGAATATAAATTGATTAATCAAAGTTCTCTTAATTAATTAATTGTACATGAATAATTATATTAATAATTATTTTATCCAAAAGTTTATTTAAACAAAATAGACATAATTTATATCATAGTTTTTATTCAAATAAATTATAACATAAGTCTTGGTTATTAATTAATTTAATTTACCATGTCTTAATTAAACTAATTAATATAACATAAGGTTTATTTTGCAAAAATCCAAACTAAACACACCCCTTGGCGTTTTCGGTTATACCCGAACCCCAACAAAGACCCGAGACCACAAAAACCAAGCACCAGAGCCCGTCGACTGTGGTTTCTACCAGCGGCTAGGCAGCCTAGGCTGCTGCCAGTGCTTCTTCTTGGCCAAGGGTTCCCACCGGTTGCACCGGGTTCCCCCTTCAATGACCATCATACCCATTGAGACCCTTGGAGGTCTCGGTTCCCAATGTTTGCCCAACAGTTCCCACCGTGGGGCTGTTTGGGGTTGCGGCTGCCAAAGACAAACACACGCCAACCCCTTGTGGGGTGCGGCTATGTGATCCGAAACACCACCGAGACCATCTATGGTCTCGGTTTGCGTGAACCCGAAACAAACCAAACCTTTCCCCGATCCCCATGACAAATATTTTTATAAACATGTTTTTAGCAATGCTTTTTTAATGATATTGAACAATTAACATAATTATATAAAAAGATTAAATGTTTGATGATACCGTATGCGTGAATGATTAAAGGTTCAGAACCACGAACACTATACCGGTAAATCAATTAAGATCAAAACAATGAATCCCCTTGGTGTGTGTTTGTACGCCGCGGCCAAGAGATAGAGAGAAAGGATTTAGGGTTTTTAATGTTTTCTTTAAAAGTAAATAATGAATCCTCTAGAGATTGGTTTTGTTTAACAACAAGCATAGCTTAATGGGTTGGGCCAAAGGCCCTTCCCTCTCTTTCTTTTGGACGCCACAACACACACATACATACATAATTCGTTTTGATTTTTCATGCTTAATTATTAATCATGTATGTTCGTGTTTTAATGTCATGATTTATTCTTGTTACTTTTTTTAAGTATTATACGTAAATACTTATCATGTATTAATATTTATATTAATATACGTGATACCTATAGTAATTAATTAATATACGTAATATTCGTATTAAATGTTCATTATTCCTGTCGTATATTAATTAACTGTAAAGTTTTAATTTAACCGTATTTTCATGCATTTAATGATCTAAGGTATTTTAAAGCGGGTTTTACAGAGACCTTGAGGTCTCGGCTTTGGTTCGAACGACAAGCAACACCACAGCCGCAAGGCTGTGGCTTGCCACTTCCCTGAACAACGAAGCCCCTGGCTGTCGTTGGTTCCCCCTGTGTGCACAGTTTTCCCACGAAAGCCATAGGGCTCTCGGTTGCCATTGTTTTAACCAAACAACCCTCGCTGGGGGTGTTTGGTGTTGCGGCTGGCCACAATCAACAGCCACTGCCCCTTATAAGGGTGTGGTTGGCCAAGACAAAACACCACCGAGAGTCCTTTGACTCTCGGTTTGCGTGACAACCACAACAAACCCAAAATAAAACCCGATTCCTCTATGTTTTAATCTTTTAATTAACATGTTTTAATATTTGGTTTTATGATTCATGAACAAAGGAAAATAAATAAAATATTAAAGACTATTGCAATAAGAATCGATGAATTTAAAATTTAGGTGTATAACACTGTAGCCCTGGAGTCGTACTTGTATTCAAATATTATTTAAACCTATGAATTCACTCAACCATTATGTTGACTTTAAGGCATATATTTTAGGTGAATGAGGACTGGCGGGCTGCGGATGGTGGTGTCTTGAAAAGTTATCATTCTAAATAATAAAACTAGATCTTTGGGGAAACCTGTGATGTACAACGTATGTACAGTTGTTTTTATTAAACTTTGAATAATAAAATGAATGATAACGTAAATATTTATAAAATATCTTTTGACCATTTTCTATTATTGTGACTATGGTACCTTGATAGTAATACCCCAAATTAGCTTCCGCTGCTATATGGTAAAATGGAGGTGTTACAAGAGAGCCAGCCATGGTAATAGACTTCTCGCATGATTCCCGCATCTACCAGTTTCTTTACCTCCTCCAGTATCGCCTGGTTGCGCTCTAGACCTTGCCCACGCTTGTTTTGCCTAACTGGAGGATATCCCTCACGGATTTGTAGCCTATGTTCCGCAATTGACCGTGGTACTCCGGTCATATCTTGTAGTTCCCACGCGAAGATGTCTAGATTGCTCTTTAGGAGATTGCATATTGTTGTTCTCCCTTCGTCGGACAACGTTCCCCTAATAACCACTTCCTGTTCTGGGAAATTCGGGTGTATAACTAACTTCAAATTTGGTAGTGTAGGTATTTTTGGTTCCTCGGTTACTCTGGGTGGTTCCGCAATCGTATGGCATTCTGTTAGCCTCAAAATATTGAGTCAAACAAGAATGTTTTGTCACAGGTTTATTCTGTATTATTCTTAGAACGTTGTAATAGATAATAGAATAGCCAGGATTCGCGGGCTTGATAAAATAGCTATTAGTCCATGTTTAAGGTTATATAGTTAATGGATCAAGCCCGACCCATAAACAAATAGTCCATTAAGCTACATGTAAGCTTGGACTATAAATACCCACCTCCTAGCATGTTAGGAAGTGGTTAGCTCATTTTCATTTTATCTCTTAATCTAATATTCCCAAGTCATCATCTTTTTCTCTCTCTACTTTCTCTCAATATATTTCATCTATTTTCTATCTTAATTCTTATAATCAAACTATGGTGTAGTGATTAATTATGGCTACAACAATTTGGAATCATTCGCCACGGGGTAGATTAGTGATTGGTTTTGGTTGTTTTGATTGTGTTCATGTTGCTTTTAGACTCAATCACCTCGCGTCTCAAATTTTTTGTGTGTTTTTGTGGTCTAAATCTTCATAGAAATCACCTACATAGTTGTGGTAGGGATTTAGGTTGTCTGTTTTGGTCAAAAACACAAAATAATTTGTCGTTTGGCTTGATCTTGGTGCTAAAACTCGAATTTTGTACTTTTTGTCCGAGAAAAAGTATAATCTCGCAATAAATATTGCGAAATCCCTTTATTCCGAGATCTTGGCAAGTATAATCTCGTATATTGTAAAATCTCGCAAAAACAATTCCATATTCAGAGATCTTCTATATTTCGAAATCTTTCTTATACATTTTGAGATCTTTTAGACTTAGATTCCGAGATCTTTGGTTAATATTCCGAGATCTTAGATACTAGATTCCGAGATTTTGGTTTCTATATTCTGAAATCCTTTGGACTCAGATTCCGAGATCTTTGGTGAGAATTATTCTGAGATTTGTACACTCCACATTCCGAGATCTTCAACCATATATTCCGAGATTATTGGATTTAGAGATTATTTATTCCGAAATCTTGTATTCCGAGATTATTATTGCGATATTTTTGTTCAAATCAATTTTAGACTTAGCCTGTATCTAGACAAGTTACGGAATATAGTTTACCAAAAAAAATAAAAAAAATCGGCAATTACAAAAAAAAATTCCACACTAGTTTTAGGGTATGTCTAACTTGATTTCAAAACTTGGCAATTACAAAAAATTTCGATCTACCGTTATCTCGGACTGGTGAATTACTGAGAAAAAATCGAAATTTTCGGAATTTCAACCACAACCTTATCACACCATATCTACTTAAGATCCGAAGTCACTTCATCAAATAAGACACCATTATCATAAGGAAAAGATGCTGCTCTGCAAGAAGATGGAAGCTGGGATCAAGTTATCAGCTAAGGAAGGAGAAATGCTTGACGACCCAAATGATGAACTCTCCGACCAAGAACTCGAGGCACATTATTCCTACATGGCAATGATTCATGAGGTCCTCAACGTCACTGAATATGACAATGGTCCTATCTTTGATACTGAACCAACTGATAAGGTACAAAATGATGATGAATATAATGTGTTTGGTGATACACATGAGCATAGTGATCTACCAACAACAACTACTTACACATGTATGATGGAAACGGTTGATAGAAATACCACACTTTATTCATCAGACATGTGTAATAATGAGTTTGAGGATGATCAATGTTAGCCTTAAAATGTGAGAGACTAACAGAATTACAATAGTTTACATAGCCGGGACTTGCAGGGACTAATATTGTCACATGTAAGTTAGTTCAAGTCCCGAGTTATATATACCCCTCCATACTTCCATAGAGGGGTGAGGATTGTCACTTTCTTGTTTTCCTTTCTCTCTCTAATAAAAAACATATTAGAGTATCTCTCTCTCTCTTTCTCTCACTACAATGGCTAAACACTTGTTCAATCCTCCCCGACCTCCGGATCATAAACCCATGTTCATGGTGAATCTTAGTTTAAAAATTGGCATCAGAGCTAACCGGGGGTGTTTCATGTTTTTGTATCGGCGTGTTTGTGTTCGTGTTTGGTTTGGTAGTTGATGGTCTCATTCTGAATCTGTCCGTATCATTTTGTTAGATCTGGTTCATGATTAACAAGTATCAAAGTATGGTGGGTTTCAGAATCAATTTATGTGAGATCAGATGATTTGTTGTATAAAGATTGTGGGGGGCAGAGGTTTCTATGAGAGATATTAGAGTAGAAAGCGGTTGTTGAGTTTGAAATTAGGGTTACTATGTGAGAAAAATTAGGGATATCTAATTATATATCATAAGGTGGACTGGGCTACGTTGTGTAACTCCGGGTATTTCAAAACAACGCAGACTGATCAACATGGCTAATCTTTGTGGGCCGAGTATGGTTAATGTAACATGGGCTTGTAATCGAAATTAATGGGTTTGCTTAATTTTGTTGGACCTTGAACTGCGTTTGGGCCTACTTCTCATCTGAATTGATAATATTCGAAAGCATAAACCATCCACACACTTGTTGCTAGTTCTAAAACATAAAATTCCTTGTTATTATATTGTAACGTCTATGGAATATTTCAATGTTTTGAAATTGTGACAATCCGTCAATTTATGGTTGATATTTTATTCTCGAATATTATTTAAAAACATTATTTTAATGTTATAATATGAACTCACATATTTTTGGGAAGAAATTTGGATTTACATCTTGAAGTAGCGTCGACTACGTCTAAACCGGAGGATTCTACGTTACGTGCTTACGTTTACATACACCGTCCTTGGTGACAGTCCGACATTTCAGAAAATAAATTTATCTGTGAATATTATTTTGGAGTTTTAAATTTGTGTTGGTTCATAAACTCACAAATTTACGAGAAGAGATTAGGACTTATGATTTTATTTTAACGTCCTTTACGACTAAACCGGAAACCCTAGGATTACGTATTTACGTTTTCGAACTCCGTTTTTGATGAGACAATTTTTATTGGATTCGTTTTGTAACGTTGATTCATAATTTATAAAAACGTTTTTCGTAAAACGACCCGAGGGCACGCAAGTCGAGGAAACTAGAATCGAGGAGTACCCGTAAATAAATGGGGATGAGACAAGTGGGACACTTGCCCCACCCCCATCAAAACCGGCCCAAGTAAGCAAACCAACACCTTTAGGTGTCAAATTTTATATAACAAGTCATACACTTGTCATGAAAGCTTATACATTAAGCTAACTTTCCACTAACACTATCAAAACCACTAGCTACCATTCCATTTCTACCATTCCACCATGCAAACCACACATATTTTCTCTCTACTCTCTTGGTTATGCCGTCCCTACTCCACCATCAAACACCATTTTGATCAAAAATCAACCATGAAATCCTATGTTATTTCTACATATGTTGAAGCCCTCTTGAAGCTCTCTTGAATGGTGGTGATTATAACATCCATGGAGGAGTTTTCATAGTGTCTTGAGGCTGATTTTCCACAAGGTATACATGAAGAATGGTGGTCTTGAAGATGGTCTTGGTGCATCACAAGTTTCTCCATCAAAATCCATGTTTTGATCAACCTACATCATCATGGTGGTATAAAGATTGTCCTCCTCATCTTCTTGTTATTTTGATTATGTAAACATGTATTTTATTTCCTATTGTATATGTATATGATGATTATATGATGATAAAAATGTTATGTGGGGATTTGGTGTTGATAAATATGATTAAAAAGGTGAAAAACTATAAGAAACAAGGTTAAAATCTTGATTAATTTACATGGCTGTATAAAACAGTAAAGAAACAGGTCATGGACTGATAAAATGATGAAGTAGAATCCATTTACAGTAAGCTATATGTCTTGTACACATGTGAGAGTTGGCCATGCAATGGAATCATTGTAATGAGTGAGATATGATCAAAACAAGTTTAGGGTATAAATCTGAGTTCACTGTTTTGGACGATTTTTAGAAAATACTTAGAGGATGATTCAACAGTATCTATAGTAGAGTTAAATGTAGCAAATATCATTTAGTTTATGTGATACAAATTTGAGCTTCTATCTCCATATAGAACTCAAGATATGGCAGTTTTGGTGAAAGTGAAGATAAAAATCAGATTTTGAGAAATAAAGTATAATACTATTATATAAGCACTCAAAATTATATTGTATAAAATGTAAAGTTAAAACCCACAAACACAAGAATTTTATTTATATAAATATGTACAATCATAAATAAGTGGAAATTTTATAAAAATGGTAACTTGTTAAGTTTTATAAGTTATAAAACTATAAACATGATTTTTACGACTTCTTCGGCTAATACCGTAAAATTAACGTTTTTGTTAAATAAAACTTAGATGGTTGGACCCGTCTAATGAAAACTTTATAAAACTTATATACTGATATATAGACATGTATAACAAGTAAAAGCCGATAAAAACCTGAACTTTAGGGCATACGGACATTAACGAGCTAAGTAAACATATTGGACTAATACTTGGACTAAATAAGATAAAAACTTGTAAAAAGAACTTATTGGGCTTAACCCATTTGGGCCCAACATGGAAAGTATACATACTAATAATATAAGTATAACAAGGATTAATACAAGTTAAGAACTTATAATAAGCTTATTGGACCTAAAACACGTAAATAGGTAAAACGAGAAAACTAGTATAAAAGTTGTCGACACATAACACAAAAATGAGTAAATGAGGATATGTAAGCCCACATGATCATCATATATATAAAATCATCATATTTATACATAATTGTTATTTTTATAAAGTCATTGGACATGAGTCTAAGACGAGTATTATTTGTCTAGGTTTCCGTGATTGAAGCACGTACCGTACGTCCGAATTGCCGATAACCCGCCTTCCCACATCAACGTGAGTTCATAGCCTCGCACTCTTTTAAATGTTTTTATAAATGTTTTATAAACCCGCGAGGGAGATAACATGTTAGTTTTTATAAAATAGGACACCATTTGTCCCGATTGTTTGTTTATTGATTTTGGACCCGAATGATTGAATGACCCGATTGTATGACCCGATAAATGATTAAAGGACCCGATAGATGAAATAAAAATGGATTATTAAAGTTAGGTTATGTCACTAAAAGTCCCATTAGCATGAATTGTGAACTACCGGGATTTGGTAGACACTTGTGCATATAATAGTACTATTTGGGGACGATCACCCCAGTTCGCGCCTTGACGGTTGATCCCCGTCGTGCCACATTGATTGGTAAGCGAATTTATGTATGAGAAGATTTCCATAACGTGACCTTTGTGACGACACGCTACTTTAGATGGGCAAATTGAGTATCGGGTTAGCTACCCGTTTTGGTTTTAGTAAGGTAACAATGTCATGCGCCTGATAATAATCTGACTAACGAAATACTACTAGACGCTCAGAATTACGACGTATTGCCTGACTAGCAATTCGGGGTCATACTATTGATATTATGTTCGTGTTTTGGTTTTCATAACCATATTCATATAACGGTTTTTATTTAATCTATACAACGTTGCAAAACGTATTGTATGATGTTTTTAACGACAATGGTCGTATTGTAGATGTTTTTAACGACAATGGTCGTATTGTATGATGTTTTTAACGACAATGGTTCGTATAATGGTTTTTAAGGCAAAATGCCTATATTATGATTTGATAAAGATTTGTATAAAATGATTTTGGCTATTTTATGGCCTATTAAAATGATTTGTATAAAATGATTTTTGGTAATAATTTTATACCGATATTATATTGATGGTTTATTAAACTCTATGAATTCACTCGGCGTTATCACTGACCTTTTCTTTTAACATGTTTTATCTCAGGTACTTGAAGGTAATTCTCAGGAAGACGACAAGAATTCATGGCCCGCACTTAAACAATATTTTCCATTCAAATACTTTGTAAAACTTTGTATGAAATAATATGACTTGGGACCGATGTAACTTTGATGTTTATGAATGGAAATGATTTATTATTAAACGACGCGATTTTTATGCGTTGTCTATGATGTGAGTAATGTGCTATCCCGTAACACCAACGAGTCTTCCGCTGTATTGAGTTGTATAAATTTGGGGGTGTTACAGTTTGGTACCAGAGCTCTCGTTATAGAGAACGAAATATTTTTAAAAACGAAGGTTGTGAATAAAAATTTTCAAAATCTTTTAACTAAAAACATTTTTCTAAAAATGTCTAAAAATCTTTTGACTATAACGGTGCCGAAGAATTCTCGAGTTAACGACAAGGCCAAGACTGAGAAGTGTTATTTTAATATATATATATATAACTTGGATTATATATATATGATGTAATTTTATTACATGATTGTTTGATGATTATTTTGATATTTATACGAGGTATTTATACGACGTAGATTGTCACAAGAAACCCTAAATCCCCTAGTAAATTAATCGAAGCTATTCTCGTAGGAATTCTAGCTATCCTAGATCTAAACCAAGTTGTGGATATTTATGATCCCAACAAATGGTTGATATTTGTAGAAATGTAGATATTAGTTGATTGTGATATTGAAAAAGAATTGGCGAGATTAAAACTGATATCGATGTCATGACGATCTTTCCTTATAGAGTGGAGTTTGACAAAACATTACCACCCAGAAAGATGTCATCTGATTCGTTGTCATCCAATTCTTAAATTGAAATCGAAAGGGTGAATGTTGCACTTGAGGCTGTTATTGGAACCATTACCCAAAAGCCTCATGCCACTAATACCTTTCCGAGAAATCTAGTTGAATGATCAATTCATTTTATATTAATGACTCATTTAATAAATGTTGTTGTAAGAGATATAGGATTGGAAATTAAGTGTTGATTCATATCGAGCTTTTATTGCCTATTAAGGTTTATGAATAAGATTGAAAGTATTGGAATATGAGGTAAGATATTGAATGGAGTATAAAATTGGTTAAAAACTTGAATAAAGTGAAATTTAACCCGTATGAAATATGAGATTGATAAGAGGAAGTCGTTAAGTCCTGTGATTGAATTATAAGGTTTTAATTGATTGTTAGTTTGTGTTAAGGGTTGTTCCTAGGCCATTGTCCACTAATGAGGATGCCCAGTGTCCAAGAAATAAATAGAAGAAATCTTCTTCTGAATTGGGACCAATGGATCTTCCAGGACATATGGAACACCTAATGACTCTTGTAGATTAGTATTCATTGTGGTATCTTTTAAAAATCCCTAACTTAACTGAGATATCAGTTGGTAGGATGAGTTTTGAGAATTGTATGACATAGTGACACGTAATGTGTTACGGTACAATTTGACTTGTTTGTGATTAATGAAAAGACTACCTTTGATTGCTAAATTCTACATGTATCGATGTTATCTATCTTTTATTGCTTCATCCTAATGATCGCATTAGTGATGTAACCATTGAACGAGTACTCATCTTGAATTGAGTTACGTTGTGAATCATTCTTCGTGAGTGCCATCGAGGTCATGAACCTCATGATTATTTCGCTAAAGTTCATTTCCTATCATATCGTAGTTAGTTCTTGGTGAACAAGCTTTCATCACTCTTCTACAGATCACTCGTTGTTTTTATAAGATAAAACCGTATCGATTGAGAAAAATTGAATTTTCATTACTATAAGGATTATTCAAAGTAAGATTTATAAGTGATTGTTATCGAAATGAGGTTGTTTATAAAGTATCTTGGAAAACTTAATTGTTTTCATAATAAGAAAATCTTTGTAAATTTATTTTTGATTCTTATTTAAGAATTAAGCATGAAAATGTTTTTATTATACACATGATGATAAAAATTTTGACGAACTGAGTATTGCATCGTTAATCTTGAAATTGTATATAGTTGCGCGCCTACATACAATTTGGAATAGACTATGCAAGACTGATTAGTAGTCACCATAAAATTAATGAATAAACACAACATTTTCTTCGAAGATTGTGAAAGATAAAATTTTGTGAGATCTGCAAGAAGTAAAAAATAAGGACATAATGTTAGGGACACCTACATATGTGCCTGTAGCATCTATTCTTCTGAGTCGAATTTACTCATCTGTGGAAATTGTCTATTTGACAATTGACAATCCTTTCTTGTCCAATTCTCCTGTAGTAAGATTCTTAGGAAAACATATCTAATTACCGAGTGTTGATACCCGACTGGATGTATCGACGTTCTTATCATTTATTTTGATTTGATTTCATTTGAATGACCTGGGTAACGATCTAAGGAGCTTTCTAATGCGTACTCAAACTATGAAAACATGGGATATATTCATATTCATTAAATGTTTTCGTCTGTATCTGATTTGAAATTCTCTCGCATAGATTATGCATTGACCTTACTCTTTTAATAGTAGTTGTGTCTCCAGATATCCTTGAATTTGCGAAGGATTATGAGTTATTATTAGTCTTTTGAGAAGTTCACATCTTATCGACGGCAATAAAAACTGGAAAGTTGATAGTGCCAGTAGAATGGATTGATTGATTATGACATGGCGACATTGTCTTAATTGATGGGAACTCGAATTGAATTCCCCTAAAAGATAAGATGTTGATTATCAAAAGTGATCTAAATAATTTTTGGTGGATGACGATATCCTGTATTTAGACTTAAAATTATACCGTGAATGGTTATGAACTAGTTATAGATATTGTAATCTAGAAGAACCTAAAACGAAGTTATTAAAAGATGTTTATGTTATCTGAAACTTTAGGAGGTATTTATTGGTGAATTACCTAGACTTTTGCCATTAAGGCAAGTTGAAATTGGTATTGATTCTATTCCCGGTGCTGCACCTGTGGCATGTGCATTGTACGTCAGCACCATCTAAATTAAAGGAATTACCGTACAACTGAGAGAGTTGTCGGAGAAAGATTTTATTATACCAAGCCTGTCATCATGAAGAGCTATGGTGTTAGCATTCCTTATATTTATAGATTACTGTAAACTGAGTAAATTGACAATCGAAAACGATATCCATAACTCGAAATGGAAGATTTGTTCGATCATTTACAAGGTTCTAGTGTATGTTTTAAAGAATTGATCCACGGCGTGGTTATCGTCAACTTCTCGTCCGGAAAGAAGATTATGTATTCCAATAACTACATCCGGTGCTTGTAATGAACATTATGAGTTTCACGTAATGTCGTTAGGATTGACTAATACACATGTAGCATTCATAAATTTGGTGAATCACGTGTGTAGGCTGTAATTTGATAAATTCATGCTCGTGATCAATAAGGACTATATGTTTGTTTATAAGAATAAGAATGAGTTAATAATTATTTATAGATTGCCCTGAATTGACCGAACAATGAAAACCTGTATCTTAAATATTTAACATGTGACTTAAGACTTAATACTTTACATGATTTAATCGTGTGATTAATAAGATAATGGAATCTATATTGATTCTTCAAAAATTTAGAGCCCTTTTAAGACTTTGGAGTATTACTAAAAAGAAAATGCAAATATGTTTTGACAAATATTTTAACAAAGAAATTTTAAAGGATTATTTCATTATACACAAATCATTTAATTAAACTTCTGTTTAGGGGTAAATGATTGTGTATACCTCAAGACAACTTAAGAAGGAATGAGGAAACCCATTTAAACCATGACTTGAAATCTGAAACGATAATTTTTACTTTTCAAACTAAGAAAACTTTGACCAAGGTATAAACAAAGGTTTTTCGAACATTTACGAATCTTATTAAATATTTTCGATAATCAACAAAAATCTTGTTAATTAAATTAAAATTTATTTTGAACATTTTAATATAATTGGACAAACTGAAAAAATTTAAAATCTTTACATTTACATTTCACAAAAATTGAATATTTAATATTTAATTAGTTGTAATAATTATCGACGCTTTAAACGTCGGATTGAGTAAAACAGATAAAAATAATAGTTGAGAAGAAACTAAAACATAGAAGATATGAAGAAAGAATTTTGAATAAATACGGTTATGATATTTATTTCATCAGGAAAGTGAACGTAATTACTGACGCATAATATAGAAAGCATATGTGAGTGAATTGTGGACATGATAATTATATCATCATGAGAAGTGAATATAGATACCGACGCATTATGTAGAAAAGATAAAGAACCAGTTAGGACATGTTCCTTAATAATGAAGGTGCAAGATAAATTGCCGAACGATATAAAAATAAACAATGATTGTAAAAAGATAATATAGATAATAAAAAGGGGTTCGCGGCTAGTATGAACCATTAAAACTGAGAAGCCAATAGCGTTAAATGTTTTAAAGGCCACTTGTGGTTGTATAAATACGGAGATTGTGAGATATAGTTAAGTTGGAATTTGTAAGTATAAGTATTCTATTTATGTCATTTATGACTAAAAGTATCTTTGTCTGAATAAGTTGTACTAATGGAAATCATGAAGGCAGACATCGCCTCATACATTAGTAAACGTCTAGCTATTGCAAAGGTCATCATCTGAATTTGATTCGATTTGGGTCATCGTCGACAGACTGACCAAATCTGCTAATATCATTCTCGTTAATGATAAATGCAAAAGAGTTATGTAAACATAGTGTGCCTGTATCGAACATCTTTATCAAGATCCTCGCTTCGCATTGAATTTCTAGGGATTTGCTCAGAAATCATTGAGAACGAACCTTGATGAGAGTACTTTTTACCACCCCAAATCGAAGGGACGAGGTAAAGTAACGATGCAAAGTAATATAAGTGCTGTTTTATGTTTGAATGATTGACCTTTGGCAATAAACCGTATAATCGTTTTCTTTTGGAAGGATTATCATTGATAATCATCGTATTAGGATTGAGGTCGAATCTCGTTAGGATCTAAATATTAGAGCATCTGTAAGCAGGAGTTGAGATAAAGACACCCGACAAACACCCATTGTGAGTTGGACATGTCTTTTAGGTTTAAGGTTTCCTATGATGGCGAACCGAACCTTACAAAATACCCGACCCGCGAAATCTGAAGTGATTGTTAAAATTAGGATCTGATTATTGACAGCCGGTAGTGGGCAAGAGGTTATGTGAATGTGGAATGTAGATCTTGAAGTACCAAATGGGTAGCGAAGTTATGCCACAATTTTTAACCTTGGAAAAATGAATTCATGATCTGACAAATCATGGGATATAAGTCCCTGTTGTATGGGACCATTGAGATGATGTAAAAGTTGGGATTGAAAGGCAGATAAGCTGGATCTACCCTAGGACTTCAAGAACTGCGTGAATTATGTTTCGTAAATCAAAGTTGATGGAATATCTATCAAGTGAGAATCTGATTATTCTTAGTAGAGGTTAGATCGGCGAAAAGTTGCATTCATCAAAAACCCGTGAACATCATGGATAGAGAAGGTAAGTCAACATTTAGCCTGATCTTATTCCCGTAGTTATGTTTGATGAAACTCACGTATTGTAATAGATTACACTTGTGAGAAAAGACCGAATGTGGAGGAAATACCCACATGGCTTTAACTCTATAAGAAGCGAGTAGTAAGGTAAGATGATCTTTGAGGACAAAGATCATGTTTAGGGGTAAATGATGTGACAATCCGTCAATTTATGGTTGATATTTTATTCTCGAATATTATTTAAAAACATTATTTTAATGTTATAATATGAACTCACATATTTTTGGGAAGAAATTTGGATTTACATCTTGAAGTAGCGTCGACTACGTCTAAACCGGAGGATTCTACGTTACGTGCTTACGTTTACATACACCGTCCTTGGTGACAGTCCGACATTTCAGAAAATAAATTTATCCGTAAATATTATTTTGGAGTTTTAAATTTGTGTTGGTTCATAAACTCACAAATTTACGAGAAGAGATTAGGACTTATGATTTTATTTTAACGTCCTTTACGACTAAACCGGAAACCCTAGGATTACGTATTTACGTTTTCGAACTCCGTTTTTGATGAGACAATTTTTATTGGATTCGTTTTGTAACGTTGATTCATAATTTATAAAAACGTTTTTCGTAAAACGACCCGAGGGCACGCAAATCGAGGAAACTAGAATCGAGGAGTACCCGTAAATAAATGGGGATGAGACAAGTGGGACACTTGCCCCACCCCCATCAAAACCGGCCCAAGTAAGCAAACCAACACCTTTAGGTGTCAAATTTTATATAACAAGTCATACACTTGTCATGAAAGCTTATACATTAAGCTAACTTTCCACTAACACTATCAAAACCACTAGCTACCATTCCATTTCTACCATTCCACCATGAAAACCACACATATTTTCTCTCTACTCTCTTGGTTATGCCGTCCCTACTCCACCATCAAACACCATTTTGATCAAAAATAAACCATGAAATCCTATGTTATTTCTACATATGTTGAAGCCCTCTTGAAACTCTCTTGAATGGTGGTGATTATAACATCCATGGAGGAGTTTTCATAGTGTCTTGAGGCTGATTTTCCACAAGGTATACATGAAGAATGGTGGTCTTGAAGATGGTCTTGGTGCATCACAAGTTTCTCCATCAAAATCCATGTTTTGATCAACCTACATCATCATGGTGGTATAAAGATTGTCCTCCTCATCTTCTTGTTATTTTGATTATGTAAACATGTATTTTATTTCCTATTGTATATGTATATGATGATTATATGATGATAAAAATGTTATGTGGGGATTTGGTGTTGATAAATATGATTAAAAAGGTGAAAAACTATAAGAAACAAGGTTAAAATCTTGATTAATTTATATGGCTGTATAAAACAGTAAAGAAACAGGTCATGGACTGATAAAATGATAAAGTAGAATCCATTTACAGTAAGCTATATGTCTTGTACACATGTGAGAGTTGGCCATGCAATGGAATCATTGTAATGAGTGAGATATGATCAAAACAAGTTTAGGGTATAAATCTGAGTTCACTGTTTTGGACGATTTTTAGAAAATACTTAGAGGATGATTCAACAGTAGCTATAGTAGAGTTAAATGTAACAAATATCATGTAGTTTATGTGATAAAAATTTGAGCTTCTATCTCCATATAGAACTCAAGATATGGCGGTTTTGGTGAAAGTGAAGATAAAAATCAGATTTTAGGAAATAAAGTATAATACTATTATATAAGCACTCAAAATTATATTGTATAAAATGTAAAGTTAAAACCCACTAACTCATGAATTTTATTTATATAAATATGTACAATCATAAATAAGTGGACATTTTATAAAAATGGTAACTTGTTAAGTTTTATAAGTTATAAAACTATAAACATGATTTTTACGACTTTATCGGCTAATACAGTAAAATTAACGTTTTTGTTAAATAAAACTTAGATGGTTGGACCCGTCTAATGAAAACTTTATAAAACTTATATACTGATATATAGACATGTATAACAAGTAAAAACCGATAAAACCCGAACTTTAGGGCATACGGACATTAACGAGCTAAGTAAACATATTGGACTAATACTTGGACTAAATAAGATAAAAACTTGTAAAAAGAACTTATTTGGCTTAACCCATTTGGGCCCAACATGGAAAGTATACATACTAATAATATAAGTATAACAAGGATTAATACAAGTTAAGAACTTATAATAAGCTTATTGGACCTAAAACATGTAAATAGGAAAAACGAGAAAACTAGTATAAAAGTTGTCGACACATAACACAAAAATGAGTAAATGAGGATATGTAAGCCCACATGATCATCATATATATAAAATCATCATATGTATACATAATTGTTATTTTTATAAAGTCATTGGACATGAGTCTAAGACGAGTATTATTTGTCTAGGTTTCCGTGATTGAAGCACGTACCGTACGTCCGAATTGCCGATAACCCGCCTTCCCACATCAACGTGAGTTCATAGCCTCGCACTCTTTTAAATGTTTTTATAAATGTTTTATAAACCCGCGAGGGAGATAACATGTTAGTTTTTATAAAATAGGACACCATTTGTCCCGATTGTTTGTTTATTGATTTTGGACCCGAATGATTGAATGACCCGATTGTATGACCCGATAAATGATTAAAGGACCCGATATATGAAATAAAAATGGATTATTAAAGTTAGGTTATGTCACTAAAAGTCCCATTAGCATGAATTGTGAACTACCGGGATTTGGTAGACGCTTGTGCATATAATAGTACTATTTGGGGACGATCACCCCAGTTCGCGCCTTGACGGTTGATCCCCGTCGTGCCACATTGATTGGTAAGCGAATTTATGTATGAGAAGATTTCCATAGCGTGACCTTTGTGACGACACGCTACTTTAGATGGGCAAATTGAGTATCGGGTTAGCTACCCGTTTTGGTTTTAGTAAGGTAACAATGTCATGCGGCTTATAATAATCCGACTAAAGAAATACTACTAGACGCTCAGAATTACGACGTATTGCCTGACTAGCAATACGGGGTCATACTATTGATATTATGTTCGTGTTTTTGTTTTCATAACCATATTCATATAATGGTTTTTGTTTAATCTATACAACGTTGCAAAACGTATTGTATGATGTTTTTAACGACAATGGTCGTATTGTATGATGTTTTTAACGACAATGGTCGTATTGTATGATGTTTTTAACGACAATGGTTCGTATAATGGTTTTTAAGGCAAAATGCCTATATTATGATTTGATAAAGATTTGTATAAAATGATTTTGGCTATTTTATGGCCTATTAAAATGATTTGTACAAAATGATTTTTGGTAATAATTTTATACCGATATTATATTGATGGTTTATTAAACTCTATGAATTCACTCGGCGTTATCGCTGACCTTTTCTTTTAACATGTTTTATCTCAGGTACTTGAAGGTAATTCTCGGGAAGACGACAAGGATTCATGGCCCGCACTTAAACAATATTTTCCATTCAAATACTTTGTAAAACTTTGTATGAAATAATATGACTTGGGACCGATGTAACTTTGATGTTTATGAATGGAAATGATTTATTATTAAGCGACGCGATTTTTATGCGTTGTCTATGATATGAGTAATGTGCTATCCCGTAACACCAACGAGTCTTCCGCTGTATTGAGTTGTATAAATTTGGGGGTGTTACAGAAATTATGGATGTTGGTACTTTTCTATCCGAAGGTACTAGGCTAGCAAATGTGTATTGGGCTTAGAAGATGTTATAACAAATAACTCGTTGGTTTTGGCCGAATGTGTAGAGTGATGGTCTACGTATTATCAAAGTTGCATATGGATTTGATCATTCATTTTTTTTGCCGATCACTGCACTAAACAAAGTCATATATTGGGCCGATTCATTCTCTGGAAATCAAATTTGGGCTTAATCAGCAAGTTACCTAGACGACGTTGACAGATTCTCTTTTCTTTTTGTCATCGTTAGTTTTTCTAGTTAACAACACTCAAACAAACAGGACAAACACAACAAAAACAAACAAACACCAAAATGATCCTTTTTAAGATTCACTTAAATTGTCAAACTGCTAGTACTCGGAGCAAAGAATGTCAAGTGATTACGAAGTGGATTTGGAATTTCTTATTTGAAGTTGAAGTGGGATTTCACAAAAGCGTCTACTTAATTCATCATCGAGCCTTCCTTCTATTTTCTTCAAATCTAGTCTATCGATTGATGATTCGCTTCAACATTTATGATTGAGACTTGAATTATCTAGTTTCAAATGTCAAGGGGTGGATGGTCGACGACATGTACAACTATCACTTAAAGGAGTTACAAGTTGTAGTTATGGGTATTTCAAGAGGTGAATTACATCTTATACTTCTCTCTTCTTTTTTGTATAAGGTACTAAGAGACTTTTCTCTGCACCGTTCGTCAATCAACAAAAGTGCAAATTTAAGTAACAAATTTGAGGAATTGTACTTTAGTTTCAAGTTTCAAATATCGGGTTTACTTCACCAGTGGTCACTACAGATAGCCGAAAGAATACGAGAGTTAGTAAGTTTAGCCAGAGATTAAGTGAGTAGAGATGTGATCAGCAAACAATTCTCACGAGCAATTTGAGCTATAGAATGTCAACAAAGATACTTCATAGTCCAAGTAAATCTTTCATAGTTTCTCGATCTTTCTCAACTATGAAGATTTTCACTTTTGCCAAGAACATCTCCTGATTCTGAACGTGTACATCAGATGATGCATCCGAGTGTTCTTAACCATCATACTTTTGACAAGAACATCTCACGACTCTGAACGTACACATCAAATGATGCTTCTGAGTGTTCTTAACCATCATACTTTTGACAAGAACATCTCGCGATTCTGAGCGTACACGTCAAATGATGCTTCTGAGTGTTCATATCCATCATACTTTTGACAAGAACATTTCGCGATTCTGAGCGTACACGTCAGATGATGCTTCCGAGTGTTTGTAACCATCATGGGGGAAAACGTGTACTTTTAAGTATTTAGTTCAACTTCCAGGGGAAGTATTCTACAAGTGTGAGAAGATTTGTTTTTGATTTCTTGCATGTTCCCCGAAACGCATATGAATACCGAAAATGTCAAGGTAGTAGTACTACTTGGTGTGCTTTGCATCTTCTTTTACAAAATTCCGTTGTGCACTTTAAATGTCAAAGATAGAAGATTGCTCAAGCTACAGGTTCTTCTCAAGAGAGGGATATTGGTTTGGGGGAAGCTGATTTAGAAGCTTCGTAAAAAAGAAGTCTACGAAGAAATCTTTTCAAGACATGTAGTATGAATTTGGGGGAAGTTAATCCAGTTCATACATGATACAAAGGTTCCTCAACAAGCAAAGACAAAGAGGATTCAAACTGGGGTACAAGTTTCCCTAAAGAGTTGAAGACAATGACGTCATCCTCAGCATTGGAAGCACTTTGAAACTGTCACACTATTGTTGTATTTGTACTTGTTAGGAACATTGTAAGTGATGTTCGTTTGAAAGTCTTAAATTTATATTACAAGGTTTAGACAAAACAAGGGACTAGAAGACAAACACGGGCAAGTATACCCTTTTGTTCGTAATTGTGGGTTTGCTATATATGATCTGGTGGTCTTGGTGGGCGGTGGTAAGTGGTGGCAGCCATGGTGGCGAGAGAGATAGAGGGTTGTGTGTGAAAGAAAGAAAAGTTTAATAAACTCAAAATGAAAACACAAGCAACACCCCTCCTTGGAAGCCTTGTAGGGGTATATATAGTCACACACCACACCTAAACTATACAACGTTTCCTAGTCTAGTCTATGCGTGTGTGACTATGATAACTAATGAGAATTCTTAAATGTCGTCACATAAAGTGAATTTCCAACAATCTTCCCCCATGGGACGACGTGTACAATTCCTTACAATATTTTTCCTAACAAGTACATAATGATTAAGAACAAAATCTTTCATGAAGCGTCCAATGCTGATGATGTCTTTTGAGGCCTTTGACTTCAAGTCTTCACTCCAAAACGACTCATCTTTAAAGTAACTTGTAGTAGAAATACTGTAACAGCACGAGCTAAGTAATCCATATACTTCTGGTTAAGGAGAAGCTTATGAATTAACTTCCCCCTAATTCATGCCACATAAACTTGATGTAGAAGCTTTTAAATAGCTTCCCCCTAAACCGACAATCCTCATAAGCAACTTCAAAGCTTTCAATAAAGCTTAGAATGATTAAGCGCACAGCGGAATTTAACAAGCAAACCCCATCATATAACATGACAATGTTGCTATGAGGGATTGAAAGTTTGGGGCACACCAAGTAGATCAACAACTTCTCTTCTCACGCTTGAATAATTCTTCTGAATTTTTCTTCCCCCTGAGAGTTCAATTTATGCATACTAGAAAGAATCAAGACATTTCTTCCCCCACATAGTTGAAGAAAGTAAACCAATCCCATGTTTGAAGCTCAAATACTGAATTAGACACTTTATCCCATTCATGAAGTTGACATCGTAACACCAGAGTCAATTAAGTCCTGGAAATGCACATATCTTCTTCCGGAGATGCACCAGAGTCAATTAAGTCCCGGAAGTGCATATCTCTCCATATAGGATAATGATGTTGAATAGTTGCAACATCAAAACAATTAAACATCGAATCAGTAGTGTATCGTTTAGAGATTGATAACACCACGAGTTAAAACACTGATTTTCTCTACGTTTATGACAAATGTCTTCCTGGAATGTCTTCAAATCAAAAGAAGGTATGAAGTTCATCACGTGTACTCGTTGTGCGTTTAATGTGTCTTCTTCTTCCCCCTTTATGGTTTTAAAACTCGGAACCAGCAATAAATCGTACGCACATGTACCTGAAATCTCGTGAGAATAATAAATAAGCAGAATTATATATTTTGTGAGAATCAGCTGCTGATCGAAATACTCTACTCATAAAATTCTCCATGACCATCTTTACCAACCCCCTTGTAAGCAATTTGAAGGGACCACTGATAGAATGAACCAGATACATCAAACATGAAACTGAATAAGAATCCCTCGATCTTGTGACTTAAACTTGCACAATTGTTGAATGAGGAACGGGGGAGAAAGCTCTAAGTACCCAATACATCACTGAAGAAGTATATATGCACAACACCTCTTGAAATTATCCACGTCGACTAAGCGCGTGACACTGAGTGCAACAATGTAACCCCTTTAAGTGATAGTTATCCGAGTCATCAACCAACCACCCCGAACCCGGAAACTAGATAAACAAGTCTTCATTCTAAGATTAAGCACGAGCAAGTTATCTTTCAAAGATAAAATAAGTACACGCCTTCGAAAAATACGTCTTCAACTTCACATAATTTATACCCGATCAACCAAATCCGTAGCCACTAAAAATATACCTATTTTTCTTTCTGGTCTCATCAAAATAAATCTTAGTCACTTAGTCTCGTCACATTTTCACATTACATTGTCCCGACACATCTTCACGCCCCGAGTATGACCAAAGTATAAAAGTAATGATACAAATTTTATCCAAAGTAAATAAAATTTGTGAACCTCGGCCCATCAAAACTGTGATGTGAGAAATGGGTCAACTAAACAAAATTTTGCGTTGCTCAACAAAATTATGCGTGACATACTGGCCCATAAACATTTTTAAAGTAAAATGGCCCGTATGAATTTGTTGACTCGACCCACTAGAGGAGTATTAAACCCGGGCCATAAATTAGATACCTAAAAATTAGGTATATTAACCTGTAACCCTAATCACATACACATTTCCGTCTGCCATTTTCTTCCAACCAACTCTCTCAACCCCATCTCGTCGATACTCCCAAAGCAGCACCTAAAATCATCTCAACTCAAACTATACAATCATCAATTAAAACTCAAATCATCATCTCACAAAGTACACGAGATTAATTCCTCCACCCTTTACTAAATTAAACGAATCCCACTTGATACGAACCATAGAAGATGAATGTCTTCAAGATCTATAGATGGTCTCGGGTAGGTCATTAAGATCCGATGCATGCTCGTTTTTGTGATTTGAAATCGAATTAAATATTGATTGTAACATACTTGTTATAAATCAAATCTTTGAATTCGAAAATTAAAAAAATGGATTATACCATTAACATGACTCTGTGGTGAATATTTTCGTGTATATGTATGTGATGTCAACCGAACCAAAGATTGAATGTGACAAAGTTGTTATCATTCTCTCTTTATATTCGAATAACAAATTAAGAGTTATTCTCTTACAAAGATCAATGATGAATTAATATTGTTTCGTGGGTATAGACCTAATGATGGTCTTGATTGAAACCACGAAAAACAATAATCTGAGATCAAAGTATATTTTCTGTTTTAGGTTCGAGTCTAGATGTTGTAGATGGAGATAGGAGACGATGGGATTAAGTAGATCGAGTCGATGTTGGATTTGATTGAAGATGTAGGCGATATGTTTGGCGTAGGTCTTGTCATTTTTAAACTTGTCATGGTCAAGGTATTTGTTAAACTGGTCAAAATCTTTCTTCATCGCAATGCTTTTTGTGTTAAACCATCGCAAGATAAAAAATAAGCCATCGGAATGTTAAGAGAGTCTTTCATCGCAATGAGAAAAACTTTTCCATCAGAATGTTTGAAAGTTTTCCATCGCAATGTTGAACAAAAAAATCCATCAGCATGACGCCTCAATACACCATTGCGATGAATCAACCCACCCATCGCAATGTGACCCATCGGAATGAGTCGCGTCGCAATAGATAAGGTCGAACCCATCGTAATGTAGATGTGATACCCATCGGAATAAATCCGTAGAAGAAGCCATCGAAATGTATCCGACAGAAATCTTATCCATAGTACTTTTTCCTTGAATTCTGGATCTGCTTTTCTGGGTCTGATGATTCTGGCAAATCTGGGTATCTGGGGATTTCTGGGTTTATCTTGATCTTCATGTTCATAAAAAACAAAGAAACCCATAAAAAACTGTTAAAACCAGATAAGAAATATTTGACCATGAGAGAACAATCTTTGACCATATTGGCACACCACAATGAATCAGCAACAAACTTTGACCAGGTTACGTGGAAAAGGCACTTGACCTAAGAAATCAAACCAACCAACTGAGGCTATATTTGGACCAAGGAAAAGTGACATATAATGATATATTTGGACATTACAAATGATAGACGAGACAAAAAAATATGTGACCAAAACAGTGAGTTAAAAACCAAATAAATTTAGACCACCAAATCAATAGGCAAAAAAACACGACGATCCAAGGATTGAACCGAGGCTCTGATACCAATTGTGGGTTTGCTATATATGATCCGGTGGTCTTGGTGGGTGGTGGTAAGTGGTGGCAGCCATGGTGGAGAGAGAGATAGAGGGTTGTGTGTGAAAGAAAGAAAAGTTTAATAAACTCAAAATGAAAACACAAGCAACACCCCTCCTTGGAAGCCTTGGAGGGGTATATATAGTCACACACCACACCTAAACTATACAACGTTTCCTAGTCTAGTCTATGCGTGTGTGACTATGATAACTAATGGGTATTCTTAAATGTCGTCACATAAAGTGAATTTCCAACAGTAATATAGCTTTGTAGTGGTAAGCCAGGATCGTTCGCTGAGACTTAGTTTCGTTTTGGTAATCAAGATAATAACTGAAGAAATAAATAGTTGAAATAATATCAATAGTAACAAGTATGACTAATAATATCTGGTTTTGCTAGGTTAAAAAGTTCGTTTCTCGATTCAATTCGAATTGATCACGGTTCAAGTGCGACTCAATCGTTTTTGGTTAATAAAAAGGAGATTGGGTTTATCTATTTCTACTTAAAAGGTAAATGCAAAAAGCAAGAAACATAAGCCAAAATCAAATAACTAATAATAAAGGAGCAAAACAAATAATAAAACGTAAATTAAAACAAAACAATTAATAAAAGTAAAACTAAAAGAGGAAATTAACTTTCGAATTGCAAAATTAAAATATACTTAATGAAAAAGGAGAAAATAAAACTATGAGTGTACTTTAAAACTAAGCGAGACAAAAACTAAAGCAGGCAATAAATAAAAGTCAAAACTTAAACTTTTCGAAAAAAATACTAATACTAAAAATTGACGAAAAATACAACTAAAAATACGTGACTTTCAGAATAAAAATCGGAACAACTTTCAGATAAAACTAAACTATTACGGAACAGTATTAATTAATAAACAAGCAACCAAGCTAGTAGGTCAAGCACCCAGGCACACACCTCAATTTTGGCGGGAATGGATAGGAAGCAGGCAAGCATGTAGGTGGCTCTATATATATAGTTCGGAATACATGTTGTGCACGCAGTTCGGAATCTGTGATATATTTGGCGGGAAAGAAATAAAGAAGCAACCAGGCAGGCATGACCCGATTGTATGACCCGATAAATGATTAAAGGACCCGATATATGAAATAAAAATGGATTATTAAAGTTAGGTTATGTCACTAAAAGTCCCATTAGCATGAATTGTGAACTACCGGGATTTGGTAGACGCTTGTGCATATAATAGTACTATTTGGGGACGATCACCCCAGTTCGCGCCTTGACGGTTGATCCCCGTCGTGCCACATTGATTGGTAAGCAAATTTATGTATGAGAAGATTTCCATAGCGTGACCTTTGTGACGACACGCTACTTTAGATGGGCAAATTGAGTATCGGGTTAGCTACCCGTTTTGGTTTTAGTAAGGTAACAATGTCATGCGGCTTATAATAATCCGACTAACGAAATACTACTAGACGCTCAGAATTACGACGTATTGCCTGACTAGCAATACGGGGTCATACTATTGATATTATGTTCGTGTTTTGGTTTTCATAACCATATTCATATAACGGTTTTTGTTTAATCTATACAACGTTGCAAAACGTATTGTATGATGTTTTTAACGACAATGGTCGTATTGTATGATATTTTTAACGACAATGGTCGTATTGTATGATGTTTTTAACGACAATGGTTCGTATAATGGTTTTTAAGGCAAAATGCCTATATTATGATTTGATAAAGATTTGTATAAAATGATTTTGGCTATTTTATGGCCTCTTAAAATGATTTGTACAAAATGATTTTTGGTAATAATTTTATACCGATATTATATTGATGGTTTATTAAACTCTATGAATTCACTCGGCGTTATCGCTGACCTTTTCTTTTAACATGTTTTATCTCAGGTACTTGAAGGTAATTCTCGGGAAGACGACAAGGATTCATGGCCCGCACTTAAACAATATTTTCCATTCAAATACTTTGTAAAACTTTGTATGAAATAATATGACTTGGGACCGATGTAACTTTGATGTTTATGAATGGAAATGATTTATTATTAAACGACGCGATTTTTATGCGTTGTCTATGATGTGAGTAATGTGCTATCCCGTAACACCAACGAGTCTTCCGCTGTATTGAGTTGTATAAATTTGGGGGTGTTACAGAAATTATGGATGTTGGTACTTTTCTATCCGAAGGTACTAGGCTAGCAAATGTGTATTGGGCTTAGAAGATGTTATAACAAATAACTCGTATTCGTTTTGGCCGAATGTGTAGAGTGATGGTCTACGTATTATCAAAGTTGCATATGGATTTGATCATTCATTTTTTTTGCCGATCACTGCACTAAACAAAGTCATATATTGGGCCGATTCATTCTCTGGAAATCAAATTTGGGCTTAATCAGCAAGTTACCTAGACGACGTTGACAAATTCTCTTTTCTTTTTGTCATCGTTAGTTTTTCTAGTTAACAACACTCAAACAAACACGACAAACACAACAAAAACAAACAAACACCAAAATGATCCTTTTTAAGATTCACTTAAATTGTCAAACTGCTAGTACTCGGAGCAAAGAATGTCAAGTGATTACGAAGTGGATTTGGAATTTCTTATTTGAAGTTGAAGTGGGATTTCACAAAAGCGTCTACTTAATTCATCATCGAGCATTCCTTCTATTTTCTTCAAATATAGTCTATCGATTGATGATTCGCTTCAACATTTATGATTGAGACTTGAATTATCTAGTTTCAAATGTCAAGGGGTGGATGGTCGACGACATGTACAACTATCACTTAAAGGAGTTACAAGTTGTAGTTATGGGTATTTCAAGAGGTGAATTACATCTTATACTTCTCTCTTCTTTTTTGTATTAGGTACTAAGAGACTTTTCTCTGCACCGTTCGTCAATCAACAAAAGTGCAAATTTAAGTAACAAATTTGAGGAATTGTACTTTAGTTTCAAGTTTGAAATATCGGGTTTACTTCACCAGTGGTCACTACAGATAGCCGAAAGAATACGAGAGTTAGTAAGTTTAGCCAGAGATTAAGTGAGTAGAGATGTGATCAGCAAACAATTCTCACAAGCAATTTGAGCTATAGAATGTCAACAAAGATACTTCATAGTCCAAGTAAATCTTTCATAGTTTCTCGATCTTTCTCAACTATGAAGATTTTCACTTTTGCCGAGAACATCTCCTGATTCTGAACGTGTACATCAGATGATGCATCCGAGTGTTCTTAACCATCATACTTTTGACAAGAACATCTCACGACTCTGAACGTACACATCAAATGATGCTTCTGAGTGTTCTTAACCATCATACTTTTGACAAGAACATCTCGCGATTCTGAGCGTACACGTCAAATGATGCTTCTGAGTGTTCATATCCATCATACTTTTGACAAGAACATTTCGCGATTCTGAGCGTACACGTCAGATGATGCTTCCGAGTGTTTGTAACCATCATGGGGGAAAACGTGTACTTTTAAGTATTTAGTTCAACTTCCAGGGGAAGTATTCTACAAGCGTGAGAAGATTTGTTGTTGATTTCTAGCATGTTCCCCGAAACGCATATGAATACCGAAAATGTCAAGGTAGTAGTACTACTTGGTGTGCTTTGCATCTTCTTTTACAAAATTCCGTTGTGCACTTTAAATGTCAAAGATAGAAGATTGCTCAAGCTACAGGTTCTTCTCAAGAGAGGGATATTGGTTTGGGGGAAGCTGATTTAGAAGCTTCGTAAAAAAGAAGTCTACGAAGAAATCTTTTCAAGACATGTAGTATGAATTTGGGGGAAGTTAATCCAGTTCATACATGATACAAAGGTTCCTCAACAAGCAAAGACAAAGAGGATTCAAACTGGGGTACAAGTTTCCCTAAAGAGTTGAAGACAATGACGTCATCCTCAGCATTGGAAGCACTTTGAAACTGTCACACTATTGTTGTATTTGTACTTGTTAGGAACATTGTAAGTGATGTTCGTTTGAAAGTCTTAAATTTATATTACAAGGTTTAGACAAAACAAGGGACTAGAAGACAAACACGGGCAAGTATACCCTTTTGTTCGTAATTGTGGGTTTGTTATATATGATCTGGTGGTCTTGGTGGGCGGTGGTAAGTGGTGGCAGCCATGGTGGCGAGAGAGATAGAGGGTTGTGTGTGAAAGAAAGAAAAGTTTAATAAACTCAAAATGAAAACACAAGCAACACCCCTCCTTGGAAGCCTTGGAGGGGTATATATAGTCACACACCACACCTAAACTATACAACGTTTCCTAGTCTAGTCTATGCGTGTGTGACAATGATAACTAATGAGAATTCTTAAATGTCGTCACATAAAGTGAATTTCCAACAATCTTCCCTCATGGGACGACGTGTACAATTCCTTACAATATTTTTCCTAACAAGTACATAATGATTAAGAACAAAATCTTTCATGAAGCGTCAAATGCTGATGATGTCTTTTGAGGCCTTTGACTTCAAGTCTTCACTCCAAAACGACTCATCTTTAAAGTAACTTGTAGTAGAAATACTGTAACAGCACGAGCTAAGTAATCCATATACTTCTGGTTAAGGAGAAGCTTATGAATTAACTTCCCCCTAATTCATGCCACATAAACTTGATGTAGAAGCTTTTAAATAGCTTCCCCCTAAACCGACAATCCTCATAAGCAACTTCAAAGCTTTCAATAAAGCTTAGAATGATTAAGCGCACAGCGGAATTTAACAAGCAAACCCCATCATATAACATGACAATGTTGCTATGAGGGATTGAAAGTTTGGGGCACACCAAGTAGATCAACAACTTCTCTTCTCACGCTTGAATAATTCTTCTGAATTTTTCTTCCCCCTGAGAGTTCAAGTTATGCATACTAGAAAGAATCAAGACATTTCTTCCCCCACATAGTTGAAGAAAGTAAACCAATCCCATGTTTGAAGCTCAAATACTGAATTAGACACTTTATCCCATTCATGAAGTTGACATCGTAACACCAGAGTCAATTAAGTCCCGGAAATGCACATATCTTCTTCCGGAGATGCACTAGAGTCAGTTAAGTCCCGGAAGTGCATATCTCTCCATATAGGATAATGATGTTGAATAGTTGCAACATCAAAACAATTAAACATCGAATCAGTAGTGTACCGTTTAGAGATTGATAACACCACGAGTTAAAACACTGATTTTCTCTACGTTTATGACAAATGTCTTCCTGGAATGTCTTCAAATCAAAAGAAGGTATGAAGTTCATCACGTGTACTCGTTGTGCGTTTAATGTGTCTTCTTCTTCCCCCTTTATGGTTTTAAAACTCGGAACCAGCAATAAATCGTACGCATATGTACCTGAAATCTCGTGAGAATAATAAATAAGCAGAATTATATATTGTGTGAGAATCAGCTGCTGATCGAAATACTCTACTCATAAAATTCTCCATGACCATCTTTACCAACCCCCTTGTAAGCAATTTGAAGGGACCACTGATAGAATGAACCAGATACATCAAACATGAAACTGAATAAGAATCCCTCGATCTTGTGACTTAAACTTGCACAATTGTTGAATGAGGAATGGGGGAGAAAGCTCTAAGTACCCAATACATCACTGAAGAAGTATATATGCACAACACCTCTTGAAATTATCCACGTCGACTAAGCGCGTGACACTGAGTACAACAATGTAACCCCTTTAAGTGATAGTTATCCGAGTCATCAACCAACCACCCCGAACCCGGAAACTAGATAAACAAGTCTTCATTCTAAGATTAAGCACGAGCAAGTTATCTTTCAAAGATAAAATAAGTACACGCCTTGGAAAAATACGTCTTCAACTTCACATAATTTATACCCGATCAACCAAATCCGTAGCCACTAAAAATATACCTATTTTTCTTTTTGGTCTCATCAAAATAAATCTTAGTCACTTAGTCTCGTCACATTGTCACATTACATTGTCCCGACACATCTTCACGCCCCGAGTATGACCAAAGTATAAAAGTAATGATACAAATTTTATCCAAAGTAAATAAAATTTGTGAACCTCGGCCCATCAAAACTGTGATGTGAGAAATGGGTCAACTAAACAAAATTTTGCGTTGCTCAACAAAATTATGCGTGACATACTGGCCCATAAACATTTTTAAAGTAAAATGGCCCGTATGAATTTGTTGACTCGACCCACTAGACGAGACAAAAAAATATGTGACCAAAACAGTGAGTTAAAAACCAAATAAATTTAGACCACCAAATCAATAGGGAAAAAAACACGACGATCCAAGGATTGAACCGAGGCTCTGATACCAATTGTGGGTTTGCTATATATGATCCGGTGGTCTTGGTGGGTGGTGGTAAGTGGTGGCAGCCATGGTGGAGAGAGATAGAGGGTTGTGTGTGAAAGAAAGAAAAGTTTAATAAACTCAAAATGAAAACACAAGCAACACCCCTCCTTGGAAGCCTTGGAGGGGTATATATAGTCACACACCACACCTAAACTATACAACGTTTCCTAGTCTAGTCTATGCGTGTCTGACTATGATAACTAATGGGTATTCTTAAATGTCGTCACATAAAGTGAATTTCCAACAGTAATATAGCTTTGTAGCGGTAAGCCAGGATCGTTCGCTGAGACTTAGTTTCGTTTTGGTAATCAAGATAATAACTGAAGAAATAAATAGTTGAAATAATATCAATAGTAACAAGTATGACTAATAATATCTGGTTTTGCTAGGTTAAAAAGTTCGTTTCTCGATTCAATTCGAATTGATCACGGTTCAAGTGCGACTCAATCGTTTTTGGTTAATAAAAAGGAGATTGGGTTTATCTATTTCTACTTAAAAGGTAAATGCAAAAAGCAATAAACATAAGCCAAAATCAAATAACTAATAATAAAGGAGCAAAACAAATAATAAAACATAAATTAAAACAAAACAATTAATAAAAGTAAAACTAAAAGAGGAAATTAACTTTCGAATTGCAAAATTAAAATATACTTAATGAAAAAGGAGAAAATAAAACTATGAGTGTACATTAAAACTAAGCGAGACAAAAACTAAAGCAGGCAATAAATAAAAGTCAAAACTTAAACTTTTCGAAAAAAATACTAATACTAAAAATTGACGAAAAATACAACTAAAAATACGTGACTTTCAGAATAAAAATCGGAACAACTTTCAGATAAAACTAAACTATTACGGAACAGTATTAATTAATAAACAAGCAACCAAGCTAGTAGGTCAAGCACCCAGGCACACACCTCAATTTTGGCGGGAATGGATAGGAAGCAGGCAAGCATGTAGGTGGCTCTATATATATAGTTCGGAATACATGTTGTGCATGCAGTTCGGAATCTGTGATATATTTGGCGGGAAAGAAATAAAGAAGCAACCAGGCAGGCATGTAGGTCAAATCATATAAGTTGTTCCGAATACATGTTGTTTATGCAGTTCGGAATCCTGGTTTTCATGTAGTTCGGGAAATGAGTATTTTGGACCTAATTCGGATTATAGGTTCCGGACTCAATTCGGGATATGAAGATTCCACTCCTAATTCGGGATAAAGAGCATTTGCACTTAATTCGGGAAAGGCAATTTGCATATAATTCGGGAAAAACTAAAACCGTACCTAAGTCGGGAAGCTAGGGTTTTAAAACATAACCCGAATTAGATCAAAAATAAGCAAAATCAAAATTAAGCTAAAAACCAAATAAGCACTTATCTAAAAACTTAACCAAAATGATTTTAAGAAAAAGCAAATAAGACAAAATTTAAAAACTTTTAAAAACACTAAATAATTAAAATATTAAAATAACTTTTTATAAAATAACTTTTAAAAACACTTAATTAAAATTAAGAAAAGCACACAATAAGTTATAAGAACAAAAAGCTAACACAATCAAACACATAAAAACATAACAAACAATCAAATAAGCATAACAATAAGCACATAAGCATAAAGATTAAGCAAATCAAGAAAGGTAGAATGAGAGATTAATTAAAAACTTGATTAAAGATAAAGATCCAACAACAAAATTAACACTTACTTGAAATTAAAGACAAGAATTTAAAGACAATAAAGTAAATTGACAATATGAAAGTGCATGAAATTAAGTGGAGAGCTAAGTTGTCAATTTAGCAACACCTCCTAATCTTTCATTAGGAGGGTATTTATAGGAGGATTAACATGTGTTATGCTATCTTCTTTCTTCTCGTCTTTTCGTCTTTTAAATTCTTCGACTTTCTCGACGTTGTCTTGGGATTTGTCGATATAGATTGAACTCGTCTTATAATTTTGTTCTTTTATTAGACTTGGTTTTCGACTTCATTAAACTTCCGTCTTTAGACTTTTTCTTCGATAAATCTTCAGAATAGGCCTTGGACTTCCGTTCTTTTTGCACTCTTGATCTTTTGACTTTGTCTTTTGTCTTTTTCTTCAGTAAAAGCCCGTGAAAGCCCATGTTTTCTTGCCTTTTCACATTTTGATCCTAAATCACAACAAAAACACAAACCACGCATAATTCCGACATTTACGACATAAAATACACGTTTTGGCTTGGTTATTATTATAATTAAGTGGTAAAAGGATAAGTGTTTTCACACTTATTAAATCCCCTACACTTGACCATTGCAATGCCCTCATGCAATGCATTAGTTATAAAGCAAGATTTACATTTTCCATCATAATTAACCTACCTTGGCCTTTATTAAACATAAGACATTAAGGGGACTAAAAGAGATAGAAATTTACAAAATATTTAAAGGAAGAAAACAAGTAAAGAGATTAAAGAATTACATTAGGGCTTTGGATTGTGATGAATGTTTATCACCCTCAAGTTTCACGTTCCCCATAACAAGCTTAAAAACGAGATCATTGTTATTATAAGTTAGCAAACTAACACAAACTCATGTGGCCCAATTATTTACTTACACTCCCTTATTCCTAGGTGTATCTCTTATATTTTATGATTGTATTGAATGATCACGAGGATGCATTGTTGACTTATTTCGATAGTTTATTAGGCTGAAAATAAAGTAGGACGATTTAATCAATAGTTAGCTAAAGGACAAAATCTTTTAAAACTGCTTCTCGGGACCTCATAAAGTTCATATCTTGGCATAACTCGCTTCACGATTTGAGACCTTTCTCGGATCGATATTTGGCATTGACTTCATACTTCAAATCTTGAGAGACGTTCATGAAATAATGGTCTTCTTTTCATAATAGGAATTTCTTCACTTGAAGTTTTGAGAGATTCTTCATACTTGGACCACGACTTCTTCATTTTTCTCCAGCCTTTATTTCGGATTTTGATATACAACGATCCGCCTCCTTTTAGGACTTGGATCTATTTATCCTCATACCTTGTTAGGGTCTTTTTGGATAGATTTCTCCATGATCTTTACGGGAGTATTTGCTTTTCGTCGTGTGTCTCGATCCTTCATATTGATTTTTGATAAATGATTCTTCACATCACTTGGGATCTTTAGCAACAAAATGTAGCCCTCATGTCTTGTTAGACCTTTTTGGACTCGCCAATCTTCGCATCCTGCTTCAATAAGTTATGCCTTGGCTATGAACTCTAATTAATACTGAGCAAGTTTTAAACGATCTTTGGCTAGAAGCTAAGTAACTTTTCAAATCGTACGACCTTATTTATTGCAATTAAATTTATTAGCAAGCGATGGGAGAAAAAACTCATAATCAACTCACATAAATTCATGAAAGAATACCAGACTTATAATTGACTCTATCATCTCTCGTTCTCCACAATTTAAAATCTCAAAGAATGAGACTCGTAGATGCTTAGCCGATTAAATCAAAGTTTCGGGTTTTCAAGTCATCTATAGGATCTTGCAACTTCTTAGACTTTTTCAAGTTTAGAATTCGCATTTTAAAGTTCCCTTGATAAACGAATTTCTAGGATCAATTATAGGAACTTGCGAAAAGTTCTTGTTCTTAACCCGTAAGAGTTAAGACTTTCGCGTTTTAAAGTTCCCTATATAAAAGCCTAGCAAAACTTGACTTAAACACGTTAAGGATACTAGCTAGAGTAAACTTGAATAAGTAAACTCGGGTTGAGTCAAAAGATTCATGACGGGCCTAATATATCAAAGACATCTAAACTTATTAAAACCATTTATTGAAATTTATTCTAATGAAAGAAAATAATGATAACAAAGGAAAATACTAATAGGCCAAAATAGATTAAAATTTTGAAAATGTCGAAAATTTAGATTTTCCGGTTAAAATTAGGACAAATTAATGGAAAAGCCCACTTAACTTCGATAAAAGTCCCCCCCTACACTTAAGATAAACATTGTCCTCAATGTTTAAGCATGTGGAAGTAAACTCCCCTACACTTACGACATTATGCACGTTGTTTAAATCTTGCAAAGGAAGAGACAACTAAATTTATTCCTATTTTAATATTGAAGAATATAAAATAGTGAATCAAAAGAGCTTAGGATAGAACCGGGAAGACGGGTACACGGAATCACGGGTCGTCAAAAGTCATCAAGAATGGATCTTTGAAAGCTCGAATCCCTGTATATGATAAGAAAGAAAAGAACAAACACATACTAGGGTCTCCCCCTACACTTATTATAAAACGGATAAAAAGGATAGATACTCGGGTTGCCTCCCGAGAAGCACTTGTTTTTGTTCACCGAGTCGTGAGCCTGACTCGAGCTTGATGACAATGGTAAGAACCTTGAAGAACATCCATCGGGATCAAATACATGGTTTTCATCCATCAAGTAGCACAAGCTAAGGTGAACAAGGCAAGCCAAAGAAGAGTAGGCAAGGTTCCCTTAAGCAAAGATTGAGCATGGTGGTAGAAAGTATGATGAAGTGCAAGCATATCTCCATTGTTTCCAAAAAAAAATTCCTTTTATTTCATCAGATGGATACTGAGATGGCTTAAAAATTGCAATACCGGGATCGAACACATTTTCTTTTAGTGGAAAATAACACTCAGGCTCAGTAGACCTTGAATAGGATCCGCTCATAGATCTCACAATCTCATCCTCAGAAGGTGGATAAAAAGGTGTCAAGACATAGGTACTACGAATATCGGTGTCTGCCGGTTTCTTCTTCTTTGACACGGGTTTCTTGATATCCGAAGGAGGATAAAGACAATAATCAAAGTCCAAATGAGGAGAATCATTCTCATTGGGGAAGTATGTATTAAGAAAAGTAGCAAAATCTTCCTCAAATGAGTAATTGTCCAAAGTATAAAGCATTGTTGGTGGAGGATCTTCATCATAAGTAGGAACAGGGTCATCATTTGAAGAATCACTCGAAAGAGTATCAACATCATCAAAATCATCATATGTTTGCATGTCTTTATACTCTGAAGAAAAATCATCATAAGCATCCACATCGGAACTAGAATCATCATCATAATCATCATATATTGGTGGAGAATCATAAATTGGTGGGGGGGATCCAAATTGGAGAGAGAATCATCCACATCATCTTGGAAAAGTGGATTATCATAGCAAGAATCGAAAAGAGGATTGTTGTAGACGAAAAAATCATCAAGCTTTGTACTTTCACAAGTAGTTGTATCAAGCTCGTCTTGAAGTACATCAATCATATTCGCCGATTCTCTTCCATTGAATTTGTTTGTAATCTTCCCATTTTAAACACTTGTGCATCATTCCCGACCCTTAGAATTAGTTCACCTTCGGCAACATCGACTAAAGCGTTTCCGGTTCTCAAGAATGACCGTCCAAGTATTAACGGAATACGAGGGTCCATTTCATAATCAACAACAACAAAGTCGACCGGAAAAGTGAAGGTACCAACTTTAACAAACACATCTTCGGCAATACCAACGAGGTAAGCGAGAGTCCGATTTGCTAGCTCAAGAGTCATCTTTGTTGGTGTAAGATCGGGTAATGATAACTTTTTCCAAACACTTAAAGGCATCAAATTTATACTTGCCCCTAGATCGGCTAAGGCAGTAATTTATTCGGTTTGGTTAAAAGTACATGGTAGCACAAAACGACCGGGATGTCCAAGTTTTTCCAGAAGTTCTTTAAGAAGGACTGCAGAACAGTTTTCATTCAATCGAGTATTCACAAACTCGGCCATCTTCTCCTTCTTATTAAGCAATTCCTTAAACATCTTAATGAATGTGGGCATTTGGGCAAGAGCTTCAACAAGGCTAATGGTGATATTCACTCCCGAAATCTTTTTCAAAAAGTTTGTCACTTGAATGTCATCCTTGGTGAGCAAATTGCACTTGTCTAATCGAGAAGGATAAGGGATACTGGGTTTAGGTGGTGTAGGTGTAGAAGGTGAAGGTTGAGATGTTGAAGGTTTAGAGGTGGAAGGTGGGGTTGGTGAAGGGTGTGTTAGTGCAAACATTACGATGCTTTGTCGATATAATTTCTTTGTGTTTTGTTGATGACAAACGTATAATTCGCAATACATTATGTAAGATGTTAAGGTACTCGTAATCACTCAAGAATACATTTGTATACTTCTCTCGACACCTACAAGACCGCATTCGGCATGAATCACTCAAGGTATGTACAAACATGTCATTAACCTAACTAAGTGATCAAGGATTAATATTTTCTTAAAAATCACATTTTAATCAAATGTGACAAAAGATTTTAATTAACTTTATTTTTAAGAAAATGTTTTATTAAAAAGAAAATGGAAATTTGAATTTGGAAAATTCCATATGCCAAAGGAATATCCTTTGAGGGTATAAACTACCCCAGATGGCATATCCCCACTAAAGGACAAATTTGCACGGACTCCGACGCGGAGGTTCCTTAAAGGAACCCGCGGTTCCTTATTGATAAGGTACCGCGGGTAGAGGTAAGGAACCGCGGGTGTTTTTGACCGTTGCATTGTTGTCCTATAAATAGTGGATCATTTCCAGGTTTTCTTTCAACCCTTTTTGCACAGTTTCTTTCAAAAACCATCTTAGATCCTTGATTAGTTAGTTTTGATTAATCTTGTTTAAGATGTGATTCAATCTTCAATCTCTTCATCCTCTCAAGTGCAAAGAGAAGAACACTATCATTACCATGATGTGTTGGGTTCACTACATGATGAAGATCTTTCCTTCTATAGATCTAAGTTATGTTTTTAGTCTTCCTACTATGTATATGTAGAAGATCCAAGTGTTGGGTACACTTGGATGTGTTTGTAAGGGTCGAATATCCAAGTGATGGGTATCCTTGGATTAGGTGTTAGTTGTGTAGATCCAAGTCTTGTTAGTACTTGGATATAGTGTTAGAGTTATAGATCTAAGTGTTGTGTGCTTAGATCTATATGGTTTATGTGTTTAGGCCATAAAACACAAGGTTTGTTATGTTGGGCCATAAAACATAACTAGTGGGTAGATTAGCTTGTGTCTTGGTAGTTCTCACTAAACTCTAAAGTGATGTGGTTGTGTCTAGGTAGTTCTCACTATACTATAAAGTGATGTGGTTGTGTCTTGTGAGTTCTCACTAAACTTGAAAGTGATTAGTAGTTGTGTTGTGTGAAGTTCTCACTTAGCTTCAAAGTGAAGAGTCATGAAGATTGGTTCTATCTTTCGATTAGAACTCGACATCTAGCCTTGTGTCGTTAAATGGTGAAGTGGGCGACGTTGTGTAGATTGTTCCTACCTAAGATTAGGACTCGACTTTTAGCTTAGAGTCGGAAATTGGATAAGCGACGTTGTGTATGGTTTCTCCACCTTAAGGAGTTTGTTGACTAGTGAAGTAACTCTCGAGTAAGGTGTACTCGAGAAGTGGAGTAGGGCGAAGAGGGGCTTCGTGACCGAACCACTATAAATCATCGTGTCGGTACTTTCCTTTACATTTATGTCTTTACTATTATAGATGTATTTATATGTTGTGTGTTGTGTGCATCTCATAATCTAAACATCTAAGTTGTGGAAAAGCTAAGGCTTAGTACGTGTGTGCTTCGTGTTTAGATTATGGTCAAGTGTACATCACTTAGTCTAAACATCCTAGTTGCAGAAAAGCTTATGCTTAGTACGTGTGTGCTTTGTGTTTAGACTATTGCTTGATGTACTCTTGATTTGATGTGATTGTGTGTTTACTTACTTGTAGTATTTATCTTTCAATCAAACACATCTCATATCTAGTCAAGCTTGATCGAGAATTTGATACAAAGGATTGTCAAAGTTTAACATGCAACAAAAGGTTAAGTTCACTGTCGGCGGTTCCCTAAATGGACTGGCGGTTCTTTATTGATAAAGAACCGCGGGTACACATAAGGAACCGCGCACAGTGGATTTAGCCAAAATGTTTTGAAAACTAACTAGAAACTATTCAACCCCCCCCCCTTCTAGTTTCTCCAATTGGTATCAGAGCGATGGTCACACAAGATCTTTGAAGTATATTGTACTTTATGTTGATCCCAAACTTACATCGATTTAGCTTTGTGTTATCGAGATTAGATCAAGTATAACACATAGAGAAACTTTGTGTATTCAACAATCTAAGTATTATGCGGAAACTAATACTCAGAACGAAGAACAAATAGAATATATGAATACGAAACATTCACAATGATTAATAATAACAATGAAAGATTACAATGAAAGTGTTATGAGATATGTGGAAGAGGTGTATGTGAGATGTGTTTTATGTCTAACCTTAAGGCCTCCTTTTATAGGTTTAAGGAGCCTTGTACAAAAAGCTAAGATAAACTATTTTAGGAAGAGACATAAGATAAACATAACGTATTGACTAAATCTTTTTAAACATTAAGAATACATTCTGAATTCTTATCTTCATATTTTGTCCACCAGCTTGAAGAATTCATCATTGGCAGATTTAGTCCTTGTATTTGTCTTAAGATTCTTCTTGTCAACGCCTTGATAATTCATTACAACGTCTCATCTGTCAGCGCCTCGTTTACTCTTGTCAGCGTCCAATTTCCTCTTGTCAGCGTTCCAATGACTTAGCTAATTTTATTCCCAACAATCCTCCCCTAAACTTGATATCTACTCTAGTAATCAAGTTTCTGAATAAAATAAAACATACAGAGAGGATTATTACAAATATACTTATCCCTGAATTTGAGTAATAATAAATCTCGAAAAGTCAATCACTCAAATCCCTTGTATAGTCAGCCTTCACATGGTCTTAATCATCTTCAATATTTGTAGAGTCTTTGGAGCTTTCTTTATTACTTTTGTCACTCAAATTCGATTGCTCCTCCCCTTTTTAAGACTCCTCTCCAAGATCAATATACAAGGATGAAACCAAGAATGTTCTCCTTGCATCAGCTTCCAAAACAACAAGTCTATCAGTTCAAAATAGTGATCCTTGACAATTTGTACCATTTTTGTATTATGCTTTTACAAGCTAATACAGATTTTCGTCAATTCCATTAATGTCAAAGGTTTCATATTGTCCTTATCCACATTCGGGAAATGAATCCTCAATGTTGATTCATAGTACATGGGGATGGACTTACTGATGATAAGACTGACTTGACCTACATTAAAGCTAGTGCCAATAGTCTCAGCCATCTCCATAACACTATACACCCTTGTGAAAGTGATCTCTGCTGCTACTAGATGTCAATCACTAGGAAAAACATCTCAATGATCATTAGGCTTCCAGATATCCAAAAATTTGAAAAATGAAAGGGTGATGAAACATTTTGGGACTATAAAGAAGTTTATAAATCACACTAGCTAAGATGTCATAGCATAAAATGGACTTGAGAATGGAAAACTTTAGTTAGAACATAAACAAAGGTAATAATCCTAAGGAAATTAACTAGTCTCTAATAAGCAAGAGTGACAAACATTGTTCATGCACACACTCATGCAAAAGTATGATAGACACACATGAACTCTAGAGTCCTTTGTTCACAAATGCCCCAAAGAGAAAGTTAACTCATATAAAACCTTTGCAACTCCCCAAGTAACCCAAAAATAATAACTACCCCAAGTCACCCATACGACCACACCCAATTCTAGGTCAAAAGTCTTGGCAACATGCATGCAAAATAAACTACGTGCATGCTACAGTGCCTCGAGGTTTAGAAATTCCAACAATTTCATAAGGAAAGAGCCTTCATTATTTCTAACCCCCACTCACCAGTGGACACAATCTAGAATTGTGCAAGAGTGCTCTAAGAGTACCCAAAAACCTAAAGGTTTACCTCCCTTAACAGAAGCATACAAATCATTATATGTGAAGAAGCAAAATTTTATCTCAAGATAAGAATGTAAACATTCCAACCATCATAAATAAAAGTTTGCAATTCGGTATCCATCCAAATGTAGCTCCATTTTCCTGCATAGTTAGACAAAAACCACAAAAACACACCAACAGAGGCTACCCTTTCCCACGACAATGGGTAGAGATAACATGTTAGTGGATAAAAATAATATTAGTGGAAAGACCAACAATGCACGTTCCTTGAGCATCCACTATCCCAATATCCTTGATCATTAACCTGCTTTTGGATAGGCTGCTCAAAAAGAAAACAAATTAGTTTTCTTTGGAGATCCAAGCCTTATCAGACTTGGATCTATCTAGTTGTTCAACTAGAGTGGTCTTATTCTTTACCATAAATCTCTGTTCATTCCTTTTTGCCCTGAGTACCCAATTTGTTCCAATGAGTCTAGTAATGATCTTCTCAAGATATTTAAATCTATTGCAAGTCATTGAAATACCATTAAAATTGGATTTTTGCTCTTGTTTAGGTTTCCATGTTAAGTGGGATGATGCTTCAGACCCTTGACCCTTATTAACCAAGTATCTTTGTTTATATGGTCTAAAATAAGGTCTCATACCAAACTTGGAGCTGTCAGCGCTGCATTTGTTCCTGTCAGCGCTGAATTTGTTCTTGTCAGCGTTGAATTTTTTCTTGTCAGCGCTGAATTTGTTCCTATCAGCGCTGAATTTGTTCTTATCAGCGCTCAGATTAGAGTTTGGTATAGGAACATACTGCCTGTTTGACCAAGCGTTGGTCTTTTGAAAGGGCCTTTGTCCATGGGTGTTAGCTGCCTTAGAGAAGAAAGGAGCTGGTCTAGTAGCCTGTGGTCTAGTGTGGACAAAAGGTCTATGGTCGACATTGGATGACCTATTGTCAGCGAATGAATTGTATTCACTCACATAATTATAGGCCAAATGAGAGAAGCTCCCACATGAGTAACAAGCCTTTTTGGACACAAACTTAGGCTTAGACTGATAAAACCCTGTCCCGTTAACACTTGCTTGGCTTTGGGGTGACCTAGGTTTCCTATACATTTCAGCATATTTAACACTAGGTTGTTTCTTAATTGGGGAGCCAAGATTAACAGCTTTTCCAGTAATAGGATTGGTCACAGTGATAGGTGTAGATACTACTGGACTCTCAATGGGTGTAGGCACAAATGGACTCTCACTAAGCATCCCACCCTTAACAAACAAAGTGGGGTTGGCCTTCTTCCACTCTTCTATGTCAATAACTTTTTGTTGATATTCCTCAACTAGGGAAAGGACTCTAGGTGGAGGAATAAATTCCTCTTCTTGGAGTTCTGGACTACCAGTCCAAGAGAGATCCTTTCTTTGGACACCATAGAAGTCCCCAGCTGGTGGTGGAATAATAGAATAGTCATTCATCCCAATCCTTGTCATATCCTTAGGATCCCTCTGTTTATTAACACATTCTCCTAGGGTTTGTGTGGCTTTATCAAATCTTTGAATTTTAAGACCTACATTGTCCTTATTCTTGATAGCCTCATCTAACTTAGCCTGTAGTTCAACATTGACCCTATTCATGATGTTTCTAATATCATTACTAGCATTTAACTCATGTTTTAAGATGTTTATTTTGTCTTTTAAATCAAATTCCATTTTCTTGTACTCAGAAACTGTCTTCTCAGTTTGAGTGAGAGCAAGTTGATAATTAGACAGTTTGCATCTTTCAGTACTCACATCATCTAATAATCTTAAAACCTCTTTGTTAAGTCTTTCAGTATTTAACCTACAAGAAGAGTTATCACATACCTCATTATCAGATGACAAAGATGAGTTGGAACTTGAAGTAGACGTGGACTTAACTGAAAACATCATCAGCTTCTTCTTCACCTTCTTCCTTAGCCTGGTTCACCTCACGATATTGGATCTAGTTCTTCAAATCAAAGTTTCTCAAAAAGCTCTGATACCACTTGTTGATCCCAAACTTAGATCGATTTAGCTTTGTGTTATCGAGATTAGATCAAGTATAACACGTAGAGAAACTTTGTGTATTCAACAATCTAAGTATTATGCGGAAACTAATACTCAGAACGAAGAACAAACAGAATATATGAATACGAAACTTTCACTTTGATTAATAATAACAATGAAAGATTACAATGAAATTATGAGATATGTGGAAGAGGTGTATGTGAGATGTGTTTTATGTCTAACCCTAAGGCCTCCTTTTATAGGTTTAAGGAGCCTTGTACAAAAAGCTAAGATAAACTATTTTAGGAAGAGACATAAGATAAACATAACTTATTGACTAAATCTTTTTAAACATTAAGAATATATTCTGAATTCTTATCTTCATATTTTGTCCACCAGCTTGAAGAATTCATCATTGGCAGATTTAGTCCTTGTCTTTGTCTTAAGATTCTTCTTGTCAACGCCTTGATAATTCTTTACAACGTCTCATCTGTCAGCGCCTCGTTTACTCTTGTCAGCGTCCAATTTCCTCTTGTCAGCATTCCAATGACTTAGCTAATTTTATTCCCAACACTTTAAAGCTTGGATCGATCCTTGCTCTAGTTTTTCAAAACAAATGGTTTTAAAAATGAAAACGGTTTTTAAAAATAGAGACGATCTTTTTATCAAATTGTTCATGAAGAATGATTACTTATGAAATGTGTTTTGTTGTTTCATTCATACAGGTTTTGGTGTTAAATAAACTTTGTATAATAGCTTGAATTAAATCTTTTCATGTTTGGAAGTATAAAAATCTTTTGTGTCATAATTAACTCTAAAATACGAGTTCTATGTGTCTAAAATGATTTTTTAGAGTCCTAAGTCCTTCCAAAAAGTTACCAAATGATTTTGGCCAAAAACTCATTTTTTTGTCCTCTGACCGCGATTCTTTATTGTTCCCCGCGGATCCTTATCAATAAGGAACCGCAGTCAGTCTGACTCAGATTTTTGCAAACTTTGAAAAATCATATAAAATCAACCGTAAGTCCGTAGAAGTCGTGCCACCCGTCATTTCGAACGTAATGGAATTTTCTTTCAATTAAAAATGCTTCCAAACCTTTATTCAAACTTTAAAATTTGGATGGTTTCTAAGTTCCATACTTTGTCCAAATTATTGAGCGTCGGTTTGTCGTAAAACTTGTGTTTTACTCTTTTCTATTAAGTTGGACATCTCTTGGTGATATATCTTTGAAAATTGATATATTTACAAAGTGTTAAACTTAATTAAATTTTAAATGGGTCAAAGACTAATTTCAAATAAAATCAAGCTATGAATACTTTGTTGTATCTAACACTCAAAACATGGACGAATGCTTTTACGTGTTAAGCTAATTGTTTGTGTGTGTTTCCTTGTGTGTTATTATTATATGTAGACATTATTAAGTGTTCCTTGCTATTTTTAGTAGTATTGCTTATATGTCTAGTCTCTTGTGCCTTGCTTGGTATTTGTTAGTATCTAGTTTTTTCCTAATTAGGATGTATGCTAGATTTCTTGCATTTTAGTTGCAACATTATGTGTGCATTGCATATAGGATTAACATCTCTTAGTTTAAAAATGTTACATAAACATCTTGTACACCTCGGGATGTTCTTTAACACTTTTAGGTTTGAAAGCTTTGGAAGCTTGTCAAATCTAGTGATTTAGGTCGTCTTACTCGATCATTGTGTTATTAGTTCAAGTAGATAAATGTCTCACTATGAAACATGAAACACCCTTTGAAAATCTTAGCTATTTTCTTTTAAAAGATTGTTTGTGGGAATCAAGAAAGATTTCGATTAAATATCAATGCATTATTCAAACTATGATTGGTATCATTATCGAATCTAATTGACATGTTTTTTTTTGTGTAGACATGAATGTGGTTTATTAATAATATACATCGGATCATAACTCACACTTGTGTTGATGGTGTTATATTGAATCTACTTGTTCAAATTGTTAGACATATTTTGTTTAATAATTACTTATAATGCACAATAGAGTCGGTTTGATAACTTGGATGTTTCATCCGAAATACTCAAGTAATTTACATTGCTATGCAATTTATAAATGTGTCATTTCCGAAAGACCGATCAAGAGTGTTCCTTTGGTTTGTGTAAACTTTGTCTATACACTTCAAAGTTATTGGCCTCAAGTCCTATTAAGGTAAATAACCTTAACTAGACTTGTTTGACAAGATGCAATGGTGCATTCTTAACCCTCATTAGGTCATGCATTGTGTCGCCATGCAAGTTTCATCCTTGCTAAACTTTATTAGGCAAATGTTGGAATTACATTTTATCTAACTTGAGAATGACTACTAGAGATTTTATGCACTAGGATCTTAATTTGACCTAACGGTTGAATTACTTCCAAGTGGGAAGTTGAGTTGGTGTATAACTCGTAAAAATGGTCGTGTTTAGCCTTAATTGAGCACCTCTAGTGATAGTCTCATACTCATTCTCTAAATTGGCTAAATGGCTCTTCCTATATATGACTAATGATAGTTTACTTTGATGAACTTTGTATGTCATTAGGATTCTTTTTCTTTTTTAGCCATTAGGTTTGTCTTAACATTCTTCCTACGTGCTAATTGAACCTATATGTTTTTCCTTTGCGTGTGTTCTAGTTTTTATTACTCTTAAGCATGACTTTATGATAAGTTAGACTAGAACATTAGGATTTGTTGAATTGGAAAATCCCCATTCACCAGCTAAACCAAGCCTCTGTAGGCGGTTCTTTAAATAGACCGCGACTCCATATCAATATGGAACCGCCGGTGGAGATAAAGAACCACGGGCAGAAGCTCTCAAATTTGGGTTTTCTGAAACTTCCCAATTGTTCCAACACCCTTTGGAATCTTTGTTTCAAACCTTTGAACACTCCCAAAATATCTTGGGCTTTCCCTTTTTAACCCTTCACTAGTTTGGATCATCCCCTCACCCTTTTAAACGCACCTTGTTAGCCATGTTCTTCACACCTGAAACCATTCATCCTTACCCCTTAAACCACCCTTTACTATCATGGTTTCTACAAGAACCTCCAATTCATCCAAAACCTCCTCTTCAAAGAGGCACCTCAAATTTAAGATTAAGTTACCAAAACCTAACTCTTCACCTTTTGCCACACCCAAGAATGAGATTGTTACAATTCTCATCTCTTCATCACCCTCACCACCTCTTGCTCCATGCAAGACTACCTCAACCCTTGGTACCAACCATTCACATGGTTCTACCTCCTCTTCATTCCAATCTAGAAAGAATGAGCTAACCTCACCCTTTACTCCAAGTACTCTCTTGGATATGACTACCCAATCTCAACCCATCCAAAGCATTCCCATTGTGAATGACTTTGTTGATACCTTGGTGACTTCACCTTTTACCCCTTCAAACTCACCCACATCACCCATCCAAAGCATTCCCATGTGAGTGACTTTGTTGAACCCTTGGTGACTTCACCTTTCACCCCACCAAATTCCGCCACCACCCTTGTCTTTCATTTAAGCATGTGGATTGCTTATTGCTAAGACATCCAATTTAAGCAAATCTTAGTTTTCTAGTGTAACTAGGATTAAAATTATGCTTAAGTTTTAGGCTTGAGTTTCATACATCTTTGTATGATCTTTATTATCTTGTTTTTCCCTTCATGTTTTTCAACATGATTTTTCTTTAAGTCTTGGATCTCGTTATTCTCGTGATCTTTCTTTTCTTCTTTATTTTCTCACTCGGTTGTCAAGGAAAGTTAGATTTACATCTAATTCCTCTCCTAGTAAGGTTGACAACATAAATATTTCTTTTGAAATATTCAAGTAATTATAACTTGCAATTGCAATTGTTAAAAGCCATATCTGAAGCATTGACTTTCAATCCATTTAGCATCTTATGTTAAATTGGTTGACCAAGTGATTTTCCTTTGAGTCAATAATCGGTTTTGGACACCCAATGTTCACGGTTCCTCAAATAACATTGGGTCTCATTATTGATAATGAACCACGGACCTATTTAACGAACCGCGACCATTGAGTCCCTTTGTTCGTTTTGGTCTTTTTCTCTTTGGACGAGTTTTCTTGAAGATTCCTTCTTTTCTTCTCTTTTGAGTTTCTTCTCTAGTTTTGTGAAGTTATCCTTAACTTCTTTGTTGAGTCTCTCTTAATTCATTTTAATCATGCTCTTTTAAGTCGAGTCTCTTTCTTCTAGTCTTTCTAAACTAAGTTGAGTCGAGCCTTACCCTTTCCTCATCATGTAATTGTTCTTTGAACATCCATAATGATTGAGAAGAGATACGAAACTTTGAGCATGTAGTTTATCGTATGCTAAACACCATTTGGTGTCGACATTCATACGCATTTTTGCCTATAATGTCCTATATCCCGATTTTTCTTAAAGCGTCGATTTATCCGCTTTTGTTTTTCCTTTATTTTTTTTGGTCAAAAATGTCTCTAGGTTGAGATATTTTTGTTCCTCTTTTTGAGAGTTGATTGCGGTTAAAATTTACAACTGGTATGGGTGATTCCATCAGTTCTAAGTTTTTTTTTAACCCCTTGAGATGATATCTTCAAATTCTTGGATGCTTCTTTTCTACCTCTATTCCAACAATTTTGAATTGATTTCCTCAAAATCCTCTCCTTGTTTTTTTTAGAGTTGATGGTTAAATCTTGAATTTTCTTCGGTGATTCCAAAAATTCTAATCTTTTTACCCTTTGACATATTATCATTACAATTGGTATGGATGTTTCTTTTCTATCTCTATTCCAACAATTGTGAATTGTTCTTGTCACGATCCTCTCCTTTATTTTTTTTGGATTGATAGCATCGCGTGCACACTTCTTTGCTTGTCATTGTTTGTGCAAACGACTTGTTTATCATCCTCTTTTTCCCTTTCATCATAGTCATTATTCCTCTCTTTTCGACTATGTGAATTTTTTTTATTGTCCATGTCATACTCTCTTTAGTTTGGTATTTTTGCCAAGATATTAAAGCGGAGTATGTCCTCTCGACAATATATGCTCTTTTTATATATGCTCTTGTCTACTAACCTTGTTTTGTAGGACACTTTTAACCCATTTTTGTAGCTCGTCACTATTCTTGCTTTGTTGGTGTCTCAAGCAAGGGGAGCTCATATCAAGGGGGAGCATTTACAAGAGTTCAAGTCATTACATTTGCGATCGTTGACTCACTCAAATTACATTCATCGAACATCTTGCAAGTAATGCATTTTGGACACTCGTAGTTAAGCATATTATTATGCTTGGAGTTGGTTAACCTAAGGTGATTGAAGACTTCACTAGGATGACGCAAGCTCAATATTTTTGTATAATGGGTTTATGGTTTGGATTCTCGCCTCTCAAACAACAACCACTATGGATGATTAGATTTTTGGATGCATGTTCTCTCGAAGTCAATCCTCCTCTTCTACAAATGAAGACTACCTTTTTGATTCGACAAAAGGGGGAGAAGTAAGTGTAAACGAGTAACTTATGCATTTTATATGTGTTGCGGTTTAATTGTTTGTCATCATCAAAAAGGGGGAGATTGTTAGTGCAAACGTTATGATGCTTTGTCGATATAATTTCTTTGTGTTTTGTTGATGACAAACGTATAATTCGCAATACATTATGTAAAATGTTAAGGTACTCGTAATCACTCAAGAATACATTTGTATACTTCTCTCGACACCTCCAAGACCGCATTCGGCATGAATCACTCAAGGTATGTACAAACATGTCATTAACCTAACTAAGTGATCAAGGATTAATATTTTCTTAAAACTCACATTTTAATCAAATGTGCCAAAAGATTTTAATTAACTTTATTTTTAAGAAAATGTTTTATTAAAAAGAAAATGGAAATTTGAATTTGGAAAATTCCATATGCCAAAGGAATATCCTTTGAGGGTATAAACTACCCCAGATGGCATATCCCCACTAAAGGACAAATTTGCACGGACTCCGACGCGGAGGTTCCTTAAAGTAACCCGCGGTTCCTTATTGATAAGGTACCGCGGGTAGAGATAAGGAACCGCGGGTGTTTTTGACCGTTGCAATATTTTCCTATAAATAGTGGATCATTTCTAGGTTATCTTTCAACCCTTTTTGCACAGTTTCTTTCAAAAACCATCTTAGATCCTTGATTAGTTAGTTTTGATTAATCTTGTTTAAGATTTGATTCAATCTTCAATCTCCTCATCCTCTCAAGTGCAAAGAGAAGAACACTATCATTACCATGATGTGTTGGGTTCACTACATGATGAAGATCTTTCCTTCTATAGATCTAAGTTATGTTTTTAGTCTTCCTACTATGTATATATAGAAGATCCAGGTGTTGGGTAAACTTAGATGTGTTTGTAAGGGTAGAATATCCAAGTGATGGGTATCCTTGGATTAGGTTTTAGTTGTGTAGATCCAAGTCTTGTTAGTACTTGGATATAGTGTTAGAGTTATAGATCTAAGTGTTGTGTGCTTAGATCTATATGGTTTATGTGTTTAGGCCATAAAACACAAGGTTTGTTATGTTGGGCCATAAAACATAACTAGTGGGTAGATTAGGTTGTGTCTTGGTAGTTCTCACTAAACTCTAAAGTGATGTGGTTGTGTCTAGGTAGTTCTCACTAAACTATAAAGTGATGTGGTAGTGTCTTGTGAGTTCTCACTAAACTTGAAAGTGATTAGTAGTTTGTGTTGTGTGAAGTTCTCACTTATCTTCAAAGTGAAGAGTCGTGAAGATTGGTTCTAGCTTTCGATTAGAACTCGACATCTAGCCTTGTGTCGTTAAATGATGAAGTGGGCGACGTTGTGTAGATTGGTCCTACATAAGATTAGGACTCGACTTTTAGCTTAGAGTCGGAAATTGGATAAGCGACGTTGTGTATGGTTTCTCCACCTTAAGGAGTTTGTTGACTAGTGAAGTAACTCTCGAGTAAGGTGTACTCGAGGAGTGGAGTAGGGCGAAGAGGAGCTTCGTGACCGAACCACTATAAATCATCGTGTCGGTACTTTCCTTTACATTTATGTCTTTACTATTATAGATGTATTTATATGTTGTGTGTTGTGTGCATCTCATAATCTAAACATCTAAGTTGCGGAAAAGCTAAGGCTTAGTACGTGTGTGCTTCGTGTTTAGATTATGGTCAAGTGTACATCACTTAGTCTAAACATCCCAGTTGCGGAAAAGCTTATGCTTAGTACGTGTGTGCTTAGTGTTTAGACTATTGCTTAATGTACTCTTGATTTGATATGATTGTGTGTTTACTTACTTGTAGTATTATCTTTCAATCAAACACATCTCATATCTAGTCAAGCTTGATCGAGAATTTGATACAAAGGATTGTCAAAGTTTAACATGCAACAAAAGGTTAAGTTCACTGTCGGCGGTTCCCTAAATGGACCGGCGGTTCTTTATTGATAAAGAACTGCTGGTACACATAAGAAACCGCGCACAGTGGATTTACCCGAAATGTTTTGAAAACTAACTAGAAATTATTCAACCCCCCCCCCTTCTAGTTTCTACAGGGTGTTTCTTGGGTACTTCTGCATTAAGAGGTGGAGGAGGTATAGATGGAGTAACTGGGGGAGGGGTAGATGGTCCTACAAGAGTTGCTCTACTACGTGTAGTAATAGCACTCACATTCGCTCTTGGGTTGGTAACGGTATTAGAAGGAAGAAAGACCAAAGTAGAGGGTTGAGTGGTTTGGAAGAAACTAGCCATCATATTCTTCAAATCATTCGTTTGATTGCTTAAATAAGTCTGCATATCATGTCTAAGCTCGGTTCGAATATCATTCCCTTGTTTAGTGATATCACCTTTCAAGTTGATGATTTAGCTTTGAAGATTCTTAACTACCTCTCCTTGGGTTCTTATGAAAGTTTCAACATCATGATTATAAGTTGTAGGTGGAGTGATGGGTGGTGCTTGGTGAGTGGGTGGGTGATATGGAGTAGAAGCTTGAAGTGGGTTTGGATTGCTTCTATTAAAATTGTTGGGGTTGTCGTTTTGAGGAGAAAAGTTGGGTGAAAGAAAGTTGTTGGAACGATAACTTAGCAAGTTACGATCACCTTGAGGTCGGGCTTGATAGCTGTCCGTTGAATAGTTACCGTAAGCCGCATACACGTTTTCCAGATTGTAATGAGTAGAAGGACAATCAGTGTATGAATGAGGACCGCCGCAAATCTCACAAGAAAGTGCTACAATTTTAACTTGTTGTTGTTGATTCGTAGCCAGGAGTAGGATATTTTTGTTCATTTCGGCCATCATGCGGGTGAATTCGGTCATCTCGGTATTTGATAAAGTAGAAGAAACATTGACTCTCGGGTTATTCCTTGAAGATGCGGATGAATCCCAATTTTTGTGATGAGTAGTCATGTTCTCTATAAGCTCTCTACACTCCTCGGGTCTTCTTTTCATAAATGTGCCACCGGCGGCTGCATTAATCGTATCACGATCACGAAAAGTTAAATCGTTGTAGAAAGTATCAATCAAAGTGACGGGGAGCATATTATGATTAGGACATCGATCGATCAAAACATTATAACGTTCCCAAGCATCGAAAAGTGATTCATCAGGATCTTGTGTGAAACCACTGATTTGATTCTGAAGGCTTGTTACCATGAATGGTGGAAAGTAGCGCGACAAAAATCGTTGAGTCATCTCATCCCATGTATGAATTGAATTCTTAGGAAGACGGTTCAAACCATTTTTCGGCATGGTGGGATAAAGTGTGTGGAAATAGATGAAGGCGAAGAAAATCAATAGTAACACCAGGCAATTTCATGCTTTGAGTGACGGTAATGAATTTGTCGAGATGTTTGTTGGCATCATCATCCGGTAATCCGCGAAATGGACAAGTGTATTGAACTTGTTGGATCATGTGATGCTTCAACGAAAACTCTGGAGCCGTGATTTTCATCGGCGCAATCGGTCCTCCGCGTCCATTCATTGTTGGTTGACAAAGCTCCTCCATCGTTCGAAGGTTTGGTTGAGCGCGTTGTTATTATTCATGTTGAGGTGAGGTGGATTATTATTGTTGTGTACACTGGTCATGTCTAAGTCTTTAAGAGTCTCGGGCTCAGAATAAGACGATGAGCGAGTACGCATACACCTGCAAAAGAAAAAGATAACAAAGAAATAGACAAAATATATTTACTTGGAAAAATAAAGTCTTTTTGGTGTAAAACTTTTGAAAAAGAATTACTTTTTATGAGTTTTTTTTAATGTTTTTGTATTTTTGAAATTTTTTTGATTTTTAGGATTTTTGACACGAAAAATAACGTTCACGAGTGAACGGATCCCAAAATCTAACGCGTCTCTCAAAAAAAACCGTTAATCTTCACGAAAAGAGCCGGCAGCGGCGCCATTTTAATATCTGGTTTTGCTAGGTTAAAAAGTTTGTTTCTCGATTCAATTCGAATTGATCACGGTTCAAGTGCGATTCAATCGTTTTTGGTTAATAAAAAGGAGATTGGGTTTATCTATTTCTAATTAAAAGGTAAATGCAAAAAGTAATAAAAATAAGCAAAAAACAAATAACTAATAATAAAGGAGCAAAACAAATAATAAAACGTAAATTAAAACAAAACAATTAATAAAAATAAAACTAAAAGAGGAAATTAACTTTCGACTTGAAAATAAAATTTACTTAATGAAAAAGGAGAAAATAAAACTATGAGGGTACTTTAAAGCTAAAGCGGGCACTAAATAAAAGTCAAAACTTAAACTTTTCGAAAAAATACTAATACTAAAAATTGACGAAAAATACAACTAAAAATACGTGACTTTCAGAATAAAAATCGGAACAACTTTCAGATAAAACTAAACTATTACGGAACAATATTAATTAATAAACAAGCAACCAAGCTAGTAGGTCAAGCACCCAGGCACACACCTCAATTTTGGCGGGAATGGATAGGAAGCAGGCAAGCATGTAGGTGGCTTTATATATATATATATTGTTCGGAATACATGTTGTACATGCAGTTCGGAATCTGTGATATATTTTGGCGGGAAATAAAGAAGCAACCAGGCAGGCATGTAGGTCAAATCATATAAGTTGTTCGGAATACATGTTGTGCATGCAGTTCGGAATCATGGTTTTCATGTTGTTCGGGAAATGAGTATTTTGGACCTAATTCGGATTATAGGTTCAGGACTCAATTCGGGATATGAAGATTCCACTCCTAATTCGGGATAAAGAGCATTTGCACTTAATTCGGGAAAGGCAATTTGCATATAATTCGGGAAAAACTAAAACCGTACCTATGTCGGGAAGCTAGGGTTTTAAAACATAACCCGAATTAGATCCAAAATAAGCAAAATCAAAATTAAGCTAAAAACCAAATAAGCACTTATCTAAAAACTTAACCAAAATGATTTTAAGAAAAAGCAAATAAGCCAAAATTTAAAAACTTTTAAAAACACTAAATAGTTAAAATATTTAAAATCAACTTTTTATAAAATAACTTTTAAAAATACTTAATTAAAATTAAGAAAAGCACACAATAAGATATAAGAACAAAAAGCTAACACAATCAAACACATAAAAACATAACAAACAATCAAATAAGCATAAGAATAAGCACATAAGCATAAAGATTAAGCAAATCAAGAAAGGTAGAATGAGAGATTAATTAAAAACTTGATTAAAGATAAAGATCCAACAACAAAATTAAAACTTACTTGAAATTAAAGACAAGAATTTAAAGACAATAAAGTAAATTGACAATATGAAAGTGCATGAAACTAAGTGGAGAGCTAAGTTGTAAATTTAGCTAACACCTCCTAATTTGTCATTAGGAGGGTATTTATAAGAGGATTAACATGTGTTATGCTTTCTTCTTTCTTCTCGTCTTTTCGCCTTTTAAATTCTTCGACTTTCTCGACGTTGTCTTGGGATTTGTCGATATAGATTGAACTCGTCTTATAATTTTCTTCTTTTATTAGACTTGGTTCTTCGACTTCATTAAACTTCCGTCTTTAGACTTTTTCTTTGATAAATCTTCAGAATAGGCCTTGGACTTCCGTTCTTTTTGCACTCTTGATCTTTTGACTTCGTCTTTTGTCTTTTTCTTCGGTAAAAGCCCATGAAAGCCCATGTTTTCTTCCCTTTTCACATTTTGATCCTAAATCACAACAAAAACACAAACCACGCATAATTCCGACATTTACGACATAAAATACACGTTTTGGCTTGGTTATTATTATAATTAAGTGGTAAAAGGATAAGTGTTTTCACACCTATTAACTAATATGGGATATTTCGTATAAGTTCGTGATGATGATAATAATGATCGAGATATTTTTATGTAGGTAAAGAGTGATAATCCTTTTTCGTCAAAATGGCGTTTACACAATTTACTTTGGTTGATTCAAGACTTATGTTTATTTAAGTGACTAAGCTCAAAACAAGTTGCCAACAAGTTCAATATTTTATCAAGTTTCTAAGCGGATCTCTCCAACCAAAGATTCATGACCATGGACAAGTTCTAGAAAACTTATTATAACAATTTGCGTTTCTCAACGCCAAACTATCGTAACAAATCAACTTAGATAAAATATGGTTTGTAGAAATAGGTGGTAAAATGGTTCTACAACATTCGCTTAAAATCATATATAAAGGATCATATCATAGATCATCACTAATTATAGTCACATACCCATATAGTCACAAATAGCTTAGCCTAACATAGTAATCAAAGTAACAATTAGAAAAGAGTAAGAGAACATCATACTTAGATTGGATTGAATAAACAAGTACACAAGTGTCACGATTGTATCGTTCCTCCAAGAATCGAAGAGTGGAATATTCTCGTTACAAATATCTCCCAAAAGTGGATAATACTGAAAATTTACTAAGAAAGCTAAAATACTCGAGATATGGAGTATTGAGAGAGAGAGAGGTGTGTGTAAAATGAGTAGAAATGGCCTCTACTTATAGTGTTGTCTGGGGTCAAATGTGCGCTACACTTCTCTAAAAGTGCGCCGCACTTTGGAGACGTGAATGTGCGCCGCACTTCTGAGTTTGTGCGCTGCACTTCTGGGAGATCCAGAATCTTCTTTCAACAACTTTGGCGTATTTGCATATTGAGGCCCCTTCTTTGTATATCTTCACTTTGCTCCTTCAAACTTTATATCTGCATATAAAACACAACATATTAAGTATCAGAAGCTCTTATTTATACTACAAAGTGGCATTATAATGATAGATTGAATATGTATAATTAGGTCTTTATCAAATTCATCCACACTTAGCTATTGCTTGCCCTCAAGCAATCAAAGCGAGAAAACAAATTCAGTTTTTAAAAATGCTTTTAAGTGTTGTAAAGTATGATAGGAAAATGATTTAATTTTTATGAATAGAAAAAGCAAATGACAAAATAATTTCAGCACCTCACGTGGATAGTGTTTGGATTTTAAGTTCACACAAATGTCACTCAGAAATGGTAAATGCAAGGTAACACTCAATTAGCTCGGGTATAATTTAGATAGCTACCATAGGTTTGTACATGACACATAAACATAACCGTTGCGGCGTGAGCACCAGATAAATTTTCAAAGAAGCAAAACGTGATAAATGATGTGGGTGTAGGATAAAAAAGTATGCCTTTGTCAAAGTCATAGAACAAACTATAACAGAATACTTGACTAATTTTTTTCTTTCTTTTTCATACATTTTTTAAGAGAACATCATAAACTTTATAACTTGACAAGTGGTTAGGCATAACATATAAGGATATTGGCACAATGGATAATATAACACATGCGTACGAGTGCCACATATTTTAGTAAGCCATTGTAGCTTAACTAAAATGATATAAGGGTGATTTTATTTTGCTTCCTTTCGCAAATATCTATAAATTAACCTTATTGCGGTTTAGTAAATGATGATCAAGCACAAATTTTGAAGCATACTAGATTATCGGCTTTCACACAAAATAGAGAAACATAAGGCTAAGTTTTCTCACATATTTGGTGATGGATTTTATGCTAAATTATAATATCAATCAATGAGATTTTTGCTTTGCTAAAAACTTATTTATTTAAAAAAACATATATATTTTTATTGTTTTTCAAAAAGATTTTCATGTGGAGAAATTTATTTTATTATTATTATTTTTTTCATTTTTTCTATTTGTCACCTCCTCCATACTTAAGTTGAACATCGTCCTCGAGGTGATAACTGATAAAACATTAAAAATAGGAAAAATGCAAAGGGAAACGAGAACTTCCTGGGGCGTAGTAGAAAATTGCGGGACATCGAGAGATTAATCCAGCTTAGAGCTCCAATTTTCTATTTTCCTGCATGCTATAAAACAAAACAAAACACATGCAATACATACAAGGACGGTTTTATTTATGTACAGGTCCTCCTCCACACTTAAGTTAAAAGGCGGGGATAAAATATAGATTGCCTTCCGAATAGCGCTAAGTTTAGAGTCTTCAGCCAGACTCGGCTACTCGAAACTATTTTAAGAAGAAAGGAATTTCTTCTCCTTCGATTTCATTACAGTGTTCTTCTTCATGGTAGAGCTTAATTCTATGTCCATTGACTATAGAAGTGCTATTGTCTCTACCTTATAGTTCAACATATCCGGATAGATATTGGTGTTTTACTAGATAGGGTCCAGTCCATCTCGAAGTAAGCTTAGGTTGCTTGAATTTATATTTCGAGATAAAGAGACATACTTTTTCTCCTTTTTTGAATTCTTTTCTTTGTCGTAATTTGCGATCATGCCAAACTTTGGTTCGTTCTTTATATAATCGTGAACTTGCATAAGCGTGATGTCGAAATTCATCTAACTAGTGAAGTTGAAAGTTACGTTTTTCTTCGGCTGCAATAAGATCTGGGTTGCAGTTCTTAAGTGCCCAATATGCACGGTGTTCAATTTCTATTGGCAGATGACATGTTTTTCCATACAACAGTTTGTACGGTGTGGTTCCAGTTAGTGTTTTGAATGCGGTACGAAAGGCCCATAGAGCATCTTCTAATTTTTTAGACCAACAAGCAGGGTTGTTTTGAACGGTCTTTTCAAGTTTACGTTTGAGAGCTCTATTAGTGTTTTCAACTTGACCACTCGTTTGAGGGTGGTAAGATGTGGAAAATCGGTGGGTCACTCCATATCTTTTCATAATATTTTCCATGAGTTTGTTACAGAAATGAGTTCCTTTGTCGCTTATTAGTGCTTTTGGAATTCCAAAACAACAGAATCATTTCTTTAAGAGTGCGATAACAACTCTTGCATCGTTTGTTTGTAAAGCTTGAGCTTCGGCCCATTTCGATACATAGTCGACGGCGACTAAAATGTATTCACATTTGTAAGATTTAGGAAATGGTCTCATGAAGTTGATACCCCACACGTCAAAGATTTTGCAGACTTGGTTGTTGTTTATAGGCATTTCATCTCTTTTAGAAATATTTCTAGTCCTTTGACATGGTTCACATAGTCGTACTAAGGTATGAGCTTCACGAATATTTGTTGGCCAATAAAATCAGCGTCGAACACTTTTTTAGCTGTTGTGTTCGCGGCGTAATATCCTCCGGTCGGTCCGTAGTGACATTCATCGAGATTTTTTCTAGATTCGAATCCAGAAATACAACGTCAGATTATTCCATTGGAACAGATTCTAAATAAGTAAGGATCGTCCCAAAAGTATTTTTTTAGTTCAGAGAAATATCTTTTCTTTTGTTGGTGTGTCATTCCCTTTCGTAAAATACCTATAGCCAAATAGTTTACAAAGTCTGCGAACCATGGTGTATTGTTAGTACTTACTTGCATTATATGTTCATCGGGAAAATCATTGATTTCATCATCACTAGAATCATCATTCACTATGCGAGATAAATGATCGGCAACAACATTTTCAGCTCCTTTTTTATCTTTAATTTCCAAATCAAATTCTTGTAAAAGCAATATCCATCGTATTAGACGAGGTTTGGCGTCTTGGTTTTTGAACAAGTATTTTAAAGCTGAGTGATCGGTGTAAACTATTGTTTTTAACAATACGAGGCATGATCGAAATTTGTCAAACGCGTAAACTACAGCCTTGAGTTCTTTTTCCGTAATTATATAATTTTTTTGGGTTGCGTTAAGAGTTCTACTTGCAAAATAAATGGGATGAAATTGTTTACCATCTTTTTGTCCAAGGACGGCTCCAAGGGCATGTTCACTTGCATCGCACATAAGCACAAATGGAAGGTTCCAATTGGGGCTTGCAATAATTGGTGTGCATGTAAGTTTTTATTTAAGTATTTCGAATGCTGAAAGACATTCGTCGTTAAAATCGAACGTTCTTTCTCTCTCTAAAAGTTGAGTTAAAGGTCTTGTGATTTTCGCAAAGTCTTTGATAAATCGTCGGTAAAAACCGGCATGACCTAAGAAACTTATAATGCCTTTAACATTAGTAGGTGGTGGGAGTTTTAAGATCACGTCTATTTTTTCTTTGTCAACTTCAAGGCCGGCTCCAGACACTTTGTGTCCAAGCACAATTCCTTCTTTAACCATAAAGTGACATTTTTCCTACTTTAGCAAAAGATTTGCTTCTTTGCATCGTGCTAACATTTTATCGAGATTGTTTAGATACGTGTCGAAAGAATTTCCAAAGACGGAGAAATCGTCCATGAAGACTTCGACTGATTCTTCAATCATATCGTGAAAGATTGCAATCATACACCTCTGAAAAGTAGCAGGTGCATTGCATAGACGAAAAGGCATGCGCCTATAAGCTTAAGTTCTAAATGGACAAGTAAACGTGGTTTACTCTTGATCCATAGGGTCGATTGGGATTTGAAAATATCCAGAAAAACCATCGAGGAAACAAAAGTATTCATTTCTTGCGAGTCTTTCTAACATTTGATCCATAAAGGGTAAAGGAAAATGATCTTTCGCGGTTGCATCATTTATTTTTCGATAATCAATACAAACTCTCCATCTAGTGATGGTTCGTGTTGGTACTAATTCGTTGTTTTCGTTAGCTACTACAGTGATACCTCCCTTTTTAGGTACACAATGAATAGGACTAACCCATGGGCTATCGGCGATTGGGTAGATTATTCTAAAGTCTAAGAGTTTAAGTATTTCTTTTTTAACAACATCTTTCATGTTAGGATTTAATCTTCGTTGTTTTTCAACAATTGGTTTCTTGTTATCCAAAAGTTGGATCTTGTGTTTGCAGAACGATGGACATATGCCAGGAATGTCAGAAGTTTTCCATGCAAAAGCTTGTTTATGCTTCTTGAGAACGTCAATTAGATTGTCTTTGTGTTCTTCAGAAAGTTGGGATGAAATAATTATAGGGAGTAATTTTTCTTCGTGAAGAAACGCATATTCTAGATGTCCAGGAAGAGGTTTAAGTTCTAAATCTTTAGGAGGTTCTTCGACAGATTTCTTAACTTTGAAATCGGTTTCGAAAGTTATGGTTTCAAATGGTGTTTCGATTTCTTCTTCGATTGTTTCCATTGGTTCATCAGTATGGTCGGCTATGAAGGCATCAAATTCAGCAAAAAGTTCTTCTTCGAGGATGGTTCCTTCGATAGAATACAAAATTTCGCTTCCTTCATCAAGAAGAGAGTCGAAATCGGCTTCAACGATTTCTTCAATGACATCGATACTAAAACAAGAATCGTCATTAGAGTACGAATGTTTCATTGCTTCGTCGATAGGAAAAGAAATTCCAACTTCAAGGTTGAGTTGTTTTTGCTTTACTCTAATTATAGCATCAGCTGTGTATAAGAAAGGTCTACCAAGGATAAGTGGTACCTTGCTATCTTCTTCCATTTCTAAGATTACAAAGTCAACAGGAAAAACAAATTTTCCGACTTCTATGAGCATGTTTTCAGCTATCCCCATTGGGTATTGGAAAGAACGATTCGCGAGTCAAGCGCTCATTTTTGTGGGTTTTAAAACGTTTTTTGGGAGTTTAGCATACAAAGAGTATGGCATGAGGTTGATACTTCCGGCAAGATCGGCCAAGGCGTTGCAAGAATATGAGTGATGGAAAGTACATGGGATTAGGAAACTTCCAGGATCTCCCAGTTTTGGTGGTACTTTGTTTTGGACAATGGCAGAATATTCATCATTTAGAAAAGTTGAAGAAACTTCTTCAAACTTATGCTTGCTCTTGATAAGTTCTTTGATATATTAGCCATAATTTGGCATTCTAGCCAGAACATCGACTAAAGGCATGTTAATTTAACTTCTTATATTAGGTCGAGGAATTTACCATACTTAGCTTGCATCTTTTGCTTGCGTAAGCGTTGTGGATATGGTACTTTTGGTTTATATGGTTTGGGTGTTTGGTTTTCAGTTGGTTTAATATGGGTTGGTTGGGCTTCATCCTCATTATCACTATCGAATGGAATTTCGATTGGTGTAACTTGAGTAGGTTTGGTAGGTGATTCGTAAAATAAACTGCTCCGCGTGAATACGACATTCACATGCTCGTTACGAGCTTGTGGGGGTTGATATTTGTTGTTGTTCTTGGGATTTGGGTTGGTATTGCTTGGTAAAGAACCAGAAGCGCGATTCTATTGTTTATCGGCCAAACGATCAAATTTAGCTTCAAGGTTTTGAATGGAAGCTTGGTGTTTTTTTGTCGTAGTTTCGAACTTGGTTTTGAAGCCAGTGAATGTTTCTCGAACAAAAATGTTGGTTTTTCTTTGAGATTCTATAAAGTTGTCGATTTTGGTTTCAAGGTTTTTTTTGTCTTTGGTTTGAGTGGGTATCTTTTCGTCTCGATCATAACTTGGTTTATGATTTGATCTCCAATTATCGCGGTCACGATTACGATAATCATTATAAAATCGAGTTCGACGAAAGGTATTCATGAAGTTGGCTTATTCTTCCTTCGTCATTGGTGTGTCATCGTCATCACATTCACTAGAAGGATGGTTTCCTCCACAGTGTTAGCAGGTTTTGTGTTTTATCTCTTCAATTTTAAGAGACATGGCATCCATTCGAGCCATAATTTTCTCGGTATCGGTTGGGTTGTTGCTTCCTTCGGCAAAAGCTACGGTTTTTCGTGGTTTTTTTGTGATTTTTGGACCAATCAAGCTTAAGTAGGACTTTGTCATCCAATAACTGGTAAGCTTGGTTAGGGGTTTTGTAAAGGAAAATTCCACCCGTTGCGGCATTCAATGCATCTTGGGTAGCATCGTCAAGACCATGATAGAAAATCTTGATTATTCCTTCTTTTTTAAGTCCATGACCATGGCAGAGTAGTTCTTTCATTCTTAGCCATGCGTCAGTGAGAGTTTCTCGATCTTGTAGAGAAAAGCTTCCGATTTCTCCGAGGAGTTTTTCAAATAGGGCAGGAGGAAATAATCGGCTAATGAAAGCAGTTCTACGACCTTCCCATGTTCGAATGGTTCCTTCGTTAAGTTCGTCGAGCCATGACTTGGCTTCTCTAGTCAGGGATGATGGAAACATCATGAGTTGGACGGCTTCGGCTTGTCCTTCTCCATAGTTGAACATTTATAAATTCCGTTGAATTTGTGGTTGTGTTTGTGAGGATCGGTTTTGATTCGACCATCAAATTGGTTATTTTTTACAAGGGTTAAGTGGTTTCCTTTGATTGCAAAATCGTTTGAAATTTCAAGTAAAACAATTTCAGAGCCAGGAGTTGGTGCTACAACTCTATCTGCTGACCACATTGGTTCATCATCGGTGTCCGACATTGGGTCGTAATGGTTGATGAATTTTGTGAGAAATAGGATTTGTGAAAGGTTGTCAAAAGGTTGGTTGATTATGCGAGGTTGAGGTTGCTCGTGTCTCCTAGCTAAAGGTACACGGCGATGAAGTCTACGTAGCCTTCGGTTAAGGGTACGTTCAGGTTCAGGTAACGGTGATATTGGTGGTGTTCCGGATGAACGGGTGTGCATCCAACAAGGTATTTGTGGTTTTCAGTGGAAATGTGCGGCGCACTTTTGGGTTTGTGCGGCGCACTTTGGTTCGCTACAGGAAGTGCGGCGTACTTTTTGATTTGTGCGGCGTACTTTCTGTACCGCAGAAAAAAAATTTGGTTTAAAATGAGTAGATATGGTTCAATTTCTTCAAGGATTATACGAATTTGGTTACAAAACAGGATTATAAGTCCCCGGCAACGACGCCAAAAACTTGATGTTCGTTTGCAAGTCTTAAATTTATATTACAAGGTTTAGACAAAACAAGGGACTAGAAGACAAACACGGGCAAGTATACCCTTTCGTTCGTAATATAGCTTTGTAGTGGTAAGCCAGGATCGTTCGCAGAGACTTAGTTTCGTTTTGGTAATCAAGATCATAATTGAAGAAATAAATAGCTGAAATAATATCAATAGTAACAAGTATGACTAATATGGGATAGTTCGTATAAGTTCATGATGATGATAATAATGATCGAGATATGTTTATGTAGGTAAAGAGTGATAATCTTTTTTCATCAAAACGGCGTTTACACAATTTACTTGGGTTGATTCAAGACTTATGTTTATTTAAGCGACTAAGCTCAAAACAAGTTTCCAACAAGTTCAATATTTTATCAAGTTTCTAAGCGGATCTCTCCAACCAAAGATTCATGACCATAGAAAAGTTCTAGAAAACTTATAATAACAATTTGCGTTTCTCAACGCCAAACTATCGTAACAAATCAACTTAGATAAAACATGGTTTGTAGAACTAGGTGGTAAAATGGTTCTACAACATTAGCTTGAAATCATATATAAAGGATCATATCATAGCATCATCACTAATTATAGTCACATACCCATATAGTCACAAATAGCTTAGCCTAACATAGTAATCAAAGTAACAATTGGAAAAGAGTAAGAGAACATCATACTTAGATTGGATTGAATAAACGAGTACACAAGTGTCAAGATTGTATCGTTCCTCCAAGAATCGAAGAGTGGAATACTCTCGTTACAAGTATCTCCCAAAAGTGGATAATACTGAATATTTACTAAGAAAGCTAAAATACTCGAGCTATGGAGTATTGAGAGAGAGAGGTGTGTGTAAAATGAGTGGAAATGGCCTCTTTTTTATAGTGTTGTTTGGGGTCAAATGTGTGCCGCAGTTCTCCGAAAGTGCGCCGCACTTTGGAGACGTGAATGTGTGCCACACTTCTGAGTTTTTGCGCCGCACTTCTGGGCGATCCAGAATCTTCTTTCAACAACTTTGGCTTATTTGCATATTGAGGCCCCTTCTTTGTATATCTTCACTTTGCTCCTTCAAACTTTATATCTACATATAAAACACAACATATTAAGTATCGGAAGCTCTTATTTATACTACAAAGTGGCATTATAATGATAGACTGAATATGTATAATTAGGTCGTTATCAGTAAGTAATTCCGCATGTCTTCACATTGAGGGAAGATTGTTAGCCTTAAAATGTGAGTGCGACGAAAGGAATTACAATTGTTTACATAGCCGGGACTTGTAGTGACTAATATTATCACATATAAGTTAGTTCAAGTCCCAATCTATATATACCCCTCCATACTTCCATGGAGGGGTGAGGATTGTCACTTTCTTGTTTTCCTTTCTATCTCTAATAAACACATATTAGATTATCTCTCTCTCTCTCTCTCTCTCTCTCTCTCTCTCTCTCTCTCTCTCTCTCTCTCTCTCTCTCTCTCTCTCTCTCTCTCTCTCTCTCTCTCTCTCTCTCTCTCTCTCTCTCTCTCTCTCTCTCTCTCTCTCTCTCTCTCTCTTTCTCTCACTACAATGGCTAAACACTTGTACAATCCTCCCCGACCTCCAGATCATAAACCCCTGTTCATGGTGAATCTTAGTTTAACAATCAACATGCACATGAGTATGATGATGAGGAGCGTGTCGCGCTTGCTAATTTAATTGCTAGTTTACAAAAAGATGTCAATGAAACTAGAAAGAGTCAAAAGCATTTAAAGAAGGCAAACGCAATGCTCACTCAAAACTTTGAAGAAAGCAAAGTTGCTCTAATAAAATCAAGTGAGACTATAGATAGTTATAGAGCTCAACTTCTGCAAAGAGCATGAGGGGTACAAAGATCGTTTAATTAACGTTAAAAAGGACGATTTTGAAAACAAATATAACACAACTCTTGAGTTATTAGCCAAAGAGAAATGTCAATATAATGTTTTATTAATGGATGAACGTCAAAAAACGTACCTTGGAACAAGTAAAGTTAACGAACATGAACAAAGGCTTTCCATCAATAACACCGATTCTGCTAAAATTCTTGATGAAAAGAAACAGAGGTTGAAGCGTTAAAACATGATCTCAAAAATAGACATGAAAACGATACTGAAAAAGTAACGGAACTAGAAGAACAAGTCGAATTTTTGAAGAAAATTGTTTATAAAACGCGTGATTCTATTCACACCATAAGAATGATAGCACCTCGGTCATTGATGTATCGTGATGTGTATAGTGATTTATTTGATATACGTTATAGGGTAAATTAGAAAATTACCTTTAGGAAAAAGTAATAGACTAATAATACCAATGACGAATTCAATTAAACACGTGAGTGAGTCGAGTTCGTTGTACAAGAAGATCTTATGAATTTGAGACGTTTTGTTTTGATTTGGGCAATCGATTTGAATTGGTTTTCGGTTTTTAAACTACAATTAAAATCTACGAATTTTAATCTATTTAAAATTAACCTAAAGTGCATGAATCATAAACCCCGCCTATTTAAAAAAATCTACAAACAATTACTTGAAATTAACACACTAATTAAAATTTAGACTAATTAAGAATCTTCAAAATAAATCTATTTAATAAAAATGACTTTTAAACTAATATACTTTTAAAATTCACCTAAAACAAATTTATTTAAAAACTAATTTTATTTTAAACTAAAGTTATAAAAATCTATTTAATTAAACTTTTTAAGTAAATAAAAACATTTTTTTTTAATTTTATTTTTCTCTTTTTTTATTTAATTTTTATTTTTATTTATAATAATAAACTAATTTTAGAAATCTCAAAACAGACTTTAATTAAAATTTTAATTAATTAAAATAAAACAAACGTGTATTTAAACTCAAAGGTATAAAGTAAAATCTGCTTAAACAAACTAAACTATATAAATGAGAAAGAAGAGAGTTAAATCAAAAGGGCGTGCAGCCCAAGTGGTTATCACGTATGACAGGTGAACGGAAGGTCACAAGTTCGATTCCCAGCAACTACATATTTTTTTTGGAATAAATCCTTTTTAGACATATTACTAAAAAGAAGCCTTAGGAAAGACTTGTGAAAGCTTATTGCTTTAAGCTGAGAGGTCACAGCTTATGGGCTTATCAGATTTATGAATCTGATAACAGACAGTAAGATTAATTATGCAGTAAATATGGCAGAAGTAAATCACCAGAAATCAATACAGTTAAAACATCACAAGCATTATCAAACCAAACTAAAAAAACAGTAACAATCCAAACCAAATAAATATACATCCACCAAATTTAAAAGGAATGAACAGATTATCCAGCAAAATCAAAAAGAACTCAGCAAATTAGCTAATTAACAAAACAGTAACAAGTTTTAGCAATACAGTAAATTTCAGCAACAAGAATCAAGCAAAAGACTCCATCAAGCCCTAATAAACCTTAAAGCTAGCAAGTCTATCAGTTATTACCTCAAACATTCAGATTCAACAAGCAGCAAACAAAAAAACGACATCAGGAATTCTATCTAAACAACCAGCAAGATCAGTTAAACCTTATTATCCACTTTACTGGATTAACAAAATTATATCGTCTATTTAAAGCAGTAATCAACAAATCTGATATATTGTCACAGATTACACGAACTCACATATATTACTTCATACAAATTTAAAAACCTGAAGCAATCATAACCATTATAAGACTTAATCTGAAACTAAACAAATAAATAACACACCAACGCAAATCGAATTCATTATTACAGTTTTATAAATCAAACTATAACAAGAACATACGAAACCTCAGTCATCTAAAACATACATTTATTCAAACAAAATTGAATCTATAAACATTTAAATAAAAGAGGATGAGCACCTTATGGGATAACCGTTGAGCCGAAGGTTGTGCTGAACAACCTTATGATCCGAAACTCGAACCACCATTCGCACCATCAACCGAACCATCAAAAATCATCACTGCTTCAATTAAATATTTATCCAGTGGGGATAAATATGGATCCAAATCTCTTACTTCTTATATTAAAAGATAAGCTATTAATTAGCTTATATTCAATATCAAAAACTTACCCTTGTGAAAAGTAAACAGACTTAAATTGTAAATCAACTCAAAGCAGTAAAAGAGATTAAAGCAAGCCACGAATTATAATTAAAATGATTAAACTTTTATTAATTTTCCTGAAAATATTACAATACTCAATAAAAAGGAAATACAAAATTTAAATCCTATCACTATTTCTACAGAGTAACATTAAAGTAAAAGAAAGGATGGATTACAAGGAAATAATGGGGGTTTTTATAGCCTCCCAAGGGCTGTTGATGATGCGAATATCCGAATCTTTCAAGGGATATTCCCTTTTCTTCTCAGCCTTTGATCTTCAATTCCTTATTCTCTCTCTTGTGCAATCTTGATCGGATGGTTGAGATTACACTAACTATCACACGGATTTCCAACGTGGCATCCGTGTGCTAGTTGTGTTTCTTTGAAGGCACATGATTGGCTGGTTGAAAGGAATGAGGTGTAGTCTCCTATCAAATTTAGCCACGTAGCATCCCCTCTCCATCTTTTCTCTTCCTTAAACCATGGGGGTTTTAATCCCCTTGGTTTGAATTAATTAAATACATGAAAAGCCCCATGTAAAAACGTGTTTATTTTAGACTTAGGGTTTGGGTACAGTAACTAATAGTTACTGGTTTTCTTTAGGTATGAGATGGGGAAGACAAGTGAGAGAGAAAACTCTCTTAGGTTTTATCGAAACGTTATAAAATAAATGTGTGAATGGAACGAATGGGTGGGGGACAGCGTTTTATTTATTGGGTAAAAGTTGAGTGACGTGTGAGGATTTTTTAATAAATGGGAGTAGGTGGGTAATAATTGGCGTGTATGTGGGATGAAAGAATGTCAAAAGCAAAACGTGTAGGTTTTATATGTTTTAAAAAACGTATCACTGGTAAAAAAAACTAAAGCCCATAAATCGTTTCTTCCATTTGAGGTATTTGGGCTTTAAGCCCAAATCACTTTCCTCCAATCCGTGTAAATATATATTGGGCCAAGAATTGGACTTTTGGTAATGAAAGTAAATAAGACTTTTTATAAATGGGCTTTTAAGCCCATTTTCTCAATGTGGGACCCACTTGGGACGTTTTCTTGATAAATCCTCTAAAGTCGATCTTGATTTTGGCTTCTTTGATTTTTTTCTTCATTCTCGTGTCGATTTTTGTCGGTTTTCGCGAACTCGGTACCTACACACATGAAAACAAGAAACAAGCAATTCCAAGGCAAAATTGATACATTTCATGCAATATTTCATTGATTTAAGCTACAAATGATATGAGTGTTTACGCTCATATCAAATTCCCCCATGCTAAGCAATTGTCGTGTCCTCACGCAATGATAAAATGAAACTATATCTACACCATTATTCACACTTTTGACAACTTATTTCGCAAAGACATAAAAGCTCAAATAGATTCACCGTCCTCGACTTTTCACTTTTCCATGCCAAGTGCAAAAACAAGATCATTGTTATTATAAGTTGGTAGACTAACACGAACTCATGTGGGCCAATTATTCACTTAGACTCCCTTATTCCTAATTGTTTCTCTTATATTTTATTGTTGTCTTGAATGATCACGAGGATGCATTGTTGACTTATTTCGATAATTTATTAGGCCGAAAATAAAGTGAACGATTTAATCAATAGTTAGCTAAAGGACAAAATCTTTTAAAACTGCTTCTCGGGACTACATAAAGTTCATATCTTGGCATAACTTGTTTCGCGATTTGAGACCTTTCTCGGACCGATATTTGGCAGTGGCTTAATACTTCCAACCTTGAGAGACGTTCAAGAAATAATGGTCTTCTCTTCATAATATTTCTTCACTTGAAGTTTTGAGAGATTCATACTTGGACCACGACTTCTTCATTTTTCTCCAATCTTTATTTGGGATTTTGATATACAACGATCCGCCTCCTTTTTGGACTTGGCTTCATTTATCCTCATACCTTATTTTGGTCTTTTTGGATAGACTTCTCCATGACTTTTTGGGAGTATTTGCTTTTCGTCGTGTGTCTCGATCCTTCATATTGATTTTTGATAAATGATTCTTCACATCACTTGAGATCTTTAGCAATAAAACATAGCCCTCATGTCTTGTTAGGACCTTTTTGGACTCGCCAATCTTCGCATCCCGCTTCAATAAGTTATGCCTTGGCTATGAACTCTAATCTATACCGAGTAACTTTTAAACGATCTTGGGCTAGAAGCTAAGTAACTTTTCAAATCGTTCAACATTATTTATTGCAATTAAATTTATTAACAGGCGATGGGAGAATAGGCTCATAATTAACTCACATAAATTCCCGAAAGAATACCGAACTTATAATTGGCTCTATCATTTCTTGTTCTCCATATTGTAAAATTTCAAAAATGTGAAATCAATGGATACTTAGCCTATTAAATCAAAGTGTTGGGTTTTCAAGTCATCTATAGGATCTTGCATTTTCTTATACTTTTGCATGTTTTAGAATTTGCGTTTTAAAGTTCCCTTGATAGACGACTTTCTAGGATCAATTATAGGAGCTTGCGAAAAGTTCTTGTTCTTAACTCGTATGAATTAAGACTTTCGCGTTTTAAAGCTCCCTATATAATAGCCTAGCAAAACTTAATTCAAATACGTTAAGGAAAAGCTAAGGTTAAAAACCGAGTCGAGTCAAAAAATATTCTTATTGAAAGCCTACATTCGTGTCAAAAACACTTATTTTATTTATTAAAACTAAAAAATAACACTAAAAATTTTAAAATTTTATTGAAAAATGAGAAAACAATACGTTTGGACATGACAAAAGCAATTGCAAGCGATAATATCGATTGACTCCCCCATGCTAAAACCAAACATTGTCCTCAATGTTTCTTAGCTTAAGAGTAACACCCCCTTTCTAAAACACGAAGAGTCTAATGCAACATCCTAGCATGGAAAGAGCACGCAAATCTATAAGCCGTTTATTAATTATGCCTCAAGATAAAATGTTAGTCGATAAAAATCAAGGGTAAGAAAGTGCGCCCCTTTTTGGCATTCAAAGAATGGAAGATCAAGTGGACCGGCAAAAACCGAACACGAGAGTCTTCAAAAATAAGGGTCATACCTAAGATCACAACACAACAAAACACGAACACGAGCTTGAAAGATCAAGCCTTATTAGGTGTTAGAAAATAGAAAGAAGATAGAATGAACTCGTTTTTGTTCACCGAGTCATGAGCTCGACTCGATCCCCGCATTCATTGGTCCTTAGGGAAAATGGTGAAAACCGGCATAATAGGAGTAGAAACCAACATAAAGCACGATGTCGGGGTCAAAGATCTCATCCTCGTTGTCGGATGACAAACGAAAGGATAAAACTCCAACGCAAATCTCTAACAAGAGATGGTAGTCACAAACAATAGTATGCATGTAGCATGCTCCACGAGATAAACTCGCACCAAGATGATTTTCAATTATTGCATCGGTGAAAGGCCGAGATTTCCCTAAATCAATGATTCCGGGGTCGAATACCTCGTCCTCGGTGGAGAAAGTAATAGACAACAAGGTGTCGTCCCTCCATGCTAATCCTAAGTCATATGAAGCACATGGTAATGGTGGTACAAAAGTCTCAACACTAGTGATTTCAACTTGCATGACTTTGTCGACCTTTTCACTCTTAGGAACGTGAACAAAGGGGTCATGGTACTCAATATGAGTCACATGAAAAACCCACACATTAAGATCAACGCGAGTGGGAGGGAGATTGGGAATAAAGTAAGTTTCTCCATCCGAGTCGACATACTCATCATCACAAAAGGTGTGAGATGGAGGAGGTACGATGTTCTCAAAATCCTCTTGAAACAATGGATTATTGTTCAATGAAGCTTCAAATAGAGGATTTGAGTAAGTCACAAAAGTGTCGTCATTCTCGTCATCACAAGAAATTTCCGACAAAGTATCGAGTGTGTCACACTCGGATACAAGATCATCATTCTCATTTGAAGGCAATTCATCGGCGAATTCCTCGAGAATGGTAGGTAAAACACGAGAATCACGCTCGATCTCGAGATCGGAAACGTCTTCACTTCCCCGTGGAAGTGGATCAATGATAGCAAAAAGTTCATCGACGAACTTATCCAACGAATAGTCACTAACCTCACTCGGTGTGAATCTAGGAATCAAAGGCTCTTCAATTGAAGATTGTGCCTTAAGAACATCAACATGATCCTTAGAAGAGAGTGAAAATGAGTCCATTTTCAAAGATTGTTCAACTAAAGCAATGTCACTCTCGGGATCAAAATTCTCATTAACAAACTCACTAGCATCAAATGGCTCACTCAAGTAATCATCTATTTGTTTTTCAATTTTAGCATCCTCGTGTGGAGTGAGTGTAGATGAGGAAAGGTTACAACATATTTCAACAAAGCAAGCTTCTTCATTTGATTTTAACTTTCCTTTATCACAATTAGAAGTTTCCAAAATTGGAAAAACACCTTTATCAAAAAGAGCTTTTTTATCACTTTCAATTGCTTCAACAAGCTTAACACTTTCAACTTTCTTAGGAGTAAATCTTGGAATCTTTTCCGGTTTAAAAACAATGCTTTTATCTCCATAAAACAATTTAATTTCTTCTTTCCTCATATCAACTTGAATTTGAGCCGTGCACAAAAATGGTCTTCCTAGAATAATTGGCACACGAGGATTGGTCTCATAATCGACTATAGCAAAATCGGCTAAGTACAAGAAATTCCCCACTTTCATAATGACATTTTCCGCTATACCAACCGGTCGAGTGGTGGTTCCATTAGCAAGCTCAATGATCATACGAGTGGAACTAAGAGGTGCATAATCAATGGTCTTCCAAAGGGCTAGGGGCATTATGTTAATGCTAGCTCCTAGATCGGCTAGGCCTTTGCAAACCCCAAGCTCATTGAAAACACAAGGTATCAAGAATTGACCCGGATCTTTATACTTCTCGGGAAAGTAATCAAAGAAAACCGAGGTACTAGTCACATTCAAAGTAGCCCTAGTGACTTCTAGAAAAGTTTCCTTAGGTGGAGGCTTAAACTCAATCACTTCAACTTCATCTAAATTATCACAATCATCATAAACGGTTATGGCCTTAAGCTCTCCCTTCGGGTTTGGAATGGTATTACTAGGTAAGCAACCCGAAGAAGATGACGGTTTAGACATGAATCCCTCAAACATCGAAAGCAATTTATTTTGACCTTGTTCCAAACTTTGTTGCATACGATTATGATTTTGCTCTAATCTTTGCTCAAAACGGTTTTGGTTTTGTTCAAGTCTTTGTTGATTAAGCTCAATCTTATTGTTTTGCCCTTTAATCGTGTTTTGAAACTCATTTTTCAAAGTTGCCGTTTGTCCTTGAATGTTATTTTGCAAAGCCTTCATATTTGCCTCATTTGACTTCATGTAACTTGACAAATCATTTTGGTTATTCCCTTGAAAACCTTGATTGTTTTGATTAGCATTAAACCCATTTTCTTGATTGAAATTCCCTTGATTACCACGGTTAAAATTATTCCCATTGTTTCCATTGTTGTACCTATTTTGAACCGGTGGAAAACCCGGTGGAGCAACATGATTTTGACGAGGAACTTGACCGTTGGAGCCATAAGTTCCCGTCACGGCAAAAGCACTAGCTTGATCAAACCCGGCGTTTAAACAAGCATAATTAGGATGTGCTCCACCACATGATACACAAACATTCCCAACCATATTAATCGATCCATGAGGATTCTTCCTAATCTCACTTAACAAAGTCGCAAATCCACTATCAATCTTAGAGTCCAATCTAGCAATCTCGTGATTAGATGAATTCACATTGGAAACAACCGGTGTGTTTCGTGAATATTGTGCTCTAGAATTATCCTTAATTATTCTCCACGCGTCTCTCGGAGTTTTTCTTAAAAGATTACCACCCGCGGCGGCATTTAAAGAATCTTGTTCAATCATATTAAGCCCATTATAAAAAGAATTAATTTGATGCAATTCCGAGAAACCGTGGTGTGGACATTGTCTTAACAAATCTTTAAATCTCTCCCAAGCAACCCCAAACGATTCATGCACTTTTTGTTCAAATCTAGTGATCTCGTTCTTAAAGTGTGTTGTTTTGGATGGTGGAAAGAAGTAATTCATAAACTTAGACACTAGATCATCCCATGTTAAAATCGAACCCGGTGGTTCTTTCTCATACCAAAGCTTAGCATTACCCTCGAGCGAGTACGGAAAAAGCATGAGCTTAATCACGTCATTCGGCACATCTCTAAACTTGAGAGTCGAGGTAATTCGATTAAAATTCCGAATGTGAGAATGCGGGCTATCGGCCTCATTGCCACGAAATTGGTCGGCACGAATGAGCGATAAAAGACCCGTCTTAATCTCAAAATGATCCGCCAAAATAGCCGACACAACGATTGCTTCCCCATACCCTTCGGTGGGTGCACGGAGCAATTCCTCCATTGTTCGGTTATCGGCCATCTCTACAACAATAGGTGGAAGCTCGGGTTCCACTATTCGTTGTTGACGATTTCTATTTCTACGAGGAATATTTTCAAGCCTATTAAAATCAATCACAAGACGAGATGAACGTAATTGCATACACCAGAAAGAAAAGAATTTAGAGGATTGAAGAAAAGAAATTAGACAAGAAGAAGATTATTTTTGGTATTTTATTTGGTATTGCTCAATCAATAATGATCGATAAAAAACAAGGAATAAGGATAACTACTATGGAAGTAAATTACCCTCGGTCGACTTTGAAACGATGGGTGAAAACCTAAACGTCTCGAGGTTCAATAAGTAAACAACAAAAAATAAGATTTATTACTACTTGAGTCGACAAACCAATAATAGGTCGTCCCTCTCAATATACGCACAAGCAAGCGGGGAAACGAGGTGGCACAAAGCACTTAAAAACCTTTTTCCTTAGACGGCCTTTTATAGCACGTCGCCTTATACCCACCTTATAGTTTGTATAAATCGAGTTCAAACTTCTTATTAGTATTTATCTATTTTGCCTTTATTTTTGTTTTGGGTTCGAATACAATAGCTAGGTGATGAAATCCCAACTAAGGCTTATTTGAAAGATATGTAAAATTATTGTTCTACGTAATACAATATATTATTCACAAAAAACGAGAAAAACGATACATACTATATAATAGAAAAATAACAAAACTTTCCGAGGACGGAAAGGGTCTTCAAATCCACGATCAACAAATCTCCACAAAAGCGAATCGTACACAAGATCCCCGGCAGCGGCGACAAAATTTTTGATGTATCGTGATGTGTATAGTGATTTATTTGATATACGTTATAGAGTAAATTAGAAAATTACCTTTAGGAAAAAGTAATAGACTAATAATACCAATGACGAATTCAATTAAACACGTGAGTGAGTCGAGTTCGTTGTACACGAAGATCTTATGAATTTGAGACGTTTTGTTTTGATTTGGACAATCGATTTGAATTGGTTTTCGGTTTTTAAACTACAATTAAAATCTATGAATTTTAATCTATTTAAAATTAACCTAAAGTGCATGAATCGTAAACCCCGCCTATTTAAAAAAATCTACAAACAATTACTTAAAATTAACACACTAATTAAAATTTAGACTAATTAAAAATCTTCAAAATAAATCTATTTAATTAAAATGACTTTTAAACTAATATACTTTTAAAATTCACCTAAAACAAATTTATTTAAAAACTAATTTTATTTTAAACTAAAGTTATAAAAATCTATTTAATTAAACTTTTTAAGTAAATAAAAACATTTTTTTTTAATTTTTTTTTCCCTTTTTTTATTAAATTTTTATTTTTATTTATAATAATAAACTAATTTTAGAAATCTCAAAACAGACTTTAATTAAAATTTTAATTAATTAAAATAAAACAAACGTGTATTTAAACTCAAAGGTATAAAGTAAAATCTGCTTAAACAAACTAAACTATATAAATGAGAAAGAAGAGAGTTAAATCAAAAGGGCGTGCAGCCCAAGTGGTTATCACGTATGACAGGTGAAAGGAAGGTCACAAGTTCGATTCCCAGCAACTACATATTTTTTTGGAATAAATCCTTTTTATACAGATTACTAAAAAGAAGCCTTAGGAAAGACTTGTGAAAGCTTATTGCTTTAAGCTGAGAGGTCACAGCTTATGGGCTTATCAGATTTATGAATCTGATAAGCAGACAGTAAGATTAATTATGCAGTAAATATGGCAGAAGTAAATCACCAGAAATCAATACAGTTAAAACATCACAAGCATTATCAAACCAAACTAAAAAAAAACAGTAACAATCCAAACCAAATAAATCTACATCCAGCAAACTTAAAAGGAATGAACAGATTATCCAGCAAAAATCAGAAAGAACTCAGCAAATTAGCTAATTAGCAAAACAGTAACAAGTTTTAGCAATACAGTAAATTTCAGCAACGAGAATCAAGCAAAAGACTCCATCAAGCCCTAATAAACCTTAAAGCTAGCAAGTCTATCAGTTATTACCTCAAACATTCAGATTCAACAAGCAGCAAACAAAAAAACGACATCAGGAATTCTATCTAAACAACCAGCAAGATCAGTTAAACCTTATTATCCACTTTACTGGATTAACAAAATTATATCGTCTATTTAAAGCAGTAATCAACAAATCTGATATATTGTCACAGATTACACGAACTCACATATATTACTTCATACAAATTTAAAAACCTGAAGCAATCATAACCATTATAAGACTTAATCTGAAACTAAACAAATAAATAACACACCAACGCAAATCGAATTCATTATTACAATTTTATAAATCAAACTATAACAAGAACACACGAAACCTAAGTCATCTAAAACATACATTTATTCAAACAAAATTGAATCTATAAACATTTAAATAAAAGAGGATGAGCACCTTATGGGATAACCGTTGAGCCGAAGGTTGTGCTGAACAACCTTATGATCCGAAACTCGAACCACCATTCGCACCATCAACCGAACCATCAAAAATCATCACTGCTTCAATTAAATATTTATCCAGTGGGGATAAATATGGATCCAAATCTCTTACTTCTTATATTAAAAGATAAGCTATTAATTAGCTTATATTCAATATCAAAAACTTACCCTTGTGAAAAGTAAACAGACTTAAATTGTAAATAAACTCAAAGCAGTAAAAGAGATTAAAGCAAGCCACGAATTATAACTAAAATGATTAAACTTTTATTAATTTTTCTGAAAATATTACAATACTCAATAAAAAGGAAATACAAAATTTAAATCCTATCACTATTTCTACAGAGTAACATTAAAGTAAAAGAAAGGATGGATTACAAGGAAATAATGGGGGTTTTTATAGCCTCCCAAGGGCTGTTGATGATGCGAATATCCGAATCTTTCAAGGGATATTCCCTTTTCTTCTCAGCCTTTGATCTTCAATTCCTTATTCTCTCTCTTGTGCAATCTTGATCGGATGGTTGAGATTACACTAACTATCACACGGATTGCCAACGTGGCATCCGTGTGCTAGTTGTGTTTCTTTGAAGGCACATGATTGGCTGGTTGAAAGGAATGAGGTGTAGTCTCCTATCAAATTTAGCCATGTAGCATCCCCTCTCCATCTTTTCTCTTCCTTAAACCATGGGGGTTTTAATCCCCTTTGTTTGAATTAATTAAATACATGAAAAGCCCCATGTAAAAACGTGTTTATTTTGGACTTAGGGTTTGGGTACAGTAACTAATAGTTACTGGTTTTCTTTAGGTATGTGATAGGTGTGTAAACACCCATCTTTTCTACCACTTAATTACAATAATAACCGGACCAAAACGTGTATTTTATGTCTTTTATGTCAGAATTATGCGTGGTTTGTGTTTTTGTTGTGATTTAGGACGAAAAGGTGAAAAGTGGAGAAAACATGGTAATTCACGGGCATTTACGGACTTTTATTGAAGAAAAAGATGAAAGACGGAGTCAAGAAGTCAAGAGTGCAAAAAGAACGGAAGTCCAAGACCAATTCTGAAGATTTATCGAAGAAAAAGTCAAAAGACGGAAGTTTATCAAAAGCCGAAGAATTTAAGTCTTTTTTATTGAAGAATTTAAAGACGAGTTCAAAAGAAATACCGAAGCCAAAAGTCCTTAAAGTTCAAGTTTAAAGAAGATTAGAAGAAAAGGACTAAGCATGCAATTAATGAAGATTATATGCTTAAGGGCTTAATGATGCAATTATGAAGAAATGAAGGAGGGGAGGAAGCTTCCTAATCCTCCCCTATATATAGATTAGGATGATTTACATTTCATTCTTGTTGGCTAAGTGTGACAATTAGCTCTTCCACCATTTACTTACCTTGTCATTTAATTTCTTGTCAAGTTTAAATACCTTGTCTTGCACCTTAAATTCATTTAATTTCAAGTAAGTTTTCATTTAATTATTGTCAATCTTTACTTTATCTTGTCAATCTCTTATCTACCTTTCTTAATCTTTGATTTATGTGTTTATGTTTATGTTCATGTTCATGCTTTTATTTTGATCCAAGTGGTTTTTGATTATTGTAGTTAAAGTTGTTTGTTTTATTGATTTTAGTTGTTTGTTTATGTTTACTGTTGATTCGTTGATAGTTTTATTAAATCGTTTGTGTTTATTTTGGTTGAATTTGTGTTAGATCATGTTTATTTTTGATCCGCTGTTCTTCGGAAGGTTTGTTTCTGTTGCTTTGTTTCCAGGAAAAGTTCTGAGCCAAGGCAAGGAGAGGAGTGTTCATTCGGAAGTCCAAAGTTCCGAGCCAAGGGGTTTCATCCGGAACTTCAAAGTTCCGGATCAAGAGTGTTCATTCGGAACTCCAAAAGTTCCGAATCAAATACTTCCGAACGAAAGTCCGACTCAAGCATTAGTTCATTAGGACCTTGAAAGTTCCGGATCAATTTACTTCATTCGGAACTCAAAAAGTTCCGGATCAAGGAGATTCATTCGGAACTCAAAAGTTCCGAATCGAGGGGCTTCATTCAGAACTTCTTAGAAGTTCCGAACCAACTTCCGGAGCAAGGGCAACTTCCGAATCAGAAGGCTTCATTCGGAAGTCTGAAACTTCCGAATCAAGGAGGCTTCATTCGAAATCTTCCGAATCAAGGGTTAATCAAAAGTTCCGAATCAAGGCAAATTTTAGAAGTTCCGAATCAGTAAAGTTCCGAACGAATGATTGTTTTGGATAAGTGACATATTCAGATCAATTTGTTCCGGATCAAGGATTTTGGTAATATTCCGAGCGAAGAAGAATCATTCCAACCGAAGGTGACATTCCGGACGAGTGATTGTTCCAAACGAAGGATAATTCCGAATGAGCTGTATTCAGGTTCTTATTAGCTTTTGTTTTTGATTTTTATTTTCAAGCTTTATTTTTCCTGCCCTTTTATTTAATTGCACTTTAAAATTATTTGCCTTAGTTTTATTTTAGACTTGCCTTAGTTTAAGTTTTAGTTGCGCTTTAAGTTTGCCTTAGATAGATTTAAGTTTACGTCATTTACTTTAGTGCCCTTTAATTTCAGTCACGTTTTTTAATTCTTGCACCTTTATTTTAATTAGACTTAGATTTACTTTAAGAACACTTTTACTTTAAAGTTCTGCACCCTTTATTTTAAACACTACAACGACACATCTTTGTTTCCACCATAATCAATAGAGTCACACATAGAACCTAGATCAATTCGTTAAGATACCGATAACACGAACTTGAACTTTAATTTTTATACGGGCAAAAGCTAGTTATCAAATGGCGCCGCTGCCGGCTCTTTTCGTAAAGATTAACGGTTTTCTGTGAGAGACACGTTGCTTTTTGGGATCCGTTCACTTGTGAGCGTTATTTTTCTTGCCTAAAAAATTCAAAAAATCATAAGAATTAAAAATTGATAAAAAACCATAAAAATTAAAAATTTCAAAAATCCAAAAAGATTTTATCTTTATTGTGTATATATATTGTCTTTGTGTTTGGTTTTGTTTTCTTTTGCATTTTCAGGTGTATGCGTACTAGATCTTCTAATTATCAAGAGCCCGAGCCTCAAGAAGATTTAGATATGTCAGGTGTCAACAACAACATTCCACCGCACCTCAATAATAATAATAATAATAACAACAACAATGTTCTTCCACATCCCGTTCTTCGGACCATGGAGGAACTTTGTCAACCAACCATGTTTGGACGAGGAGGACCGATTGCGCCGATGCAAATCAACGCTCCTGAGTTTTCGTTGAAGCACCACATGATTCAGCAAGTACAAACAAACCCATTTAGAGGATTGCCTGATGAGGATGCCAACAAACACCTCGACAAGTTCATTACAATCACCCAAAGCATGAAGTTGCCTGGGGCCACAATGGATGTTCTTCGCCTACAACTCTTTCCACATACTTTATCGCATCATGCCGAGAAATGGTTTGATCGTCTCCCGAAGAATTCTATTCACACTTGGGATGATATGACTCAACGCTTTTTGTCGCGCTACTTTCCACCATCCATGGTCACAAGCCTTCGCAATCAAATCAGCGGTTTCATGCAAGACCCTGACGAATCTCTTTTTGATGCTTGGGAGAGATATAATGTCTTGATCGATAGATGTCCAAACCACAACATGCTCCCTGTGACCTTAATAGATACTTTCTGCAACGGTTTGACTTTTCGAGATCGTGATACGATCAATGCAGCCGCCGGTGGCACATTCATGAAAAGGAGACCCGAGGAGTGTAGAGAGTTAATTGAGAATATGACTACTCACCACAAAAACTGGGATTCCTCTGCTTCTTCAAGGAACAACCCGAGAGTCAATGTTTCCTCTACCTCAGCAAACCCTGAATTGACCGAACTCACCCGCATGATGGCCGAAATGAGCAAAAGTATTACGCTTCTAGCTTCAAACCAACAACAACAACAAGTTAAAGCAGTTGCTAATCCTTGTGAAACATGTGGCGGTCCTCACTCATACACTGATTGTCCTTCGACTCAAGGAAATCCGGAAAATGTGTATGCAGCTTATGGTAATTATTCACCGGAAAATTACCAAGCTAGACAACAAGGGGATAGAAATCTGCTGAGTTACCGATCCAACAACTACCTTTCACCCGGTTTTTCTCCTCAAAACCAAAACCCCACCATCAACTACAATAGAAGCAACCAAATCCCACCAAGAGCTTCTAACCCTTAGCAACCACCCACCCAACAACACCCACCCATTAATCCCGATGTTGACGCCATCATGAGAACTCAAGGTGAGCAAATCAAGAATCTACAGAGCCAAATAATCAATTTGAAAGGAGATATCTTGAAGCAAGGAAATGACATTAGAACCGAGGTTCGTGATAATATTCAATCCTCCTTCAGCACTCAAACGACTGAATTAAAGAATCTGTTGGCTAGTTTCTTGCCCGAAGCTCAACCTTCTTCTTCGAGTTCTCTACCTTCAAACACCGTCCCTAATCAGCGAGCCAATGTGAGTGCTATTACTACTCGTAGTGGAGTCACCATCGTAGGACCACTAATCCCACCCCCATCATCTACACCTCCTCCACCACCATGTGTCCCTACTCCTCCTACACCTAGTATTAGTACACCATTACCGTCTCCGCCTCGTCATGACGATGTATCTCGGAAGGACCCTTCAACATCTCAACCTTCACCACCTACACCTTCACCGTCTCCCTATCAACCCAGAATCCCATACCCTCTCCGCATAGGCAAGACCAACGAGCTAACCAAGAATGACTGTCAAGTATCGAAATATGTGAATATGCTATCTCAAATGACCATCAACATTAGCCTTGTTGAAGCACTTTGCCACATGCCGAAAGTTGTCAAAGCATTCAAGGAATTGCTTAGCAAGAAGGAGAAGCTGATTGAACAAGCCAACACACGCTTAAATGAAAACTGCTCTGCAGTTATTCTTAAAGAACTTCCAGAAAAGCTTGGAGATCCCGGTCGTTTTGTGTTGCCTTGCGTGTTCAACAAAACTGAAGAATTTACTGCCCTTGCTGATCTCGGGGCTAGTATTAATCTTATGCCACTGAGTGTTTGGAAAACACTATCATTGCCCGACCTCATTCCAACAAAGATGACTCTCGAACTTGCAAATCGCACTCTCGCTTACCCCGTTGGTATAGCCAAAGACGTGTTTATCAAAGTTGGCACATTTACTTTCCCGGTCGATTTTATCGTAGTTGATTATGAAATGGACCCTCGTATTCCTTGAATACTTGGTCGGCCATTCTTGAGAACCGGACGAGCTTTAGTAGATGTGGCCGAAGGTGAGTTAATCTTACGAGTCGGGGATGATTCAAAAGTTTTTAAAATGGGGAAGCTTACAGGCAAATCTTTTGGACGAGAATCAGTGAATATGATAGATGTGCTCGATGAATTTGTCGTCTACGACAATCCTCTATTTGACTCTTGCATTGATAATCCACTCTTTGACGATGATGTGGATGATTCTCGCTCCACTTTGGACGCTTCTCCCATTTATGATTCTCCACCGGTCTTTCATGCTTATGATGATGATGATGATTCTAGCTCAGATTCGGATGATTTTGATTGTACTTCTGAGTATCCCGAGCTGCCCACTTTCGATGATTTTGATGAGGCTGATACTCTTTCGAGCGATTCTTCACATGATGAAGATCCTCCGCCATCACTCGATCCTACTTTGGACGATTATTCATTTGAGGAAGATTTCTCTGAATTTCTCAACACTTACTTCCCTCATGAGAGTGATGCTCCTCCTTATGACTTTGAAGATTATCGTCTTGATCCTACTTTGGATTTAAAGAGCATTATGTCAAAGGAGAAGAAACCGGTTGACACCAATATCCGCAGCACATATGATTTAACACCTCTTTTTCCCACTTTTGAGGACGAGGTTGTGCTTCTTCGCGGATCTTCTTCCCATTCTGCTGAGCCTGAGTGCTATTTTCCCCTAAAGGAAAAGGTGTTCGACCCGGGTATTGCAATCTTTAAGCCATCTCAGTATCCACCTGATGAAATAAAAGGAAAAATCTTTGGAATTAATGGAAATCTTGTGCCACTTCACCGTGCTCCATCGCTGCTTATGGGAACCTTGCCACTTCTTCTTTGGCTTGCCTTGTTCGCCTTAAGCTTGTGCTTATTGATGGATGAAAACTATGTCTTTGATCCTGGTGGATATGCTTCATGCTTCTTCCGTTGATGATCAAGGTCGAGTCAGGCTCACGACTCGGTAAACAAAAACCAAGCGCTTCTTGGGAGGCAACCCATGCATCTATCTTTTCGCTTTCTTTATCATAAGTGTAGGGGGGACCCTTTGGTTTGCTTTCCTCTCCTCACTTCTTAATCAGGGATTCGAGCTTCAATGATCCACTCTTGATGATTCTTGACGACCCGTGATTCCGTGTTCTATTTCTTCCCGGTTCTATCCTAAACTCTTTTCGATTCACTATTTTATATTTTCTCAATATTAAAATAGGAATCTCTTTAGTTGTCTTTTCTTTAGCTAGATTTAAACAACGTGCACAATGTCCTAAGTGTGGGAGTTTACTCCCACATGCTTAAACATTAAGGACAATGTTTATCTTAAGTGTAGGGGGGACTTCTATCGAAGTTAAGTGGTCTTTTCCTTGTATTTGTCCTTATTTTAACCGGAAAATCAATTTTTCGACATTTTTCAAAATGTTTGATCTATTTTGGCCTACTAGTTTTTCTTTTGTATAGTTTATTTTCTTTCCTTATTAGAATAAATAAGTGGTTTTAATTTTCAAACGTTGTGAATCTTTTGACTCAACCCGAGTTTACTTATCTAAGTTACTCTAGCTAGTATCCTTAACGTGTTTAAGTCAAGTTTTGCTAGGCTTTTATATAGGGAGCTATAAAACGCGAAAGTCTTAACTCTCACGGGTTAAGAACAAGAACTTTTCGCAAGTTCCTATAATTGATCCTAGAGAGTAGTTTATCAAGGGAACTTTAAAATGCGATTTCTAAACTTGAAAGAGTCTAAGAATTTGCAAGATCCTATAGGCGACTCGAAAACCCAAAACTTTGATTTAATAGGCTAAGTATCCACGAGTCTCATTCCTTGAGATTTTAAACTGTGGAGAACGAGAGATGATAGAGCCAATTATAAGTTCGGTATTCTTTCGTGGATTTATGTGAGTTAATTATAAGCCTATTCTCCCATCGCTTGCTAATAAATTTATCTGCTAATAAATAAGGTTGTACGATTTGAAAAGTTACTTAGCTTCTAGCCCAAGATCGTTTAAAAGTTGCTCGGTATGGATTAGAGTTCATAGCCAAGGCATAACTTATTGAAGCGGGATGCAAATATTGGCAAGTCCGAAAAGGCCCTAACAACGCATGAGGGCTATATTTTGTTGCTAAAGATCCAAAGTGATGTGAAGAATCATTTATCGAAAATCAATATGAAGGATCGAGACACACGACGAAAAGCAAATACTCCCCAAAAGTCATGGAGAAGTGTATCCGAAAAGACCCTAACAAGGTATGAGGATAAATAGATCCAAGTCATAAAAGGAGGCGGATCGTTGTATATCAAAGTCGAAAATAAAGATTGGAGAAAAATGAAGAAGTCGTGGTCCAAGTATGAATCTCTCAAAACTTCAAGTGAAGAAATTCCATTATGAAGAGAAGACCATTATTTCATGAACGTCTCTCAAGGTTTGAAGTATGAATTCGCTGCCAAATATCGGTCCGAGAAAGGTCTCAAATCACGAAACGAGTTATGCCAAGATATGAACTTTATGAGATCCCGAGAAGCAGTTTTAAAAGATTTTGTCCTTTAGCTAACTATTGATTAAATCTTTCACTTTATTTTCAGACTTAATAACTATCGAAATAAGTCAAAAATGCATCCTCGTGATCATTCAAGACAATAATAAAATATAAGAGATACCCCTAGGAATAAGGGAGTCTAAGTGAGTAATTGGCCCACATGAGTTCGTGATAGTTTACTAACTTATAATAACAATGATCTCGTTTTTAAGCTTGGTTTGGAGAAAGTGAAAACTTGAGGATGATGATTATTCATGACATTTCCAAAACCCAAGGTATGCTTTTGATTTCTTTATTTTGTATGTTTTTAATTTTCTATCCCTTTAATAAAGGCCAATGTGGATTGATATGATGAAAAGTGTAATCTTGCTTTGTAACTAATGCATTGCATGAGGACATTGCAATGGTCAAGTGTAGGGGATTTGATAGGTGTGTAAACACCCATCTTTTCTACCACTTAATTACAATAATAACCGGACCAAAACGTGTATTTTATGTCTTTTATGTCAGAATTATGCGTGGTTTGTATTTTTGTTGTGATTTAGGACGAAAAGGTGAAAAGTGGAGAAAACATGGGAATTCACGGGCATTTACAGACTTTTATTGAAGAAAAAGATGAAAGACGGAGTCAAGAAGTCAAGAGTGCAAAAAGAACGGAAGTCCAAGACCAATTCTGAAGATTTATCGAAGAAAAAGTCAAAAGACGGAAGTTTATCAAAAGCCGAAGAATTCAAGTCTATTTTATTGAAGAATTTAAAGACGAGTTCAAAAGAAATCCCGAAGCCAAAAGTCCTTAAAGTTCAAGTTTAAAGAAGATTAGAAGAAAAGGACTAAGCATGCAATTAATGAAGATTATATGCTTAAGGGCTTAATGATGCAATTATGAAGAAATGAAGGAGGGGAGGAAGCTTCCTAATCCTCCCTTATATATAGATTAGGATGATTTACATTTCATTCTTGTTGGCTAAGTGTGACAATTAGCTCTTCCACCATTTACTTACCTTGTCATTTAATTTCTTGTCAAATTTAAATACCTTGTCTTGCACCTTAAATTCATTTAATTTCAAGTAAGTTTTCATTTAATTATTGTCAATCTTTACTTTATCTTGTCAATCTCTTATCTACCTTTCTTAATCTTTGATTTATGTGTTTATGTTTATGTTCATGTTCATGCTTTTATTTTGATCCAAGTGGTTTTTGATTATTGTAGTTAAAGTTGTTTGTTTTATTGATTTTAGTTGTTTGTTTATGTTTACTGTTGATTTGTTGATAGTTTTATTAAATCGTTTGTGTTTATTTTGGTTGAATTTGTGTTAGATCGTGTTTATTTTTGATCCCCTGTTCTTCGGAAGGTTTGTTTCTGTTGCTTTGTTTCCAGGAAAAGTTCTGAGCCAAGCCAAGGAGAGGAGTGTTCATTCGGAAGTCCAAAGTTCCGAGCCAAGGGGTTTCATCCGGAACTTCAAAGTTCCGGATCAAGAGTGTTCATTCGGAACTCCAAAAGTTCCGAATCAAATACTCCGAACGAAAGTCCGACTCAAGCATTAGTTCATTCGGAACTTGAAAGTTCCGGATCAATTTACTTCATTCGGAACTCAAAAAGTTCCGGATCAAGGAGATTCATTCGGAACTCAAAAGTTCCGAATCAAGGGGCTTCATTCGGAACTTCTTAGAAGTTCCGAACCAACTTCCGGATCAAGGGCAAGTTCCGAATCAGAAGGCTTCATTCGGAAGTCTGAAACTTCCGAATCAAGGAGGCTTAATTCGGAATCTTCCGAATCAAGGGTTAATCAAAAGCTCCGAATCAAGGCAAATTTTAGAAGTTCCGAATCAGTAAAGTTCCGAACGAAGGATTGTTTTGGATAAGTGACATATTCAGATCAATTTGTTCCGGATCAAGGATTTTGGTAATATTCCGAGCGAAGAAGAATCATTCCAACCGAAGGTGACATTCCGGACGAGTGATTGTTCCAAACGAAGGATAATTCCGAATGAGCTGTATTCAGGTTCTTATTAGCTTTTGTTTTTGATTTTTATTTTCAAGCTTTATTTTTCCTGCCCTTTTATTTAATTGCACTTTAAAATTATTTGCCTTAGTTTTATTTTAGACTTGCCTTAGTTTAAGTTTTAGTTGCGCTTTAAGTTTGCCTTAGATAGATTTAAGTTTACGTCATTTACTTTAGTGCCCTTTAATTTCAGTCACGTTTTTTAATTCTTGCACCTTTATTTTAATTAGACTTAGATTTACTTTAAGAATACTTTTACTTTAAAGTTCTGCACCCTTTATTTTAAACACTACAACGACACATCTTTGTTTCCACTATAATCAATAGAGTCACACATAGAACCTAGATCAATTCGTTAAGATACCGAGAACACGAACTTGAACTTTAATTTTTATACGGGCAAAAGCTAGTTATGAAATGGCGCCGCTGCCGGCTCTTTTCGTAAAGATTAACGGTTTTCTGTGAGAGACACGTTGCTTTTTGGGATCCGTTCACTTGTGAGCGTTATTTTTCTTGCCTAATAAATTCAAAAAATCATAAGAATTAAAAATTGATAAAAAACCATAAAAATTAAAAATTTCAAAAATACAAAAAGATTTTATCTTTATTGTGTATATATATTGTCTTTGTGTTTGGTTTTGTTTTCTTTTGCATTTTCAGGTGTATGCGTACTAGATCTTCTAATTATCAAGAGCCCGAGCCTCAAGAAGATTTAGATATGTCAGGTGTCAACAACAACATTCCACCGCACCTCAATAATAATAATAATAATAACAACAATGTTCTTCCATATCCCGATCTTCGGACCATGGAGGAACTTTGTCAACCAACCATGTTTGGACGAGGAGGACCGATTGCGCCGATGCAAATCAACGCTCCTGAGTTTTCGTTGAAGCACCACATGATTCAGCAAGTACAAACAAACCCATTTACAGGATTGCCTGATGATGATGCCAACAAACACCTCGACAAGTTCATTACAATCACCCAAAGCATGAAGTTGCCTGGGGCCACAATGGATGTTCTTCGCCTACAACTCTTTCCACATACTTTATCGCATCATGACGAGAAATGGTTTGATCGTCTCCCGAAGAATTCTATTCACACTTGGGATGATATGACTCAACGCTTTTTGTCGCGCTACTTTCCACCATCCATGGTCACAAGCCTTCGCAATCAAATTAGCGGTTTCATGCAAGACCCTGACGAATCTCTTTTTGATGCTTGGGAGAGATATAATGTCTTGATCGATAGATGTCCAAACCACAACATATTCCCTGTGACCTTAATAGATACTTTCTACAACGGTTTGACTTTTCGAGATCGTGATACGATCAATGCAGCCGCCGGTGGCACATTCATGAAAAGGAGACCCGAGGAGTGTAGAGAGTTAATTGAGAACATGACTACTCACCACAAAAACTGGGATTCCTCTGCTTCTTCAAGGAACAACCAGAGAGTCAATGTTTCCTCTACCTCAGCAAACCCTGAATTGACCGAACTCACCCGCATGATGGCCGAAATGAGCAAAAGTATTACGCTTCTAGCTTCAAACCAACAACAACAACAAGTTAAAGCAGTTGCTAATCCTTGTGAAACATGTGGCGGTCCTCACTCATACACCGATTGTCCTTCGACTCAAGGAAATCCGGAAAATGTGTATGCAGCTTATGGTAATTATTCACCGGAAAATTACCAAGCTAGACAACAAGGGGATAGAAATCTGCTGAGTTACCGATCCAACAACTACCTTTCACCCGGTTTTTCTCCTCAAAACCAAAACCCCACCATCAACTACAATAGAAGCAACCAAATCCCACCAAGAGCTTCTAACCCTTATCAACCACCCACCCAACAACACCCACCCCTTAATCCCGATGTTGACGCCATCATGAGAACTCAAGGTGAGCAAATCAAGAATCTACAGAGCCAAATAATCAATTTGAAAGGAGATATCTTGAAGCAAGGAAATGACATTAGAACCGAGGTTCGTGATAATATTCAATCCTCCTTCAGCACTCAAACGACTGAATTAAAGAATCTGTTGGCTAGTTTCTTGCCCGAAGCTCAACCTTCTTCTTCGAGTTCTCTACCTTCAAACACCGTCCCTAATCCGCGAGCCAATGTGAGTGCTATTACTACTCGTAGTGGAGTCACCATCGTAGGACCACTAATCCCACCCCCATCATCTACACCTCCTCCACAACCATGTGTCCCTACTCCTCCTACACCTAGTATTAGTACAACATTACCGTCTCCGCCTCGTCATGACGATGTATCTCGGAAGGACCCTTCAACATCTCAACCTTCACCACCTACACCTTCACCGTCTCCCTATCAACCCAGAATCCCATACCCTTCTCGCATAGGCAAGACCAACGAGCTAACCAAGAATGACTGTCAAGTATCGAAATATGTGAATATGCTATCTCAAATGACCATCAACATTAGCCTTGTTGAAGCACTTTGCCACATGCCGAAATTTGTCAAAGCATTCAAGGAATTGCTTAGCAAGAAGGAGAAGCTGATTGAACAAGCCAACACACGCTTAAATGAAAACTGCTCTGCAGTTATTCTTAAAGAACTTCCGGAAAAGCTTGGAGATCCCGGTCGTTTTGTGTTGCCTTGCGTGTTCAACAAAACTGAAGAATTTACTGCCCTTGCTGATCTCGGGGCTAGTATTAATCTTATGCCACTGAGTGTTTGGAAAACACTATCATTGCCCGACCTCATTCCAACAAAGATGACTCTCTAACTTGCAAATCGCACTCTCGCTTACCCCGTTGGTATAGCCGAAGACGTGTTTATCAAAGTTGGCACATTTACTTTCCCGGTCGATTTTGTCGTAGTTGATTATGAAATGGACCCTCGTATTCCTTTAATACTTGGTCGGCCATTCTTAAGAACCGGACGAGCTTTATTAGATGTGGCCGAAGGTGAGTTAATCTTACGAGTCGGGGATGATTCAAAAGTTTTTAAAATGGGGAAGCTTACAGGCAAATCTTTTGGACGAGAATCAGTAAATATGATAAATGTGCTCGATGACTTTGTCGTCTACGACAATCCTCTATTTGACTCTTGCATTGATAATCCACTCTTTGACGATGATGTGGATGATTCTCGCTCCACTTTGGACGCTTCTCCCATTTATGATTCTCCACCGGTCTTTGATGCTTATGATGATGATGATGATTCTAGCTCAGATTCGGATGATTTTGATTGTACTTCTGAGTATCCTGAGCTGCCCACTTTCGATGATTTTGATGAGGCTGATACTCTTTCGAGCGATTCTTCACATGATGAAGATCCTCCGCCATCACTCGATCCTACTTTGGACGATTATTCATTTGAGGAAGATTTCTCTGAATTTCTCAACACTTACTTCCCTCATGAGAGTGATGCTCCTCCTTATGACTTTGAAGATTATCGTCTTGATCCTACTTTGGATTTGAAGAGCATTCTGTCAAAGGAGAAGAAACCGGTTGACACCAATATCCGCAGCACATATGATTTAACACCTCTTTGTCCCACTTCTGAGGACGAGGTTGTGCTTCTTCGCGGATCTTCTTCCCATTCTGCTGAGCCTGAGTGCTATTTTCCCCTAAAGGAAAAGGTGTTCGACTCGGGTATTGCAATCTTTAAGCCATCTCAGTATCCACCTGATGAAATAAAAGGAAAAATCTTTGGAATTAATGGAAATCTTGTGCCACTTCACTGTGCTCCATCGCTGCTTAAGGGAACCCTGCCACTTCTTCTTTGGCTTGCCTTGTTCGCCTTAAGCTTGTGCTTATTGATGGATGAAAACTATGTCTTTGATCCTGGTGGATATGCTTCATGCTTCTTCCGTTGATGATCAAGGTCGAGTCAGGCTCACGACTCGGTAAACAAAAACCAAGCGCTTCTTGGGAGGCAACCCATGCATCTATCTTTTCGCTTTCTTTATCATAAGTGTAGGGGGGACCCTTTGGTTTGCTTTCCTCTCCTCACTTCTTAATCAGGGATTCGAGCTTCAATGATCCACTCTTGATGATTCTTAACGACCCGTGATTCCGTGTTCTATTTCTTCCCGGTTCTATCCTAAACTCTTTTCGATTCACTATTTTATATTTTCTCAATATTAAAATAGGAATCTCTTTAGTTGTCTTTTCCTTAGCGAGATTTAAACAACGTGCACAATGTCCTAAGTGTGGGAATTTACTCCCACATGCTTAAACATTGAGGACAATGTTTATCTTAAGTGTAGGGGGGACTTCTATCGAAGTTAAGTGGTCTTTTCCTTGTATTTGTCCTCATTTTAACCGGAAAATCAATTTTTCGACATTTTTCAAAATGTTTGATCTATTTTGGCCTACTAGTTTTTCTTTTGTATAGTTTATTTTCTTTCCTTATTAGAATAAATAAGTGGTTTTTATTTTCAAACGTTGTGAATCATTTGACTCAACCCGAGTTTACTTATCTAAGTTACTCTAGCTAGTATCCTTAACGTGTTTAAGTCAAGTTTTGCTAGGCTTTTATATAGGGAGCTATAAAACGCGAAAGTCTTAACTCTCACGGGTTAAGAACAAGAACTTTTCGCAAGTTCCTATAATTGATCCTAGAGAGTCGTTTATCAAGGGAACTTTAAAATGCGATTTCTAAACTTGAAAGAGTCTAAGAATTTGCAAGATCCTATAGGCGACTCGAAAACCCAAAACTTTGATTTAATAGGCTAAGTATCTACGAGTCTCATTCCTTGAGATTTTAAACTGTGGAGAACGAGAGATGATAGAGCCAATTATAAGTTCGGTATTCTTTCGTGGATTTATGTGAGTTAATTATAAGTCGATTCTCCCATCGCTTGCTAATAAATTTATCTGCTAATAAATAAGGTTGTACGATTTGAAAAGTTACTTAGCTTCTAGCCCAAGATCGTTTAAAAGTTGCTCGGTATGGATTAGAGTTCATAGCCAAGGCATAACTTATTGAAGCGGGATGCGAATATTGGCAAGTCCGAAAAGGCCCTAACAAGGCATAAGGGCTATATTTTGTTGCTAAAGATCCAAAGTGATGTGAAGAATCATTTATCGAAAATCAATATGAAGGATCGAGACACACGACGAAAAGCAAATACTCCCCAAAAGTCATGGAGAAGTGTATCCGAAAAGACCCTAACAAGGTATGAGGATAAATGGATCCAAGTCATAAAAAGAGGCGGATCGTTGTATATCAAAGTCCAAAATAAAGATTGGAGAAAAATGAAGAAGTCGTGGTCCAAGTATGAATCTCTCAAAACTTCAAGTGAAGAAATTCCATTATGAAGAGAAGACCATTATTTCATGAACGTCTCTCAAGGTTTGAAGTATGAAGTCGCTGCCAAATATCGGTCCGAGAAAGGTCTCAAATCGCGAAACGAGTTATGCCAAGATATGAACTTTATGAGATCCCGAGAAGCAGTTTTAAAAGATTTTGTCCTTTAGCTAACTATTGATTAAATCGTTCACTTTATTTTCAGACTTAATAACTATCGAAATAAGTCAAAAATGCATCCTCGTGATCATTCAAGACAATAATAAAATATAAGAGATACCCCTAGGAATAAGGGAGTCTAAGTGAGTAATTGGCCCACATGAGTTCGTGATAGTTTACTAACTTATAATAACAATGATCTCGTTTTTAAGCTTGGTTTGGAGAAAGTGAAAACTTGAGGATGATGATTTTTCATGACATTTCCAAAACCCAAGGTATGCTTTTGATTTCTTTATTTTGTATGTTTTTAATTTTCTATCCCTTTAATAAAGGCCAACGTGGATTGATTATGATGAAAAGTGTAATCTTGCTTTGTAACTAATGCATTGCATGAGGACATTGCAATGGTCAAGTGTAGGGGATTTGATAGGTGTGCAAACACCCATCTTTTTTACCACTTAATTACAATAATAACCGGACCAAAACGTGTATTTTATGTCTTTTATGTCGGAATTATGCGTGGTTTGTGTTTTTGTTGTGATTTAGGACGAAAAGGTGAAAAGTGGAGAAAACATGGGAATTCACGGGCATTTACGGACTTTTATTGAAGAAAAAGATGAAAGACGGAGTCAAGAAGTCAAGAGTGCAAAAAGAACGGAAGTCCAAGACCAATTCTGAAGATTTATCGAAGAAAAAGTCAAAAGACGGAAGTTTATCAAAAGCCGAAGAATTCAAGTCTATTTTATTGAAGAATTTAAAGACGAGTTCAAAAGAAATCCCGAAGCCAAAAGTCCTTAAAGTTCAAGTTTAAAGAAGATTAGAAGAAAAGGACTAAGCATGCAATTAATGAAGATTATATGCTTAAGGGCTTAATGATGCAATTATGAAGAAATGAAGGAGGGGAGGAAGCTTCCTAATCCTCCCCTATATATAGATTAGGATGATTTACATTTCATTCTTATTGGCTAAGTGTGACAATTAGCTCTTCCACCATTTACTTACCTTGTCATTTAATTTCTTGTCAAATTTAAATACCTTGTCTTGCACCTTAAATTCATTTAATTTCAAGTAAGTTTTCATTTAATTATTGTCAATCTTTACTTTATCTTGTCAATCTCTTATCTACCTTTCTTAATCTTTGATTTATGTGTTTATGTTTATGTTCATGTTCATGCTTTTATTTTGATCCAAGTGGTTTTTGATTATTGTAGTTAAAGTTGTTTGTTTTATTGATTTTAGTTGTTTGTTTATGTTTACTGTTGATTCGTTGATAGTTTTATTAAATCGTTTGTGTTTATTTTGGTTGAATTTGTGTTAGATCGTGTTTATTTTTGATCCCATGTTCTTCGAAAGGTTTGTTTCTGTTGCTTTGTTTCAAGGAAAAGTTCCGAGCCAAGGCAAGGAGAGGAGTGTTCATTCGGAAGTCCAAAGTTCCGAGCCAAGGGGTTTCATCCGGAACTTCAAAGTTCCGGATCAAGAGTGTTCATTCGGAACTCCAAAAGTTCCGAATCAAATACTTCCGAACGAAAGTCCGACTCAAGCATTAGTTCATTCGGAACTTGAAAGTTCCGGATCAATTTACTTCATTCGGAACTCAAAAAGTTCCGGATCAAGGAGATTCATTCGGAACTCAAAAGTTCCGAATCAAGGGGCTTCATTCGGAACTTCTTAGAAGTTCCGAACCAACTTCCGGATCAAGGGCAAGTTCCGAATCAGAAGGCTTCATTCGGAAGTCTGAAACTTCCGAATCAAGGAGGCTTCATTCGGAATCTTCCGAATCAAGGGTTAATCAAAAGTTCCGAATCAAGGCAAATTTTAGAAGTTCCGAATCAGTGAAGTTCCGAACGAAGGATTGTTTTGGATAAGTGACATATTCAGATCAATTTGTTCCGGATCAAGGATTTTGGTAATATTCCGAGCGAAGAAGAATCATTCCAACCGAAGGTGACATTCCGGACGAGTGATTGTTCCAAACGAAGGATAATTCCGAATGAGCTGTATTTAGGTTCTTATTAGCTTTTGTTTTTGATTTTTATTTTCAAGCTTTATTTTTCCTGCCCTTTTATTTAATTGCACTTTAAAATTATTTGCCTTAGTTTTATTTTAGACTTGCCTTAGTTTAAGTTTTAGTTGCGCTTTAAGTTTGCCTTAGATAGATTTAAGTTTACGTCATTTACTTTAGTGCCCTTTAATTTCAGTCACGTTTTTTAATTCTTGCACCTTTATTTTAATTAGACTTAGATTTACTTTAAGAACACTTTTACTTTAAAGTTCTGCACCCTTTATTTTAAACACTACAACGACACATCTTTGTTTCCACCATAATCAATAGAGTCACACATAGAACCTAGATCAATTCGTTAAGATACCGAGAACACGAACTTGAACTTTAATTTTTATACGGGCAAAAGCTAGTTATCAGTATGAGATGGGGAAGACAAGTGAGAGAGAAAAATCTCTTAGATTTTATCGAAATGTTATAAAATAAATGTGTGAATGGAACGAATGGGTGGGGGACAGCGTTTTATTTATTGGGTAAAAGTTGAGTGACGTGTGAGGATTTTTTAATAAATGGGAGTAGGTGGGTAATAAGTGGCGTGTATGTGGGATGAAAGAATGTTAAAAGCAAAACGTGTAGGTTTTATATGTTTTAAAAAACGTATCACTGGTAAAAAAAACTAAAGCCCATAAATCGTTTCTTCCATTTGAGGTATTTGGGCTTTAAGCCCAAATCACTTTCCTCCAATCCGTGTAAATATATATTGGGCCAAGAATTGGACTTTTACCCAAAAAAAAAAAAAAAAAAAAAAAAAAAAGAATTGGACTTTTGGTAATGAAAGTAAATAAGACTTTTTATAAATGGGCTTTTAAGCCCATTTTCTCAATGTGGGACCCACTTGGCACGTTTTCTTGATAAATCCTCTAAAGTCAATCTTGATTTTGGCTTCTTTGATTTTTCTCTTCATTCTCGTGTCGATTTTTGTCGGTTTTCGCGAACTCAGTACCTACACACATGAAAACAAGAAACAAGCAATTCCAAGGCAAAATTGATACATTTCATGCAATATTTCATTGTATTAAGCTACAAATGATATGAGTGTTTACGCTCATATCAAATTCCCCCATGCTAAGCAATTGCCGTGTCCTCACGCAATGATAAAATAAAACTATATCTACACCATTATTCACACTTTTGACAACTTATTTCGCAAAGACATAAAAGCTCAAATAGATTCATCGTCCTCGAATTTTCACTTTTCCATGCCAAGTGCAAAAACAAGATCATTGTTATTATAAGTTGGTAGACTAACACGAACTCATGTGGGCCAATTATTCACTTAGACTCCCTTATTCCTAATTGTTTCTCTTATATTTTATTGTTGTCTTGAATGATCACGAGGATGCATTGTTGACTTATTTCGATAATTTATTATGCCGAAAATAAAGTGAACGATTTAATCAATAGTTAGCTAAAGGACAAAATCTTTTAAAACTGCTTCTCGGGACTACATAAAGTTCATATCTTGGCATAACTTGTTTCGCGATTTGAGACCTTTCTCGGACCGATATTTGGCAGTGACTTAATACTTCCAACCTTGAGAGACGTTCACGAAATAATGGTCTTCTCTTCATAATATTTCTTCACTTGAAGTTTTGAGAGATTCATACTTGGACCACGACTTCTTCATTTTTCTCCAATCTTTATTTGGGATTTTGATATACAACGATCCGCCTCCTTTTTGGACTTGGCTTCATTTATCCTCATACCTTATTTTGGTCTTTTTGGATAGACTTCTCCATGACGTTTTGGGAGTATTTGCTTTTCGTCGTGTGTCTCAATCCTTCATATTGATTTTTGATAAATGATTCTTCACATCACTTGAGATCTTTAGCAATAAAACATAGCCCTCATGTCTTGTTAGGACCTTTTTGGACTCGCCAATCTTCGCATCCCGCTTCAATAAGTTATGCCTTGGCTATGAACTCTAATCTATACCGAGCAACTTTTAAACGATCTTGGGCTAGAAGCTAAGTAACTTTTCAAATCGTTCAACATTATTTATTGCAATTAAATTTATTAACAAGCGATGGGAGAATAGGCTCATAATTAACTCACATAAATTCCCGAAAGAATACCGAACTTATAATTGGCTCTATCATTTCTTGTTCTCCATATTGTAAAATTTCAAGAATGTGAAATCAATGGATACTTAGCCTATTAAATCAAAGTTTTGGGTTTTCAAGTCATCTATAGGATCTTGCATTTTCTTATACTTTTGCAAGTTTTAGAAATTGCGTTTTAAAGTTCCCTTGATAGACGACTTTCTAGGATCAATTATAGGAGCTTGCGAAAAGTTCTTGTTCTTAACTCGTATGAATTAAGACTTTCGCGTTTTAAAGCTCCCTATATAATAGCCTAGCAAAACTTAATTCAAATACGTTAAGGAAAAGCTAAGGTTAAAAACCGAGTCGAGTCAAAAACTATTCTTATTGAAAGCCCACATTCGTGTCAAAAACACTTATTTTATTTATTAAAACTAAAAAATAACACTAAAAATTTTAAAATTTTATTGAAAAATGAGAAAACAATACGTTTGGACATGACAAAAGCAATTGCAAGCGATAATATCGATTGACTCCCCCATGCTAAAACCAAACATTGTCCTCAATGTTTCTTAGCTTAAGAGTAACACCCCCTTGCTAAAACACGAAGAGTCTAATGAAACATCCTAGCATGGAAAGAGCACGCAAATCTATAAACCATTTATTAATTATGCCTCAAGATAAAACGTTAGTCGATAAAAATCAAGGGTAAGAAAGTGCGCCCCTTTTTGGCATTCAAAGAATGGAAGATCAAGTGGACCGGCAAAAACCGAACACGAGAGTCTTCAAAAATAAGGGTCATACCTAAGATCACAACACAACAAAACACGAACACGAGCTTGAAAGATCAAGCCTTATTAGGTGTTAGAAAATAGAAAGAAGATAGAATGAACTCGTTTTTGTTCACCGAGTCATGAGCTCGACTCGATCCCCGCATTCATTGGTCCTTAGGGAAAATGGTGAAAACCGGCATAATAGGAGTAGAAACCAACATAAAGCACGATGCCGGGGTCAAAGATCTCATCCTCGTTGTCGGATGACAAACGAAAGGATAAAACTCCAACGCAAATCTCTAACAAGAGATGGTAGTCACAAACAATAGTATGGATGTAGCATGCTCCACGAGATAAACTCGCACCAAGATGATTAAAAAGTCTTTCAATTATTGCATCGGTGAAAGGCCGAGATTTCCCTAAATTAATGATTCCGGGGTCGAATACCTCGTCCTCGGTGGAGAAAGGAATAGACAACAAGGTGTCGTCCCCCCATGCTAATCCTAAGTCATATGAAGCACATGGTAATGGTGGTACAAAAGTCTCAACACTAGTGGTTTCAACTTGCATGACTTTTTCGACCTTTTCACTCTTAGGAACGTAAACAAAGGGGTCATGGTACTCAATATGAGTCACATGAAAAACCCGCACATTAAGATCAACGCGAGTGGGAGGGAGATTGGGAATAAAGTAAGTTTCTCCATCCGAGTCGACATACTCATCATCACAAAAGGTGTGAGGTGGAGGAGGTATGATGTTCTAAAAATCCTCTTGAAACAATGGATTATTGTTCAATGAAGCTTCAAATAGAGGATTTGAGTAAGTCACAAAAGTGTCGTCATTCTCGTCATCACAAGAAATTTCCGACAAAGTATCGAGTGTGTCACACTCGGATACAAGATCATCATTCTCATTTGAAGGCAATTCATCGGCGAATTCCTCGAGAATGGTAGGTAAAACACGAGAATCACGCTCGATCTCGAGATCGGAAACGTCTTCACTTCCCCGTGGAAGTGGATCAATGATAGCAAAAAGTTCATCGACGAACTTATCCAACGAATAGTCACTAACCTCACTCGGTGTGAAGCTAGGAATCAAAGGCTCTTCAATTGAATATTGTGCCTTAAGAACATCAACATGATCCTTAGAAGAGAGTGAAAATGAGTCCATTTTCAAAGATTGTTCAATTAAAGCAATTTCACTCACGGGATAAAAATTCTCATTAACAAACTCACTAGCATCAAATGGCTCACTCAAGTAATCATCTATTTGTTTTTCAATTTTAGCATCCTCGTGTGGAGTGAGTGTAGATGAGGAAAGGTTACAACATGTTTCAACAAAGCAAGCTTCTTCATTTGATTTTAACTTTCCTTTATCACAATTAGAAGTTTCCAAAATTGGAAAAACACCTTTATCAAAATGAGCTTTTTTATCACTTTCAATTGCTTCAACAAGCTTAACACTTTCAACTTTCTTAGGAGCAAATCTTGGAATCTTTTCCGGTTTAAAAACAATGCTTTTATCTCCATAAAACAATTTAATTTCTTCTTTCCTCATATCAACTTGAATTTGAGTCGTGCAAAAAAATGGTCTTCCTAGAATAATTGGCACACGAGGATTGGTCTCATAATCGACTATAGCAAAATCGGCTAAGTACAAGAAATTCCCCACTTTCATAATGACATTTTCCGCTATACCAACCGGTCGAGTGGTGGTTCCATTAGCAAGCTCAATGATCATACGAGTGGAACTAAGAGGTGCATAATCAATGGTCTTCCAAAGGGCTAGGGGCATTATGTTAATGCTAGCTCCTAGATCGGCTAGGCCTTTGCAAACCCCAAGCTCATTGAAAACACAAGGTATCAAGAATTGACCCGGATCTTTATACTTCTCGGGAAAGTAATCAAAGAAAACCGAGGTACTAATCACATTCAAAGTAGCCCTAGTGACTTCTAGAAAAGTTTCCTTAGGTGGAGGCTTAAACTCAATCACTTCAACTTCATCTAAATTATCACAATCATCATAAACGGTTATGGCCTTAAGCTCTCCCTTCGGGTTTGGAATGGTATTACTAGGTAAGCACCCCGAAGAAGATGACGGTTTAGACATGAATCCCTCAAACATCGAAAGCAATTTATTTTGACCTTGTTCCAAACTTTGTTGCATACGATTATGATTTTGCTCTAATCTTTGCTCAAAACGGTTTTGGTTTTGTTCAAGTATTTGTTGATTAAGCTCAATCTTATTGTTTTGCCCTTTAATCGTGTTTTGAAACTCATTTTTCAAAGTTGCCATTTGTCCTTGAATGTTATTTTGCAAAGCCTTCATATTTGCCTCATTTGACTTCATGTAACTTGACAAATCATTTTGGTTATTCCCTTGAAAACCTTGATTGTTTTGATTAGCATTAAACCCATTTCCTTGATTGAAATTCCCTTGGTTACCACGGTTAAAATTATTCCCATTGTTTCCATTGTTGTACCTATTTTGAACCGGTGGAAAACCCGGTGGAGCAACATGATTTTGACGAGGAACTTGACCGTTGGAGCCGTAAGTTCCCGTCGCGGCAAAAGCACTAGCTTGATCAAACCCCGCGTTTAAACAAGCATAATTAGGATGTGCTCCACCACATGATACACAAACATTCCCAACCATATTAATCGATCCATGAGGATTCTTCCTAATCTCACTCAACAAAGTCGCAAATCCACTATCAATCTTAGAGTCCAATCTAGCAATCTCGTGATTAGATGAATTCACATTGGAAACAACCGGTGTGTTTCGTGAATATTGTGCTCTAGAATTATCCTTAATTATTCTCCACGCGTCTCTTGGAGTTTTTCTTAAAAGATTACCACCCGCGGCGGCATTTAAAGAATCTTGTTCAATCATATTAAGCCCATTATAAAAAGTATTAATTTGATGCAATTCCGAGAAACCGTGGTGTGGACATTGTCTTAACAAATCTTTAAATCTCTCCCAAGCAACCCCAAACGATTCATGCACTTTTTGTTCAAATCTAGTGATCTCGTTCTTAAAGTGTGTTGTTTTGGATGGTGGAAAGAAGTAATTCATAAACTTAGACACTAGATCATCCCATGTTAAAATCGAACCCGGTGGTTCTTTCTCATACCAAATCTTAGCATTACCCTCGAGCGAGTACGGAAAAAGCATGAGCTTAATCACGTCATTCAGCACATCTCTAAACTTGAGAGTCGAGGTAATTCGATTAAAATTCCGAATGTGAGAATGCGGGCTATCGGCCTCATTGCCACGAAATTGGTCGGCACGAATGAGCGATAAAAGACCCGTCTTAATCTCAAAATGATCCGCCAAAATAGCCGGCACAACGATTGCTTCCCCATACCCTTCGGTGGGTGCACGGAGCAATTCCTCCATTGTTCGGTTATCGGCCATCTCTACAACAATAGGTGGAAGCTCGGGTTCCACTATTCGTTGTTGACGATTTCTATTTCTACGAGGAATATTTTCAAGCCTATTAAAATCAATCACAATACGAGATGAACGTAATTGCATACACCACAAAGAAAAGAATTTAGAGGATTGAAGAAAAGAAATTAGACAAGAAGAAGATTATTTTTGGTATTTTATTTGGTATTGCTTGTTGAATCCAAGATCGTTAGACTCAAACAGTCGAAACCGTTTTATCTAGGATGATCAATTGTACATATGAATTAACATAGCGGAATTGCACAATTAATCAAGAACAAGATGTTTAACAAAGATGAAAGATTCCCAAAGAGAGTTTGTATTATATAATTAACACAAACTACTCTAGGTGTGTGTACATTGAATCCCACACCTAGAGATCAAACAAGCAGTAGGTTACATTTGTGTAGTAGGAAGTAGTAATAAAACCTATGCCTGGTGGTTCCTTTTATAACTTAAGGAACCCAGGGATACATGGAAACTAAACAAAGTATTAATGACTAAATCAAAACTGACTTATTCATTCTTATCCTGTGTTGACCAAATCTTCATACTTATCACTAGCAGTGGGAAGTACACTAGCAGGGGCAAGTACTCCAGCAGGGGGAACTTGCTCTAGCAGGGGAAAGTACTCCAGCAGGGGGAATTCCAGCAGGGGGATCTCAGCAGTGGGAATTCTAGCAGTGATAATGTCCTATTTGGTCTTTCTTGTTTCCATAGTGTTTGACTCATCAACTTTTGACCCAACAATCTTCCCCTAGTTGATGATGTCAAAACACTTCCCCTTAAACATACAACATCAAAGATCAACATGCTGAACATTCTTTGTAGACAACTTCCCCTTTTTGACATGATCAAATAGGGTCTTCTATGTGAACAACCTTGATTTTCAACTACTACTAACCAATATCATACATCAAACCCAAGTATTCTACTTTTCAAAATACCCTCCATGAAGCACATAGGTCTTAGCTCCTAATAAAAAATGATCTTGACCAGTAGATACTCTCATTAGTTGTAATAATATGAATGAATAGTAGCAAAAATCATCACCTTGATGTCATATGTGAATGACTAACACTTTATCAAATAAGCTTCCCTTTAAAGTATGCTAGTCACTGATGAATCTTCAATTCTGTAGGCTTTATGTAATGATTACATATGAAGAAAACTGAATTATAACTTACTTGATGATGAAGAAGGATAACCCGAACTTGCATTCTATAACTTTCACTAACCATGTGACAAAATGCTTCATATATACAAAATCCTCATAAAAATGAGACACTGAGCACGATAATGTAACTCCTTCAAGTGATAGAAAATATGTGCATAGAGTACCATAAGAAAAATCACATATTCCTAGATCTTGTACCACTTCGTCACTAAGCGTTTAAGCATAAAACCCATACCCGCGAAAATCTCCTTCATCTTCAAATAAATGATACAAACTTTTCTTCGTAATCAATAAAATTAAATCAAGCCTTTATACCTTTAAACCAGTTGCTGTGAATATGCCAAACTCCAAAATACTGATGTCCCAAAATTCATATCTGACAGCAGGGGGAACTTTCAAAAACAGTGGGAATATATTAATGAAAGCAGGGGGAACTATTGAAGGCAGGGGGATCGTAGCAGGGGCTTCTTATAATGAAAGCAGGGTAAACTTTTTCAAAAGCAATAAAAAATATACCTACTGTGAAAAGTACTCTGTTGTACCTTTGTTTTTATGCAGACACCTTCTGCACAACTGCTATACCCCACATCTCTGTGATTTCGATGCATCCAACACTATTAGTACATCATTTAATGACTACCGTGTGAACACAAAACCTGGCCAAACATTGGATAGTGTGTATCAAATCTTATGGATAAATGACCACCATCACGTGATTCATAATTTTGCTGCATCGGTATTAGAATCCCATGTGAACATAATAATAATATATGACCTTCCATAATATATTACCCCACACAAGAATTCAAACGTTCTCGTTCACTGTGTCATCTATAGGCTAGCAATATCTTTCCTTTGTTCACGTGACCTCAACAATGGAATCAATACAAATACATGACATATTTGTTATTCATCACACGTCTCAATCAACACAAGTAAATGATCCTTTATCTTTTGCTGCCATTCGTTATTAAATGAACTTCACGTGGGACCCTGCTATTGACCCAAGCGAATAATAAGAAAAACGTGAACCACACATAGGTGTAAACGGATACCTTAATTGCTGAATACTTTATTAAACCATACGCCATGTCACTTTTCTTTTCTTTGCTGTTTGCACATTCCTTAACGTGGGACCAGTGAACATATGAAAGAATATATAAACTATTTTAGAACCCAGCGGCAGCAATATTATATCCCCACCAACAAAAATTGATTATCTAGGGTTTTAACATAAACCCTAGATCTTCACAGCAACGAACTTGGACATGAAAAACATCTTGATTCTCCTAGATATCGAGAGCCACCCGCTCTGATACCACATGTTGAATCCAAGATCGTTAGACTCAAACAGTCGAAACCGTTTTATCTAGGATGATCAATTGTACATATGAATTAACATAGCGGAATTGCACAATTAATCAAGAACAAGATGTTTAACAAAGATGAAAGATTCCCAAAGAGAGTTTGTATTATATAATTAACACAAAATACTCTAGGTGTGTGTACATTGAATCCCACACCTAGAGATCAAACAAGCAGTAGGTTACATTTGTGTAGTAGGAAGTAGTAATAAAACCTATGCCTGGTGGTTCCTTTTATAACTTAAGGAACCCAGGGATACATGGAAACTAAACAAAGTATTAATGACTAAATCAAAACTGACTTATTCATTCTTATCCTGTGTTGACCAAATCTTCATACTTATCACTAGCAGTGGGAAGTACACTAGCAGGGGCAAGTACTCCAGCAGGGGGAACTTGCTCTAGCAGGGGAAAGTACTCCAGCAGGGGGAATTCCAGCAGGGGGATCTCAGCAGTGGGAATTCTAGCAGTGATAATGTCCTATTTGGTCTTTCTTGTTTCCATAGTGTTTGACTCATCAACTTTTGACCCAACAATCTTCCCCTAGTTGATGATGTCAAAACACTTCCCCTTAAACATACAACATCAAAGATCAACAGGCTGAACATTCACACCTAGAGATCAAACAAGCAGTAGGTTACATTTGTGTAGTAGGAAGTAGTAATAAAACCTATGCCTGGTGGTTCCTTTTATAACTTAAGGAACCCAGGGATACATGGAAACTAAACAAAGTATTAATGACTAAATCAAAACTGACTTATTCATTCTTATCCTGTGTTGACCAAATCTTCATACTTATCACTAGCAGTGGGAAGTACACTAGCAGGGGCAAGTACTCCAGCAGGGGGAACTTGCTCTAGCAGGGGAAAGTACTCTAGCAGGGGGAATTCCAGCAGGGGGATCTCAGCAGTGGGAATTCTAGCAGTGATAATGTCCTATTTGGTCTTTCTTGTTTCCATAGTGTTTGACTCATCAACTTTTGACCCAACATTGCTCAATCAATAATGATCGATAAAAAACAAGGAATAAGGATAACTACTATGGAAGTAAATTACCCTTGGTCGACTTTGAAACGATAGGTGAAAACCTAAACGTCTCGAGGTTCAATAAGTAAACAACAAAAAATAAGATTTATTACTACTTGAGTCGGCAAACCAATAATAGGTCGTCCCTCTCAATATACGCACAAGCAAGCGGGGAAACGAGGTGGCACAAAGCACTTAAAAACCTTTTTCCTTAGACGGCCTTTTATAGCACGTCGTCTTATACCCACCTTATAGTTTGTATAAATCGAGTTCAAACTTCTTATTAGTATTTATCTATTTTGCCTTTATTTTTGTTTTGGGTTCGAATACAATAGCTAGGTGATGAAATCCCAACTAAGGCTTATTTGAAAGATATGTAAAATTATTGTTCTACGTAATACAATATATTATTCACAAAAAACGAGAAAAACGATACATACTATATAATAGAAAAATAACAAAACTTTCCGAGGACGGAAAGGGTCTTCAAATCCACGATCAACAAATCTCCACAAAAGCGAATCGTACACAAGATCCCCGGCAGCGGCGCCAAAATTTTTGATGTATCGTGATGTGTATAGTGATTTATTTGATATACGTTATAGGGTAAATTAGAAAATTACCTTTAGGAAAAAGTAATAGACTAATAATACCAATGACGAATTCAATTAAACACGTGAGTGAGTCGAGTTCATTGTACACGAAGATCTTATGAATTTGAGACGTTTTGTTTTGATTTGGACAATCGATTTGAATTGGTTTTCGGTTTTTAAACTACAATTAAAATCTACGAATTTTAATCTATTTAAAATTAACCTAAAGTGCATGAATCGTAAACCCCGCCTATTTAAAAAAATCTACAAACAATTACTTAAAATTAACACACTAATTAAAATTTAGACTAATTAAAAATCTTCAAAATAAATCTATTTAATAAAAATGACTTTTAAAATAATATACTTTTAAAATTCACCTAAAACAAATTTATTTAAAAACTAATTTTATTTTAAACTAAAGTTATAAAAATCTATTTAATTAAACTCTTTAAGTAAATAAAAACATTTTTTTTTAATTTTATTTTCCCTTTTTTTTATTTAATTTTTATTTTTATTTATAATAATAAACTAATTTTAGAAATCTCAAAACAAACTTTAATTAAAATTTTAATTAATTAAAATAAAACAAACGTGTATTTAAACTCAAAGGTATAAAGTAAAATCTGCTTAAACAAACTAAACTATATAAATGAGAAAGAAGAGAGTTAAATCAAAAGGGCGTGCAGCCAAAGTGGTTATCACGTATGACAGGTGAAAGGAAGGTCACAAGTTCGATTCCCAGCAACTACATATTTTTTTTGGAATAAATCCTTTTTAGACATATTACTAAAAAGAAGCCTTAGGAAAGACTTGTGAAAGCTTATTGCTTTAAGCTGAGAGGTCACAGCTTATGGGCTTATCAGATTTATGAATCTGATAAGCAGACAGTAAGATTAATTATGCAGTAAATATGGCAGAAGTAAATCACCAGAAATCAATACAGTTAAAACATCACAAGCATTATCAAACCAAACTAAAAAAACAGTAACAATCCAAACCAAATAAATATACATCCAGCAAATTTAAAAGGAATGAACAGATTATCCAGCAAAATCAAAAAGAACTCAGCAAATTAGCTAATTAACAAAACAGTAACAAGTTTTAGCAATACAGTAAATTTCAGCAACGAGAATCAAGCAAAAGACTCCATCAAGCCCTAATAAACCTTAAAGCTAGCAAGTCTATCAGTTATTACCTCAAACATTCAGATTCAACAAGCAGCAAATAAAAAAACGACATCAGGAATTCTATCTAAACAACCAGCAAGATCAGTTAAACCTTATTATCCACTTTACTGGATTAACAAAATTATATCGTCTATTTAAAGCAGTAATCAACAAATCTGATATATTGTCACAGATTACACGAACTCACATATATTACTTCATACAAATTTAAAAACCTGAAGCAATCATAACCATTATAAGACTTAATCTGAAACTAAACAAATAAATAGCACACCAACGCAAATCGAATTCATTATTACAGTTTTATAAATCAAACTATAACAAGAACACACGAAACCTCAGTCATCTAAAACATACATTTATTCAAACAAAATTGAATCTATAAACATTTAAATAAAAGAGGATGAGCACCTTATGGGATAACCGTTGAGCCGAAGGTTGTGCTGAACAACCTTATGATCCGAAACTCGAACCACCATTCTCACCATCAACCGAACCATCAAAAATCATCACTGCTTCAATTAAATATTTATCCAGTGGGGATAAATATGGATCCAAATCTCTTACTTCTTATATTAAAAGATAAGCTATTAATTAGCTTATATTCAATATCAAAAACTTACCCTTGTGAAAAGTAAACAGACTTAAATTGTAAATCAACTCAAAGCAGTAAAAGAGATTAAAGCAAGCCACGAATTATAATTAAAATGATTAAACTTTTATTAATTTTTCTGAAAATATTACAATACTCAATAAAAAGGAAATATAAAATTTAAATCCTATCACTATTTCTACAGAGTAACATTAAAGTAAAAGAAAGGATGGATTACAAGGAAATAATGGGGGTTTTTATAGCCTCCCAAGGGCTGTTGATGATGCGAATATCCGAATCTTTCAAGGGATATTCCCTTTTCTTCTCAGCCTTTGATCTTCAATTCCTTATTCTCTCTCTTGTGCAATCTTGATCGGATGGTTGAGATTACACTAACTATCACACGGATTGCCAACGTGGCATCCGTGTGCTAGTTGTGTTTCTTTGAAGGCACACGATTGGCTGGTTGAATGGAATGAGGTGTAGTCTCCTATCAAATTTAGCCACGTAGCATCCCCTCTCCATATTTTCTCTTCCTTAAACCATGGGGTTTTAATCCCCTTGGTTTGAATTAATTAAATACATGAAAAGCCCCATGTAAAAACGTGTTTATTTTGGACTTAGGGTTTGGGTACAGTAACTAATAGTTACTGGTTTTCTTTAGGTATGAGATGGGGAAGACAAGTGAGAGAGAAAACTCTCTTAGGTTTTATCGAAACGTTATAAAATAAATGTGTGAATGGAACGAATGGGTGGGGGACAGCGTTTTATTTATTGGGTAAAAGTTGAGTGACGTGTGAGGATTTTTTAATAAATGGGAGTAGGTGGGTAATAAGTGGCGTGTATGTGGGATGAAAGAATGTTAAAAGCAAAACGTGTAGGTTTTATATGTTTTAAAAAACGTATCACTGGTAAAAAAACTAAAGCCCATAAATCGTTTCTTCCATTTGAGGTATTTGGGCTTTAAGCCCAAATCACTTTCCTCCAATCCGTGTAAATATATATTGGGCCAAGAATTGGACTTTTGGTAATGAAAGTAAATAAGACTTTTTATAAATGGGCTTTTAAGCCCATTTTCTCAATGTGGGACCCACTTGGCTCGTTTTCTTGATAAATCCTCTAAAGTCGATCTTGATTTTGGCTTCTTTGATTTTTCTCTTCATTCTCGTGTCGATTTTTGTCGGTTTTAGCGAACTCGGTACCTACGCACATGAAAACAAGAAACAAGCAATTCCAAGGCAAAATTGATACATTTCATGCAATATTTCATTGATTTAAGCTACAAATGATACGAGTGTTTACGCTCGTATCAGTCATTTTTTAAGGGTAAAGCTAGTTTTGAAAGTCCTAAGTACTTCGACCAAGCTCAAGCTGAGAACCCCCGACTTTATCTGGATGAGTCCGAATAGACCGATCCTGATTGTCCTCTTGTTAGGCCTGATAATGAAGAGACATCCTTTTGGGAAGAGGAGAATAAATCACCGGTCAATAAAAATATTGTGAAACCTGATATGAGTGAAATCTCATATCAATTATATCTATAAAACCCCTAAAACACAAAGAAAATACCAAACTTTATTGTGATAAAATGGAATTGCGGGGTATTTCTTGTTGTTTTTGAATGTGTAGGTAAAAAAGATACGATTTGGTGCAAACACGGTTTTCAAGGCTCAATTATGAAGATAAGACAAAAGAAGGATCAAGATTAACCAAGTTGACAAGTCAAAGGGCTGACGAAGTTTATTTTTGAATATAAAGGGCTGAAGTTGACAAGATTACAAAGTCTTAACAAGCTACCAACAAGCTGCCAAAGTTTTGACATTGAGGGGCTGTTTTTGTCAAAGTTTCATACTAGTTGATGAGATGAACCAATGGGAGGCTGATATTGCTGTCCACAAGGATTGACAAAAGAATGACCAATCAGACGCTATTATTGTGATCACCAGGATTGAACATTTATGAGCTTAAAAACGACTCATTCATTTGAGTCAATCATTCCCATTTAATGTCACACATATACTAACCGAATCTCAAAATTCCAACTGGCACTTTCAAAAGAAATCAGTGGGTATTTAATACCCGTTTGTATTAATCCCAATAAACACATTTTTCACCAATAGAATTTCATATACCCAATTCACACGGATGCTTACATGCTGGACTCTAAATAACTTCTGCCACGTGTCGGGTTTTGAATGGCGCAAACACATCACCGACCCCTTCCTTCCCAGCCTATATAAACCCTCGATGTTTTTCATTTCAGAGTAGTTCTTTTAGGTGTATCTACACACAGTAGATATAGTTAGCCGTTAGGAGTAGCTACATAAATCACACATAGTTAATTCTTGTTTTCACTCTCCTACTTCGATTAGTTTCATTCGGTTATAACCGAATGTAACTAACAGTTAGCTTTGTAAAAGAAATTTACCTTCCATTAATGAAAATTTATCGTTTCACTTTTAAATCTTCTCAAATTACCTTTACATATTCTGCACGCGTCTTCCGATCATGTTTCAGAGATCAGTTGGATATGCTTGTTGTTTTATCAGAGATATTATGATGATTACTTGCAGTTCTTGATATGATTCTTGAAGTTTTGAGATGTTTTGCATATGGGAGTTAGTAGCATCAGATAGGTTCTCGTTCTGTGCAAGTATTTGGGTTAGAAGCCGATTTTAAGCTGTAGATTAGCTCCTTGAAGATAAGCTACTAGTTCGGTTTCAATTCGTTTTGTTTGATGGTTCATAGCTGTAGGAGGTTATCGATCAATGACTGAGCAATGAGTTGTTGAGTTAGTAAATCCGAGGAGTAGTTTGAGATAGTGTCGAAGTAGTAGAAGAAACATAGCAGCAGTTCGTTCGGTTAGTTTGGTTGTTCGAGTAGTGCATCATATTACCAGCGAGAGTATTAATTTCACTAGTAACAGTGGAGTGGATCAACATCTTGCTGATTCGAAGTAGGAGTAGATGTGGTTTTATACAAAGACGTATGGAGTTCGCAGCAGTTTGTTTCGATTAGATTAGATTAGATCATAGGGCAGTCATGAGTTCGCAGCTGTTATGATTCGTTTGGACGAAGTTTTGGTTCGAAGTTCGAGCTCCGTTCAAGAATAGCTTGGTTATTCAATTTGAAATCAATGGTGGTGTTTAACTCAAGCGAGCTCAGCGCTCCGCTTCGGCATCAACGGGTTCGTCGATTTCACATGGTTAAGCTCAGTTTTACGTTTATTGCATAGTTAACTGAATAGTATAGAAAGTAAAGTTAATTAGTTTTCTGTTAGAATATAAAACGTTTCATGCATGCTTGAATGAATCTTGTTAAAATACTTAGATAACAATGAGATTTGAAAGTTGAAATTCATTGTGATTCTACTGTTAGATTTGTCTTGAAAGTTTACCTGATATATTTGTATTCGTTATTAAGAAATTGTGGACTTTTTCATGTTTTTGGGCCACCAGATAAAACAAGTAGATACTAGTTGCTTTAGTTTCTTTTCAAACAGTAAACATATATGAAAATTGGGCTGTTTAGTAAAATCTGGGTTTACTCAATTAGTGTTAAAGAAAATTTTACTTTCATTTACAAAAGTTGACTTTTACTTTTATTTTGAAATTTAGAAAAAATGCAATTATTACTTTTATAAAAATGTTAGTTTAAAAATTTTGTAGAATTTACGAAGTTAGATTGATAAAAAGTTAGTTGTAATTTTGTTACATCTTTTCTAATTGGTTAGTTTGTTAAATTTGTTAGAGTGAAATTTGTTATGTTTTGTTATTTCTTGTTACAAAATTAGTTAGTTTGTTATCTTCATTTGTAGTTTAAATTTGATTTCCATTTTACAATTCGTGCATTTAAATGTGGTAAGTGCAACGTGTTGTAGCGTAGTACATATACGTAGCTAGATAATATTTTTACTTTTTACATGCTTTGTGCCAAGTAGACATAGATTCCAAACAAGCTATTTGAACCAAAAACAATTAAGTTTTAACGAGAAAACGTTAAATCCATTCGAATTGAGTCGAGAAAAACGAACTAAAAATGCAATATTAGAGGCAAATCAACTCCCATTTGATGGTGGAGGCAAATCAACTCCTATGTGATGGTGGCAACTTCACTCTTGCCAGTGGCAAGTTGGATGTATGTTGATGGTGGCAACTTTCATGCTGAATATCTTTATTTGCTCCTTGGAAATACTTGTTCTTACACCCGGTATTGATTTTTAAAGGCTTGTAACTTGTACACGGGTCTTGAACTTGACTAGGATTCTTCGTACTCGTACAATTCTTCACTTTTATGTTTTTTATACTCCATTCCTGCAATTGGCTACACAAAGACTTGCAAACACAACTGGGCACAAATATGCACAAAAGTATCATATAATTAACCAATATACATGTACAAAAGTATGGATAACGCTCCTAAAAACATGTTGGATTTAGGAGTTATCAAATCCCCTCACACTTAAGTTTTGCTTGCCCTCAAGCAAGAAGAAAAGAAAATTAAATCCAAAGGTACATGTATCTTTACAAAAATTCGATGCAAGTCTACCAAGTACAAGTACACGATAAAACTCATCGACTTAAGTTTTTAAGGTTGAAAAATTGAGATATGAAGTCAATACCCATAAAAATCTAGAAAGTCTTTTATTTCTAACTATACTACACTAAAAACATATGAATTGAAGCAACATATATCACGACTTAGCACATTGGCTAATCGATACCTTTTATTTCTTCTTCTTCCTTCAACTTCATAACATTATAGCTCATTGGCTATTTATTTGTCTTTTTGACTTTTTCTTTCTTTTTCTCTTTTTTTTCTTTCTTTTCTTTCTTTTTCTTGGCTAAAACTCCTAGCCATGGATCAACATACTTGCAAAGTTCATGTTGTATTGACAAACATGGAACTTGCAACTTTCTCCTAATTTTGGATTTTTCTTCTACTTTATATGAGTCTTTGACTTGGGTAATTTTGACACAAAAATACATCTCAAATTTTCAAAAATTACCGATTGGATAATTTCTTAATTTATTTATATACATTGCTTGAAACTTTTTATTTACGAGGGCAAAACAAGAACAAAAGTTTTAAAATAGCCCAAAAATATGGCAATTAAGCATTTTTTTCTCGATTTCCCTACAACCCCCTCACACTTAAGTTTAGCATTGTCCTCAATGTGATAAAACTAAACAAAAGCAAGGGAATGAGAGAAAAACCAGAATCACGGGCATATCATGCATCATACAAGAGTCTTGTCTTCGCCTTCAACTTGCGGTACCTACAAAAAAGATAAAACACACAAAAATACGGAAAACACTCTATTTTTGGTTTTTATACGTTTTTATAAAAGCGATACATGCTACACCCCCTCACACTTAAGCAGAACATTGGTTAAAAATGTGGGGTGTAAGCATGAATTTATTTTAAAAAGGAAAATCACACTTAAAAATTTAAAACACATGGGTTGCCTCCCGAGAAGCGCTTATTTTTATTATTGAGTCATCAGCCTGACTGGTACTTCTTTTTATTTTTCTTTATTATTATCGAGCGGAAAGTGTTCACTCCACTCCTCATGGTATAGTTTAACACGGTGTCCATTAACAATGAATCTTCCTCCATTCTTGTCATACAATTCAACATAACCGGACGGGTATCCATGTTTTACTATAAAAGGACCGTACAACTTTTGTTTAAGCTTGGGGGCTTTGAATTTATAGCGCATATTAAACAAGAGAACTTTATCTCCTTTCTTGAATTCTTTTCGGATTCAGAGTTTCTTGTCGTGATAAGCTTTGGTACGTGCTTTGTACAATTTCGAATTCTCATAAGCTTGGAGTCTTAATTCATCGAGTTCATGCAGTTGCAAGAATCGGTTTTCTCCAGCGATTTTGAGATCAGGATTACAGCTTCTCAATGCCCAATAAGCACGATGCTCAATTTCAAAGGGCAAATGGCACGTCTTACGGTACAATAAACGATAAGGTGTTGTGCCAAGTGGTGTCTTATAAGTTGTTCGGAAAGCCCATAGAGCGTCGTCAAGTTTCCTTGACCAAACGGAAGGATTATCCTTAACCGTTTTTTCGAGTATTCGTTTTAAGGTTCTATTGGTATTTTCAACTTGTCCACTCGTTTGTGGATGATACGCGGTTGCAAAGTGATGGGTGACTCCATAACGCTTTAAGATTTTCTCCATTTGTTTGTTGCAAAAATGGGAACCTCGATCACTAATTAATGCTTTCGGCATTCCATAGCGAGAGAAAAGCTTTTTTAGAAAATTGATTACGGCTCGTGAATCGTTCATGGGTAAAGCTTCAGCTTCGGCCTATTTGGACACGTAATTAATAGCGACTAAGATATATTCGAACTTATGGGATTTGGGAAAGGGTCCCATGAAATCAATTCCCCATACGTCAAAAATTTCGCAAACTGGGATGCTATTTTGAGGCATGTCGTCTCTTCGTGAGAGGCTACCAGTACGTTGGCAAGCATCACAATTTTCGACTAGAGTGTAGGCCTCTTTAAAAATTGTTGGCCAATAAAAACCAGCATCGAAGACTTTTTTCGCAGTGGTTGAAGGACCATAATGTCCCCCAGTAGGGACATCATGACATACATCAAGGATCTTCCTTGTTTCCGTGCTGTAAACACATCTCCTAATCATGCCATTGGGGCATACCTTGAAAAGATAGGGATCTTCCCAGAAATAGTGTTTTAGGTCAGAAAAGAATTTACATCGTTGGTGATAGGTTAAACCTTTTCTTAGAATTCTTCTAACGAGGTAATTTGCAAAATCTGCAAACCACGGAGATTCGTCCGTAGAGATTTTCATAAGATTTTCATCGAGAAAATAATCGTCGATATCTTCGTCCCTTAACTCTTCTATGTTTGGATTTTCAAGTCGCGACAAATGATCGGCTGTGACATTTTCAGTTCCTTTCTTGTTTTGGATTTCGATGTCAAATTCTTAGAGTAGTAAAACCCATCTAATAAGACGCGACTTAGCATCTTGTTTTGAGAATAGATATTTCAACGCGGAATGATCGGTGAATACAATCGTTTTCGACAACACGAGATAGGGTCGGAATTTGTCGAAAGCAAAGACTACGGCAAGTAGTTCTTTCTCGGTGATTCTGTAGTTGAGCTGCGCGGTATTTAGAGTTTTGCTCGCAAAGTGTATTGGACGGAAATGTTTTCCCTCACGTTGTCCTAATACGGCTCCTACAGCGAAATCGCTTGCATCACACATAAGTTCAAACGGTCACGACCAATCCGGTGAAACCATGATCAGTGCATTCGTTAACTTTTCTTTAAGCTTGTCAAATGCCTTTATGCATTCTTCATTGAAATCAAAGACTATGTCTTTTTCAAGGAGTTTGGTCATCGGTCTAGCGATTTTGGAAAAATCTTTTATGAATCGGCGGTAGAATCTGGCATGACCTAGAAAACTTCTAACGGCTTTAACGTTAGTGGGTGGTGGTAATTTAGATATCACTTCGATCTTGGCCTTGTCTACTTCCAATCCGGCTCCGGAGAATTTGTGTCCAAGCACAATTCCTTCAATCACCATGAAGTGATATTTCTCCCAATTGAGCACGAGATGAGGTTGTTTGCAGTGGATGAGCATGCGCTCTAGATTAAAAAGGCAAGACGCGAATAAGTTTCCGAAGACTAAGAAATCATCCATGAAAACTTCCATGGATACTTCAATCATGTCTTGAAAGATTGCGATCATACACCTTTGAAAAGTCGCAGGTGCATTGCAAAGACCAAAAGGCATACGCTTATTAGCGAACGTTCCAAAAGGACACGTAAAAGTGGTCTTGTCTTGATCGGATGTTCGATAGGTATTTGAAAATATCCGGAAAAGCCATCGAGAAAACAAAAGAATTTTTTCCCCGCTATTCTTTCCAACACTTGGTCCATGAATGGTTGAGGAAAATGATCTTTTCGTGTGGCATCGTTCAATTTGCGGTAATCAATACATACGCCCCAACCGGTAACGGTTCTTGTAGGAACAAGTTCGTTATTTTCGTTGGTCACAACAGTCATTCCTCCTTTTTTTGGAAAGCAATGAATAGGACTAACCCAAGGACTATCCTCTATGACATAGATGATTCCTGCCTCAAGGAGTTTGATGATTTCGACTTTTACTATCTCCTTCATGTTTGGGTTAAGTCGACGTTGCCTCTCAATAACAGGTTTGGCATCGTCTTCGAGATTGATCTTGTGTTTGCAAAAATTTGGGCCAATACCCAGTATATCGGATGTTTTCCAAGCAAATGCTTCTTTGTGGTTTTTGAACATAGAAACGAGACGTTTTTTTTGTTCTTCCTCGAGCTTGGCTGAGATAATCACCGGAAGGAGTGAGTCCTTCTCTAGATAAGCGTACTCGAGATGTTCGGGAAGAGGTTTCAACTCAAGATCCGTCTGTGGATCATGAATAGATTTGTGAATTATAAAGTTCGATTTCGAAGGCAAAACCTCAAACGGCTTGTTTTCCTCTTCTTCGAGAGTTACTTCGGAATCAAGGGCCATGAATTCTTCGAATTCACGATCATGATCGATATCGCTAATCTTTTCCGAAGTTGTTTGGAATGGTGCGTTGTCATCAAGCGATGCGTCCAATGCTTCTTCCGTTACTTCATCGATAACATCCACGCGGAAGCATGTATCATCATTGGAATGGGAGTGTTGGATAGCTTTATCGACTAAGAATGTGACTCGATCGTTGCCAACTCCAAGGTTGAGTTCTTTATTCTTCACACGAATGATAGCATCGGCGGTGTGCAAGAATGGTCGTCCTAAAATGAGAGGGACTTGATGGTCTTCCTCCATCTCAAGGATTACGAAGTCGGCGGGAAATATGAATTTGCCAACTTGAACAAGCATGTTCTCGGATATCCCAATGGGATATTGGTAGGTGTGGTTAGCCATACGTATACTCATACTCGTAGGTTTCAAAGTATTGTTTGAAAGATTCTTGTATAATGAGTATGGCATAAGATTGATACTTGCGCCTAGATCGGCCAAGGCGTGACATTCGATATTGTTGTTTAGGGTGCATGGTATGAGAAAGCTTCCCAGATCTCCGAGCTTTGGTGGAAGTTTGCTTTGTAAGGCTGCAGAACATTCTTCATTTAGAAACGTAGCAGAGATTTGCTCTGTCTTACTATGGTTGCTCACAAGATCTTTGAGAAATTTCCCATAGTTGGGCATGCTGGTTAAGATATCCACAAGTGGAACGTTGATCTTAACTTCCTTGATCATCTTAAGGAATTTGGCATTACGAGCCTCCATCTTTTCTTTTCGTAGGCGTTGAGGATACGGAATTTTTGGTTCATACGCCTTTGGTGTTGGTGTTGGAATGGGTGTGGTTTGTTTTGGTTTGGGTTTGGAAGGAGGAATGGTTTCTTCCTTCTCGGGCTCATCGGCCTCGTCTTCACTTTCATCGGCGAAAGTGGGAGTATTGGTGTTCGGGTTTTGTGGTGGATCATAACTCAGCCCACTTCTTGTGAATACGGCATTCACATGTTCATTACGAGCGGGTGGTGGGCGGTACGGTTTATCCGTAGATGGTTTTGGGTTTGTTTGAGTGCTGCTTGGTAGCGACCCACTTGGTCGATTAACTAATTGATCGGTGATTCAACCGAGTTTGGTTTCGAGATCATTAATGGTTGCGGTGTGGTGTCTTTGTCCTCTTTCAACGTTGGCTTTGAGATCGAAGATTTGGTTCTTAATGAACGTGTTTGTCGATTTTTGAGATTCTATGAAAGCTAACAACGTTTTCTCTAGGGTCGACTCTTCGGGTTTCTTTTCGTTTGATGGACCGGAATTATTGTTCTCACGGGGTTGTGAGTTACGATTTTCGTTTTTGGGATACTCACGCCATATGCCGGGATTTCTACCGTAGTAGTTACCTAGATAACCACTTCCTCGATATCCTCCTTGGGCGTAGTTTGCTTCTTGTGGCGGTTCTCTTATTGGTGTATCATCACACAACGTGGATGGGTGTGGTCCTCCGCAAAGAGTACATTCGCCTCGCATCTCCTTCATTTCGTCTTTGATGGTTTTGAACTGTGAGTCGAATTTAGATGTGAGAGCGTCCATCTTTTCCATGAGTTTGGAATTTTCGTCACTTTAAACGAAAGCAACGGTTTTCTTGAAAGCTTTGGTTCGGTTATCTTTGGACCAATCGAGTTTTAAGAGAACTCGGTCCTCGTGCAATTGATATGCTTCATTGGGAGGCTTAAAAAGAAATAGTCCACCGGCGTCAAGGATTGCTTGCGTCGGTTCATTGAGACCATGATAAAAGATTTGGATGATGGTTCCTTTTAGTAAACCGTGTCCATGACAACTACGAAGTAGGTCTTTCATTCGGTTCCACGCATCAATGAGTGTTTCTTGTGGAAGTTGGGCGAAACCTCGGATTTCTCCCATGAGTCTTTCGTACATGGCGGGTGGAAAGAAACGGCTAACAAAAGCGGTTCTCATATGTTCCCATGTTTCAATGGTACCGGGCGTCAACTCGTTGTACCAACCTCTTGCATCTCCGGATAGAGATGATGGGAAGAGTTTGAGTTTTATGGCATTTCCATCGACGTCGGCTCCATAGCGGAACATGCCACATATTTCTATGAATTCGGATATGTGTTTATGTGGATCGGCCCGTGTACGGCCATCAAATTAGCGGTCTTTGATCATTGAAAGGTGATGACCTTTCACGGTAAAGTTTTTTCCAAGCTCAACTTGAACAATAGCAGCCTCGGGGGTAGGTGCTACTACTCGGTTGGCTGCCCACATTGATTGATCGTCGGCCATTGGAAATGGTAGATCGTTAAATGGGTTATAGACGACAAAGGCATCTAAGAGATTATCAAATGGTGGGTTTTTGGTTTTTGAGATTCGGTTTTCAAAAGAAACAAAGGGGTGTTTCTTGCGGTTTTTCTCGAGATTGGTGAATATAACGTTCGGGATCGGTGTATGGACTAAGCAATTCTTGACCGGAAGAACGTGTGTTCATTCAAGTCTTGAACGAATTTTGAAGAGGATTACAAGTAATAAAAACAAAAACAAACAAAAGATAACTAATAAGAAAATAAGTAAATAGGAAATTAAATAAACCAAACAAATTAAAAACATAAAAAAAAATTTAGATTCTAGGAATTTGCCGGCGGCAAACAGGCCTTGCCGGACGGCAAATGGTCTTCTGTTTGTCGTGTGCCGGCGGCAGGCGCTCCTTGCCAGACGGCAAAGGGGCTTCTGTTTGTTGGTTGCCGGCAGCAGGAGAGTGTTGCCGGCGGCAATGCTCTCTTGTCAGAAAATTATATTTTTATATTTTTTTTAGTTTTTTCTTATTTTTGGGTTTGTTTGAAATGAGGACACTACAATGGGTTTGATTATAGGATTATTTTGGACTAAGAACACAATCAAATCCCCGGCAGCGGCGCCAAAAACTTGATGCGTGGGGTTGGTAACAAGTTTTAAATTTATAAACACGAATTACCGGATTGACTAAAAACGCAGGGGCAAGTATAACCCTTTCGTTTGTGTATAGCTTTAATGTGGTAATACCGAGATCGTTTTTGGGGATTTGGAAAACCTATGATTATTCTAAAATGAAACTATAATCGTTGATTGTAGCAATTGTTGACAAACAAATAATAAGTAAAAATAATGAGATAAATAATATGATTAAAGGTACACTTGGTAAAGACTAGTTTGAGCATTCGTGATGGTATGATTGTGATGACACGTTAACATATGATTATGATAATTAGATGGATAATCCAATCTATTGTTTTCAAAAGCTTTAATCTTCGTCAAGACCTTGGTTAAAGAAAACAAGCATTAGACTCAATCACTCAATTCAAGACTTAATCCAATTTCAACACATTCGATTCACGGTCGTTTCACGAATTTGCTAACACTTATAATTATGTTTCTTGATAATCAAAACTTCTTAAGAAATGATCAATACAAAAGATAGCCAATCATAGACAAACCGGCTATGACTTGTTGATAGAAAATAACCCTTTCGACCTATGAAATCTTTACCAATAAATTAAGTTTTGATAACAATTGTCACATGAAACATAAACATCAATGGATCCTAGGAAAGCTTGACATTGAATTAAAAATAAATCACAATCACAACCATCACTTCATACTACAAACATCATCCTACCAAGTGTAGAATGAAACTTAGCTACTCATAACAAATGATGAAATAAACTCAGAAATAAAAGTATTATAAGTCATAATCAAGAGTCTTACAAAGTGGAAAAATGTTACTAATGATTAGGGTAATGATCCCTAAGAGTTTCATGATGATAACTTTGCTTATCGGACTCAAAAACTGACTTTTCTAGCACCACCTTGTTCAAATCCGGGAATGGGAGTTTGGACAAGGATGAGAGAGTTTATTTGATGTAGTAATGAGAAAATGATTGAAAGGTATTAAGAATTATATTGTTACATGACTCCAAGGGTCTTATTTATAAGCTAGTTGATGGCATGGAGTGAATGCATGGATTGGAGTCAAAGACAAATACTTGGAGCCAAAGCATGTCTAGAAACTTCTTGTGTGGTCTTGCATGAATGTGGACACATTTTTGCCTAGAAAAATGTTGTTGGCAACTTCACTCATGATGGAGGAAAATCAACTCCCATTTGATGATGGAGGCAAATCAACTCCCATGTGATGGTGGCAACTTCACTCTTGCCAGTGGCAAGTTGGATGTATGTTGATGGTGGCAACTTTCATGCTGAATATCTTTATTTGCTCCTTGGAAATACTTGTTCTTGGACCTGGAATTGATCTTCAAAGGCTTGTAACTTGTACACGGGTCTTGAACTTGACTAGGATTCTTCGTACTCGTACAATTCTTCACTTTTATGTTGTTTTACACTCTATTCCTGCAATTGGCTACACAAAGACTTGCAAACACAATTGGGCACAAATATGCACAAAAGTATCATATAATTAACCAATATACATGTACAAAAGTACGGATAACGTTCCTAAAAACATGTTGGGTTTAGGCGTTATCAGGGGTATCCTAACATTCTTGGCATAAGCAGTAGAAATGATCGAGTGAGTAGCACTCGTATCAAGCAGAACCCATGCAGCTTGACCATACATATACAAGATTCCAGTGATGGTACATGTAGACTTGTTGGCCTGATCGCGAGATGTCGTGTAAACGCGTCCACTAGTAGGAGGCGGCATGGTATCAGAATGTCCCGATGTACCCTCCATCTCGCCCTTGCGGCAATCCTTCATGCGATGGCCAGGAAGACCACACTTGTAGCATGCGTCGCTGTCACGACGACATGGCCCTGGGTGCCTAAGGTGGCAAGTAGAGCAAAGAGGATGAGTATATCCTCCAGCAGGTGTTCTGACTGGCTGAGAACCTGATAAAAACATTATACATGAGACATGATAATGGTACAAAGGACAATGCGGATAATCGTAAGATTGAATACCAGTGATAGTTGGACGGTTAGGCTGTGAACCTCTCTGGTTCTGGTCCCTCCCGTTACCATGATTCCTGGTAGAAGATTTGCTAATGTGTCAGAATTAAGAATTGTAATCATAAGAAAATGCGTAAGTATAAGGACCTGCTGTTGTTGGAGTGTCCAGCATTGTTAGGGTAATTATCATTACCGCCATGCTTATCCGTAGCATAACGGTCGTGAGTCTGACCGTTTCCCTTGGGCTGATTAGGATGTTGCTGAGTAGCCGGCTGAGACCGTTCCCCAGTCTTCTGCCTGGAAGATACAATTTAAAGAGATGAAATACTGACATATACTGAAAGAATACGGATTAGCCACTGTTTGAATATGAATGTTTACCTCTTATTGGGTCTCTCTGCTTCCCCGAACTCGTCTCTTTCCTGCAGCATCTCCAGCTTACGTGCTGCATCGGCCACTTGTGCTACCGTGTTGAACGTAGCACACACCAAGTTGTTTGCGACCGATGTACGAAGAGCCCACCTGAAGTGGTGTGCTTGCTCTTCAGGAGTACCTGCTGCTGCACCAAGGAAACCAGCCAAGCGAAGAAAGCGCCGCATGAACTCGTTGCTATTCTCCCCAGCTCTCTGTCGGATCCCATGGTACTCTCTCTTCAGCTTGTCATGCTCAACCTTTGGAAAGAATTGTTAAATTCCCTATCCCTGAACTGAGCCCAAGTCAAACCAGCCACCCACTCATCACCTCCCTCAGAGTGCTTCAATGCTATCCACCATGCTAACACATCACCTTCGAACCGGTAGCATGCCAACCTCGACTTGAAGACAGGGTCACAACCCATAGCATCGAATATCTTCTCAATGTGAGCCAACTAGCTTTCAGCTTCACTAGGGCTATCTGTTCTCTCGAAAGCTCGAGGGCGGAGCTTATTGAATCTCTCCAACCATGTGGTCAATGTTGCTGGAGGAGGAGGAGGAGGAGGTACTGGGTGCTACTGGTTGTTGGTAGCTTGAACCTCAGCCCTGATTTCGTTCCTCATCTGAGGAAGCATAGCTTGCATTGTAACTTGGATTGCTGCAGTGAGTTGTTCCTACTCGCGTGTGAGAACCATCTGACAGTATAACATAAAATACATGATTAAACTGATCAAAACATAAACTATATACATGAAAAAAAATTATACCAATAAATCATGAGAAAAATTTTATGCAGGAAAAACTAGTACATGAATGCATGATGTAGTTTTATGAAAACTTTTGTATGCGCGGGAGTGAACGCCTGTGGTCAGTTCACTCAAAACAAAAGACATGGCGAGGGGACGCCAATGGGTCGGTCCCAAAAATAAAAGTTTCGATAAAACACATGTGAATAAATAGGGCCAGTCCTGTACCAACCATTACTTAGTCATAAACATGCGACAATGACATATATATGTATGCATGAAAATGATGAATGCATGAAAACCGACTGTCGGTTCTAGGAAGACCATAGTGACTACCCACTAATCACAGGTCGTGTTTTGAGAGCCTACAGGTCGAAACCTTGGATCTGATACGATAATTATAACACCCCATTTTGATATATGGAATGTCACGCGTGATTATGACGTGTCATCAAAGCATACAAGGATAAATGTATAAAACATTACATGACCATAAAGGAAATACTGGAATCAAACATCGGTACCCCAAAAGTAGAACTCATCACACACAAACACAAGTACTGTAAATGAAAGGACTAAACAATGTCCATGGAAATGAGTATCAAAGTAAAGATAAATGCATAAAGTAAAGAAGGCTAGGAAGCTTCCAATCCTTATGCACATACGCTTAAAGTCTACGAGCGTCCCTGAGTACCTGCCATTTTGGGAACATGAAAAGGAAAACGGCTGAGCATAACGCTCAGTGCACGGATATACAAGTAAAGCATGAATAACATAAGCATATAAGCATGAAGTAGTGGAAAAGACCAAGTCCTGGATAACCTGTTTATATCTTAGTAAAACTGGTTTTATAGTTTGAAAAGCCTTATGTTTATCTTGTAAAAACTGTTTAACATATTTACCATTAGCCAATATAGGTCATGAATTATCCACGTGCATGAATACTTGAAGGGGTGACCTTGTCATGCAAATTGGAGGGGTTGCCTCTAATTTAATATACTGGTTTGGGTAGGAGGGATCAACTCCTTGTGAAGGATGCAAGGCACACACCACATTCACCTGAATAATCTGCTGAAAACAAGTAAACTAGGATGCACCCATACGCCCCACCTGATAATAATAATATGGCCAAACGCTGAAAGGGACGCCACGAGCTATCACTCCGCCGTGGTGAAGTCATAACACAAGTGCCTCTAGTGTTATGGTTATGGTACCTCCATAACTAGGTGAAACTGGTCATGTATGTATATGGCTTTAGGTATTCTAATTAAACATAAGCAATTCAAAAACATATAAAACATATACTGGGGAAAACAGTTGGCTGCATACGGGAAATCCTAATAAGGAAGAATGTCCATACTGAAAGGACGGAGAATCCGTACCTTTTGTCCAGTGAACGAAGAAGACGAACGGAAGAGAGTCCTACTTCGGTATCACTAATGCTACATAAATACATACGTGTATAAGTATCTGATTACTGAGTACGTAACTGGTTTTATATCATGTCTTAGATTGTTTTATATGTGCATGTCATGTTTCACTGATTTAAGCTTTATACTGTGTTTATCATGTATTCTGTCTATTCTGTTTAAGTATTTCTTGTATTTCATGTATTATTATACTTGTTGTGTAATAATAAGTAACTTTCTAAAAATAGTAGGTTTCCAAAAATATAAAGTTTCGAAAAATAGATTTACTGCTTAAAATAGATAAGTTTCTAAAAATAGAAAGTTTCCATAAATAGATTAGATGCCTTAATTAAATAAGTTTCTAAAAATAGAAAGTTTCCATAATTAGATATAAGCTGGATTATTAAGCTAATTATATAAGAATAAGTGTTTACTGATTAATATTCTAAGTCATGTAATTAAATAGTATAGTTTATTAATTATTTCATGTGACTTAAATAAACTATAGGTTAAAGTATTTAATTAAATATAACATGATTTAATTAAATAAAGGTTAAAATACTTAGGTTAAAACATGTATTATTATCTATTAATAATATAGCCTAAGTCATGTAAATTAATTAATTATAAGTCATGATTTTAATAATTAATTAATTGTATAGTCTATTTAAATGATAAATTACTTATGTTAAAATTCATGTATTAATAATAAAATTAATAACCTAAGTCGTGTAACTTAAATTAATCATGTTCATGTTTTTAATTAATTTAATTTAAGTCTTGTATAAAAAATAAACTTGTACATATAATTAATCTTGTAAAAAGTAACCCATGAACCGAACCGTGTTTTAATCTAAACATGTGTGAATCAGACCAGTTTAACCCGTGAACCGGACCCAAATGCACCCTTGGTCAAAACCTAGCCGCCGGCTAGCCAAAAGTTCCCACCGGCTAACCGGTGGTTACCCTTACTGCCGCGGCTAGGGTTCCCCTTGCTTGCCTTATTTAGCCACTTGCTTAGGCCGATGGTGGTTCTATGTTTTAGCCGAGACCCACCCGAGCACAACCATACCCCGACCGAGGTCAGGGTCTCCTTTCCTGCTGTTGCCGAGACATAAAACCACCACACCGAGACCTTGAGGTCTCGGTGGTGCGAATCAAAACAAATCGATACCCCTTGGGGCTCAATTCATGCGTCGGCCAACAAACAAACACCCATTAAACCCTTAATTAATTTTACCCCATGATTAATTAACATGTGTTTACTTGTTTTTAATTTGTTATTAAAACATTCATGATTTCATGTGATTTATAAATCCAAAATCATAAAAAAAAGAGGTTTAAGGTTTATACCGATCACGTGAATCAAAGGAGCATGAACACACAACGATTCTTGCAATAAATTGAACACCAAAATCAACCAAACACACCCTTGGTGTGTGCTAAACCCGGCGGCCAAAGAGAGGAGAAGAAAAGGGATTAGGGTTTTAATTATTTTCTAAATTCTTGAATTATGAAAATAGTTTTCCCTTGTTTTTATGTTTAGTAAATTTTACATGGGCTTGGCCCTTTTCTCTTGTTGTGTCCGCGGGTAAGGGGGCCCACAAGGGGTAACCCGTACTTTTCTCGTGGCTAATATTTAGTATGTTCTCGTGTTCGTGTTTTACGTGATTTAAATAGTTATTTTACGTGTCTTATTATAGTTATTCGTGATCGTAATAAATATACGTACATACGTAATACTAAGCCCGTGATTATTTACGTTCATTATTTCACGTGCGTATTGTTCGTGATTATAATTATTATTGAAATAATTATCGTGTCTTAATATGTAAGAAATACTTATCGTGTTATAACACGTACGTAATACTTGTAATTCTTGTTCGTGAAACGTAAACATGTTATAAAAGGAAAGTTCTAATCATGTACGTACGATCGTATGGGTACTATTCATGGTAAAAGCATGCGGGTTTTACATTTTCAAAGAGTAGTAACTCGTTTATGAATATTACCCTGAGAAATTAAGAACTTACGAAGAGGTGACTTCAAGTTCTTAAGACGTTTAACCACACGATACATATGACACCCCTCCACATTAAGTAACCACCCACTAGCAACAACATCCTGAAAACCTTCCTTATACACCAAAAAATTCAAAAATTTAAAAGGCTTTGGGCGCGGTTTTCTAACAACATGAATGCGAAGAACACAATGCGCATGGTCAGATATTCGATAAGGTTGAAATATAGCAAAAGAACCTGGGAAAAGATCACAAAACTTGAGATTACCCATGATTCGATCAATCTTCTTAAGTGTTCCAACATCCCCTTTAGGTTTCCACGTCCATGTAAAGTGAAAACCCGTAGCATTGACATCCTCAACTTCCATGGCATTCAGGCAGTCCTTAAAATCACGCATGGCAGCAGTAGGTTGATAACCACCCATCGAATGATCCTCAAGATTAAGATCCGAATTAAAATCGCCCAATAAAACCCACGGATGATTGCGCATAAGACCTGAATGCCCAACAAGATTATCCCAAAGCTCTCGCCAATCGATATAATAGTTAGCTGCATAAACAAAAGAACAAAATAAGGTTTTATTATCCAATCTTGTCTTCACTTGGATATGCATGACTCGGTTCGTTTGAGCCATAAGCATAACATCAACTACATCATCATTCCATCCTAATATAATACGGGAACCTTTAGGATAGATACTTCCATTCGAAATCCATTTCCACCTACGAAAAACCTTCTTACAAATATCATAAACTGCCGAAGCATCAACATGAGATTCCAAAATAGCACAAACACTTAGGTTATTTTCACTAACAACTTGACGAACCTCCTTTTGTTTAGGGGCATGGTTCAAACCCTAATATTCCAAGAAGCCATACTAAACATTAGAAACCAAAGAAGCGGGAGTGCTTGCCCCTATAGGAATATTAAGATTAGCAAATTCATCATATATATTTCCCACATCATCATCTTCTTCATCCATCAAAATACCAAATGAATTAGATGTAGAAACTTCATGATGTTTATTCAAAACCGCATCCTTACTAGCCTGACCATGCATTTCACTAGCAGCCTTACCTTTATTAACATCCTTATCAGCATTCCAAATACTAGGTTTAGCTAGTTGAGCGGATGAACTGGGTTTAGACAAATTAACACTACGATTAGCACCATTATTACCACCCTCATAATTCTTAGGTTTGAATGCAAAATTTTGGCCAACTTGGAACCCCTTACTAGTAGGCACCCCCTTTGGCAAAGGAATATTACCTTTACCTATATTATTTCGTTTTCTACCAACCACTTTCTGGAATCCATCATCAACCTTTTCAACAACCAGAACAAGAACCACAAGTTTTGAACAATCATCAGCCGTATGTCCAAAGATGCAACAAGTAGGGCACAAAGGTGGTTTCCATTCATGTTCAACACGAATGGTCTCTTTAGTAAATCCAGAACCATCGATTTCAGGTATACCAATAGTAATAGAGTCCTTGAGCTCCTCACTTGAATTAACCTCAATTAAAACTCTAGCAAAACTGCTACGACCCCAAGAATCTTTACACATACCACTAGTATAAGAATCCATCATGATAGGAGTACCTAGATATGTAGCTATCAAGCTAATTCCCTCTTCCTCAAAAACTTGTATCAGAACATCATGGAGTTTAACCCATATAGGGATACGAGTTAACTCCTCCTTTTGCAAGCTCGTTTTCATAGTAAGCTTCTTAAGAATAATATACGAGTTACGCACCATCCATGGTCCTCCTTCTAAGACTGATTATAACCCTGCATTAGTATCAAACTTAAAAAAGAAAAACCCTTTAGCATTCATCATTATGTCTTTTAAACCAAACTTAGCCTAATTATTTTTCGCATAGAATTCAACAACGGGAAACGCCATTCGTTTACCAATGAAATATCCATACAATATGTTCTCAAGTTTTCCACTAACCTTTTCAACCATAGTCCGAGGGATCGAGATATTAACACCTTCACACGCATTCTCCAAAATCATTGGTTGTAAATAGGTTTGTGTGGAATTACTAGCACTAGCATCGTACCAGTCGCACCAGCATAAGTGGCATTCGAAACATTGAAATTCGTATTCGTTGTAGGAACACCAGCAAACGAAGTACTTGTATGTTTTGACCAAGCACACTCCTCCACGGCCTCCTCAGTCACAATAGTCTCTAAATGTGTAGTAAACAAAAAATCGTCTCCAAACATAGATTCACCTTCAGTACTTATAAGAGACTTTATATCACTCTTAGAAACAAGTTCTAATATGAAATATTGTTTCAAATACTTTTAATAACATATTCTATTTTAGACAAAATACTCCCACTAGATCTGAGATTTACTCATGAACCATCTTATTTACATTTATAAATCAAATCTTACAAGTGCCTGATTTAACAATTAAACATAAGACTTTGCTCATTTAGATGTATGCTTTTAATCCATATGTGGATTCTTGCATTTTGTATATCCTATAAAGATTATTTATGGATTCAGAAAACCTTCTTAGTCCTCACGAAGTAATCATTCATCAAAGAGTTTGTAATCAAATTTTTCATAACTCTAACTTTTAAAGTAAGTATGACAATCTAAACATCTTTACACATTTATTGTTTGCAAATACATAAGTTTTAATCATAGTCAATTTCTTAAGTATGATTTAAAACTTATATCATTTACTTGTAATAAAAATACACAACATTGTCCTAATGAATCTCCTAACAAGGAAACTCATTTTAAAAATCATCAAATAATTGATATATGAAAGATCAATCAAATTCCAAATTATGATCATCTTTTTAGGGAAATCATCTTTTCATTCATAGAGTTGATTTATCCACCCAATCCAAATTTTGATAATACATCACTTATGGTTACTAGTTTCATGATGATCTTCTAACTCATAAACCTCATTATTGATATCAAAACCATGTCATGAGGAATCCTTATGAATGTGAGTAACATCATTCTAAGGTTGCACATTTTCATGTTTAGCCTTAGTTGACTTAAGCAAGTATGTTTAGAAGGCTTGTTGTGACAATCCGTCAATTTACGATTGATATTTTATTCTCAAATATTATTTGAAAATATTTTTTTAATGTTACAATATGAACTCACTTATTTTTGGGGAAGAAATTTGGATTTACGTCTTGGAGTAGCATCGACTACGTTTAAACCGGAGGATTCAATGTTACGTGCTTACGTTTACATACACCGTCCTTGGTGACAGTCCGACATTTCAGAAAATAAATTTATCCGTGAATATTATTTTGGAGTTTTAAATTTGTGTTGGTTCATAAACTCACAAATTTACGAGAAGAGATTAGGACTTACGATTTTATTTTAACGTCCTTTACGACTAAACCGGAAACCTTAGGATTACGTATTTACGTTTTCGAACTCCGTTTTTTTATGAGACAATTTTTATTGGATTCGTTTCGTGACGTTGATTCATAATTTATAAAAACATTTTTCGTAAAACGACCCGAGGGCACGCAAATCGAGGAAACTAGAACCGAGGAGTACCCGTAAATAATTGGGGATGAGACAAAACAAGTTTTGCCCCACCCCCAATATGGGACGGTTTTACTTAGCTTACAACACACAACAATTGTCAAAGCTTACTAAGTAAGCTAGGACACTTGTCCTAGCTACTTGTAACTTGACAAAACCATTCAACACATAAACCACTTATCTCATTTCTTACATGCAAAAACCACCTAAACTCTCTCATCCCTTCCCTTTTGTGCCGTCCATATCCACCCCAAAAACACCCAATTTGATCTTGATTCTACCACAAAATCATGTGTTATTTACACATATGTTGAAGCCCCTTTGAAACCCTATTGATTGGTGGTGCTTATAACATCCAAGGAGGAGTTTCCATGGAGTACTAAGGCTGATTTTCCACAAGGAGTATATGAAGATTGGTGGTCTTGAAGATGGTCTTGGCTATGCACAAATTTCTCCATCCAAGTCCATGTCAAACTCATAACCTACATCAACTTGGTGGCATAAAGATTGTCCTCCTCATCCTCTTGTTATTTTTACTATGTAAACATGTATTTTATTTCCTATTGTATATGTATATGATGATTATATGATGATAAAAATGTTATGTGGGGATTTGGTGTTGATAAATATGATTAAAAAGGTGAAAAACTATAAGAAACAAGGCTAAAATCTTGTTTAAATTTGATGGCTGTATAAAACAGTAAAGAAATAGGTCATGAACTGATAAAATGATGAAGTGTAATGGATTTACAGTAAGCTATGGGTCTTGTACACATGTGAGAGTTGGCCATGCAATGGAATCAAAGTAATGAGTGAGATATGATCAAAACAAGTTTAGGGTATAAATCTGAGGTTACTGTTTTGGACTATTTTTAGAAAATACTTAGAAGATGATTCAACAGTAGTTATAGAAGAGTTAAATGTAACACATATCATGTAGTTTATTTGATAAAAATTTGAGCTTCTATATCCATATAGAACTCAAGATATGGCAGTTTTGGTGAAAGTGAAGATAAAAATCAGATTTTTGGAAATTAAAGAATAATACTATTATATAAGCACTCAAAATTTTAATGTATAAAATATAAATTAAAACCCACTAACTTATGGATTCTATCTATATAAATATGTAAAAGGTGGAATAAGTGCATAAATTATAAAAATGGTAACTTGTTAAGTTTTATATGTTATAAAACTATAAACATGATTTTTACGACTTTTTCGGCTATTGCCGTAAAATTAACGTTTTTGTTAAATAAAACTTAGATGGTTGGACCCGTCTAATGTAAACTTTTATAAACTCATATACTGATATATAGACATGTATAACAAGTAAAAACCGATAAAACCCGAACTATAGGACATACGGACGTTAACGGACTAAATTAACGTTATTGGACTAATAATACAACAAAAATGGACTAAAATACTTATGAACTTATTATTGGGCTTAACCCATTTAGGCCCACTTGTAAAGTGTAGATACTGATAAAATAAGTATAACATGGATTAATACAAGTTAAATAACTTATAATAAGTTTATTGAACTTAAAACACGTAAATAGGTTAAACTAGTAAACTAGTATAAACGTTACCGACACATAACACAAAAATGAGTAAATGAGGATATGTAAACCCACTTGATCATCATATATATATAATCATCATATGTATACATAATTGTTATTTTTATAAAGTCATTGGACAAACGTCTAAGACCGAGTATTATTTGTCTAGGTTTCCGTGATTGAAGCACGTACCGTACATCCAAATCGCCGATAATCGTCTTCCCACATCAACGTGAGTTCATAGCCTCGCACTCTTTTAAATGTTTTTATAAATGTTTTATAAACCCGCGAGGGAGATAACATGTTAGTTTTTATAAAATAGGACACCATTTGTCCCGATTGTTTGTTTATTGATTTTGGACCCGAATGATTGAATGACCCAATTGTATGACCCGATAAATGATTAAAGGACCCGATAGATGAAATAAAATGGATTATTAAAGTTAGGTTATGTCACTAAAAGTCCCATTAGCATGAATTGTGAACTACCGGGATTTGGTAGACGCTTATGCATATAATAGTACTGTTTGGGGACGATCACCCCAGTTCGCGCCTTGACGGTTGATCCCCGTCGTGCCACATTGATTGGTAAGCGAATTTATGTATGAGAAGATTTCCATAGCGTGACCTTTGTGACGACACGCTACTTTAGATGGGCAAAATTGGTATCGGGTTAGCTACCCGTTGTTGGTTTAGTAAGGTAACAATGTCATGCGGCTTATAATAATCCAAAAACTAACGAAATACTACTAGACGCTCCGAATTACGATGTATTGCCTGACTAGCAATACTGGGTCATACTATTGATATTATGTTCGTGTTTTGGTTTTATATAACCATATTCATATAACGGTTTTTATTTGATCTATACAACGTTGCAAAACGTATTGTATGGTGTTTTTAAAGACAATGATTCGTATAATGATTTTTAAGGCAAATGCCTATATTATGATTTTCGATAAGGATTTGTATAAAACGACTTTGGTTATTTTATGGCCTATTAAAATGATTTGTACAAAATGATTTTCAGTAATAATTTTATACTGATATTATATTGATGGAATTTATTAAACTCTATGAATTCACTCGGCGTTATCGCTGACCCTTTTTTTTTAACATGTTTTATCTCAGGTACTTGAAGGTAATTCTCGGGAAGACGACAAGAATTCATGGCCCGCACTTAAACAATATTTTCCATTCAAATATTTTGTAAAACTTTGTATGAAATGTAATGACTTGGGACCTATGTAACTTTGATATTTATGAATGGAAATGCTTTATAAATAAACGACGCGATTTTTATGCGTTGTCGATGATGTGAGTAATGTGCTATCCCGTAACACCAACTAGTCTTCCGCTGTATTGAGTTGTAAAAAAATTGGGGGTGTTTAATGTATAGATTTTGTATCAATTAAAGTTCGTTTTCTCGGAGTCTCTTCGAATTGATCTCGGGTTAATTGTGTGAGATTAGTTGTTCTTGGTGAATCAAATAAAGAGTGGTCGTTGTCTAAAACTATAGGAAAATAAAGACTTGAAACAATTAAAGATAAAGTAAAGACGGTAAAAAGAAATGACGATGAAAGATTAAAGATTAAAACTTGACGGGAAATAAATGACGAGAATTTAAAGGTAATAAAAATAAATGATGCAAATTAAAACTTCAAATAAAAGGAAAGCAAGTAAAAGTGCAAGTAAAGAAAATGGCGGGAAAATAAAGTTTAAAAACTGAAAACTAAAAATCCAATAAAAGGCTATTCGGAATGTTTACTATGCGGAATAAAGATGGAAAAACGACCTATGCGGAAAGTGAATGCTATGCGGAAAAAAGAGAAAATTCAGCTATGCGGAATAAAATAAAAAGAAGGCTATTCGGAAAAAGTAACACTATGCGGAAAATTAAAGCTATGCGGAAAAAGACTCTATTCGGAATATCTGAAAAATGACTATGCGGAAAAAGTAGAAAATGTCCTATGCGGAAAGTTCCCCTATGCGGAATAATCTCAACATTCCGAATAGGTTTCCTATGCGGAATATTTAAGATATTCCGAATAGGATGTCCTATGCGGAATATTAAGATATTCCGAATAGGGAAACAAGAAATCAAACCATTCGGAATAATCAATATTCCGAATAAGGGACAAAATTAAGCAGCTATTCGGAAAGATTTCTGGGCAAGAACAGTAAAGCAGACGAGTAAACAGGGGACACGGATTTGAGCAAATCTAAACAAATCAAACCAAAAGATTAAACCAAAACGACCAATAAACATCAACTAACAATAATCAATCAACACAAATCATCAAAACTAACAAACAAAGCCAAATCAATCAAAACCCACTTGATTGAAAAATAAGAAAACTTAAGAACATGAACACAAAGATTAAGAGCAAATCAAGAAAGAAAGGAAGAAGGAGATTGACAATAAAGTAAAGATTAACATCAATGAAATGAAAACTTACTTGGAATTAAAAGAAAATTAAAGGTGCATTACATGAAGATAAGGTGCATAAAATTAAAGAACATGAAAATGAAAATGGTGGAAGGATGGGTTGTCAAGCCACCAACAACTCTCAACAAATGAGGTTGGTTGGTATTTATAGGGAGATTAGGGAGGAGCTTAGGAAGCTTCCTCCCTCTTTCTTCTTTTCCTTAATTGCACACTTAAGTCCTTGGTCTTCTTAATCTTTAGTTAATCTTCTTAATACTTGGACTTTGTCTTGGGATTTCTTCAAACTCGTCTTGTAATCTTTAATAAATTAGACTTGAGTTTTTCGGCTTTTTGTAAACTTCCGTCTTTTGACTTTTTCTTCGATAAATCTTCAGAATTGGTCTTGGACTTCCGTTCTTTTTCCACTCTTGATCTTTCGACTTCATCTTTCGTCTTTTTCTTCGATAAAAGCCCGTGAATGCCGTGTTTTCTCCACTTTTCACCTTTTCGTCCTAAATCACAACAAAAACACAAACCACGCATAATTCCGACATAAATGACATAAAATACACGTTTTGGCTCGGTTATTATTGTAATTAAGTGGTAAAAAGGATGGGTGTTTACACACCTATCAAATCCCCTACACTTGACCATTGCAATGTCCTCATGCAATGCATTAGTTACAAAGCATGTTTACATTTTTTCATCATAATCAATCCACGTTGGCCTTTATTAAAGAGATAGAAAATTATAAAAATGCAAAGCAAAGAAATTAAAAGCATACCTTGGGTTGTGAAAATGCCATGAATAATCATCATCCTCAACTTTTCACTTTCTCCATACCAAGCTTAAAAACGAGATCATTGTTATTATAAGTTAGTAAACTAACACGAACTCATGTGGGCTAATTATTCACTTAGACTCCCTTATTCCCAGGGGTATCTCTTATATTTTATTGTTGTCTTGAATGATCACGAAGATGCATTGTTTGACTTATTTCGATAGTTATTTAGTCTGAAAATAAAGTGCACGATTTAATCAATAGTTAGCTAAAGGACCAAATCTTTTAAAACTGCTTCTCGGGATATCAGAAAGTTCATATCTTGGCATAACTTGGTTCGCGATTTGAGACCTTTCTCGGGCCGATATTTGGCAGCGACTTCATACTTCAAATCTTGAGAGACGTTCATGAAATAATGGTCTTCTCTTCATAATTGGAATTTCTTCACTTGGAATTTTCGAGAGATTCTTCATATATGGACCACGACTTCTTCATTTTTCTCCAATCTTTATTTTGGATTTTGATATACAACGATCCGCCTCCTTTATTGACTTGGATCTATTTATCCTCATACCTTGTTAGGGTCTTTTCGGATACACTTCTCCATGACTTTTGGGGAGTTTTTGCTTTTCGTCGTGTGTCTCGATCCTTCATATTGATTTTCGATAAATGATTCTTCACATCACTTTTGGATCTTTAGCAACGAAACATAGCCCTCATGCCTTGTTAGGGCCTTTTCGGACTCGCCAATCTTCGCGCCCCGCTTCATAAGTTATGCCTTGGCTATGAACTCTCGTCATTACCGAGCAACTTTTAAACGATCTGGGGCTAGAAGCTAAGTAACTTTTCAAATCGTACAACCTTATTTATTAGCAGATAAATTTATTAGCAAGCGATGGGAGAATAGGCTTATAATTAACTCACATAAATTCACGAAAGAATACCGACTTATAATTGGCTCTATCATCTCTCGTTCTCCACAGTTTAAAATCTCAAGTAATGAGACTCGTGGATACTTAGCCTATTAAATCAAAGTTTTGGGTTTTCGAGTCGCCTATAGGATCTTGCAAATTCTTAGACTCTTTCAAGTTTAGAAATCGCATCTTAAAGTTCCCTTGATAAACGACTCTCTAGGATCAATTATAGGAACTTGCGAAAAGTTCTTGTTCTTAACCCGTGAGAGTTAAGACTTTCGCGTTTTATAGCTCCCTATATAAAAGCCTAGCAAAACTTGACTTAAACACGTTAAGGATACTAGCTAGAGTAAACTCGGATTGAGTCAAAAGATTCACAACGTTTGAAAATTAAACCGCTTATTAAACATTTATTCAAGCAAAGAAAGAAAATAGCTATACAAAGGTAAAAACTAATAGGCCAAAATAGATCAAAAATTTTGAAAAATGTCGAAAAATTGATATTCCGGTTAAAATGAGGACAAATACAAGGAAAAGACCACTTAACTTCGATAGAAGTCCCCCCCTACACTTAAGATAAACATTGTCCTCAATGTTTAAGCATGTGGGAGTAAGCTCCCCTACACTTAGGACATTATGCACGTTGTTTAAATCTCGCTAAGGAGAAGACAACGAAAGAGATTCCTATTTTAATATTGAGAAAAATATAAAATAGTGAATCGAAAAGAGTTTAGGATAGAACCGGGAAGAAGGGAACACGGAATCACGGTTCGTCAAGAGTCATCAAGAGTGTGTCTTTGAAGCTCTAATCCCTGCAATGATAAGAAAGAAAACAAGAAACTCCAACGGGGGCTCCCCCTACACTTATGATGAAAATAGATAGATAATTGGGTTGCCTCCCAAAAAGCGCTTGTTTTTGTTGACCGAGTCACGAGCCTGACTCGTCCCCGAATTAAATGGTCCATGGGGAAGCCTCAAATGTGATACCGGGATCAAAGACCTTGTCCTCGTTCCCGGTTGACATCAACAAGGGAGAGGCGGGGGGATAAGTCTTGAATAGGAGAAAAACCCTTTCGACATACGAAAAGTATGTGAAATCAAGATCCACGGGAGGTGGGTTGGGTATAGTAAGCACATTGTCCTCCCCCAAAGACAATAGATGCTGAGCAAGCGGCAAAGCCGTATTGTTATCAATTATAGCATAATCAATGTCACCTCCCGGGTCAAAGCACTCATCCTCCGAGATAGTCTCTAAAGGGGAGGATGAAAGGTGCTCGAGAGGGGGACTTGGGACAATATCTTCCTGCAACAAATTATCAAAAAATATAATGTCCCCCTCCGTGTCATAGTCATCAATACCTGGAGGGATGGAGTGGATATCGATTTCTTCCTGCAATGGGTCATTATCTTCAACGGTAGGAGTAGATGTAGGTAAAGGCTTGGAAATATCAAGAGAAGTCAACTCTTCGATTTTAGCAATAAGAAGGTGCACTTTCCGTAATCTATCGCGAAGAAGTACGTCTTCCACCTCATCCACAAGATCATGTTCATCAGTGAACTTCTCGTAAACCGGAGAGAATAAATCGTCATCACCCGCATCTCCCGGTGGAGATTGAGAGATTTCAAAAGTGAAATTCTCATAGCTGAGAGAAGAATCGTCATCACTAGGATCGACCTCTTCTGTAAGAGCAATGTCGTCCTCAGGCTCCATAGCAGGTAAGTCACAAACCTCATCATCCAATACTTTGTCGAGAACAACATCACTCAGCTCATTCAACGAATCTAGATTCTTAGATACAGTAGGAACATCGACAGTAGGAGCAGCAACTTCAGAAGATTGGTTGAAAGTGTAGACATCATCGTCGTCGTCATCATCATAATAGATGGGACGGGTCCAGTTAGGAGTGACGTAGTCGGCTAACTCTTCCTTGATAACCTCCACATCTTTAAGAAGCTCATGCAGCAACTTTTGTTGTTCATCGCCCCGAGTATGTTCAATTTCACCAATTCTATCCCATGCTGTAAGTAAACATTTAGGTGTAGAAAAGAAGGGAAAACGACGAAATTGGCTCAAAAAGGTGTCGGTGGTTTTCAAGGTTTCGTCCACATCAAGCAACGGTTGCCTTTCCTGATGTAAGTCAGCTCGAAGTTGAGCCATACTTTCTAGAATGTCATTCAAAGAAGTGAGTTGTTGATCAAGACTAGTTTGCTGAGAAGATTGATGAGTGAGGGTGTGATGTGGGGGCTCAAAATGTTGAAAACCTGAATTATAGCATGATTGTGGCTCATAGTAGTTCATCGGGTGGGAAGAATTAGAAACCGGGTTTGGTTCATAATAATCCATAGGTGAAGAAAACTGAGGACACGGATTTTGCTCATAATAATTCATTGGTTGACAATAGGAAGTATCGTGAGGACCCCCACAGTTGTTGCAGAACGGTTGAGGAGAAAGACTGGGTGCGTCATGTGGATAGCTATTATCATAGTCATAATTGTACCCCGGTTCATGCCCGTGATCATACGGGTATGGAACCGGGCACGAAATATGCCAATGAGAATCCCTTCCACAATAGGTGCACGTGGGAATAGGAGGTGGGTTCAAAAAGGACGAATTAGTCGAGTTGCACAAAGGACAAAATCCGAATTGTGTGTTGTCGATATCGTTTCCGCACCGCTCACATGTACACCATTGACAAGAGTCATTCCCATACAGTTGTCTCCCGCACCCGACGCAATTGACATAAAAATCCATGGAGAAAGATAGATAAGCAAGAAGAATATTTTTGGTGCAAAACCTTGAAAAAGAAATGCGTTTTATGATTTTTCAAATGTTTTTGGTATTTTTGAAAATATATGACAAGAAAAATAACGTTCACGAGTGAACGGATCCCAAAATCCAACGCGTCACTCACAAAAAACCTTCGATCTTCACGAAAAGAGCCGGCAGCGGCGCCATTTTAATGTATAGATTTTGTATCAATTAAAGTTCGTTTTCTCGGAGTCTCTTCGAATTGATCTCGGGTTAATTGTGTGAGATTAGTTGTTCTTGGTGAATCAAATAAAGAGTGGTCGTTGTCTAAAACTATAGGAAAATAAAGACTTGAAACAATTAAAGATAAAGTAAAGACGGTAAAAAGAAATGACGATGAAAGATTAAAGATTAAAACTTGACGGGAAATAAATGACGAGAATTTAAAGGTAATAAAAATAAATGATGCAAATTAAAACTTCAAATAAAAGGAAAGCAAGTAAAAGTGCAAGTAAAGAAAATGGCGGGAAAATAAAGTTTAAAAACTGAAAACTAAAAATCCAATAAAAGGCTATTCGGAATGTTTACTATGCGGAATAAAGATGGAAAAACGACCTATGCGGAAAGTGAATGCTATGCGGAAAAAAAGAGAAAATTCAGCTATGCGGAATAAAATAAAAAGAAGGCTATTCGGAAAAAGTAACACTATGCGGAAAATTAAAGCTATGCGGAAAAAGACTCTATTCGGAATATCTGAAAAATGACTATGCGGAAAAAGTAGAAAATGTCCTATGCGGAAAGTTCCCCTATGCGGAATAATCTCAACATTCCGAATAGGGTTCCTATGCGGAATATTTAAGATATTCCGAATAGGATTTCCTATGCGGAATATTAAGATATTCCGAATAGGGAAACAAGAAATCAAACCATTCGGAATAATCAATATTCCGAATAAGGGACAAAATTAAGCAGCTATTCGGAAAGATTTCTGGGCAAGAACAGTAAAGCAGACGAGTAAACAGGGGACACGGATTTGAGCAAATCTAAACAAATCAAACCAAAAGATTAAACCAAAACGACCAATAAACATCAACTAACAATAATCAATCAACACAAATCATCAAAACTAACAAACAAAGCCAAATCAATCAAAACCCACTTGATTGAAAAATAAGAAAACTTAAGAACATGAACACAAAGATTAAGAGCAAATCAAGAAAGAAAGGAAGAAGGAGATTGACAATAAAGTAAAGATTAACATCAATGAAATGAAAACTTACTTGGAATTAAAAGAAAATTAAAGGTGCATTACATGAAGATAAGGTGCATAAAATTAAAGAACATGAAAATGAAAATGGTGGAAGGATGGGTTGTCAAGCCACCAACAACTCTCAACAAATGAGGTTGGTTGGTATTTATAGGGAGATTAGGGAGGAGCTTAGGAAGCTTCCTCCCTCTTTCTTCTTTTCCTTAATTGCACACTTAAGTCCTTGGTCTTCTTAATCTTTAGTTAATCTTCTTAATACTTGGACTTTGTCTTGGGATTTCTTCAAACTCGTCTTGTAATCTTTAATAAATTAGACTTGAGTTTTTCGGCTTTTTGTAAACTTCCGTCTTTTGACTTTTTCTTCGATAAATCTTCAGAATTGGTCTTGGACTTCCGTTCTTTTTCCACTCTTGATCTTTCGACTTCATCTTTCGTCTTTTTCTTCGATAAAAGCCCGTGAATGCCGTGTTTTCTCCACTTTTCACCTTTTCGTCCTAAATCACAACAAAAACACAAACCACGCATAATTCCGACATAAATGACATAAAATACACGTTTTGGCTCGGTTATTATTGTAATTAAGTGGTAAAAAGGATGGGTGTTTACACACCTATCAGTGTTACAGTTTGGTACCAGAGCTCTCGTTATAGAAAACGAAAGATTTTTAAAATCAAGGTTTTGAATAAAACATTTCAAAATCTTTTAACTTTAAACATTTTTCTAAAAATGTCTAAAAATCTTTTGACTATAACGGTGCCGAAGAATTCCCGAGTTACCGACAAGGCCAGACTGAGAAGTGTTATTTTAATATATATATAACTTGGATTATATATATATATATATATATATATATATATATATATATATATATATATATATATATATATATATATATATATATATATATATATATATATATATATATATATATATATATATATATATATATATATATATATATATATATATATATATATATATATATATATATATATATATATATATATATATATATATATATATATATATATATATATATATATGATGTAATTTGATTACATGATTGTTTGATGATTATTTTGATTTTTATACGAGGTATTTATACGACGTAGATTGTCACAAGTAACCCTAACTCCCCTAGTAAATTAATCGAAGCTATTCTCGTAGGAATTCTAGCTATTCTTGATCTAAACCAAGTTGCGGATATTTATGATCCCAACAAATGGTTGATATTCGTAGAAATGTAGATATTAGTTGATTGTGATATTGAAGAAGAATTGGCGATATTAAATCTGATATCGATGTCATGACGATCTTTCCATATAGAGTGGAGTTTGACAAAACGTTACCACCTAGAAAGATGTCACCTGATTCGTTGTCATCCAATTCTTAAATTGAAATCGAAAGGGTGAATGTTGCACTTGAGGCTGTCATTGGAACCAGTACCCATAAGCCTCATGCCACTAATACCTTTCCGAGAAGTCTAATTGAATGTGTGAGTCATCTCATACTAGTGACTCATTTGATAATTGTTGTTGTAAGAGCTATAGGATTGGAAATTAAGTGTTGATCATATTGAGCTTTTATTGCCTTTACAAGGCCGAAGAATAAGGTTGAAAGTATTGAAAAAAAAATTGAGGTAGTATATTGCATTGAGTATAAATTGGTTGAAACTTGAACAAAGAAAAATTTATCCCGTATGGAATATGAGATTGTTAAGAGGAAGTCGTTAAGTTCTTTGATTGAATTATAAGGTTTTAATTGATTGTTGATTCGTGTTAAGTGTTGTTCCTAGGCCATTGTCCACTAACGAGGATGCCCAGTGTCCAATAGATAAATTGAAGAAATCTTCTTCTGAATTGAGATCGATGGATCTTTCGGGACATATGGAACACCTAATGACTCTTGTAGATTAGTATTCATTGTGGTATCTTTTAAAAATAATCCCTAACTTAACTGAGATATCAGTTGGTAGGATGAGTTCTGAGAATTGTATGACACAGTGACACGTAATGTGTTACGGTACAATTTTGACTTGTTTGTGATTAATGAAAAGACTACCTTTGATTGCTAAATTCTACATGTATCGATGTTATCTATCTTTTCTTGCTTCTTCCTAATGTTCGCATTAGTGATGCAACCATTGAACAAGTACTCATCTTGATTTGAGTTACGTTGTGAATCATTCTTCGTGAGTGCCATCGAGGTCATGAACCTCATGATTAATTGGCTAAGCTCATTTCCTATCATATCGTAGTTAACTTTTGGTGAACAAGCTTTCATCACTCTTTTGCAGATCACACCTTGTTTTTATAAAGTTGAAACGGTATCCTTTGAGAAAAATTGAATTTTCATCACTATAAGGATTATTCATAGTGAGATTTATAAGTGATTGTTATTTGAATGAAGTTGTTTATAAAACACTTTAGAAAACCTTATTGTTTTCATAACAAAGAAAATCTTTGTAAATTTATTCTTGATTCTTATTTAAGAATTAAGCATGAAAATATTTTTATTACAAACATGATGATAAAATTTTGACGAACTGAGTATTGCATTGTTAGTCTTGAAATTGTATATAGTTGCGCGCCTACATACAATTTGGAATGGACCATGCAAGACTGATTAGTAGTCACCATAAAACTAATGAATAAACACTACATTTTCTTTGAAGATGGTGAAAGATTAAATTTATGAGATCTGCAAGAAGTGAAAAATAGGGACATATTGATAGGGACACCTACATATGTGCCCGTACTATTTATTCTTCTGAGTCGAATTTACTCATCTGTGGAAATTGTCTTATTTGACAATTGACAATTCTTTCTTGTCCAATTATCCCGTAGTGAGATTCCTAGGAAGAGTATTTAATTACTGAGTATTGATACCCGACTGGATGTATTGACATTCTTATCATTTCTTATGATTTGATTTCATTTGAATGACCTGGGTAACGATCCGAGGAGCTTTCGAATGCGTACTCAAATTATGAAAACATGGGATATATTCATATTCGTTAAATGTTTTCGTCTGTATCTGATTTGAAATTAGCTCGCGTAGATTATGCGTTGACCTTACTCTTTTAACAGTAGTTGTGTCTCCAGATATCCTTGATTTGTGAAGGAATGTGAGTTATTATTAGTCTTTTGAGAAGTTCACATCTTATCGACGGCACTGAAACTGGAAAGTTGATAGTGCCAGTAAAATGGATTGATTGATTATGACATGACGACATTGTCTTAATTGATGAGAACTCGAGTAGAATTTCCCTAAAAGATAAGATGTTGATTATCAAAAGTGATCTAAATAATTCTTGATGGATGACCATATCCTGCATTTAGACTTGAAATATTACCATGAATGGTTGTGAACTAGTTATAGATATTGTAATCTAGAAAGAACCTAATATGAAGGTATTAAAAGATGTTTATGTTATCTGAAACTTTAGTAAGTATTTGTTGATGAATTACCTAGACTTTTGCCATTAAGGCAAGATTGAATTTGGTATTGATTTTATTCCCGGTGCTGCACCTGTGGCATACGCATTATACGTCAGCACCATCTAAATTAAAGGAATTACCGTACAACTGAGAGAGTTGTCGGAGAAAGATTTTATTATACCAAGCATGTCATCCTGAAGAGCTATGGTGTTATCATTCCTTATATTTATAAATTACTGTGAACTGAGTAAATTGACAATCGAAAACGATATCCATAACTCGAAATGGAAGATTTGTTCGATCATTTACAAGGTTTTAGCGTATGTTTTAGAAGTTTGATCCATGGCATAGTTATTATCAAATTCGCATCTGCGAAGAAGATTATCTATTCCAATCACTACATCCGGTACTTGTAATGAACATTATGAGTTTCACGTGATGTCGTTTGGATTGACTAATACACATGTAGCATTCATAAAATTGGTGAATCACGTGTGTAGGCTGTAATTTGATAAATTCATGCTTGTGATCATTAAGGATCATTTGTTTGTTTATAAGAATAAGAATGAGTTAATAATTATTTATAGATTGCCCTGAATTGGCCGAACAATGAAAACATGTACCTTAAATATTTAACATAAGACTTCTGACTTAATTCATTACATGATTTAACCGTGTGATTAATAGATAATGGAAGCTATATTGACTTTTCAAAGATTAGAACCATTAATGCTTAGGGATTAAAAACTTAATCCTTTACATAAAATAACCGTTGGATTAATAATGGTAAGATGTATGCATATAGACTCTTCAAAAATTAAGAGCCCTTTTAAGACTTTGGATTTTACCAAAAAGAAATGGAAATATGTTTTGACAAATGTTTTAACAAAGGATTTTTAAAGGGGTTATTCCCTTATACACAAACCATTTAACTAAACTTCTGTTTAGAGGTAAATGTTTGTGTATACCTCAAGATAACTTAAGAAGGACTGAGTAAAACCATTTATACCATAACCTGAAAACTTAAAACGACAATTTTTGCTTTTCAAACTGAGAAAACTTTGACCAAAGTATAACCAAAGATTTTTCAAACATTTACGAATCTTATTAATTAATTTCGATAAATCAACAGAAATCTTGTTAATTAAACTCAAATTTATTTTAGAACATTTTATATCATTGGTCGAACTAAGAAATTTAAAAATCTTTACGTTTACGTTTCATAAAAATTTAATAAGTAATTATTTAATTAATTATAATGATTATCGACGCTTTAAACGATGGATTGAGTAAAACGGATAAAAATAATAGTGGAGACGAAACTGAAACATAGAAGATATGAAGAAAGAATTTTGAATAAATACGGTTATGATATTTATTTCATCAGGAAAGGTGAACGTAATTACTGACGCATAATATAGAAAGAATATCTGAGTGAATTATGGACATGATAATTATATGTAACACCCCCAAATTACCACGCAGCGGAATACCACTTTGGGGCGCTACTCATAGCACATCACACACAATCATAGAAAACGACCTCAAAAGAGACGTTAAATGTATAAATACGACATTGTCTAAAACATTTTCCATCCCAAAGGATACCATCAGAGTAGCGTTTTAGTCCCAAAAACCGTTACCAACACAACATGTTCCTCAAAATACTATAATTAAATTGTTAATTTAAAAAGGATGAAAAATAAACAAAATTTAGACAAGTAAGCACCAACTCCCTCCTTGCATGCTCCGCTGCGCTCCATCTTGATTACCTGAAATACATGCTTAAAAGGATCAACACAAAGGTTGAGCGAATCTATAGGTTTTGCAAATCATCATTTGAACACAAGTATATAAAAATCAATTTCATTTATGGTTCCTTTGTGTGACCCTACGTTGGTATACGAGTCCACACCAATTCATTATACTCAACGTACCAATCCATTGTACTCAACGTACCAATTCCATTTCAACACAATTCCCTGGTGTTCAACATACCAATTCCATTGTACTCAACGTACCAATTCCATTTCAACACAATTCCCTGGTGTTCAACATACCAATTCCATTGTACTCAACGTACCAATTCCATTTCAACACAATTCCCTGGTGTTCAACATACCAATTCCATTGTACTCAACGTACTTGTTATAATCAAAACAACATTTAAGTTTAAGCAATCATTCAAAAGACTTGTGTTCTAGTTGTTTCAAATAGCATGTACTCCCCCTCGCGGGTTAAAATCATTTAAAACCAGTATAAAGGCGAGGCTATAGACTCACCTTAGATGATACACGAAGCTAGTAGTAGTAGTGATCGCCGAAGTGAAGATGCCTCCCAAATATACACGTCAAAAGCCGCCACCTAACAAATAAGGTGCGCGCTTAACAACATACTCAAGTACCTCAAAACATACTTAGTATAATAAAATCAATGACTCAAAATAGTATGTACATAGACATGACCAATCAATGCAAGTGAATTCCTTCTAACTCCACGACAAGTACTAGCTTTCCAAGACTAGCACCTTCGATGTTGATCCATCTCAAGATGCCAAATCAACACGGCTCAAGTACCCTAAATGGGTCTCCAATCTCAGAATATACACTCTTACATAAGACTTATATCCTTTTAAAACTTTGAGAAGCTAATAGATTAGCCTCTTGCCTCAAACTATGACGCGAGGTTAAGTACCTCCCAAAAATACTCAGCCGGTACTTACCAAAAGTACACGCTGTTTTACCATACTTAAACAACTTCGTTTTTGACGAAACTTGGTGACAAACTCACTCAATATCTGTAGAAGACTCAGTTAAAATTTCATCAAATGATTCACATTTTAGACCCACCTGCTCGACATATCTTTAGACATTAAAAACCGGACAGTTTTGCACACTTGAATCGTAAAACCGTTTTGACCTCCTTAACCAAAACCATTTACAAATCCGACTCTTGATTATGAAAGTAGACTCAAAATGCTAAGTTTAGGGCCTGAGAACAGCCCTTGACCATTTTTGAAACTCAAGTTATAGTCCCCGAGATTTGACCCAATATCGACAACAATTTCGGATTGCGTCGATACTCGCCTCCCGGTACACGAATATTCAAACCTATGTAACTTTTGACTCGTTATGAGTTAGAAGCTCTACCTTATACCGAAACGAGCGTCTCGGCGACCACTACAACAATATTTAATAATACCAACACTTATCCAACATCTACTGTACGAAAATCGGGCCTAAACCTACTGATGTAAAATGACTCTTTAAAAATCATACCAACAACCAATTTGACCCATTTTAAACATCATCAATACCTCAAATATGCTATATTAATCATCTACAACATCTCATATCATCCCTAGATCACTTGCATGATTAATATTATAAAAACCCACTACACAAATCATACATGCAATACTTTAAAAATCAAATATAATAATAATAACACCTTTATACAACACAACAATGGATCAAACACCATTGTTCTTGAGTAAAAATCTTTGAAAAATAAAAGTGAATGCATGTAAGTAAAAATCATACCATTAGAATCTCCATTGAATTTGGGGAATGGGACTTTGTTTAGTTTTTCTTGAATCAAGCTCAATCAAAAATGGTGATGGTGTTTGTTGATGGAGGGGGTCACGGCATAGAGAGAAAAGGGAGAAGAGAGAGGAAAAATTTTGGTGGTTATGGCATGTATGTGTTAGTTGAAGCCTTTTATATGGTGGGGAAAGGTGAAAGTTGTAATTGGTGCATTCTTGTGGACCAAAGTGTAAATATTAGTTAAAAAGCGGGAAATGACTTCCAGTCAATTTTATAAATATTTACGGGAGTCGGGTTTCGTCCCGGGTTCATAAAAATATAAATCTCGTTTGTTAAATCGATCGTTTTAATAATTAAACGCACACAAAACGAAATAATAAAATTCGACTCGACTTAAAACGTAAACGAAATAAGAATTTCAAAAATATCAAATATCGAAATAATCGATACTAAAATATAATATTTGGGCATCCATTGGCATCGCGATCACTATTAGTACTATTCAATCGTCACGACGATTAAATATATGCACACATTACCGGTTTCAACGTAAACCGTCAAACATAACAATACTCACCATTACTTAGGAACTCAAAATACGTTACATAGTTAGGATAAAATGATGACGTTAAGTACGGGATGTTACATTATATCATCAGGAGAGAGGAATATAGATACCGACGCAGTATGTAGAAAAGATAAAGAATCAATTAGGACATGTTCCTTAATAATGAAGGTGCAAAATAAATTGCCGAACAATATAAAAATAAACAATACTTGTAAAAAGGATAATATAGATAATAAAATGGGGTTCGCGGCTAATGTGAACCATTAAAAATTGAGAAGCCAATAGCGTTAAATGTTTTAAAGGCCACATGTGATTGTCTAAATATGGAGGATTGTAAGATATAGCTATGTTGGAATTTGTAAGTATAAGTATTCTATTTATGTCATTTATGACTAAAAGTATCTTTGTCTGAAGAAGATGTACTGATGGCAATTATGAAGGCAGACATCGCCTCATACATTAGTAAACGTCTAGCTATTGCAAAGGTCATCATCTGAATTTGAATCGATTTGGGTCATCGTCGTCAGACTGACCAAATCTGCTAATATCATTCCCGTTAATGATAAATGCAAAAGAGTTATGTAAACATAGTGTACCTGTATCGATCATCTTTATCAAGATACTCGCTTCGCATCAAATTTCTAGAGATTTTCTCAGAAATCATTAAGAACGAACCTTGATGAGAGTACTATGTACCACCCCAAATCGAAGGGACAAGGTAAAGTAACGATACAAGGTAATATAACTGTTGTTTTATGTTTGAATGATTGACCTTTGGTAATAGACCGTATAATCGTTTTCCTTTGGAGAGATTGTCATTGATAATTATCGTATTAGGATCGAGATTGAATCTTGTTAGGATCTAAATATTAGAGCATCTGTAAGCAGGAGTTGAGATGAAGACACCCGACATACACCCATTGTGAGTTGGACATGTCTTTTAGGTTTAAGGTTTCCTATGATGGCGAACCTAACCTTGCAAAATACCCGACCCGCGAGACCTGAAATGATTGCTGAAATTAGGATTTGATTATTGACTGCTGATAGTTGGCAGGAGGTTATGTGAATATGAAATGTAGATCTTGAAGTGCCAAATGTGTAGCGAAGCTATGCCACAATTTTTAACCTTGGAAAAATGAATTCATGATCTGACAAATCATGGGATATAAGTCCCCGTTGTATGGGACCATTGAGATGATGTAAAAGTTGGGATTGAAAGGCATATAAGCTGGATCTACCCTAGGACTTCAAGAGCTGCGTAAATTATGTTTAGTAAATCGAACTTGATGGAATATCTATCAAGTGAAAATCTGATTGTTCTTAGTGCTTAGATCAGCGAAAAGTTGCATTCATCAAAAACCCGTGAACATCATGGATAGAGAAAGTAAGTCAACATTAAGCCTGATCTTATTCCCGTAGTTATGTTTGATGAAACTCGCGTATTGAAATGGATTAAACTTGTGAGAAAAGACCGAATGTGGAGGAAATACCCACATGGCTTTAACTCTATAAGAAGCGAGTAGTAAGGTAAGATGATCTTTGAGGACAAAGATCCTGTTAGGGGTAAATGCTGTGACAATCCGTCAATTTACGATTGATATTTTATTCTCAAATATTATTCTCAAATATTATTTTAATGTTACAATATGAACTCGCTTATTTTTGGGGAAGAAATTTGGATTTACGTCTTGGAGTAGCCTCGACTACGTTTAAACCGGAGGATTCAACGTTACGTGCTTACGTTTACATACACCGTCCTTGGTGACAGTCCGACATTTCAGAAAATAAATTTATCCGTGAATATTATTTTGGAGTTTTAAATTTGTGTTGGTTCATAAACTCACAAATTTACGAGAAGAGATTAGGACTTACGATTTTATTTTAACGTCCTTTACGACTAAACCGGATACCTTAGGATTACGTATTTACGTTTTCGAACTCCGTTTTTTATGAGACATTTTTTATTGGATTCGTTTTGTGACGTTGATTCATAATTTATAAAAACGTTTTTCGTAAAACGACCCGAGGGCACGCAAATCGAGGAAACTAGAATCGAGGAGTACCCGTAAATAATTGGGGATGAGACAAAACAAGTTTTGCCCCACCCCCAATATGGGACGGTTTTACTTAGCTTACAACACCCAACAATTGTCAAAGCTTACTAAGTAAGCTAGGACACTTGTCCTAGCTACTTGTAACTTGACAAAACCGTTCAACACATAAACCACTTATCTCATTTCTTACATGCAAAAACCACCTAAACTCTCTCATCCCTTCCCTTTTGTGCCGTCCATATCCACCCCAAAAACACCCAATTTGATCTTGATTCTACCACAAAATCATGTGTTATTTACACATATGTTGAAGCCCCTTTGAAACCCTATTGATTGGTGGTGCTTATAACATCCAAGGAGGAGTTTCCATGGAGTACTAAGGCTGATTTTCCACAAGGAGTATATGAAGATTGGTGGTCTTGAATATGGTCTTGGCTATGCACAAATTTCTCCATCCAAGTCCATGTCAAACTCATAACCTACATCAACTTGGTGGTATAAAGATTGTCCTCCTCATCCTCTTGTTATTTTTACTATGTAAACATGTATTTTATTTCCTATTGTATATGTATATGATGATTATATGATGATAAAAATGTTATGTGGGGATTTGGTGTTGATAAATATGATTAAAAAGGTGAAAAACTATAAGAAACAAGGCCAAAATCTTGTTTAAATATGATGGCTGTATAAAACAGTAAATAAATAGGTCATGAACTGATAAAATGATGAAGTATAATGGATTTACAGTAAGCTATGGGTCTTGTACACATGTGAGAGTTGGCCATGCAATGGAATAAAAGTAATGAGTGAGATATGATCAAAACAAGTTTAGGGTATAAATCTGAGTTTACTGTTTTGGACGATTTTTAGAAAATATTTAGAAGATGATTCAACAGTAGCTATAGAAGAGTTAAATGTATCACATATCATGTAGTTTATGTGATAAAAATTTGAGCTTCGATCTCCATATAGAACTCAAGATATGGCAGTTTTGGTGAAAGTGAAGATAAAAATCAGATTTTTGGAAATTAAAGAATAATACTATTATATAAGCACTCAAAATTTTAATGTATAAAATATAAATTAAAACCCACTAACTTATGGATTCTATCTATATAAATATGTAAAAGGTGGAATAAGTGCATAAATTATAAAAATGGTAACTTGTTAAGTTTTATAAGTTATAAAACTATAAACATGATTTTTACGACTTTTTCGGCTATTGCCGTAAAATTAACGTTTTTGTTAAATAAAACTTAGATGGTTAGACCCGTCTAATGTAAACTTTTATGAACTCATATACTGATATATAGACATGTATAACAAGTAAAAACCGATAAAACCCGAACTATAGGACATACGGACGTTAACGGACTAAATTAACGTTATTGGACTAATAATACAACAAAAATGGACTAAAATACTGATGAACTTATTATTGGGCTTAACCCATTTAGGCCCACTTGTAAAGTGTAGATACTGATAAAATAAGTATAACATGGATTAATACAAGTTAAATAACTTATAATAAGTTTATTGAACTTAAAACACGTAAATAGGTTTAACTAATAAACTAGTATAAACGTTACCGACACATAACACAAAAATGAGTAAATGAGGATATGTAAACCCACTTGATCATCCTATATATATAATCATCATATGTATACATAATTGTTATTTTTATCAAGTCATTGGACAAACGTCTAAGACCGAGTATTATTTGTCTAGGTTTCCGTGATTGAAGCACGTACCGTACATCCAAATCGCCGATAATCGTCTTCCCACATCAACGTGAGTTCATAGCCTCGCACTCTTTTAAATGTTTTATAAATGTTTTATAAACCCGCGAGGGAGATAACATGTTAGTTTTTATAAAATAGGACACCATTTGTCCCGATTGTTTGTTTATTGATTTTGGACCCGAATGATTGAATGACCCGATAAATGATTAAAGGACCCGATAGATGAAATAAAATGGATTATTAAAGTTAGGTTATGTCACTAAAAGTCCCATTAGCATGAATTGTGAACTACCGGGATTTGGTAGACGCTTATGCATATAATAGTACTATTTGGGGACGATCACCCCAGTTCGCGCCTTGACGGTTGATCCCCGTCGTGCCACATTGATTGGTAAGCGAATTTATGTATGAGAAGATTTCCATAGCGTGACCTTTGTGACGACACGCTACTTTAGATGGGCAAAATTGGTATCGGGTTAGCTACCCGTTGTTGGTTTAGTAAGGTAACAATGTCATGCGGCTTATAATAATCCAAAAACTAACGAAATACTACTAGACGCTCCGAATTACGATGTATTGCCTGACTAGCACTACTGGGTCATACTATTGATATTATGTTCGTGTTTTGGTTTTATATAACCATATTCATATAACGGTTTTTATTTGATCTATACAACGTTGCAAAACGTATTGTATGGTGTTTTTAACGACAATGATTCGTATAATGATTTTTAAGGCAAATGCCTATATTATGATTTTCGATAAGGATTTGTATAAAACGACTTTGGCTATTTTATGGCCTATTAAAATGATTTGTACAAAATGATTTTCAGTAATAATTTTATACTGATATTATATTGATGGAATTTATTAAACTCTATGAATTCACTCGGCGTTATCGCTGACCCTTTTCTTTTAACATGTTTTATCTCAGGTACTTGAAGGTAATTCTCGGGAAGACGACAAGAATTCATGGCCCGCACTTAAACAATACTTTCCATTCAAATATTTTGTAAAACTTTGTATGAAATGTAATGACTTAGGACCTATGTAACTTTGATATTTATGAATGGAAATGCTTTATAAATAAACGACGCGATTTTTATGCGTTGTCTATGATGTGAGTAATGTGCTATCCCGTAACACCAACTAGTCTTCCGTTGTATTGAGTTGTATAAATTTGGGGGTGTTACACTTGTGTATTATGTCCTCGAAATAGTTCAAGACTCCCACTTGCTACGTGCAAGCGTGGGACTCCCACTTGCTTCTTGTAGAGTGATTGATGCGTTCTTTGTGTTGACAGAAGTTTTAAATTTACACAAGGATTACCGAATAAGTTAAGAACACACGGGCAAGTATGACTCTTTCGTTTGTAGCTAGCTTGTTGTGGTTAGCTGATGAGATTGTATTTATACATAGTCTCATCGTCCAAAAGGGGCTTAAAACGGTTAAAGAACATTAAAAGTGCCAAATATATGCTTGTATTTGTTTAATGTGTATTTAAGGTACGGATATCGAGAAAAAGACAAAATATCACGAGAACAATGCAAAAACAAACACGGGAAATGAAGCCGCACAATTTACCGGACCCGAATATTGAATTTCCAAAAACGTCCCTCTAGTTTGAAGAAAATGCAAGTTTGGTCCCTTAGCTTTTGAAGATTTGACACTTTTGGCCCTTGTAAATCTCAAAATTTATAAAGGAGTCCTTAACATTTCAAGAAGTTTCATTATAGGCCCTTGAAGATTGCTATTATTTCAACAAAAGTCCTTGATTCCACATTTGAAAATTGGAGGGACTGAAAAGGACAAAAGCCATAATTGTTTTGCAAAGGGAATGCCCTAATATTATGGCCAGACTTTCTGTGATGAATTTTGGAAACATGAGGGGGTAAACCTGTTGAAACCAAACCCATATCCATACTTAACCCACCCACCAACCCAAAAAGCCCAACCCATACTTGAATTACCTGACCCAAAAGCCCTTTTAACCCTTCTACCGTTAATGTATTAATTAATTTTTAAAAGTAATTTTATATATTAAAAATGGGGCGGTTAACAAAAAAACAAAACCTCCAAACAGATCAAACGAGACACAGTTGTCTCATAAACCCTAATCATCTAGTTTGTCCAAAACATGATGATACACCTTATTTATCTCTAAATCCTTGATTCCCCTTTTTCTAAACCTAATACAATCCTTAAACCCAACCCCACTCACCCCATGTGCTACCCTCGACCCTCCCCTACACCTCTCACTTTCACCCAATCCCCATAAGCAGACAAGATGGACGGCTCAGAACATTTACTTGGTCCTTACTCTCTTTCCCATGGTTGAGATGCGTTTAAGAAGTTGGCAAACCCACATGATATAGTAGGAAGTCACAAGAGGCCACTATTGACCAAGTCTGATTTCAAACTTAAAGGCCAAGTCTGGAAATTCATAGCACATTAGGGTTTAGTTTGTTTTGATTCTAGAATATTCATGTAGCCATAAATAAGGCGTAGGTATTTCTCATTTGCAATTGTTCTAGAATTTCTTAGTTTTTCATGTAATTCCTTTTCAAATTAATAAAAGTTGGTAATTTTCCATGTGAAAGTATAATTCGTGTTTATTAACTAAAAATTGGTAGTGTATACAAGATATTCTGTGTTCCACATATCTTGTTTGTATTGGTTAAAAATTCTACATTTGTAATTCCTTATTTCAAAAAGTTTAAAAAGTTGGTAGTTTGTGATATTTGACTCAAAAAAATCTACCAAGACGTTCCTTTTTAAGACTTCTATTCAGAGAGAATTAAGGTTTGAAAGTTTGAAAAGGTTGTGTTATGAAAAGATTTTCATAAAAAGAAAAAAATATATATCTGATTTTTTATGCTATGTTGCCTAATGGTTAGTGTATCAAGATCCAAAAGATCTTGATACTTGTGTTTTCTTTACTGTGTTTGTTGTTTGTGATTATGTAGGGCCCTAGAAGTCTTCTTGTTTCATTGATGAGTGTTGAACTTTGAAGACATATCTATCTTCTACCACTTCACCTTTGGGTTATGTGGTTGATCAACCAGCAAAGGGCTCTTTGTTTGATTCTCATAGCAGCCACCATCAGCTTAAAATTCAGTCTAGGAGTGGTGTTAAGCTTGGTCTGAACAAGACCAAGCCGGGTATGCTCTTGAACCATTTTATTATTGCTATAAGTCTGCCATGATCATGAGTTTGCTATTTGTGCTTGTGTGTCTGCTTCTTTTGCTGAATCTGCTTATTTTATGGTTTCTCTGTGTTTTTTGGTTGGTTCTAAAGGTTTTGGGTTGGGTAATTTAAGAATACTTTAAAAAATCTTCCATTTGCACTTTTAAGGGGGTGTTTGGGACAGCAGGGTTTAGGGGTAGAAACTACCACCAAAATGTAGTTTAGCTCAGCACAGCCTTATTATGTGTAGGAGAGTATCTATGTTCAAGAAAATTTGGTAGTCTAGTTTAAACAAAGCAGGTGTTGCTCCTCTGGGCCAGGAGAGTTGTTGGTCAACAAACATTGGAGTGACCAACAGCATCAAATACCACATAAGCCATACACAAGTTTGTATATGAAACAAACAGTGGTGTTGTTGGTCACTCCACTGCTTGTTTCATATACAAACTGCGTTGTTTCTACTTGCTTGTTTTCTTGGTGCTAGGCATGTGGCTTATCAGCTTATGTGTGGCTTATGTGGTATTTGAAAATGCTTATTATAGCTTACCCTACAAACTAGTCCACCAAATCATTAGAAAAAGTAGAAAAAGGGGTGTCATTTGTGTTTGCTGGGAAAATATCATACCTACGGCTTAATTTGTGGCCAAGTGGTGTTTGTAGTGATTAACTATGACTCCCCACAAGCACAAACGCTTGTGGGGGTGCCTATGTAACAATACCAAACAAAGTAGACCAAAAAGGGGGTGCCCCAATGTACCAAACAGCAACCCAAATAGACAAAAAGAAAATAAGTCTGCTTATTTGTTCTTGGGCTAGTTTTGTTTTGATTCATGGTATCTAATTGTGTTTTAGTTATTGTGTTTGTGTTTAGTGTCTGTGATCTAACAATCCAAAGCAAAAGAAAAAAAATATAAATAAAAAGCAAAAACTCGCCTGGCCTAGTATTAAACCCCTGACCTCTCGTTGGAGGGCTCATGGTGTGTACCAGTGTGCTAGGGTCTCAGTCTTGTAAGACTTTGGCACCTCTAACTTTTATACCCTTTTGGCATTTGCTTATTAATAATAATCCGAGAGTCATAATCACTTTTCCAACTTATTGTGCTAACATTTTTCTTATTTTTTATTTTTCCTTTATTCTAGTATCATTTTAGGAATTTTTTGTTTAGGTCTTCGATTTTTCTCTTTTATAGATTAATTTTAATAATTATTTTCTTTTTAAATTTGGTAAAGTCCATAAAAATAGAATTTAATAGTTTAAAATTTTCAAAAAAATATTTTTAAGTTTTGAAATAATTAGTTTTAGGTTTACAAACTTTAAAATTTGGAATTTAACTTTTCTTTAGTTACTTTTATTTTTAGGGTTTTTAATTAACTTTAAAAATTAATAATAATTAATTTAAACATTTTCACAAATTTTGGTTTTCATGTTTTTCTTAATTAGACTTTTTAGGTATTTTTAGTATTTTTTTTAAAAAATAATAGGTTAAGTTGACTTTTTGTCGTGTTTTACGATTTTGCGCGTATTACGTTGTAAGCCCGTTTTTAGCGTAATCCGTTTCCGTTTTCTTTTCTTTTCTTCTTTTCAAAAGCGTAATAATTCAATCTAAATACATAAATAATTCTTGGTTAAAACACATATACCTCCTCGAGATCGAACTCAACGACGAGTATTCGCGTTTTTCACAAAACGTGATATTTAATACTTACCCGCATTTGTCGCTTTGTTTTTCCTAAATTAAAGTGTACAAAAATACTACACCAAAAATGGCGCCGCTGCCGGGGAGGTGTGTTTAGCCATATTTATTATTCGTGTTTGTTTGAGTATTTACGTTTTTATCGTACATAGTGGTTTTTATTATATTAGTATCCATATATATAAATACGTGTTAAATTGAACTCAATTAACACAAAATTGTTGTTGTTTTTCTTGTGAATAATTTATTTTATCTACGTAAAACAATTAATACACAATAAATATCCAAATACGCGAGAAATCGCACCTTAATAGTGGGCGTTCCGGTCATTATTAAGTGTATCGAATTCAAACGAAATCAAAGGCAAAATAGATAAATACTTTTAATTTATTTAATCTCGATAAATACAAACTGTAAGGCGGGTATAAGGCGGTTGTATTTCACAACCTAAAGAAAAAAAGGCTCTTAAGTGCTTCGCGCCGCCTACTTTTCTCCGCTCGCTTGTGCGTATTTTGAAAGTGACGATTAATTAGAGGTTTGCCAACTCAAGTATTATTAATCTATTTTTGTGAGTTTAAATTATTGAACCCTCAAAACATTTTGGTGTTCCGCCAATGTGTCAAATTCGAACGAAGGTTTTTACTTCACGTAATTACCTTCACTCCCTTTGGATTTATTAATCCAGACCTTTGATTAGTGAATAATTTTTGTAGATTAATTTCTACGTAATACACAAAAAGTTCCAAAAAAAATGAAAAACCAAAAACACAAAAAGAATCTTCTACTTTCCCCTCTATTTTCATAATTCTTTTCTTTCACCCTCTATAACGTTTAGTTCTCGAAACGACTTTCTCGTTACATCAAGTCGAATGATGGTGGATATTATTCATGTCCATATTGTGGAGGCCCACCCGATGAGGCCAATTGTTTTAATTGTGAGGTTATTGGAGGTCGAGAGGGTTATATCTATAACTCCCCTCCACGTGATCATGGTGACGAATTTCAATCATACGACTAAGATCACCCATCGTCTTCATTTTATTCGTCGTATGAATCGTCTTATAATTGTGATTATAATCAAAATGATGAAACGATTCATAACGCCTTTGGTGACTATGTGAGACGTCCTAATGAAAAGTTAACAATGGTTCAAGAACAAGTAACGAATCTTAAGAAAACTTGTAGTGAACTTAAGGACCATTACACAGAACAATTGGCAAATCAAGAGGCATATTATATGCAACATATAGAGCAAATGGCCTCCAAAAATAACGAATTGATAAGTGAATATGATGTCACTTTTAGAGAGAAAAACCGTTTATGTGAGATATGGGAAAATCAAGTAAAAGAAATGAGGGAAAACACGCTAATGATCGAGATAAATATCTTTCAACGGTTGAGACCTTAGTGGAAAGATTAGCTTCATACGAGATAAGTTCTTCATCGAACGATACCAATCCTAATCCCGAAGGAGAGGTTCAAATTATTTCGACTCCTAAGACTCGTACATCTCGTATTGATCCCTATCTCTCGACTTTTAGAGTCGTGCTACCGTCGTCATCTAATAAGAACGTAGAGGAAACAAAAACATCATCTAACGATGTTTTTTTAAATGTTTTTTGAAAATAAACAACAAGAAAAACTCGTAGCATACGTAGGAACGATGAACATTGTTAAACCTTTGGAACCTAGTTTTTCTAATGAAGATGAAATTATTGAGGATTTTCTAAAAATATACACCGATTTTGAATGAAGAAATTCTGTTAAATGATTTTGAAAAGAAAAATGTGAAGAGGTTTTAAAGAAAATCGTTGACCCTTCGACTTTAAAAGATGAACGAAAATTAATTACGAAGGGACGTGTTAGTAATTTTGCTAAAATGTTTGAGAACTCATGTCCGATCCCTTTGAAGGACAAACTTGAAACCGTCAAGGCTAAAACGTCACGTGATGAGCCTTTTACTCCTAATCCCACACCGTGTTAGATTTTGGATTTATCGTTTAAGAAGTTCGTCGATGGCCTTTCTCACATTGATACGTTTTTCGATGTCGAAGTCGAAACGACAAAGGCAAAATCTTCAATCAAAGAGCCTTATATTCCTAGTTTCACGGCGGTTGAAGCTAGTGACTCGACTATCGACGATATAATTGCTCGACCTCTTCCACGAGCAAGAGAAGACTTTTTTTATCCCGATGGCGATTTTTTCGAGTTCAAGCATTTTTTGAGTTTGACGACGACCATTACGTTAGCCCGGAGGGGGATGTTTTATTAATCGATTCACGTTTTAAAATTTTGAATCCCCCTCCCGCCTTCCAGATAAATGTGAAAGTTTTTAGTGTGCCTAGAATTATTTTGGAAACACCTAATATTTTCGACTTAATCGAATCGGGTTTTTGTAATAAAGAGTTAAAAAAATGGTTAAAAAAGTGAATGGTTTTAAGATCAATTTGAAAACTGTCCCAAATATAACTCCATCATCACCTCGTTTAATTGAACTTGCTACAAACGCGTCTACTCTTTTTGACGACGTTTTGTGTGGATCTAGTGTGGGGGAAGCCCCATTTGTTTCCTCACATTTCTCCACCGAGGACGATACTTTTGACCCCGGTATCACGTTTAAGATAAAATCTCGGTCTTTCACCGAAGTAGTCACTAGAAACTCCTTCTACATTTATGGTGCGAGTTTACCTCGAGTAATTCGATTTGTGTTCCCAACCAATGTCCCACCCTTCTCTTCTCATTCTATTTTCTTGTTTCCCTTTAGGACGATGATGTTCAAAGTCGTGTTCTTTCGTTTATCATCCGAAAACGAAGACACAATCTTTGATCCCGGTATAAAGGCTTTTCCTTTATTATCGGTTGCTTTTAGGCCTTGATTACATGTAAGTCCCACAAGAAATGACCGAACAATGATTATCCCTAAATGATCACATTTATGGGGATTCAAGTCGAGCTTTTGACTCGGTTATCAAAAACAAGGTGCCTCATGGGGGAATTCTCATGCTTATCCTTGTAGATATTTTTATTTAACCTAATGAGGGGATTTGTGCCCTTCCAACCTTTGTTTCTGTGGTTGTTTGTGACTTGTGTTTATCTAGGGTCATTATCATCACGATTGAAGCATCTCGTGTTCGTTTTACTCGAGCTTTGATCGTTTGTTTTGAATATTCTCCGATATTCAATGATATATCCTTTTATGTTCTAACAATAGTCTTTTAGCACACTTTATAAACGGCTTAAGATTTGATTGTTAATTACCCTTTCCATGCTAGATTAAGCATTCGACTTTTCGTCTCTAGTATGGGGGTATTTTACCCTTAGACTCGAAACATTAAGGACAATGTTTAACTTTAGTATGGGGGTGAATAGATACTTGCCTTGCTAAACCTTCACGCTTTCCAACTTTCATCTTTTTGTTATCGTTTTGTTGCAAATAAGGCTAAAAATGACCAAATTTTAAAAACTTTCTCATGTTTTCATAAGTATTTAAGACACGAATGTAGATTTTCCGATGGTGAGAATAAGAATAATTTTTTACTCGACCATTAGTGTTAAGCACTTAGCTTTGATTCCTTAACTTTTTAGGCTACGTCTTGAAGGTCTACGATATCTTAGGATTTGGCAATCTAAGATTAATCTATTGAAATGGAATGGAGAAGAAGGAGGAAGAAGATGAGGGTGTAGAGAGAGAAAGGAGAGAAAAGAAAGATAGAGAGAGAAATAGTTTTATTAAAAATGAAAAAGTAGAAAATGAAAGAACCACCCTTCCTAACATGCTAGGAGGGGATATATATAGCCCACCCTACATGTGGGCTATATGGGCTATACTGTTTACAACTGGATCACGAGCCTAATACATTAATATATCGTTGGAGCGACCGATCCTTCATAAATACGTAAAATGTATTTCCAACAATCTCCCCCTAAGGGAGGTCGCTCCAAGTTACAAAGTTCTAAATATTCTATATCTCGTGATCTATGCTAACTAAGATGTGACCGAGACTTTATTGGGAAAAACGTATTTCCAACAATCTCCCCCTAAGGGAGGTCATATCTTTTTACAAAATCTTAAACCTAGCATCTATGCTTGAGTCTTCGACCTTGTTCTTGTGAATATGCTTGATGTGATCTTTGACTTAAGTCTTGAGCATGTTTTCTTGCCTTGACCTTGTGCATTCGTCACTTGTGACATTCGCCTCTTCGTGACTTCATGTTCCACATACTTATACCTTTAAATTCTTGAAAGCTTCAGAGTTTGATACAGCGGAATACTTGACCTTCAGACTTTCTTGAATTTTTTGAAGTACTAATTGTATGTAGTATAAGCATGTGGTGACGACTTCTTCTGGATTGTACACTGCAATGCCACCTTCTTGTTACGCTGCATAAGACAGTTAGCAACAAACAATATACACGGATGAAATGGCCTTGAATATTTCATTCTAATTCGGTAGCATTTTACCTCCGGTCGGTGAAGACCGTTGGACAATATTAAATATCGTACTTGTGGCAGGTAGTTTCAATAAAGAACCTCCTTCACAAGATTTCGCGCGTAAACCCGTTCTCTTTACTCGACCGTCCAAAGCTGACTGCGAACGTAAAGAGTGAATCATTTGGATAATATATCCGCATGATTTGAAGCCGTTAATTCATGTTCCTGGAACAAGTGAAGTTCAATTAAGAACCGCACCATCGTTGCTTTCCAGTTGTCACTAGCTTGATTCACATAGAATCTTGCAAGTTACCTACCAAGTGCTGTTTGATGTTAACACTAGAAGGATTTCCATTCGTCACTGTCAATACTTAATAGTATTACTCTGAATGTTCTGGCAAGATCACTAAGATATTGCGTGGAGGCCTGGAACGTGTTTAAATTCATTTAAGAATTAAACCACTGTTGCTTTCCAGTTATCACAAGTTTGATTCATAACGAATCGCACAAGCACCTACCATGAGGTTTTTGACGTTCGCTCAAGAAGTATTTCCATCTTCATTGTAAATACTTTCGTATTACTCGGATGTTCAGGCAAGATCATGAAGATTTTGCGTAGGAATCTTAAGGTCTTTCTTACTTTTCACAGTGTGCAAAGAAGCAAGGAAATATAAAGTGTGTCCTAATGAGATATTTGATGATCTCAAATGGCTCTAGACTCGATCGTGCATTTTGGATTTTTATTGATCGGAGGCTGGAGAGGAGTGGCACCATTTCAATACCAATTTATTCGGAGTGAATAAATCAACAGATAACGTGTTGTCTCCATGTGATTAAAACAAATATCTTTTCAGAGATATCTGAGTTAGCTGGGATGGGTTGTGCATTGCATCACTGGGTCCATGATGTCTATCTTCAATATCGAGAATTATAAATGATCTCAATAGCATATGAATTGACCCGGTTTCTGCCTAAGTTGTAAGGAGGGCTACTTTCTTTACACCCTTTATCTTTACAATTCTTTTTCATTCTTCAACCCCTTCAATGCTTACCAATACGTCATAACTAGCACCTTGTTGTGATTGTTCCAGTGCTAACTTAAGTACTTGGTCGGCATTCAGCTGCGTTCACAATCTTTCTCCATCTTTCCTAAGGACTACTATTTCTAGCTATGGAATGTCCTTGGGAAGATTCCTCCGGTTCTAGTGGAATCAATGGACTTTAACCTATCCTACCATCCTTATGTCACCACAATCATCATCGTCGTGAATTAAGATGTTGTGGGTAAGTATACGTCACCATGAAATCCATTTTAATATCCAAATCCATTTTGCTCCCCCTTAACATATGCCACGATATCTGAAAACATTTCGCACATGTCGGGATGAGCTAACACGTTAAGTCAAACCATTTGTGATTAATCATTTCCCATATTAAATCACATTTTCTCCCCCATATTAAAAATAATAACCCAATCGATGTTTTTAATATCAATTGATTTAATAGCATTTTAAGAAAATTTGGGAAGAAAAATGCAAATCCAATTATCTTCATGAATTACACAAGCTCCCCCTCAAATTAATGAGGGTGTACTTGAAACGTAAATTAATTACCTTTTAAACACAAGTGTAAGGTATTTATCACGTGCAAAGATCATATATGATAATGTATTCACAAGATTAGCGATTTATGAGGTTGGACCTGAATGATGGAGAACATCATATGAAAGAAGCACATGGTTCTTGTTCACGAATGTTGGTCTTCCTTGTAACTTCTGAAATTATCTTCTCCTTTACACCACATGGACAATTTGATATCGTTGTCTTGACACCAACTTGTGAACATTGGCACTTCCGGCATCGAATAATCTGAACGCTTGACAATTGCTCCCCCTCAATTGTTGACCCGTGTTCTACTTAAAGAGCTATAGTCGTCTTTTGAGTAGTCGCATCGTCTAGTATGTAGATATCAATTGCACCAATCTTCGTATTGTGGAGTTGATAACTTCGGATTCTGAAGTCAAAGCTTTCTGGTGAAATGCTTGACTTCAATGTCAAAAGCGGGTTACTATCGGAAATAATAGTAAACCATATGGAGCATGTTTTAAATTTTTTAAACTTCTGCTCGAACTTTATTTACAACCCCGTGTCATTATTGAATGACATTTCTAGGTTCGTAAATATTATCGATTCCAGAAGACATGCTCTTTTTATCAAAACGTTTTTGAACACACAATTTTGAAAGATTTAGAAAAACCTTTTGAGAAATTCTTGAAAAAATTGTGTTCAAAGTTTTGAAAACCAATTACTTGAGCTTAAGATTTGGAATATCTTAGGAAAGCTCAAGTCTGAGAAGTTGTAAACTTCTCGTTGTAAGGATAAGTTACCATCGGCGATAACCTTTCCTTTTATCTGAAGAACGAGTCCTAAGCTGACATTTACTTAGAAGTCATTTTCATGAGCTTGAAAACCTTGACTGTTTTAACGGAAAGCTCATGACCGAGAAAGGTTAATTTCTCGTTATGAGGAAAAGTTCTCTTATTTAAAAGATACACTTTCCTTTCTGAGCTTAAAACTTCGAATGTTTTAACACAAGCTCATGACCGAGAAAGGTTAGTTTCTCGTTATGAGGATAAGTTATCATAAAAGATAATCTTTCCTTTATTTGAAGTTCGGGTCATTGTCTGACATTTAACAATGAACCATTGTGCATGAGCTTAAAAACTTCGAATGTTTTTAATATTAGCTCATGCCCGAGAAAACTTAATTTCTCGTTGTTAGGATAAGTTTATCATCGGCGATAAACTTTCCTTTCTTTGAAGCACGGGGCACAGACTGTGATTTGAATGTGAACCTTTGTGCATGAGCTTAGAAACGTGGAATGTTTTTAATATAAGCTCATGCCCGAGAAAAATGAATTTCTCGTTGTTTGGATAAGTTTACCATCGGTTGTAAACTTTCCTTTCTTTGAAGATCGAGTTATAGTCTGTGATGTGACTATAAGTCCTTTTGATAAGCTTAACCATGAATCCCCTGAGACACTTGTTTCTCCGAAATCTGCTTCTTCAGCAACCAAACTCTAAGAGTATCCTGAGTTGAACGGTATACAATGATTGGACCGCTTCGTTCTTTTGGAACATCAACTTTGGTACTGATAGGTGTGTAAACACCCATCCTTTTACCACTTAATTCGGGCTAAAACGAGACCAGAACACGTATTTAATATCATTTGTTTGGAATTATGCGTGGTTTTTGTGTTTATTGTGTTTTCAGAGCCAACCGGATAAATATTGAAGAAAACATGGGATTGCACGGGTTTTACTGAAGAAAAAGACTCAAGATAAAGTCTATTGTCCAAGAGATGCAAAAGATTTGAAGTCACTGGGCCTATTCGAAGATTTATCAAAGAAAAGGACCAAAGATGGAAGATTTATATAAGTCGAAGAAACTCAAGTCTATTAAACGAAGAAATTAAAAGACGAGTTGAATTTAATCGACAACAAATCCCGAATCAGAATCGAAAACGGAAGCTTTTCTGAAAAGACGAAAAGACACGAAGAACGGGAGAAAGCCCACTCACCAACCAAAGGAAACACCTATAAATAGGCCATTCCATACACATTTTAGAGCTAGCTAGTTTTTCTTTCTTCCTCCCTTTCTTTCCTCCTGGTTCGTAGAACACCATCACCACTAGGGTGATTGGTGATTTTTATTATTAGTTCTTTGATCTTGTAATTTTAATCCTTGTTTCACCTTGTCAAAATATTAATCATTCAATTCAAAGTTCTTGTTTAATCTTTCATTTCATCTTGTTCATCTCCATTTTTATCTTCAAGTTCTTAAGTTTTATTTTTCTTGATTTGATCTTCAAAAGTTGTTTGGATTTGTGTTTTTGTTAGTGGGATTTGTTGCTTATATTGTCTAAATGATTTGTGTTTAAATTGGTAAAATCTTTTTAAGTGTTTGATTTGATTTTGATTAATTTTGTGTCCCGTGTTCTTCGCCTTTACTGCTACTGTATCTGTTCCCAGAAGTTCCGAACCAAACAAAAAAGGTTCCGAATGAAACCTTCATTCGGAAAGTTCCGAATCAAGCACTAAAGTTTCGAATCAACACCTTCATTCGGAAGTCCATAAGTTCCGAACCAAGGACTTCCGAACCAAACTAAGTTCCGAATCAGTGACAGTGACTTCCGAACCAAGCACAACTTCCGAACGAAGCTGAACTTCCGAATCAGTGAGTTCCGAATGAGTGAATAGTGACTTCTGAACCAAGCAAAGTTCCGAACCAGTGAATAGTAACTTCCGAATGAGCATGTTCCGAATCAGTTAGTTCCGAATCAAGGTCTAAAGTTCCGAATCAGTTATTTTTGAGTATTTTAATGTTACTGTTTTACTGTTGATTTAACAATTTACATGTTAACTTTAATTTTAATTTGAACTTTAAATTTGCAACCAAGTTTTTGTTAATCTTAATTAGAGTAATTGCCTTTGATTTAAACTTTCATTTTCATTTATTATTAGAATAGAAAACCAACCCCTTTATTTAGTAACCAAGAACAATCATTCCACTTAAGGCCTAGATCAATTCGAGAGGATACCGAGATTTAATCTGAACCCATACAAAAACCTGAATATCAAATGGCGCCGCTGCCGGCTCTTCTCGTTAAGATCAAAAGTTTTTTGTGAGAAATTGGATTTTGGGATCCGTTCCCCGTGAACGTTACTTTTTCAAAAATCTTCAAAAACAACTAAAAAATATAAAATTTTCAAAAATCCTAAAAATTAACAAAACAATAAAAACCAAAAATATTTTTGCTTTGTTTTTCCTTGTTCGTTCTTTTGCAGGTGTATGCGCACTCGATCCACGTCTTATCAAGAGCCCGAGCCTCTCGATAACTTAGACATGGCTGGTGTCCAAAACAACAATAACATACCACCTCCGAACAACAATAATAACAACAACAACCCGCCTTTCAACAACATAAATAACAACAACAATGAGCCCCTTCCGGATAATCGCCCAATGATCGAATTGCTGCAAGCTCATGTTGATGGCAACACGGATCCAATTGTCATTCCTCCAATTGCCGCCAACAATTTCGAGCTCAAGTCAGGCTTTATCCAGATGGTCTCAGCTCAACCGTTCTTGGGACGCACCATTGATGACCCACACGACCATATCAAGAGATTTCTACAACTCACCAACACGGTCAAGTTCAATGGGGTTCCACAGGAGGTCATAAGGTTACAACTTTTTCCCTTTTCTTTAGAGGGACAAGCCCGACATTGGCTTGCTAAGGAACCGCCACAGAGTATTCTCTCGTGGACGGATTTGGAAACAAAGTTCATCAACTACTTTTTTCCACCCTCTCGTACTACCGCTTTGCGGAATGAGATTATAAACTTTGAACAAAAGTACGATGAGTCTTTCAGTGAATCTTGGGATCGTTTTAAAGATCTTTTGAGAAAATGCCCTCAACATGGTTTTACCAAAGTACATCAAATAAATACTTTTTACAATGGTTTAAGCATGAGTGACCAAGATTCACTGAATAGTGCCTCAGGGGGTAATTTATTGGCTAAGACTTCCAATGCTGCTTGGGATATCATTGAGAACAAGTCTCGTGTGCAAACCAAGAGCAATAGGACAAATGTTTCTAGTGCTAGCACTAATGACAGCGACAAGCGATTAGACAAAATCACCACTCTTCTTGAATCGCTTGTCACACATACCGTTAGCAACAACGCTAAGAACGCGCAAGTCAACGCTGTCAGCCAACCTTGTGAGATATGCGGTGGTCCCCATTCTTACACAACTTGTACTGCCACCCAAGATTACCCTGCTGAGAATGTGAATGCGGCATATGGCACCTACCAACAACCCGCTTATCAAGCAAAACCCCAAGGTGACCGTAACTTGCTTAGCTATCGCAGCAACAACTATCTTTCACCACCTGGCTTTCCTCCTTCCAACCCAAACCAACAACAAAACCTTAATCGCTCTCCTCAACAACAACAACCTCGACAACCATACATCCCACCTCACAAGCAGCAACAACCGCCTCAACGTAACAATCAAGTTTACCAACAACCTGCTTACCAACCACCTGCATACAATGCTCCTCCCAACCAACCCAACGCTCTTCACCAAGAAGTGGAAACTTATATGAGGACTAACGATGCGATAGTGGGAAATCTTCAGAGAGAAGTGCTCAACCTGAAAGCCGATTTGGTAAAGCAAGGCAATGATTTGAGAGCCGATATGCGAAACACGTTGGATAGCCAGACGAATGATCTGAGGAACATGATGGCTAGTTTCTTCCAAAGTAGTCAACCCTCTTCTTCGGGTACTCTTCCGAGTAACACCGTTGCGAACCCAAGAGGGGAGATGAAAGCAATCACTACTAGAAGTGGTAAAGGTACCAAGGAACCCGAGCTTCCTATACCGCCACCGGTGGTTGTGACTAAGGAGAACGAGTCGCCTGCTCCTATTCCTCCTCCTTCCCCAATTTCTCCACCTCTTTCTACCCCTCCTCCACCCGTGGTTGTGAGTGACCCTATTCCCCTAAAGCCTTCATCTTCTTCCAATATACCTTATCCTTCAAGGTTGAGGAAAGAGAAGCAAAAGAGCAAGGATGATATTCAGGTTTCTAACTTTCTGAAAATGTTTAAACAACTGAATTTTAATATCTCCTTCGCTGAGGCTCTCGCTCACATGCCCAAGTATGCTAAAATGTTTAAAGATCTTTTGAGCGACAAGGAAAAGCTCCTCGACATTGCCAACACCCAACTTAATGAGAACTGCTCTGCAGTGCTCTTAAGGAAATTGCCAACCAAGCTTGGTGATCCGGGTCGTTTTCTTATCCCTTGCAATTTCCCGGGAGTAGAGAATTGCATGGCCCTAGCCGATCTAGGTGCCAGTATTAATCTCATGCCTCTAAGTGTTTGGAAGCAATTATCTCTCCCAGAGCTAGTCCCCACTAAAATGACTTTGGAATTAGCTAACCGTACGGTTTCTTATCCAGTGGGGATAGCCGAAGATGTTATCGTAGGAGTCGACAAATTCACCTTCCCTGCTGATTTTGTTGTCGTCGACTACGAGATGGACCCACGTGTGCCACTCATTGTTGGTCGTCCATTCTTGAGGACCGGTCGCACTCTCATTGATGTTGAAGCCGGAGAGCTTATCATGAGAGTGGGTGACGACAAAGTAGTCTTCAACATGGGAAAGTTGTCTAAACAGCCTTATTCATATGAGAGCGTTAATTGTATTGACGTTCTTGATGAGGCTTGTGAAGAACACTTTAATGATGCTTGCAAAAGTATTCCTACCTCTCTTCCTAATGTTGAGACCGTGTCCTCCATTGATTCTTCGTTGTCTCTATTTGGAGATAGTGATTTATTCTGGAACAATCTTGAAGATACCATGGGAGATGCGAATTTAGCTACTAATGATTCTCCCACCGAGGGGGATGAAGATATGAGTTTCTTTGACAATCTTCTCACCGAAGACCATCCTTCGCCTCCATCTCCCACGGTTATTGCTATCGATGCCAAGACTTTGAAAACGCCTCCCGTCGAAAATCCTCCGGATTTGGAACTAAAGGAGTTGCCGCCACATCTCGAGTACGTGTTCCTTGACGACAACAAGAAATCGCCCGTCATTATTGCGAAGGATTTGAAAGATGAAGAGAAAACTCGTCTAGTTGCTGTGTTGAAGGAGCATAAAAAGGCTATTGCTTGGAAAATCTCGGATATTCGTGGAATTGATCCTCACTTCTGCACGCACAAAATTCTTATGGAGGACGACTATAAGCCCACTATTCAAAGCCAACGAAGGGTGAATCCAAAAATACATGAAGTCATCAAAACAGAGGTTATCAAACTTCTTGATGCGGGTATGATTTACCCTATTTCGGATTCCCCGTGGGTTAGTCCAATCCATTGTGTGCCTAAGAAGGGCGGAATAACCGTTGTTCCCAATGAACACAACGAGTTGATTCCCACTCGTCTCGTTACTGGGTGGAGAGTTTGTATAGACTATCGCAAACTCAATGATGCCACGAGAAAGGATCATTTCCCTCTACCTTTCATGGACCAAATGCTTGAACGATTAGCCGGTAATGAATATTACTGCTTTTTGGATGGTTTCTCGGGTTATTTCCAAATACCCATCGATCCCCAAGATCAAGAGAAGACTACATTCACTTGTCCCTATGGCACTTTCGCTTACAAAAGAATGCCTTTTGGCTTATGTAATGCGCCCGGGACTTTCCAAAGGTGTATGTTAGCTATCTTCCATGACATGGTTGAACAAACCATGGAAGTCTTCATGGATGATTTCTCGGTCTTCGGGGATTCCTTCTCTGCTTGCCTTGCCAATTTAGAACGTATGCTAAAGCGGTGCGAAGACACTCGCCTTGTTCTAAATTGGGAAAAATGCCATTTTATGGTAAAAGAAGGCGTCGTGCTTGGACATAAGATTTCGAAAGCCGGTCTTGAAGTTGACCGTGCCAAAGTTGACGTTATAGCAAAGTTGCCTCCACCTTCCACTGTGAAGGGTGTGAGAAGTTTCTTGGGTCATGCGGGCTTCTACCGTCGCTTTATCAAAGACTTTTCTCAAATCGCTCGCCCGATGACCCACCTCTTGGAAAAAGATACTCCTTTTATCTTTTCCAACGAGTGCCTTGAAGCCTTCAACTCGCTTAAGGATAAGCTCACTAAGGCACCCGTCTTGGTTACCCCTAATTGGGAGCTGCCTTTTGAGTTGATGTGCGATGCTAGTGATTTTGCTATTGGAGCGGTTCTTGGACAAAGAGTGAATAAACACTTCCAACCAATCCATTACGCTAGCAAGACAATGACAGGGGCACAATTGCATTATACGACAACCGAAAAGGAGCTTTTAGCTGTTGTCTATGCTTTTGAAAAATTCCGCCCCTATCTTGTCCTTTCCACCACCATTGTGTATACCGATCATTCCGCGTTGAAGTACTTGTTGACAAAGCAAGATTCCAAACCAAGACTTCTTCGCTGGGTTTTGCTGCTCCAGGAATTTAAAATCGACATCCGCGATAAAAAAGGAGCAGAAAACTTAGCCGCGGACCATCTTAGTAGACTTGAGGATCCATACCAAGGGGATCATCCGACCAAAGACATCAATGATTCTTTTCCCTTGGAGACCTTAATGTCTATAAACTCGAAGCCGAATGAAACCCCGTGGTTTGCGGACTTTGCAAACTACTTGGCGGGTGGAATTCTCAAGGAAGGGTTGACGTCCCAGCAAAAGAAGAAGTTCTTTACCGACATTAAGACTTACTTTTGGGACGACCCTTACCTATTCAAACAATGTGCTGATCTGATAATTCGCCGATGTGTTGATGGACCGGCAGCGAATGAAATCCTTCATGCTTGCCACAAAGGACCCACCGGTGGTCACTTTGGTCCCAACTACACTGCTAAGAAAGTGTTTGATTCGGGATTTTATTGGCCCTCCATATATCGTGATTCTCACAATATGGTTAAGCGATGTGATGTTTGCCAAAAGCAAGGCAAAATCACACATAAAGACGAGATGCCTCAGAATTTCATTCAAGAGTGTGAAATTTTTGATGTTTGGGGTATCGACTTTATGGGGCCATTCCCGTCGTCTAAAGGAAACAAATACATCCTTGTAGCCGTTGACTACGTTTCAAAGTGGGTTGAAGCCAAAGCTTTGCCTACTAATGACGCAAGGGTGGTTTGTAACTTTTTGAAGGCTCTATTCGCTAGATTCGGTGTGCCTCGCGCCATTATTAGTGATCGTGGGACTCATTTCTGCAATGACCAATTTGCTAGAGTCATGGCTAAGTACGGTGTCCATCATCGTCTTTCCACAGCCTACCACCCACAAACTAATGGCCAGGCTGAAATATCCAACCGAGGGCTGAAGCGAATTCTTGAAAGGACTGTGGGGGAGCATCGTGCCTCATGGGCTGATAAATTGGATGATGCTTTGTGGGCTTTCCGTACTGCTTACAAGACCCCGATCGGCTGTACGCCTTATCGTCTTGTGTACGGGAAAGCGTGCCACCTCCCCATTGAGTTGGAGCACAAGGCTTATTGGGCCTTGAAGTGGGCTAATTTTGATATAAACAAAGCCGGTGACCTACGCAAGATCCAACTCAATGAGCTCAATGAACTTCGGAATGAGGCTTATGAAAATTCTTTGATCTATAAGGAAAGAACTAAGCTCATTCACGACTCTAAGATCAAAAACCGAGAGTTCCATGTTGGAGACAAAGTCTTACTTTTTAACTCTCGGTTGAAAATCTTCTCGGGAAAGCTCAAATCTCGTTGGTCCGGCCCATTCACCATTTCCCAAATTTTTCCATATGGTACTCTCGAGCTCGCTCAACCTAATGGACCAAATTTTAAGGTGAATGGCCAACGAGTGAAGTTGTACTTCGGTGAGGACACCTCTAAGGAGGTGATTCCATCCCTCACCACGTTCCCCATGAACTAATTTTGGGTCGAGTCAGGCTCGTGACTCGGTTAACAAAAACAAGCGCTCCTCGGGAGGCAGCCCGAGTATCTATCCTTGTATGTTTTTAATCCCCTAAGTGTAGGGGGGGACTTCTATATGTGTTTGCCTTTGTGTGGTGATGTGATTACAGGGATATGTGCACTCTTGGAATCTTTGAAGAACCGTGCTCCCGTGTTTATCCGAAATCCGGTTCTATCTCTCAACTATCGTGATTCAATTTTCTTCATACTCACATTTGAAATTGATCACGTTAGTCGTCTCTTCCTTAACTTGAGTTAAACAACGTGCACAATGTCATAAGTGTAGGGGAGACTTCTCCCACATGCTTAAACATTGAGGACAATGTTTATCTTAAGTGTAGGGGGGACTTCTATCGAAGTTAAGTGGACTTTTCCATGAAAATGCCTTCATTTAACCGGAAAATCATACTTTTCAACATTTTTCAAATTTTTTATTAACTTTGGCCATTTAGTCGTAATTTTTAAATTTTTATCGTTGTTTTCATATGTATATATTCTGCAATAAAGTCAAAAATATTAATAAAGTGGTGTAGCTAGTTTAGGGATCTTTGACGTATTAGGCCCGTTGCGTTTATTTTGACTCAACCCGAATAGACTTATCCAAGTTTATTCTAGCTAGTTTCCTTAACCATATAGACCTTAATTGGTTTATTAGGCTAAGTGTCCACGAGTCTCATTACTTGAGATTTTAAATTGTGGAGGACGAGAAATGATAGAGTCAATTATAAGTCGGTATTCTTGCGCAAGCTCACTTGGTGTAATTATTTGCCTATTCTCCCATCACTTGCTAATAATTTATATGCAATAAGTAAGGTCTTACGATTTGAAAAGTTACTTAGCTTCTAGCCCAAGATCGTTTAAAAGTTGCTCGGTAATGATAAGAGTTCATAGCCAAGGCATAACTTATGAAGCGGGGCGCGAAGATTGGCGAGTCCGAAAAGGCCCTAACAAGGCATGAGGATTCAATTTAATTGCTGAAGATCCAAAGTGATGTGAAAAGCATTATTCCTAAAGTCAATATGAAGGATCAAGACTCACGACGAAAAGCAATCAACTCCCATAAAGATCATGGAGAAGTCTATCCGAAAAGACCCTAACAAGGTATGAGGATAAATAGATCCAAGTCCGAAAAGGAGGCGGATCGTTGTATCTCAAAATCCCAATTAGAGATTGAAGAAATAATCATGAAGTCGTGGTCAAAAAAGTTGGAGTACCCCTCAAAAGTCTCCAAGCGAAGAAACTCTATTATGATGAGAAGACCATTATCTCAAGAACGTCTCTCGAAGATATGAAGTATGAAGTACATGCCAAATATCGGCCCGAGAAAGGTCTCAAATCGTGAACCAAGTTATGCCAAGATATGAACTTTTTGATATCCCGAGAAGCAGTTTTAAGAGATTTTGTCCTTTAGCTAACTATTGATCAAATCGTCCTACTTTGCTTTCAGCCCTAATGAACTATCGAAATAAGTCCAAAAATGCATCTTCATGATCATTCTAAGACAAAAATAAAATATAAGAGATACACCTAGGAATAAGGGAGTTTAAGCATTTAATTAAGCCATGTGTGTAAGTGTTTGAATTGCTAACTTATAATAACAATGATCTCGTTTTTAAGCTTAGTTTGGGGAACGTGAAACTTGAGGATGATAAATCTCCGCAGCACCAAAGCCCTAATGTAAGTCATCGATTTCTCTACAAGTTATTTCCATGTAGCTATTTTCACGTGAAAATGGTTTTCTATCCCTTTATTATCTTTGAAGTTTTATTTCTTTAATTTTTGTTTAGTAGAATTTTAAATAAGGCCAAGGTTTATTAATTATGAGAAAAGTGTAAACTTGCTTTATCACTAAGCATTGCATGAGGGCATGGCAATGGTTAAGTGTAGGGGATTTGATAGGTGTGTAAACACCCATCCTTTTACCACTTAATTCGGGCTAAAACGAGACCAGAACACGTATTTAATATCATTTGTTTGGAATTATGCGTGGTTTTTGTGTTTATTGTGTTTTCAGAGCCAACCGGATAAATATTGAAGAAAACATGGGATTGCACGGGTTTTACTGAAGAAAAAGACTCAAGATAAAGTCTATTGTCCAAGAGATGCAAAAGATTTGAAGTCACTGGGCCTATTCGAAGATTTATCAAAGAAAAGGACCAAAGATGGAAGATTTATATAAGTCGAAGAAACTCAAGTCTATTAAACGAAGAAATTAAAAGACGAGTTGAATTTAATCGACAACAAATCCCGAATCAGAATCGAAAACGGAAGCTTTTCTGAAAAGACGAAAAGACACGAAGAACGGGAGAAAGCCCACTCACCAACCAAAGGAAACACCTATAAATAGGCCATTCCATACACATTTTAGAGCTAGCTAGTTTTTCTTTCTTCCTCCCTTTCTTTCCTCCTGGTTCGTAGAACACCATCACCACTAGGGTGATTGGTGATTTTTATTATTAGTTCTTTGATCTTGTAATTTTAATCCTTGTTTCACCTTGTCAAAATATTAATCATTCAATTCAAAGTTCTTGTTTAATCTTTCATTTCATCTTGTTCATCTCCATTTTTATCTTCAAGTTCTTAAGTTTTATTTTTCTTGATTTGATCTTCAAAAGTTGTTTGGATTTGTGTTTTTGTTAGTGGGATTTGTTGCTTATATTGTCTAAATGATTTGTGTTTAAATTGGTAAAATCTTTTTAAGTGTTTGATTTGATTTTGATTAATTTTGTGTCCCGTGTTCTTCGCCTTTACTGCTACTGTATCTGTTCCCAGAAGTTCCGAACCAAACAAAAAAGGTTCCGAATGAAACCTTCATTCGGAAAGTTCCGAATCAAGCACTAAAGTTCCGAATCAACACCTTCATTCGGAAGTCCATAAGTTCCGAACCAAGGACTTCCGAACCAAACTAAGTTCCGAATCAGTGACAGTGACTTCCGAACCAAGCACAACTTCCGAACGAAGCTGAACTTCCGAATCAGTGAGTTCCGAATGAGTGAATAGTGACTTCCGAACCAGTGACTTCCGAACCAAGCAAAGTTCCGAACCAGTGAATAGTAACTTCCGAATGAGCATGTTCCGAATCAGTTAGTTCCGAATCAAGGTCTAAAGTTCCGAATCAGTTATTTTTGAGTATTTTAATGTTACTGTTTTACTGTTGATTTAACAATTTACATGTTAACTTTAATTTTAATTTGAACTTTAAATTTGCAACCAAGTTTTTGTTAATCTTAATTAGAGTAATTGCCTTTGATTTAAACTTTCATTTTCATTTATTATTAGAATAGAAAACCAACCCCTTTATTTAGTAACCAAGAACAATCATTCCACTTAAGGCCTAGATCAATTCGAGAGGATACCGAGATTTAATCTGAACCCATACAAAAACCTGAATATCAGTACCTGCATTCTCATTAGAAATTTGCATGCTTTGATATGGGTTAGCGATATCTATCTTAGAAGCAAGTGGGGTTCACAGTTGTCTTTTCTTGTGCCAGAGGCGACCTGAGTGGATGATTCACTTATCTTAGTTGGCAAGCGTTTCCGTTTATAGAAAACCTTAAGTTCAGGCTTAAGTGATGTATCATCTTTATCAATTTCCTCCCTAGTAGTCTTAGTAGAATCGGAGACTATCCTAGTTAAAGGGCACTCGTTTCCTACAAGAGTGAAAGTTCTACCAGTGGGGCGCCACATTTTACCAATGGGTTTGATTTTAGAAACCCACTGGGATTTAAGTCTAGCACGGGAGTTCACCTCATTAAGTAGTTTCTTGATACAAGAATCATGATTTGCCGTAAAGACACATTTTCTACATGTTTTACAAGTATCATATTTAATGTCCGAGTAAGATCTAGAATTCCTGGACGATTGATTGATGCTCCTAGGATTTGACATGCTACGGTTAGCCGTGTTGGGTAATCTAGAAGGCATCTGTCTAGGTTTGAAAGTCTTATCTCTTACTTGTGTCTTTTGAATAGCTTCCCTTAGACCAGATTTATGGCAAACGTCATTTGAACTAGTTCTAGACGTGGTCTTGGTATTTTTAGGGAAACTAGAGGCAATCATATGATTTGGTCTTGCTAAAGCTGTTGTGGTCACATAGCGCCTAGTTGCTGGAGTGACTGGTCTAGAAAGATGAACCAAATCAACTTGGGAGGCAAACCGTGGTCTCGAGGATTGTTATCGCTCGGATCTAAATGCAAAATCTTCAATCAAAGAGCCTTATATTCCTAGTTTCACGGCGGTTGAAGCTAGTGACTCGACTATCGACGATATAATTGCTCGACCTCTTCCACGAGCAAGAGAAGACTTTTTTTATCCCGATGGCGATTTTTTCGAGTTCAAGCATTTTTTGAGTTTGACGACGACCATTACGTTAGCCCGGAGGGGGATGTTTTATTAATCGATTCACGTTTTAAAATTTTGAATCCCCCTCCCGCCTTCCAGATAAATGTGAAAGTTTTTAGTGTGCCTAGAATTATTTTGGAAACACCTAATATTTTCGACTTAATCGAATCGGGTTTTTCTAATAAAGAGTTAAAAAATGGTTAAAAAAGTGAATGGTTTTAAGATCAATTTGAAAACTGTCCCAAATATAACTCCATCATCACCTCGTTTAATTGAACTTGCTACAAACGCGTCTACTCTTTTTGACGACGTTTTGTGTGGATCTAGTGTGGGGGAAGCCCCATTTGTTTCCTCACATTTCTCCACCGAGGACGATACTTTTGACCCCGGTATCACGTTTAAGATAAAATCTCGGTCTTTCACCGAAGTAGTCACTAGAAACTCCTTCTACATTTATGGTGCGAGTTTACCTCGAGTAATTCGATTTGTGTTCCCAACCAATGTCCCACCCTTCTCTTCTCATTCTATTTTCTTGTTTCCCTTTAGGATGATGATGTTCAAAGTCGTGTTCTTTCGTTTATCATCCGAAAACGAAGACACAATCTTTGATCCCGGTATAAAGGCTTTTCCTTTATTATCGGTTGCTTTTAGGCCTTGATTACATGTAAGTCCCACAAGAAATGACCGAAAAATGATTATCCCTAAATGATCACATTTATGGGGATTCGAGTCGAGCTTTTGACTCGGTTATCAAAAACAAGGTGCCTCATGGGGGAATTCTCATGCTTATCCTTGTAGATATTTTTATTTAACCTAATGACGGGATTTGTGCCCTTCCAACCTTTGTTTCTGTGGTTGTTTGTGACTTGTGTTTATCTAGGGTCATTATCATCACGATTGAAGCATCTCGTGTTCGTTTTACTCGAGCTTTGATCGTTTGTTTTGAATATTCTCCGATATTCAATGATATATCCTTTTATGTTCTAACAATAGTCTTTTAGCACACTTTATAAACAGCTTAAGATTTGATTGTTAATTACCCTTTCCATGCTAGATTAAGCATTCGACTTTTCGTCTCTAGTATGGGGGTATTTTACCCTTAGACTCGAAACATTAAGGACAATGTTTAACTTTAGTATGGGGGTGAATAGATACTTGCCTTGCTAAACCTTCACGCTTTCCAACTTTCATCTTTTTGTTATCGTTTTGTTGCAAATAAGGCTAAAAATGACCAAATTTTAAAAACTTTCTCATGTTTTCATAAGTATTTAAGACACAAATGTAGATTTTCCGATGGTGAGAATAAGAATAATTTTTTACTCGACCATTATTGTTAAGCACTTAGCTTTGATTCCTTAACTTTTTAGGCTACGTCTTGAAGGTCTACGATATCTTAGGATTTGGCAATCTAAGATTAATCTATTGAAATGGAATGGAGAAGAAGGAGGAAGAAGATGAGGGTGTAGAGAGAGAAAGGAGAGAAAAGAAAGATAGAGAGAGAAATAGTTTTATTAAAAATGAAAAAGTAGAAAATGAAAGAACCACCCTTCCTCACATGCTAGGAGGGGATATATATAGCCCACCCTACATGTGGGCTATATGGGCTATATTGTTTACAACTGGATCACGAGCCTAATACATTAATATATCGTTGGAGCGACCGATCCTTCATAAATACGTAAAATGTATTTCCAACAATCTCCCCCTAAGGGAGGTCGCTCCAAGTTACAAAGTTCTAAATATTCTATATCTCGTGATCTATGCTAACTAAGATGTGACCGAGACTTTATTGGGAAAAACATATTTGCAGCAATCTCCCCCTAAGGGAGGTCATATCTTTTTACAAAATCTTAAACCTAGCATCTATGCTTGAGTCTTCGACCTTGTTCTTGTGAATATGCTTGATGTGATCTTTGACTTAAGTCTTGAGCATGTTTTCTTGCCTTGACCTTGTGCATTCGTCACTTGTGACATTCGCCTCTTCGTGACTTCATGTTCCACATACTTATACCTTTAAATTCTTGAAAGCTTCAGAGTTTGATACAGCGGAAGACTTGACCTTCAGACTTTCTTAAATTTTTTGAAGTACTAATTGTATGTAGTATAAGCATGTGGTGACGACTTCTTCTGGATTGTACACTGCAATGCCACCTTCTTGTTACGCTGCATAAGACAGTTAGCAACAAACAATATACACGGATGAAATGGCCTTGAATATTTCATTCTAATTCGGTAGCATTTTACCTCCGGTCGGTGAAGACCGTTGGACAATATTAAATATCGTACTTGTGGCAGGTAGTTTCAATAAAGAACCTCCTTGACAAGATTTCGCGCGTAAACCCGTTCTCTTTACTCGACCGTCCAAAGCTGACTGCGAACGTAAAGAGTGAATCATTTGGATAATATTATCCGCATGATTTGAAGCCGTTAATTCATGTTCCTGGAACAAGTGAAGTTCAATTAAGAACCGCACCATCGTTGCTTTCCAGTTGTCACTAGCTTGATTCACATAGAATCTTGCAAGTTACCTACCAAGTGCTGTTTGATGTTAACACTAGAAGGATTTCCATTCGTCACTGTCAATACTTAATAGTATTACTCTGAATGTTCTGGCAAGATCACTAAGATATTGCGTGGAGGCCTGGAACGTGTTTAAATTCATTTAAGAATTAAACCACTGTTGCTTTCCAGTTATCACAAGTTTGATTCATAACGAATCGCACAAGCACCTACCATGAGGTTTTTGACGTTCGCTCAAGAAGTATTTCCATCTTCATTGTAAATACTTTCGTATTACTCGGATGTTCAGGCAAGATCATGAAGATTTTGCGTAGGAATCTTAAGATCTTTCTTACTTTTCACAGTGTGCAAAGAAGCAAGGAAATATAAAGTGTGTCCTAATGAGATATTTGATGATCTCAAATGGCTCTAGACTCGATCGTGCATTTTGGATTTTTATTGATCGGAGGCTGGAGAGGAGTGGCACCATTTCAATACCAATTTATTCGGAGTGAATAAATCAACAGATAACGTGTTGTCTCCATGTGATTAAAACAAATATCTTTTCAGAGATATCTGAGTTAGCTGGGATGGGTTGTGCATTGCATCACTGGGTCCATGATGTCTATCTTCAATATCGAGAATTATAAATGATCTCAATAGCATATGAATTGACCCGGTTTCTGCCTAAGTTGTAAGGAGGGCTACTTTCTTTACACCCTTTATCTTTACAATTCTTTTTCATTCTTCAACCCCTTCAATGCTTACCAATACGTCATAACTAGCACCTTGTTGTGATTGTTCCAGTGCTAACTTAAGTACTTGGTCGGCATTCAGCTGCGTTCACAATCTTTCTCCATCTTTCCTAAGGACTACTATTTCTAGCTATGGAATGTCCTTGGGAAGATTCCTCCGGTTCTAGTGGAATCAATGGACTTTAACCTATCCTACCATCCTTATGTCACCACAATCATCATCGTCGTGAATTAAGATGTTGTGGGTAAGTATACGTCACCATGAAATCCATTTTAATATCCAAATCCATTTTGCTCCCCCTTAACATATGCCACGATATCTGAAAACATTTCGCACATGTCGGGATGAGCTAACACGTTAAGTCAAACCATTTGTGATTAATCATTTCCCATATTAAATCACATTTTCTCCCCCATATTAAAAATAATAACCCAATCGATGTTTTTAATATCAATTGATTTAATAGCATTTTAAGAAAATTTGGGAAGAAAAATGCAAATCCAATTATCTTCATGAATTACACAAGCTCCCCCTCAAATTAATGAGGGTGTACTTGAAACGTAAATTAATTACCTTTTAAACACAAGTGTAAGGTATTTATCACGTGCAAAGATCATATATGATAATGTATTCACAAGATTAGCGATTTATGAGGTTGGACCTGAATGATGGAGAACATCATATGAAAGAAGCACATGGTTCTTGTTCACGAATGTTGGTCTTCCTTGTAACTTCTGAAATTATCTTCTCCTTTACACCACATGGACAATTTGATATCGTTGTCTTGACACCAACTTGTGAACATTGGCACTTCCGGCATCGAATAATCTGAACGCTTGACAATTGCTCCCCCTCAATTGTTGACCCGTGTTCTACTTAAAGAGCTATAGTCGTCTTTTGAGTAGTCGCATCGTCTAGTATGTAGATATCAATTGCACCAATCTTCGTATTGTGGAGTTGATAACTTCGGATTCTGAAGTCAAAGCTTTCCGGTGAAATGCTTGACTTCAATGTCAAAAGCGGGTTACTATCGGAAATAATAGTAAACCATATGGAGCATGTTTTAAATTTTTTAAACTTCTGCTCGAACTTTATTTACAACCCCGTGTCATTATTGAATGACATTTCTAGGTTCGTAAATATTATCGATTCCAGAAGACATGCTCTTTTTATCAAAACGTTTTTGAACACACAATTTTGAAAGATTTAGAAAAACCTTTTGAGAAATTCTTGAAAAAATTGTGTTCAAAGTTTTGAAAACCAATTACTTGAGCTTAAGATTTGGAATATCTTAGGAAAGCTCAAGTCTGAGAAGTTGTAAACTTCTCGTTGTAAGGATAAGTTACCATCGGCGATAACCTTTCCTTTTATCTGAAGAACGAGTCCTAAGCTGACATTTACTTAGAAGTCATTTTCATGAGCTTGAAAACCTTGACTGTTTTAACGGAAAGCTCATGACCGAGAAAGGTTAATTTCTCGTTATGAGGAAAAGTTCTCTTATTTAAAAGATACACTTTCCTTTCTGAGCTTAAAACTTCGAATGTTTTAACACAAGCTCATGACCGAGAAAGGTTAGTTTCTCGTTATGAGGATAAGTTATCATAAAAGATAATCTTTCCTTTATTTGAAGTTCGGGTCATTGTCTGACATTTAACAATGAACCATTGTGCATGAGCTTAAAAACTTCGAATGTTTTTAATATTAGCTCATGCCCGAGAAAACTTAATTTCTCGTTGTTAGGATAAGTTTATCATCGGCGATAAACTTTCCTTTCTTTGAAGCACGGGGCACAGACTGTGATTTGAATGTGAACCTTTGTGCATGAGCTTAGAAACGTGGAATGTTTTTAATATAAGCTCATGCCCGAGAAAAATGAATTTCTCGTTGTTTGGATAAGTTTACCATCGGTTGTAAACTTTCCTTTCTTTGAAGATCGAGTTATAGTCTGTGATGTGACTATAAGTCCTTTTGATAAGCTTAACCATGAATCCCCTGAGACACTTGTTTCTCCGAAATCTGCTTCTTCAGCAACCAAACTCTAAGAGTATCCTGAGTTGAACGGTATACAATGATTGGACCGCTTCGTTCTTTTGGAACATCAACTTTGGTACCTGCATTCTCATTAGAAATTTGCATGCTTTGATATGGGTTAGCGATATCTATCTTAGAAGCAAGTGGGGTTCACAGCTGTCTTTTCTTGTGCCAGAGGCGACCTGAGTGGATGATTCACTTATCTTAGTTGGCAAGCGTTTCCGTTTATAGAAAACCTTAAGTTCTGGCTTAAGTGATGTATCATCTTTATCAATTTCCTCCCTAGTAGTCTTAGTAGAATCGGAGACTATCCTAGTTAAAGGGCACTCGTTTCCTACAAGAGTGAAAGTTCTACCAGTGGGGCGCCACATTTTACCAATGGGTTTGATTTTAGAAACCCACTGGGATTTAAGTCTAGCACGGGAGTTCACCTCATTAAGTAGTTTCTTGATACAAGAATCATGATTTGCCGTAAAGACACATTTTCTACATGTTTTACAAGTATCATATTTAATGTCCGAGTAAGATCTAGAATTCCTGGACGATTGATTGATGCTCCTAGGATTTGACATGCTACGGTTAGCCGTGTTGGGTAATCTAGAAGGCATCTGTCTAGGTTTGAAAGTCTTATCTCTTACTTGTGTCTTTTGAATAGCTTCCCTTAGACCAGATTTATGGCAAACGTCATTTGAACTAGTTCTAGACGTGGTCTTGGTATTTTTAGGGAAACTAGAGGCAATCATATGATTTGGTCTTGCTAAAGCTGTTGTGGTCACATAGCGCCTAGTTGCTGGAGTGACTGGTCTAGAAAGATGAACCAAATCAACTTGGGAGGCAAACCGTGGTCTCGAGGATTGTTATCGCTCGGATCTAAATGCAGTAGGTTGTCTGACAATCGGTTGTCTGACGAACTGATTTGTAGGCGGGTTCCCCAAGATTGATGGTTTTTCAAGCTTAGTGTCCACACTGGGTCTTCTATTTTTCCTTAACTCGTTTTTCAACGCAGCTATAACAAACACCTTTTCTTGGACTTGAGCTTTTAAATTCTCATTCTCTTTGAGCAATCTATCTTGGGATGCCAATTTAGACTCTAGTAACTGAATTTGTTTCAAAAGATTATCCTTTTCAGCTTTAGAATCTAAAACTTTTTGATCCAGTTTTCTTTCAAGAACAACGTTTGACTTTTCAATTTTTTCAAAGTATGTTTCAAATTTGTCCGTTTTCTTAGAAAATTCAAGTTTGGCATCCTCAAGATCTTTTGATTATTGAGCTACAATCGTTTCGAGCTCTCTAATCTTGGAATCAGAATCTGTCAATGAAGCAGTTATAAGACAATTATCATGATGTTTAGCATTTTGAACACTTTCTCCCCCATTATGACTCACATCGGATGAATCATAAGTGGTATTTCTATCACTCTTATCCATCCCATGTTTGTCATAATTAGGTTCAGAATGCTCAATATGCAGCATGGCATCAGCATATACATCATAAACAACATTACATTGTACCATGTTGCAGGCTCTTCGTCATAAACGATAAGGTGTCATCAAGAGAGATCTCGTGAACATTCCCTGACATGCCACTGGTATCATGTTGTGCTCCTGATTTCGTGCTCTTGCCATCGCTAGGCTCCAAGTTGTCAACCGTATGACCATTCTCCTCTTGCATCTCAGATTCTTGCACTCCATTATCATACGCTTTCCGAAGTTGAGATCTTTCATAAATCGAAGACGAGACCAATGTCATGAGTTTCAATGTTGTATCACGGAAAACTCGAAGCTCGGTATGTGTATCTCGAAGAAATGATTGGCAAATCAATGAACTTTCAAGCTTGACGAGATTGAATTGGAGGAAAGGCGTGAGTTGTGTCACAAGAGCCTTATATGCAAATGCCGATGCAGAGTGATTAAAGTCGTTATTATGGAGTTGCTCTGCTAGTTGGGTTAAGATGGTGAACATCGATTCCATGAATATATGACGATTTTGACCAAAGATTGTTACAAATTCGCTTCCTCCTTGAAGTCGTGAAAGAGTAACTAGATGATATTGAAGCATTTGAAATGAAGTGATGCCACTTTTTCTAACTTTGTTTTGCATTGAATGCGATTCTCCCTCATGAGATATTGATGTCAACGAATCCATTGAAGTTCAATGAAAAATAAAGGAAGAATTACTTATGGATGAAAAATCCGTCTTCACTTACAAATACCCGAGCAAAAATCCGTCGGCAAATTAAACCTTGTCACTTTATCACGTTACTTTGTCACGTAGTCACGTCACTTTTGTCTTCAAATCCGGCAACAAAAACTTTTAACCCGTCAAATATTTTTCAACGTTAATACTTTCAAAATACTCGCCTTAACACGATGTACCAAAACCAAAGATAACGATAGACAAAAATAAACAATTAAGTTAACTAAAAAAATGAACTTTAAAAATATATAAATTTAAAATGTTATCTTAACTTAAAACAAGTTTACTTCACTCAAATTTATTAAAAAAAAAGTAAAAAAATAAAAAATGAAACAAATCTGATATGTATATTGTACCCACGTGTTGGATTACCAAAAATCACAAAGCACAAATATTAACACCCACACACGTGGCAACTACCCACACACGACTTATTAAAATATGAGAGGTAACTTCTTCTTGTAGCCTCCGTCTCACAAACCTAACTTCACTATCTCTCTCTTCAAATCTTAAAACTCAAATCTCAAAACTCAAACTCTCCCATTCTCAATATCCTCCTCCTGGTTCACTCCATTATCTCACACCTAATCTCTAACTCTCCCAATCTCAATATCTGCCTCCTTTGTTCTTCACATCGCAAAACCAAATCCCATACATGCAGAGTAAATGAAGCGGCTACAAGATCTTCAAAAGAAGATCTCAGGTAGGTATTTCTAACAATCTTGTAGCTTGTGTGTGTGGATCGAGTAAATCGAAAAGAATAAAGATTATAACAAGTTTGTTATGAAGCTTTATTTAATTTCGAATAATAAAAAATTGGTTTAAAAACCAATCACGAATCTGTGAGGATAGTGTGTTCGTGTGAGTAGATCTAAAAAGAAAAGAAAAGAAGTGAGTCAGTTTTTTGTGGCTTCGAGGCAAGTTGGGATCAGTGAAGGTCGAGTCTGATTCTTTTGGTGTCAGTCGAGAGTGTCGAGTCTTGGTTCGAGTCGTGAGAGAGGTGTGTTTGTGTTTGTGTGAGGCTGAGAGGTTTTTGGGTGAGGGAGTCTTTGGTTTGTTGAGTCGAATGTCGAGATGTCGAAAGAGGAGTGATTGTCGAATGGGTGTTGTATGTAGATTTGAGTCAAACTGAGATCAAGAGGGTATAAGTGGGTTTGAGTCAACAAGATTTGTGTTTAAAGTTTGAAGATCGTGTCAGTGTGTGTTCGAAAGAGTGGTTGTGGGTGTCTTTTTTTGGTGAATGTGATGTCGAGTCGTGTGAGGTGAGTTGTTGTTGTCGAGAGATGAGGGAGTCGAGTGGTCTGTCGAGAGTGAAAGATGTTGTGGTCGAGTCTTATTTCCCGTTATGTTTGAATTTCCTTCTTTTTTTTGAGTTTCTTTATCCGGAATAAATTGGTCTATCCGGAATAATCATCTATCCGGAATAAACAGGTCTGTCCGGAATAAACAGATCTATCCGGAATAAACTGTCTATCCGGAATAAACTGTTTATCCGGAATAAACTGTCTATCCGGAATAAACTGTCTATCCGGAATAAACTGTCTATCCGGAATAAACTGTCTATCCGTAATAAACTGTCTATCCGGAATAAGCTGTCTATCCGGAATAAGCTGTCTATCCGGAATAAGCTGTCTATCCGGAATAAGCTGTCTATCCGGAATAAGTTAAACTTTGGTTCATCCGGAATGTTTTTAAGAAGTGTTTCATTCGGAATAATTTAACTCCTTGCTCAGAAAACCTTTCACTCGGAAAAACTGTAGACTCGGAAAAGAATTGAACTTTGTGGCTTATCCGGAAAAACAAGAAAATGAAACAGAAATGGATCAAAAAAGACTGATGACAAGATCAAAAACTTGAGACTTTTGAGTGTTTTGACCAAAAAAGAAAAACAGAAAAAACTATAAACAAACTGATATGAAAAAACTGATTGGACAAATTGGATTATTGGGCAAATAGATTATATAAAAAAACTGATTATAAAAAACTTACAAAATAAAAACTAATTAAATACAAAGAAAATTAAAACTGATAAAACTGATACTGATAGGAAGAAAAAAATAAAATAAAAATTGATAGAAAAACTTTATAAAATTTAAAACTTTATAAGATTGTTAAAATTGATGAAAACTGATTATAAAAAAAATAAATAAAAAAATGATGCTTTAAAAAGTTGAACTAAAAACTACGTGACATCAAAAACTCAACACCAAAAGAAATAGACAAAAGATTTTAGAAAGAAAAGATTTTTCAATCAAATCAATAGATAAAAAACGCAAATCTTAAGATTTAACCATGGCTCTTGATACCACTTGAAGGTCTACGATATCTTAGGATTTGGCAATCTAAGATTAATCTATTTAAATGGAATGGAGAAGGAGGAGGAAGAAGATGAGGGTGTAGAGAGAGAAAGGAGAGAAAAGAAATATAGAGAGAGGAAGAGTTTTAATTAAAAATGAAAAAGTAGAAAATGAAAGAACCACCCCTCCTAACATGCTAGGAGGGGATATATATAGCCCACCCTACATGTGGGCTATATGGGCGATACTGTTTACAACTGGATCACGAGCCTAATACATTAATATATCGTTGGAGCGACCGATCCTTCATAAATACGTAAAAACGTATTTCCAACACGTCTCTTAAATGAGGACGAGAAATGATAGCATTAATTATAAGTTACTATGCTAAACGTAGAGTATTTATATTCTTTCAAAAACTCATGTGTCCTAAATGTTTGCTTATTCTCCCCTCGCTTGAATATTAATTTTGCTAATAAATATTGACTTAGCGGTTTAGTCTTAATAGTTGGTTTCTAATTGATTCTAGTAGCTTCTATGTAAATAAATTAGGAAAACATTAAGGTATCGCCAGCGTCACGATTTTGAAGTATTGGCACTCGAATAATCAAAGGCTTCCCCAATAATAATTTTTAAGTTCCTCTTCACCTAAATCAAGCAAAAATTTGAAGCTCACAAGGCCGAAAAATCTATGCAAAAATTGAAAGTGAATGTCTTAAATCTTGAAGCCATAAAGATCCAAAATTCTCCTTAGCGTGAGTATATACGTCAAGTCATAATAAACACCTCATGGCGAGGTTAAATAAAAGACAAGGGCAACACCAAAGCCATAATAAACGCTTCATGGCGAAGTTAAATAAAAGGTGGCGGTAAACCAATACAAATTGGTAATAACTCTCATGTTCAAAAGCGTTCTAAAACCGTGTTTATCGAACCTTTTGTTGTTTTAATTTTTTGACATCGTTGGCTATTAGGAAAGGTTATTAATTTAATGATATTGGTTACATCGTTTGGACTCTATTTTTGGACCTAATATTTTTATGTTTATATGATTACACTCGTTTAGGAAAACGAGGTAAAAACGGTAAGTATTAAGTGTTCGTTTAGGAAAACGAAAGCACTTTTGACCCTTTGTGTGGGATCGTTCTCAAGGAGGCTTGGTGCTTTGTGTTAAAAGATGGTAAATGATTTGTGATTATATTTGATGAGAAAGGAGAAAGAAAAAGACGAATTATGCTAAAGATAACCCTAAGACGTAAAAAACGCAAAATCGTAAAATTTGACAAAACGAAAAAGTAGTCTAAAAAGTACCAAATTTTTATCCTAGCTAAAGAAAAATACAAGAATCACTAATTTGAAAACCAAAATGTCTAAAAACTATTTAATAACTTAATATTAATTTTTAAAATAAAAGAAAAACCTAAAAATTAAATAAAATCAAAAATTAGTTTAAATGCAAAGTTAAAAAGATGTATACCTCCAAATATTAAATTAAAAACAAAAAAAAATTTTGAAATTTTTAAAACTAATTTATCTATTTTTTTTATTACTTTACGAATTTTAATCCTAAAAATAATGTAAAAAAAAATAATTAAATAAAGTGAAAAATCAAAACTTACGCTAGAAAAATCCTAAACTAGATTACCAACCTGAGAAAAATACAAATTAACCAATTGGCTTATCTAATAAGCTGCTATGGGCTTAACTAGCTACGGCTTATATAAATAAGCCCAACCAAATACTCCTTAAGGAATTAAACTGGTAAATAGATACCAATAAAAGTCCCAAGGGCAAATGGTTAGAGCGTATGTGTGTTGAGCTAGAGGTCACGGGGTCGAGACTGGTGGAACCTTAAATTTTTTATACTCTTTTTTTTTGTTTTTCTTTGTATCCCAGAGACTCAGTCGACTCACCCTTCCCAAAATACACACAAAAACCTGGTTTTAGCTAGATTTAACCCCTAATTCGTATGCAAATTGCTCTCAGCTAAGGACTTTCCTTTTTTCTATTTTGTTAATGGATATGCTTCTTTGTTTCTGATGAAGCACAGTAACTCAAACCAACAAGCACTCTAACTTTTCCTTTAGCCTGGTTATGGTACACAGGGCGTATAACCACGAAACACAATCCAAGAACACACTTTTCACGCAACTAAATATATTTATCAATCCACAAAAACTTCAGAGTGTTATTAGTATTGGTTATCCTTTGTTCAAGATTTCGTTGTTTGGTATGCAAGCCCCCGCAAGCAGTTGGCTTGTGGGGGTGTAAATAGCAAGCAAATGTAATATCAAAATTACCAATAAGCTACAATAAAGTATCAACACACTTCAATCAGCCAATGCAAAAAATCAAATTTAGTCCAGATACAAAACTCACTAAGCAGATGGTAATCAATGAACTAAATTCACACTAGCATACCAACGTCAAATTAAGCAGGTACCAAAGAGATAAGCATACCAAACAAGTAAGAGAAAATGTCCCTATTATCAAACAAAGACCTAGACTATGCTTTGACTGATGAACAGTAACAAGCACTTACGTGTATTCTATCTTCCAAAGAGCCAAATTTTACTTGAAATTAAACTAAAGAAAACTCGCTGAATAAGCTTAAATATTAACCCTACTGAAAACAGATAACAATCTCCCTTTATACTACGTGTGTATCGGATTTCACTTTCTAACTCCGTTATCACAGAAACTTAAGATGCACTGAAACCCTCCTTTTTTATATAATTTAAGAACTTGGTTTTCTGTTTGATAATTAGTTAATTAACACACCACAGCAGACCCCTTACGTTTCCTATGTCTTCTTGATTGACAGCTGTTGGTATAAGGGCACACAACACATAACCACCAAACGCAAGTGCCTACAACCAATGAATCAATAAAAATAAAATTTCAACGAACTAGAATGAAGCTATCAGTGTTATGCAACCCTCAACTATCTTGGTATTCTTAATTTGCTTGGTGACAAAGACGTTACACACGACACACAAACATAAGCACACTGCCAAAACTCATGAACCAAACTCAAATCACAGTCAAGCAAAATGGCAAATAAAAGATACTAATAAGTAGTTAAACTGAATTCAAGAACTTTAACAGATTACGAAATAACTTAGCTATGAAAGGAGCAGAAACTTAGATGCACACAACACATAATAACTAAAAATCAAATAGCAAATTAAAAGGATGGAAAAAGAAAGTGAACCTGGCTAGGTTTACGTCCAACCTAGCCCAGCAATGCTGCCCAAAAGGCACTTGCTCAACAGCTGAACAAGCCCCTTGGGCGTCTTGATCAGAAGAAGAAGAAGAAGGGTAATTCTTGAAGTTCAACAACTGAACAAGCCCCTTGTACAAATGAGTAGTGACTGCTAAGAATAATAAACGAAGTCCAAGAACTAGGTTCTTGGATTGTTAGTTCAATCAGTATATTCACTTTTTTTCTTCCCTTTTTTTCTTCAAACTTGAACTGTTAACAAAAAAAATTCCTTTTGAAAGGAGCAATCACCCCACAAATCTCGTTGCCTAATCCACACACTCACAATCCCTTGATATTTACAAAATATCTGGGGACTATGATCGTGTCTGAACCCGACATTGGAACTGTTGAGTTCATGATTTCCCAAGAAAAAGAACTTAACGTAGATAACTATTTAACCCCCTTTTTTGTGCGATGAATAACGCCAAACCTCCAAGCCACAAGACTGGAAGCCACTTCACGTTTTTATCAAATCGAAAACTCTGTTAAATTTCCTCAACAATTATCTTCTTTGAAACTTAATACTATTTGACACCTTACAATTCTTTGGTAACTTAACACATTCAGATTACTTAGTAAAAAAACAATTGGAACAAAGTTTATATAGTAAAACTCCTGAAACAAACACAACCCAAATGATTAAACTGCAAACGAAACAGAAATTAAAGATTTGGAACTCGTTTTCTTCACAACACTAAACCATAGTTTTCATTCATTGAAACAAAAATGGCTTTACAAGAGAGTGAACCAGGAAAACAAGAACAAAGAATACAACTAGGCCTAACACCCTTTATATAGGGTTTACAAGATGATTCTAGAAAGTGAAAATAATGCTAACCCTAATCGTTTGAAAGTCCAGAAATACCCTTTGAAGATTCGTTCATAAATCGAATATGCTGGTCTTGATTCCTCTTTTTGAATTCGTCTTGAAATCATGTGATCTTTGTTTGGAGTTTTGTGATGGAATGATCCCAGACGTTGAATCACACTTTGGCTCAAAGCAACGATTTTGGTTCGTTGATGTTCTGCAAAGCCTTGTCTTATTCTTCACTTGGAGACAAACCGTGAGTTGGGGTGGGGTCTGAGAGGCATTTTGGGCGCGTGGGGTTCAGATTGAAAACCTTTTTTTGTTAATTAGGGGTTCTATTGAAGTTTAATTGAAATTAGGGTTTTGGATTTAGGGAAAGAGATGAAGATGGAGGTTTGTTAATCGTGCTGTTTTTAAATTAAATTATGTTTAAACAATTTGCAATAAAACTGAGTGGGGTAAATTTGGGCTATGGATTGACATGGGTATGGGTAACGGGTTAACAGGGTTTGGTGGGTATGGATATGGGTAAATGGGTTTTGGGTGACGTGGCAGGCTGCCATAGGTGGATAAAAGTTTGTTGTCTGGCCCATATAATCCCTCAAATTCTTTTCTTTGTTCATTTTGTAATAAATAGCCAAATACTCCTTTTCCTTGTTTATAACTTTCAGCATCTTGTCAAAAATGGCACAACAAGTTTTTAAACTTGTCTCAAGGACTAGATATGCCAATTCATGATATTTAAAGGACTGATTTTGGCATTTTCTTCATTCTTCAAGGTTTTGACTTGTTTGTTGACTTCTTGGAGGACCAATGTTGACAATTTAGTTTTGTTGAGGGACTAAATTTGCCAATTTTTCAAAGTTAAGGGTCCTTTTGTAATTTTGACAAACTTTAGGGACCAAACTTGTAATTATGAAGATACAAGGGTATAAAGTGTCAATTATTCCATATTAGAGGACCCTTCTTCATATGTGTTCAAATCTTCAAGGGTTTTATTTGGAAAATTCTTCATTAGGGCTTGGTTCATTATGCGGCTTCGTTCCCCGTGTTCGTTTTTGCATGATTCTTGTGATCTTTTGTCATTTTCTCAATATCCGTACCTAAAATACACAAGCAACAAACACAAGCATATATTTGGCATTTTTCATGATATTTAATACATTTTAAGCCCGTTTTGGACGATGAGACTATGTATAAAAGCAGTCTCATCACTCCCCCATACTAAACCATTGTCGTGCCCTCACGCAATGCTAGAATAAAGTATCGTAGCATCTCCAAAATTCATTTTTATTTACTTTATTAAATGATAAACTAGCTACACTACTACTATTACTACTACTTGTGTTATAGACATAATGTATGATTTTCATCGCAAAATGGGACGTTTAGGTTCATAGAATAAGAACAGGTGAATGCTTCGTTAGAAATAATTTCATCGTCCTCGATTTTCACCCCAATTCCATGCCAAGCGTGCAACGAGATCATTGTCATTATAAGTTAGTAATGCTAACACTACTCATATGCCCTAATCACGTACTTATCCTCCCATTATTCCTAAGTTGTATCTCTTATATTTTATTTTGTCTTGAATGTTTCACGAGGATACATTGTTTGACTTATGCGATAATAGAGATTTAGGTCTAAAAATAGAGTCCTAACGGTGTAACCAAGACCATCAAATCAATAACCCCTCCTAATAGACAACGATGTCAAAAAATTAAGTTGACAAGAAGAATCGATAAACACGGTTTTATAACGGTTTTGAACATGAGACTTATTACCAAGACTTTTATACGCCCCCTAACGGAAGGGCCTTATTATCTTTGGTTTACCTCCATCTTTTATTCAACTTCGCCATGAAGCTTTTATTATGACTTTGGTCTTGCCTTGCCTTTTATTATCCGCCTCATCGGTGGTTTTATTAGCCAAAGACGTATATCCTCACGCTAAGGCGAATTTTGGATCTTTAAAGCTTCGAAGATTAAGGCTTGATTCACTTTCAATTTTGCATAGATTTTTCGGCCTTGTGAAGCTTCAAATTGTTTGCTAGATTTAGGTGAGCACTTGAAATCTTATTATTGGGTGAAGCTTTTGATTATTTGGGTGCCAATACTTCAAAACCGTGACGCTGGCGATACCTTAATGTCTTCCCAATTTAATTACACGGAAGCTACTAGAAAGGACTAGAAACCCAACAATCCCAACTAAACCGCTAAGTCAACATTTATTAAGCAAAAGAATATTTACATGCGAAGGGAGAATAAGCAAACAACGAGAACACATGAGTTTTTGAAAGAATACGAGTACTCTACGTTTAGCATAGTAACTTATAATTAACTCTATCGTTTCTCGTCCTCATTTAAGAGACTTAGCCTAATGTGCAGTTAAGGAACCAAAGCTAAGTGCTCAACACGCACGGTCGAGTCAAAAATTACTCTTATTCTCGCCATCGGAAAACCTACATTTGTGTCTTCAAACACTTATAAAACATGAGAAAAATTTTAAAATTAGGCCATTTTTAGCCTTATTTTGCAACAAAATGATAAACAAAAAGATAAATTTTAGAAAGCGTGAAGGTTTGGCAAGGCAAGTATCTATTCATCCCCCCCATACTAAAGTTAAACATTGTCCTCAATGTTTCGAGTCTAGGGGTGCAAACACCCCCATACTAGAGACGTAGTCGAATGCCTAATCTAGCATGGAAAGGGTGTAACCAATAAATTAATAGCCGTTTATGAAGTGTGCTAATAACCTAAGGTTAGAACATCAAAGGATATATCATGGATATTGAGAAAGTCTTCAAAGCAAACGATCGAGTGCTCTTATAAAACGAACTTGAGAGGCTCCAATCGTGAAGATCATGATCATCTAAAGTCGAAAATTCACAAACAACCACGGAACAAAGGTTGGACGGGCACAAATCCCCACACGTAAGCTACATTAGAAAGCGATAATATGTACATAGGATAAGCATGGGACTCCCCCAGGAGGCACCTCGTTTTTGATTACCGAGTCATGAGCTCGACTCGATCCCCTCAATACTAATTATCATTGGAGAAGGTGATTTGGTCGAGGTAGTTCAAGGATGGAACTTCCCCGCCAAAGTAGTGCTTCAACCTATGTCCATTCACCTTGAAGTTAGAACCATCATCTTGAGCTAGCTCGATGGTCCCATACTGAAACACTTGAGTCACGGTGAATGGACCGGGCCAACGGGATTTCAACTTACCGGAAAAGATTTTTAATCTTGAATTAAAAAGCAAAATTTGATCCCTAATGTTAAAAACCCGGTTTTTAATTTTAGAATCATGCAACTTTTTAGTTTTTTCTTTATAAATTAATGAATTTTCATAAGCAATGTCTCTTAATTCATCCAATTCATTTAATTGCATTTTCTGGTGTTTTCTCGCGGTCTCCATATCATCATTACACTGCTTTAGGGCCCAATAAGCCTTGTGTTCTAACTCGATAGGCAAATGACAATTCTTTCCATACACAAGCTTATAGGGAGTGCACCCAATGGGCGTCTTGTGAGCGGTCCTAAAGGCCCATAAAGCATCGTCCAACTTATCCGACCAAGATTGTCGGTTTTCCCCTACGGATCTCTCCAAGATCCTCTTCAAAGCTCGGTTTGAAACCTCGACTTGCCCACTCGTTTGTGGGTGATAAGCCGTAGAAAGCCGATGTGTAACCCCATATTTCCTTAGGACCCTTTCGAATTGGTCGTTACAAAAATGGGTTCCACGATCCCTTATGATCGCACGAGGGGTTCCAAACCGAGAAAACAAGCTTTTCAAGAACTTGACTACCACACGAGCATCATTGGTGAGCAAGGCTTTGGCCTCCACTCACTTAGATAGGTAGTCAACCGCAACAAGGATGTACTTATTAGCACGAGATGATGGGAACGGCCCCATAAAGTCTATACCCCAAAGGTCAAAGATCTCACACACTTGGATGATATTTTGTGGCATTTCATCTTTTTGTGAGGCTTTTCCTTGTCGTTGGCATGCATCACACGACTTCACAAGATCTTGTGCATCTTGGTAAATAGTAGGCCAAAAGAAGCCAGCATCAAACACCTTTTTAGCCGTGAGATTAGCACCGTGGTGACCACCCATGGGTCCCTCATGGCAAGCTCTAAGGATGTTAGAAGCTTCGGTGCCAAATACACAACGTCGGATGATTTGATACGCACAAGTTCGAAACAAGTAAGGGTCGTTCCAAAAGTAGAACTTGACGTCACGAAAGAATTTTCGTTTTTCTTGAGTCGTCATACCCTTAATGATGAAGTTACCCGTATGGTAATTTGCAAAATCCACAAACCATGGGGTGGAAGAATCAAGCTTAGAATTCACTACACCAAGTGTCTCGAGCGGAAATGTTTCGGTGATTTCCTTGGGCTCGTAAACACTTTGGTGAGGATCTTCCAAACGAGAAAGATGATCGGCCGCTAGATTCTCGGCTCCTTTTTTGTCAACTATTTTGTGATCAAATTCTTGAAGGAGGAGAATCCAACGAAGTAATCTCGGCTTTGCATCTTGTTTAGCCATGAGATACTTGATAGCCGAATGATCCGTATACACTATGCATTTCGTCAAGACGAGATAAGGTCAAAATTTCTCAAATGCATACACCACGGCAAGGAACACCTTCTCCGTTGTAGTGTATTTAAGTTGAGCCTCGGTCATCGTCTTGCTAGCATAGTGAATAGGCAAGAAGTGCTTTTCATGACGTTGCCCCAAAACGGCCCCAATAGCGTAGTCACTAGCATTACACATGAGCTCAAAGGGGAGGTTCCAATTAGGAGCAACAAGAATGGGAGCTTCGGTATGTTTCCTCTTAAGGATGTCAAAGGCTCTAACACAATCTTCGTCAAAGACAAAACGTGCATCTTTTTCAAGGAGATGTGTGATAGGTCGAGAGATCTTTGAAAAATCCTTGATGAATCGACAATAAAAGCCCGCGTGGCCTAGGAAACTCCTAACTCCCTTAACGGTTTTGGGATGAGGTAATTTGGCGATGACGTCTACCTTAGCTTGATCTACCTCAATCCCCGCTTTCGAGACCTTGTGCCCTAAGACGATTCCACTCTTAACCATAAAATGACACTTTTCCCAATTGAGCACAAGGTTGGTTTCCTCACAACGTTTCAACATTCTCTCTAGGTTCGACAAACACGAAGTGAACGAATTACCAAACACGGAAAAGTCATCCATGAAGACTTCCATCGTCTTCTCGATCATGTCATGAAAAATAGCCATCATGCACCGTTGAAAGATTCTCGGTGCATTTCAAAGTCCGAATGGCATTCTACGATAGGCAAACGTTCCATATGGACACGTAAACGTAGTTTTTTCTTGATCACGATGATCGATGGGAATTTGGAAGTAACCGGAAAAACCATCTAGAAAGCAATAGAAATCGTTTCCCGCAAGACGCTCCAACATTTGGTCCATGAGGGGAAGGGAAAATGGTCTTTTCGAGTGGCTTCATTCAACTTTCGATAGTCAATGCACACTCTCCATCCGGTCACGATTCTAGTGGGAATCAACTCGTTGGCATCGTTTGGCACAACGGTCATCCCTCCCTTTTTATGGACACAATGAATAGGACTCACCCAAGGGCTATCGGAAATAGGGTAAATCATTCCCGCGTCAAGGAGTTTAAGGACCTCCTTTTTGATGACGTCGTGAATTTTGGGGTTCACCCTCCTTTGACATTGGATTGCGGGCTTGTAATCCTCCTCCATTATTTTGTGGGTACAAAACTTGGGATCGATTCCCTTAATTTCGGATAACTTCCACGCAATTGCCCCTTTGTGGTCCTTTAGAATATCGACAAGTGTGGTTTTTTCATCATTCGAAAGTTCTTTCGCAATAATAACCGGCAACTTGTCGTCCTCCTCCAAATAGACATATTCGAGGTGAGGAGGTAAATCTTTCAACTCGAGGATGGGTGGTTCCTCAAGTGAAGATTTGGGCTCGATACTCATAACCTCCTCGGGTGGAGGAAATGGGAAATCGTTAAGAAAATCCTTGATAATCGAGAAGTCCTCATCGTTGTCGAGGTCTTCGTTACAAGTACGTGGAACATCGAATTCTTCCAACGTAAAACCACCACCTTCAAATGGAGTGAAGGTTGGTGTCGAATTATCAAGAATTGGATCTAACATAGTGGGATTGCCACTATCTTCAACATCACCAAAACCTAGAACTTCTTGTGAAAATTCCTCGCAAACAACGTCGATCATATCAACGAGGTTTATGGTAGCAACGGAATAAACATGAGAAAGTTGAGAATTTTGAGTTACGTTTATAACAACTTCCTCGTCGTTGAAACGTAAGGTGATCTTTCTAGCATGCACATCAATTAAAGCCATATACGTATCTAAAAACGAACGACCTAAAATGAGAGGAACTTGAGGATCCGTGGGGATATCAACAACGATAAAGTCTACGGGATAGTAGAACTTCCCCACTTTCACAAAAATGTCTTCCGCCAATCCACATGCACGAATCGTGGAATGGTCGGCCATCTCGATGGACATTAGTGAAGGAGTAAGATTAGGAAGATTGAGCGACTTGAAGATTGCAAGTGGCATCAAATTAATGCTAGCACCAAGATCGGCCAAGGCATAGCATTCTTCCATATCTTGAATTGCACAAGGGATCAAAAATTAACCTGGATCACCGACTTTTTGAGGTATGCGATTAAGATAAACCGACGAACAACTAGACAATTGATGCAATTTATCCTTGTTGTTCAACATACTCTTAAAGTTAGCGGCAAATCGAGGCATCATGACCAAAGCATCGGCGAAACTCACATTAAAGTGCAAATCACGAAACATTTTCATAAAAAGCTCAAATTGATAATTATCACGCTCTTGTCGTTTCTCCTTCCTAAGTCTCGATGGGTAAGGGTGGTGTGGGTTGGGGCATAGGCATAGCCTTTGGAATCTCGGGTTCCAATGTTGGTAATGGGTCAACCGTAGGTGTGGCATGAGCGGTACTTTGTGGGCTTGAGATATGCTCCTTTTCGACCACCACCTCGGGTTCTTCCTCAACTTCCTCCACCGTTGGAGCAATTGGTTGAGGAGTTGGTTCTTTAAGTGTCTTACCACTTCGTGTGGTAATCACTTTCATCTCTCCCTTCGGGTTTGATATGGTGTTACTAGGTAGACTACCCGAAGTAGAGGCTTTGTTTCCCATGACCGCTTCTAAAATAGCATTAAGCTTAACATCTTGACTAGCGGCTTTTGGTCAATCCTTTGTTCAAGCCTAGCATGACTTTGCTCAATTTTATTGTTTTGACCTCTAATTTGATTAGCAAAATCATTTTTCAACTCATTTCTCATGTTAACATTTTCCTTAACAAAATTAGCTAACTCCTTTGTGTTTTTAGCCGTGTCCCTAGCTTGACTAGCCAATTGCTCTTGAATGTTTTCCAAAATCTTATCATTTGCCGTAGCGTAATTCAAAAAGTCCATTGGAAGTTCTTTAGTGTAAACATTTTGAAGACCTTGACTTGTGTTTTGAAAATTACGGTTTTGGTTTTGATTTTGCAATTGGCTACTACTTCCTTGATTCCCATAGTTGTTATTACCCTTGTAATTGTTTCTTTGATTGTTTTGGTAACCAACTTGATTGTTTCGATAATTGTTAGCATTTTGATTTGGTGGAAAACCCGGTGGAGTCAATTGATTAGTGTGGGTAACTTGACCATTTTGGTTATAAGTTCCCGCGGCCGCGTAGGCACTCGAAGTGTTACCACCGTTGGTAATGCACTCGGAGTAATCGTGAGCTCCACCACAATACATACAAGAAACCTCAACCACTTTAGCCATAGCGGGAGTGGGTTGTTCACCAACTTTAAACTCAATTAACAATCCTTTAAGCTTATCGAAAATCTTGTTCTCCAAATTAGCCTCGATTTGGCAAGCATCAATGGTATGTGACAATGAAGGCGAAGGTGAAGACGAAGTCTTACGAACACTCGACGTTCTACGAGGACTATAAACCTTAGACCTATTCTCAATGATTAACAATGCTTCCTCGACCGTCTTACACAAAAAATTACCACCCGCGGCGGCATTAAGATAATCACGCTCATGATCGTTTAAGCCATTGTAAAACGTGTCAATTTGATGCAAGTCGGAAAAACCATGAAGAGGACATTCGTGCAACATTTCCTTAAACCTATTCCAAGCCGCTAAAAAACTCTCATTATACTCTTGTGAAAACTTTGAAATCTCGTTTTTCAAATGCGTAGTCTTAGAGGGCGGAAAAAATTGGTTCACGAATTTTGAAACGAGATCCTTCCACGTCAATATAGAATTGGGTGGCTCTTTCTCTAACCAAATTTTTGCGGACCCCGCTAAGGAATACGGAAAAAGCATCATCTTAATAGAGTCGTTAGAGACGTCCTTAAACTTGCAAGTGGCGGTAAGACGATTAAATTGGCGAATGTGGTTATGAGGGTTGTCCTTTTCGTCACCTCAAAACTTGTTGTTTTGAATCATGGACAACAAACCCGTCTTAACCTCAAAATTCTCCGCAAGGATAGCGGGAATCACAATCGCTTCTCCATAACCCTCGGTGGGTGCTTGAAGCAACTCCATCATAGTTCGATTAGCCATGGGTACTTCTTTCTCTACGATGGGTTTGACAATGGGAGATTCTTCACTAGAAGATGTTTTGTTTCCTTCCTTTTGACGACGTTTACGTGTACGTCTTGCTTTGGAGCGAGTTTGCATAAATGTCACGTACAACGAGAGGGTGAGCAAAGAAGATTCTTTTTGGTGTTTTTACGTTTTCAATTTTTTTTGTGGTTTTTGATTGTTTTTAATTTTTTTTAGATTTTTGTGATTGTATTAAGTAGACCAAAATCTACAAATCTCCTCCTTAATCAAATCTCTTGATTAAAGAAGCCTCAAGGAATGAAAACGATCACGTGAAGTGAACGCCTTCGATGACTTTAGAACGTTGGTGGAACACCAAAACGTTCAAGAGGGTTTAATCAAATGAAACCAAGAAAATATATATGATACTTAGTAATACTTTGGGCGGCAAAACCCTCGATTAGCTCTCAAAATCAAATACTCACAAGCAAGCGGGGAAACGAGGCGGCGCGAAGCACTTAAGAGCCTTTTTCCTTAGTATACATTTTATAATATCCGCCTTATACCCACCTTATAGTTTGTATTTTCAAAATCGAGCTTCACGAAAGTATTTATCTATTTTTGCCTTTTTTCTTTGGTTTTTCGAATACAATGATTGGGTAATGACCTCCCAAGTCAAGGTTGTGATTTCTCACGTATTTGGAGTACTTGTGAATTTATTGTTCTACGTATACAATATAGTAATATTATTCACACAAAAAACGAAAAAAACGATAATATGTATTAGTAGAATGCTACTAATACAATTAGCTTTTTATGGCTATATAAAAACAACAATTGTTCAAATCAAAACACAACACGCCTCCCCGGCAGCGGCGCCAAAATGATGTTTGTATGATTACACTCGTTTAGGAAAACGAGGTAAAAACGGTAAGTATTAAGTGTTCGTTTAGGAAAACGAAAGCACTTTTGACCTTTGTGTGGGATCGTTCTCAAGGAGGCTTGGTGCGTTGTGTTAAGAGATGGTAAATGATTTGTGATTATATTTGATGAGAAAGGAGAAAGAAAAAGACGAATTATGCAAAAGATAACCCTAAGACGTAAAAAACGCAAAATCGTAAAATTTGACAAAACGAAAAAGTAGTCTAAAAAGTACCAAATTTTTATCCTAGCTAAAGAAAAATACAAGAATCACTAATTTGAAAACCAAAATGTCTAAAAACTATTTAATAACTTAATATTAATTTTTTAAAATAAAAGAAAAACCTAAAAAGTAAATAAAATCAAAAATTAGTTTAAATGCAAAGTTAAAAAGATGTATACCTCCAAATATTAAATTAAAAACAAAAATATTTTTTTGAAATTTTTAAAACTAATTTATCTATTTTTTTTATTACTTTACGAATTTTAATCCTAAAAATAATGTAAAAAAAATAATTAAATAAAGTGAAAAATCAAAACTTACGCTAGAAAAATCCTAAACTAGATTACCAACCTGAGAAAAATACAAATTAACCAATTGGCTTATCTAATAAGCTGCTATGGGCTTAACTAGCTATGGCTTATATAAATAAGCCCAACCAAATACTCCTTAAGGAATTAAACTGGTAAATAGATACCAGTAAAAGTCCCAAGGGCAAATGGTTAGAGCGTATGTGTGTTGAGCGAGAGGTCACGGGGTCGAGACTGGTGGAACCTTAAGTTTTTTATACTCTTTTTTTTTTGTTTTTCTTTGTATCCCAGAGACTCAGTCGACTCACCCTTCCCAAAATACACACAAAAACCTGGTTTTAGCTAGATTTAACCCCTAATTCGTATCCAAATTGCTCTCAGCTAAGGACTTTCCTTTTTTCTATTTTGTTAATGGATATGCTTCTTTGTTTCTGATGAAGCACAGTAACTCAAACCAACAAGCACTCTAACTTTTCCTTTAGCCTGGTTATGGTACACAGGGCGTATAACCACGAAACACAATCCAAGAACACACTTTTCACGCAACTAAATATATTTATCAATCCTAAAAAACTTTAGAGTGTTATTAGTATTGGTTATCCTTTGTTCAAGATTTCGTTGTTTGGTATGCAAGCCCCGGCAAGCAGTTGGCTTGTGGGGGTGTAAATAGCAAGCAAATGTAATATCAAAATTACCAATAAGCTACAATAAAGTATCAACACACTTCAATCAGCCAATGCAAAAAATCAAATTTAGTCCAGATACAAAACTCACTAAGCAGATGGTAATCAATGAACTAAATTCACACTAGCATACCAACGTCAAATTAAGCAGGTACCAAAGAGATAAGCATACCAAACAAGTAAGCGAAAATGTCCCTATTATCAAACAAAGACCTAGACTATGCTTTGACTGATGAACAGTAACAAGCACTTATGTGTATTCTATCTTCCAAAGAGCCAAATTTTACTTGAAATTAAACTAAAGAAAACTCGCTGAATAAGCTTAAATATTAACCCTACTGAAAACAGATAACAATCTCCCTTTATACTACGTGTGTATCGGATTTCACTTTCTAACTCCGTTATCACAGAAACTTAAGATGCACTGAAACTCTCCTTTTTTATATAATTTAAGAACTTGGTTTTCTATTTGATGCTTAGTTAATTAACACACCACAGCAGACCCCTTACGTTTCCTATGTCTTCTTGATTGACAGCTGTTGGTATAAGGGCACACAACACATAACCACCAAACGCAAGTGCCTACAACCAATGAATCAATAAAAATAAACTTTCAACGAACTAGAATGAAGCTATCAGTGTTATGCAACCCTCAACTATCTTGGTATTCTTAATTTGCTTGGTGACAAAGACGTTACACACGACACACAACCATAAGCACACTGCCAAAACTCATGAACCAAACTCAAATCACAGTCAAGCAAAATGGCAAATCAAAGATACTAATAAGTAGTTAAACCGAATTCAAGAACTTTAACATATTACGAAATAACTTAGCTATGAAAGGAGTATAAACTTAGATGCACACAACACATAATTACTAAAAATCAAATAGCAAATTAAAAGGAGGGAAAAAGAAAGTGAACCTGGCTAGGTTTAGGTCCAACCTAGCCCAACAATGCTGCCCAAAAGGCACTTGCTCAACAGCTGAACAAGCCCCTTGGGCGTCTTGATCAGAAGAAGAAGAAGAAGGGTGCTTCTTGAAGTTCAACAACTGAACAAGCCCCTTTTCCAAATGAGTAGTGACTGCTAAGAATAATAAACGAAGTCCAAGAACTAGGTTCTTGGATTGTTAGTTCAAACAGTATATTCACTTTTTTTCTTCCCTTTTTTTCTTCAAACTTGAACTGTTAACAAAAAAAAATTCCTTTTGAAAGGAGCAATCACCCCACAAATCTCATTGCCTAATCCACACACTCACAATCCCTTGATATTTACAAAATATCAGGGGACTATGATCGTGTCTGAACCCGACATCAGAACTGTTGAGTTCATGATTTCCCAAGAAAAAGAACTTAACGTAGATAACTATTTAACCCCCTTTTTTTGTGCGATGAATAACGCCAAACCTCCAAGCCACAAGAGTGGAAGCCACTTCACGTTTTTATCAAATCGAAAACTCTGTTAAATTTCCTCAACAATTATCTTCTTTGAAACTTAATACTATTTGACACCTTACAATTCTTTGGTAACTTAACACATTCAGATTACTTAGTAAAAAAACAATTGGAACAAAGTTTATAAAGTAAAACTCCTGAAACAAACACAGCCCAAATGATTAAACTGCAAACGAAACAGAAATTAAAGATTTGGAACTCGTTTTCTTCACAACACTAAACCATAATTTTCATTCATTGAAACAAAAATGGCTTTACAAGAGAGTGAACCAGGAAAACAAGAACAGAGAATACAACTAGGCCTAACACCCTTTATATAGGGTTTACAAGATGATTCTAGAAAGTGAAAATAATGCTAACCCTAATCGTTTGAAAGTCCAGAAATACCCTTTGAAGATTCATTCATAAATCGAATATGCTGGTTTTGATTCCTCTTTTTGAATTCGTCTTGAAATCATGTGATCTTTGTTTGGAGTTTTGTGATGGAAAGGCTGTTATGGAATGATCCCAGACGTTGAATCACACTTTGGCTCAAAGCAACGATTTTGGTTCGTTGATGTTCTGCAAAGCCTTGTCTTGTTCTTCACTTGGAGACAAACCGTGAGCTGGGGTGGGGTCTGAGTGGCATTTTGGGCGCGTGGGATTCAGATTGAAAACCCTTTTTGTTAATTAGGGGTTCTATTGAAGTTTAATTGAAACTAGGGTTTTGGATTTGGGGAAAGAGATGAAGATGGAGGTTTGTTAATCGTGCTGTTTTTATATTAAATTGTGTTTAAACAATTTGCAATAAAATTGAGTGGGGTAAATTTGGGCTATGGGTTGACATGGGTATGGGTAACGGGTTAACAGGGTTTGGTGGGTATGGATATCGGTAAATAGGTTTTGGGTGACGTGGCAGGCTGCCATAGGTGGATAAAAGTTTGTTGTCTGGCCTATATAACCCCTCAAGTTCTTTTCTTTGCTCATTTTGTAATAAATAGCCAAATACTCCTTTTCCTTGTTTATAACTTTCAGCATTTTGTCAAAAATGGCACAACAAGTTTTTAAACTTGTATCAAGGACTAGATATGCCAATTCATGATATTTGAAGGACTGATTTTGGCATTTTCTTCATTCTTCAAGGTTTTGACTTGTTTTTTGACTTCTTGGAGGACCAATGTTGACAATTTAGTTTTGTTGAGGGACTAAATTTGCCAATTCTTCAAAGTTAAGGGTCCTTTTTGTAATTTTGACAACTTTAGGGACCAAACTTGTAATTATGAAGACACAAGGGTATAAAGTGTCAATTCTTCCATATTAGAGGACCCTTCTTCATAATTCTTCAAATCTTCAAGGGTTTTATTTGGAAAATTCTTCATTAGGGCTTGGTTCATTGTGCGGCTTCGTTTCCCGTGTTCGTTTTTGCATGATTCTTGTGATCTTTTGTCATTTTCTCAATATCCGTACCTAAAATACACAAGCATATATTTGGCATTTTTCATGATATTTAATACATTTTAAGCCCGTTTTGGACGAGGAGACTATGTATAAAAGCAGTCTCATCATATTTATTCACGCATAAGTCAAAAATGTATCATCATGATCATTTAAGACAAACATAAAATATAATAGATATCATTTAGGATAAAGGGAGTCTAAGTACGTGATTAGAGCATATGAGTAGTGTTAGCATTACTAACTTATAATGACAATGATCTCGTTACACGATTAGCATGAAATTGGGTGAAAATCGAGGACAACGAACTTATCTCTATGAGGCACTCAAATGTTCGTATTCTATGAACCTAAAAGTCCCATTTTGCAATGAAAATCATACATTATGTCTAAAACACACGTAGTAGTAGTTTTGTAAATGTTTCAATAAAAGTCGTTAAAAATGAATTTTGGAAATGCTACGATACTTTATTCTAGCATTGCGCGAGGGCACGACAATGGTTTAGTATGGAGGAGTGATGAGACAGAATTTATACATAGTCTCATCGTCCAAAACGGGCTTAAAACGGTTAAAATATCATTAAAAGTGCCAAACATATGCTTGTATTTGATTAATGTATATTTTAGGTACGGATGTCCAGAAAAAGACAAAAGATCAAAAGAAGAATGCAAAAACGAACACGAGAAACAAAGCCGCATAATGAACCGGACCCGAAAATTGTATTTCCAAAGAAGTCCCTCAAGTTTGAGAAAATTCAAGTATGGTCCCTTAACTTTTGAAGACTTGAAATTTTTTGCCATTGTAAATCTCAAAATTTACAAAGGAGTCCTTAAAGTTTCAAGAAGTTACATTATAGGCACTTCAAGATTGCTATTATTTCAACAAAAGTCCTTGATTCCACATCTGAAAGTTGGAGGGACTGAAAAGGAAAAAAGCCAAAGTTGTTTTGCAAAGGGAATGTCATAATATTATGGCCAGATTTTCTGTGATGAATTGTGGAAACATGAGGGTGTAAACTTGTTAAAACCAAACCCATATCAATTCATAACCCACCCACCAACCAAAAAAGCCCAACCCATACTTGAATTACTCGACCCAAAAGCCCTTTTAACCCATCTACCGTTAATGTATTAATTACTTTTTAAAAGTAATTTTATATATTGAAAAGAGGCGCTTAACAATAAACCAAAACCACCAAACAAAGCAAACGAGACACTATTGTCTCATAAACCCTAATCATCTAGTTTGTTCAAAACATGATGGTACACCTTAATTATCTCAAAATCCTTGATTCCCCTTTTTCTAAACCTAATACAATCCTTAAACCCAACCCCACACACCCCATGTACTACCCCCGACCCTCCCCTACAACTCTCACTTCCACAAAATCCCCAAAAGCAGACAAGATGGACGGCTCAGAACATTTACTTGGTCCATACTCTCTTTCCAATGGTTGAGATGCGTTTAAGAAGCTAACAAACCTACATGATACAACATGAAGTCACAAGAGGCCACTATTGACCAAGTCTAGTTTTAAACTCAAAGGGCAAGTCTGGAAATTCATAGCACATTAGGGTTTTGTTTGTTTTGATTCTAGAATATTCATGTAGCCACTATATAAGGCGTAGGTATTTCTCATTTGCAATTGTTCTAGAATTTCTTAGTTTTTCATGTAATTCCTTTTCAAATTAATAAAAGTTGATAATTTTCCATATGAAAGCGTAATTGCTTTTTATTAACAGAAAGTTGGTAGTGTATACAAGAAATTCTGTGTTCCACATATCTTGTTTGTATTTGAGTTAAAAATTCTACATTTGTAATTCCTTTTTTCAAAAAGTTGAAAAAGTTGGTAGTTTGTGAGATTTGACTCAAAATAATATTTTAAGAAGTTCCTGTTTAAGATTTTTATTCAGAGAGAATTAAGGTTTGAATGTTTGAAAAAGTTTTGTTATGAAAAGATTTTCATAAAAATAAAAAAATATATATCTGATTTTTTTTATGTTGTGTTACCTATTGTTCAGTGTATCAAGATCCAAAAGATCTTGATACTTGTGTTTTCTTTTCTGTGTTTGTTGTCCGTTATTATGCAGGGCCCTATAAGTCTTGTTGTTTCATTGATAAGTGTTGAACTTTGAAGACATATCTATCTTCTACCACTTCACCTTTGGGATATGTGGTTGATCCACCAGCAAAGGGCTCTTTGTTTGATTCTCATAGCAGCCACCATCAGCTTAAAATTCAGTCTTGGAGTGGTGTTAAGCTTGGTCAGAACAAGACTATGCCGGGTATGCTCTTGAACCATTTTATTCTTGCTATAAGTCTGCCATGATCATGAGTTTGCTATTTGTGCTTGTGTGTCTGCTTATTTTTGTTGAATCTGCTTATTTTATGGTTTCTCCATGTGTTTTAGTTGTTTATAAAGGTTTTGGGTTGGGTTATTTAAGAATACTTTGAAAAATCTGCCATTTGCACTTTTAAGGGGGTGTTTGGGACAGCAAGGTTTAGGGGTAGAAACTATCACCAAAACTTAGTTTAGCTCTTCACAGCCTTATTAGGTGTAGGAGAGTAGGTTTGTTCAAGAAAATTTGGTAGTCTAGTTTAAAATTATTGAATTGTAAGTTTGACCAAAAGTTGTCCTTTGGAAATTATGTATGTTTGATGTGAATTGGTTAATGAACTTTTGTTAGCATTTAGTAATTCGGGTATGTTAGGATCTTGTGCTAATATTTTGAGGTTTTGTAAAGTCTTTTTGAGCAAATATAAACTCACCAAAAGCTCTCTTCAATCCCATTAAATGTCCAATTTGTGTTGTATGTGAACGCATTACTAACAGTGGGCATTAAAGTAGCTTGAATTGGAGTTTTAGGGACCATAAACTTGTACTCTGTTAGAATATAGGCAAATATAGGGTTAGCTCTAGTTATCTTAAGAATTGTAGCTTATTTGAGGTTTTGGAGTAATTATAAGTCACCAAAAAGTCTAAAAAAGGCATAGCATAGGTTTATGTTTCGGTGTTGTTGGTCACCCCCACCGTTTGTTTCATATACAAACTGCTTTGTTGCTACTTGCTTGTTTTTTTTGGTGCTAGACCTGTGGCTTATCAGCTTATGTGTGGCTTTTTCGGTATTTGAAAATGCTTATTATAGCTTACCCTATAAACTAGTCCACCAAATCATTAGAAAAAGAAGAAAAAGGGGTATCATTTGTGTTTGCTGGGGAAAACAGCATACCTATGGTTTAATTTGTGGCCAAGTGGTGTTTGTAGTGATTAATTGTGACTCCCCACAAGCATAAACGCTTGTGGGGGTGCCTATGTAACAATACCAAACAAAGTAGACCAAAAAGGGGGTGCCCCATTGTACCAAACAGCAACCCAAATAGACAAAAAGAAAAGAAGTCTGCTTATTTGTTCTTAGGCTAGTTTTCTTTTGATTTGTGGTATCTAATTATGTTTTAGTTATTGTGTTTGTGTTTAGTGTATGTGATTTAACAATCCAAAGCAAAAGAAAAAAATATAAATAAAAAGCAAAAACTCGACTGGCCCAGTATCGAACCCCTGACCTCTCGTTGGAGGGCTTTGAGTGCGTACCAGTGTGCCAGGTTCTCAGTCTTGTAAGTCTTTGACACCTCTAACTTTTATACCCTTTTTGCATTTGCTTATTAATAATAATCTGAGGGTCATAATCACTTTTCCAGCTTATTGTGTTCTATTTTTCTTTTTTTTCTTTTTCCCTCATTCTAGTATCATTTTAGGAATTTTGCTGTTTAGGTCTTTGATTTTTCTTGTTTATAGATTAATTTTAATAATTATTTTCTTTTTTAATTTTGTAAAGTCCATAAAAAATATAATTTAATACTTTAAATTTTTCAAAAAATATTTTTTAGTTTAGGTTTACAAACTTTAAAATTTGGAATTTGACTTTTCTTTAGTTATTTTTATTTTGAGGGTTTTAATTAACTTTAAAAATTAATAATAATTAATTTAAAGAATTTCAAAAATTTTGGTTTTCATATTTTTCTTAATTAAACTTTTTAGGTATTTTTATTATTTTTTAAAAAACATTAGGTTAAGTTGACTTTTTGTCGCGTTTTACAATTTTGCGCGTTTTACGTTGTAGGCCCTTTTTTAGCGTAATCCGTTTCCGATTTCTTTTCTTTTCTTCTTTTCAAAAGCGTAATAACTTAATCTAAATACATAATTAATTTTTGGTTAAGACACATATACCTCCTGAAGATCGAACTCAACGACGAGTATTCGCGTTTTTAACAAAACATGATACTTAATACTTACCCGCATTTGTCGTTTTATTTTTCCTAAAATAAAGTGTACCAAAATACTACACTATTATCTGATTGTAGGTAAACTACGTCTTTTAGGAAAAAGAACGTATATATGGTAAGTATTAAGCGAGATGATTTAAGAAAATCAAATGCTAATGACCCAAAGTAAGTTCGTTCACCAAGGAGGACTAAAGTGTGTGTTTAATTTGTATGATTTTGGATTAATATTGATGAAAGAAAAAGGGGAAAAGAAAATGACAGATTACGGTGAAAATTACACTAAGACAAAAACAACGTAAAACCGTGAATAGTGACAAAATAAAAATTTACTCTAAAAATTCCCAAAAATTTATCAAAGATTCCTAAAAATGAACTAAGGGTTTACAAATGACAAAACTTTTTCAAACCTTTTTAACTAATTAATATTTAATATTTAAATGCTAATTAAAGCCCTAAAAATCAAATAAATTAATAAAAACCCAAACAAAGATTTTTCAACTTGTAAACCTCAAAATTAACTTAATTAAACTAAAAAGTATTTTTTTTCAAAATTTAAAACCTATTAAAACTATTTAAAATGATTAAAAACTAAAAATAAATATTAAAATAATATTAAAAAATCAAAATTTATAAAAAATTCTAAAAACCTGCAAACTAGTTTATTTTAACTTAATAAAACCGGAAATGAACTTGAAATGACCTAAACACCCCTATTGGGCCCTCAAATGGGCCAAAATCAAAACCAGTCCCAATTAATGGGCTTTTTGGCCCAATAAGACAAAAGTCAACCAAATAAGCCCAAAAGTTCTAGTCTAGCTTAAAACTTGATTTTAAACAAAAAACTCTAAAGACTTAAAAGCTGAAAGTGAGCTTATCACAACTTAATAGTCACACAGCTTATTCTTAATGGGCAAATAAGCCCATTAAGCTATAAGTTGATGCCATAAGCTGAAAATTTACACACATCCTTCTCTTGTGATTATGAAGCAGACTTAGAAAGAAATTTTGAAAAAGCTCAAAGAATAGGCCAGAAATAAGCAAACTATTTTCCCACTAAATGACAAAATAGTCGATTTAAAGAATTAGACCACTTCAAGACCTGATTTTTCTTGCAAAAGTTTTTAAATCACTTAACTAAGACTAATTAATCATAAAACATCTAATAAGCTCAGTAAATAAGCTGAAACAATGAATAAGCACTTATGCAGAAAGACAAACGAATTCGTTTTGTAATAAAACCCTCGAATTAAAAACTGGAAACTCCCAGTCTAGATTAAAAGCTAAAAAAATTGAGATCTATAACAAAAATTAAGTTGTTGCACGTTTGAATAAGCTAGAAATGCTTATCTATAAGCTGGCAAGAAATTAACACTACCAGTGGGTAGTGTCAATGGGAAAGGAGTTCCCACTGATGCTTAAACAGATACTTTTTTTGGCTTGATTCCAGGCCTTGTTTGGTGGATATTTTGGGAAACAAAGGAACCCCAATAAGCTTTGGCTTAGTGGGACTCAAGAGAAACAAAAATAACACAAGCTCAAACACAAATAAGCACATAAACAGTCAAATCCAAAAGCATGTAGTCAATGGTACAATAGATGATGTGTTTGATGACTTGTAAGCAGAAAGCAACACAATGAAACTCAATCCTGATTATAACAAGTGGTCAAACAACTCAAGTGCATACCATTTCAAACAAATTATCACTTCTTCTATCCAATATCATATTTTAGCAGCAAACCTCAACAAGATTATCTCACAAAAGCTGATTTTATATAGACTTTGAAAATCAGTTTTTTCTTAAACAGCATCAAACCTTTTTGGTCAAAACTAATCACCTCTATCCACTTAGTGTATGCAGAGTAAGGTTAAGCCCTAGTGGTCAGTTATTCCCCAAGAACTTACCACTCCCAAACACCCATTAAGTTTATATTATCAAAGTTTTGACAAGCCAAATTGTTTAATACTGCCACAAACCACATATAACCAACAGATTTATAACATCAATCACTCAACAATGGACATACAAGCAAGATCATGCAGATTAGTACCAAGAAACTCATAAAATCAGTAACCAGTATATCCTATTGAAAATGACACAAGAGAACTAACCTAGGGGATGCACAATCCACACCCCCTTTTAACTGAGCTGATGTGCTAGCAAAGCACAAGCTTCCAATCCCTGTTAAAACAACAAACAACAAACAGGAACAAAGAGTAAACCCTTGATCCAGTTAGCAAAAAAAATAGATATCACTGATATCTTTTTACCATAAAAATTTATATGAAAACCTTTGTTCACAAAAACATCTAAACCTCTTGATGAAATCACTCAAACTAATACCCTTGAAATTACTAACAACAATCTCAGTTCACAAACAAGAACTGGATTGACAATGAATACTAAATTTTACCACTTTTTCAAGACTTATGAAAATAGAAGTACAAACTTGTTTCACGAATGTAAAATGGAACTCAAATCTTTGCTTAGACTTATACCAACTTTTAATAAAACTGAAATAAATTCACAAACTTTTGACCAAATAAACTTTCATTTAACTTAAAAAGGAATTACAAAAGGACTTAAGCAAAAATCTGGAATAAAGGGGATATCACATTCTAAGTCCTCCTTTTATAATACTAGTGAGAACATTATAGTATCCCTAAAACCCTAAAGGTGATTTTCCAATAAAGCCCTTTGTTTGAATCTTCAAAGTGGGTCAAAGGTTAGTCTCGTGAATTGCCAGAGGTGCCCATGTGATATGACACTTGTTGAGTTGATCTGGGGCGTCTATTTACTCCTTAGTGACCAAGGAATGACTTGGTTCGTTGGATGTCTGTAGGATTCCGTATTTGCTATAACTGGTGAAGCATGGGACCAATGTGGGGCCCTTTTGGGTTGTGGGGTGAAGAGTTTATGAAGTGGGTTAGGTTTAGAACATGGTTAATCAAGGATCTAGAGTGAATTAGGGGAAAACCCCTTGGTTTAGTGTGAATTCAAGATTAAGGTTTATGGGATTAGTATGTGATGAATAAGTGACTTTCATCTGGTTTAAGGTTTGAAAAAGGTGTTTACCTCCATTTTTAACTGATTAAATAATCAGTTTGAAAATGTATTAGTGGGATGTGAGGTGGCACTGGAGGTGATGTGGTGGGTTTTGATTGGTGGGGTTGGTGACATGGCGAGTTGTGACTGGTAGTTTGACATTGGCTGTCTGGCAAAAACAGTCCCCAGGTTTTAACAAAGTATTCATTTCATTTTTATCCAGCTTAAACAAGAACCCTTTGTAAATAAAGTTCCATTTTTCACACTTTAGCCACAAACACTTTTCCAAAGTGTTTTAAAGGACTTGTTTTGTAATTTCATGATATTGGAAGGGCTATTCTTGACATGTCTTGAAACTAGAAGGTCTTCTCTTGTAAGTTTGACTTTGAGGAGGTCTAAAAGTGACAAATATTCATTTTGTAGGGACCAATCTTGCCAATTCTTCAAAGTTGAGGGACCCTTTTGTAATTTTGACAAACTTTAGGGACCAAACTTATAATTATGAATATACAAGGGTATAAAGTGTCATTTCTTCAATGATGAAGGACCTTTCTTGTATATCTTCAATTCTTCAAGTACTTTTTCTTAGAAAATCATAACTTGGGCCCGGTTCATTGTGCGGCTTCGTTTCTCGTGTTTGTTTTTGCTTGTTTCTTGTGATCTTTTGTCTTTTTCACGATATCCATACCTAAAATACACATGTAACAAACACAAGCACATAATATGGTATTTTATGACATTTTATGCATTTTAAAGCCCAAAAAGAACGATGAGACCATGTATAATTGTAGTCTCATCACTCCCCCATACTAAACCATTGTCGTGCCCCCACGCAATGCTAGAATAAAGTATCTGAGCATCTCCAAAATTCATTTTTATCGACTTTTATTGAGACGTAAACTTACTACACTACTACTACTTACGTTTTAGACATAATGTATGATTTTCATCGCAAAATGGGACGTTTAGGTTCATAGGAAACATGAACACGTGAATGCTTCGTTAGAAATAATTTCGGCGTCCTCAATTTTCACCCAATTCCATGCCAAGGGTGTAATGAGATCATTGTCATTATAAGTTAGTAATGCTAACACTACTCATATGCCCTAATCACGTACTTAGACTCCCTTAATCCTAATTGGTATCTCTTATATTTTATTTTTGTCTTGAATGATCACGAGCATACATCATTGACTTATGAGATAATAGAGATTAAGGTCCAAAAATAGAGTCTTAACGGTGTAACCAAAACCATCGAATTAATAACCTACCCTAATAGACAACGATGTCAAAAAATTAAGTCAACAAGAAGAATCTATAAACACGGTTTTATAACAGTTTTGAACATGAGACTTATTACCATGAATTTTATTACCCACCTCACCATCGGTGGCTTTGATTATCATGGTTTACCTCCATCTTTTATTCAACTCCGCCATGGAGCTTTTATTATTACTTCGGTCTTGCCCTTGTCTTTTATTTAACCTCTCCATGAGGTGTTTATTATGACTTGATGTATATCCTCACGCTAAGGTGAACTTTTATCTTTAAGGCTTCGAGATTTAAGACATTCACTTTCAATTTTGCATAGATTTTTTGGCCTTGTGAGCTTCAAATATTTTCTTGATTTAGGAGAAGAGGAACTTAAAAATTATTATTGGGGGAAGCCTTTGATTATTCGGGGTGCCAATACTTCAAAATCGTGACGCTGACGATACCTTAATGTTTTCCCAATTTAATTACATGGAAGCTACTAGAAAAGACTAGAAACCAAAAATCAAGATTAAACCGCTAAGCCAATATTTATTAGCAGAATATATATATAAGTGAAGGGAGAATAAGAAAATAATTAGAACACATGAGTTTTTGAAAGAATACGAGTACTCTACGTTTAGCATAGTAACTTATAATTAACTCTATCATTTCTCGTCCTCATTTAAGAGACTTAGCCTAATAATGGTTAAGGAATCGAAGCTAACTGCTCAACACGCACGGTCGAGTCAAAAATTACTCTTATTCTCGCCATCGGAAAATCTACATTCGTGTCTTTAAACACTTATGAAAACATGAGAAAAATTTAAAATTTGGCCATTTTTAGCCTTATTTACAACTAAACGATAAACAAAAAGATAAACTTTGGAAAGCGTGAGGGTTTAGCAAGGCAAATATCTATTCACCCCCCCCCCCCCCCCCCCCGCCCATACTAATGTTAAACATTGTCCTCAATGTTTCAAGTTAAAGGGTGGAACACCCCCATACTAGAGACGAAGTCGAATGCCTAATCAAAATGGAAAGGGTAAGTAACAATTAAATCTTAAGCCATTTATGAAGTGTGCTAAAAGACCTATTGTTATAACGATAAAAGGATATGTCATGGATTCATGAAAACTTCTTCAAACAAACGATCGAGGCTCACGTAAACGAACACGAGAGTCTTCAATCATGGTGATGATGATGATCTAGATAACACATTCACAAACAACTACGAGACAACGAGTTGGAAGGGCACAAATCCCCTCACATTAGCTACATTAGAAAGCGATAATATGTACATGGATAAGCATGGGATCTCCCCCATGAGGTACCTCGTTTTTTATTACCGAGTAATGAGCTCTACTCGATCCCCTCAATACTAATTATCATTGGGGAAGGTGACTTGGTCGAGGTCGTCCAAAGAAGGAACTTCCCCACCGAAGTAGTGCTTAAGCCTATGTCCATTTACCTTAAAATTAGGTCCATCATTTTAAGCTAGCTCGATGGTCCCATAAGGAAAAACTTGTGTTACGGTGAATGGACCCGACCAATGGGATTTCAGTTTTCCGGAAAATATTTTCAAACGAGAATTAAAAAGTAACACTTGATCACCAACGTTAAAAACCCGGTTTTTAATCTTTGATTCATGAAACTTTTTAGTCTTTTCCTTAAAAATCAATGAATTTTCATAAGCATTATCACGTAATTCATCCAATTCATTAAGTTGTATTTTCTGGTGATCTCCCGCGGTCTTCAAATCAAAATTTGAATGCTTTAGGGCCCAATATGCCTTGTGTTCAAGTCCGATAGGCAAATGGAAATTCTTCCCATACACCAACTTATAAGGAGTGCACCCGATTGGGGTCTTATAAGCGGTACGAAAGTCCCATAAAGCATCATCAAGTTTGTCGGACCAAGACGCACGGTTCTCTCCTATTGATATTTCCAAGATTCTCTTCAAAGCTCGGTTTGAAACCTCGACTTGCCCACTTGTTTGCGGGTGTAAGTCATAGAAAGACGATGTGTAACCCCATATTTCCTTAGAACCTTTTAAGATTGGTCATTACAAAAATGGGTTCCACGATCGCTTATAATTGCACGAGGGGTTCCAAACCGAGAGAACAATTATTTCAAGAACTTGACCACAACACGAGCATCATTCATAGGCAAAGCCTTGGCTTCCACCCACTTAGATAAGTAGTCAACCGCGACAAGGATATACTTGTTACCATGAGATGATGGGAAGGGACCCATAAAATCAATCCCCAAAACGTCAAAAATTTCACAAACTTGGATTATATTTTGGGGCATTTCATCCTTTTGTGACGATTTTCCTTGACGTTGGCATGAGTCACATGACTTGACAAGTGCATGCGTATCTCGGTAAATTGTAGGCCAAAAGAAGCCGACATCAAACACTTTCTTAGCCGTGAGATTAGCACCGTGATGACCTCCCGTATGGCCTTCATGTCAAGCTCTAAGGATATTAGTAGCTTCGGTGCCAAAGACACAACGTCTAATGATTTGATCCGCACAAACTCGAAAGAGATAAGGGTCATCCCAAAAATAGAACTTGACGTCACGAAAGAATTTTCGTTTTTGTTGTGTCGGCATACCCTTGATTATGAAATTCCCCGCATGGTAATTTGTAATGTCTGCAAACCATGGGGTAGATGAGTCTTCCTTGGAATTCACTACACCAGGTGTCTCGAGAGGAAATGTTTCGGTGATTTCCTTGTTCTCGTCACACTTTGGTGAGGATCTTCTAAACGAGAGAGATGATCGGCCGCAAGATTCTCGGCTCATTTTTTGTCAATTATAGTGACATCAAATTCTTGTAGGAGGAGAATCCAAACGAATCAATCTTGGCTTTGCATCAAGTTTAGAGAAGAGGAACTTGATAGCCGAATGGACTGTATACACTATGCTTTTAGTCAAAACAAGGTAAGGTCGGAACTTCTCAAAAGCATACACCACGATAAGTAATTCTTTTTCCGTTGTGGTATGTTTCATTTGAGCCTCGGTCATCGTTTTGCTAGCATAGTGAATAGGCAAGAAGTGTTTTGCATGATATTGCCCCAAAACGGCCCCAATAGCGTAATCACTAGCATCACACATTAGCTCAAAGGGAGGTTCCAATTTGGAGCAACAAGAATGGGAGCTTCGGTTAGTTTCCTTTTCAAAGTCTCAAAAGATCAAACACAATCCTCATTGAAGACGAAAGGAGCATCTTTCTCAAGAAGGTGTATCATAGGCCGAGATATTTTCGACAAATCTTTGATGAATCGACGATAAAAGCCCGCGTGGCCTAGGAAACTCCTAACACCCTTAACGGTTTTGGGATGAGGTAACTTGGCGATGACGTGTATCTTAGATTTATCTACCTCAATCCCCGCTTTCGAGACCTTGTGCCCTAAGACGATTCCCTCTGTACACATAAAATGACATTTCTCCCAATTAAGCACAAGGTTGGTTTCCTCACAACGTTTAACATTCTCTCAAGATTGGATAAACAAGAAGTGAGCGAATCACCAAACCCGAAAATTCATCCATGAAGACTTCCATCGTCTTCTCAATAATATCATGAAAAATAGCCATCATACACCTTTTAAAGATTCTCAGTGCATTGCAAAGTCCGAATGGCATTCTACGATAGGCAAACGTTCCATATGGACACGTAAACGTAGTTTTTTCTTGATCACGAGGATTGATGGGGATTTGAAAGTAACCGGAAAAACCATCTAAAAATTAATAGAAATATTTTCCCGCAAGTCGCTCCAACATTTTATCCATGAAGAGCAAGGGAAAATCGTCATTTCGAGTGGCGTCGTTAAGTTTATAATAATCGATGCACACTCTCCAACCGGTCATAACACAAGTGGGAATTAACTCGTTGTTTTCATTGGGTACAACGGTCATTCCTCCCTTCTTAGGGACACAATGGATTGGGCTCACCCAAGGGCTATCAGAAGTAGGGTAAATCATTCCCGCGTCAAGGAGTTTTAGGACTTCCTTTTTGATGACATCGTGAATTTTGGGGTTTACCCTTCTTTGACATTAAATTGCGGGCTTGTAGTCCTCCTCCATTAAAATCTTGTGTGTACAAAATTTTGGGTCAATACCCTTAATGTCAGAAAGTTTCCACGCAATTGCCCTTTTGTGAGCTTTCAAGACTTTCAAAAGTGCGGTTCTTTCATCATTGGCAAGATCTTTTGCAATAATAACCGGCAACTTGTCAACACCTTCCAAGAATGCATATTCGAGGTAAGGTGGAAGATCTTTCAATTCAAGGATTGGTGGATCCTCGATTGAAGATTTGGGTTCAACACTCATAATTTCCATCGGCGGAAAATATGGTGGAATGAGAGTATCCTCACTAATACCTCATCTTCATTGTCGATTTCATTAAAAATAAGATCTCCTCCTTGGAATGGAGTGAGATTTGGTGTATAAATAGCAAGAATTGGATCCATAGTAGTGGGATTGCCACTAGTCGAACTATCAGAAAAACCTAACACTTCTTGTGTAAACTCATCGCAAACCACGTCAACTAAGTCAACGTGATTGATGGTAGCGGTTGCATAAACATGAGAAGGTTTAGATCTTTGAGTAGCGTTTATAACAAGTTCCTCCTCGTTGAATCGCAAAGTGATTGTCCTAGCATGCACATCAATAATCGATCTCGAGGTATCTAAAAATAGTCGCCCTAAAGGTAGAGGAACTTGAGGATCCATGGGAATGTCTACAACGATAAAGTCCACTGGATAGTAGTGTAACACCCCAAAATGTGATATGCGGAAGCGGTGAAGCTGGGGGGCTGTTACGTCATTGTATCATAGTTCAAGGTACAAGAGAACGACTCTAAATGAGACGTTTTATGAAAATACCTCGTTGAATTTAAATTAAAAGCATCATAGTACAAAAGGTCTCAGTTTCAAAAGATAATGCAGCGGAATGTAAAATTTTTAAACATCAACGAGATAATAGTTCAAAAGCATAAGTAAATAAATGTCCGAAGATAGCCAAGAAATGCATGCGGACTCCAAGTACTTCACACAGCAGGTACAACACATCATCAATTACCTGAGATAAATGCTAAATTGGGTCAACATAAAGTTTGTGAGAATATAGGTTTCAAGTAAAAGTTCATAGTAATTCAATTTCAGATTTCATTTCATGTACACATGCAACTATAGGAGGTATAGTGCCAAGTGTAGGATAAATTGGGTGTTCACAATATTTATCATAGCTAAGCTCGTGACATCGAAACTAGTGATCCAGTGCATACAATAGATTGCATACATAAATTTTGCCCCAATGGAGTACCTAGCCAAGATAACTCCGTTCATACAAATGGTACACACTCGTCCGGCGTCAGAATGTCCGAGTGGAGGTTGTCAACCCTCAATAGATCTATCCGTAACATAAGAGCTTACTCCAGCAGAGTAACTAACGATTCAGGATAGTGGGGACTATGGCTAAAGCAACTTAAGCTATCTCATAAATAGTGTTCACAAAGCGTTCACAGAAATCAAGTTTTACTTGCGTCCAGAAGCAAGCATCAAAGCATTTATCACATCCCAAAACATTAAACATAGAAAGCAGTTTAATAGGGATCTATAAACTCACCTCAAGCAACGATTCAAACCGCACAAGTAAGAACAAATAGTAGCGAGCAACTCTAGCAACAACCTAAATATAATACTATAGTTTAGGCGCTAGCAAATAAGTCACAATAGTTCATCATGTACGTTACTCATCAATCAAGTATATATTTTGTTGTTAAAATCGTGACTTGTAAATGTTATATCGTTATAAACATTATAGTATATATATACTTAGGCAAAAATATTTATTTTGACTCGACAAAATTTTGACAGCCTCTCGGCGTAAATTTTAATTTACCAAAATTTATCTTAACAAATTTTCCAACACGATTTCTAACGAAAATTCGGCAGCCTTTCGGCGTCACGTAAAAATTTGCCGTTTTTAGTAAGTACTCAAATATCGTCCTAAAACCCCTATTTTCAACAATTTCTCAATCGCCAATATTTCAACAAGTCATTTTCCGCAATAGTATCAATTTCCACTTCCAACGTTCAAACTTTTAACGTTACACCAAGTACTCACATTTCGCGCTAATACGCTTTTACAAAACAAGTCCAACATTTATACATACCCTTTAGTAACCATTTCGACACTTAAAACAACTCCGTTTAACTCGAAAATGTCGTTTCGACCACTTTAAAAATCTAGACAGCAACCACTTATAGTGTTTTTCACCAAAAATTAAGTTTTCCGACAACGAAATTTAGACGACCACGTCTTACTCATTTTAGCTCCGTTTTTAGCCCATAATATATCGAAACGAAGGTATTAACTTATATTTTCATAATATCGTAGTAAACTAGTGTCAAAACAATTTTTACGACCCTCTACACCTCTTATAAAAATCGGACAGGTTGTACGTTTTTTCGTAAAAACTCATTTTCGACCATTTTCAAGCGTAACCACTAGTAGTAACACTACTAGTTCCCTCCAATTATTCATAAACACCAACAAAATCAAAGATTTTTCTTCAAGTTCACAAATCCAAAATATACATACTTATATTTTTCACAAGTCTTTCAATTAAATCATGTTCATGTATGGATCTAATATATCCACACATAATTTCCATAGATCTTAAAATATTTCATGACCAAAATAGTTTTAATCATTTTATCTCAAGAAAATACTTGATGAGTAACATGCATGCATAGATCTACAAAGATTATGCATGGAAAATGAAAAGATGAAAAAGGTTTAAGAAGTATCCTTGAGTAACGATTCTACGTAATCACAACGACCCGATCTACTCTCTAACCCACTAATAATCAACAAGAACTCTACTCTACAACTTCAACTCAAAAACTACTCAAATCAACAAACCAAGAATAACAATTCTTCTTTATGCTTGTACAAACTCTAGGGTGATTTTGTTTTGTGTTAATTCTTGTTAAAATGAAGCTTTAAGAAATCAACAATGGTGGAAAATATGTGTGTGTTTGTGCCGTGTGTTTTGGGAGAGAAAGAGAGAGATGTGCGTTTTTTCTTGAAGTGAAATGAAGTGAATAAGTGAATTATTTGAGGTGGTTTTGGTTAGTAAGTTAAAGAGTGTAAGATATGTAACCTTAAGCTAAATATGGCAAAGTGTAAGATTTTGGTGCATCATGCACATGGTGCTTGTTTTTGACCGGTTATGGGGTCCCATATGGGGGTAAATTATTCAAAAAATTTACTATGGTAACTAGTTAAAAGGTTTAAGGTAAAAAGGTTAGTTAGTTTTAGGTAAATATCAAAAAGTATATAGTTAAGTTAAAAGTTACGTAAAACTTAAAAATTTGACGAAATATATTAAATTTACGATTTTTCGACGAAAACTGACATTTTATGATTGGTAAAGTATTTTATGCACGCTAACGACGGTTAAACGTAAAAACGACGTAAAATGCGAAAACGCGATACGTTAATTAAATATTCACAGTAAATACGATTTATTACTATAAATAGCAAAAATATTAAAATACAGGCATATATAACATATACAGAAATATTTAAATACGCTGCTCAAGAATATACGATCACGCTGTTAAAAACTAAACAGTTAAGCACATAATTCACAGATAACGAATAATCTCATGGATTATCGTCAATTCATTGACCGTCTCAGCACTTTGGTCAGGTTCACAGAAAATGTTCAGAATAATGACTGAGCGCAGTGTCAGGTCATTACTCGTCAGCAAACAGTTTTTCAGAAAACGCGGGATAACTTCCCGGTTCCAACACAGTTAAATCACATAGTTGACTAAATAAAAAGTCAAAGGGTAAAATAGTCATTTTACAAAGTAGGGAAAATTACCAGGTGTTACATCATCCCCTTGATAGAGAAGCTTTGTCCTCAAAGCTTAGGAGTGTCACGGTTTCTAGAGTTGTCAAAGAGTTGCGGATATTTCTTGCGAAATTGATCCTCACGCTCCCAAGTGAATTCAGGTCCACGTTTAGAATTCCACCTCACCTTGATGATAGGAATATGACTCTCCAATCGGTTGACCTCACGGTCCATGATTTCAACAGGTTCTTCGACAAATTGCATCTTTTCGTCAATTCGGAGTTCCTCCAATGGTATAACGAGTGTCTCATCAGAAAGGCACTTCTTCAAGTTCGACACATGAAAAGTGTTGTGCACACGGCTCAACGCTTGCGGTAATTCGAGACGATAGGCTACGGTTCCAACCTTTGCCAGAATTTTGAAAGGTCCAATATAACGGGGTTCAGCTTTCCTCGCTTTCCAAAACGTACCACACCTTTCCAAGGCGATACTTTTAGCATCACTTTGTCTCCCACTTGAAATTCGAGAGGCTTACGTCGAACGTCGGCGTAACTCTTCTGACGATCACGGGCTGCTTGAATTCGGCTCTTGATTTGAACAATCTTCTCAGTCGTTTCACGGATGAGTTCAGGGCCAGTGAGTTGACTATCCCCAACCTCACTCCAACACACAGGCGAGCGACATTTACGACCATACAACGCTTCAAACGGTGCAGCCTTAATACTGGTATGATAACTATTGTTGTAAGAGAATTACACTAGAGGCAAATGTCTGTCCCATTGCTTTCCAAAGTCAAGCACACAAGCACACAACATGTCCTCCAACGTTTGAATAGTTCTCTCTCTGTCCGTCAGTCTGCGGGTGATAAGCAGTACTCATGTCCAATTGCGTACCCAACGCTTTCTGAAGTGATTTCCAGAATTCCGAAGTAAATCTACCATCTCTATCAGAAATTATCGAGATCGGTATCCCATGTTTTGCGACTACTTCCTTTAGATAAAGTCTCGTAAGCTTATCCATCGAATCATCTTCCTTCATAGCCAAAAAGTGTGCAGATTTCGTAAGTCGATCCACAATTACCCAAATTGTGTCGTATCCATTTGTCGTTTTAGGCAGCTTAGTTATGAAATCCATGGTTATATTTTCCCATTTCCACATAGGAATTATAGGTTGAACCAACAATCCAGATGGTTTTTGGTGTTCTGTTTTCACTCTAGCACAAGTCAGACACTTCCCTACATAAGTAGTGATTTCAGCTTTCATATTTGGCCACCAATATAGCTTCTTCATATCCTGATACATTTTGTCATATCCTGGGTGAATCGAATACTTAGATTTATGCGACTCGTGCATAATCACGTCCCTTAGTCCTCCAAACCGTGGTAACCAACTTCTACCATTCAGACATAGCGTTCCATTAGTGCTAGTCTCCAATTTCTTAGTAACCATTCCTCCTAATTTCTCAGCTTCAACATGTTCAGGCTTAAGGGCTTCGGTTTGTGCTTCACGAATTTGCACAGGTAAGTTTGGATTGATAACCATAGCTAACGATCTAACTCTACGTGTCATCAGTTGTTCCTTTCTACTTAGCGCATCCGCCACTACATTGGCCTTCCCAGGGTGGTAGCGGATTTCACAGTCATAATCGCTGAGCAACTCGATCCATCGACGTTGTCTCATGTTCAGTTCCTTCTGATCAAGAATATGTTGTAAACTCTTGTGATCGGTATAGACGACACACTTGCTTCCATACAAGTAGTGTCTCCACAATTTCAAGGCAAATACTACCGCTCCTAGCTCCAAGTCGTGCGTAGTGTAATTTTTCTCATGCGTTTTCAATTGTCGTGACTCGTAGGCGATAACTTTCTTCCTTTGCATCAACAAAACTCCCAATCCTTTTGTTGATGCATCACAGTAGACCACAAAGTCTTCCGATCCTTCTGGTAACGATAGAATAGGCGCACTACACAACATTTGTTTCAACTTTTGGAATGCTAATTCCTCCTTATCTCCCCATTCGTATTTCACCTTCTTTTGAGTCAACTTCGTCAATGGTTTTGCGATCTTCGAGAATCCCTCGATGAACCTTTGGTAGTATCCGGAGAGTCCTAAGAATTGGCGAATTTCAGTCGGTGTCGTAGGAGCAGTCCACTCCCTAATTGACTCAATCTTGGCAGGATCAACATGAATCCCCTTGCTATCTATAACGTGACCTAGAAATTGTACTCTTGGCAACCAAAAATCACACTTCGAGAACTTAGCGTACAATTCCTCCTTCTAAAGCAATTCCAGTATTATCTTAAGATGTTCCTCATGTTCTTTCTCATTCCTTGAGTAAATCAGTATGTCATCTATGAACACAATGACAAACTTGTCCAAATACGGTTTACACACCCGGTTCATGAGGTCCAGATACACAGCAGGCGCGTTTGTCAAACCGAATGGCATCACTTGGAACTCATAGTGTCCATACCTAGTCCAAAAAGCAGTCTTTGCAACATCTTCCTCATGGACTCTCAATTGGTGATAACCAGACCTAACGTCAATCTTCGAGTAAACGCTCGATCCTTGCAACTGATCAAACAGATCATCGATCCTAGGTAACGGGTAACGGTTCTTGATGGTAAGTTTGTTCAACTCACGATAGTCAATACACATCCGAAAACTTCCATCCTTCTTCTTTACAAATAAGACTGGAGCTCCTCAGGGTGAAAAACTCGGTCTTATGAATCCTTTATCAGCCAACTCTTGTAGTTGCGTCACTAGTTCTTGCAATTCCGACGGTGCTAAACGGTAAGGCGCTCGAGCAACAGGTGCAGCTCCCGGTATTAAATCGATCTGGAATTCAACTTGTCTAGCCGGCGGTAATCCAGGAAAATCTTCAGGAAAGACTTCCGGAAAATCCCGTACGATAGGTACATCTTCCAACCGTTTTTCTTCCGTCTGATTTTCAGTAACACAGGCTAAAAATACGTGGCAACCTTCCGACAACAACTTCTGAGCCTTGACACGCGAGATAATGTTCAGTCGTGACTTCCCTTTTCCGTTACTTGTATTCCCTTGTACCTCCAAAACTTCATCACCAAATGGTAAACGAACGTTCTTCTCGTCACATACAATTGTAGCACGATATCTCGACAACCAATCCATTCCGACAATCACGTCAAAACTCCCTAACTCAACAAGCATAAGGTCTATTACGAAAGGATGACCTAGAAGATTTAAAGTGCATCCACGAAGTATAGTGTCGGCTTCTATCAACTTCCCATTAGCTAACTCAATAGTGTACTTAGTGTCTAAGGGCGAAGGGGTCACATCAAGCAAAACACTACAAGCAGTCGACACAAAACTCCTATCGGCTCCAGTATCAAATAAAATAGAAGCATAACGACCATTGAGAAGAAACGTACCCGTCACGACGTGGGGGTTTTGTTGCGCTTCTCCTCCTCCTATCACATAGACCCTTCCACGAGCTTCCCCATCTTTAGCAACCTTTCCTTGGTCCTTGTTCTTTTTCTTTGGGCACTCATTGCTGTAGTGTCCCTTTTGCTGACATTTAAAGCAAGTGACGTTGGCTTTCGTGTTGGGTGGTGCCTTACAATATCTAGCAATGTGTCCAGCTTTCTTGCAGTTGGGACATTGTACATTTCATTGTCCATTATGGTGACGCTTGCATCGATTGCACAGAGTTAACGTCCCATTGTACACTCCCTTTTCCCCAGTACCAGCAGTGTACGCTTTCACGGTGTCTTGCCTCTTATTCGGATAGTTTCCATGGTTGTTCCTTTGGTTATTCCCCCATTTTCTCTTGTTGTCCGCGGCATTCCCAGCATTTGCTCGAACAACTTGGTCCATCAGACTGTGAGCCATCCTTATAGCATCACTAACTTTTGTCGGTCCATACGATGTCACATTCCCTTGAACTCTACCAGGTAAACCCCAAATATAGCGCTCAACCTTCTTCTCTTCATCCGGAACCATTACAGGACATAGAAAACATAATTCTTGGAACCTCCTAGTGTACGTACCAATGTCATTGTTCTTCACAGTCAGGTTCCACAGTTCGATTTCCATTTTCTGAATCTCATTACGAGGACAGTACTCCTTAGTCAACAACTTCTTAAGTTCCTCCCAACTCATTCCATACGCCTCCTCGGCTCCAGCCGTCTGCACATGGGTGTTCCACCATGTCAACGCTCCAGCATCTAAAGTACAAGTAGAATAAGTCACTTGGTTTTCAACAGCACATCCACTAACACGGAACACAGCTTCCATCTTTTCGACCCAACGAGCTAATCCGACAGCTCCTTCAGTACCATTAAAAGTCAAAGGGTCACAGCTCCTAAAGCCCTTGTAAGTACACGGCTTAGGCGGTCGATTGTCAACATTGTTCGGTGGTGCTTCGTTCACGTTGTTGTTAGCTTGAACGTTTGCCAGTGCAGCAGTCACTCGTTGCGTAATCAGTGCTTCCAATTGTGCGTCAGTCATTTCGTTACGTGTGTTCACCATTGTTTCTCTGCGTTAAGACAACAATGCAAATAAGGTTCAAGCACGAATATACACGTCATATATTTCATATGCTAAAATAGAATGCAGAATTTAACAGTACAACAACATAGAAAGGATATTCACTGGTCAAGGTCATAAAGTTAAATTCCCATTCATAATCAAAATATCGAGTACATAGTCATAAAATAAGAGTATGATTAGATCTAGTCTATTCCAACTAACCGAGTACTACTCTAGTAAGATAAGGATGTCAATCTACTCTAGAATTAAGCATAATAACGATGAATCTCTAAGTGCGACGACGACGATCACACTCAGCACATCTCGGTGAATCACTCCTCGGGTCTCCATCTGCAGCTCGGTCTCCTCCACGAACTGACTCCAACTCACGCCTCAACCTAGAAACCTCCTCAAGTGTGGTATCCAACAAGTCACGGGTATCCTCGTTATCCTCTAACAATCCAAAAACCGCATCCTCAAGTAGACGAAAATGAACAGCATCTGAATCCCTAGTAGATCCTATCATAACAACACATGACCTAGGTCTAGAGGGCTCTCCAACATGATGAGTAGGTGGTGTAGAAACAGTAGTAGCAACTCGACTCCCATGACTAGGCGATGCCTCAGGTGTAGTGTGTAAATCAGACATACGAATCTTCTTCCGTTGGCATGACGAATCAGAATCGGACAAGGCTCGAGATCTAACACCGGATGGTCCAGCTCCATCAGCAGGTGGTACAGTATCATCGGAATCAGTATAAACCTCAGCTGGTGGCGTACCCCATTAAGCTTCCCTCTCCTCTCTAAACCGCTGACAGGGAACAGTAGGCTTCTTCCTCAAGTTGGACGTCTTCCTAATCTCACTCCTCCTACTAGGCTCAACTCTCTCAGGTACAACAGTCAAAGCATCAACCCTACTATCATCATCAGCCTCAGCACCCTCGCTATCACTACTAGCCACAACCATCCTAACGTCACTATCACTCTCACTCTCATCATCCATGTCCTCATCATCCTCACGATCTACCTCATATCCATCCATATCATCATCACCCTCACGATCTACCTCAACACCATCCATATCATCCTCATGACCTACCTCATGTCCATCCATACCCTCATCACCCTCGTGATCTACCTCAATACCATCCACGTTATCCTCATCATCCTCATCGTCCTCGCTACCACTAACCCACTCGATCAAAGTACGATGCACAACAGGTGGCATCCCATCAACAACATCGGAAGTATCAAACAACACATCAGGCTCACCCTCATCATCCTCCTCCGGATCCTCGTCAGGGTCATACTCAGCACCTTCCTCCTCAGGATCAGCCTCCTCTGGGTCATTCTCCGGCTCAACATGATCTGGTACCATCTCAATCTCGTCTTCCCACTCTTCGTCGGCAGAGTCGGGCTGGTAAGAAACAGTAGATGACGACATAACCTGCAACAACCAAAATGCGTATTAAAGCAGTTGTAGGGTATGCATGAAATAATCATGTATAGAAATTAAAGTATGCAAATCAACGAAATGCATATGTATATAATACATATTACGTATTACATAATACATATTACATATTACCTATAGTGTTGTCCTACGTAATACATTAGGTAGTACACATATATATACAGAGTAACAAGTAGCCACATCGTTTATAGTCTAGGCCTAAGATGCAAACCTAGTTCTCTATAACCAAGGCTCTGATTACCAATTCTGTAACATCCCAAAATGTGATATGCGGAAGCGGTGAAGCTCGGGGGCTGTTACGTCATTGTATCATAGTTCAAGGTACAAGAGAACGACTCTAAATGAGACGTTTTAGAAAAATACCTCGTTGAATTTTAATTAAAAGCATCACAATACAAAAGGTCTCAGTTTCAAAAGATAATGCAGCGGAATGTAAAAGTTTTAAACATCAACGAGATAATAGTTCAAAAGCATAAGTAAATAAATGTCCGAAGATAGCCAAGAAATGCATGCGGACTCCAAATACTTCAAACAGCAGGTACAACACATCATCAATTACCTGAGATAAATGCTAAATTGGGTCAACATAAAGTTGGTGAGAATATAGATTTCAAGTAAAAGTTCATAGTAATTCAATTTCAGATTTCATTTCATGTACACATGCAACTATAGGAGGTATAGTGCCAAGTGTAGGATAAATTGGGTGTTCACAATATTTATGATAGCTAAGCTCGTGACATCGAAACTAGTGATCCAGTGCATACAATAGATTGCATACATAAATTTTGCCCCAATGGAGTACCTAGCCAAGATAACTCCGTTCATACAAATGGTACACACTCGTCCGGCGTCAGAATGCCCGAGTGGAGGTTGTCAACCCTCAATAGATCTATCCGTAACATAAGAGCTTACTCCAGCAGAGTAACTAACGATTCACGATAGTGGGGACTATGGCTAAAGCAACTTAAGCTATCTCATAAATAGTGTTCACAAAGCGTTCACAGAAATCAAGTTTTACTTGCGTCCAGAAGCAAGCATCAAAGCATTTATCACATCCCAAAACATAAACATAGAAAGCAGTTTAATAGGGATCTATAAACTCACCTCAAGCAACGATTCAAACCGCACAAGTAAGATCAAATAGTAGCGAGCAACTCTAGCAACAACCTAAATATAATCTCTAGTTTAGGCGCTAGCAAATAAGTCACAATAGTTCATCATGTACGTTACTCATCAATCAAGTATATATTTTGTTGTTAAAATCGTGACTTGTAAATGTTATATCGTTATAAACATTATAGTATATATATACTTAGGCAAAAATATTTATTTTTGACTCGACAAAATTTCGACAGCCTTTCGGCGTAAATTTTAATTTACCAAAATTTATCTTAACAAATTTTCCAACACGATTTCTAACGAAAATTCGGCAGACTTTCGGCGTCACGTAAAAATTTGCCATTTTTAGTAAGTACTCAAATCTCGTCCTAAAACCCCTATTTTCAACAATTTCTCAATCGCCAATATTTCAATAAGTCATTTTCCGCAATAGTATCAATTTCCACTTCCAACGTTCAAACTTTTAACGTTACACCAAGTACTCACATTTCGCGCTAATACGCTTTTACAAAACAAGTCCAACATTTATACATACCATTTAGTAACCATTTCGACACTTAAAACAACTCCGTTTAACTCGAAAATGTCGTTTCGACCACTTTAAAAATCTGGACAGCAACCACTTATAGTGTTTTTCACCAAAAATTAAGTTTTCCGACAACGAAATTTAGACGACCACATCTTACTCATTTTAGCTCCGTTTTTAGCCCATAATATATCGAAACAAAGGTATTAACTTATATTTTCATAATATCGTAGTAAACTAGTGTCAAAACAATTTTTACGACCCTCTACGCCTCTTATAAAAATCGGACAGATTGTACGTTTTTTCGTAAAAACTCATTTTCGACCATTTTCAAGCGTAACCACTAGTAGTAACACTAATAGTTCCCTCCAATTATTCATAAATACCAACAAAATCAAAGATTTTTCTTCAAGTTCACAAATCCAAAATATACATACTTATATTTTTCACAAGTCTTTCAATTAAACCATTTTCATGTATGGATCTAATAGATCCACACATAATTTCCATAGATCTTAAAATATTTCATGACCAAAATAGTTTTTATCATTTTATTTCAAGAAAATACTTGATGAGTAACATGCATGCATAGATCTACAAAGATTATGCATGGAAAATGAAAAGATGAAAAAATTTTAAGAAGTAACCTTGAGTAACGATTCTACGTAATCACAACGACCCGATCTACGCTCTAACCCACTAATAATCAACAAGAACTCTACTCTACAACTTCAACCCAAAAACTACTCAAATCAACAAACCAAGAATAACCATTCTTCTTTATGCTTGTACAAACTCTAGGGTGATTTTGTTTTGTGTTAATTCTTGTTAAAATGAAGCTTTAAGAAATCAACAATGGTGGAAAATATGTATGTGTTTGTGTCGTGTGTTATGGGAGAGAAAGAGAGAGATGTGTGTTTTTTCTTGAAGTGAAATGAAGTGAATAAGTGAATTATTTGAGGTGGTTTTGGTTAGTAAGTTAAAGAGTGTAAGATATGTAACCTTAAGCTAAATATGGCAAAGTGTAAGATTTTGGTGCATCATGCACATGGTGCTTGTTTTTGGCCGGTTATGGGGTCCCATATGGGGGTAAATTATTCAAAAATTTTACTATGGTAACTAGTTAAAAGGTTTAAGGTAAAAAGGTTAGTTAGTTTTGGGTAAATATCAAAAAGTATATAGTTAAGTTAAAAGTTACGTAAAACTTAAAAATTTGACGAAATATATTAAATTTACGATTTTTCGACGAAAACTGACATTTTATGATTGGTAAAGTATTTTATGCACGCTAACGACGGTTAAACGTAAAAACGACGTAAAATGCGAAAACGCGATACGTTAATTAAATATTCACAGTAAATACGATTTATTACTATAAATAGCAAAAATATTAAAATACAGGCATATATAACATATACAGAAATATTTAAATACGCTGCTCAAGAAAATACGATCACGCTGTTAAAAACTAAACAGTTAAGCACATAATTCACAGATAACGAATAATCTCATGGATTATCGTCAATTCATTGACCGTCTCAGCACTTTGGTCAGGTTCACAGAAAATGTTCAGAATAATGACCTAGCTCAGTGTCAGGTCATTACTCGTCAGCAAACAGTTTTTCAGAAAACGCGGTATAACTTCCCGGTTCCAACACAGTTAAATCACATAGTTGACTAAATAAAAAGTCAAAGGGTAAAATAGTCATTTTACAAAGTAGGGAAAATTACCAGGTGTTACAAGTAGAACTTCCCAAGTTTCACAAAAACGTCTTCGGCCATACCACATGCAAGTATGGTAGAATGATCGGCCATTTCGACAGACATTTTTTAAGGAATAAGATTTGGAAGCGATAGCGATTTCCACATGGAATAAGGCATCAAATTATAGCTCGCGCCAAGATCGGCCAAGGCGAGGCATCCTTCCATCTCTTGGATGTCACATGGAATAAGAAACTTCTCGGGGTCTCCAACGTTTTCTGGTATTCGGTTAAGAAAAACCGAAGAACAATTTAAGAGCTTTAAAAGCTTCTCCTTATCGTTCATCATACTTTTAAAAGTGGAGGCGAAACGAGGCATATACAACAACGTGTCGGCTAAACTTATGTCAAAATAGACCTTACTAAACATTTTCATAAAAAGCTCGATTTGTTGATTGTTACGATCATGCAATTTTTCCTTGTTTCGTCTCGATGGGTAGGGTAAAGGTGGTGTGGGTTGAGGCATAGGCAACAGCCTTGGAATCCCGGGTTCCATGATTGGTCTAGGTTCAACCGTAGGTGTGGTTTGAGCGGTACTTCGTGGGCTTGTAATATGCTCCTTTTCTACCATCACCTCGGGTTCTTTCTCTATTTCCTTCTCCTTAGAAGTACTTGGACGAGAAATGGGTTCTTTGAAAGTTTTACCACTTCGTGTAGTAATAACTTTCAGTTCTCCTTTCGAGTTTGCAATAGTATCACTAAGACCACCCGAAGAAGACGGTTTACACATTATAGCCTCAAACATGCTTGCCATTCTATCCTCAAACTTAGATTGCCTTTTATCCGCCTTAAGCATCTCTTGTTTAATTTCATGTTGGCCTTGTTCCATTTTTTGTTGATTTTGTTGTAACCTTTGCACGTTACTCTCCATTTTGTTTGTATGAGTCTTAAGTTCATTAGCAAGCTCGTTTTTCACCTCATTTTTCAAATCATTTCTAATCTCGGATCTTAGGCTAATTATCTCCATTTGCATATTATCAAATTTAGCATCATTAGTCGTTGCATAATCAACAAATTCATTTGGAAGATCTTTCATGTTTTGCAAACCTTTGTTATTGTTTTTAAAATCACGGTTTTGATTTTTGTTTTGCAATTGCCCATTGTTCCCACCATTGTTGTTGTAATTACCCTTGTTAAATTTCCTTTCATTTCCTTGGTAAACAACCTGGTTGTTGTTGTTTCAATAGTTGTTAGAATTTTGATTTTGTGGAGCTTGATTTGGGTGGGAACCTTGACCGTTTTGGTTGTAAGTTCCCGTTGCTACATAAGCACTCGAAGTGTTACCATCCACGGTAATGCACTCGGAAAAAACATGAGCTTCACCACAAGATATACAACTCTTTTCAACTGCCTTAACCGATGCGGAATTTAAAGCATCTTGTGCGTTCCAATGAGTCATAAGAGTTGAAAATCTATCGAAAAACCTATTTTCCTCATTTGCTTCATCTTGCAAGGCACTCATGTTACGAGACGACGATGATGAACCCATAGTGGCAACACTCGTTGTGTTACGAGGGTTATAAACGTTAGACCTATTCTTAATTATCTTTAAAGCCTCATCGATCATTTTGCACAAAAATTACCACCCGCGACGGCATTCAAATAATCTTGTTCATGATCATTAAACTCATTATAAAAAGTATCAATTTGATGCAATTCGGAAAAATCATGGTGTGGACATTCATGTAACATTTCTTTAAATCTTTCCCAAGTCATAGAGAAACTCTCATTAGGTCTTTGCGTAAACCTTGAAATCTCATTTTTCAAATGTGTCGTCCTAGATGGTGAGAAAAATTGGTTCACAAATTTAGACACGAGATCGTTCCACGTCAATATAGAATTTGGTGGTTCTTTCTCGAGCCAAATTTTGGCGGGTCCATCTAACGAGTATGGAAACAACATCATCTTAATGGTGTCATGTGGTACATCCTTAAACTTGCTAGTCGCGGTGAGACGATTGAAATGCCGAATGTGATAATGAGGGTTGTCTTTTTCATGACCACGGAACTTTTTAGCTTGGAGCATAGACATTAAACCCGTCTTTATCTCAAAATTCTCCGCAGGGATAGCAGGAATCACAATGGCTTCTCCAAAACCCTCGGTGGGTGCTTGAAGCAACTCCATTATAGTACGATTAGCCATGGGAGCTTCTTGTTCTATAATAGGTTCCTAACTTGGAGATTATTCACTTGGTGTTTGTTCCTTTCAATTACGACGTCTACGTGCACGTTTTGCTTGATTACGAGTTTGCAGAAACGTGACGTACAACGTGGAGGCGAGCAAAGAAGATTATTTTTGGTGTTTTCACGTTTTTCAATTTTTTGTGTTTTTGATGATAGTTAATTTTTTGGATTTTGTGATGTATTACGTAGACTCAAATCTACAAATATCTCCTCGAATCAATTTCTCGATTGAAGGAGCCTCAAGGTATGAAAACGATCACGTTGAGTGTACGCCTTCGATGACTTTAGAACGTTGGCGGAACACCAAAACGTTCAAGAGGGTATAATCTTTGAAAACAAGCAAATATATATGATACTTAGATAATACTTTGGTGGCAAACCCTCGATTAGCCCTTTTTCTCTCAACACGCACAAGCAAGCGGGAGAAACGAGGCGGCGCGAAGCACTTAAGAGCCTTTTTACCTTAGGTCGTGAAATACAACCGTCTTATACCCACCTTATAGTTTGTGTTAATCAAAATCAAGCTTCACGAAAGTAATTATCTATTTTGACTTTTCTTTTTGCTTTAGATTCGAATACAATAATTGAGTGATGAAATTCCAATTAAGGTTGCGTTTTCACGCTTTTGGAGATATTGTGGATTTATTGTGATACGTATACAATACAGTAATAATATTCACAAAGAAAACGAAAACCGATAATACGTATGATTAGAGTGCTAATCACACAAATACTATTTATTGGCTAATATCAAAAACAAAATTTTTCAAATTAAAACACAACACGCCTCCCCGGCAGCGGCGCCAAAATGATTGTAGGTAAACTACGTCTTTTAGGAAAAATAACGTATGTATGGTAAGTATTAAGCGAGATGGTTTAGGAAAATCAAATGCTAATGACCCAAAGTAAGTTCGTTCACCAAGGAGGACTAAAGTGTGTGTTTAATTTGTACGATTTTGGATTAATATTGATGAAAAAAAGGGGAAAAGAAAATGACGGATTACGGTGAAAATTACACTAAGACGTAAAAACGTAAAACCGTAAATAGTAACAAAATAAAAGATTACTCTAAAAATTCACAAAAAATTACCAAAAATTCCTAAAAATGAACTAAGGGTGTACAAATGATCAAAACTTTTTCAAACCTTTTTAATTAATTAATATCTAATATTTAAATGCTAATTAAAGCCCTAAAAATCAAATAAATTAATAAAAAGCCCAAACAACGATTTTTCAACTTGTAAACCTCAAAAATAACTTAATTAAACTAAGAAAGTATTTTTTTCAAAATTTAAAACCTATTAAAACTATTTAAAATGACTAAAAACTAAAATTAAATATTAATATAATATTAAAAATTCAAAATTAATAAAATAATTCTAAAAACTTGCAAACTAGTTTATATTAACTTAATAAAACCAAAAATGAACTTGAAATGACCTAAATACCCATATTGGGCCCTCAAATGGGCCAAAATAAAAAACAGTCCCAATTAATGGGCTTTTTGGCCCAATAAGACAAAAGTCAACCAAATAAGACCAAAAGTTCCTGTAAAGCTTAAAATTTGATTTTAAACAAAAAACTCAAAAGGCCCAAAAGCTGAAAGTAAGCTTATCACAGCTTAATAGTCACACAACTTATTCTTAATGGGCAAATAAGCCCATTAAGCTATAAGCTAATGCCATAAGCTAAAAATTTACACACATCCTTTTCTTGTGATTATAAAGCAGACTGTAAAAAGAAATCTTGAAAAATCTCAAAGAATAAGCCAGAAATAAGCAAACTATTTTTCCACTAAATGACAAAATAGTCGATTTAGAGAATTAGACCACTTCAAGACCTGATTTTTCTTGCAAAAGCTTTTAAATCACTTAACTAAGACTAATTAATCATAAAACATCTAATAAGCTCAGTAAATAAGCTGAAACAACGAATAAGCACTTATGCAAAAAGACAAATGAATTCGTTTTCTAATAAAACCCTAGAATTAAAAACTGAAAACTCCCAGCCTAGATTAACAGCTAAGGAAATTGAGATCTATAACAAAAAATAAGTTGTTGCACGTTTGAATAAGCTAGAAATGCTTATCAATAAGCTGACAAAAAATTAACACTACCAGTGGGTAGTGTCAGTGGGAAAGGAGTTCCCACTGATGCTTAAACATATACTTTTTGGCTTGATTCCAGGCCTAGTTTGGTTGATATTTTTGGAAACAAAGGCACCCCAATAAGCTTTAGCTTAGTGGGAGTCAAGAGAAACAAAAATAACACAAGCTCAAACGCAAATAAGCACTTAAACAGTCAAATCCAAAAGCATGCATTCAATGGTACAATAGATGATGTGTTTGATGACTTGTAAGCAGAAAGAAACACAATGAAACTCAATCCTGATTATAACAAGTAGTCAAACAACTCAAGTGCATACCATTTCAAACAACTTATCACTTCTTCCTCTCCTATATCAGATTTTAGCAGCAAACCTCAACAAGATTATCTCATAAAAGCTGATTTTATATAGACTTTGAAAAATCAGTTTTTCTTAAACAGCATCAAACCTTTTTGGTCAAAAGTAATCACCTCTATCCACTTAATGTATGTAGAGTAAGGTTAAGCCCTAGTGGTCAGTTATTCCCCAAGAACTTACCACTCCTAAACACCCATTAAGTTTATATTATCAAAGTTTTAACAAGCCAAATTGTTTAATACTGCCACAAACCACATATAACCAACAGATTTATAACATCAATCACTCAACAATGGACATACAAGCAAGATCATGCAGATTAGTACCAAGAAACTCACAAAATCAGTAACCAGTATATCCTATTAAAAAAGACACAATAGAACTAACCTAGGGGATGCACAATCTACACCCCCTATTAACTGAGGTGATTTGCTAGCAAAGCACAAGCTTCCAATCCCTGTTTAAACACAAATAACAAACAGGAACCAAGAGTAAACCCTTGATCCAGTTAGCAAACAAAATAGATATCACTGATTTCTTTTTACCAAAAAAATTTATATGAAAACCTTTGTTCACAAAAACTTGTAAACCTCTTGATGAAATCACTCAAACTAATACCCTTGTAATTACTAACAACAATCTCAGTTCACAAACAAGAACTGGATTGACAATGAATACTAAATTTTACCACTTTTTCAAGACTTATGAAAATAGAAGTACCAACTTAGTTTCACGAATGTAAAATGGAACTCAGATCTTTGCTTAGACTTATACCAACTTTTAATAAAACTGAATGAAATTCACAAACTTTTGGCCAAACAAACTTTCATTAAACTTAAAAAGGAATTACAAAAGGACTTAAGCAAAAATCTGGAACAAAGGGGATATCACATTCTGTGTCCTCCTTTTATAATGCTAGTGAGAACATTCTAGTATCCCTAAAACCCTAAAGGTGAGTTTCCAATAAAGCCCTTCGTTTGAATCTTCAAAGTGGGTCAAAGGTTAGTCTCGTGAATTGCCAGAGGTGCCCATGTGATCTGACAGCTGTTGAGTTGATCTGGGGCGTCCATTTACTCCTTAGGGACCAAGGAATGACTTGGTTCGTTAGATGTTTGTAGGATTCCATATTTGTTATAACTGGTGAAGCAGGGGACCAATGTGGGGCCCTTTTGGGTTATGGGGTGAAGAGTTTATGAAGTGGGTTAGGTTTAGAACATGGTTAATCAAGGATCTGTAGTGAATTAGGGGAAAAGCCCTTGGTTTATGTGAATTCAAGATTAGGGTTTATGGGATTAGTATGTGATGAATAGGTGAGTTTAATCCGGTTTAAGGTTTGAAAAGGGTGTTTACCTCCATTTTTAACTGATTAAATAATCAGTTTGAAAATGTATTAGTGGGATGTGAGGTGGCACTGGAGGTGATGTGGTGGGTTTTGATTGGTGGGGTTGGTGACATGGCGAGTTGTGAGTGGTGGTTTGACTTTGGCTGTCTGGAAAAAACAGTCCCCAGGTTTTTGCAAAGTATTCATTTCATTTTTATCCAGCTTAAACAAGAACCCTTTGTAAATAAAGGTCCATTTTTCACACTTTGGCCACAAACACTTTTCCAAAGTGTTTTAAAAGACTTGTTTTGTAATTACATGATATTTGAAGGGCTATTTTTGACTTGTCTTGAAACTTGAAGGTCTTCTTTTGTATGTTTGACTTTGAGGAGGTCTAAAAGTGACAAATATTCATTTTGTAGGGACCAATCTTGCCAATTCTTCAAAGTTGAGGGACCCTTTTGTAATTTTGAAAAACTTTAGGGACCAAACTTGTAATTATGAATATACAAGGGTATAAAGTGTCATTTCTTCAATGATGAAGGACCTTTCTTGTATATCTTTAATTCTTCAAGGACTTTTTCTTGGAAAATCATAACTTGGGCCCGGTTCATTGTGCGGCTTCGTTTCTCGTGTTCGTTTTCGCTTGTTTCTTTTGATCTTTTGTATTTTCACGATATTCGTACCTAAAATACACATGTAACAAACACAAGCACATAATATGGTATTTTGTGACATTTTATGCACTTTAAAGCCAAAAATAATGATGAGACCATGTATAATTGCAGTCTCATCATTAGCCGAGGTCGTTCACTGGGACTTGGGTGTTTTCGGTTGTAAAGAATCTACAGAACAATGTAGCGCTAGTGGTAAAAATGATTGTCACTCCCAAAATTACTATGTGAGTAACAATTAACAAATAAGCAATAAGTACCACGAATATGATTAAGCTAATAAGATGAGATAACAATAATAATAAAGATACTTGTTTAAAACTAGTATTCATATCAATGGAGTGTATGGAATATCAGGTAGATAATTAAGCAATAGCACACAAATTATCAGTATACAATTCCAAGTCACTGGGTAATATCATGGAATTGCACATGACACGGTTTAGAACAAAGAACCCTTTCGACCGATAATCAATATTACAAACCGGTAGTTTAAGCCATTTATGAGAATTATGATTTAGCCAACTTGTTCATTAGAGCTCTTTCGACCTATACTCTAGATTAAACCTTTATAAATCCATTTAACTTGTTTACTCATGATTGTCAATCATGATACACCAAAAATATATGCGCATTAACATTTGAAACAATACATTACTAGGAATCCTTTCGACCTTTAGACCCGGTTATGGTTTACCAACAAGTTATCAAGACTCATATTGATTCAAACAAACTCATAAACAAAATCATAATTCAATATTGCAAAATAACAAACACTCCATATCCATGTTTATATTATTTCAAACAAGTATAAGTAAACTAATCCATGATCATATTAATCAACACCCAACATTCCATATGACATAGAGTTCAACATCATGAAAGTAACAAAAGTTTACCCAAAGTACTAATGACAATAAGTAAAGACTAGGAATTATAGCAATCCTTAGGCCTCTAATTGACTACAAGTTTCGAACCAATGGTAGGAGTTTGTGGTCTTTCGGGTTATGCAATATGGTAAATTCGTATTTGAGGATTGAGGGTGGTTTAGGAGATGTTTGATGAAGATTGGTGGTGATTTATGTATCAAGGAACACTTCCAATGATAAGGGTGATGATCCCTTAGAGTTTGGCAAGGTTATTTTGATGATTGGAGTTTCAAACCTATCACTTTTTGGCACACTTAGACCAAATCCGAATTTCACCAAGGAAGAAAGTTTCCTTGATGAATAATGAAGGTTATTATGAAAGTGTTGTCTAATTGTTACAATGACCCCATGGGTCTTATTTATGATGGAAATTAAGGCTTCTCCTTCAATGCATGAACTTAGATCCAAAGCAAAATACTTAGAGCCAAAGATGTATACATGGTGCCAAAGTAGTTCTAGAATTCTACAATAGAAGCTTCATGAATGTATGCATATGAATTGTAGTAAAATCTACCCAAGAAAAAGGAGATGGTGGCAGCTGAAGTTGGTTGGCAGCTACTTTCATGGCTGGTGGTTGGTGAAGAGAAAGGAGATGGTGGCAGCTGAGCACGGTTGGCATTTACTTTCATGATGAGTTGTTTGAACAATTTATACTACAAATAGCTTCTTCATTTCTCTTGCATTTCTCAAGTTTGGGATCACTCCTAAGGTTTGTATATTCTTGTAAACACTTGTTCTTGCACCTGGAATTGATCTTCAAAGGCTTGTAACTCGTACACGGGTATTGAACTTGGTTGGGATTCTTCGTATATGCATGAAAAATCGTTTATTCTTCTTTTTCACTTCTTTCCTTTGTCTTTTCTTTATTTCCTGTGATCTTAGCTAACTAACAACACAAAACACAACTTTGTACATATATGAGCTAAAAAGCTCGTTAGTTTAACCAAAAACCATGCAAAATATACAGATAACGCTCAAGAAAACATGTTGGATTTGGGCGTTATCAAATCCCCTCACACTTAAGTTTTGCTCGTCCTCGAGTAAGTAAAAGAAAAACTTTGCTTTCCCTAAAGCAAATAAAAGAAAATTAAAGTTAGAAACAAATTACCTAGATGCTAAAAGAAAAGAAAATGTTTAAAATTTAATGAAAAATTGAAAATTCTATAAAAAAAATTGAAAAATATTTTTGGTTTTTTATAAGAAATCGCTAAAGGTGCAAACCCCCTCACACTTAAGAGTTTGTTTGTCCTCAAGCAAAAATTAAGAAAGTACTTACCACATGGCGCATGAAAATGGTTTAGAAAAATATACTAAGTACAACTACGAGATAACATTCACCGTTTTAAGCTTCATTGGAAAGAAGATGTTCGATAATACCCATAAAAACAAGACTAAATTAAATGGCGTGAGTACCAAGTGTACACATCTAAAACAAGACTTTTATTCGGGTTACAAGGTTAAGGCTTAGGGTTAATGGTGGATAGATAAGGCATGGGAATTTTTTATGAGAGGTGTCACGAATATACAAGTTAAAAAGTATAAGTACCATGTTTCTAGTTACCGACTAAATCACAAGCCCAAAAATGATTATAGTTACGAGCTTTATTCATCACATATCGATCAACACATATATATCACGTCTTAGAAAATTGGCTAATCGATATCTAAACATACTTCGTCTTCCTTCATCTTCATAAACATACAGCTCATTGGCTATTTTTGTCATCACTTTTATACTCTCTTTTTTCGATGACTTAGTCTGTTTTTTATTTTTCTCATTCTCCTCTTTTTATTCATTCTTTTTTTAAACATCACATCTCCCTCACACTTTGCTTAAGCACGCACCGCAAAAAATACAAATAAGAAGCGGTCTACTTCATTTTCTTTGGAATGGCACACACACATAACGAAGTGTGGCAAAACTAATTATCATAAAAAATGATCCAACATACCAAGGACTAACAACCCACCGTTTGGACTTTGACAAGGGTTAGGCTAAGGTTTAAGGTTAAATATTTTTTTCTTTTTAGTGGATTTAACAAAAACAAAAAGAATGGCTCAACTGGTGTTCTAAGGGTATCTAGCACTAGACGAGAGTGATAACAAAAGCGTTAACTTAGGTGGTTAGCTAATCGATGCAACTAGCTAAGAGAATGTAAACGAAAAAGGCTATTTGGGTTTTATTCCTAAGGTTGCCTCTTTGTCACACATATACACTTATATCACACAAGTGTGATCTCACTACATATTTTCTCACCATGGGGATGATCTAGTTATTAAAATATATTTCTTTATAAACGTTTGAGAAAAAAACTAAACCCTAAGGGCAAACAAGTACACAACCTTTATTTTTATTTTGGCCCAAAAACTTTATATATTTAGAATTGGTTTTGTTTTCTTATCTACTTCCCCTCACACTTAAGTTTTGTATTGGACTCAATGTGAAAAATAAACTTCAGATCATGAAAAGTAAGGAAAATAAATAAATAATCCAAGAAAAATGAAACTTCTCGGGCTAAGAAATTGAAATTGATCTCCATATGATAAGATGCCAAGTTAGGAAGACCAATCGATTTCGTACACTTCCATCCTCTCTGTGTATCCTCCTCCATTACCTATTGTTTTATTTTTTCAAACAAAACAAAACAAAACACACAAACAAACAAACACACAAGCACACAATAATATGTTATGAAACACTACTAGCAAAGTACACCCTAATAACTGGCTTTTGGCCAGTATAAAAATTAAGTTCTTTGTCGTGGTCTAATCGAATTGATTATTGGTAAACGTGTGACTCAGCTGTCTTTTGGTGAAAACAAATGTTGTGTCGTTTTAGTAAAATTAAAAGTGCAAAACTTTAAAGTAAATGGCTGTGATTTAAAATCTAAACCTAATTTAAAATGAATGACGAGAAAATAAAAGCGTGACGAGAAATTAAATAACGCAAACTTAAAACTATCCTAAAGGCAAACTTAAAATAAATCTAAGGCAAGCTTAAAATAAATCTAAAGCAGATAAACTAAAAGTGTGACTAAGGAAAAAGGCGGGAAAAGTAAAGCTGAAAACATAAAAACTTAAACATAAAATAAACTAAAAATACCTCACTCGGAATAATTACACGTTCGGAATGTCACCTTTACTCGGAATAATTCTTCTTCGTTCGGAATAACTTAGCAAAACCCTTTATCCGGAATAAAATGTTCACCCGGAATAATCTTGTTCATGCGGAATAAAAATACTCATACAGAAAAAATGCTTCACCCGGAATAAAACGTTCATCCGGAATAACTCTTCATCCGGAATAAAAGACTCATCCGGAATATGGGTTCATCCGGAATATACCTTTCACTCGGAATAAACGTTGATCCGGAATAAATCCTTCGTCCGGAATAAACACTCCGTTCGGAATATCTGTTGATCCGGAATAAATTTATTCGGAATAAATCCGATTCATTCGGAATAACAGGTTGATTCGGAAAAAGATGCTCATTCGGAATAAGGGGTTCATCCGGAATAACGCTTCATCCGGAATGTTGGTTTATTCGGAATATGCCCTTCGTCCGGAATAACACCTTTATTCGGAATAATTGGTTTATCCGGAATACTTGCTTTATCCGGAATATATCACTGATCCGGAATAAAATGAAAGGGAACTGCTGGTTCGGAATCTGGGTGAAACAAACTTAGCGAAGAACACGGAAGGAGATAGGACACGAATTTAAACAAAATCTAACCGAATCAATCTAAAGATTAAACAAAACTAACCAAATAACATCTACTAATCATAAACAAACAATCCAAATCAATAAAACTAACAAATATACACCACAATAATCCAAACCCACTTGATTAAATCAATAAAAACTTCAAGAACATAAACATAAACATAAAGCATAAAGATTAAAGATTAAACAAGAAAATTAGATAGAAGATTAACAAGAAAAGTAAAGATTCAGTAACATAAAAAGGAAACTTACTTGATAATTAAAGGAATTAAAGTGCAAGACAATTAATTAAAATGACAATGAAATAAATGTGCAAGTAATTAAAATGGTGGAAGACTAATTGTCACTATTAGCCAACAAAGAAAAAATGAAACTAATGACTCCTATTTATAGGAGGAGGAGGTGATTAGTGGAACCTTCCTCCTCTCTTTCTTCTTTCTTTATTTCTCGTTTAGTCCTCGTCTTCTTAATTCTTCGACTTTTGTCTCGGAATTAATAAACTCGTCTTGTAATTTCTTCATTAATTTAGAGTTGAGTTCTTCGGCATTTATTAAACTTCCGTCTTTAGACTTTTTCTTCGATAAATCTTCAGAATAGGCCTTGGACTTCCGTTCTTTTTGCACTCTTGATTTCTTGACTTCGTCTTTTGTCTTTTCTTCGATAAAAGCCCGTGAAAGCCCGTGTTTTCCTCCCTTTTTACATTTTGATCTAAATCACAACAAAAACACAAACCACGCATAATTCTGACATTTATGACATAAAATACACGTTTTAGCTTGGTTATTATTGTAGTTAAGTGGTAAAAAGATGGGTGTTTTCACACCTATAAAATCCCCTACACTTGACCGTTGCAATGTCCTCATGCAATGCATTAGTTACAAAGCACGTTTACACTTTACATCACAATCAATCCACATTGGCCTTTATTAAAGAGATAGAACAAAACAAGTAAAGAAATTAAAAACTTACCTTATGGTTTTGGAGTGTCATGAATGATTATCATTCTCAAATTTCACGTTCCCCATACCAAGCTTAAAAACGAGATCATTGTTATTATAAGTTAGCAAACTAACATGAACTCATGTGGGCCAATTATTCACTTAGACTCCCTTATTCCTAGGTGTATCTCTTATATTTTATTATTGTCTTGAATGATCACGAGGATGCATTGTTTGACTTATTTCGATAGTTATTTAGTCTGAAAATAAAGTGGAACGATTTAATCAATAGTTAGCTAAAGGACAAAATCTTTTAAAACTGCTTCTTGGGACCTCATAAAGTTCATATCTTGGCATAACTCGCTTCACGATTTGAGACCTTTCTCGGACCGATATTTGGCAGCGACTTCATACTTCTAATCTTGAGAGACGGTCATGAAATAATGGTCTTCTCTTCATAATAGGAATTTCTTCACTTGAAGTTTTGAGAGATTCTTCATATTTGGACCACGACTTCTTCATTTTTCTCCAATCTTTATTTTGGACTTTGATATACAACGATCCGCCTCCTTTTAGGACTAGGATCTATTTATCCTCATACCTTGTTAGGGCCTTTTTGGATAGACTTCTCCATGATCTTTTGGGGAGTATTTTCTTTTCGTCGTGTATCTCGATCCTTTATATTGATTTTCGATAAATGATTCTTCACATCACTTTTGGATCTTTAGCAACAAAATGTAGCGCTCATGCCTTGTTAGGACCTTTTCAGACTCGCCAATCTTCGCATCCCGCTTCAATAAGTTATGCCTTGGCTATGAACTCTAATCAATACCGAGCAACTTTTAAACGATCTTGGGCTAGAAGCTAAGTAACTTTTCAAATCGTACAACCTTATTAATTGTAGATTAATTTATTAGCAAGCGATGGGAGAATAGGCTTATAATCAACTCACATAAATTCACGAAAGGATACCAAACTTATAATTGACTCTATCATCTCTCGTTCTCCACAATTTAAAATCTCAAGGAATGAGACTCGTGGATGCTTAGCCAATTAAATCAAAGTTTTGGGTTTTTGAGTCGTCTATAGGATCTTGCAAATTCTTAGACTTTTTCAAGTTTAGAAATCGCATTTTAAAGTTCCCTTGATAAACGACTCTCTAGGATCAATTATAGGAACTTGCGAAAAGTTCTTATTCTTAACCCGTGCGAGTTAAGACTTTCGCATTTTAAAGCTCCCTATATAAAAGCCTAGCAAAACTTGACTTAAACACGTTAAAGATACTAGCTAGAGTAAACTTAGATAAGTAAACTCGGGTTGAGTCAAAAGATTCACAACGTTGAAAAATTAAAACCACTTTATTATAAATTTATTCTAGTAAAGAAAGAAAATAACTATACAAAGGTAAAATTACAAGGCCAAAATAGATCAAAATTTTTGAAAAATGTCGAAAAATTGATTTTCCGGTTAAAATGAGGACAAATACAAGGAAAAGGCCACTTAACTTCGATAGAAATCCCCCCTACACTTGATATAAACATTGTCCTCAATGTTTAAGCATGTGGGAGTAAACTCCCCTACACTTAGGACATTGTGCACTTTGTTTAAATCTCGCTAAGGAAAAGACAACTAACGAGATTCCTATTTTAATATTGGAAAATATAAAATAGTGAATCGAAAAGAGTTTAGGATAGAACCGGGAAGACGGAAACACGGAATCACGGGTCGTCAAAAATCATCAAGAGTGGATCTTTGAAAGCTCGAATCCCTGAATATGAGAAGAGAGGAAATAGCAAACACCAACGGGTCTCCCCTACACTTAGGATAAAGATAGCTAAAAGATAGATACTTGGTTTGCCTCCCAAGAAGCGCTTGATTTTTATTCACCGAGTCGTGAGCCTGACTCGACCTTGATTAGCATAGGAAGAAGCATGAAACACATCCACCGGGATCAAATACATAGTTTTCGTCCATCAAATAGCACAAGCTTAAGGCGAACAAGGCAAGCCAAAGAAGAGTAGGCAAGGTTCCCTTAAGCAAAGATGGAGCACGGTGGTAGCAAGGGTGAAGAGGTGCAAGCATATCTCCAGTAGTTCCAAAAATCTTTCCTTTTATTTCATCAGACGGATACTGAGATGGCTTAAAAATTTCAATACCGGGGTCGAACACCTTTTCCTTTATGGGAAAATAGCACTCAGGCTCAGCATAATTTGAAGAACATCCGCTAATAAAATGCACAACCTCGTCCTCAAAAGGTGGACAAAGAGGTGTCAAAACATACGTGCTGCGGATGTTGGTGTCGTCCGGTGTCGTCTCCTTTGAAAGAATTTTCTTCAAATCCGTAGAAGGATGAAGACCATAATCATCAAAGTCTAAAGGAGGAGCATCACTCTCATTTGGGAAGTATGTATTGAGAAAGGTAGCAAAGTCTTCCTCAAATGAGTAGTCATCCAAAGTAGGATCAAGTGTTGTAGGCGGAGGATCTTCAGCATGAGAAGAATCACTCGAGAGAGTATCGGCCTCATCAAAATCATCATAAGTGGGCATGTCGGGATACTCGGAAGTAAAATCATCATAATCATCTCCATTCGAACTAGAATCATCATCATAAGCATCATAGATTGGTGGAGAATCATATATGGGTGGAGGTTCCAAATTGGAGAGAAAATCATCCACATCATCTTGAAACAGTGGATTATCATTGCAAGAATCGAATAGAGGATTGTTGTAGACGACAAAATCATCAAGCACATTAATCATATTCGCCGATTCTCTTTCATTATATTTGCTTGTAAGCTTCCCCATTTCAAAAACTTGTGCATCATCCCCGACTCTTAAGATGAGTTCACATTTATCCACATCTATTAAAGCTCTACCGGTTCTAAAAAATGGGCGTCCAAGTATTAACGGAATACGAGGGTCCATTTCATAATCAACAACGACAAAGTCAACCGGAAAAGTGAATGTGCCAACTTTAATGAACACATCTTCGGCAATACCAACGGGGTAAGCGAGAGTGCGATTGGCTAGCTCAAGAGTCATCTTGGTGGGTGTAAGGTCGGGCAATGATAACTTTTTCCAAACGCTGAAAGGCATCAAATTTATACTTGCCCCGAGATCGGCTAAGGCAGTAAATTTGTCGGTTTGGTTAAAAGTACAAGGTAGCACAAAACGACCAGGATCTCCAAGTTTTTCCGGAAGTTCTTTAAGAAGGATTGTAGAGCAATTTTCATTCAAGCGATTATTAACAAACTCGACCATCTTCTCCTTCTTACTAAGCAATTCCTTAAACATCTTGACAAATTGTGGCATTTGGGCAAGAGCTTCAACAAGGGTAAAGGTGATGGTCATGCCGGCAATCTTGTCCAAAAAGTTAGAGACTTGAATGTCGTTCTTATTCAAAATTCTAGCCTTGTTGAGTCGAGAAGGGTAAGGAATGCTTGGGTTGGGTGGTGGAGGTGTAGAAGGTGAAGGTTGAGATGTTGAAGGGTTAAAGGAGGAAGGTGGTGTTGGTGGAGGATTCTTCTTGGGTACTTCTTCATGACGAGGCGGAGACGGTAATGGTGAACTAATACTAGGTGTGAGAGTAGTAGGGATAAATGGTGGTGGAGGAAGTGTAGATGATGTAACTGGGGGTGGGATAGATAGTCCTACTAAAGTTGCTCCACTACGGGTAGTAATAGCACTCACATTCGCTCTCGGGTTGGTGACGGTGTTTGAAGGTAGAGAGCCTGAAGTAGAGGGTTGAGTGGTTGGTAAGAAACTAGCCAGCATATTCTTCAAATCATTCGTTTGATTGCTGAAGGAGGATTGTATATCATTTCGAAGCTCGGATCTAATGTCATTCCCTTGCTTAGTGATATCCCCTTTCAAATTGATAATTTGGCTTTGTAGATTCTTGATTTGCTCCCCTTGGGTTCTCATTAAAGCTTCAACATCTTGATTGATGGGTGGGGCTTGTTGAGCGGGTGGGTGATAAGGATTAGAAGCTCGAGGTGGGATTTGGTTGCTTCTATTGTAATTGTTGTTGGGGTTGTGGTTTTGAGGAGAAAAACCGGGTGAAAGATATTTGTTAGACCGGTAACTTAGCAAATTTCGATCCCCTTGAGGTCGGGCTTGGTAATTTTCCGGTGAATAGTTACCATAAGCCGCATACACGTTTTCCGGATTGCCTTGAGTAGAAGGACAATCAGTGTATGAGTGAGGACCACCGCATGTCTCACAAGGGTTAGCTACATCTTTAACTTGTTGTTGTTGGTTTGTAGCGATGAGCAAGATATTTTTGTTCATTTCGGCCATCATGCGGGTGAATTCGGTCATATCGGGGTTTGCTGAAGTAGAAGAAACATTGACTCTCGGGTTGTTCCTTGAAGAAGCGGAGGAATCCCAGTTTTTGTGATGAGTAGTCATGTTCTCAATAAGCTCTCTACACTCCTCGGGTCTTCTTTTCATAAATGTGCCACCGGCGGCTGCATTAATCGTATCACGATCACGAAAAGTCAAACCGTTGTAGAAAGTATCAATTAAGGTAACGGGGAGCATGTTGTGGTTTGGAAATCGATCGATCAAAACATTATATCTTTCCCAAGCATCAAAGAGAGATTCATCGGATTCTTGCATGAAACCGCTGATTTGATTTCGAAGGCTCGTGACCATGGATGGTGGAAAGTAGCGCGATAAAAATCGTTGAGTCATGTCATCACAAGTATGAATGGAATTCTTCGGGAGACGATCAAACCATTTTTCGGCATGGTGGGATAAAGTATGTGGAAAGAGTTGAAGGCGAAGAACATCCATAGTAGCACCGGGCAACTTCATGCTTTGAGTAATAGTAATGAATTTGTAGAGGTGCTTGTTGGTATCATCATCAGGCATTCCGCGAAATGGATTAGTTTGCACTTGCTGGATCATGTGATGCTTCAACGAAAACTCCGGAGCCGTGATTTGCATCGGCGCAATCAGTCCTCCTTGTCCAAACATTGTGGGTTGACAAAGCTCCTCCATTGTTCGAAGACCGGGCTGTGGAAGAACATTGTTGTTGTTATTGTTGAGGTGCGGTGGGTTATTGTTGTTGTTCACACCTGCCATAGCTAAATCTTCACGAGTCTCGGGCTCTGGATAAGTAGAAGATCTAGTACGCATACACCTGCAAAAGCAAAAGAAAACAATACCAAAGAAATAGACAATATATATACACTATAAAGAAAAATAAAATCGTTTTGGATTTTTGAAAATTTTTAATTTCTATGGTTTTTTGAATTTTTTTTTAGCAAGAAAATAACGTTCACGAATGAACGGATCCCAAAAAGCAACGCGTCTCTCACAGAAAACCGTTAATCTTTACGAAAAGAGCCGGCAGCGGCGCCATTTAATACAAGGCTTTTGGCCCGTAAGAAAATTTTATCGTCCAGTCTTTTCGAATTGAAAAAGGGTGAACGTGCGACTCAGCTGTCTTTTGGTGAAAACAAATGTTGTGTCGTTGTAGTAAAATTAAAAGTGCAAAACTTTAAAGTAAATGGCTGTGATTCAAAATCTAAAGCTAATTTAAAATGAATGACGAGAAAATAAAAGCGTGACGAGAAATTAAATAACGCAAACTTAAAACTATCCTAAAGGCAAACTTAAAATAAATCTAAGGCAAGCTTAAAATAAATCTAAAGCAGATAAACTAAAAGTGTGACTAAGGAAAAAGGTGGGAAAAGTAAAGCTGAAAACTTAAAAACTTAAACTTAAAATAAACTAAAAATACCTCACTCGGAATAATTACTCGTTCGGAATGTGACCTTCACTCGGGATAATTCTTCTTCGTTCAGAATAACTTAACAAAACCCTTGATCCGGAATAAAATGTTCACCCGGAATAATCTTGTTCATGCGGAATAAAAATACTCATACAGAAAAAGTGCTTCACCCGGAATAAAACGTTCATCCGGAATAACTCTTCATCCGGAATAAAAGACTCATCCGGAATATGGGTTCATCGGGAATATACCTTTCACTTGGAATAAACGTTGATCCGGAATAAATCCTTCGTCCGGAATAAACACTTCGTTCGGAATATCTGTTGATCCGGAATAAATTTATTCGGAATAAATCCGGTTCATTCGGAATAACAGGTTGATTCGGAAAAAGATGCTCATACGGAATAAGGGGTTCATCCGGAATAACGCTTCATCCGGAATGTTGGTTTATTCGGAATATGCCCTTCGTCCGGAATAACACCTTTATTCGGAATAATTGGTTTATCCAGAATACTTGCTTTATCCGGAATATATCATTGATCCGGAATAAAATGAAAGGGAACTGCTGGTTCGGAATCTGGGTGAAACAAACTTAGCGAAGAACACGGAAGGAGATAGGACACGAATTTAAACAAAATCTAACCGAATCAATCTAAAGATTAAACAAAACTAACCAAATAACATCTACTAATCATAAACAAACAATCCAAATCAATAAAACTAACAAATAAACACCACAATAATCCAAACCCACTTGATTAAATCAATAAAAACTTCAAGAACATAAACATAAACATAAAGCATAAACATTAAAGATTAAACAAGAAAGGTAGATAGGAGATTAACAAGAAAAGTAAAGATTCCATAACATAAAAAGGAAACTTACTTGATAATTAAAGGAATTAAAGTGCAAGACAATTAATTAAAATGACAATGAAATAAATGTGCAAGTAATTAAAATGGTGGAAGACTAATTGTCACTATTAGCCAACAAAGAAAAAATGAAACTAATGACTCCTATTTATAGGAGGAGGAGGTGATTAGTGGAAGCTTCCTCCTCTCTTTCTTCTTTCTTTATTTCTCGTTTAGTCCTCGTCTTCTTAATTCTTCGACTTTTGTCTCGGGATTAATAAACTCGTCTTGTAATTTCTTCATTAATTTAGACTTGAGTTCTTCGGCTTTTATTAAACTTCCGTCTTTAGACTTTTTCTTCGATAAATCTTCAGAATAGGCCTTGGACTTCCTTTCTTTTTGCACTCTTGATTTCTTGACTTCGTCTTTTGTCTTTTCTTCGATAAAAGCCCGTGAAAGCCCGTGTTTTCCTCCCTTTTCACATTTTGATCCTAAATCACAACAAAAACACAAACCACGCATAATTCTGACATTTATGACATAAAATACACGTTTTAGCTTGGTTATTATTGTAGTTAAGTGGTTAAAAGTTGGGTGTTTTCACACCTATCACACCCCCTCACACTTAAGATTTTCCAAGTTTGAAAAATATTTTTGGGTGTACCTATTTATTCTAAACACATAAAATTAAACACACACATATACCAGAACCAAAAACTTGATGGTGACGACGCTGTTTTATGAGAATGAAACAAGCAATTCAATCAGAAACTCAATTATAACAAACAAATAAACAAGCAAGCAAAAATAAACATGAAAGAATCAAAACACGGGTTGCCTCCCGAGAAGCGCTTAATTTATTATTGACTCGTTAGCTAGACTCTCCCCCTTGATGTTAGGATTCTTTGACGATACGGTTAAGATGGGAAACTTTGGTTGGGTGCCATTGATATTGATAGTCGTCTACATTGAAAGGATTTTTCATTCATCTTCCAAACTTTGAAAGGTTTCTTTGGTACATCAGTGTCGTCCTTCTTTATCATCCTTCTACTTCTAACGCCATTCATCGATTTCAACTTTACGTCATTACTTAATAATACATCATGTTCAAACGTCTTCTCCTTTTTGTATGGGATATGCACGGTGCAATCCTTGTGAAAAGGTGAGTTAGAAATGATGGGTTTTGGTTTTGGCATGGTTGGAATAGGTTCAACTTCTTATTCCTCGATAAATGCAACATCACCCTTATCACTCTCGTTTCGGATAGAGGGTAGTTAGTATCTCGATTTGGTGTTTTGAGGAAGGGACTTGGTACGTTGGATTTTCTTTTCGAGACGATCGAATTATCTCTCCAAGTCTTGGATCATGGCTTGGTTGTTCCGTAATCCTTGATACTTTGAGTCTCAAGTCAACCAAATTGTTTTTAACATGTTCGTTTTCTTCCATTTACCACGCCATAAATTATCTTATCATATCCTCTGTTGAGGTGTCGGGTCTTTGGTGATATCGTGTATTGAGGATGGTGACGGTTCGGTTTTAGGGTAGGATAGGAATACGAATTCCTCGAATTTTGATCGTAATATCCTTCGTGATATTCTTCGGCATAATTCGCTTCATGAGGTTCACACATTGACGTGTCATCCTTCATGGTGGGTTGTGGATCGTGATCGTCTTTATAATCGTCTCACATCTCTTTTAGTTCTTTCCTAATGATTAGGAATTGGGAATTGACAAGTCGAGTGAGAGCTTCGAACTTATCCATCAATGTGGTGTGATTGGAGATGACGTTATTTCCACCGGCGGAAACAACTGTTTTTGGGTAAGGTTGGATATGAGAATCCTTCGAATGATCGAGCTTGAGAAGGACCTTGTCCTCGAGGATCTGGAAAGCTTCTTTGTGAGTATTGTGGAGGAAGATTCCTTCGGTGTCGAGAATTACTTGAGTTGGATCATCTAAACCATGATAGAATGTTTGAACTATCGTTCTTTTGGTTAGATCGTGTCCATAACAAGCGCGAAGCATTTCTTTCATTCGGAGTCAAGCTTCAACGAGTGTCGCGGTCATCGAGTTAGTGAAAGTTAAGAATGTAGTTTAGGAGACGTTTAAACTTTACGGGTGAAAAGAATCGGCTTATGAAAGATTCTCTTAATTCATTCCACAAAGTAATTGTTCCTTCGTTTAGTTTATTCAGCCAAGTCTTAGCTTCTCCGGCTTATGAGAATGGGAATGTCCTCAAGTTAACCGCTTCCTCTTGATTTTTACCATATTGGAATAGACTACTAATCTCAAGAAAATCAACAACGTGTTGGTGAGGATCGGATTGGGTTTATCCATCAAATTAGTTCTCACGAATCATTTGCATGTGGGTACTTGTGATAGTGAAATTGTTCAAAAGAGGGATTTGAAAAATAGAGGAACTAGGCGTTGGAGCAACAATCCTAGTGTTTGACCACATCGGTTGATCATCGGGATCAACGATGAGAACGCTTGAGGAATCGGATTGAGTGTCATAGGATGAGATTCCTTCGGTATCGGGTGGATTTTCGAATAGCATCTCGACTTCTATGTCAAATATGTCGTCCTTGTAGGCGACAACGAAAAGTTCTTTGATGAATGGTGGTTTGATATACGGTTTGGTGATTCGACTTCAAGGGGTACGATTGGTGTTTTATCGGATGACGTCCGTTTTTTGATCTTTCGTTTAATCTTTCGGAAAAGATGAACGAGTTGTTTTCCCCAAGAACGCGGGTTTATACAAACCCAGAGCGATTTGAAATACGTCATAGAAAAGTAAACTAAATAAAACAAATAATACCGAAAATATTTTTGTATTATTATTTTTTAACTAAATAAAACAAACGAAATAAAAATGAAACAAAAGCACAAAATAAAATTTTTGTACCAAATCTATTAAACCAGATGGTGCTCTAGACTTCGGGTTCTAACCACGGGGTTTGGAATCAAACCGAAGCGAATAGAAACACGAAATAGGCACAAGATGATAAAACGGGGCAGTTGGACGGGTTATGATAAAACAAGGATAATTGGTTCTTAACTCGAAGAACGGGCGTTAAAGGAGTTAAAACAAAATTAGGAACGGTTTTAGGGAAGGCTCGGTTTTGATAAAAGAAGATAAAAAGAAGAATTTTTTTTATTTTTTTTGCAGCTTAAAGGAGCCGGTGGCTAGTCGGTCGGCTGATCGGCTACTTGCATCTGATGGAAGGTGGCTGGTGGCTGGATGGTTGGTGGTTGTTGGCTCGCGACAGAGGAGCTGATCGGATGCTCGAGCGGCTGACCGACTGCTTCACTACTGATGTAGAGCGGCTGGCGGTTGCTCTTGCGGCTGACTGGCTGCTCGCTTACTGTTTGTCTTCAGCGGGCGGCTGCTCGAAAATTTTATTTCTTTTAGTAACTTAAAATTAACAACACTTAAAAAAAACCTTTTGTTGGGATGATTAAATATCACTAAAACGCTTAATCCAAACAAAATAATTTTTTTAAACACAATAAGCACACAATAAATAACACTAAATTTTTTTTATTTTTATTTAAAACCTTAAAACTAACAATTTTAATTAAAACACTTTTGATGGGATGATGAAATACTGACTAAAAACCTTAATCCATACACACTTTAAAATACTTAAAACACAATAAGCACAAAACAAAATAAGCACAATGATATAAAACGAAACACTAAATGAAACAAAGATTCAACACATGAAAAGCACAAAACACAAATCCCCGGTAGCGGCGCCAAAAACTTGATGCGTTCTTTGTGTTGACACAAGTTTTAAATTTATACAAGGATTACCGAATAAGCTAAGAACACACGGGCAAGTATGACCCTTTTGTTTGTAGCTCGCTTATTTGAAGTGAAATTGGGAAGAAAACCTAGGCGGGTTAGGGTTTCTAATGATTTATGGTTAAGTCTTAGTAAAAGTGATTATCCTTCAATTAGCTACTGATTTAAACTCATTTTATACATCCTACATTGTCCTCAATGTGTTCATGAAGTCCCTACATTGGTTTTATTAAGTTATTCTAAGTAAACATGTCTAAAGGGTGAAAATACCCATTTTGACCTAATTTACAAGCCATGCATTGAAATGTTGTACCTTGTGCTTTAGGGTACTTGTACATTGTCTTCATATAATCTTATAACCTTAACGTAATGCTACAAGTGTTAGCAGACTTGTCCTAAAAGACTAGGTAGTGATTCTATGTTGATTTCTTAATATAAGAGTTTTTAGGTCATTAAACCTAATGACTTTGTATCTTGGGTAATTAGGGTTTATCTCCTAATGTATGCTTATTCTAGGGCTTATATAGTATGTTTATGACTTCTATAGTTTATACACACTTGGTTTAAAGGTGTGTATAGGTTAATCATATTCTAGGTATAATTATGGGAGCTTAAGATCATATGCTTTGATAACTTGTACCTTATGCATTAATAATTTGTAACTTAACTTGCAGTAAATGTATAATCTTAATATGATACATAGTTGAGTTTTATAATTAGTTGCAAAAGATTAGACTCTAATTCAATGTGAAACGGATTTTATATGCTAATCTTGGTTAATAGGTCTTAACTTGTAATTAGCCTTGGATTAGTGAATATTAGCATTTTGTGATCAATTAACTTTCCTTTATATGATAGATTATAATTAGTATATTATTTTTTATACTTGTATATATATATATTAGGTAATTATATTGCTTGGAACATTGTTTATCAAAGGTTTCTAAGTGGTGATCTAGACTATTATGTACATTTACTTGTACTTAGCTTTGTATAGTTTGTTCTTACCATTCTTAGGCATTATTATGTCTTCAAATTATAGTTTACAACTTGTTTATAATCCATAATGACTTATTCATATGTATTCTCCATTCATTGTTTACCATTCTTGAGTTTAAAACTCATTTATTGGGATTATAGGGTTTCTAAGGGAATTTAGGACATCATAGTTACATTTGAGATATTCTTATCAATATTGAACTTATTAAATCACTTTTAGATCTTAGACTTGATATATATTGTATTTCCAACATATAGAAATATGTTTAAGTGGCAGTTCAGGTTGTGAGGAACAATTCATCTTACCAAGTAAGGTACAGAAAGCAAAAATTTCTAGCGAAATTTTCTTATTGAGACAGTTATATCTTATAACACATAAGTGAAATTTGAGGATTGTCACAACTTTACTAGGGAGGAGTTTACGATTATCTACGTGATTGTTCGTGTTCGTGCCTTAGAGAGCCTCTCTCTTTTGAAAGTTTAAAAATATAGGATTTATAAAATACACTTAAGTTCATCTAAATTATTTAAAATCTAGTCATTAAAATTTAACTAATTATTTTATCTTTTTAAAAGTTTTTCTTAATTACATTTTTGACACATATTTTTTGATTGTTTTTTCATGACATAGATTTTTCCAATTCTGACCAAATTTGATTTAATTTTGACTTTTTATTAGCCAATCAGATCGCATGATTTTACCTACGTGTCAAAATTAAACATTTTGATTGTTCCAAAAAAAATTCACCAACCTTCACTTTTTATAGAACTCTCAAAAAATCTACGTAATTCTTTTATTATATAAAGGATATAACAAAAATCAAATTCTTTTAACATACCACGCCCGATAAGAATATAACAAAATCGCAAAAGAACACCAAGAATGTGGTAGTTAACGGGCATAAGACAATAAATTGATCATATTGTACACGGAAAATGATATTAACGAGTCATAATCAGACCAGCAGTCTATCTATGTACATAACTAAATCAAATCAAACTTTTCAGCTGTTCAGAAATTTGCAGACCAGACAGGGTTCTCCAGAAACCATCCAATTTTTCTGCTTTCGCTTTTCTTTGTTGCAATTTTGTTTATTGCACACGGATGAGCTAATGGAGTTTAAGAGACAATGCTAAAGTGCATGCGCCTTTGTGTTTTAAATGGAAGTTCATTGCATAAGAAACCAATTAGTCACAAACAGGAAAATCCATCACAAAGGTTCAAAGGACCACATGCTAATGTTCCCAACCACATAAACTATAGCAAAGTGAATCCCAGATATTATAAGCATCAAAACCAACCAAATCATTAAAAGGTTTGGGCTAGACCAGAGCAAGATTAACCTAGAACCCTACCAATCTGCCCTGGTCCCATGTATACTAAAGTTCTATACACTCATTATGTGGTTGTATGCTTTGCAATTGATAGACTTGCGCACATCTATATTTGATTATGTCATATTATAAATAGTTGTACCAAGTATTGTTATAACATAGTACCATCTTTCTGATTTCATTTCAATGTATCAAAAGCCACGTCATTTCGGTAATGTTTTATGATCCATACAAACATATTTCTTTTTTCGACAGGAAACAAATATGGAACAAACGATGTTCAGATCAAGTTATCATTAACCATATACCACAAAAGAAACAATACCAAAAGACTTGCGGAATTATCACCATCATCGGGTCAAAGGTGAAATCAAGAGATGAAGGAACCAAAAAGATCAAACACTATCATTAGAAACATCATCCTTGATGCTGCTGCAATTGTTGTTTATGATTTGATCATGCTTTTTGGAAGAGCCCTTGCAAAGATTGACTGGGTACTTAATAGCATTAATTTCCAGTTTTCTAAGTGCAGCTTTACCAAGATCAACACCACATATATCCGATAACCTTACGAGATACAGCAATACGTCTGATAGTTCCTCACCAAGGTGTTGTTTTTCTTTATCTTCCCAATCGGGAAGTCCTCTTGGTACCTCGCCTTTCCACTGAAATATCTCAGACAACTCTCCTACTTCTCCTACCTGAAATTATTAAACCATTTAAGCTCCTCTAATATGCATAAATCTTGACAACAAACATTTCTCTTTGTTACAAAACAATTTTTAATGGCCTTAGGCCATCCACAATGCAAGGTATAATAGAACCTAAATCTTAGGTGGCATACGTGCAATACATTGTGGTATTGCAAGATCATGCATTCGTTAAATGATAGTGCCTTACTGAACACAGTATAATTGCTTCAATATGCATGTACTTTGTGGGCCTCCTACAACAAACCTAATAATTTATTAAAATCATTCACTGGAACCTCAATTTTTCATGTACTCTTTATGTTATTATATATATCACAAATGGGTGATGTGTCAACTTATTGAACAACGTATAGTTGAATGCATTGCAAGTGTTTCTTGTAAACATATGGTTTGTTGACATGGAGGTGACAAGTCCATCTATTGAATTCAAAACTTTCCAATGCATTGGAGATGCCCTTAATTGGTATGCAACACAAGTTGCCAAATTTTCACCAAATTCAAGGCATTAAAGTGAGAAAATAACCTGTTTAGTGTTTGCAATAACATACTCCACTACTGCACAAGAAAACTGCCACATTTTGAAACTTTGGATAAGAGACTATTCACATATTGGTTAAAACAGTAAATTGATGAAAATGAATGCAACTTTATTTGACTACATTGGTATTCTCAAGAGAGAAACATTAACCAACTTTATGTGGTCCTACACCCAACCAAACAGGACTGACTTTGCTATTCAAGTCCCCCCTTCTCAGTAGCAGACAAGTGCCTGTTTTGATTACCCCCAAAGATATACCACAAATGGTAATTTGTTTAAAGATGGTTCTGCACAATGTTAGACACATAAAATAATACTGGGCTCTTTGTAACTTTAATCCATATGAACTAGGATTTATTAGTGTTAATTTTTTTCTTTTTGGCAAAATCAAGATATATATAGATGAACTAAACTACAATAAACTTAGTATTATTTATAGACAATTACACTTAAATAGTAAGATCTTAATGAATAACTCGACGAGCATGACAACTGAAAACTAATAACTTTTCGCCTAAATGAGTGAATCATGAAGTATTATGATCGAAAGATTATACTGCAACTTGGAATCACTACTTGGATGGTGGCTCACCATACAGGCAAACCTTTTCTTGTAGACATTAATTATAACATCACATAGCAGAACTACCTATCATTTAGGTTGAACTTGAAGTATATAGGCACAGTGTTTGGGTTATGAAGTCTAATCTCATCACATGTAATTAGGCATGAACACCCTTTCGAAAAAGCTTAGACTTAATTCTAGAACTTGTGGGAAATATGGTCTTTCATTCTTTGTTAGCATGTCCTAATTAAGAACTTTTTCAGCATAACATGTCTTTTAAGGTTAAGGGTATGGTCGTATGGATGGCAAAAAGTGGGGTCTTGTAACAAATCAATCAAGAGGGTCTCCACACCCAGGACCCTTAATGTTGAATGGTTTTGATTCTGGAATATAATCTCAATCTAAGCATAAGTAACCAGCCTTAATGTATAAAGTCCCTCTTTCTTAGCTTAGATTCGGCTCCCACATTTCAATGAAACAAGAATAGCATACAGACAACCCAAAATCATAATCATGTTTGGTTCATTTGACTATTGGATTTACTCGGCTAAACCAAAACCATTTACTCAACTAGGTTGGAATTAAAAAAAAAGGAGGATTTTAGCATTTTGTCAAGATTATATTAACACTTAAAGCATTCCTCCATAACTATTTACTTTCATCTATAACGAAAATTATTAAGTTAATTACCTAACTTCTTTAGATAGGTCAAGAGGTTCATGACTAACAAGGTGCCACGTTCCACGGTCGCTAGTGGTCCATTGACTAACAATAAATTAACCGCCGATTTAAACCTTTAAAGACTAGCGGCCCATCAAATAGCATTAAAGCTTCACCTTCGCTGCTTCGCATAATCACATATATGGCATTCGTTTTCATAACAAAAAAACACATATATCAGTCCTAACCTAGCAAGCAAACTTTTTTATATATCTAAAACAACAAATTCTAAAAACATTAACATCGTGCAGGCACATAACCATCCTATTTTAATTATAAAAAACAAAAAGAATCCAAATGCGTAAATTGAAAGCAACAAATAAATGACCAAAAGCCAGTCAATAATAACCTAAACAAAAGAAAAAAAAAACTTAAAAAATTAACTAAATGTTCATAATCAATCTAATTAGCCAAATATATAAATAAAAACAAGAAAAAACAGTGTACATTTGAAAAACATTTTATGTGGAGAAACAAATAGAATAATATCATGAATGAAAATAATAAAAAAAGAGTTACCAAAGCAAGTAAAAGATTCCTAGGACTATGAAACTGATCCCAGTCTCGTTCCTCTGCAAAATCAGCCATTTTTTTCTTCAAATCAGATAAAGTCACCTCGTTTTCTGCTGACGTCATGTTTCCGGTTATCAGCGCCGCCGTGGAAGGTGACTACCCTATGATTTTATTTTAAGGAAACAAGGAAGGGGGTCGGGCTTTTTATAAAGGGGTTTCTTTTTTTAATTGAAAGTGACTGGGATTCTGTTACCGGGTGTAGCCGGTTGGTTGATATGTGTAGTTTTTTTTGTTAAACCCTATGTTCGGGCCATTCATTTTCCTCTTTCCCAAATGTTTTGAAAACCGTTTTTGACTTACCGGTTTAACCCGACTCAATTCAGTTCCGAAAAAAAAAATGAAAATTTTGCATATGCAACGATTAAAGAAACTTAGTACAGTAAGTGTTAAAGTATTACTCCCTCCGTCTCAAATAATCCACCCACAAAAAAACAAATTGTTTTAGAAAATATTATTATCACTGTATTTTCTCTCTTATTTTTTTTTTGCAAAATGACACTCTTACCTTTATGCAATTAATTAAAATTTTATACATATTTTGTAATTTCTAGTACCACTAGATGCAATATTATAAATTTGTTACATTACTTATATCCATTTTTAGAAGGGGAATATAATTTTGGGACGTCCCAAAATGTTATAAGGGACTATAAATTTGGGACAAAAGGAGTATTTATAAATAATGAAAAATTACATATTACTTACCAAAGTTGCAAACGGTATGTGGACGGACGACTATCATATAATTTGTAATTGGTTTAGACGAAATTAATTGATTATTAATTGGATTGATATTTCAGGCGAAATTTAGATATTTTTGACAAGTTTGAATTATTTCTTCTGAGTTGTGGGTATTTCTAGTAAAATTAAAATAAACTAACTTGTGATAGATTTAAATAGCAAGTATAATTGATCAGAACAAGTTTATGCTCAATTTTTGGTACTTGTAGCAAGATTTGCGGGTTTTCTATAAATTTAACCACTATTAACCGACGTTGATTGTCATTGATCACTGTTAATCTATTTGATTCAACATATTGCATAAGTCGACAAGGTTAGCGGCATTGTAGCATTTAGATGGTGATTAATCGGCATTTTATACCTTGGTTTGCAACACTGCTATTTACCAACAAATATATTATTTAATAATAAAATTACGTCGCAAGTATGTATGATTAACATGCCTTTTTTAAAAAAAATACGAAAAAAATCAAAAATCGACCGAGTCTCGAGAAACAGGTAAACCGGGTTGTTCCAAACCCAGCGGGTCTAACCGAGTTTCAAAAATATAACGCACGGTTGAATTTGAACCGATTTTTCGGCCAGAACTGATTCAACCGGTTAAACCACACGGGTCAACCCAAAACATTTTTTCAACTTGATGACGTATAGTCCCTAGTCGGGCTGAATAGCCCGACACACGGGTGCTACCCGTATCCATTATGTAGGGATCATAGACAGACATCGATGAGGCCCATGCGGCCCAATAAGCCGCTGTCGTACACGGTTTTATTCCAACCGCGTCCTGGTCGCACGCGGACATGATTAGACATAATCATAATCTAACTCAGATTATGATTTGCTTAAGTGAAGAGGATATACATTCTCCTTATTTACGTGATAAGGATCTTGGTATATTTAGTAAATATCTCTTGCTTAGGCCGCAAGAATAAGGAACCCAATTAGGATTTCATCGGGTATAATAGGAACCCCAGAGGTTCCACAAAGGTATGATCTACGATACTCACAATACTTTAAACCCTCATCTATCACTTAAATCGATTACTTACTCTCACGCCAGAGTCTAATCGTGGGACACGCGTCCACGGTAAGCCTAACGGTGTTTATTGTTTAGTGCGCAGGGACTTCAAACAAGTTCACTTGGTGCAAGAGCCGGAGTCCTCAAACACCCAAACTAAGCCGGGTCAAGCGCGGTCCACCCAACTTTTGTATCAACAACTTCCATCCGTGGGACCCTATACTAAAACTCTCAGCATGACTAAGGGCGGTTCGTTTTATCAGAAGACGGGCGGAAAGAAAGCATCCACGGTCGATGCACAAATCATATCCGCCGAACTAACTCTGGGGACGCCCAGTGGGGAAAACAGGAAGAACGTCGCGAATCCACCCCCACATGGGGCTAACTCGTCGTTCTTCATCCTATACCCGCGCTAGGGGGAAGCTCTGGTCAGGGATCAACACAACCTGCTCCCATAAAAGACAAACAGAAACAACCTCTTATAGGAGCGGATACGATACGATCATGGAAACAGAAGCGCGAGAGATGGAGGAATACATCACTGAAAACTTTGACGCTCTCATTCCACTCGTCATCACTTATATGAAACCTGAGCAAGCCAAAGATCAGGGCACTGAGGAACAGCTAAACCTAGAACAGCAAGAGGGGTTTCAAGCAGATCCAAAAACCCTAGCGGGAAAATATCCTATCCAAGAATCACGTGGAGGGAGACTAAAAAGGAGCCGTCGTGGCAAATCCAGTCAAGGAATGAGATCTCCAGGTGATGATTCGTCTACCTATGACTCTGAGGATCGCCATCTCAGACGTCGCAGACCGAAGGACTCCTCCTCGGAAACCTCTGACAGCGAGAACAGATGAAGGAATTTCTCCTATTGCACCTCCTAACATGAGGGCAGAGATTTATCCCTTCTATGGCGTCGAGGGAGGGATAATGCCTTCACAAAACGCAACCAAAATTACTCAGAAAGTAAAAGGAGACGCATGCCATCAAAAGTCAAGACTTATGATGGCACCACCAATCCGGATGACCATTTAAAAGTCTTCGAATCACAAGCAGTAATTTAACAGTCGCCAGAACCTATATGGTGTCATATGTTCAACTCTACCCTGATCGGTAATGCGTGAAATTGGTTCGATAAACTCCCTTGTCGAACCATTGATGGTTTCGAAGATCCACGAAAATCTTTCAGAAGAAATTATACGCAAAATAAGAAGTGCGACAAGAACACAGTATCACTTGCGACAGTCAAGCGAAAACAGGGGGTATACTTGGAAGACTTCGTGGAGCATTTCAAAAGTGAATGCAATCATATTAGTGAATGTCCTAAAGTCCTAAAGGTATCTGGCTTTATGGCGTGGATAACAATCAGGACCTGATAAGAAAACTAAATGGCAGGACTCCCGAAACTTTTGACGGGGTAATGTGGCGAGTCAGATCTTTCATCCAAGGAGAAGCTACAGCTGAGGATAGTAGGCGAGGATCTTTGATATACAGGTTTTGTATGGGTTCAGATTTTAGTCTCTCGATATCCTCTCGAATTGATCTAGGTCTTAAGTGGAATGATTGTTCTTGGTTACTAAATAAAGGGGTTGGGTTTTCTAGTCTAATAAAAAATGGAAATGAAAGTTTAAATCAAAGGCAATTACTTTAATTATGATTAACAAAAACTTGGTTGAAAATTTAAAGTGCAAATTAAAATTAAAGTTAACATGTAAATTGTGAAATATGAGTAGAGAATTAGTAAAACAACAACAGTAAATCAGTAACTTTAAAATTACCCAAAATTCAGAACTTTAAACCTTGATTCGGAACTATCTGATTCGGAAGGTACTATTCCTTCATCCGGAACTTGCTCATTCGGAACCTTCCGAATGAAGGTTGCTGATTCGGAAGTTTTTGAAACTTCCGAATGAAGGACTGGTTCGGAACTTATGACTGATCCGGAATTTTCCGGATGAATAGGTTGATTCGGAACTTCTGATTCGGAAATAACTGATGCGGAACTTTCAGCTTGATTCGGAACTCAATGATGCGGAAGTAACTGATCCGGAACTTCTTCTTGATTCGGAAGTTTGAAACTTCCGAATGAAGGTGACTTGATGCGGAACTTAAGGACTGATTCGGAACCTTCCGAATGACTACTTCATTCGGAACTTTTTAGCTGGTTCGGAAGATTTGGAACCCAGATACAGTAGCAGCTTAGCGAAGAACACGGGACAAGGATTTTTATCAAAATCGAACCAAATACTTAAAAAAGATTTACCAAATTAAACACAAATCATTTAGACAATATAAGCAACGAATCCCACTAATAAAAACACAAATCCAAACAACTTTTGAAGATCAAATCAAGAAAATAAAAACTTAAGAACTTGAAGATAAAGATGATGATGAACAAGATGAAAATAGAAGATTAAACAAGAACTTAGTATTGAATGATTGATGTTTTGACAAGATGAAACAAAGATTAAAATTACAAGATTAAAGAACTAAAGATAAAAATCACCAATCACCCTAGTGGTGATGGTGTTCTACGAACCAGGAGAAAGAGTGGGGAGGAAGAAAAGAAAAACTAGTCTAAAATGTGTGAGGGAAGGGCTATTTATAGTCTTGTCCTTTGGTTGGTGAGTGGGCTTTCTCCCGTTCTTCTTGTCTTTTCGTCTTTTCAGAAAAGTTTCCGTTTTAAATTCTGATTCGGGATTTGTCGTCGATTAAATTCAACTCGTCTTTTAATTTCTTCGTTTAAAGGACTTGAGTTTCTTCGACTTATATAAATCTTCCATCTTTGGTCCTTTTCTTCGATAAATCTTCGAATAGGCCCAGTGACTTCAAATCTTTTGCATCTCTTGGACAATAGACTTTATCTTGAGTCTTTTTCTTCAGTAAAACCCGTGCAATCCCATGTTTTCTTTGATATTCATCCGGTTGGCTCTGAAAACACAATAAACACAAAAACCACGCATAATTCCAAACAAATGATATTAAATACGTGTTTTGGTCTCGTTTTAGCCCGAATTAAGTGGTAAAAGGATGGGTGTTTACACACCTATCAAATCCCCTACACTTAACCATTGCCATGCCCTCATGCAATGCTTAGTGATAAAGCAAGCTTACACTTTTCTCATAATTAATCAACCTTGGCCTTATTTAAAATTCTACTAGACGAAAATTAAAGAAATAAAACTTCAAAGATAACAAGGGAATAGAAAACCATTTTCACTTAAAAATAGCTACATGGAAATAACTTGCAAAGAAATCGATGACTTACATTAGGGCTTTGGTGCTGCGAAGATTTATCACCCTCAAGTTTCACGTTCCCCAAACTAAGCTTAAAAACGAGATCATTGTTATTATAAGTTAGCAATTCAAACACTTACACACATGGCTTAATTAAATGCTTAAACTCCCTTATTCCTAGGTGTATCTCTTATATTTTATTTTTGTCTTAGAATGATCATGAAGATGCATTTTTGGACTTATTTCGATAGTTTATTAGGGCTGAAAGCAAAGTAGGACGATTTGATCAATAGTTAGCTAAAGGACAAAATCTCTTAAAACTGCTTCTCGGGATATCAAAAAGTTCATATCTTGGCATAACTTGGTTCACGATTTGAGACCTTTCTCGGGCCGATATTTGGCATGTACTTCATACTTCATATCTTCGAGAGACGTTCTTGAGATAATGGTCTTCTCATCATAATAGAGTTTCTTCACTTGGAGACTTTTGAGGGGTACTCCAACTTTGTTGACCACGACTTCATGATTATTTCTTCAATCTCTAATTGGGATTTTGAGATACAACGATCCGCCTCCTTTTCGGACTTGGATCTATTTATCCTCATACCTTGTTAGGGTCTTTTCGGATAGACTTCTCCATGATCTTTATGGGAGTTGATTGCTTTTCGTCGTGAGTCTTGATCCTTCATATTGACTTTAGGAATAATGCTTTTCACATCACTTTGGATCTTCAGCAATAAAATTGAATCCTCATGCCTTGTTAGGGCCTTTTCGGACTCTCCAATCTTCGCGCCCCGCTTCATAAGTTATGCCTTGGCTATGAACTCTTATCATTACCGAGCAACTTTTAAACGATCTTGGGCTAGAAGCTAAGTAACTTTTCAAATCGTAAGACCTTACTTATTGCAAATAAATTATTAGCAAGTGATGGGAGAATAGGCAAATAATTACACCAAGTGAGCTTGTGCAAGAATACCGACTTATAATTGACTCTATCATCTCTCGTCCTCCACAATTTAAAATCTCAAGTAATGAGACTCGTGGATACTTAGCCTAATAAACCAATTAAGGTCTACATGGTTAAGGATACTAGCTAGAATAAACTTGGATAAGTCTATTCGGGTTGAGTCAAAATAAACGCAACGGGCCTAATATGTCAAAAACTTCTAAACTAGCTACACCATTTTATTAATATTTTTGACTTTATTGCGGGATATATACATATGAAAGCAACGATAAAAATTTAAAAATTACGACTAGATGGCCAAAGTTAATAAAAAATTTGAAAAATGTTGAAAAATAGGATTTTCTGGTTAATTGAAGGCATTTTAATGGAAAAGTCCACTTAAAACTTCGATAGAAGTCCCCCCTACACTTAAGATAAACATTGTCCTCAATGTTTAAGCATGTGGAAAAAGTCTCCCCTACACTTATGACATTGTGCACGTTGGTTAACTCAAGTTAAGGAAGAGACGACTAACGTGATCAATTTCAAATGTGAGTATGAAGAAAATTGAATCACGATAGTGGAGAGATAGAACCGGATTTCGGATAAACACGGGAGCACGGTTCTTCAAAGATTCCAAGAGTGCACTTATCCCTGTAATCACATCACCACAAAAAGGCAAACACATATAGAAGTCCCCCCCTACACTTAGGGGATTAAAACATACAAGGATAGATACGCGGGCTGCCTCCCGAGGAGCGCTTGTTTTTTATAACCGAGTCACGAGCCTGACTCGACCCAAAATTAGTTTATGGGGAACGTGGTGAGGGATGGAATCACCTCCTTAGAGGTGTCCTCACCAAAGTACAACTTCACTCGTTGGCCATTCACCTTAAAATTTGGTCCATTAGGTTGAGCGAGCTCGAGAGTACCATATGGAAAAATTTGGGCAATGGTGAATGGGCCGGACCAACGAGATTTGAGCTTTCCCGAAAAGATTTTCAACCGAGAGTTAAAAAGTAAGACTTTGTCTCCAATATGGAACTCTCGGTGTTTGATCTTAGAGTCGTGAATGAGCTTAGTTCTTTCCTTATAGATCAAAGAATTTTCATAAGCCTCATTACGGAGTTCATTCAGCTCATTGAGTTGGATCTTGCGTAGGTCACCGACTTTGTTTATATCAAAATTAGCCCACTTCAAGGCCCAATAAGCCTTGTGCTCCAACTCAATGGGGAGGTGGCACGCTTTCCCGTACACAAGACGATAAGGCGTACAGCCGATCGGGGTCTTGTAAGCAGTACGGAAAGCCCACAAAGCATCATCTAATTTATCAGCCCATGAGGCACGATGCTCTCCCACGGTCCTTTCAAGAATTCGCTTCAGCCCTCGGTTGGATATTTCAGCCTGGCCATTAGTTTGTGGGTGGTAGGCTGTGGAAAGACGATGGTTTACACCGTACTTAGCCATGACTCGAGCAAATTGGTCATTGCAGAAATGAGTCCCACGATCACTAATAATGGCACGAGGCACACCGAATCTAGCGAATAGAGCCTTCAAAAAGTTACAAACCACCCTTGCGTCATTAGTAGGCAAAGCTTTGGCTTCAACCCACTTTGAAACGTAGTCAACGGCTACAAGGATGTATTTGTTTCCTTTAGACGAAGGGAATGGCCCCATAAAGTCGATACCCCAAACATCAAAAATTTCACACTCTTGAATGAAATTCTGAGGCATCTCGTCTTTATGTGTGATTTTGCCTTGCTTTTGGCAAACATCACATCGTTTGACCATATCGTGAGCGTCACGGTATATGGAGGGCCAATAAAATCCCGAATCAAACACTTTTTTAGCGGTGTAGTTGGGACCAAAGTGACCACCGGTGGGTCCTTTGTGGCAAGCATCAAGGATGTCCGACGCTGCCGGTCCATCAACACATCGGCGAATAATCAGGTCAGCACATTGTTTGAATAGGTAAGGGTCGTCCCAAAAGTAAGTCTTAATGTCGGTGAAGAACTTTTTCTTTTGCTGGGACGTCAACCCTTCCTTGAGAATTCCACCCGCCAAGTAGTTTGCAAAGTCCGCAAACCACGGGGTTTCATTCGGCTTCGAGTTTATAGACATTAAGGTCTCTAAGGGAAAAGAATCATTGATGTCTTTGGTCGGATGATCCCCTTGGTATGGATCCTCAAGTCTACTAAGATGGTCCGCGGCTAAGTTCTCTGCTCCTTTTTTATCGCGGATGTCGATTTTAAATTCCTGGAGCAGCAAAACCCAGCGAAGAAGTCTTGGTTTGGAATCTTGCTTTGTCAACAAGTACTTCAACGCGGAATGATCGGTGTACACAATGGTGGTGGAAAGGACAAGATAGGGGCGGAATTTTTCAAAAGCATAGACAACGGCTAAAAGCTCTTTTTCGGTTGTCGTATAATGCAATTGTGCCCCAGTCATTGTCTTGCTAGCGTAATGGATTGGTTGGAAGTGTTTATTCACTCTTTGTCCAAGAACCGCTCCAATAGCAAAATCACTAGCATCGCACATCAACTCAAAAGGCAGCTCCTAATTAGGGGTAACTAAGACGGGTGCCTTAGTTAGCTTATCCTTAAGCGAGTTGAAGGCTTCAAGGCACTCTTTGGAGAAGATAAAAGGAGTATCTTTTTCCAAGAGGTGGGTCATCGGGCGAGCGATTTGAGAAAAGTCTTTGATAAATCGACGGTAGAAACCCGCATGACCCAAGAAACTTCTCACACCCTTCACGGTGGAAGGTGGAGGCAACTTTGCTATAACATCAACTTTAGCACGGTCTACTTCAAGACCGGCTTTCGAAATCTTATGTCCAAGCACGACGCCTTCTTTTACCATAAAATGGCATTTTTCCCAATTTAGAACAAGGCGAGTGTCTTCGCACCGCTTTAGCATACGTTCTAAATTGGCAAGGCAAGCAGAGAAGGAATCCCCGAAGACCGAGAAATCATCCATGAAGACTTCCATGGTTTGTTCAACCATGTCATGGAAGATAGCTAACATACACCTTTGGAAAGTACCGGGCGCATTACATAAGCCAAGAGGCATTCTTTTGTAAGCGAAAGTGCCATAGGGACAAGTGAATGTAGTCTTCTCTTGATCTTGGGGATCGATGGGTATTTGAAAATAACCCGAGAAACCATCAAGAAAGCAGTAATATTCATTACCGGCTAATCGTTCAAGCATTTGGTCCATGAAAGGTAGAGGGAAATGATCCTTTCTCGTGGCATCATTGAGTTTGCGGTAGTCTATACAAACTCTCCACCCAGTAACGAGACGAGTGGGAATCAACTCGTTGTGTTCATTGGGAACAACGGTTATTCCGCCCTTCTTGGGCACACAATGGATTGGACTAACCCACGGTGAATCCGAAATAGGGTAAATCATACCCGCATCAAGAAGTTTGATAACCTCTGTTTTGATGACTTCATGTATTTTTGGATTCACCCTTCGTTGGCTTTGAATAGTGGGCTTATAGTCGTCCTCCATGAGAATTTTGTGCGTGCAGAAGTGAGGATCAATTCCACGAATATCCGAGATTTTCCACGCAATAGCCTTCTTGTGCGCGTTCAACACAGCAACGAGGCGAGTCTTCTCTTCATCTTTCAAATCCTTTGCAATAATGACGGGCGACTTCTTGTTGTCGTCAAGGAACACGTACTCGAGATGAGGCGGCAACTCCTTAAGTTCCAAATCCGGAGGATTTTCGACGGGAGGCGTTTTCAAAGTCGTGGCATCGATAGCAATAACCGTGGGAGATGGGGGCGAAGGATTGTCTTCGGTGAGAAGATTGTCAAAGAAACTCATATCTTCATCCCCCTCGGTGGGAGAATCATTAGTAGCTAAATTCGCATCTCCCATGGCATCTTCAAGATTGTTCCAGAATAAATCACTATCTCCAAATAGAGACAACGATGAATCAATGGAGGATACGGTCTCAACAGTGGGAAGAGAGGTAGGAATACTTTTGCAAGCATCATTAAAGTGTTCTTCACAAGCCTCATCAAGAACGTCAATACAATTAACGCTCTCATACGAATAAGGCTGTTTGGACAACTTTCCCATGTTGAAGACTACTTTGTCGTCACCCACTCTCATGATAAGCTCTCCGGCTTCAACATCAATAAGAGTGCGACCGGTCCTCAAGAATGGACGACCAACAATAAGTGGCACACGGGGGTCCATTTCGTAGTCGACGACAACAAAATCAGCAGGGAAGGTGAATTTGTCGACTCCTACGATGACATCTTCGGCTATCCCCACTGGATAAGCAACCGTACGGTTGGTTAATTCCAAAGTCATTTTAGTGGGGACTAGCTCTGGGAGAGATAATTGCTTCCAAACACTTAGAGGCATGAGATTAATACTGGCACCTAGATCGGCTAGGGCCATGCAATTCTCTACTCCCGGGAAATTGCAAGGGATAAGAAAACGACCCGGATCACCAAGCTTGGTTGGTAATTTCCTTAAGAGCACTGCGGAGCAGTTCTCATTAAGTTGGGTGTTAGCAATGTCGAGGAGCTTTTCCTTGTCGCTCAGAAGGTCTTTAAACATGATGGCGTATTTGGGCATGTGAGCGAGAGCCTCAGCGAAGGAGATATTGAAATTCAGTTGTTTAAACATTTTAAGAAAGTTAGAAACCTGAATATCATCCTTGCTCTTTTGCTTCTCTTTCCTCAACCTTGAAGGATAAGGTATATTGGAAGAAGAGGAAGGCTTAAGGGGAATAGGATCACTCACAACCACGGGTGGAGGAGGGGTAGAAAGAAGGGGTGGAGGAATTGGGGAAGGAGAAGGATGAGGAATAGGAGCAGGCGACTCGTTCTCCTTAGTCACAACCACCGGTGGCGGTATAGGAAGCTCGGGTTCCTTGGTACCTTTACCACTTCGAGTGGTGATTGCTTTCATCTCCCCTCTTGGGTTCGCAACGGTGTTACTCGGAAGAGTACCCGAAGAAGAGGGTTGACTACTTTGGAAGAAACTAGCCATCATGTTTCTCAGATCATTAGTCTGGCTATCCAACGTGTTTCTCATATCAGCTCGCAAATCATTTCCTTGCTTGACCAGATCTGCCTTCAAGTTGCGCACTTCTTCTTGGAGATTTCCCACTATCACATCATTGGTCCTCATGTAGGTTGTGACCTCTTGGTGTAAAGCAGTGGTGGTTTGGTTGGAAGGAGCATTGTATGCAGGTGGTTGGTAAGCAGGTTGTTGGTAGATTTGATTGTTACGTTGAGGCGGTTGTTGCTGCTTGTGAGGTGGTATGTATGGTTGTCGAGGTTGTTGTTGTTGAGGAGGGCGGTTAAGGTTTTGTTGTTGGTTTGGGTTGGTAGGAGGAAAGCCAGGTGGTGAAAGATAGTTGTTGCTGCGGTAGCTAAGCAAGTTACGGTCACCTTGAGGTCTAGTTTGATAAGCAGGTTGTTGGTAGGTGCCATATGCCGCATTCACATTCTCAGCAGGGTAATCTTGGGTGGCAGTACAAGTAGTGTAAGAATGGGGACCACCGCATATCTCACAAGGTTGGCTGACAGCGTTCACTTGTGCATTTTTGGCGTTGTTGCTGTTGTTGTTGCTGACGGTGTGGGTGACAAGCGATTCAAGAAGCGTGGTAATTTTGTCAAGTCGCTTGTCGCTGTCATTAGTGCTAACACTAGCAACATTGGTCCTAACGCTCTTGGTTTGCACACGAGACTTGTTCTCAATGATATCCCAAGCAGCATTGGAAGTCTTAGCCAATAAATTACCCCCTGAGGCACTATTCAGTGAATCTTGGTCACTCATGCTTAAACCATTGTAAAAAGTATTTATTTGATGTACTTTGGTAAAACCATGTTGTGGGCATTTTCTTAAAAGATCTTTAAAACGATCCCAAGATTCACTGAATGACTCATCGTACTTTTGTTCAAAGTTTATAATCTCATTCCGCAAAGCGGTAGTACGAGAGGGTGGAAAAAAGTAGTTGATAAACTTTGTTTCCAAATCCGTCCACGAGAGAATACTCTGTGGCGGTTCTTTAGCAAGCCAATGTCGGGCTTGTCCCTCTAAAGAAAAGGGAAAAAGTTGTAACCTTATCACTTCTTGTGAAACTCCATTGAACTTGACCGTGTTAGTGAGTTGTAGAAATCTCTTGATGTGGTCGTGTGGATCATCAATGGTGCGTCCCAAGAACGGTTGAGCGGATACCATCTGGATAAAGCCTGACTTTAGCTCGAAATTGTTGGCGGCAATTGGTGGTATAACAATTGGATCCGTATTGCCATCGACATGAGCTTGCAGCAATTCAATCATGGGGCGGTTATCCGGAAGGTGCTCATTGTTGTTGTTATTATTCATGTTGTTGAAAGGCGGATTGTTGTTGTTATTATTGTTGTTCGGAGGTGGTATGTTATTGTTGTTTTGTACACCAGCCATGTCTAAGTTATCGAGAGGCTCGGGCTCTTGATAAGACGTGGATCGAGTGCGCATACACCTGCAAAAGAACGAACAAAGAAAAACAAAGCAAAAATATTTTTGGTTTTTATTGTTTTTTAGTTTTTAGGATTTTTGAAAATTTTATATATTTTTTTTTAGTTGTTTTTGAAGATTTTCTTGAAAAAGTAACGTTCACGGGGAACGGATCCCAAAATCCAATTTCTCACAAAAAACTTTTGATCTTAACGAGAAGAGCCGGCAGCGGCGCCATTTGATATACAGGTTTTGTATGGGTTCAGATTTTAGTCTCTCGATATCCTCTCGAATTGATCTAGATCTTAAGTGGAATGATTGTTCTTGGTTACTAAATAAAGGGGTTGGGTTTTCTAGTCTAATAAAAAATGGAAATGAAAGTTTAAATCAAAGGCAATTACTTTAATTATGATTAACAAAAACTTGGTTGAAAATTTAAAGTGCAAATTAAAATTAAAGTTAACATGTAAATTGTGAAATATGAGTAGAGAATTAGTAAAACAACAACAGTAAATCAGTAACTTTAAAATTACCCAAAATTCAGAACTTTAAACCTTGATTCGGAACTATCTGATTCGGAAGGTACTATTCCTTCATCCGGAACTTGCTCATTCGGAACCTTCCGAATGAAGGTTGCTGATTCGGAAGTTTTTGAAACTTCCGAATGAAGGACTGGTTCGGAACTTATGACTGATCCGGAATTTTCCGGATGAATAGGTTGATTCGGAACTTCTGATTCGGAAATAACTGATGCGGAACTTTCAGCTTGATTCGGAACTCAATGATGCGGAAGTAACTGATCCGGAACTTCTTCTTGATTCGGAAGTTTGAAACTTCCGAATGAAGGTGACTTGATGCGGAACTTAAGGACTGATTCGGAACCTTCCGAATGACTACTTCATTCGGAACTTTTTAGCTGGTTCGGAAGATTTGGAACCCAGATACAGTAGCAGCTTAGCGAAGAACACGGGACAAGGATTTTTATCAAAATCGAACCAAATACTTAAAAAAGATTTACCAAATTAAACACAAATCATTTAGACAATATAAGCAACGAATCCCACTAATAAAAACACAAATCCAAACAACTTTTGAAGATCAAATCAAGAAAATAAAAACTTAAGAACTTGAAGATAAAGATGATGATGAACAAGATGAAAATGGAAGATTAAACAAGAACTTAGTATTGAATGATTGATGTTTTGACAAGATGAAACAAAGATTAAAATTACAAGATTAAAGAACTAAAGATAAAAATCACCAATCACCCTAGTGGTGATGGTGTTCTACGAACCAGGAGAAAGAGTGGGGAGGAAGAAAAGAAAAACTAGTCTAAAATGTGTGAGGGAAGGGCTATTTATAGTCTTGTCCTTTGGTTGGTGAGTGGGCTTTCTCCCGTTCTTCTTGTCTTTTCGTCTTTTCAGAAAAGTTTCCGTTTTAAATTCTGATTCGGGATTTGTCGTCGATTAAATTCAACTCGTCTTTTAATTTCTTCGTTTAAAGGACTTGAGTTTCTTCGACTTATATAAATCTTCCATCTTTGGTCCTTTTCTTCGATAAATCTTCGAATAGGCCCAGTGACTTCAAATCTTTTGCATCTCTTGGACAATAGACTTTATCTTGAGTCTTTTTCTTCAGTAAAACCCGTGCAATCCCATGTTTTCTTTGATATTCATCCGGTTGGCTCTGAAAACACAATAAACACAAAAACCACGCATAATTCCAAACAAATGATATTAAATACGTGTTTTGGTCTCGTTTTAGCCCGAATTAAGTGGTAAAAGGATGGGTGTTTACACACCTATCAATCTTCCAACTACCGATGCCAGGATCAGCCCAAGAGGCAATCCAACAACAAGAATAATGGCCGAAACCTTGATTATCAAGGAAATAAAAAAGGGGGACGCGACGATAACATCAAGTTCACTCCCCTTGAAATGACCCCGAGGGAAATATTCCTATCAAAGGGCGCAAATTTCCCGAAACCTCCGCCAATGAACACCCCGGTAGAAAGGCGCACAGGCAATAGGCCTTGTGAATATCACGGTGAAAAAGGCCACGAAACGAATGAGTGCATTCAACTAAAGAAGCACATTGGGAGCCTAGTAAAGTTGGGCAAGCTAAATCACCTCGTCAAAGAAGGGGAAAACGCAAGCGATAAAAAAGATAAACCAAAAGAGTAGCCGATGACAATCTAGATGGTGCAATCGTGGCAGCGCAATACTAAGCAAAAAATTAGCCAAAATTTTTCTAGAGGAACGGATATCTCCTTCCCACCGCTCACCGCAAGCACGGCCGCTGAAGGACCGTCAGCGATAGAAAGCAGCGTCGGAGACCACATTATTCGTTGTATGTATGTTGACGGAGGATCCTCAGCCGAAATCTATATGAACACTACTTCATCCGGCTAAGCTCAGATATTAGGAACCAGCTAATACCTGCCACCTCACCCTTAACTGGCTTCAGCGAAGAAGTAATCTTGCTGTTAGGACAACTACGACTGCTAGTAACGACCGGTGATGATGAACATTCAACCACGGTCTGGATGAATTTCTTGGTGATGCGCTCACCATCGCAATACAATGGCATTATTGGGCGGTCAGGAATCATAGCAAGGTGAGCCGTCCCGTCCACGACCCATGGCATGATGAAATTCCCTATAGAAGGGGGAGTTGTGAAAATTTTCAACACCATTGTACCACAGTCGAAATGTGTTGTACCCATAATTAATCACTTCACCATGGTTTGATTATAAGAGTTAAGATATAAAATAGATGAAATATAGAGAGAGAGAGAAAGAGATGATAACTTGAGAATATTAGATTAAGAGATAAAATGAAAATGAGCTAACCACCTCCTAACATGCTAGGAGGTGGGTATTTATAGTCCAAGCTTACATGTAGCTTAATGGACTATTTGTTTATGGGTTGGGCTTGATCCATTAACTATATAACCTTAAACATGGACTATTAGCTATTTTATCAAGCCCGTGAATCTCGACTATTCTATTATCTATTACAACGTTCTAAGAATAATACATAATAAACCTATGACTGAACATTCTTGTTTGACTCAATATTTTGAGGCTAAAAATCTCCCCCAATGAGAGGTCATTCCTCTACGACATTTGGAGATTTATAGAGATTACTAATCTCGCCATAAATGAGTCGGGAACGTGTAATAGTAGTCGTGTTCCTTCATGTTGTGATCTTTGAGCCTTTGTCGTTGTCTTTCGACTTTGTCTTTAATCTTGAGATCTTCAAATCTGTGACCGAATCATTCTTGATGACACAATATTTTGAGACTAACATCTCACTCACTGAGAGGTCATTCCTCTACGACATGCGAGTATTTATGGAGATAATTAATCTTTAGTATTGCGATCTTCAAAATAAATGCTTCATTCTTGCTGGTCACCATCCTTGACTTGTCTTTGCTATTTTGTGATCTTGTGTCTCTATCCACATGCTTACACTATACATCATCTTGAAAGCTTACTGACAGTCTCCTTTGAAGAGAGGTCATTCCTCTACATTAATTGTTAAAGAATATTATGAACATCAGATTTACGGAAGACTTTTGCTTTCTTGATTGTTGAATATGTCTTTGGGCATGAGTATGTGGTTTTGAATCTTTGACTTTGCTGAGTACACCATAACGCTACCTTGTCGAGACAAAACATAGACACGGACTGAATAGCTTTGACATTCGTCCTAAATCGGTAGCGTCTTTCCTCCAGTCGGCGACGACCGTTATACAATATTAAATACCGTACATGTGATTAGGTAGATTCGATTAAGAATCTCCTTGACAGGGTTTCGTGGTTGTACTATCCGTTCTCTTTACTCAACCGTCCCCAAGCAAGACTACGAACATAAAGAGTGAATCAATTGGATAAATATCCGCTTGATTAAAGTCGTCAATTCAAGTTCCTGGAACAAGTTTGATTCATAAAGAATCTTACCATTGTTGCTTTCCAGTTTACATAAGCTTGATCCATAAAGAATCTCGCAAGTCACCGACCGTAGCGCTGTTTGAGGTTGACGTTAGAAGTATTTCCATTCGTCACTCTGAATATTAATGAATATCACTCTGAATGTTCTGGAAAGACCATAAAATATTGCGTAGAAACCTGAAACGAGTTTGAATCAATTCAGAACCAAACTATTGTTGCTTTTCAGTTTACACATGTTCAATTCATAAAGAATCTTACACATGACCTACCGCAATGCTGTTTGGTGTTAACAATGGAAGGATTTCCACTCATCATTGTGAATACTAGGTAGTTTCACTCTGAGTTTCTAGCTATATTGCAAGGATATAGCGTAGGACTCTCTTCTTCGTCATTCCATGTGTCCTAATAAGATTTGATTGATCTCTAGGCTCTAGAATCGATTAGTGCACTTTTAGTGGTCGGAGATTGGAGCAGAAGCCACCTATTTAATATCAACTATCTCGAAGTGAGAAAGTCAATCGAAGTCGTGTTGATCTCCGTGACAATAAAACAAACTTCTTTTGAGAGAAGCCTGAGTCGGCTGGAGAAGGGTTGTGCATTACATCACTAGGTCCATGATGTGTTGTCTTCATGATGTGTTAACCCGGTTTTTGCCTAAGTTGTATGGAGGGCTAATTTTACACCCTTTATCCTTATATTTCTTTTTCATTCTTCAATCCTTCAATGCTTACCAAGACGTCATCACTAGCACCTTGTTGTGATTGTTCCAGTGCTAGCTTAAGTACTTAGTCGGCATTCAGCTACGTTCACATTCTACTCCACCTTTCCTAAGGACTTCTAATAATTTATTGGATTGTCCCTGGGAAGATCCCTCCGGTTCTAGTTGGATCGTAGGAATTATACCTAACCACCTTTTGACACCAATAACGTCGTGAATTAAAGAGGTTGTGGGTATTCGATCATAACCATAAAACCACTTGAAATTCTATCAAAGTGTTTAAAAAACTTTTTAACACCTTGATAGTTTTGTTGTTTAAGAAAAGATCCCCCTTCACATGTGCATCGATAATCGAAAGTGTTTCGCACATGTGGGTAAGAGTTAAAGTGATTCAGTCTTATATATTCGTTTCATATATTTAGATCACATTTTCTCCCATATCTCTAATATATAAAATCGTTTGATACTAGAGATACCAAATTTGATTAAAATATATCGCGAAAAAATAGTCTTGAAGAACTTCGGGAGAAAAATGTGTCGTACTAGCATGAATTATTTGGAACGCCCCCCCTAAAAAATTGATCCAATTGAATTGTCATTGTGAGTATGTGATCCGCATTAATTTTTTGAGGTTAGGAGTTGTTGAACACACAATTTTTTTGAAAGATTTTGAATAAACATTGAGAAACTCTTGAAAAAATTGTGTTCAACGCTTTTTGAAAACCATTTCTTTCTGGCGACATGGTTTTTCTAAAGCATTAACTTGAGTTCATAGACTCTGAATGTCTTAAAGAATCCACTCAAGTGTAATAAGATTTCTCTTCTTTTGCTGAAGGTAAGCGCACTAAACCGTACTATAGAAACTAGAAGGGGGGGGGGGGGGGGGGGGTTGAATAGTTTCTCTTCGATTGGTGACCAAATTTAAATTACTTTCAATTTGGTTTGTATCAAAACTATCTTTTACTTAAAGCTAAGTTGCATAATGATTAGGTTCAATTGAAATGCACTAGCAATAATAATAAGCAAGTATAATAATAATGAAATAAGTAAAGAGCAAGGAAGGAAACGACCTAGTGGGAAGACACCAAGATTTATAGTAGTTCGACAACGAGGCTCTATCCTCGTTTCTACTCCACTCCTCGAGTACACCTACTCGAGATTTCTTCTATATCCACAAGCTCCCTTCTCGGCGGAGAAAACCTTACAACGTTGCTTACACTATTTTCCGACACTAAGCTAAATGTCGAGACCAAATCTTTAGCTAGGACCAATATACACGACGTTGCCTACTTCACAATTTAACGACACAAGGCTAGATGTCGGGTTCTAATCGAAAGGTAGAACCAATCTTCACGACGTTGCCTACTTCACCATTTAACGACACAAGGCTAGATGTCGAGTTCTAATCGAAAGGTATAACCAATCTTCACGACTCTTCACTTTGAAGCTAAGTGAGAACTTCACACAACACAACTACTAATCACTTTAAAGTTTAGTGAGAACTCACAAGACACAACCACATCACTTTATAGTGTAGTGAGAACTCCTAATCAAATCTATTACAACTCAACTAGACTTATCCAAGTACACACATGTAGCTTGGATTCACACAACACAAATCCAAGCAAACACATATGCAATGGATGTACACAACAAATCCAAGTATTCACAAATAACTTGGATGAACACAACTAGTCCAAGTATTCATAAATACATTGGATTGACCAAAAACACAAAGGTATAATGATGAATATGACTAGCTTATAAATTCATCTTTATCACTACACTAGTGAGTGAGTGATCTTCTCATTGGACATGGTAAAGGAGGGGATCAAGAGGATAATCATATGTAAACATCCTTAACAAATTAAGTGATCATTTACTAATGATTATGCTATAGAAAATCGAAAGAGGGCTGAGAAAATCGTCCAAGAGGCTTGCTGGAAAATGAGATTTGACCCACTATTTAAAGGAGACAAAGTATAACAGATCTATAACGGTCTTCTGTGCGCGGTACCTTATCTCACCCCGCGGTACCTTATCGATAAGGTACCGCCTAGGTACTTAAGGTACCGCCACTAGACTCCGCTCCGTTTTTTGTCTTTTAGTGGGGTAGGAATATCTGAGGTATTTAAACCTTTCAAAGGATATTCTAACAGCATTTGGAATATGCCATTTTCAAATTTTCATTTTCCATTTTAATAAAACATTTTCTAAAAAAGAAAGTTTATTAAAAATACTTTTGTCTTATTAGCAAAAGTGAGTTTTAAGGATAATCATTTTGATGATCACTAAGTATGATTAAGAAAGGTTAGTGATATGATTATTACCTTGATGATAGTGTTAGTTAAATAATTCATTTTGTGTTTCTACACTAAATGTGTTGTATGGTTTGTTGTGATCAAAACTAAGAAAGATTAGTTAACACTAATAATGTTTTTAGGCATTACTTGCATTAACAATCTCCCCCTTTTTGATTACGACAAACGATAAACTCATTTACGTATAAACACAAACTATGGAATTATTAACTAGTTTATCACTATCATTTCTCCCCCTTTGTCGTAGCAAAAAGGTTAGCATAAGTCTTTGAAGTGCATCGAACTTTGCTAGTAGCTCCCCCTTGGTGGTTGCTCCCCCTAGATTGGGGCACCAAGTTTGTGAGCTAAGGTGACATGCTACACAAAGGTTAGTAGAAAAGAAAGAAACACCAATGTATATATGGTCACTACCTACTAAGTAACTTGAGAGGAAGAAAGAGAAGAAATCTCAAATTAGAAGCAAGTATTTTGCTAAGTATGTCCAAAGAGATAATTGACAAAATCAAACTTCAATAAAATGAAGATGATAGGCTTGTCAATGGGTTAAAGCTTTAGAATTGATGGAATCACCCATAAGCAATTGTAAGAATTTAACCAAGATCAACTCAAAAATAGAACTAATTAGATATCACACACATAACATAAAAGTTACAAAAAAAATACAACAAAGAGGATAGTCATACACATAGTATGAGTATCTAAAAGCAATAAATATGGAAAATAAACCACTAAGCATAAGCTAGTCTAATAGTGATAGTTTCCAAGATTGCTAAAAAAAATAAAACTAAAAAGACGACGATGCATCATTCGAAGTTTTGTCCACCGGAACGAAAACTTGAATAGGAGGTCGAGTGAGGAGGAATTCAAGAAAAGTTAACTTCTCATACACATGAGCAAGTTCAATTTGTTGAAAACGGCAACAATCACACGAGGATCCATGATGCAACACAAAATCGTTTGATGTGGGTATGGCATCAAACTTAGGGTTTGGTGGTGGTGGGGTAAAGGGTTTAGGAGTGTTTTCACAATGCCTTGTGTTTTGCTCCGGTGATGGGGTTTATGGTGTAAGTCTCATTCCAATACTTGATTGGAGAGAAGGTAGGGTTTTTGGGTGGTTTGGACGAAGATGGTTCATTCTTCTCAACCCAAACGTGTCGAACCGAGATTTTCGGTTTCTTTGAAAGATTGGATGAGCAAGCTTTGGGTAAGTGGGGTTGTGACAAAGAAATATCAAGGTTGGGAATGTAGGAGTTAGGCATTGTGAGAGTGTGAGAATGATATCTCAAGGTAATGTGAGAATGAATTCTCAAGGTTGGGAAGATGTGAGAATGAAATCTCAAGGTTGGGGTATAAGTAAAATGTAATCAAGGTAGGAATTTGAATACAAAATGTGTATTGTCAAGGAATGTTTAGTCAATTTGAGTAAACAAGGAATCTTGACTGGGAACAGGGTTTAAAGGTTTTGACCAAAAATTCGTCTAAAGTCACTTTCTGGCCGCGGTACCTTATGTGGGCCGGCGGTTCCATATCGCTAAGGGACCGCGGGTCCTTAAGGAACCGCGTCCAGAGGACTTTAAACCAAGTTTTTCCTGGGTTTTGGGAAAAACTAAGACTTTTTCAAAAAAGTTGCAAATCTTGGATTTTTACCTCTATTAGAACCAAAATATGCTAGGGTTGCATAAAGCAACACATTCACAAAGAATGTCTTGACAAAGGGTGACAAAATAATTTAGATATCATTTTGAACCAATTTTAGTCAAGTTTAGGGGTTGTGATAGATTTAGGTTCAATTTTAATTTCAAATTGAAGTTGATTAGTGTGCACAAAGGAATAGAATCACACAAAGCTAAATCCATAACACAACAACATGAGACATCCATTAATGAGGAAACAAGTACAAAGATAAATAAAACTAACTAATACATAGCTAGCTTATCATTAAATCTATATAGGTGGTTTTCTTTGGCTTGTTTTTTGAAAATATTTATTAAAAGAACTCCATCATTCATCTCCTAGGAGGAGGCATGGAGAACAAAGCGAGCAAGAAGTTTTGCAACCTCCTATGTATTTCATACATGTCCATCCTAAGGTTTTGGATGAGGAAGTGGTTGTTGAGACAACATGGACATCTAGGACCATGAGTTTGTTGAAACCCAAAGTAAGGATCATCCAAGAGGAGGGAAAGAGGGACACCCAAAATTGGGATGTTTGAGTTGGGTTGAGGAGGAGGAGGCAAGTTCTCCAAGGGTGAAGTGGGTGAAAGTGGAGGCATGTTCCCCAAAGGGGAAATGGGTGAGTGTGGAGGTAAATCCTCCGAGGTGGGTGAAATGGGTGAGTTGTGAGGGGTAAATGGTGAAGTCACCAAAGTGTCATCAAAGTCATTCCCAAAAGGAATGCTTTGGATTGGTTGAGGTTGTGTGGTCACTTCCAAGGGTGCACTTGGAGTGAAGGGTGAGGAAAGCTCATTCATTCTAGAATTGAATGAAGAGGAGGTAGAACCAATGGAGTGGTTAGTACCATGGGTAGAGGAGGTCTTGCATGGTGCAAGAGGTGGGGAAGGTGATGAAGAAATGAGGATAGGAGCATTCTCATTCTTAGGTGTATGGAAAAGTGAAGAGTTAGGCTTAGCTACCTTAACCCTTATTTTGAGTGTTTTTCTTGGGGTGGAGGTCTTGGAAGTGTTTGAGGTTTTGGTACACACCATGGTTGATTAGGGTGGTTTAAGGTTTAGGGAGGTATGTTTGATGTGTGAAGAACATGCAAACAAGGTGGGTTTAAATGGTTGAGGGGATGATCCAAACTAGTAATGGGTTAAAATCATTTTAGGTAAATAATGAATTTAGATACCCTAGTTTAGGAAATGTGCAGTTTATTACTGAAAATCATGCAAGGTTTACACAAAATTAAGAAAACAGTGTAAAGCAAAGATGCTGTCGTGCACAGTGGCCGGCGGTTCCTTATCTAGGACCGGCGGTACCTTATCGATAAGGAACCGCGGGTCGATATGGAACCGCGTCCAGAAGGTTCTCAAAAATTTCCCATTTTAGTTTTTGATAAACCCAGATTTTTTCCCAAAGGTTTTACAAGCCAAAGTTAACTACAGATCATAATCCAATAAGCTAACTATCATATGACAAGCACAAAGCTATGTAAAACACGAACATCATTGCAAGAGCAACATTTAGGATCAAAATAAGTAATAATCCAAACATGCAACATAAGTAAATAAACAACTAAACCAAAGTGTTAATAAGCAAATGTTTAAGCTGTAAATGATAACCAAACTTTGACACAACTCAAAGCCTTCACCTCCTTTCCTTGCCTAAATCCTTGATCATTTTTCCCAGATACTTGATTCCCTTTCTTGACTCAATCCGGTGTTCATGCAAATCACCTCGGGTTCGAAGATTTTGACGGTAAAGTTCCTCCAAATTGAGATTATTAGGAACTTCACTAGAGGAATGGTGGGGAGGGGAAGCAATGTCATCTAAACCATCCACGAATGAGTTTGTGGAGTGGTGAGAAGAACTCGAAGAGTCAATGGGAGCACTTGTGTCAATGCCATCACCATCACTTGTTGGCATGTCCATGTCCTCATCACTGAACTCTTGTTGATCAGATTTACGGTCAGATCTTGTCTTTCTCTTATATACCTCTCGAATAGGTAGCATGACCCGTTTGACCGGTTGAAATTGAGAAAGATCAAGATTTGGAAAATCACGGCCAACCCTTTTAAAAAGGCGAGTGAGAAGCATTGCGTAAGGGAGGTTTGTTTTAGGCTTGTGAATAGCATAATTGATCCGTTGAGCGATAAAATATGCCAAATTGTAATTGGTGTTGGTAAAGATGCAATATAACATATGCACTAAACTCGCCGGAACATGATCCCGGTTTCCACCAAGACAAAACACATTTTCCCTAAGGATATTGGTCCATTGGACCATATTATCATTAAGGTCGCTCAAGAGAACCTCATAACGTTTCCCCGAACGTACCTTAGTATGAAGGCTTCTCTTAACGGGTCGATTACGCTTTTTGGAGACAACGTCGACAATGAAGTCAAGATCAATTTCCTCATGATCATTTGGAGGACAATTGTCGGTTTCAAGGAAAGCATTAAGCTTCCATTTATCCGTGAAGCGACAAGTGCCCACAAATGGTACATCAAGAATTTGACCAAACACTTCGAGAGAGTATTGAATGAGTTGATCTTTCAAGATGAACCTAACAAATATTCCATCATTGTTTTCAATGACGGAGTATGTGCTAAAGAACTCCAAAAGGAATCGAGGATAGATGTCTTCCTTAATGTTCAACAAACAATCAAATCCAATGTGTTCAAACATGGACTTGATGTAGACATAATTCTTGATATCCTCTTGAACAACTCTACCCTCATGAAAGCAACGGGATTGGAGAGAGGAAAAAGTATAGGCAAGGTGAGTTGAGTGACAAAAGTCGGATAGGTTTGGCATATACTTTTTGGTGAGTTGATGATCCTTTTGGTATTGTGAAGGCATGATTAGTACCTAATTATAAACACAAGACAATATTTCTCCAATCACTCATATGAAAATCAAAAAGGAAAACGAAAAATGAAAATGTGTTATATCAATTTCTTGACAAACATAGGATTGAATCTGTAACACCCCCAATTTCATGTCATAGCAGCGGAAGGGTCATTGGGTGTTACTATCATGGTTCAACCTCAATATCATAGAAAACGCCTCAAAATGAGTCGTTTTAACAAAACATACGTCAATTCATTTGTTTAAAGATAAAACAGTTTACACACGGTCCCAAATAGTTTTAAGTTTACACAACCAACCAAATAAGAAAAGTTTCTTAGAATAGACATAGTTTAGAAAAGCGGGCCAAAACATTTTAATTTAGCAAGCTGCGTGAAACCGCCTTCCTTGAGTGCCTTCTTCATGGACCTGGGATAAAACATGCTATAAAGTCAACAAAAATGTTGAGTGAATCTATAGAGTTTAAATTTAAATAAATGAACACAAGTATTCTGAATAAACCTTCCGTAGTTGACAATCATGTGGATCAGACATAATTATCGTTGTTATTTCATAAGTCTCGTGAAATTGAACGTTAACATATATTATTTCAGCCCAACACACCTAGCCAAGTGCGTATATTTCTCTTATACAATTGCATCCGATGTTTCATTACTGGTGCATCACAACACCACGCGATAGCTAGTCGCGACCGGACTGGGTGTCACCCCGATAGATCTATCCATAGTATTAGCGTTCTTTTCGATTAACAATTCACGATTCATGGGTCTTTAAGGCTAAACAGACTTATATAACAACTTTCATCTAAGCATACAATCGGGTCCTTTGTGTTCAATTTTAAAAGAATGAGGGTTTACCACAACTTCTCGTTGTACCCTACATTTATATAATGTTTTTCCAATAATAAGGGTTTCCACAACTTCTCGTCGTACCCCTCTTATTTTAATAAAACAAGCATGTTATCCCCCTCGCGGGTTTTATAAAACAAGTAAACATGTAAAGCGAGGCCATAGACTCACCTTGGTACGATAGTAGTGACGTGACGATCGCCGACGATTTGTGATGCCCTTTTTAAACACGAAGACCGCAACCTACCAATTAAGGCGCGTTCGTTAATAAACGACTCAAGTATAAATAATACTTAAATAATGTGAAAGTCAATTTCGTAAAACCATGAAAATCCCGAAAAATTAAGAAAATATAAGTGTACTTCTATACCCTTTTATTCACCACTTATTCATATAAATCACTTGCACCCTCGACATTGACCCGTCGTAAGACGCCAATTCAACGCAAGTCAAACCATCATTTTTACTTCCCTCGGACCAGTAGCTAAGTCATTTATATAATGACTTAACACTCGAGTAAGTCACTATGTCCAATAGTGAATACTCAACTCACGCCATACAAGTATTGAACTACGTGTCCAAAATACCACTCGGCATGTACACTCCAAATGTACACACCAATCTAACCTATCTAGACATGTCCGATTTCGACGAAACTTGGTGACAAACTCACACATAATATGAATAAAACTCAGTTTAAATTTCATTCAAAAATATTACTTCTAAGACCTTCTGCCCGACACACCTTCGTGTTGCAAAAACCGGACAGTTTTACGCCTTTGACTTGTAAAACAATTTTGACTTATTTAAACAATTCCGTTTGCAAAACCGACACTCGGGTTTGAAAATAGACTCATGACCTGAGGTTTATCAACTTACAACAGTCCTTGAACATTTTTAAAACTCATTTTATAGTCCCCGTGATTCGTTCCAAATATCGACAACAATTTTCGGATTGTGCCGATACCCGTCTCCCGGTACACAAATACTAAAAGTAGCATAACTTTTCGCTCGTAATGAGTTAGAAGCTCTACTTTAGCTCAAATCGAAGCTAACGAAATTCTCTACGACCCTATCTTATTAGTTTACCAAGTTTATCACAGTAACAATTTCAAAAACGGACTTAAAGTTACTGCCTAAAATAGCCTATCTAAAAATCATACCAAAACAATTTTTCGACCCATTCCAACAATTCCTATAGTCCTAATATGATCCTAATATCATAATAACACATCTAATTAACTCATAACACCCTCAAATTTAATCTTACAAAAATTAAATATATAAAAATCTTGCATGCAACCATAACCCACTATGAATATAATAATAATAACAACATATATAACCAAAGAAATGGATCAAACACATGTTCTTCACCAAAATCTTGAAAAAAAATTAAAGTGTATGCATGTGGAAGAAAATTATACCAATAGATAGCTCTTGAAATTTCTAGGATGGGACTTGTTTTAGTTTTGGATGAATCAAAGTAGAAGTTGAAAAAATTTGATGAATGTGGCTATGGGGGTGGACGGCTAAGAGAAAGAAAAGAAGAAGGTGGGTGAAAATTTTGTAAGAAATGAGTTTTTAATAAAAAAAAAGTTAGTGGAATTTGTTTATATAGTGGGGTGAGGGTAATTTTTGCCAAATTTGCATTCTTTTGGTCCCAAAGTGCAAGTAAATAGTTTACAAGGTAGGAAATGTAAATTGTACATTTTTAAAAATATTTACGGGGCTCGGGTTTCGTAAAAATACTTTTCGAAAGTTAAAACGCTTCAAAATATAATAACAAAGCTTCGACACGACTTAAAACGTAATTAAATCGAAAACGTCGAAAATATACAATATCAAGACAATCGATAATAAAACGTAAATTTTTGGGCATCCGTCGGTATCGCGATCACTACTAGTTATCGTCATTCGTTAAAACGTAAAATACGAGAAATAAAAATTAAATATAATAAAAATCATTTTCATGATTATTTGAGAATATAATATCGATACCTAACATATTCCTTGTCGGTTTTCATCTAATCGACATTCTTACGCTAGTTTCAAGTCATAACCTTCTCGGTTAGTCGATAAATTAAAATTCTCATTAAAGTAAACACGTAATACGTAATAGTCGAGATTAAAATAACGACCTGAAATTGACGGGTTGTCACATCATCCCCACCAAATTAGGATCTTCGCCCTCGAAGATCAACTTGCGTTCTTGCCCGATCGCTTGTTGAAATCAAAGAGATGAGGGTAATTCTTCCACATTTGGTCTTCTCGTTCCCAAGTAAACTCCGGTCCTCTTCGAGAGTTCCATCGAACTTTGACGATAGGTATTCGGCTTTGCTTCAGTTGCTTGACCTCGCGATCCATGATCTCGACCGGTTCTTCAATAAAATGCAACTTCTTATCAACCTTAACCTCGTCTAACGGTATAACGAGTTCTTCATCGGATAAACACTTCTTCAGATTCGACACGTGAAAAGTGTTATGAATCCCATACAGTTCTTGTGGTAGTTCGAGTTGGTATGCCACAGGTCCTACTCTAGATGTAACCTTGAATGGTCCGATATAACGAGGACTTAACTTCCCACGTTTTCCAAATCGTACAACACCTTTCCATGGTGATACCTTTAGCATAACCTTATCTCCCACGTTAAACTCCAATGGTTTTCTTCTTACATCCGCATAACTCTTCTGTCGGCTTCGAGCAGACAACAATCTATTCTTGATTTGCACAATCATATCCGTCGTCTCCCTAATCAAATCTGGTCCAGTGAGTTGGGCATCACCAACCTCACTCCAGCTAACGGGTGATCTACATTTTCTCCCATACAGTGCTTCAAAAGGTGCAGCTTTAATACTCGCGTGATAACTGTTATTGTACGAGAATTCGGCCAAATGTAAGTGCTTATCCCAGCTACTTCCAAAGTCTATCACACAAGCACGTAGCATATCCTCCAAAGTTTGGATTGTTCTTTCGCTTTGCCCATCAGTTTGTGGATGATAGGCTGTGCTCATATCCAAATTGGTTCCTAACGACTTTTGAAGTGATCTCCAAAATCCAGAAGCAAAACGACTATCTCTATCGGAAATGATTGAAATAGGAACACCATGCTTGCACACGATTTCCTTCAGATAAATATCAGCGAGTTTCTCCAAACCGAACCTCTCGTTGATTGGAATAAAATGAGCGGATTTAGTTAAACGATCGACTATAACCCAAATCGCGTCGAACCCAGACGGTGTCCTTGGGAGTTTTGTGATGAAGTCCATCGTAATTCGCTCCCATTTCCAGACTGGAATTTCAGGTTGGACAAGTAATCCTGACGGCTTCTGATATTCAGCTTTCACTTTTGCACATGTTAGGCATTTCGCGACGTATGTTGCAATATCAGCTTTCATATTCGGCCACCAGTATAACTTTTTCAAGTCTTGGTACATTTTGTCCGATCCAGGATGAATAGAATACTTGGACTTATGAGATTCTAACATAATCAAGTCTCTCAGTCCACCATATAATGGTAACCAAATTCGACCTCTCAAACATCTGATACCATCGGGTCGCGTCTCAAATGTTTCACCGTCTCCTCTAAATCTTTCGGCAGCAATATTTTCCTTCTTGCATGCTTCAACTTGTGCGTTCCGAATCTGCTCAGGTAAGTTATTATGAACTGTCACTACTAAAGCACGCACTCGAATCGGTTTCTCCCTTTCCTTTCGACTTAACGCGTCAGCTACCACGTTCGCCTTTCCTGGATGATAACGAATTTCGCAGTCGTAATCACTTAATAGTTCAACCCATCGACGTTGCCTCATATTCAGCTCCTTTTGATCCAGTATGTATTGTAGGCTTTTATGATCAGTGAATACGGTACACTTCGTACCATACAGATAATGTCTCCAAAGTCGCAGAGCGAAAACCACAGCGCCCAATTCCAAGTCATGGGTAGTGTAGTTCTCCTCATTCTTCCTTAATTGTCTAGAGGCATATGCGATCACCTTTTCGCGTTGCATGAGAACAGCACCGTATCCTCTGAGAGATGCATCGCAATAAACAACAAAATCTTCACTTCCTTCAGGTAACGATAAAATCGGCGCACTACAGAGTTTCATCTTCAGGGTTTGGAAAGCTTCTTCTTCATCATCACCCCACACATACGGTTTATTCTTCTGAGTCAGCTTCGTTAATGGTTTCGATATCAAAGAGAATCCTTCAATAAACCTTCGGTAATAGCCAGCCAAACCTAGAAATTGTCGCACTTCAGTTGGAGTAGTCGGAGCACTCCAATTCTTGATGGCTTCGATCTTTGCAGGATCAACATGTACTCCACTTTTATCGACCACGTGTCCGAGAAATTGTACAGAATTAAGCCAAAAATCGCACTTTGAGAACTTAGCGTATAACTTTTCGTTCTTCAACAAGTTCAAGATAATCCTTAAGTGTTCGGCATGCTCTTCATTGCTCTTGGAGTAGATTAGAATATCATCTATGAAAACGATCACGAATTTATCAAGATACGGCTTACAAATGCGATTCATTAAGTCCATGAATACAGCAGGTGCATTAGTCAAACCAAAAGGCATAACCAGAAACTCATAATGACCATAACGAGTTCTAAACGCCGTAATAGGAATATCTTCCTCACGTATGCGAAGTTGATGGTAACCAGAACGAAGATCAATCTTGGAGAAAACACGAGAACCTTGAAGTTGATCGAATAAATCATCAATTCTTGGAAGCGGATAACGATTCTTGATCGTCAGCTTATTCAACTCTCGGTAATCAATACACATACGAAACGAACCATCTTTCTTCTTAACGAATAAGACAGGAGCTCCCCAAGGTGACGAACTCGGTCGTATAAAACCTTTATCAGATAGCTCTTGTAATTGTACAGATAACTCCTTCAGCTCGGATGGGGCTAAACGATATGGCGCACGAGCCACGGGTGCAGCACCAGGAATTAGATCAATTTGGAATTCTACTTGCCTTGGAGGAGGAAGTCCAGGCAAATCTTCTGGAAACACTTCAGGAAAGTCACGGATAACAGGTACATCTTCAGCACGTTTCTCCTTCGATTCTTTCTCCACTACTTTAGCTAGGAATAACTCACACCCTCTTTCGATATACTTACGAGCCTTAATGCACGAAACGATTTTCAGTCGGGAATTACGTTGATCACCTTCGATAACCATGGTCTTGTCGTCTAAAGGAATCCTAACTTTCTTTTCTCCACACAAGATAGACGCGTTATACTTGGATAACCAATCCATTCCGATAATAATATCAAAACTTCCCAATTCAACAATCATCAAGTCTATCTTAAAAATACGGTTCAAGAGATTTAGAGAACATCCTAGGAGCGCACGATTGGTTCTCACTAATTTACCATCAGCTAGTTCTACCTCATAACTTGCGTCTAATTCGACCGGTTTGATATCAATTAAGGTACTAAAACTTGTAGACACAAAGCTTTTGTCCGCACCAGAATCAAATAAAGCTGTAGCATAACGGTTGTTCAGTAAAAACGTACCAGTGACAACCTTCGGGTTTTGCTTCGCTTCGGCTTCTCCCAACTGATAAGCTTTTCCTTGGTTATCTCCACCACGTGCATTCTTCGGAGGTTGAGGGCATTGGTTCCTCATGTGACCTTTACCTTGGCAGTTATAACACGTCACTCCCTTCTTTCCTGGTCCCCAACAGTCTTCAGTCTTGTGACCTAACTTGTTGCACTTTCCACACTTAGTACATTCACCAGTATGAGACTTCTTGCATCGTTGACATCTGGTTCCTTTATCAGCAGTTGCAGCTTCAGTCATCGCATTAGCGTTGCCCCTCCTCCGGTTTTGATTTCTGTTGTGAGATTGACGGTTATCACCACGATCATCATTGTCATTTTCAGCTCTTCTTTTGTTGCCTTCGGAAACACCATCAGCCTTGTCTTGGATGATTTGACCCATTAGTTGGTAGGCCATACGAACAGCTTCATCAATATTGGCAGGTTTAGATGAGGTCACATCCCCACGGATGTTGGTCGGTAAGCCTCGAATATACTGCTCTACCTTCAAGTATTCAGGGTTAACTTTGTTTGGACAAAGTAGAGCAAGTTCATGGAATCTGTTGGTGTATCCATCGATGTCAGTACCCTTCAGTCTCAGCTGATATAATTCCTATTCTAACCTCTGAATAACACTCCTTGGACAGAATTCCTCAGTCATCCACCTTCTTACTTCAGCCCAAGGTGTAGCATACGCAGCATCCATACCCAATGATGCCATTCTTCCATTCCACCAAGTTAATGCTCGCCCTTGAAGAGTAGCAGAGGCAAACATCACTTTATCTCCTTCCTCGCTTCCACTAAATCGAAACACGGATTCAAATTTCTCAAACCATTGCATTAACCCAACAGCGCCTTCAGTACCCTTAAAAGTTGGAGGTTTGCATTTCATGAACGAGGTATAATTGCACTTCTTGTTTTCAGGAATCACTGGTCTATCAGCATCACCAGTTCCAACACCAGTATTGCCAGCTCCAGTAGTGCCAGTTCCAGTAGCGCCAGCTCCAGTAGCGCCAGCTCCAGTAGCGCCAGCTCCAGTGTTGCCAGCTCCAGTATCGCCAGCTCCACCAGATCCACCAGCTCCACCGGATCCACCAGCTCCACCGGATCCACCAGCTCCACCGGATCCACCAGCTCCACCAGATCCACTAGCTCCACCAGATCCGCCGGCTCCATTATTCAAGTTTGCCATAAATGCATTCATAGATATCTGAAATTGATCAGCTACTATAGCACGTAACTGAGTCTCAGTCAACTGTTTTGGCGGCATGATCCTGTTACACAATTCACATCAAAATGAGTATTCATTCAACGCTTGCGATAACAAAACATGAATAACACAGAATAAGAATAGATAGATGAAAAGAAACAAGAATGGATGATAGAACGAAGAATAGAATTTAGACAAGGAACGAAGATTCACGAGGAATGAGTCAAAAGACAGGGATTTCTATTGTGACAATCAGCGTCGTTTGTAAATCACGTATTAGTATTATAATAATCAATTAATAAACATTTATAAATAAATAAATGTAATCCATTATGCTTTAAGCATAATTAATAATTAAATATGTATAACATATATATATATACTTTGCTTGTTCTCGTCCATTGGCAACTCGGAGGTTTCGCTTGCAAATGTTATAGTCACAAGATTTCAAAAATTTATTTTTGGAAAATCTTTTCGTTCTCTATAACTTGAGCTCTGATGCCAATCTGTAACACCCCCAATTTCATGTCATAGCAGCGGAAGGGTCATTGGGTGTTACTATCATGGTTCAACCTCAATATCATAGAAAACGCCTCAAAATGAGTCGTTTTAACAAAACATACGTCAATTCATTTGTTTAAAGATAAAACAGTTTACACACGGTCCCAAATAGTTTTAAGTTTACACAACCAACCAAATAAGAAAAGTTTCTTAGAATAGACATAGTTTAGAAAAGCGGGCCAAAACATTTTAATTTAGCAAGCTGCGTGAAACCGCCTTCCTTGAGTGCCTTCTTCATGGACCTGGGATAAAACATGCTATAAAGTCAACAAAAATGTTGAGTGAATCTATAGAGTTTAAATTTAAATAAATGAACACAAGTATTCTGAATAAACCTTCCGTAGTTGACAATCATGTGGATCAGACATAATTATCGTTGTTATTTCATAAGTCTCGTGAAATTGAACGTTAACATATATTATTTCAGCCCAACACACCTAGCCAAGTGCGTATATTTCTCTTATACAATTGCATCCGATGTTTCATTACTGGTGCATCACAACACCACGCGATAGCTAGTCGCGACCGGACTGGGTGTCACCCCGATAGATCTATCCATAGTATTAGCGTTCTTTTCGATTAACAATTCACGATTCATGGGTCTTTAAGGCTAAACAAACTTATATAACAACTTTCATCTAAGCATACAATCGGGTCCTTTGTGTTCAATTTTAAAAGAATGAGGGTTTACCACAACTTCTCGTTGTACCCTACATTTATATAATGTTTTTCCAATAATAAGGGTTTCCACAACTTCTCGTCGTACCCCTCTTATTTTAATAAAACAAGCATGTTATCCCCCTCGCGGGTTTTATAAAACAAGTAAACATGTAAAGCGAGGCCATAGACTCACCTTGGTACGATAGTAGTGACGTGACGATCGCCGACGATTTGTGATGCCCTTTTTAAACACGAAGACCGCAACCTACCAATTAAGGCGCGTTCGTTAATAAACGACTCAAGTATAAATAATACTTAAATAATGTGAAAGTCAATTTCGTAAAACCATGAAAATCCCGAAAAATTAAGAAAATATAAGTGTACTTCTATACCCTTTTATTCAACACTTATTCATATAAATCACTTGCACCCTCGACATTGACCCGTCGTAAGACGCCAATTCAACGCAAGTCAAACCATCATTTTTACTTCCCTCGGACCAGTAGCTAAGTCATTTATATAATGACTTAACACTCGAGTAAGTCACTATGTCCAATAGTGAATACTCAACTCACGCCATACAAGTATTGAACTACGTGTCCAAAATACCACTCGGCATGTACACTCCAAATGTACACACCAATCTAACCTATCTAGACATGTCCGATTTCGACGAAACTTGGTGACAAACTCACACATAATATGAATAAAACTCAGTTTAAATTTCATTCAAAAATATTACTTCTAAGACCTTCTGCCCGACACACCTTCGTGTTGCAAAAACCGGACAGTTTTACGCCTTTGACTTGTAAAACAATTTTGACTTATTTAAACAATTCCGTTTGCAAAACCGACACTCGGGTTTGAAAATAGACTCATGACCTGAGGTTTATCAACTTACAACAGTCCTTGAAAATTTTTAAAACTCATTTTATAGTCCCCGTGATTCGTTCCAAATATCGACAACAATTTTCGGATTGTGCCGATACCCGTCTCCCGGTACACAAATACTAAAAGTAGCATAACTTTTCGCTCGTAATGAGTTAGAAGCTCTACTTTAGCTCAAATCGAAGCTAACGAAATTCTCTACGACCCTATCTTATTAGTTTACCAAGTTTATCACAGTAACAATTTCAAAAACGGACTTAAAGTTACTGCCTAAAATAGCCTATCTAAAAATCATACCAAAACAATTTTTCGACCCATTCCAACAATTCCTATAGTCCTAATATGATCCTAATATCATAATAACACATCTAATTAACTCATAACACCCTCAAATTTAATCTTACAAAAATTAAATATATAAAAATCTTGCATGCAACCATAACCCACTATGAATATAATAATAATAACAACATATATAACCAAAGAAATGGATCAAACACATGTTCTTCACCAAAATCTTGAAAAAAAATTAAAGTGTATGCATGTGGAAGAAAATTATACCAATAGATAGCTCTTGAAATTTCTAGGATGGGACTTGTTTTAGTTTTGGATGAATCAAAGTAGAAGTTGAAAAAATTTGATGAATGTGGCTATGGGGGTGGACGGCTAAGAGAAAGAAAAGAAGAAGGTGGGTGAAAATTTTGTAAGAAATGAGTTTTTAATAAAAAAAAAGTTAGTGGAATTTGTTTATATAGTGGGGTGAGGGTAATTTTTGCCAAATTTGCATTCTTTTGGTCCCAAAGTGCAAGTAAATAGTTTACAAGGTAGGAAATGTAAATTGTACATTTTTAAAAATATTTACGGGGCTCGGGTTTCGTAAAAATACTTTTCGAAAGTTAAAACGCTTCAAAATATAATAACAAAGCTTCGACACGACTTAAAACGTAATTAAATCGAAAACGTCGAAAATATACAATATCGAGACAATCGATAATAAAACGTAAATTTTTGGGCATCCGTCGGTATCGCGATCACTACTAGTTATCGTCATTCGTTAAAACGTAAAATACGAGAAATAAAAATTAAATATAATAAAAATCATTTTCATGATTATTTGAGAATATAATATCGATACCTAACATATTCCTTGTCGGTTTTCATCTAATCGACATTCTTACGCTAGTTTCAAGTCATAACCTTCTCGGTTAGTCGATAAATTAAAATTCTCATTAAAGTAAACACGTAATACGTAATAGTCGAGATTAAAATAACGACCTGAAATTGACGGGTTGTCACAGAATCCATATCATTTTCATATTCACAATGTGTCTATTCCATCATTAACCAAGAACACATGATCTATGTTAGATCAACAATGGATTAGAACATTGGTTTTTCAAAAACAAGGTTTTTAGGTAAGCATTAACAATGTCATTACCTACTTGTTCATGGGTTCATCTCAAATCCATAATTCAACCAAAATCATTTAGCCTAAATTCGGATTTGTTCTATAAGTGGGTTTTAGTGAAATCTTAATGAATAACAACCTAAGGAATCATAGTAAGATTACCATGTCAACCCACATTCCCATTAAGGTTTTAATTCAATTTCAATTTTAAAAATTCCCAATTATGAAAGGATGAACCCTAGAACAAAATAGATGAAATTGAAAGAAAATACTTACAATTAATTGATGCTAGATGATGGATGAGTGAAACCCACAACTTGGAATCAATTAATTTGAGTGATTGAAGGTTTTGGAAGTTTCAACAATGGTGGAAAAGGTAAAACCCGTCGGCTGTGTGTTTTTGGGAGAGGGAGAGTTTGGTTTGAAAAAGAATAAAAAACACAAACTGGCGCTCTGACAAAAGTTTCTGCCCGCGGTACCTTATCGATAAGGTACCGCTGGTTTTGAGCCGCGGAGATAAGGAACCGCCGGCAGAGGCTGGTTTCTATCTCTAAAAACGCGAAATTTTGAAAATCCAGTTTTTCTAAAATACTTAAAAATAAATCATGAGCCTTTTAGAATATCATTGGATCATCATAACACTAAGCAATATGCCTTAATGAAGGATTACGAGTTGAATCAAGGTCGAAAAGAACCGAAACGGACAAACGACTACTCGTAGCTAAACGACTAAGTGGAGAGAAGTCAAGAGAAGTGAATCAAGACTAGGATCAATGCTCAAGGGATTGATGACAATCTTCAAGTAGTAGAAACGAAGAGCTTGTGTCATATATAGTGGATTAAGACGCGCCTTTCCGGCGAAACGATAGACGGCTTTGGTAATGAATAAGCATAAAGCAATTATTCAAGTCTAAACTAAGATCACTTTCAATAATAGTCTTAGTCTAAACTAAAATATGAGCAAAGTGTTAATTCACTTTCTCTCCCACAAAGGGCCTACTAACCGTATGGGTGCAAACCATGGAAATCATGCTTGATACTTTAAGCTTCTACTAACTCACTCTACATCACCATAGTGAGTCAAGTATCCAAGCAATGAAGGTTTGAGAGGATAAAAGAAAAGAAACACAAACCACAAATAAATGTCAAGGCAAGGATGCCAAGAACAAGCACATAGTCAAGTAATGATCAAAAGAATGATCAAAGGGCGTGTGGAAGAACGAGAGCGTACCTTGGCCACAAAGAGCAATCCATAAAGGAATAAGTGCTATGCCGAATCAATGACTATGATGAGTACTAAGTCTTCAAGGACTAGTATCATTCCCAATCATCTTGGTATCATTATTCAAAGATGTTGAAGATCAATGAAAATGATTCTTCTACAAGTGCAAGTAACTCAATCCATAACCAATTAATTGATTGATCTTCATGAGTACCTACACAAAGCAAGATGCAAACTAGTAGATACATTTCAAGAGTATATCTAAAATGCATAAGGCTACTAATCTTAAGTGGGATGCAATATTTTTTAATTAAAAGACCTATTTTTCAAAGAAAACATAGTTTTGACCAAAGAGAAACTTTAGTACAACTAGACCTTCTAATTTGAGGAGACAATGGATCGATCCAAGTTTTAAAGTACAATATACTTCAAAGATCTTGAGTGACCATCGCTCTGATACCAATTGTAGAAACTAGAAGGGGGGGGTTAAATAGTTTCTCTTCGATTGGTGACCAAATTAAAATTACTTTCAATTTGGTTTGTATCGAAACTATCTTCTACTTAAAGCTAAGTTGCATAATGATTAGGTTCAATTGAAATTCACTAGCAATAATAATAAGCAAGTATAATAATAATGAAATAAGTAAAGAGCAAGGAAGGAAACGACCTAGTGGGAAGACACCAAGATTTATAGTGGTTCGAAAACGAGGCTCTATCCTCGTTTCTACTCCACTCCTCGAGTACACCTACTCGAGATTTCCACTATATCCACAAGCTCCCTTCTCGGCGGAGAAAACCTTACAACGTTGCTTACATTATTTTCCGACACTAAGCTAAATGTCGAGACCTAATCTTTAGCTAGGACCAATCTACACGACGTTGCCTACTTCACAATGTAACGACACAAGGCTAGATGCCGGGTTCTAATCGAAAGGTAGAACCAATCTTCACGACGTTGCCTACTTCACCATTTAACGACACAAGGCTAGATGTCGAGTTCTAATCGAAAGGTAGAACCAATCTTCACGACTCTTCACTTTGAAGCTAAGTGAGAACTTCACACAACACAACTACTAATCACTTTAAAGTTTAGTGAGAACTCACAAGACACAACCATATCACTTTATAATTTAGTGAGAACTCCTAATCAAATCTATTACAACTCAACTAGACTTATCCAAGTACACACATGTAGCTTGGATTCACACAACACAAATCCAAGCAAACACATATGCAATGGATGTACACAACAAATCCAAGTATTCACAAATAACTTGGATGAACACAACTAGTCCAAGTATTCATAAATACATTGGATTGACCAAAAACACAAAGGTATAATGATGAATATGACTAGCTCATAAATTCATCTTTATCACTACACTAGTGAGTGAGTGATCTTCTCATTGGACATGGTAAAGGAGGGGATCAAGAGGATAATCATATGTAAACATCCTTAACAAATTAAGTGATCATTTACTAATGATTATGCTATAGAAAATAGAAAGAGGGTTGAGAAAATCGTCCAAGAGGCTTGCTGGAAAATGAGATTTGACCCACTATTTAAAGGAGACAAAGTATAACGGATCTATAACGGTCTTATGTGCGCGGTACCTTATCTCACCCCGCGGTACCTTATCGATAAGGTACCGCCTAGGTACTTAAGGTACCGCCACTAGACTCCGCTCCGTTTTTTGTCTTTTAGTGGGGTAGGAATATCTGAGGTATTTAAACCTTTCAAAGGATATTCTAACAGCATTTGGAATATGCCATTTTCAAATTTTCATTTCCATTTTAATAAAACATTTTCTAAAAAAGAAAGTTTATTAAAAATACTTTTGTCTTATTAGCAAAAGTGAGTTTTAAGGATAATCATTTTGATGATCACTAAGTATGATTAAGAAAGGTTAGTGATATGATTATTACCTTGATGATAGTGTTAGTTATATAATTCATTTTGTGTTTCTACACTAAATGTGTTGTATGGTTTGTTGTGATCAAAACTAAGAAAGATTAGTTAACACTAATAATGTTTTTAGGCATTACTTGCATTAACACGTACACTTCCCCGTGAATATAGATTCGGGTTGCAATCTGAAAGTAATTACAAGCCATTGTGTTGAGCTCAAAACGTTGAATGTTTTGTGACAAACTCAACCCAAGATATATTGCTCTATCTGTTGTTGGAAAAATGTCCAAAATAGACATTTTCCTTTATTAAAATAGAAATGACATGTTTTGAAAAAAATATTTATATGTACACACTCGTGTCGTTATTGAGCGACATTTCTAGGCACGTCCATATTATCGATACTGAAAGACATGTCGAGGAGAATATTTTTGGTATTTTCAAAGATTTTTTTCATTTTTTTATTTTGTTGTTATATTGATATTTACATTTTAATTGTGTTTCGAAAGCTCAATTTCAAGACGTTCACACTCTTTGGTCTTATCAAGATATTTGCATGCAACGTCAGAATATTCATCTATACCAGCACAAGATTTAAGAGTAACACACAAAATATCTTTGGAGAGACATTCTTCTAAGAGGCAATCATATTCGTTCGAGAACTCGGATTTTTCTGTTTGAAGTTCATCAATTTCTTTTTCAAGAGACTCGACGCATTTCAAATCTTCACACATTTCAGACCGAATTAATGTTTCAAATTCAAGAACACTGGCTTTTATCGTCGTCGTATTCGGTATCAAACGTTCTTTCACAAGCAAGGTTATATCTTAAGGAATCGCTCTTTTCCACTCGTCACTTTCACGTTTTTTCCAGTCTCGTTCAACGATTGATTGAATATTATCAATGTGATGTTTAAGAATACCAAGAGTTTTCCTACTTTTGCTTTTAGACGTATCAAGAGGCAAGTAGTTGATATATTTAAAAAACTTATATTTCTTAGTGGCAAAAATTTTCTTCCATTGAATTCTTCTTTGTTTTCGTTCGAAAAACAATTGCTCACGAGACTTCTTTTTTGTGGAGTGAAAAGACCAAAAAGACTTTTTTCATAAGCATAATTATATGGTTTTGATATGAGATTTCACTCATATCAAATCCCCTACACTTGATCATTGCCATGACCTCATGCAATGCAGCATTTGAAAGCTCTAGAGTGCATTTTTCTCATAATTAATCAACCTTGGCCATTTTATGATTTAATAAACTAAACTATACTACATGATGAATGATTTTGATTTAACAATGCAATACAAAGGAAATCAATTCTATTTATATATTTTTGATTTTTATTGAAATGATTTTGATGGAAATAACTCATAAAGAAATCAATGACTTAAATTAGGGCTTTGGTACCATGGATACTTATCACCCTCAAGTTTCACTTTCCCCATACCAAGCTTAAAAATGGGATCATTGTATTCACAAGTAAAAAGTGCATCAACTTATTCATGACAATTAAATGTGGAACCGGTTATTATTTGAGCAAATTGCTTTAAGGCAAATTTGTCATTATTTGAAGCGTGAAATATAAGAAATGTAAAATCCAAAAATAAGGAAGCACGGTTTTAATCCTAAGTAATCCTCTCATGCATTACTTGAAAAACCGCTCACAATTAATATAAGTCTGTTTCAAGAGTAATAAGTCATTCGCCTTATGTGTAAAATCCTCATGTCATGCTTTAATAAGTAGCTACACACTCGCTAAGGAAAGGAAAAATAAAACTCACGCAATAATTTACATCCGCCATCTTTTTGAGACTTTGGATCTTCAACCCCGCAACCCGTCAAGGTAATATTGGATTGGAGCAATCTATTGAATCCCCGCAACCCGTCAAGGTAATATTGGAACTCAATAGTCACTATAATTAACACCACACTGCCCCTCTTGGGAGTCTTGTATTATATATTTTTTTTTCTTTTCTTTTTCTTCTTTTTTTTCTAGCCACTCATTTTTTGTGTAAGCCGCTCTTATTTTTATTTATTCCTCACAAAGAAAGTTGAAAAGAATAAAAGGAAAAACACCCGCTAAATATTGAGCATGACATAAGTCTAGTACACATAAAACGTCCTAACTTAGAATCTTAAGACGTACTTATATCAAGCATGAATGATTAGACAAAAATGCATAAGAGATTACAAACCAATTAAAACCGTTCTTGATTATTCATTAACAATTATATACATGCGAAGAAAATAGAGTTAAAGAAGAGAAGGGTTTAGCCACAAGTAATTATCATGAAGTTTATCTAGCCCTTTTATACTTGCTTCAACTCTATCATTTCCCATTCTCCACAAATTTAAAATCTCAAATAATGAAATTGGTGGATGCTTAGCCTAATAGTCCAATGAAGGACTACATGGTTAAGGATACTAGCTAGAGAATGCTAAAATAAGCAAACTCGGGTTGAGTCAAAATATCCATGGCGGGCCTAATATGTCAAAGAAGTCTAAATTTGTTAAACCATGTTTTTATTATAGTTTTTTCTTTTATATATTTTTGATGAAAAATTAAAGAAGAAATATATACAATGCAAATGTGTTATGCAAATGAAAAATGATTGATGCAAAAATTATGAATGCATATTTTTGGTGGCCAAAGTAGATCAAAAATTTGAAAAATGTTTAAAAATCCAATTTTCCATGTTATCATGAAATTAAGGCAATGGTCTAGGTAAGGTCACTTCGATAGAAGTCTCCCCTACACTTAAGATAAACATTGTCCTCAATGTTTAAGAGTATTGGAGTAAACTCCCCTACACTTATGACATTGATTACTTTGCTTAACCCAAGTTAAGGAAGAGACAACTAAAGGGTATTCATTTTAAGCACAAGTGTTTAATATCACGATGGCAAAAACTAATCAAAGTGAACCAGATACACAGGTCTCCTCCATAAGCTCCAAGCATGAAATGAGAGAGAGCAACCCTTGAAACAAACACCAAAAGACGAAGAAAGGCACCCCTCCACTTCAACTCTACTATAACATCCTTTTAATTAAACCTAACCTATTGAAAATCTACTCTACATTTTCTAACCTAGTTATTCAATGCTTGAGTTTTTTTTAACCCTAAGTCTCTAGCTCGACTCGGCCCCGAATTAGGTTGTCCTTGGGGAAACCATCATGGAGAGTAAAAGATTTACCCTCTTAGGAAAAACTCTCCATGATAAGGTAAAACAAATTCTTAAGTACACAAAACCCCATAAGTATCCACCAGGATCAAATACATAATTGCCCTCCCAAGAATAGCACATCCCAAAAGTGGACTTCTTAATCAATGGTGAGGTGGATGAGGTTTCTTTGTTTATGATTCTTTCCCTTCAGTGTCCCATAAGATGATAAGGTGATACTTTAAAGTTTCCCACAAGTTTTCCTTTTAATGCATCAAGCGAATACTGAGTTGGCTCAACATTCTCTATACCAGGATAAAAAATCTTTTGCTTCATGGGAAAATAACAGGTGGTGGGAGCTTTTGAAGATTCTCCTTGATACTTCACATCATGAGAGAAAGGGTATGGAGTAGTAAGGGTCATCACACTTGTAGAGGAAACCACCATTTCTTTCTTGTTCTTAGAAAACGCCTCATAAAAAAACATCCTCATATGGTAACATAAAGAATCTTTCCAATTCAACATCCAAATGATATAAGTCACTATCATCTTGAAATTTCTCAAACCTTGGTTCATCAAGTGAAGGCTCAAAGAGATCGTGTGAATTGGTTTGTAAGAAAGGTGGTGAAATAAGTGAAGCATTTTGGTTTTGAGGTGTTCCACAAGGTGTGTAAGAAGGAGTAATATGTGAAGGTTCATGAGAAGGTTGAGTGGGAATAGAATCTCCATAAAGCAATCTTTCTATTTCACGAATATCCTCATCCCAATTAGAAGAAAATGTATCAACCACAATATCATCCCTCTTAAGATAAGCTTCAATCTCCTCATTAATCAACTCATCTTCACTAAGCATTCTTTCAATTTCACGAATATCCTCATCCCAATTTGAAGAAGATGTATCAATCACAATATCATCCCTCTTAAGATAATCTTCAATTTGTTTATCTATCAATTCAGCCTCACTAAGCAATCTTTCAATCTCTAGAACATCCTCTTCCCAATTTGAACTAGAGTTATCAATCTCAATATCATCTCTCTTAAGATAATCTTCAATTTGTTTATCTATCAATTCATCCTCACTAAGCAATCTTTCAATCTCAAAAACCTTATCACTCTCATCAATGATAGAACCCTCCTCATCATGATAGTCATCATAGATTGGCATATCAAGTATTGGTGTTTCAAAAGGTATCTCCTCAAAACTCAAGGTAGTATGATCATCAAATAATGGAGGCTCAAAAATGTAGAACTCATCATCACTATATTCATCATAAATTGGTGTATCAAAAAGAGGTGGTTCATCATAACTAGAATCCTCATTTGCTTCCTCATTTGTGTTGAAAATATGACTCAAATCTCCAAAATGAAATTGTTGGGGTTCATGAATATTCAATGAGGAAGTAATGGAGGCTATTGTCTCAACATAAGGAAGATCATATTCACCACTCTTACAAGCTTCATGAAAGTATTCATTACACACTTCATCAAGAATATCAACGTGATTCACCTCTTTATCAAGAATATCAACATGCTTAACCGTCTCGGGCTCATTGGATTTCTTAGACAATTTTCCCATGTTAAACACAATCTTTTGATCTTCCACCCTCATAATAAGTTCCCCCTCCGCCACATCAATAAGAGTACGACCCGTTCTCAAAAATGGTCTACCAACAATTAGAGGAACTCTCGGGTCCATATCATAATCAACCACTACAAAATCCGCTGGAAAGGTAAACTTATCAACCCCTACAAACACATCCTCCGCTATGCCTACCGGATAAGCTATGGTACGGTTAGCTAACTCAAGTGTCATCCTAGTAGGTGTGAGCTCGGGAAGTGAAAGTCTTTTCCAAAGCGATAATGGCATGAGATTGATACTTGCCCCTAGATCCGCCAATGCCATGCAATTTTCCACCCCAGGAAAATTACAAGGTATCAAGAAGCGCCCAGGATCTCCATGTTTTGTTGGTAAGGTTTTAAGTAGCACGGCGGAACAATTTTCATTAAGGGATGTGTTGGGCAAATCAACCAATTTTTCTTTGTTTGAGAGCAAATCCTTGAACATCTTAGCAAACTTTGGCATATAAGCAAGAGCTTCCGCAAAGGATATATTGATGTTGAGTTGCTTGAACATCCTTAAGAAATTGGAGACTTGGATGTCATCCTTGTTCTTTAACTTGTCCTTTTTCAACCTTGAAGGATATGGAAGAGTAGGTTTTGGTGTAGGTGGAATAGGTGTTGTAGTGGAAGATTTGTCTTTTTTAGCTTCTTCATTGGGAAGTGTGGAAGGTAAAGGAGAAGTATGAGGAGGTTGAGAAGGTGTGTTTGAGTGAATATGAGCATTTTGAGGGGGTGAAGTAGAGGTAGAAGACTTGTCACAAGTAGGAGCACAAGTGGGTTGAACAATAGTAGGTTTAGGAGGTGAAAGATCCTTTGTTGTTGTTCCACTTCTTGTTGTAATGGCATTGACATTGGCCCTTGGATTTGTTTGTGTGTCGGAAGGTAAAACCCCTTGTGGTCTTTGATTTAATGCCATTAAAACCTTATTCATTTGGTCATTCATTTTCTTCTCTATAGCTTGAAACTTCCTTTCATTCTCTTGATTTATTTTTTGCAAGAAATCCATTGTGTGATAATCTTGTGGCACATAACCTTGAAAACCTTGAGGTTGGAAAGGTAAAGGTTGGGCATTAAATCCTTGATTTCGTGGATAAAAGGTATTTGCTTGAGGTTGAAATTGATTTGGTGCCTTGTAGTTATTTCCTTGATAAGCATAACACTCCCTTTGATAGCCTTGAACTTTATCACATTGTTGGTAGGAATGGGGACCTCCACAAGTCTCACATGAAAGAGCAATAGCATTCACATGATTGGTGGAATTCTTGTTCAAAAAGAGTTCACAAAATTTCATGAGTGTGTTGGTCATAGTATCAAGCTTTTGAGAGATCATATTTTCTATTTGAGGAGTAACACTCTCTTGAACCACATGGACTCTTTCATCAATTTGTGTGTTAGCTTGCACCATCGATTTGTTCTCAATAATGTCCCAAGCTTCTTGAAAGGATTTAGAGAAAAGATTTCCACCCGCGGAAGAGTTGAGTGAATCTTGGTGGTGTGGTCTTAATCCATTATAGAAAGTGTTGAGTTGGTGAACCTCATCGAATCCATGATTTGGACATTTCCTCAATAACTCCTTGAAATTTTCCCAAGCCTCACTAAATGTTTGATCATTCCTTTGTTGAAAACCAATAATTAACTTTCTCAAAGCCGTAGTTCTTGATAGAGGAAAGAACTGGTTCAAAAACTTCTTCCTTAAATCCTCCCAAGTGAAAATGCTCTTAGATGGTTGCCTATCATACCAATTTCTAGCAAGACCCTCTAAGGAGAATGGGAATAGGATCATCTTAATAGCATCAGGAGGGACCCCATTATACTTAAGTGTATTGCAAAGTAACAAGAACCTATTAATATGGTCGTGGGGGTCATCTATGGATCTCCCTAAGAAGGGGCTAGAAGAAACCAAAGTGATCATGTGGGCATTAAGCTCAAAAGTCTGTGCGGTTATTTCAGGTATAACGATGGCGTCGGCATTTCCCTCTACTTTCGATTGGAGAATCTCCATAATAGGACGTTGATCCATGGCTACAAAATGGTCGAATGTATATACAAGTGAAATGACGTCTAAAAGCTTCCTCAGGGAAGGAAGTAATACACCAAAGGTGGTATGTTTACACGCGTGCGAGTACACGTGTAAGTAAACACGAGGAATGAGGGAGTAGCCCTCGGTCGACTTTTGAGAGAGAAGAGATTATCTCCCTCGAGGTTCGATATGAAATATCCACAAGAAAGTATATATATAATTACTACTTGGGTGCAAGACCCCCAATAAAGCCTTCCTTCTCAAAATACGCACTAGTGAACGGGGGGTTAGGTGGCGCGAAGCACTTAAGTACCTATTGACCCTTAGATGGTATTTTATAGCACGTCGCCTATCTATATATAATTATGTGTAGTTTGATTTTTTATTTGTTTTTGATTTATGATACGTAAAAATAACGTTCACAAAGTGAACGGATCCCAAAAGCCAATGAAAACCGTCAATCGATAGTCTCTCGTGTAGTCAAAGAACCGGCAGCGGCGCCATTTGAAATTGAGTATAATGCAGTTCGTTTTTTCTCAGTTCTTGCTAATGGAAAGTCCAACCAATATCGGATTTTTAATTGTTTTTGGTTGTTAATCTTGTTTGGATATTCTATTTGCTAATTCAACAAAGCCTTGCAAAACGGAAAAATATTACCTACTTATATGTAAAACATCTTGCAAATACCAAGTTTTTATTCAAGTAAAATTCAAAATGTAAAATATGAAACTTAAAGGACTGAAATTGTAAATTCTAGGAAAGATAAATGCTTGAAATGTAAATTCTAGGAAATCTAGGGACTAAAAGTGTAAATCTGTTAACTAAAAGGATCAAAAATGCAAAACTTATAACCAACTAACCAAAATGTAACAAACTTAACAACTTGCTAACTGAAATTAACAACTTCCAAAATTACAAGGGCTTAAAAATTGCAAACCCTAAAAACTTTGAAGTTTAGCCAAGATTACACACTGCTTAAAACATTAGGGACCAGTTTGCAATTTCAAAAACTCTTTAAGCCAAAAACGGGTTTATCAAACAAATAAGCTCGTTTGAGCTTATTAATGGACCAAATTCAATGAGACAAGTTGCAAAACGTTTTAAATCCCAAATAAGCTACGTGTGTAAAAGGATTTTGGCTAAAATTGTAAAATAAGCAAATGAGAACTTATCAATAAGCCCACAATAAGCTACAGCAAAATCTAGACAGTCACAACTTGATTTTCTTGTTGAAACTGATTAAGCTACTCAAGAGATGAACGGGAAATCAAACTAGAACAATTTTCATCCAAAAATAAGCTAGAAAAATGGAATAAGCTGAAAAGAGCTTATCGTTGACCAAGCGTTGACCAACTTATTTTTCAAAAAGCTGAAACTTTCAAAAATCAAGTAACTCTATGTTTTAAGTGGATTTGTGAAGAAAAATGGCCATGTTTATGAAGAGGATTAAGAGATACAAATTTTCAGTTTCCATTTACAGAAACTTGCCTTAACTTTGCTTATCTGCATTATGCTTATTCCTGTTTGCTTATTGAAAACTGTATAAAATGCTCTTGGAATCTGAATCTATATGATATAAGCTACAACTGAGAACAAATTTGGTACAATTTCATCAAGTAATGAATGAATTCTAGCTAAAAGAAAATGACAAGTTCTAAATGACAAAACTGAATGAAATCAACCCAAACCTTTTTAATGCCATTTGCCTGTTTGACTCTCAAATTGACTTGTAAATGACTTGAAACACTTTATTACCACCTATTGACTGCAAAAGATCTTTAAAACACCAGGACTCAATTCTTGAAAACTCTTTATAAGCTAATCCCAAACACTCCTTTATCTGATTTTACAAACTTTTGCAAAGACTTTTTAAGAACTGATTTAAGCTGAATCAAATGCTTTTGACTATCAAATTTGATACTCCAAATGATATGATTTAAGACTGAAAGTTAGCATTAAGAACAGCTATGACCATACAAGATGCAAGTACCAAATTTCTACTGAAAATAAGCTAAGACTAAACTTAATCCAAAACTAAGAACAAGTAAACAGAATCAAGCTACAAGTAATCAAGATCAAACAAAGAGCAAATCTAAACAACTTTTATCAGGCAAACATCAAGATTACACTATGAAAAGTAGCATGCATTTGACTTATTGAGTGGAATTGAAACAAGAGGCGTTTGCACCTATTGTAGTTAACCACTGAGAAGAAGAGGAGCGTTGTGCTCTCTTAGCCTAGTGATAACCACCACCTTATCACTAGGACAACAATCAATCAATCAAATTCAGCTACAAATCAACAGAAATCATCAACATGCTTGAAATCTTCAAAAAACTATGGATTGAACTGAATTCTTCTCAAACAGCTAACAAACTTCTTCAAAGTAAGTTATGATCAAGGAATGATCATAACAAACACAATGCAGTAACTCAGGTATCCAATAGCAGCAGGAAATGAGCAGTAATATGAAGAACAGATTTGGCGGGAAAGGATGAATTCAAATTTTATTAATGGAAAACGGTTACAAAGTTGTTAGGAAGCTACTAACTAACTAACTAACTCAAGAGTTTGTCAGACTCTTGAGTAGTTAGGGTAGAAGGGAAGGAAAATTGAAAGGAAATTTAGAAGTGTGTGTTTTTACAAAACTAAGATACAAGTACAAATGATGCCCTATCAATCTATTTATAGACTTGAGGAAGATGGTTGTTGGGGTTGGTGACGTGTCAGGACCAATCCCAGCTCTCCACGTGGACAACTCTGCAAATTTCCTCTTCCAAGTATGAACACAAATTGGGCCTTTCTTCAATAGTTGATTTCATGTTAATTGACTTGTACCATTGTGTTCGTCTCTTCAAAATGATCAATTTTGGTGTTGACATCTTTTCATGAAATGGATTGTAGCTCAAACGCGATCCTGGCAAATATTTTTGATGAAGAAGATGCCACGTGTCATCACATGAATGGTTGAATAAGTATCACACGGATCATACTGTTGAGATCTTTTCATTTAATGTGGCGGCTGAGTGGGAATTAATTACTCAATCCGTGTGATTTCTTTTCTCTCTTCTCATTGGCTAATTCTTGTACACATGGATTAAACTAGTAAAAATCTTCCAAACTTGGCAGAATTAGTCCCTACACTTTGGCAGATTGCATTTTTTGAGCTAGCAGCTTCATTCTTTTGACATATTTGGTCCTTCAACTTTCATTCTTGAACAAAATGGTCCTTTGACTGAGTTGACTTGAGAGTTGACCAAGTTTGACTTGAATCTTGACTTTCACAATATTTGCACTTTAGTCCTTCAACTTTGGCAGTTTGTCAAGATAGGTCCTTGTACTTTAAAGTCTTGTCACTTTTGATCATTATTTGTCTTTTTCATCCATTTGAGCTTGATTTTTTCTTTGTTTGCTTGAAAATGTATCCTTTTACCTACACAAGTGTACACAAACACAAACATACCACATAACACTGTTTTTGCAAGATAAATTGGTATTTTGCTTCATGTTTTAGGGTTATTTGTTGATAAAAGGATATGAGTTTAAGCTCATATCAAAATCCCCTACACTTGAACATTGTCATGTCCTCATGCAATATTATATATTAAAGCTCAAATTTACATTTCCCTTATAATTAACCCACCTTGGCCATATGAGGTGCATCTACACTACTCTAAACTAAATGATGCATGATTTTGACTTTTAATAATGCAATGAACAAAATACAATTCTATCTATTTCTTTTTTGATTTTTCTTGAAATGGTTTTGATGGAAATAACTCATAAAGAATTCAATGGCTTAGATTAGGGCTTGGGTACCATGGACATTTATCACCCTCAAGTTTCACTTTCCCCATACCAAGCTTAAAAATGGGATCATTGCATTCACAAGTAAAAAGTGCATCAACTTATTCATGACAATTAAATGTGGAACCGGTTATTATTTGAGCAAATTGCTTGTGAGCAAATTTGTCATTATTCAAGTGAGAAGTATAAGAAATGTAAAATCAAAAATAAGGAAGCACGGTTTTAATCCTAAGTAATCATCTCATCCATTACTTGAAAAACCGCTCACAATTAATATAAGTCCGTTTTAAGAGTAATAAGTCATTCGCCTTATGTGTAAAATCCTCATGTCATGCTTTCATAAGTAGCTACACACTCGCTAAGGAAAGGAAAATAAAACTCACGCAATAATTTACATCCGCCATCTTTTTGAGACTTTGGATCTTCAACCCCGCAACCCGTCAAGGCAATATTGGATTAGAGCAATCTATTGAATCCCGCAACCCGTCAAGGTAATATTGGAACTCAATAGTCACTATAATTAACACCACACTGCCCCTCTTGGAAGTCTTGCATTATTTTTTTTCTTTTTCTTTCTTTTTTTTTCTAGCCACTCATTTTTTTTCATAAGCCGCTCTTATTTTTCTTTATTCCTCACAAAGAAATTTGAAAAGAAGAAAAGGAAAAACACCCGCTAAATATGGAGCATGACATAAGTCTAGTACACATAAAACGTGCTAACTTAGAATCTTAAGACGTACTCATATCAACCATAAATGATTAGCCAAAAATGCATAAGAGATTACAAACCAATTAAAACCGTACTTGATTATTTATTAACAATTATATACATTCGAAGAAATTAGAGGTAAAGAAGAGAAGGGTTTAGCCACAAGTAATTGCCATGAAGTCTATCTAGCCCTTTTACACTTGCTTCAACTCTATCATTTCCCATTCTCCACAAATTTAAAATTTCAAAAAATGAAATTGGTGGATGCTTAGCCTAATAGACCAATGAAGGACTACATGGTTAAGGATACTAGCTAGAGAGTGCTACGATAAGCAAACTCGGGTTGAGTCAAAATATCCATGGCGGGCCTAATATGTCAAAGAAGTCTAAATTTGTTAAACCATGTTTTATTATATTTTTTCTTTTTATATCTTTTGATGAAAAATTAAAGAAGAAATATATACAATGCAAATATGTTATGCAAAATTGATTGATGCAAAAATTATGAATGCATATTTTTGGTGGCCAAAGTAGATCAAAAATTTGAAAAATGTTAAAAATTCAATTTTCCATGTTATCATGCAAGACAATGACAAGTTCTAGGTAAGGTTACTTCGATAGAAGACCCCCCTACACTTAAGCTAAACATTGTCCTCAATGTTTAAGAGCATGGAAGTATAAAAACTTCCCCTACACTTATGACAATGAATCGACTTTGCTTAACCCAAGTTAAGGAAAGGACAACTATTAGTGAAATCATGTTTAAGCACAAGATGTCAATGAAAAATCACTATAGTAACAAAGTGAACTGGATACAAGGGCCTCCTCCATAAGCTCCAAAGCATGAGATGAGTGAGCAACCCTACAAACAATCATGAAGACAAAAGAAGGTCTCCCCTACACTTATCTCCAAGTCTATACCTTTATTTCTAACCTACAACACTCTAAACCTAGTTATACGATGCTTGAGTTAGTGAGTCTCTAGCTCGACTCGTCCCTCAATGAATTAATTCATGGGGAAAATGGGGACCTCTTAGACCATTTCAACGGAAATGTCCTCCCCAAAGTAATGTTTGACACGGTGACCATTCACTTTAAAATTTGGACCATCGGGTTGGGACAACTCAAGAGTTCCATATGGAAACACTTGAGCAATAGTGAATGGACCGGACCATCTCGACTTAAGCTTGCCCGCAAAAAGCTTCAATCTTGAGTTAAAGAGGAGAACCGGCTCTCCAACTTTGAACTCACGATTCTTGATCTTAGCATCATGCAATTTCTTAGTCTTTTCCTTGTAAAGCAAAGAATTCTCATAGGCATTGGCTCTCAACTCATCCATATCATTGAGTTGATCTTTCCTATGTGAACCGGCTTGGTTTAAATCAAAGTTAGCCCACTTGAGAGCCCAAGATGCCTTATTTTCTAACTCAAATGGGAGGTGGCACGCTTTTCCATAGACAAGCCTATAAGGCGTACAACCAATTGGTGTTTTAAAAGCCGTCCTAAACGCCCACAAAGCATCATCAAGCTTATCCGACCAAGAAGCTCGATGCTCTCCCACCGTTCTCTCTAAAATTCTCTTTAAACCACGATTTGTGACCTCGGTTTGACCATTTGTTTGAGGGTGATACGCGGTAGAAAGTCTATGATTCACTCCATATTTCTTCATAACTCTTGTGAATTGATCATTACAAAAGTGCGTACCACGATCACTTATGATGGCCCGAGGTACACCAAATCTAGCAAACAATTGTTTCAAAACCTTTACAACCACTCTAGCATCATTGGTAGGTAAGGCTTTAGCCTCCACCCATTTGGACACATAATCCACCGCCACAAGTATATACTTGTTTCCCTTAGAGGATGGAAAAGGTCCCATGAAATCAATTCCCCATACATCAAATATCTCACACTCTTGGATAAAATTTTGTGGCATCTCATCACGTTGTGTAATTTTTCCTTGTCTTTGACAAACATCACAAAATTTCACCATTTCATGGGCATCTTTGTAAATGGAAGGCCAATAGTAACCCGAATCAAAGACTTTCTTGGCGGTGTAGTTAGGCCCAAAATGTCCACCCGTAGGTCCTTTATGACACGCCTCTAAGATCTTAAATGCCTCGGGCCCATCTACACACCGTCTAATGATTTGGTCCACACATTGCCTAAAAAGATATGGATCATCCCAAAAGTAATACTTAACTTCCTTAAGAAACTTTTTCTTTTGTTGATAAGTAAGACCCTCAATAAGCACATTGCCCACAAGATAGTTTGCGATATCCGCAAACCAAGGTGTGGCATCCTCTTGGGAAGAGATAGACATGAGCTCCTCTAATGGAAAGGATTCATTGATTTCTTGGTGTGGGAAATCTCCTTGAAAAGGATGCTCAAGTCTACTCAAATGATCCGCCGCTAAATTCTCGGCCCCTTTCTTATCACGAATCTCTGTCTTAAACTCTTGAAGCAACAAAACCCATCTCAAAAGCCTAGGCTTAGCATCTTGTTTTGTCATAAGATACTTGAGAGCAGAATGATCCGTATACACTATGGTTTTGGAAAGCACAAGATATGGTCTAAACTTCTCAAAAGCATATACTATAGCAAGCAACTCTTTTTCCGTGGTAGTGTAATGAAGTTGTGCACCGGTCATGGTTTTACTCGCATAGTGTATAGGTTGAAAATGCTTATTAACTCTTTGTCCTAAAACGGCCCCCACCGCATAATCACTAGCGTCACACATAAGCTCAAAAGGTAATTCCCAATTTGGAGAAACCAAAACGGGAGCCTTAGTCAATTTTTCCTTAAGAGTCTCAAAAGAATCTTAACAATCTTGGTTAAAAATGAAAGGAGCCTCTTTCTCTAAGAGGTGAGTCATCGGTCTAGCTATCTTAGAAAAATCTTGTATAAAGCGCCTATAAAATCCCGCATGACCTAAGAAACTCCTCACACCTTTAACCGAGGTGGGTGGGGGAAACTTAGCAATCACATCAATTTTAGCTCGATCAACTTCTAAACCCTTATTGGATATCTTGTGTCCTAAAACAATCCCCTCTTTCACCATAAAGTGACATTTCTCCCAATTAAGCACCAAACGTGTTTCCTCACAACGCTTAAGCATTCTTTCAAGATTGGTGAGACATGAGCTAAATGAATTTCCAAATACGGAAAAGTCATCCATAAAAACCTCCATGGTTTGCTCTATCATGTCATGGAAAATCGCCATCATGCACCTTTGAAACGTCCCCGGTGCATTACATAGGCCAAAAGGCATCCTCTTGTAAGCAAATGTACCGTAGGGACGAGTGAATGTGGTCTTTTCTTGATCCTTAGGGTCAATGGGTATTTGGAAATAACCCGAAAAGCCATCAAGAAAACAATAGTACTCATTTCCTGCTAAGCGTTCAAGCATTTGATCCATAAAGGGAAGCGGGAAATGCTCTTTTCTAGTTGCCTCATTGAGTTTTCTATAATCAATGCAAACTCTCCAACCGGTCACAAGTCTCGTGGGAATAAGCTCATTGTTCTCATTAGGCACCACGGTGATTCCACCCTTCTTAGGAACATAATGAACCGGGCTAACCCATGGAGAGTCGGAAATGGGGTAAATCATACCCACATCTAAGAGTTTAATCACTTCCTTCTTAATAACCTCATGGATTTTTGGGTTAACTCTCCTTTGGTTTTGAATGGCGGGTTTATAGTCATCCTCCATAAGGATTTTGTGTGTACAAAAATGTGGATCAATTCCCCTTATGTCGGATATTTTCCATGCTAAAGCTTTCTTATGTTTCTTAAGAACTTCAATAAGTTGCTCTTTCTCATCTTCTTTCAACTCTTTAGCAATGATCACCGGTAATTGGTCTTTTCCTTCTAAGAAAGCATATTCTAAGTGGGATGGAAGGTCCTTAAGTTCAATGGGTGGTGGACTCTCTATGGAAGGTTGTACTATGGAAGGTTCCTCAATAGTAAGCTCTTGTGGAATAGGAGAAGGAATAGGGTCCTCATTGAGCAACTTTTGGATTGTATGAATATCTTCTTCCCAATTAATGGGAGAATCATCATCACCAAGAAAGTTGGACTCAAATTCCTCCAAGAGGAAAACACTCTCTCCAAAAGGTGTTAAAGAGGGAGCAATTGAGGCCACGGTTTCAACATGGGGTATCTCATCACTAGCATTCTTACAAGCATCATGAAAGTGTTCATTACGCACTTCATCTAGCACATCCACAATGTTAATAGTCTCACAAGGTCTAGACTCCTTAACCTCTTTCCTATCACAAACTTTCCCTAACTTAAACACCACTCTCTCATCTTCTACTCTCATAATTAATTCTACTTCCGCCACATCTATCAAGGTACAACCCGTTCTCAAAAACGGTCTACCAACAATCAAAGGCACTCTAGGATCCATGTCATAATCAACCACTACAAAGTCGGCCAGAAAGGTAAACTTATCCACACCTACAAACACATCTTCCGCTATACCTACGGGGTGAGCTATGGTTCGGTTGGCTAGTTCAAGAGTCATCCTAGTGGGAGTAAGCTCGGGAAGAGATAGTTGTTTCCAAACCGATAAAGGCATGAGGTTTATGCTCGCCCCTAGATCCGCCAAAGCCATGCAATTTTCAACACTGGGAAAATTACAAGGTATCAAGAAGCGCCCCGGATCTCCAAGTTTTGTTGGTAAGGTTTTAAGTAACACCGCGGAGCAATTTTCATTAAGGGATGTGTTGGGCAAATCAACCAATTTTTTCTTTGTTTGCTCGAAAATGTATCCTTTTTAGTTCGTTTTTCTCGATTCAATCCGAATTGATCTAACAATTTTAAGCTCGACTTGATTGTTTTTGGTTAAAAAGACTTGATTGGTAATCTATGTCTACTTGCCAAGAAGCACGTAAAAAAATTGTAAAAATAGACTATAATACGTATTACGTACTACGCTAAAACATTTAGCAAATAATGCAAATAAGTGCATAAATTACAAAACTACAAAATGCTAATTATACTACAAATACAAAATGCATATTACAAATTTATTCTAGGAATAAAAAAAATTCAAAAATACAAAACCAAAACAATTTTATAAAAACCGAATCAACTAAAACTAATTTTGTTTAAATCCAAAATCTACTTTCGTAAAACTAAGATTTATCAAAACCAAAATTTCGTCAATTGCTCATAAAGGGCCAATGTAATCCAATCAGCCCAATACTTAACTCCTAGCCCATCTACACGTAACTGTCCACTAACATATCTAACTGTGATGAAGTAACAAAATGACGAATTCTAACAGAAATCTCCAACTGACTAACAGGCGACTAACAGTTAACTATCTGACTAACCGAACGGATTGTATCTGCAACGAACCATATAGCAATGGAGGTCTAAATGTGAAAGTAACGAAACTTATACAACATTGAAATCAGAAAGATCAGTTGCTCGATTGTTGCTAGCTATATGTTTACTTCTTTTCTTTTAATGCAGAAACTCATTATAAAGCTATGGATAGTATAAGCTATGGAAATTAAACATCCTATAACATGCAGAATGAAGTTAAGCAAAATCAGACGAATCAAACAGTTACACAAGGTTTTACACTATCAAATAATAACGAGCAAATTGCACTAAGAGTTTGCAGAAAAATGAAACGCGCTTAACCTATTCATCCGACGTAAGTCCATTTTCGAAGAAGCGCGGCGCTGAGCCGGCTAGTATTAATCACCAAAACGTCTAAATCAATCTCGACTTTACGAACTAGTAAGCTTGAATCCAACTACCTTGAACAGAACACTCCAAGTTCTCGATACCGGACTTCCTTTGATCTTGAAACTATTAACTAGCTATCTTATACTTATCTTCAACTGAACCGAAATCTCTCCCAAAACGCATAGAGCCACGAAAAAAATGAAACGAAACCAAAGCTTGAGTCTAAAGTTCTTCCATCATCTAGTCCGTTGATGTCGAGACACTATTATTCTGAATATAAACCAACATGAACTAAATCCACAACTATCAAAACAGTAACAAGCATAATAACAATCACAGCGATCTTCTCTCGTCCATCTCAAACTCAAATACACTTCAACAACTGCTATTATTGCTGTAACTCGAAATATCTCGAACCAAAAGCTGAACTAACTGAACGAAACGAACGGAAAAAGCTGCTGCAACTACGATCTAACTGTCACCTATGGAACACAACTTCTTGAACTTAAAACTCAACGGCAACCGAACATATCACTTTAATAACAACCATGCAATAAATCCGTAACAAACTTCATGCAACGATCTGTTATCAACTCGAAATGGCTAAACGAGTAGAAAGCTTGAACAATGATGTAGGAATTATGAAGGATAAATGGAAATTTGTATTTCACTAAAGGAATTCGGTTACAGAAGTAGTTATTCAAGCTTACTGAATTAACTACTTGAAGGAAAGAACAAGTGTGATTAACTGTGTGTGAAAACACACAATAGTAAATGGAGAGAAAACTATCTAAATTCCTAATGTGTAAAATCTACTGTGTGTAAACTTTACACTAAAGCTACACGTGAAAATGATAACAGACGAAGTATTTATAGCCAAGAAGATCATGCAGGGGATGGGCGGTTATGAATTGTTGTATCCAATGGAAAACTGCCACGTGGCATGAATGGGTTGGCTTTGAAAAGTGTTGATCCGGATCAAATAAGAGGTGAAAGGTGATTGGTTACATGGGGTGTAATAAATGGGATTCGGTTAATAAGTGGGAGATATGATTGGTATTTATTTGCCAAATGATGGCTGTTGTGATTAATACTCCAATGACAAACCTCCATAATTGCCCATAATATGCTTGATCCATGTGATAGATAATCTGCGTTTTGATTGGCCCAAAAGTGTTGACATGGATCACCATTTTTTCAAATATGAAAGAATTAGTCCCTGAATTTGGCAGTCTTTGACACTTTGATGTAAACTTGTTAAAACTTGTAATCTTTTCATCTTCAACCCTTTATCTTCAAAATAAATCCACTTTGGCCACTCAACTTTGCTCTTCATTAGGTTCTTTTGTCAATATCTTCGGATATTTCCCATAAAAGCACGTGTTTACTCCAAAATGCATCTTTTTACCTGAAAACACATGAAACACAAATACACGCGTAATTCTGATATTTTACAGTTTAAGATAATGTATTTGACTGTGTTTTGAGTGGTTTTTGGATCATTATTGATGAGTGTTTTCACACTTATCAGCCTCCATCATGAGTGAAGTTGCCTCCAACATTTGTCTAGGCAAAAATGTGTCCACATTCATGCAAGACCACACAAGAAGTTTCTAGACATGCTTTGGCTCCAAGTATTTGTCTTTGGCGCCAAGCCATGCATTCACTCCATGTCATCAAATAGCTTATAAATAAGACCCTTGGGGTCATGTAACAATAGAATTCTTAATACCTTTCAATCATTTTCTCATTACTACATCAAATAAACTCTCTCATCCTTGTCCAAACTCCCATTCCCGGATTTGAACAAGGTGGTGCTAGAAAAGTCATTTTTTGAGTCCGATAAGTAAAGTTATCATCATGAAACTCTTATGGATCATTACCCTAATCATTAGTAACATTTTTCCACTTTGTAAGACTCTTGATTATGACTTATAATACTTTTATTTCTGAGTTTATTTCATCATTTGTTATGAGTAGCTAAGTTTCATACTACACTTGGTAGGATGATGTTTGTAGTATGAAGTGATGGTTGTGATTGTGATTTATGTTTAATTCAATGTCAAGCTTTCCTATGATCCATTGATGTTTATGTTTCATGTGACAATGGTTATCAAAACTTAATTTGTTGGTAAAGATTTCATAGGTCAAAAGGGTTATTTTCTATCAACAAGTCATAGCCGGTTTGTCTATGATTGGCTATCTTTTGTATTGATCATTTCTTAAGAATTTTTGATTATCAAGAAACATAATTATAAGTGTTAGCAAATTCGTGAAACGACCGTGAATCGAATGTGTTGAAATTGGATTAAGTCTTGAATTGAGTGATTCAGTCTAATGCTTGTTTTCTTTAACCAAGGTCTTGACGAAGATTAAAGCTTTTGAAAACAATAGATTGGATTATCCATCTAATTATCATAATCATATGTTAACGTGTCATCACAATCATACCATCACGAATGCTCAAACTAGTCTTTACCAAGTGTACCTTTAATCATATTATTTATCTCATTATTTTTACTTATTATTTGTTTGTCAACAATTGCTACAATCAACGATTATAGTTTCATTTTAGAATAATCATAGGTTTTCCAAATCCCCGTGAACGATCTCGGTATTACCACATAAAAGCTACATACAAACGAAAGGTTATACTTGCCCGTGCGTTTTTAGTCAATCCGGTAATTCGTGTTTATAAATATAAAACTTGTTACCAACCCCTTGCATCAACTCCCCATGCCACTAGAGAATATACTGTGTATTTCCACACTTTTAAGAGACTCTGTACGCATAACCCATGTGTACAATAGCCTTCCCCTAGAGTTTGACGACAAGGTTCGTCCTGTTGACGCACTTCCGCTGGACATGAATGATTTTGACATGATTTTTGGCATGGATTGGCTATCCAAGCATCATGCTACCATAGACTGCTATTCATATCGAGTCATCTTCGGTGATGTTAATGCGCCAGAGTATATTCACAACGGGTTCGTACCCGGCAGGTCTGTATAAATCATATCAACCCTGCAAGCACGTGCATTACTTTCACATGGCTGTGAGGGTTATCTAGCTACTTTTCATGACATGGATGCTGAATCCCCATCAAGTCAGAATCAGCCGAGAGTGTCAGAATTTCCAGATGTATTTCTAGAAGAACTTCCGGGCATACCACCTGCACGTAAAGTAGAATTTAATATCGAGCTCATCCCAGGAGCTGAGCCGATTTCCAAGGCTCCTTATCGCATGGCTCCCATAGAGTTGAAGGAGCTGAAGGATCAATTGCAAGAACTTCTGGAACGAGGATTTATTTGACCGAGCGCATCTCCATGGGGCGCACCGGTCTTATTCGTTAAGAAGAAGGACGGTAGTATGCGTCTTTGCATAGACTATCGAGAGCTCAACAAGATTACCATCAGGAATAGGTATCCACTACCACGTATAGATGATCTGTTTGACCAACTCCAAGGGGCCAAACATTTCTCCAAGGTTGATCTAAGGTCGGGCTATCATCAGCTACGGGTCAATGAGCAGGACATTGCCAAGACTGCTTTCCGTACACGCTATATCCACTACGAATTTGTAGTCATGCCATTTGGCCTTACCAATGCTCCAGCAGTGTTCATCGATTTGATGAACAGAATCTTCAATGAATTTCTGGACAAGTTCGTCATTGTCTTCATTGACGACATACTGATTTTCTCTAAGTCCAAGGAGGAACACAAAGACCATCTTCGTAGAGTACTATAGATTCTTCGTCAGAAGCAGTTGTATGCTAAATTCTCCAAGTGTGACTTCTGGTTAGACAAGGTGGCATGCTTAGATCACATTGTATCAGTAGAAGGAATCACGATGGACCCAACAAAGGTTGAGGCTATTACCAAGTGGCCAAGACCGACATCAGCGATTGAAGTCCGTAGTTTCCTAGGCTTAGCTGGTTATTACCGTAGGTTCGTGCAGAACTTTTCCCGTTTAGCACTACCATTGACCAAACTCATGCGAATAGGGTTGAAATTAATCTGGACTAAAAACGAGAGAAGAGCTTTGAAGACGTGAAGCAGAAGTTAGTATCTGCACCGATTCTTACTCTCCCATCTGGTACGGGTGGATTTCAAATCTACAGTGATGCATCGGGGAAGGGACTTGGCTGTGTTCTCATGCAACATGGGAAAGTGATCGCGTACGCTTCACGGCAGCTTAAGCCTTATGAGGAAAATTACCCTACGCATGACTTGGAACTTGCAGCAGTCGTGTTTGCATTGAAGATATGGAGACACTACTTGTATGGAGAATCATGTGACATTTTCATGGATCACAAGAGCTTGAATTATATCTTCACTCAGCGTGAATTGAACATGAGACAGAGGAGATGGTTAGAGCTGTTGAAGGATTATGACATTAATCTGCAGTATCATCCCGGCAAGGCGAATGTAGTGGCAGATGCACTTAGCAGAAAGTCCGGAATGATAAACGACATTAAAATTTAGGAGGAAATCATAAGAGACTTGGAGCGACTAGACATAGAGATCATGGTACGTGGACAACACGGTTACTGGGCTAATCTCAGAGTAGAACCCGAGTTACTCTCTAACATCAAGGAAGCTCTGAAGGATGATGGAGAAATCTGGGCGATAATTCAGAATTTGGAGAAGCAGACATAATTTCGAGTAGATGCAGATGGTATCTTATGGCAGGGCACGAGACTTTGTGTTCTTGATGACCAAGAACTCCGGGAAGCATTGTTAGCTGAGGCTCATAGCTCCCCATTCTCTATCCATCCTGGTTCGACCAAGATGTACCATGACATCAAGCAGTACTATTGGTGGAGTGGTATGAAACATGATGTTGCTACTTACGTCTCCAAATGTCATACCTGCCAGCAGGTTAAGATCGAGCATCAACGATCTAGCGGTCTTCTTCAACCGTTAGATATTCTAGAGTGGAAGTGGGACAAAATCACCATGGATTTTGTTACTGGTCTTCCGCCGACAAAGAAGAAGCACGATGAAATTTGGGTTATTGTTGATCGACTTACCAAATTAGCTCATTTCTTACTGATCCGCAAGGAAGATTCGGTCAGTAAACTCGCCGATACTTATAGAAAGGAGATCATGAGACTTCACGGTACTTGTAAAACCCGCATGCTTTTACCATGAATAGTACCCTTAAGATAGTACGTACTAGATTAAAACTTTCCTAATATAGCATGATTACGATTACGTGTTGGGATTTTACGTATTACGTACGTGTTAGAACACGATAAGTATTTACTACGCACGAGCACGTAATAATTATTTGACAATAATTAATCACGAACATGCGATCATGAAATCATGAACGTAATTAAAACACGAACTATTATTAATTACGTAAATATATTTATTACGAGCGTAATTAAATATATTAGATCATGATAATTACGTAACGAGAACACTTAAAACGCGAACACAAATAATCACGAACGTATAACTTAATATCGAGACACGGAAAAAGGTACGGGTACCCCAAGTGGGGCCCCCCTACCCTTGGCTACAAGGGACAAATGGGCCAAGCCCATTTGTAAAATTTTACTAAAAGGGTTAAAGGATTTTTCACTACTCATTTTTACTTTACAGAAGATTTTTAGCAAAAACCTAAAACCCTCCTCCTTCTCCTCTTTTTGGCCGCCACCCTCAAAACACCACAAGGAGGTGGTTGTTGATCTTGGATCTTGGAATATTAGTTGGTGATCGTGTTTGTTCTTCGTCCTTTTGATCCACGAATTCGGTAAATCCTTTTTAAACCTTTTCTTTTGATTTGATCTTTTATAAATCAAGAACATGTTATGTTTTTTACAAAAACCTAATAAATAAACATGGATCTAACATGAATTGAGGTTTAATAAAATCAAACGTATGGTTTTAAGGGGTGTTTGTTTTGGCCGCAGCCTACACCGAACCCAAGGGGGGTTTCGGTTTGGCCAACCGACCACCACCGAGACCATATGGTCCCGGTTGGTTGGTGTGGGTCCCACGGCAGCATCAAGACAAGGGGTACCCCGATTTGGTTCGGGGTACGGTGTCGATTTCATGTCCGGTTCATGGTTTTGATTCTAGATCCGGTTCATGGTGTATGTTTAGTTTTATTTTTTTTATAATCTTATGTTAAAAAATTAAATTAATAAATGACATGATTAATTTAATAACATGACTTAGGTTATTCTAATTATTAATAATCATGAAATTAATTAACCTAAGTATTTTATATTTTAGACTTATAATTAATTAATTATTTAAAAACCATGATTATAATTAATTAATTAACATGACTTAGGTTATATTATTAATAAATAATAATACATGTTTTAACCTAAGTAGTTAACTTTATTTAATTAAAAACATGTCATACTTTAATTAAATATTTTAACCTATAGTTTAATTTAATTACATGAAATAATTATTAAACTATACATTATATCATATGACTTAGAAAATAATCATGAAAACACTTGGGCTTATATACTTAGCTTATTTAACCAGCTTATTTCTAATTATGGAAACTTTCTATTTTTAGAAACTTAATTAAATAAGGCAGCTAATCTATTTATGGAAACCTTCTATTTTTAGAAACTTATTTATTTCAGGCAGCTAATCTATTTATAGAAACTTATTTAATTAAGGCAGCTAATCTATTTATGGAAACTTTCTATTTTTAGAAACTTATCTATTTTAAGCAGTAAATCTATTTTTGGAAACTTTCTATTTTTGGAAACTTTCTATTTTTGGAAACTTTCTATTTTTAGAAACTTTCTATTATTGGTAACTTTCTATTTTTTGAAACTTTCTATTTTTGGAAACTTTCTATTTTTGAAAACTTTCTATTTTTGGAAACTTTCTATTTTAGGAAACCTGCTATTTTTGGATAGTTACTTATTATTACACAGTAAGTATAATAATACATGAAATACCAGAAATACTTAATCAGATTAAACATAATATAAGATAAACACGGTTTAAGGCTTAAAAACAGTAAAACATGGTAAGAACACATAAAATAAGCTAAGACATGACATAAAACCAGCTACGTATTTAGTAAGCAGATACTTATTAATGTATGTATTTATGTAGTACTAGTGATACGGAAGTAGGATTTCTTTCAGTTCATCTTCTTTGTTTGTAACACCCCCAAATTTATACAACTCAGTACAGCGGAAGACTAGTTGGTGTTACGGGATAGCACATTACTCACATCATAGACAACGCATAAAAATTACGTCGTTTAATAATAAATCATTTCCATTCATAAATATCAAAGTTACATCGGTCCCAAGTCATTATATTTAATACAGGTTTTACAAAGTATTTGAATGGAAATAAGTATTTTAGGTGCGGGCCATGAATTCTTGTTGTCTTCCCGAGAATTACCTTCAAGTACCTGACATAAAACATGTTAAAAGAAAAGGTCAGCGATAACGCCGAGTGAATTCATAGAGTTTAATAAATTCCATCAATATAATATCAGTATAAAAGTATTACTGAAAATCATTTTGTACAAATCGTTTTGATAGGCCATGAAATAGCCAAAATCATTTTATAAAAATCCTTATCGAAAATCATAATATAGGCATTTGCCTTAAAAATCATTATACGAGCCAATGTCGTAAAAAACATCATACAATACGTCTTATGACGTTGTATAAAATCAAATAAAAATCGTTATATGAATATGGTTATGAAAACCAAAACACGAACATAATATCAGTAGTATGACCCTGTATTGCTAGTCAGGTAATACATCGTAATTCGAAGCGTCTAATAGTATTTCAGTGATTTGGATTATTATAAGCCGCATGACATTGTTACCTTACTAAACCAAAACGGGTAGCTAACCCGATATCAATTTTGCCCATATAAAGTAGCGTGTCGTCACAAAGGTCACGCTATGGAAATCTTCTCATACATAAATTCGCTTACCAATCAATGTGGCACGACGGGGATCAACCGTCAAGGCGCGAACTGGGGTGATCGTCCCCAAATAGTACTATTAAATGCATAAGCGTCTACCAACTCCCGGTAGTTCACAATTCATGCTAATGGGACTTTTAGTGACATAACCTAACTTTAATAATCCATTTTTATTTCATCTATCGGGTCCTTTAATCATTCATAGGGTCATACAATCGGGTCATTCAATCATTCGGGTCTAAAATCAATAAACAAACAATCGGGGCAAATGGTGTCCTAATTTATAAAACTAACATGTTATCTCCCTCGCGGGTTTATAAAACATTTATAAAAACATTTAAAAGAGTGCGAGGCTATGAACTCACGTTGATATGGGAAGGCGGGTTATCGGCAATTCGGACGTACGGTACGTGCTTCAATCACGGAAACCTAGACAAATAATACTCGGTCTTAGACTCATGTCCAATGACTTTATAAAAATAACAATTATGTATACATATGATGATTATATATATATGATGATCAAGTGGGTTTACATATTCTTGTTTACTCATTTTAGTGTTATATGTCGATAGCTTTTATACTAGTTTACTAGTTTTACCCATTTACGTGTCTTAAGTCCAATAAGCTTATTATAAGTTATTTAACTTATTTTAATCCATTTTGTACTTATATTATCAGTACATACACTTTCAAGTTGGGTCCAAATGGGTTAAGCCCAATAAGTTCTTTTTATGGGTGTTTATCTTATTTAGTCCAATTATTAGTCCAATATAATTACTTAGCTCGTTAATGTCCGTTTGTCCTATAGTTCGGGTTTTTATCGGTTTTTACTTGTTATACATGTCTATATATCAGTATATAAGTTTTATAAAGTTTTCATTAGACGGGTCCAACCATCTAAGTTTTATTAAACAAAAACGTTAATTTTACGGCAATAGCCGAAAAAGTCGTAAAAATCATGTTTATAGTTTTATAACTTATAAAACTTAAAAAGTTACCATTTTTATAATTTATACACTTATTCCACCTTTTACATATTTATATAAATAGAATCCATAAGTTAGTGGGTTTTCTTTTATATTTTATACTATTAAATTTTGAGTGCTTATATAATAGTATTATACATTATTTTCCAAAATCTGATTTTTATCTTCACTTTCACCAAAACTGCCATATCTTGAGTTCTATATGGAGATAGAAGCTCAAATTTTTATCACATAAACTACATGATATGTGATACATTTAACTCTTCTATAGCTACTGTTGAATCATCTTCTAAATATTTTCTATAAATCGTCCAATACAGTAACCTCAGATTTGTACCTTAAACTTGTTTTGATCATATCTCACTTATTACAATGATTCCATTGCATGGCCAACTCTCACATGTGTACAAGACCCATAGCTTACTGTAAATACATTCTACTTCATCATTTTATCAGTCCATAACATGTTTCTTTACTGTTTTATACAGCCATGTAAATTAATCAAGATTTTAACCTTGTTTCTTATAGTTTTTCACCTTTTTAATCATATTTATCAACACCAAATCCCCACATAACATCTTTATCATCATATAATCATCATATACATATACAATAGGAAACAAAATACATGTTTACATAATCAAATTAACAAGAAGATGAGGAGGACAATCTTTATACCACCATGATGATGTAGGTTGTGATCAAAACATGGATTTTGATGGAGAAACTTGTGCATAGCCAAGACCATCTTCAAGACCACCATGCTTCATGTACTCCTTGTGGGAAATCAGCCTCAAGACACTATGAAAACTCCTCCATGGATGTTATAACTTGCACCAATCTTCATCTTTTTGAATGGAGATCAACATATGTTAATTATAACATATGTTTTGTGGTTAAATTTTGTATGAAATGGATGTTTGAAGGTGAATATGGGACGGCACATTAGAGAGAGTGAGAGAGTTTGTGTGTGGTATTGCATGGATGAATGGAGATAATGGTTTTGGTTAATGGTTTTGATGGGTGGAAAGCTTAACTAGTAAGCTTAGTTACAAGTGTTGCTAGTTGCTAGAGTTTTGACACATCATTTGATGTGTTGGTGAGTTTTGGCCGCCCCATGTGTGCTAGTGGGGTGGGACAATGTATTTTGTCCCATCTCACTAGTTTACGGGTATTCCTCGATTCTAGTTTCCTCGATTTGCGTGCCCTCGGGTCGTTTTACGAAAAACATTTTTATAAATTATGAATCAACGTCACAAAACGAATCCAATAAAAATTGTCTCATCAAAAATGGAGTTCAAAAACGTAAATACGTAATCCTAAGGTTTCCGGTTTAGTCGTAAAGGACGTTAAAATAAAATCGTAAGTCCTAATCTTTTCTCGTAAATTTGTGAGTTTATGAACCAACACAAATTTAAAACTCCAAAATAATATTCACGGATAAATTTATTTTCTTAAATGTCGGTCTGTCACAAAAGACGGTGTATGTAAACGTAAGCACGTAACGTTGAATCCTCCGGTTTAGACGTAGTCGATGCTACTCCAAGACGTAAATCCAAATTTCTTCCCAAAAATAAGTGAGTTCATATTGTAACATTAAAATAATGTTTTTAAATAATATTCGAGAATAAAATATCAACCATAAATTGACGGATTGTCACAGCATTTACCCCTAAACAGGATCTTTGTCCTCAAAGATCATCTTACTACTCGCTTCTTATAGAGTTAAAGCCATGTGGGTATTTCCTCCACATTCGGTCTTTTCTCACAAGTGCAATCCATTATAATACGCGAGTTTCATCAAACATAACTACGGGAATAAGATCAGGCTAAATATTGACTTACTTTCTCTATCCATGATGTTCATGGGTTTCTGATGAATGCAACTTTTTGCCGATCTAAGCTTTACTAAGAACAATCAGATTTTCACTTGATAGATATTCCATCAATTTCGATATACGAAACATAATTCACGCAGTTCTTGAAGTCCTAGGGTAGATCTAGCTTGTATGCCTTTCAAACCAATCTTCTTACATCATCCCAATGGTCCCATACAACGGGGACTTATATCCCATGATTTGTCAGATCATGAATTCATTTTTCCAAGGTTAAAAAATGTGGCATAACTTCGCTCCCATTTGGCACTTCAAGATCTACATTTCATATTCACATAACCTCTTGCCCACTACCGGCAGTCAATAATCAAATCCTAATTTCAACAATCATTTCAGATCTCGCGGGTCGGGTATTTTGCAAGGTTAGGTTCGCCATCATAGGAAACCTTAAACCTAAAAGACATATCCAACTCACAATGGGTGTATGTCGGATGTCTCCATCTCAAATCTTGTTTATAGATGCTCTAAGATTTAGATCCTAACAAGATTCGATCTCAATCCTAATACGATGGTTATCAATGATAATCTCTCCAAAGGAAAACGATTATATGGTCTATTACCAAAGGTCAATCATTCAAACATAGAGCAGTGCTTATATTACTCTGTATCGTTACTTTACCTCGTCCCTTCGATTTGGGATGGTACATAGTACTCTCTTCAAGGTTCATTCTCAATGATTTCTGAGCAAATCTCTAGAAATTTGATGCGAAGCGAGGATCTTGATATAGATGTTCGATACAGGCACACTATGTTTACATAACTCTTTTGCATTTATCATTAACGGGAATGATATTAGCATATTTGGTCAGTCTGTCGACGATGACCCAAATCGAATCAAATTCAGATGATGACCTTTGCAATAGCTAGACGTTTACTAATGTATGAGGCGATGTCTGCCTTCATAATTGCCATCAGTACAACTTCTTCAGACAGAGATACTTTTAGTCATAAATGACATAAATAGAATACTTATACTTACAAATTCAAACATAACTATATCTCACAATTCATATTTAGACAATCACAAGTGGTCTTTTAATTATTTAACACTATCGGCTTCTTAATTTTAATGGTTCATATTAGCCGCGAACCCCTTTTATTATCTATATTATCCTTTTTACAAGTATTGTTTATTTATTTTTTATTTTTTTTATATCGTTCGGCAATTTATTTTGCACCTTCATTTTTAAGGAACATGTCCTAACTGGTTCTTTATCTTTTCTACATAATGCGTCGGTATGTATATTCACTTCTCATGATGATATAATCATCATGTCCACAATTCACTCAAATATTCTTTCTATATTATGTGTCAGTAATTACGTTCACCTTCCTGATGAAATAAATATCACAACCGTATTTATTCAAAATTCTTTCTTCATATCTTTGATGTTTCAGTTTCGTCTTTACTATCATTTTTATCCGTTTTACTCAATCCGCCGTCTAAAGCGTCGATAATTATTATAATTAATTAAATAATTATTATTCAATTTTTATGAAATGTAAACGTAAAGATTTTAAATTTCTTAGTTCGACCAATTATATAAAATGTTCAAAATAAATTTGAATTTAATTAACAAGATTTTTGTTGATTTATCGAAAATAATTAAAACAATTAATAAGTTCCGAAAATGTTCGAGAAATCTTTGTTTATATTTTGGTCAAAGTTTTCTTAGTTGAAAAGCAAAAATTGTCGTTTTAAGTTTTCAGGTTATGGTATAAATGGTTTACTCAATCCTTCTTAAGTTATCTTGGGGTATACACAAACATTTACCCCTAAACAGAAGTTTAGTTAAATGGTTTGTGTATAAGGGAATAATCCCTAAAAATCCTTTGTTAAAACATTCGTCAAAACATATTTCCATTTCTTTTTGGTAAAATCCAAAGTCTTAAAAGGGCTCTTAATTTCTGAAGAGTCAATTTATATTCCATTATCCTTTTAATCACATAGTCAAATCATGTAAAGGTTCAAGTCTTTAATCATGTGTTAATTATTCAAGGTTCAGGTTTACACTGTTCGGCCAATTCAGGGCAGTCTATAAATAATTATTAACTCATTCTTATTCTGATAAACAAACATATAGTCCTTAATGATCACGAGCATATATTTATCAAATTACGGCCTACACACGTGATTCATCATAATTATGAATACTACATGTGCATTGTCAATCCAAACGACATCACGTGAAACTCATAACGTTCATCACAAGTTCGGGATGTGATGATTGGAATAGATAATCTTCTTCGCAGATGTGAAGTTGATAATAACCATGCCGTGGATCAAATCTTTAAAACATACGCTTGAACCTTGTAAATGATCGAACAAATCTTCCATTTCGAGTTATGGATATCGTTTTCGATTATCAATTTACTCAGTTCACAGTAACCTATAAATATAAGGAATGATAACACCATAGCTCTTCAGGATGACAGGCTTGGTATACTAGAATCTTTCTCCGACAACTATCTCAGTTGTACGATAATTCCTTTAATTTAGATGGTGCTGACGTACAGTGCACAAGCCACAGGTGCAGCACCGGGAATCTAATCAATACCAATTTCAACTTGCCTTAGTGGCGAAGGTCTAGGTAATTCGCCAACAACTTCCTAAAGTTTCAGATAACGAAAACATCTTTTAATAAATTCATATTAAGTTCTTTCTAGATTATAATATCTATAACTAGTTCACAACCATTCACGGTATAATTTCAAGTCTAAATACAGGATAAAATCATCCATCAAGAATTATTTAGATCATTTTTGATAATCAACATCTTACCATTTAGGGAATTCTACTCGAGTTCCCATAATTTAAGACAATGTCGTCATGTCATAATCAATCAATCCATTCTACCGGCATAACCAACTTTTCAGTTTCATTGCCGTCGATAAGATGTGAACTTCTCAAAATAATAATAATTCATAATCCTTCACAAATTCAGGGATATTAGGATACATAACTAACCTTAAAAGAGTAAGGTCAACGCATAATCTATGCGAGAGAATTTCAAATCAGATACAGACGAAAACATTTAACGAATAGGAATACATCCCATGTTTTCATAATTTGAGTACGCATTCGAAACTCCTCGGATCGTTACCCAGGTCATTCAAATGAAGCCAAATCAAAAGAAATGATAAGAACGTCAATACATCCAGTCGGGTATCAACACTCGGTAATCAAATACTTTTCCTAAGAATCTCACTACGGGAGAATTAGACAAGAAAGAATTGTCAATTGTCAAATAAGACAATTTCCACAGATGAGTAAATTCAACTCAGAAGAATAGATAGTACGGGCACATATGTAGGTGTCCCTAACACTATGTCCCTATATTTCACTTCTTGCAGATCTCATAAAATTTAATTTTTCACAATCTTCAATGAAAATGTAGTGTTTATTCATTAGTTTTATGGTGACTACTAATCAGCTTTGCATGGTCCATTCCAAATTGTATGTAGGCGCGCAACTATATACAATTTCAAGATTAACAATGCAATACTCAGTTCGTCAAAATTTTATCATCATGTTTATAATAAAAAACACTTTCAAGCTTAATTCTTAAATAAGAATCAAAATAAATCTACAAAGATTTTCCTTGTTATGAAAATAATTAAGTTTTCCAAGGTATTTCATAATCAACTTTATTTCGATAACAATCACTTAAAAATCTCACTTAGAATAATCCTTATTGTGATGAAAATTAAATTTTCTCAAAGGATACCGTTTTAACTTTATAAAATCAATGCGTGATCTACAGAAGAGTGACGAAGAGTTGTTCACCAAGAACTTAACTACAATATGATAGAAAATGAGCTTAGCCAATTAATCATGAGGTTCATGACTTCGATGGCACTCAAAAAGAATAATCCACAACGTAACTCAAATCAAGATGAGTACTCGTTCAATGGTTACATCACTAATGTGAACATTAGGATGAAGCAAGAAAAGATAGATAACATCGATACATGTAGAATTTAACAATCAAAGGTAGTCTTTTCATTAATCACAAACAAGTCAAAATTGTACCGTAACACATTACGTGTCACTATGTCATACAATTCTCAGAACTCATCCTACCAACTGATGTCACAGTTAAGTTAGGGATTATTTTTAAAAGATACCACAATGAATACTAATCTACAAGAGTCATTAGGTGTTCCACATGTCCCAAAAGATCCATCGGTCTCAATTCAGAAGAAGATTTCTTCAATTTATTTCTTGGACACTGGGCATCCTCGTTAGTGGACAATGGCAAAGGAACAACCCTTAACACGAATCAACAATAATTTAAAACCTTATAATCTAATCACAGAACTTAACGACTTCCTCTTATCAATCTCATATTCCATACGGGTTAAATTTTACTTTATTCAAGTTTCAACAAATTTTATACTCAATTCGATATCCTACCTCATTATCCAATACTTTCAATCTTATTCTTAGGCCTTAAAAGGGCAATAAAACTCGATATGAATCAACACTTAATTCCAATCCTATATCTCTTACAACAACAATTATCAAATGAGTCATTAATATAAAATGACTTGATCATTCAACTAGACTTCTCGGAAAGGTATTAGTGGCATGAGGCTTTTGGGTAATGGTTCCAATAACAGCCTCAAGTGCAACATTCACCCTTTCGATTTCAATTTAAGAATTGGATGACAACGAATCAGATGACATCTTTCTAGGTGGTAACGTTTTGTCAAACTCCACTCTATAAGAAAAGATCGTCATGACATCGATATCAGATTTAATCTCGCCAATTCTTTTTCAATATCGCAATCAACTAATATCTACATTTCTACGAATATCAACCATTTGTTGGGATCATAAATATCCACAACTTGGTTTAGATCTAGGATAGCTAGAATTCCTACGAGAATAGCTTCGATTAATTTACTAGGGGATTTAGGGTTACTTGTGACAATCTACGTCGTATAAATACCTCGTATAAAAATCAAAATAATCATCAAACAATCATGTAATAAAATTACATCATATATATATATATATATATATATATATATATATATATATATATATATATATATATATATATATATATATATATATATATATATATATATATATATATATATATATATATATATATATATATATATATATATATATATATATATATATATATATATATATATATATATATAATCCAAGTTATATATATATTAAAATAACACTTCTCAGTCTGGCTTTGTCGGTAACTCGGGAATTCTTCGGCACCGTTATAGTCAAAAGATTTTTAGACATTTTTAGAAAAATTTTTATGGTTAAAAGATTTTGAAAAGTTTTATTCAAAACCTTGGTTTTAAAAATCTTTCGTTCTCTATAACGAGAGCTCTGGTACCAAACTGTAACACCCCCAAATTTATACAACTCAGTACAGCGGAAGACTAGTTGGTGTTACGGGATAGCACATTACTCACATCATAGACAACGCATAAAAATTGTGTCGTTTAATAATAAATCATTTCCATTCATAAATATCAAAGTTACATCGGTCCCAAGTCATTATATTTAATACAGGTTTTACAAAGTATTTGAATGGAAATAAGTATTTTAGGTGCGGGCCATGAATTCTTGTTGTCTTCCCGAGAATTACCTTCAAGTACCTGAGATAAAACATGTTAAAAGAAAAGGTCAGCGATAACGCCGAGTGAATTCATAGAGTTTAATAAATTCCATCAATATAATATCAGTATAAAAGTATTACTGAAAATCATTTTGTACAAATCGTTTTGATAGGCCATGAAATAGCCAAAATCATTTTATACAAATCCTTATCGAAAATCATAATATAGGCATTTGCCTTAAAAATCATTATACGAGCCAATGTCGTAAAAAACATCATACAATACGTCTTATGACGTTGTATAAAATCAAATAAAAATCGTTATATGAATATGGTTATGAAAACCAAAACACGAACATAATATCAGTAGTATGACCCTGTATTGCTAGTCAGGCAATACATCGTAATTCGAAGCGTCTAATAGTATTTCGGTGATTTGGATTATTATAAGCCGCATGACATTGTTACCTTACTAAACCAAAACGGGTAGCTAACCCGATATCAATTTTGCCCATCTAAAGTAGCGTGTCGTCACAAAGGTCACGCTATGGAAATCTTCTCATACATAAATTCGCTTACCAGTCAATGTGGCACGACGGGGATCAACCGTCAAGGCGCGAACTGGGGTGATCGTCCCCAAATAGTACTATTAAATGCATAAGCGTCTACCAACTCCCGATAGTTCACAATTAATGCTAATGGGAATTTTAGTGACATAACCTAACTTTAATAATCCATTTTTATTTCATCTATCGGGTCCTTTAATCATTCATAGGGTCATACAATCGGGTCATTCAATCATTCGGGTCCAAAATCAATAAACAAACAATCGGGGCAAATGGTGTCCTAATTTATAAAACTAACATGTTATCTCCCTCGCGGGTTTATAAAACATTTATAAAAACATTTAAAAGAGTGCGAGGCTATGAACTCACGTTGATATGGGAAGGCGGGTTATCGGCAATTCGGACGTACGGTACGTGCTTCAATCACGGAAACCTAGACAAATAATATTCGGTCTTAGACTCATGTCCAATGACTTTATAAAAATAACAATTATGTATACATATGATGATTATATATATATGATGATCAAGTGGGTTTACATATTCTTGTTTACTCATTTTAGTGTTATATGTCGATAGCTTTTATACTAGTTTACTAGTTTTACCCATTTACGTGTCTTAAGTCCAATAAGCTTATTATAAGTTATTTAACTTATTTTAATCCATTTTGTACTTATATTATCAGTACATACACTTTCAAGTTGGGTCCAAATGGGTTAAGCCCAATAAGTTCTTTTTATGGGTGTTTATCTTATTTAGTCCAATTATTAGTCCAATATAATTACTTAGCTCGTTAATGTCCGTTTGTCCTATAGTTCGGGTTTTTATCGGTTTTTACTTGTTATACATGTCTATATATCAGTATATAAGTTTTATAAAGTTTTCATTAGACGGGTCCAACCATCTAAGTTTTATTAAACAAAAACGTTAATTTTACGGCAATAGCCGAAAAAGTCGTAAAAATCATGTTTATAGTTTTATAACTTATAAAACTTAACAAGTTACCATTTCTATAATTTATACACTTATTCCACCTTTTACATATTTATATAAATAGAATCCATAAGTTAGTGGGTTTTCTTTTATATTTTATACTATTAAATTTTGAGTGCTTATATAATAGTATTATACATTATTTTCCAAAATCTGATTTTTATCTTCACTTTCACCAAAACTGCCATATCTTGAGTTCTATATGGAGATAGAAGCTCAAATTTTTATCACATAAACTACATGATATGTGCAACATTTAACTCTTCTATAGCTACTGTTGAATCATCTTCTAAATATTTTCTATAAATGGTCCAAAACAGTAACCTCAGATTTATACCTTAAACTTGTTTTGATCATATCTCACTTATTACAATGATTCCATTGCATGGCCAACTCTCACATGTGTACAAGACCCATAGCTTACTGTAAATACATTCTACTTCATCATTTTATCAGTCCATAACATGTTTCTTTACTGTTTTATACAGCCATATAAATTAATCAAGATTTTAACCTTGTTTCTTATAGTTTTTCACCTTTTTAATCATATTTATCAACACCAAATCCCCACATAACATCTTTATCATCATATAATCATCATATACATATACAATAGGAAACAAAATACATGTTTACATAATCAAATTAACAAGAAGATGAGGAGGACAATCTTTATACCACCATGATGATGTAGGTTGTGATCAAAACATGGATTTTGATGGAGAAACTTGTGCATAGCCAAGACCATCTTCAAGACCACCATGCTTCATGTACTCCTTGTGGGAAATCAGCCTCAAGACACTATGAAAACTCCTCCATGGATGTTATAACTTGCACCAATCTTCATCTTTTTGAATGGAGATCAACATATGTTAATTATAACATATGTTTTGTGGTTAAATTTTGTATGAAATGGGTGTTTGAAGGTGAATATGGGACGGCATATTAGAGAGAGTGAGAGAGTTTGTGTGTGGTATTGCATGGATGAATGGAGATAATGGTTTTGGTTAATGGTTTTGATGGGTGGAAAGCTTAACTAGTAAGCTTAGTTACAAGTGTTGCTAGTTGCTAGAGTTTTGACACATCATTTGATGTGTTGGTGAGTTTTGGCCGCCCCATGTGTGCTAGTGGGGTGGGACAATGTATTTTGTCCCATCTCACTAGTTTACGGGTATTCCTTGATTTTAGTTTCCTCGATTTGCGTGCCCTCGGGTCGTTTTACGAAAAACGTTTTTTATAAATTATGAATCAACGTCACAAAACGAATCCAATAAAAATTGTCTCATCAAAAACGGAGTTCAAAAACGTAAATACGTAATCCTAAGGTTTCCGGTTTAGTCGTAAAGGACGTTAAAATAAAATCGTAAGTCCTAATCTTTTCTCGTAAATTTGTGAGTTTATGAACCAACACAAATTTAAAACTCCAAAATAATATTCACGGATAAATTTATTTTCTTAAATGTCGGTCTGTCACCAAAGACGGTGTATGTAAACGTAAGCACGTAACGTTGAATCCTCCGGTTTAGACGTAGTCGATGCTACTCCAAGACGTAAATCCAAATTTCTTCCCAAAAATAAGTGAGTTCATATTGTAACATTAAAATAATGTTTTTAAATAATATTCAAGAATAAAATATCAACCATAAATTGACGGATTGTCACATTGTTCACTGGACATAAGGTACGGATTCCCGTCCTTTCAATATGGACATTCTTTCCTTATTAGGATTCCCCGTATGCAGCCAACTGTTTTCCCGTAGTATAAGTTACGTGTTTGATTGCTTATGTTTAATTAAGAATACCTATAGCCATATACATGCATGACCAGTTTCACCTAGTTATGGAGGTACCATAACCATAACATTAGAGGCACTGATGTTATGACTTCACCACGATGGAGTGATTGCTCGTGGCGTCCCTTCAGCTTTTGGCCATTTATATTATATTTATCATGTGGGGCGTATGGGTGCATCCTAGTTACATGTTTTTAGTCAGGATTCATGGTGAATGTGGTGTGTGCCTTGCATCCTTCACAAGGAGCTGATCCCTCCTACCCAAAAACCAGTATATTAAATTAGAGGAAGCCCCTCTAATTTGCATGATGAGGTCACCCCTCCAAGTATTCATGCACGGTGGATTTTCATGACCTATATTGGCTAATGGTAAAATATGACAAACAGTTTTTACAAGATAAACATAATACTTTTCAAACTATAAAACCAGTTTTATCAAGACTTAACCAGGTTACTCGGGACTTAGTTTTCTTCCGCTGATATATGTTATATGCTTATCCTATTCATGCTTTATTGTACATCCGTGCACTGAGCGTATTTGCTCAGCCGTTTTCCTTTTCTATGTTCCCAAAACGGCAGGTACTCAGGGACGCTCTTAGATACTAAGAGTACATGCATATGGACTGGAAGCTGTCTAGCCTTCTTTACTTTATGCATTTCGTTTCTTATGATACATTTGCTATGGACATTGTTTAGTCCTTTCCTTCACTATACTATGTTTGTGTGTGACGAGCTTTACTTTTGGACTACCGATGTTTGATTCCGGTATTTTCCTTTTATGGTCAAGTAATGTTTAGAAATTTTTCCTTGTATGCTTTGATGACACGCCATAATTGCATGTGACATTTCCATTATCAAAATGGGGTGTTACAATTATGGTATCAGAGCCAAGGCTTCGACCTGTAGGCTCTCAAATATGACCTGTGATTAGTGGGTAGTCACTACGGTCTTCCTAGAACTGACAGTTGTTTTCATGCATTCATCATTTGTAAGCATACATATACATGTCATTGTCGCAGATTTTTGACTAAGTAATGGTTGGTACAGGACTGACCCTATTTAGTCGCATGTGTTTTATCGAAACTTTTAAATTTGGGACCGACCCATAGGCGTCCCCTCGCTATGTCTTTTGTTTTAGGTGAACGGACCAGAGGCGTTCACTCTCGAGCATACAAAAGTTTTCATAAAACTGCATCATGCATTCATACACAAAATTTTCTTACATAAAAATTTTCTCGTGAAATTTTAGTATAAATTTTTTTTCATGTATATATATATATATTTTATGTTTTGATTTGTTTAATCATATGTTTTATACTAAACTGTCAGATGGTTCTCACACGCGAACAAGAGCAGCTCAATGCTGCAATTCAGGCCGCTATGCAAGCTTTGCTTCCTCAACTGAGGAATGACATCAGGGCTGAAGTTCAAGCTGCCAACAATCAGCAGCATAATCAGGCACCTCCTCCTCCTTCTCCAGTGACATTAGCAGTATGGCTGGAGAGATTCAACAAGCTCCGCCCTCGAGCTTTTGAGAAGACAGATAGCCCCAGCGATGTTGAAAGCTGGTTGGCTCACATCGAGAAGATTTTCAATGCTATGGGCTGTGACCCCGCATACAAGGTGAGGTTGGCATGCTATCGATTCGAAGGCGATGTGCTAAACTGGTGGGTAGCATTGATGCAGTCTGAAGGTGGTGACGAGTGGGTTGCTGGTTTGACTTGGGTTGAGTTCAAGGACAGGGTGATGGAGCAGTTCTTTCCCAAGGATGAGCAGGACAAGCTCAAGAGAGAGTACCATGGGATCCGACAAAGAGCTGGGGAGAATAGCAACGAGTTTATGCAGCGCTTTCTTCGCTTAGCTGGTTTCCTTGGTGCGGCAGCAGGTACTCCTGAAGAGCAGGCACATCACTTTAGATGGGCTCTTCGCACATCGGTCGCAAACAATCTGGTGTGTGCTACGTTCAACACTGTAGCACAAGTGGCCGATGCAGCACGTAAACTGGAGATGCTGCAGGAGAGAGATGAGTTCGGGGAAGCTGAAAGACCCGACAAGAGGTAAAACATTCGTATTCAAGCGGTGATCAATCCGTATACTTTCCATATATGTCAATTATTCATCTCTTTAAATGTATCTTTCAGGAAGAAAACTGGGGACCGGTCTCAGCCGGCTACTCAGCAGCAACCTCATCAGCCCAAGGGAAACGGTCAGACTAATGACCGTTCTGCTACGGATAGGCGTGGCGGTAATGATAATTACCGTAACAACGCTGGGCACTCCAACAGCAGCAGGTCCTAATACTTACGCAATTCTTTGTGATTTCATGTTATAACTCATATTCTGACACTTTAGCAAAACTTCTGCCAGGAACCATGGAAACGGTAGGGACCATAACCAGAGAGGTTCGCAGCCTAGCCGTCCAGCTATCACTGGTATTTAATCTTACGATTATCCGCTTTGTCCTTTGTACCCAATTATCATGTCTTATGTAAAATGTTTTATCAGGTTCCCAGCCAGCCAGAGCACCTGCTGGAGGATTCACTCATCCTCTTTGCTCTACTTGCCACCGTAGGCACCCAAGACCATGTCGCCGTGATACTGATGCGTGCTTCAAGTGTGGTCTTCCTGGCCATATTATGAAGGATTGCCGTAAGGGCGAACTGGAGGGTACATCGGGACATGCTGATACCAAGCCGCCTCCTACTACCGGGCGTGTCTACACGACATCTCGAGACCAGGCCAACAAGTCTACAGGTACCATCACTGGAATCTTGTATATGTATGGTCAAGCTGCATGTGTTCTTTTTGATACGGGATCAACTCACTCGGTTATTTCTACTGCTTATGCTAAGAACATTAGGATGCTCCCCATGCCACTAGAAAATAGGCTTACTATTTCCACGCCTTTGAGGGACTCTGTATTAATCACCCATGTATACAAGAGTCTTCCCCTAGAATTTGACGATAAGGTTCGACCTGTCGACGCACTTCCGCTGGACATGAATGACTTATACATGATTTTGGGCATGGATTCGCTATCCAAGCATCATGCTACCATAGACTGCCATTCATATCGAGTTATCTTTGGTGATGTTAATGCACCAGAGTACATTCATAATGGGTTCATACCCGGACGGTCTGTACAAATCATATCTACCCTACAAGCGCGTGCACTACTGTCACATGGCTGCGAGGGTTATCTAGCTACGGTTCACGACATGGATGCTGAATCCCCATCAATTCAGGATCAACCTATAGTGTCGGAATTCCAAGATGTTTTTCCAGCAGAACATCCGGGCATACCACCTGCACGAGAAGTGGAATTCAGTATCGAGCTGGTTCCATGAGCTGAACCAATCTCCAAGGCTCCTTATCGCATGGTTCCCATAGAGCTGAAAGAGTTGAAGGATCAACTGCAAGAACTTCTTGTACGAGGTTTCATTCGACCGAGCGCATCTCCATGGGGCGCACCGGTCTTGTTTGTTAAGAAGAAGGACGACAGTATGCGTCTTTGCATAGACTATCGCGAGTCAACAAGATTACCATTCGGAATAGATATCCACTGCCACGCATTGAAGATCTGTTTGACCAACTCCAAGGGGCCAAATACTTCTCCAAGATTGATCTTAGGTCAGGCTATCATCAGCTACGGGTCAAGGAGCAGGACATCGCTAAGACTGCCTTTCGTACCCGTTATGGCCACTACGAGTTTGTAGTTATGCCATTTGGCCTGACAAATGCTCCTGCAGTGTTCATGGATTTGATGAACAGAATCTTCCATGAATTTCTGGACATGTTCGTCATCGTCTTCATCGATGACATCCTGATTTTCTCAAAGTCCAAGGAGGAACACGAAGACCATCTTCGTACAGTACTACAGATTCTTCGCCAAAAGCAGCTGTATGCTAAATTCTCCAAGTGTGAGTTCTGGTTAGACAAGGTGGCATTCTTAGGTCACATTGTATCAGCAGAAGGAATCACTATGGATCCAGCGAAGGTTGAGGCCATTAATAAGTGGCCAAGGCCGACATCAGCGATGGAAGTCCGCAGTTTCTTAGGCTTAGTTGGCTATTACCGTAGGTTCGTGGAGAACTTTTCCCGCCTAGCACTACCCTTGACCAAACTGATGCGGAAAGGGGAGAAATTCGTCTGGACTGAAGATCGAGAGAAGAGCTTTGAAGACCTGAAGCAGAAGCTAGTATCTGCACCTATTCTTACTCTACCATCTGGTACGGGTGGATTTCAAATCTACAGCGATGCATCGGGGAAGGGACTTGGCTGTGTTCTCATGCAACATGGGAAAGTGATCGCGTACGCTTCACGGCAGCTTAAGCCTTATAAAGGAAATTACCCCACGCATGACCTGGAACTTGCTGCAGTCGTGTTTGCATTGAAAATATGGAGGCACTACTTATATGGAGAATCATGTGACATTTTCACGGACCACAAGAGCTTGAAGTATATCTTCACTCAGCGTGAATTGAACATGAGGCAGAGGAGATGGTTAGAGCTGTTAAAGGATTATGACATTAATCTATAGTATCATCCCGGAAAGGCAAATGTAGTAGCAGATTCTCTTAGCAGGAAGTCCGGAATGATCAACGACATTAAAATCGAAGAGGAAATAGACTTGGAGCGACTAGACATCGAGATCATGGTACGTGGACAGCATGGTTACTGGGCTAATCTTAGAGTAGAACCCGAGTTACTATCTAAGATCAAAAAAAGCTTAGAAGGATGACGAAGAAATCTGGGCGATACTACAGAATTTGGAGAAGCAGACAGAATTCAGAGTAGATGCAGATGGTATCGTATGGCAGGGCACGAGACTTTGTGTTCCTGATGACCAAGAAATCCGGGAAGCTTTGTTAGCCGAAGCTCATAGCTCCCCATTCTCTATACATCCTGGTTCGACTAAGATGTACCATGACATCAAGCAGTAATTTTGGTGGAGTTGTATGAAGCAGGATGTGGCCACTTACGTCTCCAAATGTCTTACCTGCCAGCAGGTTAAGATCGAGCATCAGCGATCTGGCGGTCTCCTTCAACCGTTAGACATTCCAGAGTGGAAGTGGGACAAAATCACCATGGATTTTGTTACTGGTCTTCCGCATACCAAGAGGAAGCACGATGCAATTTGGGTTATCGCAGATACGTACAGAAGAGAGATCATGAGACTCCATGGTGCACCATCCAGCATCGTCTCAGACAGAGATCCTCGATTCACTTCGCGCTTTTGGAAAAGTCTACAGAAAGCTTGGGGTACACAACTTAAGCTTAGCACGGCTTTTCATCCTCAAACGGACGGATAGTCGGAGCGAACCATTCAGACATTGGAGGATATGTTGAGGTAATGTGCGTTGGAATGGACGGGTGATTGGGACGATTACATCTGTTTGGTGGAGTTTGCCTACAACAACAGTTGGCACGCAAGTATCAAGTGTGCTCCATTTGAGATGTTGTATGGCAGAAAGTGTCGCGCCCTAATCTGCTGGGATCAGGTTGGCGAGCGAACACTTGAAGGACCGGAAATCATAGAGATGACCAATGAGAAGATCGCAGTAGCAAAGCAGAAAATTCAGGAAGCACGGTCACGTCAAAAGAGTTACGCCGATAAGCATCGTAGGGACATACACTTTAACGTAGGAGATCACGTCTTCCTTAAGGTTTCGCCGGCACGTGGTGTTAGACGCTTCGGGATTAAAGGGAAGCTCAGTCCTCGTTTCATCGGACCGTTTGATATCATTGAACGAGTCGGTGAAGTATCTTACCGATTGGCATTACCTCCGCAGCTTTCGCATGTGCACAATGTGTTTCATGTGTCCTTACTCAGAGGGTACCAGTATCATCCCCTTCACATGGTTCAGTATCCACTAGAACAGATACGTGAAGATCTCACTTTTATAGAAGAAACCGAACGAGTTCTTGACAGACAAGAACGAGTCATGAAAAGAAGACGATTCCATTCGTTAAAATTCTATGGAGGGATCATACCGAGCGGGAAGCCACTTGGGAAACAGAGGAGTCTATCCGGGCTTCTTACCCTCATTTCATATTTTGAATTCGGATATGTTCTTCTTTCCAGTTTACTTTATCTATAATTCGGGGACGAATTATTCTTTTTAGGGGGAAGAGTTGTAAAACCCGCATGCTTTTATCATGAATAGTACCCTTAAGATCGTACGTACTAGATTAAAACTTTCCTAATATAGCATGATTACGATTACGTGTTAGGATTTTACGTATTACGTACGTGTTAGAACACGATAAGTATTTACTACGCACGAGCACGTAATAATTATTTGACAACAATTAATCACGAACATGCGATCATGAAATCATGAACGTAATTAAAACACGAACTATTATTAATTACGTAAATATATTTATTACGAGCGTAATTAAATATATTAGATCATGATAATTACGTAACGAGAACACTTAAAACGCGAACACAAATAATCACGAACGTATAACTTAATATCGAGACACGGAAAAAGGTACGGGTACCCCAAGTGGGGCCCCCTACCCGCGGCTACAAGGGACAAATGGGCCAAGCCCATTTGTAAAATTTTACTAAAAGGGTTAAAGGATTTTTCACTACTCATTTTTACTTTACAAAATATTTTTAGCAAAAACCTAAAACCCTCCTCCTTCTCCTCTTTTTGGCCGCCACCCTCAAAACACCACAAGGAGGTGGTTGTTGATCTTGGATCTTGGAATATTAGTTGGTGATCGTGTTTGTTCTTCGTCCTTTTGATCCACGAATCCGGTAAATCCTTTTTGAACCTTTTCTTTTGATTTGATCTTTTATAAATCAAGAACATGTTATGTTTTTTACAAAAACCTAATAAATAAACATGGATCTAACATGAATTGAGGTTTAATAAAATCAAAAGTATGGTTTTAAGGGATGTTTGTTTTGGCCGCAGCCTACATCGAACCCAAGGGGGTTTCGGTTTGGCCAACCGACCACCACCGAGACCATATGGTCCCGGTTGGTTGGTGTGGGTCCCACGACATCATCAAGACAAGGGGTACCCCGATTTGGTTTGGGGTACGGTGTCGATTTCATGTCCGGTTCATGGTTTTGATTCTAGATCCGGTTCATGGTGTATGTTTAGTTTTTTTTTATGATCTTATGTTAAAAAATTAAATTAATAAATGACATGATTAATTTAATAACATGACTTAAGGTATTTTAATTATTAATAATCATGAAATTAATTAACCTAAGTATTTTATATTTTAGACTTATAATTAATTAATTATTTAAAAACCATGATTATAATTAATTAATTAACATGACTTAGGTTATATTACTAATAAATAATAATACATGTTTTAACCTAAGTAGTTAACTTTATTTAATTAAAAACATGTTATACTTTAATTAAATATTTTAACCTATAGTTTAATTTAATTACATGAAATAATTATTAAACTATACATTATATCATATGACTTAGAAAATAATCATGAAAACACTTAGGCTTATATACTTAGCTTATTTAACCAGCTTATTTCTAATTATGGAAACTTTCTATTTTTAGAAACTTAATTAAATAAGGCAGCTAATCTATTTATGGAAACCTTCTATTTTTAGAAACTTATTTATTTCAGGCAGCTAATCTATTTATGGAAACTTATTTAATTAAGGCAGCTAATCTATTTATGGAAACTTTCTATTTTTAGAAACTTATCTATTTTAAGCAGTAAATCTATTTTTGGAAACTTTCTATTTTTGGAAACTTTCTAGTTTTGGTAACTTTCTATTTTGGGAAACTTTCTATTTTTGGAAACTTTCTATTTTTGGGAACTTTCTATTTTTGGAAACTTTCTATTTTAGGAAACCTGCTATTTTTGGAAAGTTACTTATTATTACACAGTAAGTATAATAATACATGAAATACCAGAAATACTTAATCAGATTAAACAGAATATAAGATAAATACGATTTAAGGCTTAAAAACAGTAAAACATGGTAAGAACACATAAAATAAGCTAAGACATGACATAAAACCAGCTACGTATTTAGTAAGCAGATACTTATTCATGTATGTATTTATGTAGCACTAGTGATACGGAAGTAGGATTTCTTTCAGTTCATCTTCTTCGTTCACTGGACATAAGGTACGGATTCCCGTCCTTTCAGTATGGACATTCTTTCCTTATTAGGATTCCCCGTATGCAGCCAACTGTTTTCCCGTAGTATAAGTTACGTGTTTGATTGCTTATGTTTAATTAAGAATACCTATAGCCATATACATGCATGACCAGTTTCACCTAGTTATGTAGGTACCATAACCATAACATTAGAGGCACTGATGTTATGACTTCACCACGGCGGAGTGATTGCTCGTGGCGTCCCTTCAGCTTTTGGCCATTTATATTATATTTATCATGTGGGGCGTATGGGTGCATCCTAGTTACATGTTTTTAGTCAGGATTTCATGGTGAATGTGGTGTGTGCCTTGCATCCTTCACAAGGAGCTGATCCCTCCTACCCAAAAACCAGTATATTAAATTAGAGGCAGCCCCTCTAATTTGCATGATGAGGTCACACCTCCAAGTATTCATGCACGGTGGATTTTCATGACCTATATAGGCTAATGGTAAAATATGACAAACAGGTTTTACAAGATAAACATAAGACTTTTCAAACTATAAAACCAGTTTTATCAAGACTTAACCAGGTTACTCGGGACTTAGTTTTCTTCCGCTGATATATGTTATATGCTTATCCTATTCATGCTTTATTGTACATCCCTGCACTGAGCATATTTGCTCAGCCATTTTCCTTTTCTATGTTCCCAAAACGGCAGGTACTCAGGGACGCTCGTAGATATTAAGAGTACGTGCATATGGACTGGAAGCTGTCTAGCCTTCTTTACTTTATGCATTTCCTTTCTTATGATACATTTGCTATGGACATTGTTTAGTCCTTTCCTTTACTATACTATGTTTGTGTGTGATGAGCTTTACTTTTGGACTACCGATGTTTGATTCCGATATTTTCCTTTTATGGTCAAGTAATGTTTAGACATTTTTCCTTGTATGCTTTGATGACACGCCATAATTGCATGTGACATTTCCATTATCAAAATGGGGTGTTACAGTACTCCATCTAGCATCGTCTCAGATAGAGATCCTCGTTTCACTTCGCGATTCTGGAGAAGTCTGCAGAAATCTTGGGGTACACAACTTAAGCTTAGCACGACTTTTCATCCTCAAACAGACGGGCAGTCGGAGCGAACGATTCAGACATTGGAAGACATATTGAGGTCATATGTGTTAGAATAGACAGGTGATTGGGACGATTATATCTGTTTGGTGGAGTTTGCATACAACAACAGTTGGCACATAAGTATCAAGTGTGCTCCTTTCGAGATGTTGTATGGCAGGAAGTGTCGCGCCCCAATATGCTAGGATCAGGTTGGGGAGCGAACACTTGATGGACCAGAAATGATAGAGCTGACTAATGAGAAGGTCGTAGTAGCTAAGCAGAAACTGCAAGAAGCACGGTCACGTCAGAAGAGTTATGCAGACAAGCATCGTAGGGACTTACATTTTAACGTAGGAGATCACGTTTTCCTTAAGTTTTCGCCAGCACGTGGTGTTAGACGTTTTTGAATAAAAGGAAGCTCAGTCCTCGACTTATCGGACCGTTTGATGTCACTAAACGAGTCGGTGAAGTATCTTACCGTTTAGCGTTACCTCCGTAGCTTTCTCATGTTCACAATATGTTTCATGTGTCCTTACTCAGAGGGTACTAGTATCATCCGCTTCACATGGTTCAGTATCCAGTGGAACAGATTCGTGAAGATCTCACTTTTATAGAAGAACCCAAACGAGTTCTTGACAGACAAGAACGAGTCATGAGAAAGAAGACGATTCCATTCTTCAAAATCATTTGGAGGGATCATACCGAGGGGGAAGCCACTTGGGAAACAGAGGAGTCTATCCGGGCTTCTTACCCTCATTTCATATTCTGAATTCGGGTATGTTCTTCTTTTTCCAGTTTACTTTATCTGTAATTCGGGGACGAATTATTCTTTTTAGGGGGGAAGAGCTGTAAAACCCGCATGCTTTTACCATGAATAATACCCTTACGATCGTACGTACATGATTAGAACTTTCCTTTTATAACATGTTTACGTTTCACGAACAAGAATTACAAGTATTACGTACGTGTTATAACACGATAAGTATTTATTACGTTTTAAAACACGATAATTATTTCAATAATAATTATAATCACGAACAATACGAACGTGAAATCATGAACGTAAATAATCAGGAGCTTAGTATTACATATGTACGTATATTTATTACGATCACGAATAAATATAATAAGACATGAACAATAACTATTTAGATCACGTAAAACACGAACACGAGAATACACTAAATATTAGTCACAAGAAAAGTACGGGTTACCCCTTGTGGGCCCCCTTACCCGCAGACACAACCAGAGAAAAGGGCCAAGCCCATGCAAAATTTACTAAACATGAAAACAAGGGAAAACTATTTTCATAATTCAAGAATTTAGAAAATAATTAAAACCCTAATCCCTTTTCTTCTCCTCTCTTTGGCCGCCGGGTTTAGCACACACCAAGGGTGCGTTTGGTTGATTTTGGTGTTCAATTTATTGCAAGGATCGTTGTGCGTTCATCCTCCTTTGATTCACGTGATCGGTATAAACCTTAAACCTCTTTTCTTTTTTATGATTTTGGATATATAAATCATATGAAATCATGAATGTTTTAATAACAAATTAAAAACAAGTAAAAACATGTTAATTAATCATGGGGAAAAATTAGTTAAGGGTTTAAGGGGTGTTTGTTTGTTGGCCGACGTATGAACCGAGCCCCAAGGGGGTCTCGGTTTGTTTTGATTCGTACCACCGAGACCTCAAGGTCTCTGTGTGGTGGTTTTGTGTCTCGGCAACAGCAGGAAAGGAGACCCTGACCTTGGTCGGGGTATGGTTGTGCTCGGTTGGGTCTCGGCTAAAACATAGAACCACCACCAGCCTAAGCCGGTGGCTAAATAAGGCAAGCAGGGGGAACCCTAGCCGCGACAGTAAGGGTAACCACCGTCTAGCCGGTGGGAACTTTTGGCTAGCCGGCGGCTAGGTTTTGACCAAGGGTGCATTTGGGTCCGGTTCACGGGTTAAACTGGTCCGGTTCACACATGTTTAGATTAAAACACGGTTCGGTTCATGGCTTACTTTTTACAAGATTAATTATATGTACAAGTTTATTTTTTTTACAAGACTTAAATTAAATTAATTAAAAACATGAGCATGATTAATTTAATTTACATGACTTAGGTTATTAATTTTATTATTAATACATGAATTTTAACCTAAGTAATTTATCTTTTAATTAGATTATACAATTAATTAATTATTAAAATCATGACTTATAATTAATTAATTTACACGACTTAGGCTATATTATTAATAGATAATAATACATATTTTAACCTAAGTATTTTTAACTTTATTTAATTAAATCATGTTATATTTAATTAAATACTTTAACCTATAGTTTATTTAAGTCACATGAAATAATTAATAAACTATGCTATTTAATTACATGACTTAGAATATTAATCAGTAAACACTTAAGCTTATATAATTAGCTTAATAGTCCAGCTTATATCTAATTTTGGAAGCTTTCTATTTTTAGAAACTTATTTAATTAAGACAGCTAATCTATTTATGGAAACTTTCTATTTTTAGAAACTTATCTTTTTTAAGCAGTAAATCTATTTTTGAAAACTTTCTATTTTTGGAAACCTGCTATTTTTAGAAAGTTACTTATTATTACACAACATGTATAATAATACATGAAATACAAGAAATACTTAAACAAAATAGACAAAATACATGATAAACGCAGTATAAAGCTTAAATCAGTGAAACATGACATGAACATATAAAACAAGCTAAGACATGATATAAAACCAGTTACGTACTCAGTAATCAGATACTTATACACGTATGTATTTATGTAGCATTAGTGACACCGAAGTAGGACTCTGTTCCGTTCGTCTTCTTCGTTCACTGGACACAAGGTACGAATTCTCCATCCTTTCAGTATGGACATTCTTCCTTATTAGGATTTCCCGTATGCAGCCAACTGTTTTCCCTAGTATATGTTTTATATGTTTTTGAATTGCTTATGTTTAATTAGAATACCTAAAGCCATATACATGCATGACCAGTTTCACCTAGTTATGGAGGTACCATAACCATAACACTAGAGGCACTGGTGTTATGACTTCACCACGGCGGAGTGATAGCTCGTGGCGTCCCTTTCAGCTTTTGGCCATATTATTATTATCAGGTGGGGCGTATGGATGCATCCTAGTTTACATGTTTTCACCAGATTATTCAGGTTAATGTGGTGTGTGCCTTGCATCCTTCACAAGGAGCTGATCCCTCCTACCTAAACCAGTATATTAAATTAGAGGCAGCCCCTCTAATTTGCATGACGAGGTCACCCCTCCAATTATTCATGTACGTGGATAATTGATGATCTATATTCGCTAATGGTAAATATTTTAAGCAGTTTTTACAAGATAAACATAAGGCTCTTCAAACTATAAAACCCGTTTTACTAAGATATAACCAGGTTATCCAGGACTTAGTCTTTTCCGCTGCTTCATGCTTATATGCTTATGTTATTCATGCTTTACTTTTATATCCGTGCACTGAGCGTTATGCTCAGCCGTTTTCCTTTTCATGTTCCCAAAACAGCAAGTACTCAGGGACGCTCGTAGACTTTAAGCGTACCTGCATAAGGATTGGAAGCTTCCTAGCCTTCTTTACTTTATGCATTTATCTATACTTTGATACTCATTTCCATGGACATTGTTTAGTCCTTTCATTTACAGTACTTGTGTTTGTGTGTGATGAGTACTACTTTTGGGGTACCGATGTTTGATTCTGGTATTTCCTTTATGGTCATGTAATGTCTTATACATTTATCCTTGTATGCTTTGATGACACGCCATAATCACGCGTGGCATTCCATTTATCAAAATGGGGTGTTACAGAAAACATCTTGATGATTCCCAAATAGCTATTGATCGAGATCCGCATAATTCTAAGCTTCAGGATATTCATGCTCACTTTTTGCTTACGTTTAAGGAAGCTTCCTTAGATGAGGAGCGTTTTCTTAAACAAAAAGCAAAGATTGAATGGATTGAAGCTGGTAATTCTCATTCAGCTTATTTCCACAAAGTTGTTAAAAGTAGATGTGCACGTAAATGTATTGAAGTGATACTTGATAATTCTAATGTTATTCATTAAGGTAACAAAGTTTCAGGGGATTTTGTAAAACATTATGAAAATTTTCTTGGTGTTTAGGGTATTACGACTCTCATTGATCCATTGTTATTTTCGAATACATTTGATGTTCAGAAAGCAGAATTTATGGTTCTAAGTAATTTGTATTTGGAGGTTAAGGATGCTATGTTTTCTATGGGAGAGGATAAAGCTCCTGGTCCGGATGGGTATACTACTGCTTTCTTTAAGAAATCATAGGATGTTGTGGGTTTAGATGTGATTGCTGCTGTTCGGGAATTCTTTTCAACAGGTAAGATTCTTAAAGATATTAATCATACCATTATTGCTCTTGTACCTAATGTCTCTACTCCAGCAAATATAAATGACTATAGACCGATATCTTGTTGCAATGTGTTGTTTAAATGTGTTAGCAAGATTATTGCTAATCGGATTAAGGGGCATCTGGATGATATTATTAGCATTAATCAATCTACGTTTGTTCCGGGTCGTCGTATTTCATATAATATTTTGCTTACTCAAGAGTTGATGCGTAACTATCATACTAATAATGGTCCCCCAAGGTGTGCATTTAAGGTGGATATCCAAAAAGCGTATGATACTGTTGATTGGGCTTTTTATCGATTTGTTCTTGTGGGTTTTGGGTTCCATGAAAAACATGGTGCATTGGATTATGATGTGTGTATCTACTGCCTCCTTTTCTGTTTGTATTAATGGAGATCCTCATGGCTGGTTTCAAGGGAAGCGTGGGTTAAGACAAGGAGATCCTTTGTCTCCTTATCTCTATACAATAGTTATGGAAGTTCTCACATTAATTCTCAAGAAGAAAGTTGGTGAGAGTTATTCATTTCAGTATCACCACTTGTGTGATAAACAGGAAATTATTAACTTATACTTTGCTGATGATCTATTCTTGTTTACTAGGGGTAATCAATCCTCGGTTAATGTTATTTTGCAGGGATTGGTTTATTTTCAGCAAGTTTCTGTGCTTGTTCCGAGTATACAGAAGAGTACTGCTTTTTTCTGTATTGTTCCTAATGCTATTGAGTCCTCTATTTTGAGTACTTTACCATTTGCAGAAGGTACCCTTCCTGTGAAGTACCTGGGTGTTCCTCTTATTTCATCTGGGCTTAGATATAGGGATTGCAAGGTCCTTATTGAAAAACTTGAAGCTCGTATTATGGACCGGCGAAATAAATCTCTATCAATTACAGGTCGTCTTCAGCTTATTAGGTCTGTTCTTTCATCTATGCATATATATTGGGCTTCTGTTTTTATCCTCCCAATGAGGATTATATATGATTTAGAAAAACTTATATGACGATTCCTATGGTGCTATGGTGGGACGACAAGGGTTAAGGCTAGGGTTGCTTGGGATGTGGTTTGTAAACCTCAATTTGAGGGTGGGCTTGGTATTCGAAGCCTTGAGGATTTTAATATTTCCCTTATGGTTACGCATGTTTGGAGTATTTTAACGTCTAAAAATCCTCTTTGGGTGCAATGGATTCAATCTTATAAGCTCAAAGGGAGGAATTTTTGGGATGTGCCTTGTCTTGGGAATATGAGTTGGTGTTTGCGGAAATTGTTGCAGATTCGACCCTCTATTCGGGCCTTTGTATGGAGTAAGGTTGATAATGGTGCCACAACGTCTGCATGGTTTGATAAATGGCATGATATATGGCCGTTATAGGATTTCATTACCCCTATAGAAATTCATCGCGCTGATTTTAATTTCTATACTAAGGTAAGAGATCTTATTCTTGATGGTATTTGGTGTTGTCCTGATGACTGGTCAATCAAATTTCCGCAGCTGGTTAACATCCCTATCCCTATGCTTAATTCAAATAATGATGTTTTGTTATGGTGTGATAATTTGGGGAATATGGGGAATTTCTCGGTTATGGGGGTTTGGAACTCTATTCGTGTTGGAGCTGCTGAGGTGGATTGGTATGATATTGTTTGGTTTCCTCAATGTATCCCAAGGTTTGCGTTTCACATGTGGTTAGTTGTTAATCAGAAGCTGAAAACGTAAGATCGTCTTCGTCAGTGGGATGTTGGTCCGAATGTTGATTTGGACCTCCTTGTTTGCCTTATGTGTAGTATGGTTCGTGACTCACATTCTCATTTATTTTTTTAGTGTCCTATTTATACACAGGTTTGATCTCTTGTTCGTGATATGGATGGTATGGAGGGTGTTTCGCATCATCTTGGTGATGTTTCTACTCATCTTATTGCGTTATCTCGAAGAAAGAGTGTTACTAGTATTATCGCGCGCTTGCTTGTTGGAGCTACGACTTATTAGTTATGGCGTGAGAGAAATGCTAGATTGTTTAACAAACAGACTTCTACGGTGCCTCAAATTGCTGATGTTATTTTATCTATGGTGCGGCTGAAGCTTGTTACGTTTAAATTCAGGAATGTTTCTCCTCATTCGCGTAATTTACTTGATAAATGGAAGATCCTCAATATTTGTTTGAATCATGGAGGGAGCTCCAGGTAAGGGTTGTACTCTTTTTTCCTTCTCCAAGGTTCTTCCCTTTGGGTTTTTCTTGAGAAGGTTATTTAAGGAGGTAACCTTATTTGGGTCGCCTGCTTCCTCTATGTTGCTGTTGGAGGGCTAGAAGAGCTGATGTTACTTATTGTAAAGTTCCTTAGATAAGTTTAGTTTTATTTTTGGTTGTGTGGTTATGGCATGTCATACACACATGGTTACAAGCTATTCGCTTGCGGTTAATGTGGTACTTCAACCACATTCCTTGTACTTAAACGTTTTTTGGTGTAATATATTTAGCGGGGACATTGTCCCTTTTACCCAAAAAACCTTACGAAGTATGTTATGATTTAACATATGTGGTAATTAAGTCTAACAACAATATAAGTAATCACTGAGTGAATCTCGAATGATGTATCTTATATAGTAAGATTGAATGTGTAAAACCCGCATGCTTTTACCATGAACAGTACATTAATAATCGTACGTACAAGATTAAAACTTTTCTTAAATAACTTGAATACGTTTCACGAATATTAATTACAAGAATTACGTACGTGTTATTACACGATAAGTATTAAGTACGTATTAATACACGATAATTATTATCAATAATAATTATAATCACGAACATGAAATCATGAACGTAAGAATCACGAACACATAATTATGTATTTACGTATATTATTATTACGATTATGTACAAGTATTTACCGATAACACGAATATTTAATATTAACATAACACGTAAACACGAACCAATACGAACATTAAGCATACAAACGAACACGTAAATATTTAAACATGAACAAAGCCCGGGAAACCCTTTGGGCTTATGTTTTGCCGCGGACACAAGGAGGCAAGGAGGGGGCCCAAGCCCATTTGATTTTGACTAAAGGAGGAAAAGTAAGAACACAGGGTTTTCTCATAACATAATTTTTACAAAATTAAAAACCCTAGCTCCTCCCTTATCCCCTTTGGCCGCCGACTACACAAGGACACCAGGAGGGTGTTTCTTGAGTTTGATCCTTGATTTTAGGGTTATTGTGATCGTGTTCTTAGTCCTTTTCTAATCACGTGTACGGTATCATCAAAAACCTTCATCTATTTATTTTTATTTCCTTTAATCATGATCATGGGATTAATAATATAAACATAATAAATAACATGCTTTAAGAAATCAAGATCATGGACAAAACTTGTTTTTGGTGGGGTTTTTGTCGGCCGAGAGTCAAACAGAGAGCACTATGGCTCTCGGTGGTTTTGTGATCACCAACAGCCGAGACCTCATGGTCTCGGTGTGTTTGGTTTCGGTCAGCCGCAAGAAAAGGGAACCCCGACTCGCGTCGGGGTGATGTTTTGGCTTTTTGTGGGTCTCGGCAGCAAGCAACCACACCACCCGCTAAAGATGGTGGCTAGATTTGGTCAAGAAGGGGGAACACAAGCCGCACAGGGAGGAACACCGGCTAACTGCCGGTGGGAACTCCTTGTGGTCAGCGACCAACCGAGAGAAGGGAACTACCGGCTTAAGCAGGTGGCAATTTTACGAAAGTAGGGGCCACCGGCCTAGCCGGTTTGCCACTGTTTTCGGGGGTGTTTGGTTCACGGGTTTCATGGGTTCGGTTCACGACATGTTTTAATAAAATAATACACGGGTTCGGCTACGATTATTTTTACAAGTTTAATTAGTTTACAAGTATATTTATTTTACGAGTTAATTAGATTAATTTAACATGGCATATAGTTAATTTAATTAAAACATGGACTTAGGTTTATTATTATTATTAATAATACATGATTTTAACCTAAGTATTTATTTACTTAATTAGACTATAGAATTAATTAATTATTGAAGACATGACTTATAATTAATTAATTTCCATGACTTAGGTTATATTAATATAGATATTAATACATGTTTTAACCTAAGTATTTTAAACACTTAATTTAATTAAACCATGATTATATTTAATTAAATCCTATAACCTATAGTTTATTTAATTTACATGTATTAATTAATAAACTATGCTATTCATCTCATGACTTAGAATATTAATCAGTAAAACTTAAGCTTATCATTTTAGCTTAATAATCTAGCTTATTTCTATTTATGGAAACTTTCTATTTTTAGAAACTTATTTGTTTTAAGCAGCTAATCTATTTATGAAAACTTTCTATTTTTAGAAACTTATCTATTTTAAGCAGTAAATCTATTTTTAGAAACTTTCTATTTTTGGAAACTTTTTATTTTTGGAAACTTTCTATTTTAGGAAACCTGTTATTTTTTGAAAGTTACTTATTATTACACAACAAGTATAATAATACAAGAAATACAAGTAATACTTAATCAGAATATCCAGAATACATGATAAACACATCATAACGATAAAATCAGTAAAACAAGACATGAACATATAAAACAAGCTAAAACATGATATGGAACCAGTTACGTACTCAATAATCAGAATAATTATACACGTATATTATCTATGTAGCATTAGTGAGATCGAAGTAGGACTCTCTTACGTTCGTCTTCTTCGTTCACTGGACATAAGGTACGGATTCTCCGTCCTTTCAGTATGGACATTCTTTCCTTATTAGGATTCCCTGTATGAAGCCAACTGTTTTCCCAGTATATGTTTTATATGTTCTGATTTGCTTATGTTTAATTAAATTCCTAAGCCATATGCATGCATGACCAGTTTCACCTACTTATGGAGGTACCATAACCATAACATTGGAGGCACCAGTGTTATGACTTCACCACGGCGGAGTGATAGCTCGTGGCGTCCCTTTCAGCTTTTGGCCATATTATTATGTTATCATGTGGGGCGTATGGGTGCATCCTAGATTACATGTTTTTACAGATTATTCAGGTGAATGTGGTGTGTGCCTTGCATCCTTCACAAGGAGCTGATCCCTCCTATCCAAACTTATATTAATTAGAGGCAGTCCCTCTAATTGCCTGACGAGGTCACCCCTCCATGTATTCATGCATGTTGATATTTCATGACCTATATTGGCTAATGGTTAACATGTTAAACAGTTTTCATAAGATAAACATAAGGCTTTTCAAACTATAAAACCAGTTTTATTAAGTTATACCAGGTTTTCCAGGACTTATACATTTCCGCTGCCGTTAAGTCTTTATTATGTTTCAGTCATTCATACTATGTCATATATCTGTGCACTTAGTGTTTTGCTCAGCCGTTACTTTCCTTTCCATGTCCCAAAAGGGCAGGTACCCAAGACTCGAGCATTTGGAGGACGTGCATAGGATGGAAGCTGCCATAGACTTCTTCTCCTTTTGCCTTCATATACTTATGCTTGTTTAGTCATTTCTCATTTCCTTTACTTTATTTATGTTTTGGGCTTATGTTTTGGAACCGATGTTTGATTCTGGTTTTTCCTATGGTCATGTATGTTTTAGTACATATTACCTTGCATGCTTTGATGACACGCCATAACTATGCGTAACGGTCCACTTATCAAAGTGGGGTGTTATAGAATGCATGAATGAATGCCTTAAGACCAACTAAAGGATTCATTAATGACATTATATTGTACATGGGATAAGTTGTGTCATTTACATGAATGCAAGTTGATTTGACAATATTAAAATCTAATTATAAGATATTAGAAATAGTGTTTACAACACTGAAGTCTAATTAGAAGACATTAGAAGGAATCTATAAAATATTGAAATCTATTTAAAAGACATTAGTAGGAAGATTCACATGAGTGCTGGATTGAGAATTTATTCCTAGAATCAATAATAGCAATAATATGAATATAGTCTGTGATAATCATCGTAATATCATTATGGTTGAAAAACTTAGAGTTTGATTAAATATGTAAATCATTCTTAAAGGAATGTTCAAGGTTTATAAAATAGTAACATAGTGGGATGGTATACACTAGTGTTTATTTTAATTGAGATTATACTCAATTTCAGTATTAGCAAGTCTTTCTCAAAAATGACATTATTGTTAAACTGACATGCTTGATTTAAAAGCACAATTTCATTATACATTAAAGTGTTAAGAATACTTTATAGTTTCGAAAATTGTTCTAATGAATATCTCTAATAAATGTTGTATACATCTTATTGAATGTAGTGTGACCAATAAATGTGATATTATTATGTCATCGTACACACTTACATATTGAATAATCATCATGTCATTCAAAGAATATAACGATTTGTGATTTTGAATATGTATTCTCAAAGTTCCACAAGATTAATAATCTCATTTGTAGGAATCTATGCCTTATCAACAATTAAATTGTTGTGACTAAGACGATAGTATTCAAGCTAGGAATACCATGTATTGATCTTAAATTGGTATTTGGATAAGGGATGGTTAAGCATTTGTTTTAAACAATGAATTGACATATGAGGTATGATCGTTTTCATTAGATACTATTGTGTCCTACATTTTCATGTTATATCCATGGAGTTCGTATTTGCATATCTATATGTATTATATACATTTTAAATATCCATTGTCAATAATCAATATGAGAGTATTATTGAACTAAGACAAATATGAGGGTTGGTTGTATTTTTGTTAAAAACATACACAAAGATGTTTATTTCAAACTCATAGGTTATTGAATGTGGTTGAATAATTGGATTACCCCTTCGTATAAGTCTACTTTATGGATTGACGTGTAACACCTCCAATTTCGGCATATAGCAACGGAAGCTAATTTGGTGTATTACTTCATGGAAACACAATCACAAAAATAGAAAACACTTAAAAGATCTTTCTATGAAAATTTAGTTATCATTTAATAAAATTTCAGAGTTTTATATGAGGGAGGTCCCAAAAATCTATATGGTTACAGTTTGAATGATAATGATCTTCAATTCCTTGCCACTCCATGCTATTCCGTGCCGCTCCATGCCATAAGTTGATAATTACCTGAGATACATGCTTAAAGGTCAACACAAAGGTTGAGTGAAATTCATAGGTTTAAGTAATAGTTTTTGAATACGAGTAATATAGTGGCAATGATTGCAACACATACAATCATCATGGAAAAGATATTATTTACACTAAGCTTACTACATCAAACATTAACATGGAAATTACCTTAGTGACATTGGTAAGGAAACAAAGTCCTTATGGAAAGGTAGCTTTCCAAAGCTACCAATTGGGTCAAAGATAGTGCATCTGATTACCTAATAGCCCGATAACACAAATGGGATTTGTCAACCCCGATAGATTAATATTCGCATTCATACGTATATTGATTAATGATTCATGATATTTCAAAATGGTACTCGCGCAATAATATATCAATAAAGAATACATTTGTAAAAGTGGTAGGATTCTATTTTATATCATGTATCCCCCTCACGAGATTTTGAAAAACAGTTTAAATAGTAAAAGTGAGGCTACGAGCTCACCTTAAGTCCAAGGAATTCGAGTTGCGTCAAAAGTGGTTCAATGGAAAATAAACGGCTTGCTCACGTAACCTGAGTTTAATAGGTATGTCAAGTCATGTTATTTTGTTCAAAATCTAATAAAGTTTATAATATGTTGTTTGAGGTTTATAAAGTTATGGAGATATCGTATCACTATTCGGGCCATCATATTTCAAAGCTTATTCTGTAAACGCTTGTAATAGGGCGTATGACTTGTAACTTCTTCAAAACACTTCAAGGCTTATGAGATATTATCCTGAGCTTACTATAGATCTTTGGAAACTTAGAGGACTCAAATAGAGGCTTGTAATTAGAACTGTGTGTTAGGATAAAAGAGTTGGGGATGAAGTGAAATGAATGAAGTTAGGCCTCTATTTCTAGGATGAATTTCCTTAGGGAAAAATGAGTAGCTTTAAAGGTGTTGATCATTTGTCCTAGTAACTAAGGTATGATAATGGATGATTATGTAACCTGGGAAAACAAAATACTAATGGTTTAAGGATCTTAGGAGGCCACGATAACAAGGAAGAAAAAGAGTACCAAGTAGGTGATGCACCTACTTTTTTGCATTCTTGTTGAAGTTCTTATGGTGTTAGGATGCTTTCATGGAAGTTTAAGGTGTTAAATCATCAAGGTTCTTACTTGTTAAGAACTTTAAAAACTAGCCGGATTAGGGTTTCATTAGGTTTAGGGTTTAAATCTTGTAACTAATGTTTATATATGTGTTTAATGATAGTTTAGGTTTAGATTAGGGTGTACATATTGTTCTTGAAATTATTGTAAACTTGGTTTAAAGTGTTGTGCAAAGTTATAGTGATTTTAGAGGGAAAATGCATAATTTGAAGTGTATGCATTATTTTGTTGTACATTATTTTATGATAAAAATGTATCTTAAATGTTATGCTAAGCGAGTTTGTATACTTGGTTTAAGAGGTGGTAACATCTAGAATGAAAATAGAGGTAAAAGGGTGATTTTGAATACTATGCATAAGTGACTTATACCTTGGATTTAAAGGATTTGTAATAGGGTTTTTAGAACGAAAACATATTCAAGGTGATGTATTATATCTTGTACATATTTGTTGATAACTTGTACATAAGTGTTGGATAGTTATCTTACATGAAATTAGGGTTTTTAAGGATTTTGAGTACAATTCTCATAGTTGAGATGTTAGATCAATAATGTTCTTGTAAAAGTAGATTTACAACTTAGATTTGAATATTTAAGATGTTTAGATGACATAAATATGAGTTAGGTTGGTATTGGTGGTGGTGTGAGTTTGTTTACTTTGATATGTAAGTTATGTTACATAGTGTTGGGAATAAAATCATGAAGTCCTTAGCCGTTGACAGTTGGTTTCTATCCACTGATGAAGATTGTTATATCCACGATCATGTGTTGTGTATCCGCTAAAGCAAGCCACTAAAGAGAAGACTCCCACCCACTATGGGATTGCATGGATCAACACGTTTTGATATTTTAAGGAAGATTGAGTCGAATAAGTTATTTTCCATGTTTATCTTTATATATCTTCCTAAGATAGTTGATCTTAGCTTAATGTACAAGGCTCCTTATGTTATAAAAGGAGGCCTTAGGGTTAGTTGATAATAACACTTTTCATACATTATTCGCTTTGTTTTATTAATCGATTGGAAAGTATGGTAATCGTTTATGTTACTTTGTTCTTTGTTCCAAGTGTTAAATTATGCTCAATACTTAGATTGTTAGCTACACAAACTTTCTCTACGTATTATACCTGATTTATCTCGATAATACCAAAAGCTAAATCGCTCTAAGTTTAAGATAAGCAAGTGGTATCAGAGATTGTTGAGTAACTTTGATCTAAAAAACAAAGCCCTAAATCGCATAAAACGTTAATCGCAAGTTCACAACCCTTAACAATGTCAAACCTTGTCTAAAACTCACCAAACCCTACTTACCCTACAAGCAACATCAAAATTCCAATTCTTGACCCTGATAAATTCGAGTTATAGGAATTCAGAATCAAGCAATATCTCCAAGTTGATCACTACATCCTTTGGGAGATCATTCAGTTTGGAAACATATTTGATCCTGAGGAAAAGAAAAGGGAGAATGAAAGAAAGAAAAAGGCCAAAGCTGATGGTAAAGAAGAGACTGAAAGCTCAAATTCACAAGATCCTAGGGCTACATCTACTGATGAGATTGATCAAAGAAAGAATGACATAAAGACATTCAGTTCTCTTTAATTGGCACTTGGTCAAAATGAGCAATTCAAGTTCAGGAAGCATGAGTCTGCAAAAGAGTTATGGGAAGCCATCAAGAAAACCTTTGGTGGTAATGAAGCCAATACTGAGCAAGGAAGGAAAAAGCTTTTAAAAGAGTTTACTACTTTCAAAGCTCTCCCTGGTGAGAAGCTTAGTGAAGTCAAGAGTCGCTTGCATGACTTAACTAGCAAACTAGAATTCGTATAGGTAGAGCTTGACGATGAAGAAATAAATCCACCTTTCTAAGTGGTCTTGGTGAATCTTAGTATGTCCAAGCTAATGCATTGTTGTGCACAAATAGTTACAAATTTGCAAACCTTGATGACATCTATAATCAATTGAAGACTATGGAGGCTGATGTCTGGAAAAGGAATAGAGGAGCATCTGGTTCAAAGAAAGGAAACATGGCTTTTGTTTCCAACAGTAGGTACAACCCCTCTGACAGCGGGGTTGTATCTAATGACAGTGGGAACTCTATATCCACTATCACCTCTTTCAAACCATCTTCAAGTGATAGGCCTGCTAGAAATGATCTTGACACTGTGTGTGCATATATTGCTGCTTGTTAGAAATACGTTTTTACGTATATTAGAAGTATCGGTCACTCGACAATAATATTTATGTTGTAATAGCTCGTAGTTAGAAAATAGTCATTAGTTACTTATTAACTTAAGTAAGAACCGGTCCATGGGCTTGTCATGGACCGGCCCAAGCCCATGTTTGCTTGGAACTATAAATACCCCTTTCCACCTTGGAAAGGGGTTGGTTGTTGTCATTTCCAAGTTTTCCATTTAATAAAATACACATAGTTTCTCTCACTTTCTCTCTCTAACTTTCTCTCTCTAGAAATCAACAAACCCCTTCATAGATTCATAGGTTATCAATATTCTACATTTGGTATCAAGAGCTATGGGGTGATTTAAGGTAGTGATTTGTGTGGTTTTTTAGTTTTTGATTGTATTAGTGTTCTTTAAGAAAAACCATCTTGATTCTTGGTGTTTTTGGTGTTTTTGTGATTGGGATTAGTGGATAAGTATTAGTTTTTACTTATTATTATTGAAATCACAAAACTTTTTGGGTTATTTGGTCAAAATCTGGGTTTAATCTCTTGTTTTGAGGGTCGACTGTTCATCGTATAAAGTTTCTGATTAACCCAGCAAAAGTTCCGAACCAACAAGTTCCGGATCAAGAAGTTCCGGATCAAGAAGTTCCGGATCAAGAAGTTCCGGATCAAGAAGTTCCGGATCAAGAAGTTCCGGATCAAGAAAGTTCCGAACCAAGGAAACTTCCGAATCAAGAAGTTCCGGGTCAAGAAGTTCCGGATCAAGAAAGTTCCGAACCAAGGAAACTTCCGGATCAAGAAGTTCCGGATCAAGAAGTTCCGGATCAAGAAGTTCCGGATCAAGAAGTTCCGGATCAAGAAGTTCCGGATCAAGAACTTCCGAACCAAGAACTTCCGAACCAAGAAGTTCCGGATCAAGCCAAAGTTCCGAACCAAGCACTTCCGAATCAAGAAGTTCCGGATCAAGCCAAAGTTCCGAACCAAGAACTTCCGAATCAAGAAGTTCCGGATCAAGCCAAAAGTTCCGAATCAAGGTAATTCCAAGCCAAATCTTCCGAATCAAACTTCCGAATCAACAAAAAGTTCCGAATCAAGGGTTATTTTGCTTGTTTTTTCGACGATTTTTTAGAGGATTTAATCTTGGTTTCTTACAACAAAAACACAACACAATTCACAAGCTTTACTTCACTGCTCGATCAACCGATAATCTTTGTCTCTTTGAAGTTAACAAAATGAATCCGAATTCAGTAATGCCTCAGATGACATCACTTACGGATATTTCGGTGATTACGGGAACGGATAATCGCCCGCCAATGCTCATCAAAGAAGTTTTTGAAGCTTGGCAAGGCCGGATGATGTCTTATCTTAAGGGAAAACCGGTCTATGGGAGGCTTATGGTTAAGTCAATCTTAAATGGTCCACTTGACTATGGTACCATTGTGGCGAACAATGTGTCTCGACCAAGAGAATTTGAAGAACTTACACCAGCCCAACAACTTGTTGCCGATGCAGACGAGAAAGTTCTTCAAACAATTCTCCAAGCTCTTCCCCATGACATCTATAGGATGGTAAGTCAGTATACAGTGGCAAAGGATTTATGGGAACGTCTTAAGGTGTTGCTACAAGGTACGTCTCTCACCAAGCAGGAAAGGGAATGTCAGTTGTATGACCTGTTTGACAGATTCACTTACAACCCAGGGGAAACGCTTCACGATTATTACTTCAGATTCACCATACTCATGAATGATCTGAATGTATACAATCTGGTGATTGCTCCATTCCAGGTTAACACCAAATTCTTGAATACTTTACCTCAAGCTGAATGGGGTGAGTATATTACCGACGTTAAGTTAACCAGGGATCTGCATAAGTGCAATTTGGATCAACTATATGCTTTTCTTCAGCAACATGAGAAACATGTGATCATGCACCGTTCTCCACGAGGTATGTACCCTGATTCATTAGCTTTGATGGCGAATCAACCTAGCTTGTCTCACAACAACACTCCTTATATTTTGGGACATCAAGCCTATCATCCATCACCTTACATGACACCAGCCTTTCCCCAATACTCGATTTTACCACAACCACCCACCTCACATCAGCAACAATATCGGTTCAGTGCACCTTCATCACAATATGCTATACAACCTCACCCAGCAAATGTTGCACCTTATGCTCAATCTTCATATTCATCTTATCAAGAGAATGCAGCATATCCAACAAGCTACCCTGATCAAATGAGTATTCCTTCGAGTGATTATGCAGCTCAAGATCAAGCAATGTACTGTGATGATGAGGAAGTCCCCGTTCCTGTATTTAAACAAGGTGCTGATCCAGTTGAAGTGTTAACCACTATGTCTGCCTATCTCACAAGGACTTTAAGCAAACGAGGATTTAGGGGATCAACTCCTACCAACAATCAGTTGAGGAATTCATCCAATTCTCGCCAACAAGCTACAATTAAGAATGGCAGGGTAATGGTTCAGCCAATTCAACCATATCAGGGGAGACCTTCCACATCAACCAATGCTCGCACGGTCAATCCTGCTCCTGCTCCAATGGTCAACAATCCTCCACGGGCTAATACAGGCAAGTTGAGAATGATTACATGCTACAACTGCAAGGAAGAAGGTCATATGTCCAGGGATTGTAAGAAACCCAAGAGGAGAAGGGATGGACAATGGTTTGCAGAAAAGATCTATCTGGTGAATGCTCAAGCACAAGGAAGGGAACTTGATGAAGAGGAGCTTGCATTTCTTGCTGATCCAGGGATTGCTGAACAAGACGTGGTCACCACACAGAATGCAGCATACCAAGCAGATGATCTCGATGCGTATGACTCAGACTGTGATGACTTCCAATCTGCAAAGGCTGCTCTCATGGCAACTATCTCCAGCTTAGGGCCAGAAAAGAGATCTGAGGTACTTATTAATACCACCGATAATACCACTGATGCTAGTATTCAACCACATCAAGTTGTGCAAGAGAGTGCTGATTCGAATGAATCTTCGGTGGTGAGTCTTTCAAACGAGGAGACAAACAATGATAGCAATATCAATGTGAGTCCCCAGACTTTGAGTGAATCACAACCGGGACCCATTTTGCATACGCCCACTCCTGCTCAACAAGATTTGGTCATGGTTCCTGCTACATTACTTAGCCAAATGAATGCTGCACTCTTAGAAACCTTAGCTAAGAATAAGAATTTGTCTGATGAGCTTGCCTTAAGCAATGAGAAAGTTTAAACCTTGGAACTAGTGCCTTCGTCTAGTGCTCTCACTAATCCCGAATATGATCACTTTAGAAACAAACAAATGGGTCACTTGCAAGAAATAGAACAAGAGCAAATCTGTCTAATGAACTTCAAGAAAAGGAGTTAGTGGTCACTAATTTTCAAAAACTTCAAACGGATTTTGAATCACTTGAGTCTAAGAAGAATGAAATGGAGATTAATGCCACTAATAAGATTAGAAGTCTAGATTACTTGCTGTTAAGACAATACGCTGCTTCACAACTAGTGCACTTATTTGATGCTTCATTTAGAGAATTTAACTTATCTCGTCTAAAAGGCCTTCCCCCTAATCCACGATATGCAAAACAAGCTTTAAGACATAGTCCTAGACTTTATAATGCAACTCAATTAGGATTGGCCTTAGACCCGATTGTTTTTCCCGATGATCGAACAAGTAAGGATCTAGTTGATGAGGATCGGTCATACAATTCTGCAAAATATCCCGAGTGTGAATATTTTAAATTGAATAAGGAGCTTGCAAAAACGGATTTTAGAATTCGCTTTCATATGGACAAAGATCTCATAACAGCACCGACCTACATATTAGATGAAGAAAACCCTAGTACATTTCCTACACTTGTCAATATGGAAGGTCCTAAGGAAATTCCAAAGGATCTTCCACCGGTTAGCACTGTATGGTTAAACTTGCAAGAGATTAATCAATACTTTACTAATTTTGACAAGGTCATTTTGGATTGTACGACTTCAAATGGCTTAAATGCCGGAGAATGGGCTTTTGAACATATGAACGAAGTGTTTAAAAATGAGATCAATCCGTTTGTCGAAAGTCTAAAAGGAACTTTTGCATCTCTTAAGGAAAATCTTGTGTTTGAAATTGGTGAAGTTCAAAAAGTGTTTTATGAAATGGACACCGCTTACGAACTACAACTAGTTGAAAAAGAAAAGATTTTAACCGAATATGACCGATTCTTGTCTGCAGTAATCTCGTGTGATGTGCTTACTACTGTAAATGTTAATTATTCGAATGAGCTTACATCCGCTATGATTAATTGTGATGCTATGAATATTTGTGAGGATATTTGTGATGATGTTTGTAACCTTTCTGTAAATGTTGCTGATACTGTAAATGAGGTAGATAATCATTCTTGTCACGAATCTAACGCTGAGTTTTTAAAGCTACAAGATTCCTACAATTTACTTTCAAAACGCTTTAATCAACTAGAACAACATTGTATATCTTTAGAATTAAAACAATAAACTCAAAATGAGAATCTTTTGATATCAAATGTTTGTGAAAACGGTGTTGAGACTAGTGACAAGATGATTGCAATTGTTAAGACATTAGAGGAATAAATCATGAGATTGAAGAGAGAGGTATCATCAAAGGAAACATTAAAATTGGAACTAGAGGCTGCAGAGTCTAAAAACCAAGTCTTAGAAATTAGACTTTCGTCTGTTCTAGGGGAGATGGATCGGACAAGACAGGGATTATCCGCTCTTTATGGTTCACTAGAAGAACGCTTCGCTTTTAATGCGGCACAACAACAATCTTTTGTTGAACAACTGAACCAAAAGTGCGAGGAAATCTCTGATTTGAACATCCTGCTCATAGACAAAAATATGGTTTTGGCTGAGTTAAAGGAGACACTTCTTCTCACCCGACAAGAAAGTGTTGATAACTTAGCTACCGACTCTGCACCGTCCACTAGTGCTCCAACAACCAAGTCAGTAGTGCTTTATAAGAATCCGCTTCATAAGAGAAACCCGGTTACCTATGATGATTATATGAGGAATGCCATTAAGCATGTCGATCTTCTTAGGGATATTTTAGACGATCTTTATGCCTTAGATCCCTCAAGTAGCGACTATTATGCGGCTCATGAATATATTAAGCGAGTTCAATATTGCTTGGCATATTTGCAATACATAGGTACACCAGGTTCTGCACTACTTAATAATAGGCCCATTGCTGTCACTCCATTTAATAAGACTCCAGGAGCGAAACCGTCATTGGCACAATCAAGTAAGACACCTTTAAAATCTGTTGCTAATGTTCCCACTTTGCCTTCTACAGGATTAAAAGAGACTACTAAGGCTAAAGGATCGCCACTCAAGAAAGCTAAGATCAAGCCCTCCACTAGTAGTGCCACAAAGAAGAAAGTAGAAGTTCACAATAGGAATGCTAGTTCAGTTTTAAATAAAAAGAATCATGTTAAGACTAAAAGCTCTGCGCCTGTGCAGCAGCCTAAACCATTCGTGAATTCTGATTTGAATTGTTGGAATTGTAATGAATGTATGTTTTCCCAACGTCATGATTTGTGTCTGATTGATCACGTTAATGAAATGAATGCTATTAAGAATGGTCTTGAATGGAAGCCAACGGGTAGAACTCGTGCCCAAGTTGGCTGGCAATGGCGTCCCACTGGTAGGACCTTTACTTTAGATGGAAAAATGTGCCCTTTAACTAGGAATGCATCCATTGAGGTTAGGTCTGAGCGTCCTTTAGTTAGGAACACTCGCACTCAAGTATGGAAACAACGCCCTTTAATTAGGTCTGCCCCCACTATAGTGCCTATCAGTGAAGAAATACCTCAGGATTTAAGCCAACTAGAATCTACACCACCAATTAAGAAGAAGAAGGCTAGGAAATCTAAGAAACCTAGAGTTAGCAAATCTAAGGTTATTAAATCTGTACCTGCTAATAACAAGGAACACTCAGATTCCGATACCTCTACATTGTCTTTGTGTGGTGATATTTTCAGGTGGTCCAAATCATCCTGTGGTATTTGGACTCCGATTGTTCAAAACATATGACCGGAAATCGCTCGATGCTCCGAAATTTCGTCAGCAAGTTTCTTGGTACGGTTAAATTTGGGAATGATCATATAGCAAAAATCATGGGGTATGGTGAATATCAGATTGGAAACGTGACGATTTCAAGGGTATACTATGTAGAAGGTCTTGGTCATAACTTATTCTCAGTAGGACAGTTTTGTGATTCCAACCTTGAGGTTGCTTTTCGACAACACACTTGTTTCATCCGCAACTTGGAAGGAAAAGATTTGTTGAAGGGATCTCGTGGTGCAAATCTATATACCTTGTCCTTACAAGAGATGATGGCCGCCTCTCCAGTATGTCTTCTCTCTAAAGCATCTAAGACCAAGTCATGGTTATGGCATCGCAGATTATCTCATCTTAACTTTGATGCTATTAATCATCTGGCTAAAAACGATTAAGTTCGTGGTCTTCCAAAGCTTAAATTTCACAAGGACCATTTATGTTCCGCGTGTTCAAGGGGGAAAAGTACCAAGAAATCTTACAAGCCCAAAGCTGAAGACACCAATCAAGAAAAACTTCATCTTTTGCATATGGATCTTTGTGGGCCGATGAGAACTGAAAGTGTGAGCGGTAAGAAATTCATTCTGGTAATTGTGGATGATTTCTCCAGGTTTACATGGGTTAGATTTCTACGTACAAAGGATGAAGCACCGAAGGCTATCATCACTTTTCTGAAATTCATTCAGGTACGTTTGAATACTACTGTCCGCCGTATTCGTACATACAATGGTACAGAGTTCGTCAACCAGACTCTTCGTGATTATTATGAAGGAGTTGGTATATCACATGAAACATCCGCTGCACGTACTCCACAACAAAACGGTGTCGTTGAAAGACGGAATCGTACACTTATGGAAGCTGCTAGGACCATGCTTATTTATGCGAACGCTCCATTGTTCTTGTGGGCAGAGGCTATTTCTACTGCATGTTTCACCCAAAACTGTTCTATCCTTCGGAAACGCCATGGAAAAACACCTTATGAGCTTCTACATGACCGCAAACCCGATGTTTCATTTTTCCATGTGTTTGGTGCTCTGTGTTATCCAAACATCAATAGTGAGAACTTGGGTAAGCTTCAACCAAAAGCCGACATAGGTATTTTCATTGGTTACTCACCGTCCAAGAAAGCATACCGAATCTATAACCGTCGTCTTGGCAAGATTGTAGAAACTATGGACGCAGATTTCGACGAGCTGACAGCGATGGCTTCTGAGCAACACAGCTCTGAACCCGCGCTTCATGAGATGGGAACCGGTGCTATAAGTTTCGGATTAGTTCCCAATAATCCTACTTCTACATCATTTTTACCACCAACTAGGCCTGAGTGGGATAAACTGTTTCAACCGATGTTTGATGAATTCTTCGATCCCCCGACTGATGAAGTTCCAGCACCTGCAGTAATCGCTCCAATCCCTGAAGTGGTTGCTCAAGCTAATGAACCTTTATCTAATGCATCTACAATTCACATTGAACCGGATGCACCTTCACCCAGTGATTCTCAAACTACACCTGAATCATCACCCCTACTTGTGCCTAATGATGTGGAAGAGGATTCTACTGATCACGACTTGGAATATGCTCACTTGCAAGAGCTTCCTTTCTTTGGTGTAGCGATCCCTGAAAACCCTTCAGCCGCGTCCACATCAGAAGAAGCTCCTTCTATTGTTCACTCCAGACCACCTAGGATTGAAAACCATAGCACTAAATGGACAAAAGATCACCCAATTAGGAATGTTATTGGAGATCTAGATCGACCCGTCTCTACACGCCATCAATTACAAGAGAGTGCACTTTATTGCTACTTTGATGCATTTCTCTCTGAAGTTGAACCTAAAAATTGGCAGCAGGCTATGACCCAATCTTCTTGGATTGAAGCTATGCAGGAGGAACTAAATGAATTCCAACGACTTGAAGTATGGGAATTGGTTCCTCTCCCTGACAAGGTCAACATCCTTACTTTGTTATGGGTTTATAAGGTTAAACTTGATGAGATGGGTGCGGTATTGAAGAATAAGGCTAGATTGGTCGCTAGAGGATATAAACAAGCCTTGGGTATAGACTTTGAAGAATCTTTTGCTCCTGCGGCTAGACTGGAGGCTATTAGACTATTCCTTGCGTATGCTGCTCATATGAACATGATCGTCTATCAAATGGATGTGAAGACGGCATTTTTGAACGGTGAACTAAGGGAAGAAGTCTATGTTAGTCAGCCGGATGGGTTCGTCAGTACGGAGTTTCCTAATCATGTGTACAAGCTTAAGAAGGCTCTCTACGGGTTGAAACAAGCTCCACGCGCGTGGTATGATCTCCTGTCAACATATCTCATTTCGGAAGGCTTCTCCAAAGGCAAGGTGGACCCCACATTATTCACTCTCAAAGAAGGCAACGACATGATTCTGGTACAAATTTATGTTGATGATATAATTTTTGCTGCCACTAACATAGAATTGTCAAACCGATTTGAGAAGATAATGTCCACACGCTTTCAGATGTCGATGATGGGAAAAATTTCATTTTTCTTAGGATTACAGATTTCTCAAAATCCCAGAGGCATCTTTATTAATCAATCCAAATATGCTCTAGAATCTCTTAAGAAATATAATTTTGAAAATTGTGACCCCGTGGACACTCCAATGGTGGAGAAATCCAAGTTAGATGAAGATAGGAATGGGACTATTGTCGATCCAAAACTTTACCGTGGGATGATCGGCACCCTTCTATATCTGACTGCTAGCAGGCCTGATTTGCAATTTGCTGTATGCATGTGTGCCCGGTATCAGGCTCGGCCTACCGAAAAGCACCTACATGTTGTGAAAAGGATCTTTTGGTATCTAAAAGGAACACTTCATCGTGGTCTATGGTATCCGAAAGATTCCTCTATTGCTTTAATATCATACGCAGATGCCGATCATGCTGGATGTCAAGACACGAGGCGTAGCACTTCTGGATCTGTGCAACTCCTTGGAGATAGATTGATCAGTTGGTCTTCAAAAAGGCAGAAAAGCGCTGCAATATCAAGCACGGAGGCTGAATACATCGCCATGTCCGGTTGTTGTGCTCAAGTCCTTTGGATGAGATCACAATTAACTGACTACGGTTTGGGATTTAACAAAATCCCGATGTATTGTGACAACAAGAGCGCCATTGCCCTTTGCTGCAACTATGTTCAACACTCCCGGGCCAAGCACATAGACATTCGCTACCATTTCATTAAGGAGCAGGTGGAGAACGGAGTGATCGAGCTGTATTTTGTCACTACTGAGTACCAGCTGGCGGATATGTTCACCAAAGCCTTAGATCGAGGACAAATCGAGTTTTTGATCGACAAGCTTGGCATGAAATCATTCACTCCAGCGACTCTCAAAGAGTTGGCAGAAGAATCATCTGAATAGTCGTGGTAAACTATTCAGAGTATCCTTTTGTTCGTGATCATGTATATTATCGTAAATATATAAACCACAAAAGAAAAATACAAAAATATAAAACCAACAAAAATCATAAAAAATATAAAACCTAGAAAAACCATAAAAATCATAAAATCAAGAAAAACCAAAAATATTTTTCGTTTTTAAAACGGGCATGTCTTTTAGTACGGTAATATTTACGGCCTTAGAAATGTCGATTAATATTGACACGGTGCCATAAATAGAGTCCGTATAAAATTTGTACATATTTAAAACATGCCCATTATGGCTTGTAGTTATTTCTGACTGCAACCCGGTTTTCATATTAAAGTCACGTATTTCCTTCGAAAACGTTGGCTCAGAACGGGAATTAATTTTCTCGGGCGTGATTTACAGGCCAAATCATGCAAAGGGATCAAGTTTACTTTACAACTTGGTCTAACACGAATTTGTGTACGTCTCAGTGCATTAATTTGTTAAAATAAGAGAAATCTTATTGACACCACGAATCAAACTTTTTCAAGAGATAAATTGGAAATGCTTTCATCAATATTTGACTCTTTAAACAATGACTACAGCTCTTTAAATAGAAAACGGGTCATCGTTTAAGGGGGAGAAAATATTAAATCATCTTCGTCATTAAAATTGGTTTTTCAAAAGTGATTGTGAAAATTAAGGGCTACATGGTAATTGAGTGGTATTGCTTTAGAAAACGACTTGTGTTCGTCCTAAGTGATAGGCATTGCTTTTAGAATTTGGAGATATGCTAATAGGATGCGTTTGCTAAGTTGTGTGTAAGTTAAACAAGGGTTAAGTGAAATGAAAAAGTTAGAAACAAAAAGGAAAAAGGAGTGAAATTGGAGGACTTAAGGTGACAATTTGTTAAAACTTGTCAAAATTTTGACCTAGTCAAATAAAGCACCCCCGCCCCCTCTTTCCCTTTCACTGTTTCTCATCTACTTTGCCGCCATTGTTGAAATAACACACACAAGAGATCAAATCACTCGTTTAATCCATCTAATTCTTGTTCTTTCGATAAATAAGGTAAATAACATCAATTATTCTATTTCTAATTCGTTTAAATCATGTAAATCCAATCGGTTAATTCAAATAATCAACTTAAATCTGGTTAGGGTTTGTTCGTCCCAATTTAGGCTTAATTGATTAAGGATTATTGGTGGGTTTTGTGCGGATTAGCGTTAGATGATGTTTAAATGCCTTAGTTTGCCTTAGAAACTCACAAACGCGCTAGAATAATCATCTTAGTTTCGTTTGAAAAAGTTCCGGATGAACATGGATAAGAACTTCCGAATGAAGGATTTTTTCTGAAAAACTTCCGAATGAGGAAGTTCCGAATGAAGGACTTCCGAATGAAGGAAGTTCCGAATGAAGAACTTCCGGATGAAGGAAGTTCCGAATGAAGAACTTCCGAATGAAGGAAGTTCCGAATGAAGAACTTCCGAATGAAGGAAGTTCCGAATGAAGAACTTCCGAATGAAGGAAGTTCCGAATGAAGAACTTCCGAATGAAGGAAGTTCCGAATGAAGAACTTCCGGATGAAGGAAGTTCCGAATGAAGAACTTCCGGATGAAGGAAGTTCCGAATGAAGGAATGTTCCGAATGAAGGAAGTTCCGAATGAAGAACTTCCGGATGAAGGAAGTTTCGAATGAAGAACTTCCGGATGAAGGAAGTTCCGAATGAAGAACTTCCGGATGAAGAAGTTCCGAATGAAGGAATGTTCCGGATGAAGATGTTCCGAATGAGGAAAAGTTCCGGATGAAGAGTTTGATTATTATTGTTTGCATGCTATATATATATACTTGTTGTATTATGTTATGAAATGTGTTATGCTTAGAAGTAAGAATGATATATATCTATATGTTTTTGTGCATCAACCTTTCATGTCTTATCTTAAGCAGATACAATGACTAATCCAACAGTACAAGCAATCCAAGACTCTAGAGAAGCCGATATTGCTAAAGCACGAACCCTTAAGTTTATACCCAACAACTACCGGCTGAAGCAAGTCTCAAAATCCACTCACCATGGTTTTAAGGTCGCCATAGCCATCCTCGATAACTCTCATTTCAAGAACGCCCTTAGGAGTACAGCCTCGGTGCCGTATGAGTATATGTATGAATTTTGGGCTACCAAGGAAATCACTTCGAACAAGATCACCTTCACCATCGACAACAAGCAGCAGACACTCACAGTTTCAGACTTCCGTAAGATTCTTGGTATACGGGATACTCCTAAAGGCATGTCATTCTCGAGGGATCCTACTAAAGATGAACTCGTGGAGTTATTTGACGCACTTGGATGTCCGGAAATACGAGTTGCGTCTGAGTTTACCACTGCTAAGGTAGGACAACCTTGGAGAGCATTGATGGGTATTCTCAGCAAATGTCTTACACCAAAAATGAGTGGCCATGATGCTTTGCGCAGTCCTATAATAAACCTCTTCTATGGCATGTACAAAGCTGCAAATTCAGATTATGCTTTGTTGATATGGGAAGAATTCACCTTTCAACTCTTTTATAACAAGAAGCTGAAGACAAACTTCTTTCCTTATCCTCGGTTTATCAAGCTTATCATTAATTATTTTATGAAGAATGATGCTACTATTGATAGGCGTGCAACAGGTCGCTATCACACTGAAGAAGCTGATGACACTGTGGATCTGAGGCATGAAGGACCGTCTATTGGTGTGATTCCGGGTCCTATTCCTGATTACCTTCTGTCTGAGAAAATCAAAGGTTCTGCTGATTACAAGCTACTGCAGATAGAAATCAAGAGGCTGAAAGCAAACCTTCAGACTGGAGAAGACTCGTCCACAACGGTTAAGAGTAAAGGTAAACGCAAACAACCAGCTGCGTTACCTGAACCCGAAACCAAGAAGAAGAAGACAGAGGGTAAGAAGGGAAAGGGTAAGGCTGATGAGATGCGTCTACGTGACGAAGAAGACATTGTTGATCCTACTCTTGATAAAACTGAGAAACAAATGATGAAGATAGCCATTCAAAGGAGTAGGAAAGATACTGGCGGTAGTGGTTCAGGTGCAAGGGTAGATGTTAAGGATGAGTACGTGGAACCAGATGACGTTGATGAATTTGGGTCACCTGAACATTATTCCACTTCGAAGGAGCCATCAATCCCTATCTCAGCAAGTGTGGAAAAGGAGTCTGTTGCTCCTACGATCATGGTGTCAACTCAACCCTTAGCAACTCAACCTCCACCCATACAACCCTTACCAACCAGACCGGCTTCAACACCATTTCTTCCACCACCTACAATTCCAATCCTTAGTACCGCAGTAACAGCCGAGGCTCTCCAATCAACCCAAAGCAGCTCTGCAACATCTACCATGGCCGCGTTGGTGATGGCCGAAATGTTGGATAAACATGTGGATAATCACAAACGCGAAATGGATGAACTTCGCCAAGAGTTACAAAGACGAGCTCAAAGTGAAGAAGCATTTAGGAGAACCCAAGAGGAGATGATTGCTAGGTTCGCTGCAGATATGGAGGTGACTCGAAAAGCACATGCAGAAGAACTAGCTCGGGTTAAGCAGGCTGAGGCTGATAAGCATGCTGCACGTATCACCAGACTTCAAGCGATGAGGGATAAATACAAAGAGCAAAAAGAAGCACTTGAAGCCTCTGTTGAAGAAAGAGTGCAAGAATCTGTTGAATCCATTATGCCAAAACTGCGTGATGAGTTCAAGACGCTAGCAGCTGATAACTTGTTGATCAAGTCATCCAATCCTTCAGAAGCCGCCTACAAGATTGCTTATGACTTGACGGATTTTGAACTGAAGAAGATCCTTAAGGCTCGTATGGTGGAACTTGGATCGTTTGATAAGTCTAGGATTCAACGGGCTCTATATAAATCCCTGAATGATGCTATCATGGAGGATGATAGGTTATTCAAAACGTTTGGAAGTGTGGTACCTTATCACATTCTACCTGAAGAGGAAAGGGAAGAAAGTGAGCAGGAAGAAGGTACTGGTGAAGAGGAAGAGGAAGAAGAAGGAGAAGAAGAGGAAAAGGATGACGATGATGGTGATGATGAGGATAAAGATGAGGATGATGATGACGATGATGAGGATGATGATGATGGCGATGATGGTGGTGATGGGAATGAGGAGAGTGCTAGGGGTAGTAACGGGGATGACAATCAGGATGATGATGGGGGTGAACAGCCGACAGAGGGAGACAAGGTTACCAGCTCCAAGAAAACTGCTAAGACTGGAACCAAGTCCAAGAAAGATGCAGCACAGAAGGACAAATCTACATCATCGGAATCAAGACGAACTAAGTGGCGCCACGATGTGAATGCCACTACAGCGTCATCGGTTCCCGGTACCTCTATCGCTGTATCTTTACCTATTACCACTAACCCCATTAGTTCTGTTGTTATTGCTCCTGTGATTGCAGAATCAGTGACGGAACCCGAAGCTGCACAACACTCACCAGTTCACGACACTGCCGAAATGCCTGAAACTGAACCAAAAGATGTTCGCACTTCTACTCCTCAACAACAAGCACAACAATCTACGGTTCCGGAACCAAGCATACGAGACTGGGCAGACACGTTGGAGATAGACGAGACTGCACCACCACAGGCTTGGATCACGGCAGCAGCACAATATGATCCGATCACAGACGCTGACAAAGATGTGTTGTATCTCCGTATCCGAAGTCTGATTGACTTATGTGCATTTTTTGCTCATGAGTATAAGACTTCGGTTACTCCATCCTTGGTGAAGAAAGCGCTGAAAGATAAGAGACTGCGTGCCAAAACCCGATTAACCCGAATGGAGTTCGAGTACTATGCCGATGAGATCCTGAAGGCTCTGAATACCGTTCAACGGCCAGGTCTTCATGAATCAGAAAGAGCTCCACCTCCAATGGATCCTGCTCAAGATAATCAGATTGCTCTTGACTTCTTCGTCACCAATGATCTTGTGTATCTACTGAAGGGGTCATCAAAGTACGCAACCTCCCTGACCTTGCTGAAAGCTGCCAACTAGGGGACAATACCCTTCATCAAGGAAAAGGTAAATCGACTCTGGGTCCCAAAAATGAATCTTAATTATGATATGTATGCTGTCATAGGTGCATCTCATTGGGACGAACGAGTCCGAAGGGCGTACAGGGGTTGCTGCTTGGTCAATTCTGGAAGCAATGTTAGATCCGACATCCGCATCTCCAGCATCTTAGGAATGAAAACTGAAGCCAAGAACGGCTATTATCATGTGACGGAGATTCGCTTGAAAAGGGAGGATGACAGGGAATACAAAATCCAGCAAGGAGATTTTTCCATCATTCGCCTTGAGGATATCGAAGATATGCTGCTTCTAATGACCCGAGATCAACTCACACATATTCCTCGTGAAGATCTGATTGCTTTGAATACAGCACTTCGTATGTTCACACAAAGCGTTGTCATCAAGTCACGAGTTGAAGATCTTCAGTTGGGAGTCGAAAGCTATCAAAGGAAGCTCAACTTAACCCGTCCTGTGAATCAAGTGCTACCTCAACATGTAGAAAGATGTCCCTATACCGACATTTCGGTCCCGAATTACGGCATTTTCTACTTGAACAGTCGAGGTTTGATGAAGTTTATGAGGGTGGGTGAGCTCCACAAGTACAGTGATGGAACCCTTCTACAAGTCAGAGGAAAGTTGGAGCATCTGAACTCGGGTGGGACTTTGCCAGAGATGACGGAGGATTGGCATCCGGGTTACCGGCAGATGGCAAAGTACGTGATCAAGAAGATTGATCAAAAGCTCCGTGAACGTAGATTGATGAGGAGCTTGGAAAGGTTCGTTGGTGGAAGACCGTATTTAGTGCACCACAAGCTACTGCAACGATCCATCTAATGGGTCGTACATTTCAGGTCCACTTTATATTGGTTTTCAATTGTGAATATGTATATTTGTGAATAATGTGCTTTAATGGCTTGATGTAGTGTTAAGGTATGATAATTTTTCAAGAATTTCTCACGAGATTCTAAATCTTTCAAAATATATCATACTAAAGCACTACAACTATCCCTTATTAACTTAAGGGGGAGCAATAACTTGTTCTATGGCCAAACATCGATTTCATTTTTTACCCAAAGACCGGTTAATCCATTCAATATCCCAAATATTAATGGTTAACATTTTGGATAAGGGGAGAAAATGGGATTAAGGAGACGTAAGTGATACTTGGCTAAAAGATGAAAAAGACTTAAAGATTATCCAACTTAATATGTGTAAAGCACGTGTTAAGGGGGAGCGTTTTTGATGAACAAAACACCTAAGGTACAAAACTTTTGATTTCAATATCACAAGTACTTTAGGTGATTTTCAATGATTTTTCATGGTGGCAATTCCTTCCCAAAACACGCTTAATTCACGACGAATGTGGTGACAAAAGGGTGGTAGGAATAGGTTTAGTCCAATGATTCATCAGAGCCGATGGAATCTTCCCAAGGACAATTCCCTAGATAGAATTAGAAGTCCTAGGAAAGATGGAGAAAGAATGTGAACGTAGCTGAATGCCGACCAAGTACTTAAGCTAGCACTGGAACAATCACAACAAGGTGCTAGTGATGACGTATTGGTAAGCATTGAAGGGGTTGAAGAATGAAAAAGAAATGTAAAGATAAAGGGTGTAAAGAAAGAAGCCCTCCTTACAACTTTAGGCAGAAACCGGGTCAATACATATGCTATTGAGGTCATTTTTGCTAATGATTCTCGGTATTGAAGAAAGACATCATGGACCCAGTGATGCAATGCACAACCCTTCCCAGCTAACTCAAATATCTCTCAAAAGGTATTTGTTTTAATCACACGGAGATCAACACGTTATCTATTGGTTTATTCATTCAGAATAGACTGGTATTGAAAAGGTGGCACTCCTCTCCAGCCATCGCTCACTAAATCAAAACGCACAATCGAGTCTAGAGCCAAGAGATCATCAAAAGTCTCATTAGGACACTTTCCATTTATTCATTGCTTTCTCACACACTGTGAAAAGTAAGAGATTTTCATGAGTCCTACGCAATATTCCTGTAATATTGCCAGAACATCCGAGTAATACGTAAGTATTACAATGAAGATGGAAATCCTGCTTGAGCCAACATCAAACAAGCTCATGGTAGGTTACACATGCGGTTCTTTTAGAACCAATCTTGTGAAAAACTGGAAGGTAACAGTGGTTTAATTCTTAATTGAACTTAAACTCGTTCCAGGCCTCTTCGCATTATCATATGATCTTGCTAGAACACTCAGAGTGACTCTTTATTGATCACAGTGACGAGTGGAAATCCTTCTAGTGTCAACATCAAACAGCACTTGGTAGGTGACGTGCAAGATTCTTTATGAATTAAGCTCGTGACAACTGGAAAGCAACGATGGTGAAAATCTTAATTGAAATTCACTTGTTCCAGGTTTCATGAATTGACGGCTTCTAATCACAAGGATAATTTATCCAAGTGATTCACTCTTTATGTTCGCAGTCAGCTTTGGACGGTCGAATAAAGAGAACGGGTTTACCCGCGAAATCCTGTCAGGAAGTTACTTAATTGAAACTATCCGTCACGGGTACGATATCTAATATCGTCCAACGGTCTTCACCGACCGGAGGTAAAATGCTACCGAATTAGAATAAAATGTTCAAAGCCATTTTATTCGTGTCGTTGCTGTGTACCTGTTAAAGACGGTGGCGTTGCTGTGTACCTGTTGAAGACGGTGGCGTTGCTGAGTACCAGTGAAGACGGTGGTGTTGCGGTGTACCTGTAGAAGTCGTTCCCACATGCTTATGTCTTTCTGCATCAAAGTTTAACAAAAATTCAAGAAAGTACAAGATAAAGTCTTCCGCTGTACCAAACTCTGAAACTTTCGAGAATTCAACAAAAAGACATAAGTGTGTGGAACATGGAGTCACGAGAAGGCAAATTCACAAGAGAGGCAAAGATCGCACGTGAAAGGCCAAAGAACAATGCTCTCAAGCTAAAGCGAAAAAGATCAAACCAACATATTCACAACAAAAGAAAGAAAAGAAGAAAAGACTACGAGCTAAAGAACGAAGACTTAGTATAGTATGCTAGGTTTAGAATTTTGTAAACGTGGAGTGACCTCCCTTAGGGGGAGATTGTTAGAAATACGTTTTTACGTATATTAGAAGTATCGGTCACTCCACAATAATATTTATGTTGTAATAGCTCGTAGTTAGAAAATAGTCATTAGTTACTTATTAACTTAAGTAAGAACCGGTCCATGGGCTTGTCATGGACCGGCCCAAGCCCATGTTTGCTTGGAACTATAAATACCCCTTTCCACCTTGGAAAGGGGTTGGTTGTTGTCATTTCCAAGTTTTCCATTTAATAAAATACACATAGTTTCTCTCACTTTCTCTCTCTAACTTTCTCTCTCTAGAAATCAACAAACCCCTTCATAGATTCATAGGTTATCAATATTCTACACTGCTTTACCACATGGTTCTCAAGTGATGTATGAAGATCTTGAACAAATTAGTGACACAGATCTTAAAGAGATAGACATCAAGTGGAATATGGAACTTAGTAGCATTAGTGCTAATAGACTCTACAAGAATCTTGGTAAGAGAATTACCTTTCAGAAGGCAGATGCTGCTGGATTTGACAAATCCAAAGTCGAGTGCTTCAACTGTCGTTGAATGAGACACCTTGCAAAGGAATGTAGACCACCACTAAGGAATAATGGAGGGAAGGATTCCAGAAGAGTCATCAAGATAGAGGAGGTTGATTAAAAAGCTATGGTTTCCATGCGCAACATTGATGGAGTAGGATGGGATCGGAGCTACATGGGAGAAGAAACTAAGCAGAATCAAGCATTAATAGCCAATGAAGAGGAGCATGCTCAATTTTCTGTCATGGCAAAATCTTCCTCGGCTTCTTCTTCTGACATTGAGGTATAAAATGATGCTTTATGTAGTAAGGGTTGTAGGCAAAACACCACTAATCTTCAAGCTAATGTTCAATCCTTAAGTGGAAAACTTAAAGAAAATGAGTCTAGCCTACGATATTATAAAATAGGTCTTGCACAATCTGATGGTAGCTTAGCTGAGTATAGGTAAATGGAAGTGGTTATTAAGGATCAAATCAAAATACTAGAAAGAGACCTAAGACGTTGTATTGAGTCCAAAGCTAGTTTAGTTGAGTCTAATGCAAAATTAAAAATCAAACTAGAAGAGGCCATTAAGTCTAAGGAGAATATGGGTTTTAAAATTGAAAAGTATGAAAAGGATAGTCAAAATTTAGAAAGTGTGTGAGTGAACAAAGAAACCCTAAAGACATGTCTAGGATTGGTATGAATGCCAAGGAGTATGCTGTTGTTCCACCACCTCTTGGTGATTTCTATTGGGTTTCTAAGGGAAAAGACTTGTCATGGACTGATATTCTAGAGTTCCAAGAGAAGCCTTTCTCCCTTGAATCATCTTTGGTTGACCACATGGAGATTAAGAAGTTTGAGAGGAAGAAGACAGACTTAAAACAATGGAAAGCTGCAAATCCTTCCTTTTTGTTAAAGGAGGACTTTTGTATGATGAAACCAGTGAATCTAAACCTATAGTTGTTACCAACCCTATTGATGGTAAGCCTGTTGACCTAAGTTCTTCCACAAAAAAGCAAAACTAGTGTTAAATATGCAGAGATGTATAGAAAACCTAGATCACCGAGGGGAAGCCAAGGGAGTGTGAATGCGATGGGTTATAATATGTCTAGACATCGTTTTGTATCTAGTAAAAAGGCTTCTTATACATGTGGGAGCTTTAATCATTTAGCCTATAACAGTACCAGTGGATACAATCTATCCACTAGCAAGGCTACACCCACTATTGACCATAGACCTTTTGCTCAATCAAGGCCACAAGCTGCTAGACCGACTCCTTACTTTACCAAAGAAGCTAATTCGTATAGCCAAGGACCCTTTCCAAAGACCAAGACAGTTTTTAACAGATAATGGGTTCCTATTGTAAACCCTAATCTACCCACTATCATGGCAAACCTACCTTTTAAAAGACCTAGGTTTCGCACTACTATGTCTAAGCTAGCCGCTGTTAGGCCCTTTGTTAGACCTAATGTTAAACACGGAATTAGTCATGATTTTAGTGTTATATCCCTTTATTTTTGGTATAATAAATAGCAAAAAGTGTATTTTTTAGTGCATTTATCGTTTATGTGTTATTTATTATTGTAGACACGAATATTAAAGAAAAGCAGCAAAAACGAAGAAAAAGACCAAAAACAAGCACGAGAAATGGAAAAAGCACGGAAAATCGAGTTTTACGGTGCATTCATATTTTATTGGGCCGACCCGACACCATTTAAATGGGTCGAACCGACCCATTAATATAACAAAACACTACAGCCCATAACCATCTGCTGGCCCAAAATGGACGCAGCCCAGAATTGAAGAAAAGGCCCAAAATGATACAGCCCATGAAGGCCCGAATGGCTCAAGGCCCAGCTGTCTAAAATTAACGCAGCCTTTTTTCTTTGATAGTCTGTAGTCTTTTTAGATATGGGAGGATAGTGTTTATTTTATTTTATTTTTAGAAGCGTATGAAACAAGCAGATGGGAAGCAAACACTTTTTCCACTTTTAATTTATTTTTTTAGTCCTGCGTTTGAATATTTTTAGGAGAGGATGAATTGGATAGCTTAAAAAAGACACATCTACATATTTTTTTTTTCCATTTATACTTTTTTGGTACGCAGATTATTTTTACTTTTTTTCTATCTTTTTCATTTTTTTTCTTTCTGTTTTTAGATTAGTTTAAATTAGGAGTTTGATTTAGTAAAATTAATTTTTGCAGCTTTATTTTTATGCATACTATTTGTTTTCGATTTCTCGATTAATGAATGTTTTTTTTAAAATCAGATTTATTTTCTCAGATTTATAATTTATTCATTCGCAGCTTTTCATATTGTCTTTCTTATTTCGGTTCGATTTAGATTTATGAAAGTTTGTTGAAATCGATTGTTATTTACTGCTTGTTCGATTCGTGTATGTTCCGGTGTGGTTTGCTTGAATCTGGTTTTATGAAGTTTGGATATAGCAGTGAGTTGGAGGGTTTTGATGTTGTGACTTTCGGTAGATGAATGTAAAGAGGGAGCCGACACTCTCAATGGAGCTCTTGGTATGCATACAAATTGTTAGAGATAGATATAGTTATTAACTGTCATGTTTTTTTGATACTCAGTTATTTTTATATTTCAAATTGTCTGGTAGGATATTGTAGTACTAATATTTTGATTTCATCATCTTATACCTTATTAATGTCTTAAATGGTTTTGTTCCTTTATCTTAAAGTCAATACAACAACGCTAAAAATGGAGGTCGGTTCCTAATTAATTGCAGTTATTAATTTTAAAACTACATTCTTATTTCTAATATGTTAATTAATGATATTTAATTTATCCATCTTTCATTTCATTCGTATGAAATATTTTTGTCTTAGTCACATTAATGCTTTTGAAATCAATATCTAATTTTTGTTATAAAACTTACTAATTTTGGTTTTTAAAAAAATAGTTTCAAGTATCTACTAGTTGATCTGATGGAGTATTTTCTTACATTTATATATTTTAGTACTTCTTTTAATGTTTTAAAGTTGTAAAAATCAAAAAACACTTTTATTCGAGCATCAAACTTGAGACATAAACGCGGATTTCCATTCACACTTCGCCAGGAACTACGATAACCTTCGGGTGTACGAAAACGACTACATTAAAATGGCGCCGCTGCCGGCTCTGTGTGTAGTGATATTCGCGTTGTGTTTTTAGTTGGTTACTTGAAGATCCTTTCGTTTTGAAAGTTTATTTTCGTATTTGTATATATATAATAAAAAAATTTTAAAAATCCAAAAAAAATATATAAAATTTATAAAAAACCAAAAATATTTTCTTATTTTATTTTATTTTCTTTATTACTATATATATCATAAAAAAAAAGTTTTAAAAATTATTCTTCTTTATCCTCTATTGTGTTTAATTCTTTTTCTCAACCCCTCTTATTTTCAATTCTTCATGAATTCATATTGTATAGGGTGTGGGTCGTTTGATAGTCAATCATGTTATTGGTGTTCATGCGAGCGGTGCGGTATGGCTATCCCTAATCACGAATTTGGACATTGTTCATTTTCCAATTCGACCAATTCATACTTCATCTCTAATGACACTATCTCACCCTCTTCCATATATGCCGATCCGTATCCGCAACATGCACCGGGTTTTTCTCAATGCCCGTGTTGCAATCATTGTTGGGGCCATCACGATACTTCTTATTGTCAGCCGATGAATTATTATGCGCCAAATCCGTGTTCTAATTCTTTTCAACCGATGAATTATTATGAACCAAATCTGTGCTATAATTCCAGTTTTCCTAATTTTGAGCCCCCCCAATACACCCTTGATCATCAACCTTCTTTGAATCCGAATGACGAAAGACAAGCCCTTCTTTTGAAACTTCATGACGGCTTAATTCGACTGACCGAGACATTGGAGGAGCGACAACGACAACGACAAGAGCAAGTATCTAATCTTAGTGATTATACTCCGCCTCTTGTGCGTTCTTTTTATTATGATGATGATGAGGATAATATTTACGATCTCAATCCATCATGTGAGACTACCACTCCTATTCTCGATTCTTCCACTACGGAGACCGATGCCTCTCTCATCATGGGGGATGAGGGTCTTATCACTATTCCTTGTGATGAGATTCTTATTCCAATCCAAAGTGAGCCTACGGTTGCTTCCGATAGTGACGATGAGTGTGAATCTCTTTCTAGTGATGATTCATTACCTCCCACCGACATCTTGGGAGATGATTCTTTGGCTTTCTCTAACCCCCTTTTTGATCTCGATGATGATTTTACTTCTAGTGACGACGAGTCACTATCCGATGAAGATGTTCTAAAGGAAAATTTCAAGATTTATTCGAACCCTTTATTTGATTTTGATGACGCCTACATCTCTAGTGAGGTGAATCCTCTCTTTGAAGAGGGGATTGAGGACATTGATAGCTCCGACTCTCTTGCTATTGATGAACATTCTTTGTTAGCCATGCCACCTCCCATCATAGAGGAGGTGGAGAGATTTGAACCTACCTTCCATTTTATTCGGTCTGGAGACGTGACGCGGGCGGTAGATATTTCTTCTGATATTTCTCATATTATGTTGCCACCCTGTCCTACCGCGTGCACACCCAAGCGGGTGATGTATCGCTTTTACTCTCCTCACTTCATACCGGAAAATGAGGACGAGTGTTTTGATCCTGGAGGAGACGTTTATGTTGCTATGACTTGTGATGTTTTACCGGTTATACCATCGACTCTTACTTTGAGTTTCTATCAAGTATCCTCGGGTGACACTTTGATATCTTTTTCTCCCACCCTCCCGCTTTTGGCGAAGACAAGTATTCTTAAGGATTGCTTTTATAACTATTTTTCGTATGTTATAAGAATCCTTCTGCTTTTCTTCACTTATACTGTGGATTCTTCTTCTTTATTCTCATCCGGTAATGAGGATAAGATTTTTGACCCTGGCATATTTGTTTTGAGCCAGTGGTGATTCTCTTGCTCCCCCATGGACCATTTAATTCGGGGTCAAGTCAGGCTCGTGACTCGGTTAACAAAAACAAGCGCTTCTCGGGAGGCAACTCGATGATTTATCCTTTTTATTTATTTTCTAACATAAGTGTAGGGGCGTGTGCTTCTCTTCATGTGTGCTTGTTGGTTTTTGTTTTTGTGTGTAGGTTCCCTTTGATCGAGAAGACTTTCATAGGATTGATGTTGCTGTTTCCATCATCTTCTTCATTCAGTCTCTGATCGATCTTCATGTTTATATCAGGGAAGTACTCAGTTCTCATATTTATCCATACATATTTTATTGTGTTCTTCTTCTTACACTTGGAATTATAGCATTAACCTTTTGTGTTCTTAAGTGTAGGGGTAGCACCTTATCACTTTTGAACATTGAGGCCAATGTTCGGTTCTAAGTGTAGGGGACATTGATCATATTCATGCCTACTTGTTTGCCCTCTTGCATCCTATTTTTATCAAATGTGTGTTTGTTTTTATTTATTTTATTAAATAATAATAAAACGTTTTTGACCGTGCGTGATTGACTTGTCCCGTAGGCTAGAACAAAGGGGATCCTGACTCTGCCTGAGTGTTGATCTGGCTGCTCCCTTAGCTTTTAGACTAAGCTTTCAGTTATTGTGCAAATAAAAATGCTAAACGTGGAGTAGTTGGTTCTCTTTAGAGCTTATATGAATAACCTGTGGCTTTTCCTCCTAGATTGTAACTAGATTTAATAAGTTTGTTTTTTTTCAAGCCTTTGAACGTTAAAAATTATGTTGTTATGCAAAAAATAAATTCTTATGCACTTTTGATATAGAGTCCTAGTTCAACTTTTTATTTAAATTTGTGTGAAAGCATACTTTCTTAAATTTGAAATAATGTTGCTTGAATAAATATGTTGAAAAAAAAGAGAAAGAAAAAAAAGAGAAAAAAACATAGAAAAAAAAGCAAGAAAAAAAAGAGAAAAAATAAATAAATTTGAAAAAAAAGAATTAAAAAAATGAGTAAGAGTTTATGTTTTTGTTGCTTTAATTATAATTGTGAGAAACTTGCTTTTTCTTAAATTTAAATCCGAAGTTGAACTAGAATTCATCAATTTTATATAAGAGTTTAGACGGTAATTGAGAATGTAGAAGTCAAAGGTCCCGTGAGCTCTAATACTATCCTCGAGGGTGTAAAAACCTAGCCTCCTAAGCTTTGCTAAAGGACAAGCTGAGAAGAAAGTCGCTACATGAAGTGATCTCTCCTTTGAATCTTCATTCTCTAATTACCGTCGTTTTTTTTCATCTAAGTGTCTTTTATTAGCTTAGCGGTGATTTCAAGATCTTTGATTTCAAAATCCCGCCAATCCCGGTACTATTCTCAGTGGGGTGTCAAAAGCCCGGGCACTTAACCGATGAGGTTGAGATGTTCCGAGAAGAAAGCCGCTACATAGGAAAGGCCATTTTTGAAACTTAAATCTCGTCATTTTCGGTGAGTCTAATATTCCATTTAGATGATTAACAACCATACAAATGTCGATTTGAACGATCAAAACTTTGAAAATGAGCACACTTGCCTAGTCTTTATAATTATAGGAGTGAAAAGTTATATTTACATAGGTTATTAGTATAAGTAGTGTTATCATTTTGACAAAACGTTTGCACAAGGAATTTTAGTTTAGTTGGGAGTAATAAAAAGAGGATGACGATATTTATCCCCTAGAGACACCCAGTTTGCGTGTTTCCCGTTCTATGATCCTTATACCTTGAATAAAAAGTCGAGCATGGCGGGTCACTATGGATTTTTATTTTTATTTTATTTCAGCAATTTCGAATAAAGTAGTTTTAAATTGATTTTGGATTTAACATTTGTGATAATAGTTGCTTGGGGGTAAACAACGTTTTAAGTGTATGGGTGTGTTAAACACGAAATTAGTCATGATTTTAGTGTTATATCCCTTCATTTTTGATATAATAAATAGCAAAAAGTGTATTTTTTATTGCATTTATTGATTATGTGTTATTTATTATTGTAGGCACGAATATTAAAGAAAAGGAGCAAAAACGAAGAAAAAGACCAAAAACAAGCACGAGAAATAGAAAGAGAACGGAAAATCGAGTTTTACAGTGCATTCATGTTTTATTGGGCTGACCCGACACCATTTAAATGGGTCGAACCGACCCATTAATATAACAAAACACTACAGCCCATAACCATCTGCTGGCCCAAAATGGACGCAGCCCAGAATTGAAGAAAATGCCCATAATGATACAGCCCATGAAGGCCCGAATGGCTCAAGGCCCAGTTGTCTAAAATGAACAAAACATTTTTTCATTGATAGTCTGTAGTCTTTTTAGATATGGGAGGATAGTGTTTATTTTATTTTATTTTTAGAAGCGTATGAAACAAGCAGATGGGAAGCAAACACTTTCTCCACTTTTAATTTATTTTTTTAGTCCTGCGTTTGAATATTATTAGGAGAGGATGAATTGGATAGCTTAAAAAAGACGCAACTACATATTTGTTTTTCCATTTATACTTTTTTGGTACGCAGATTATTTTTACATTTTTCCTATCTTTTTCATTTTTTTTCTTTCTGTTTTTAGATTAGTTTAAATTAGGAGTTTGATTTAGTAAAATTAAGTTTTGCAGCTTTATTTTTATGAAAACTATTTGTATTCAATTTCTCGATTAATGAATGTTTTTTTTAAATCATATTTATTTTCTCAGATTTATAATTTATTCATTCGCAGCTTTTCATATTGTCTTTCTTATTCCGGTTCGATTTAGATTTATGAAAGTTTGTTGAAATCGGTTGTTATTTACTGCTTGTTCGATTCGTGTATGTTCCGGTGTGGTTTGCTTGAATCTGGTTTTATGAAGTTTGGATATAGCAGTGAGTTGGAGGGTTTTGATGTTGTGACTTTCGGTAGATGAATGTAAAGAAGGAGCCGACACTTTCAATGGAGCTCTTGGTATGCATACAAATTGTTAGAGATTGATATAGTTATTAACTGTCATGTTTTTTTAATACTCAATTATTTTTATATTTCAAATTGTCTGGTAGGATATTGTAGTACTAATATTTTGATTTCATCATCTTATACCTTATTAATGTCTTAAATGGTTTTGTTCCTTTATCTTAAAGTCAATACAACAACGTTAAAGATGGAGGTCGGTTCCTAATTAATTGCAGTTATTAATTTTAAAACTACATTCTTATTTCTAATATGTTACTTAGCATTCATGATATTTAATTTATCCATCTTTCATTTCATTCGTATGAAATATTTTTGTCTTTGTCACATTAATGCTTTTGAAATCAATGTCTAATTTTTGTTATAAAACTTATTAATTTTGGTTTTTAAAAAAATAGTTTCAAGTATCTACTAGTTGATCTGATGGAGTATTTTCTTACATTTATATATTTTAGTATTTTCCACCAGCTTGTAGTTTCACCATATGATCGATTTAGTCTTTGTCTTATAGTTTTTTCACATCAACTTTTAGACCCAACATTGTATGTGTAAACGACTGTTGAAGTTGCCCGCTGACATGTGAAATCAATCCGCTGACATGAGAAGTATTGTCAGCGGGTGAAGATTCATTGTGAGAAATAAAAGCCATGTTGCCTGAAGTTGATTTGCTTCCTTTTTTAGCAGTGCTTCAAGTTCCCTAATCTTCAATTGATTGTATATGTCATCAAAGGAGTTGTTCTTATAAGCCTTAGTAGCAATGATAGATTTAGCATGAACATCCCAAGCTTCACCAAGAGATCTAAGAAAGGTTGCACTAATATCTTCATCTTCAAAGTCCAGTCCCATGAATGGTAGCTTGCTGGTGATGTCTTGAAGACGACTTCTGACCTCACTTAGGTTTTCATTAAATACAGTAAATTCCATTACTAGTTGCTTCTTTCTTTGTTTGAGAGTGTCCTCATTACCACCATAATTGGTTTCAAGGGCTTCCCAAAGCTCTTTATCAGATTCAAACTTTCTGAATTTAAACTGCTCTTTGGTACCAAAAGCCAGTTTAAGACAACTTAAATCCTTCATGTCATTCCTTCTATCAGCTATCTCAGCAGCTGAAGTGACTCTACTATCTTCAAGTCTTGGTCGCAATTCATTCTCATTCTTCCATCAGTTTTTCGTGCTGTAATGGCTTCTTCAATCTTCCTATCCTTATCAAACTGATTTCCAAGCTCAATAACCTCCTAGAGAACATAATTATCAACTTGAAGATATTGTTCAAAACTTAACTTCCATAGTTCAAAGTTGTCAGGGTCTAGCATGGGAATTTTGAGATGGTTATTTGAGGATGAGTATGAAGTTTCTGTTAATCCAAGGAATGAGCTTGTTACAGACATGGTGTTTTGATGATTTCAAGGTTTTTGTGCGATTTAAGGTTTTGTGTTCTTTTGATCAAAGTTTCTCAACAAGCTTTGATACCACTTGTTGATCCCAAACTTAGATCGGTTTATCTTTATATTAACGAGAATAAATCAAGTGTAATACTTAGAGAAACGTGTGCTGAAAACAATCTAAGTATTCTGCAGAATTAATACTTAGATCAAAGAACAAACAGTACCAAACTTTCAACTTTTGATTAATATCAAACGACGTACAAATACTATTGAAAGTGTGTTTTTGAAACATAAACCCTAAGGCCTCCTTTTATACACATAAAGAGCCTTATACATTAAGCTATCTATCAACTATATTATGAAGATATCAAAAGATAAGCATAACAAAATACAATATTCGTATACATCTTCCTAACTTAATCAAACGTGTTGACTTTAACAACTAACAAGTCTTGACAGTGGCTTGATTCTTCTTGTCTGCGTCTAGTCTGTCAGCAGCTTGATTACACTTTGTTAGCGACTTGATTCTATTTGTCAGCGGCTAGGAGGCTTAGTGAAGTTTATTCCCAACAATTCTCCCCTAAACTTGATAGTTACCCCAAACATCAAGTTTCTTCAATAAACACAAAATATACAGAGGATTCTTACAAATAAAACCTATTCTTCCATTTGAGTGAGAAGAAATCTCATCAAGTGAACTCCTACACCACTAGTGTAGTCCACCTTTAGCTTGGTTCTCACCATCTTCTTCAAAACTTCTTGTAACAATGGATACTTCCTATCACTCAACAAGAACTCTGAAAACTTTGTTGTACAAATATGGTAGACTCTAAAAGTTGAATTCAAACGCCACTCCAAAGTACTTAAATCTTCCAAATCCAGCCAAACTGGATCAACTTCATCATGATCAAACATTCTCTTGAATGTTGACCATATCTTTATTCCATTCTGAGAAGTAGGAGCTTCAGCCTCATACTTCTCCTTCAATAGACTCGAAAGAGTCTCCAAGTCTTCTCTATCAATGCTGACAAACATGCATATAAGAGATATAAACATATGTACCTTGCCCAACACCTTGTGATCACCCAGAAACCTGTTGTAAAATCTTCTTCATACTTGATAATGGGGTTTCTGAAATCAAGGGGTATCACAACACCAATGTCACCAACTTCCAAAGGAGAAAGTTCCAAATTCTTCTTCAAAATGCCTTCATTGAACTTTGGATCCAATGGACTAAACTTTGGAAACAAAAACTTTACTCCCTTCTTCACAGGCCTAGGAGCAATTGAGGCCTTCTTGATCCTTAACTTTTCCTTAATATCCTCTTGCCTTTCAGCAGATAGCAACAATTGTGTATTATGATCACTAATCTTCTACCAAATAGGATAATCCATATACTCCAACTGATCAAAAGAAAGATCTCTCAACTTCTTGTATGTCCAACCATCTTGGTGACCACTGAGTAACAAGTAGTAAAACTCCCTCCTTGCTGTCTTTGACTTTCCCAAGACATTAGATGCCTTATTTTCATAAATTACCTTTAGATCTCTCTGCACCCTTAACAACTCTTCGAAACCCCAAATTTTGTTAGAAATGCTAATATCTGGATACCTGTCATTAGCATCCTCATATATTGTTGATAGAACTCAGCCATCTGGGGCATATCATAATCCATTTTCAATGCCAGCTCTCTTAACTTTTCTCTGGCAAATTCATTCTCCACATACTCTAATTTCTCTGGTTCATCATCAATATCAGCAGTTGAACCATGACCACTACTCTCTTCCTCATCACTATCACTAGCTCTTCTTATTCCCTCAGATTCTAAACTAATATGAGCTTCTATAGCCCCTTTCTTTAATTCCCTCTTCTCCTGTTCACCTAACTGTTGAGCCAACATAGCATCAAATTTAACTTGTGCATCATCTTTGGGGACCTGAACTTCTACCATTATCCTTTTACCTTAATCTAAGGGATCTATGACTAGCAAAGTAGAAGGGGATACATGGGAAGAAACCTCTTTAATTACCAAAGGTGGTTGGGATACACCAATGATACCTGTAGGTTTGTCAACGGCTGCAGATGAAGTGTCAGCGGGTTAATTAGTCTTGTCAACGGTTAAACCTTCAAGCACACTTTCTTGCTGCATCATCAATTCCACAAAGGATAGTTTTTAGGTGTCACCTTTGAAGAATCATACTTTGTTTGTTCCTTTAAACCTGTAAGAGCAGCAAATACTTCTTTATCACCAAAAGAACCCTCTTTGGAACTCTTATCACTTGCATTAAAGGGCTCTGTTGGTTCATCCTCCCCTTTGTAATAATCCCCCTAGCTTCACCTGAGGACTCTACAACAAATCGCCTTCTTTGTTCAACTTAAAATCCTCTCCCTCAAAGTATTGAGATCAAGGTCTTGAGCTGTGAGTTTTTGTACAAACTCTACATTTTGCTTTTGCAAGCCAATGTAGAGCACCGTCAAATCAAGATTAGTCAATGGTTTCATACTGCCCTCATCTACATAAGGGAACTCAATCCCAAATGAAGAATCATGGGGCATGGATGTAGGCTTATCTACAATGGACCTGTCTTGACCCGTATCAAGGCCAATAGGTCCAGCCACATCCATAGCACCAACCACACATGTGGTGGTGGTTCACTCTACTACATGGCTAGGACCACCAAGGGAGAACACCCCAGCAGTCCTTTGGCGTTTGGCTAAATGAAAGTGTTGTGGTGGGGAGTCTGAGGAGGTGTTTGGGTCTGCATGACTAATGTCAGCGTCTAACGTGGGTGTGTCAGCGGCTGACATATGAATGTCAACGGCTGGAATCAAAGGATCTGGCTGATCAAGGGTCATGTCAATGATGGGTTCAAGGGTAGGGTGAACATGAGGTTGTGGTGAAGGTGGTGGTTGATCATGTTGTGGTTCTGGTACAAGGTTTGGTTGGAGTTCTTGTTGTGGTTCTTGTTGGGGTTTCAAAGCTGCTTCAATAACAGCAAGCATAGGTGAAGTTAATGGCAAAGGTTCAAAGGGTTCCATGTTCAAAGTGATGAAAAGCTTTTTCTTTTGGACATGGATCTCATAAAAATTTTCATGATCCCTACCACATTCTCCTTGTAAATCAAAAACCATTTGTAAAAACCTTGGGTAAGCAAGAGTCATCTTGCTTGCCTTATTATGCAACATGCATTCAAAAATCATTTTGGGAAAGTTATAACGTTGCCCAGTTGCCAACAAACTAGAGCACTCGCGATTGAACGGCTGATTTCATTGAATGAAGAGCATTTGGGACTAAGTCATTGAAGAAGGACATGTATCAAAAACTTCCAGGCTGAAGGGAAACTGACTTTTTGAATATTTATTAATTTTCCCTGTACGGGGAAGTCTGTAAACCAGGCCTTGAAGTCCTTCATGTAGCATCGCAATGGGAAGGGTGACTATACCATGAGCATCATTAAGATGCAAGGTTTGGCGTACCAAAGCCTCAATGTGACAATCCTCAAATTTCACTTATGTGTTATATGTTATGATTGAATGAATATGAAAATTTGGCTGGAAAGTTTTGCTTTGTGCCTTACTTGGTAAGATGAATGTGTTCTTATAACTTAAACTGCCACTTCAACATATTCCTAGATGATATAAACACAATGTATATATCAAGTCTAAGTACTAAATGTAATCTTATAAGTACCATAATAATAAGAACATCTCAAATATAACTTTGATGCCCTAAATTCCCTTAGAAACCCTAGAATCCCTATAAACAAGTTGTAAACTATCATTTGAATAATTGCTAATCGTATCAAACTCCACCTTAGGAAAATTGTTAGCCCCAATCAATCTGCTTTTGCTCCAAGGAGAAGCATTACGGATAATATATTGCTTACTCAAGAGCTGATGCATACTTATCATTTAGATAGGGGAACTCCTCTTGTGCTTTTAAGGTGGATATCCAAAAGGCTTATGACACTATGGATTGGCACTTTTTGTGACAACCCGAACCCGTGGTCATTATTTAATATTATTTAATATTATTTTACGAATAATTTTGAAATTTTTGATGAGTTTGAATGATATGACGGTTGATGGTTTTATTTAAAACCGACGTTGGAAGTTTTATTTTTACCTTTTCACTAATTGCGAGGATTATTAGTGATCACGATATCGACGGATGCCCGAGATTTTATGTTTTATTATTTGTTGTCTCGATGTTTATAATTTTGACGTTTTTATTTTAATTGTGTATTAAGTCGTAAGGGATCATATTATTATCATATTTTGAGTGCGTCTTAACTTTTGAAAAGTATTTTTACAAAACCCGAGCCTCGTAAATATTTTCAAAATTGACAATTTACATTTTCTACCCTTACAACTATTTAATTGCATTTTAGTCCAAAACTATCACAAATTGGCAAAAATTACCCCTCCAACCCCACTATAAATAGATTTTCCACTAACAAAATAATACATACAACATATTAAAATAAAAATTCACCCACCCCTCCCTTCTCTCTTGTTCTTTCCGTCCACTCCATCACACAAAAACATCATGATCATTGATTTTTACTTTGAATCATAAAAACAAATTAAAATCCCATCTTGGAAATTCAAAGGGGATTCTTTTAGTATAGTTTTTACACACATGCAACAACTTTCAAATTTTGATGATGATCCAAGGTGGTTTGATCTATTTTCTTATTATATAGTTGTTGTTAGTATTATTATATACATATTTTAAGTATTGCATGTTTGGATTTTAGAGTGGGAAAATTTTTGAATAATTATTCAAGGGTTTTAGAGGTTAGATGATTTGTTTAGGATGATATTAGGGGTGTAGGATGATTAGAAAAATGGTTGGAATTGATCAAAAATATGATTTGGTGGGAGATTTTAAAAGGTATTTTGCATTAGTAGGTTCAAGGCTAATCTTGGGTACCTTACTGTTTGAGAATAAATAAACTATTAGCATAGGGTTGTAGAGAATTCTTTTAGCTTCGATTTGGTATAAAGTAGAGCTTCTAGCTCCAAACGAGCGATAAGTTATAATGTTTTGATTATTCGTGTACCGGGAGACGAGTATCGACACAATCCGAAGTTGTTGTCGATATTTGGATCGAATCTCGGGGACTATAGAATGAGTTGTAAAAATGTTCAAGGTCTGATGTTTGGTTCTAAACTTAGGGTTGTGAGTCTATTTTCAAACTCAAGTATCGGATTTATAAACAGGATTGTTTAGAATGGTCAAAATGGTTGTATGAGTCGGTGACGTAAAACTGTCCGGTTTTTGTAGTTCAAAGATGTGTCGGGCAGGGAATATTAAAAGTAAAATCTTTTGATGGGCTTTTAATAGGTCTTTCTATATATAGTAAGTGATATCTCTGAGTAGTATCATAAGTATTTGACGTGATTAAGTGGGGTAAATGAGCTTGTACATTTGGTGTGTACCGGCAGAATATTATCGAAAGAGTTAACTAATAGAATAAACATATAGAAGGAAGTAATAGTATCACTTGTATTGTTTTTATTTTGGGTTGTTGTGATTTTATTATTTTGAGTTTGATTCTATTAAGTATGGATTTTACTCGAGTTTTTTTTTAATGAACGCACCTCATTTGATAGGTTGCGGTTTTCGTGTTTAGCGGGAATCAACTATCGTCGAAGGTCGTCTTGCTACTGCTATTACTCAAGATGAGTCTATAGCCTCGCTTTTGTAATTGTTTTGAATGATTTTAAAACCCTCGAGGGGGATACATGCTATTTGAAAGTAAAATGAACACAAGTCATGATTGATTGTTTGGACCCGAATGTTGCCTGTTGTTGCCTTGAATTGTATAAGTACCTAAATTGCAAAAGTCCCTAAGTTCATGAGCCGTTAACTATCTTCTGACTTGATGTTGTGAGTTGGGCTGACGACCCTATCTGAGACCAGGGCTTTACGCTGAGTAACCTCTGGGAAGGATAATTTTACGAGAATGAGAATGTGGTATACTTGCAATTGATACCCTAGTAGGGGCACTGGAATTCATCTAGTCATGCCAGCTTTAGGCGTGGGTGACTAAGTTAAGGGGTCGGTGTCATGAGCCTAATACAATTCTATAGCTATTGCTATACGCCTGAATGCCTAATTAATAGATTGTATGCGCACAATTCTATTAAATGATCTTTATTTTTTTTTCTCTTGTGTTCCAATGATGATTTAGAAAACCTATAGATTCACTCAACCGTTGTGTTGATGATTTTAAGCATGTATTTCAGGTGATTGAAGTGGATTGCTGATGGAGCTTGCTGGAAAAGGATTGCGGGTTGCTTTTGTGGTGTTTGGTCTAAAACAAATTTCTTTCTCTTTTGTCATAAAATTTATAATGTAGATTGGATAAAATCTTTGGGGGACCTAAATGTGACTCTGATATTTCTAAAATTGTTTTACTTGGGATCGAAAGTTTTAGACAATGGTTAAATTATATCCTTTTATATTCCAAATGTACGATTTTGAGATTGTTTAAAGTGTTTTGTGTAATGATGTTTGAGTTTAGCACCCAAATGTGTATTTCCGTTGCGCAATGTAATTTGGGGGTGTTAAAGATTGGTAATCAGAGCTTTTTAGTTATAGCGAATTAGGTCGGTTTTTGAAAAATTTCCTAAACTATAACTTTGGTGTTGAAAATATTTTACAAAAGCACGCAACTTCTCCGCAAGGCTCCGGTAATATTATTTGTTTTGTATTGTTTTATAGTTAGATGTATCCCTTTAAATTGAAATGATTTTTAGAGTATTTATTAAGTAAATACTATGATGATGTATTGATGATGTATTAATGTTGTTGAAAGTACGTTGAGTACTTGTTATCGTAATTTTCTTTATGTAATGCATATGTATATAATTTTAAATAATGACCTTACATACGGCCGAGGGTCTAGGACAGTAGACCAGATGTTGAATGATTTTACAACTGATTTCTTGCGACTTGTATCGGGTATGATGATGTTTGATTAGTTGATGTATGATAGATATGTGGTTGAAAACGGGTGTGATTAGGTGGTTGATGTGAAAGAAAAGTTGTTTCAAAGGTTCTAGCTGGTATGTGGAGATTTGAGTTTGTTAGGACTTGGAAGATGGATGAGATTGCTAGTCTTGGGTCGATTGTGATGAATATGTGTGCTTGATTTGAAAGGTTTAAAGAGAAGTAGGTAAGTTTTTAAAGGATGGGTGAGTGGGATCCTAATGTGAGATCAAATCTGAGTCAAGCTTGGAAGTTTAGGAATGTTGAAAGTCGTACTGAGCTTTGCCTGGTGATTAATCTGCCGTGTAGGAGTGAGTATTTGGATTTTGAGAGTGAGCTTCCATCATGTTATGGATTTGACCTTGAGGTGCGAAAAGGGAAACAGACGAGGGTGATGAAGCTGACAACAATGTTAAGGAGGATGAGGAGCGGGTGTCTAAGGAACTAATCACATAATGGATTTCTTTGTATTTTATTTTCTTTTTGTGATCGAACTTATTTAAACCTTGTGTCATAGCATTGTGATGGAACTTATTATCTTTTAAGTTTGTTCGGTAAATGATTGTTGTGACAAACATTGCCACTGCCTTGTTGAATCCTCAACACAATCTAAATTACCCTCATGATTTATGATGTGCCTTTATTAACTCCTTTGAGTTTTGGTTGATGAATCATAGTAGTTGTGTTGTTCGTACATGTAGTATCCATGAGACATCCTGATAAAGAATTCCTTCTGTATACTTATCATGTTTATTTCTTCTGTGATAATGGAAAAAGGAGTAAGGGAAGCATATTTCTGTCATTAGTGGATAACCACGTGACTAAGTTTCTTGAAATATGTCACCAAAACTAACGACTGCTACTGTGAACCCTATGATCGAGCGAGCTGTTGCTAGGACACCTGAAGCTGATCGTCCTGCAAGGAATCAAGATGCTAGAGTTAGTTGTGCTGGAGATAATGATGATGCTGCTGAGAATAATGATGATGCTGTTGAGAATAATGATGATGATGCTGATCCAGATGGGAGTGTTGCTGCTGTTCTGTAATTTCAAAAGAATGTACTTATGTTAGTTTTTAGAAGTGTGGTTCTATGTAGTTTTGTTGTATTAGTGGTGCATTAGAATTGCATAGGTGGATTGATAAGAAAGAGAGTACTTTTGAGATTATTGGGTGTTCAGAGACTAATAAGGTGAAATTTGATGCTGCTACAGTTCAGGATGGTACACTAAGATGGTGAAGTAACCAAGTGACTACATTAGAATTGGTTGTGGCTAATGGTAGGATATGGACAGTGACTAATGGACTATTGACTGCTAGGTTTGTCCTGAGGAGGAACTAGGATAGTTGGAATCTGATTTAAGATAATTCGTGCTAAGGAACTATGTTATTTCTGCTTACTGGGAAATTTTCTGAGCTATATTTGCTATGTCCTGATACTTTTGTGAATGACCGTAAGACAACGAAGCAGTACATTAAAGGATTGTTTAGTAATATCAAGGATGCGACTACTTCTTCAAGACCTGAATCTTTCAATGAAGCTGTTCAGATGGCGCATGATTTAATGGACGTGAAAATGCAAGTTAGGAAAGATAGCATTGTTGAAAACAATAAGAGAAAGTGGGAATCTGATCAGTCCAACCAGAATCGAGGTTAGAATCATGGGGATTACAGTAATAACAATAAAAAACGACAGACCGAAACTAGTATTTAAACTATGGAAGGAATGAGGAATTTCGTGCTGCCACTGTGTCTGGAAATAACAAGATAAATTGTCAGTGTGTTGCTGTACTTTATACCATGTAGTTAATTTTCCACATTTGCGACTAGAGTTAGGACAATCTGGTCATAAAGCTGCTGAGTACAGAACAAAGAGGATTAGTTACTGGAATTAGTACCCCTGGAGTAGTGATATGATTTAGCCGTGGCGAGGAAGGACACAAGCAAGGGAATTGTCCAAGGAAAGGAGATTGTCAAGATAGGAATGCTGCCGCTCCATCTTACGTTTGAATGATGCTGACAAACCTTAAGGTCCGAACGTTATAAATGGTATATTCTTACTTGAGGTTCTTTATGTCAGTATGTTGTTTGATTTCAGATCAGATAGAAACTGTAGATTTGTAAAGATTCAGTTGTTTTATCAATGGAGAGTTAATAAGATTGACAATTAACTATGATGTGGAGCTAACCGATGGAAAGGTTGCTAGTATTAGTTCTATACTAAGAGTGTGTTCTTTGAATTTAGGAAGGTAGGTGTTTAGTATCGACTTGATGCTCAAAGAGATGGGATCTTTGGATGAAGTTTATGGGCATAAATTGGTTAGTGGTGCGTAGTGCTGATGCTTGAGATTGGACTAATCTTCACTATAAATTGATAGCTGCTGATTTAGATTTTGTTGAGAAGCTGAGTGTTGATTGTGAGAGGTGATGAGTGAACTTTCCGTTTGAGAAGTATCTTGTTTGGAGATGAGGAAGTATGTAGAAAAGGGATGTGATGTATTTCTGGCTCAGATAATTAGTGATATGGTAGTTGAGGAGAAGTTGGGAGATCTGTTAATGATTTTAGAGTATTATGAGGTTTTCCTGAAGTTTTGCAGAGTTGCTGCCGTCTTGTGAAGTGGAGTTCGAGTCGATTGAGTGTTGTAAGCGATAGGTGTAGTGCTTCTGCGTTTTGTTGAGTAGTATTTGTATGCCTTATCATTTGGCACCGTTAGAGTAGAATGAGTTATCCGGTCAACTGCGAGAAGTAATGGATAATGGATGTATTAGATTAAGTTTCGTTATCGTGATAATTGTCTGTGTTGTTTGTCAAGAAGGATGGATTGCTTCGGATGTGTATTGATTATCGAGAGCTTAACAAATTGAAAGTCAAGAATCGGTATCCACTGCCGAGGATTGAGTTATTTGACCAGTTGTTTAGATCCACTGTGTACTCAAAAATCGCTTTGAATTATGGTTATCATTAACTGAGAGTTAGGAAAGAATATATTCCTATAGTTGTTTTTCGTGCTTGATGTGGTTACTTTAAGTTTCAAGTGATGTTTTGGAATGGACGAACGCGTCTGCCGTATTCATGGACTTGGTGATTCATGTGTGTAAGATGTGCTAGGATGAGTTAGTCATTGTATCTACTGACGATATTCTATATTATTCCAAGAGGAAAGGAGGAACATAAGTAGCAAATGAGGATAATTTTAGGGATGGTTGGAAAAAGAGAAACTATATGTAAAGTTTCCTATGTGTGAATGTTAGTTGAGATATTTGCGTTTTCTAAGGAAGTTGATTGACAACAAAGGTATTCGTGAAGATCTTGCCAAGATTGAAACGATTAAGGATTGGTCGGTACCAACGACGCCGTCGAAAATCTGTTAATTCCTTGGTCTAAGCTGGGAATAATCGGAGGTTTATCGAAAGGTTTTCACTGATTGTTAAACCATTGATTAAAGCTGACTAAGAAGAATTGGATGTGTGGGTCCCACTTATACATCTAAATTGTAAGTTTCGAAATATGATCCTTATCAGATGGGGAAGCTGTATTCTGAACACTAAAGGGTAGGCTGTGTTCTACACCGATGTTGTCATTTTTGAAAGGATCTGAAGTATTTATAGTTTGTAGTTTGTTGTGATATGTTTCGTAAGGGTTATGTAGTTGTGGTGTTTGCTTGAGACTGTGGGAAATATTACTTGTATGGAATCAAGAGTGTAATGATAAAGGATCATAGAAGTTTGCTTCATAATTAATTTCTTGGGATGATAAAGGAAATGAGTAGAGGATCACAAGTTATATATTTTTTGAGTACTTGAGTATGTTAATGGTTATGACTGTGAGTGATTACGACTACGAGATTCGCTACCATCCGGGAAAGGCAAATGTGGTAGCTGATGCACTTATCAGGAAGAAAAAGGAAAAAGCTTCTAAGGTTTGAGTTTTGGTAATGACAAAAGTGTGGAGTTTATAGAAAGGATATTGAAATTTTAAGTTAGTGGTCTGATTTGAGAAGGATGTCAAGGTAAGTGATTTCAACATTTTTTCAAACTTATGGAAAGGATTTTATTGTAAAGTCAAGTGAGAAATGGAATATTGAGCACTCCTAACATATCTGAGTTAAGAGAGTGAGATTAGTGATGAAGGAATCTCATAAGTCAAGTAATCTATACGTTATGGTTTGGGTAAAGGTGAAAGTTGAGTTGAGTACTGCGTGATATACAGCGAATGATGGACAGAATGAAAGAACGATTCGAACATCGAACGGTATACTTGTGCATGTGTGATTGACATAGGAATTGTTGGAATTTTTATATGACGATGATTATCATGCTAATAATGAGGCTGTATTATTGATGGTACATAAAGAACATCAAGTTGTGAAGGTTAAGATCGTGAATTATGGACGTAAGTTAGGTTTTCGGTGTATTGCAGAAATGTAGGTGGAATTGAATGACTAAACTAGAAGTGATATTGGAAATCTTGATAAGATTGTATGGGTTAAGGATCATTCATTAGTAACAAGGAGTCATCAGAAGAGTTATGTTGGTATTCGAAGAAATCGATGGAGTTTGAAATTGGGAAATGTGGTTTTGCCTAAGGTGTCGTTATGAAGGGTGAAAATTGTTTTGAGAACAACAAGGAAGGAATTCAACTTGAAGATAAATTACTTTTCATACAGAGAGAACTGTGGAGAGTTCTTATGAGGTCGAAACATAGTAAGGATTATATTGTGAAGATACAAGAATTCCATGAGTGGAATCTGGAATTGTGAAGGAAACATGATTTATTTAAGGAAAAGAGTTATCTTTCGTTCTGCAGGTATGGAGTGTGAGTATAAGAGGGGCCGAGCGCCGGGACGTCGCTCTCTTTTAGGAGGGTAGGATGTGACAACCCGAACCCGTGGTCATTATTTAATATTATTTAATATTATTTTACGAATAATTTTGAAATTTTTGATGAGTTTGAATGATATGACGGTTGATGGTTTTATTTAAAACCGACGTTGGAAGTTTTATTTTTACTTTTCTCTAATTGCGAGGATTATTAGTGATCACGATATCGACGGATGCCCGAGATTTTATGTTTTATTATTTGTTGTCTCGATGTTTATAATTTTGACGTTATTATTTTAATTGCGTATTAATTCGTATCGGGATCATATTATTATCATATTTTGAGTGCGTTTTAACTTTTGAAAAGTATTTTTACGAAACCTGAGCCTCGTAAATATTTTCAAATTTGACAATTTACATTTTCTACCCTCACAACTATTTAATTGCATTTTGGACCAAAACTATCACAAATTAGCAAAAATTACCCCTCCAACCCCACTATAAATAGATTTTCCACTAACGAAATAACACATACAACATATTAAAATAAAAACTCACCCACCCGTCCCTTCTCTCTTGTTCTTGCCGTCCACTCCATCACACAAAAACATCATGATCATTGATTTTTACTTTGAATCATGAAAAAGTAACTAAAATCCCATCTTGCAAATTCAAATGGGATTCTTTTGGTATAATTTTTACACACATGCAACAACTTTTAAATTTTGATGATGATCCAAGGTGGTTTGATCTATTTTCTTGTTATATAGTTGTTGTTTATATTATAATATACATATTTTAAGTATTGCATGTTTTGATTTTTGAGTGGTTAAATTTTTGAATAATTATTCAAGGGTGTTAGAGGTTAGATGATTTGTTTAGGATGATATTAGGGGTGTAGGATGATGAGAAAAATGGTTGGAATTGATCAAAAATAGGATTTGGTGGGATATTTTAAAAGGTATTTTACATCAGTAGGTTCAAGGCAAATTTTGGGTACCTTACATTTTGAAAATAAATAAACCAATAGCATAAGGTTGTATAGAATTCATTTAGCTTCGATTTGGTATAAAGTAGAGCTTCTAGCTCCAAACGAGCAAGAAGTTATGATGTTTTGATTATTCGTGTACCGGGAGACGAGTATCGACACAATCCGAAGTTGTTGCCGATATTTGGATCGAATCTCGGGGACTATAGAATGAGTTGTAAAAATGTTCAAGGTCTGATGTTTGGTTCTAAACTTAGGGTTGTGAGTCTATTTTCAAACTCAAGTGTCGGATTTATAAACAGGATTGTTTAGAATGGTCAAAATGGTTGTATGAGTCGGTGACATAAAACTGTCCGGTTTTTGTAGTTCAAAGATGTGTCGGGCAGGGAATATTAAAAGTAAAATCTTTTGATGGGCTTTTAACAGGTCTTTATATATATAGTAAGTGATATCTCTGAGTAGTATCATAAGTATTTGACGTGATTAAGTGGGGTAAATGAGCTTGTACATTTGGTGTGTACCGGCAGATTTTTATCGAAAGAATTAACTAATAGAATAAACATATAGAAGGAAGTAATAGTATCACTTGTATTGTTTTTATTTTGGGTTGTTGTGATTTTATTATTTTGAGTTTGATGTTATTAATTATTGATTTTACTCGAGTTTATTATTAATTAACGCACCTCATTTGATAGGTTGCGGTTTTCGTGTTTATCGGGCATCAACTATCGTCGAAGGTCGTCTTGCTACTGCTATTACTCAAGGTGAGTCTATAGCCTCGCTTTTGTAATTGTTTTAAATGATTTTAATGTTGGGAATAAAATGTAGCCAAGAAACTTGGACGCTGATAAGAGGAAATTGGACGTTGATAGGAAGAAATCAAGCGTTGTCAAGACAAGCGTTGACAGGAAGAAGTCAAGCGTTGATAAGAAGAAGTCAAGCACTAACAGGATACTTAGTCTACACGTTTTATGTTTCTAGTATGTTTCTAGTAAAGATATGTTCGACAATGTATTTCTTATGTTTATCTTTACCTAAGATAGCTGATACGTAGACTCTTGTACAAGGTTCCTTAATCTATAAAAGGAGGCCTTTAGGTTTAGTTCAATATATGTTTTTTACACTTTCATTGTACGCAAGTTCAATTAATCAATCAAAGTGAAAGTTTGGTTTATCTGTTTTGTTTGTTCTTCATTCAAGTATTAATTCCGCATACTACTTGAATTGTTTATACAACAAAGTTTCTCTAAGTGTTTAACTTGATTTAATCTCGTTTACACAAAGCTAAATCGATCTAAGTTTGGGATCAACAAGTGGTATCAGAGCTTGTAGAGATACTTTGATCTAAAGAACAAAAAAACACTAAATCGCCCAAAACCCTAATTTTCAAGAAACCCTAAAATTCAAACAACATGTCTACTCCAGAGTTAACCTCCTCCTCAAGCCATAACATTATGATCCCCATTCTAGACCCAGAAAACTTTGAGCTATGGAAGTTTCATTTCGAGCAGTACCTTCAAATCCATGACCACACCCTATGGGAAATTATAGAATATGGAAACACATTCGATAAGGCTGCCAAAATTTAAGCTGCTATCACTGTGAGATCAACTCCAGGCTCAAGTGAAGCTGATCGAACAGAACAACCTGAAGATGGGAGAGCTGTCTCAGCCGAGGACATTGCAAAGAGAAGGAATGACATGAAAACTCTAAGCATCCTCAAACTTTCTTTGGGACAAGCCAATGGGCACAAGTGTAGAGGCTATTAGTCTGCCAAAGATCTTTGGGCAACCCTTCAAGTTACTTATGATGGTAATGATGATACTGCCTCAGAGAAAAAGAAGCAACTCTTGCATGAGTATGGTGTGTTCCAAGGTCTTCCCGATGAAAAGCTAAGTGGAGTGAGAAGCAGACTTCTTGACAATAAAAGCAAGTTGTCATTTATGGGAACAGTGCATGATGATGCTTATATCATCACCATTTTCCTTAAAAGTCTTGGTGATGCATGGACGATTGAAGCAAGGTCCATGATTGCTAATAATACTCACAAAAGTTACACTTTTGATGAAGTCTACAATAAACTGAGGATTGTAGAGAGTGAAATCCTTTTGGATCAAGGAAGCAAGTCTACCAATAGAAATATGGCCTTCTTCTCACATTGTGAAGGTCAATTTGATCAAAGGGAGTCATACATGCACCCCGTTACTGGATCACTATGTGTCAACTTTGGATCAAGCTCTGTCAGCGCCTCACATTCAGACGCTGACAAATACAATGTTGACTCACCAAGAGTTAAGCCTACTGGTATTGATCTAGATACAGTGTGTGCATACATTGCTTCATTTCCCAATGGTTTAGTGATTACATATGAGGACCTTGAGCAAATTAGTGATGAGCATTTGGAGGAGATGGACATAAAGTGGAATATGGAACTTGCAAGCATAAGGGCCAATAGATGGAATAGGAGATTCAGGAAGAAGATGACTTTTAATGCTAAAGACACTGATGGGTTTGATAAATCCAAGGTTGAGTATTACAATTGCCATAGAATGGGTCACTTTATGAGAGAATGTAGATCTCCAAGACGATCTGATGCTGGAAAGCCTGGCCAAAGATGTGGAAGAGAACAAAGCCCTGGTTGTAGAAAAGAAGGAAGAGGAGCATGTTCACTATGCTCTCATGGCACATTCTTCATCTTCATCAGACAATGAGGTATATGATGATGCATTTTGTAGTAAAGGTTGTCGATTAAACACTGAAAACCTGAAGAAAGAAATTTTAAAGTTAAAATCAGATGTTGTTAATGAAAAATGCAAGTTATCTAACTATCAACTTGTACTTGTTCAAACTGTAAAGACTGTGGCTGAATATAAGAAAATGGAGCTTGACCTAAAAGATCAACTCAATGTTTTGACTCATGACCTAAATTCTAGTAATAAGGTAAGGGACATCTTGGAGAGGTCCAATGGTGTTATTCAGGCTAAGTTAGACGAGGCCATCATAAACAAAGATAATGTGGATCTTATAATTCAAAGATTTGATAAAGCTTCTCAAACCCTAGAAAAATGTGTTAGTGAACAAAGGGATTCTAGGGATATGAGTGGGATTAGGATGAAAGAGTATGCTGGTGTTCCACAACCTGCTGGGAACTTCTATGGTGTCCTTAGAAAGGATTTGTCTTGGACTGGTATACCAGAACTCTAAGAAGAGGAATGTATTCCTCCACCTAGAGTTCTTACTCCAATAGAGGAATACAAGCAGAAATTGACTGATTTGGAACAATTGAAGAAAGCCAACCCTACTTTGTTTGTTAAGGGTGGCATGCTTAGTGACAGTCCAAATGAGTCTACACCCATAAAAGTGACCAACCATAGTACTGGAAAGACTGTTGACCTTGGCTTAAACGTTGATAGAAAACCTAGTATTAAATATGTAGAAATGTATAGAAAACCTAGGTCACCAAAAAGTCAAGTTAGTGATAATGGGACAGGTTTCTTTTCATCTAGACCTAGAGTTATGTCTAGAAAAGCCTGTTATACTTGTGGAAGATTTTCACATTTGGCTTATAAGTGTGTCAATGCTTCAAAGGTCAATGTTGATAGAAAGTCAACCATGGTCAAACCCAAAACTTTTGTCCAACAAAGTCCTCAAGTCATTAGACCAGCCCCATTCTTTACTAAAGGGTCTAATACTTATGGACAAAGGCCTTTTCAAAAGACCAATACATGGTCTAACATACAATAGGTTCCTGTAGCAAACCCTAGGTTTGACGTTGATAAAGGAAATTTCAGCGCTGTCAAGAACAATTTTAACGCTGACAGGAATGTTTCCAACGCTGCTATACCAAGTAATGCCAAATAATTGCAACCAAAGGGAAAGGGGTATAAAGCTACTTCAAGCTAAACTTGGAGACCCAAACAAGACCAAAACCCTAATTCAGATGGAATTTCTATGACCTGTAACCGATTTCATTATATTTCAAAGGTCATAACTAAACCAATTGGGGTTAACTGGGTGTTTAATCCAAAAAGGGATGAACAAGGTGTTGTCATATGGACTAAGTCTGTTCTTGTTGAACAAGCAAATGAATCCAAGTCTGCTCAGGCTTGGGATCCCAAAGAAAACTAATTTGTTTTCTTTATGTGCAAGGCATTCAAAAGCAGATTAATGATTATGGATATTGGGATAGTGGATGCTCTAGGCAGTTGATGGGGAAGGAAGATTACTTGACAAACTTTACCCCCATTAAAGATGGTGATAAAGTGTACTTTGGAGGCGGATATGGGACTATCACTTGCAAAGGCACTCTTATCACCAACAATTTGCGTTTTGAAAACGTATTTCTGGTAAAAGAACTCGATTACAATCTGTTTAATGTATCACAAGTCTGTGATAACAAAAATAAGGTTCTTTTCACTGACACTAAATGCTTGGTGTTAAGCAAAGATTTTAAAATACATGATGAGAAATTCATTGATTATAGAACACCAAGGCATAAGGACATTTACAATGTGAATCTTAATGGAATTAGGATGAATAATAATCTGTCATGTCTATATGCTAAGGCTTTAGTTGATGAGAGTAATCTTTGGCACATAAGATTAGGGCACAAAAATTTTAAGAACATAAATAGACTTGTGAGGCATGGTTTAGTTGATGGTTTGCCTGAAAAGGCTTTCCACAATGACCACTCTTGTGTTGCATGCCTTAAAGGCAAACAACACAAAGTCTCCTTTAAGTCTAAACTTGTGCATTCTAGTTCTAAACCACTTCACTTGCTGCATATGGACTTGTTTGGTCCAACTAATATAGAAAGCTTAAATGGTAAATCCTACTGTTTTGTAATCACTAATGATTTTTCTAGATTTACTTGGACTTTCTTTTTGGCTTTGAAAAGTGAAACTGCTGATGTTTTAATTAACTTTATTACCCAATTATAGAAAAAGACTGGGAATGAGGTTAAAATACTTAGAAGTGATAATGGTGGTGAGTTTAGAAATAAGTTGTTAGATGACTTTTGTGCCAAGAAAGGGATTACTAGACAGTTAAGTAAAGCTAGAACCCCACAACAAAATGGGGTGGCTGAGAGGAAGAATAGAACACTCATAGAAGCAGCTAGGACTATGTTGGTTGATGCTCAGTTTCCCATTGAATTTTGGGCAGAGACTGTGAATATGTCTTGTTATGTTCAGAATAGGGCATTGATCAACAAAATCCATAATAAGACACCTTATGAACTATTTTGGAATAGGAAACCTAATATTGGTTTTCTTAAACCCTTTGGCTGTCATGTAGTTGTGTTAGATACTAGTGATGCCTTAGGAAAGTTTAGTGCTAAAGGTGATGAAGGCTATTTTATGGGCTATTCAGTGCAGAGTAGAGGATATAGAGTTTACCTTAAGAAAGAAAAACGTATACTTGAAAAAGTACATGTTAGGTTTTTAGAAAGTAAACCTAGTGATCCTAAAAGTGGACCAAATTGGTTATTTGACTTGGAACCTCTATCTAGAACCTTAAATTATATGTCTGTTACTAATCCAGACATTATGAGGGTAACTTCAAATGTTGTGGAAGAACCAGTTGTTGAAATTTCAGGTATACAGGTTGATAAGGAGGTTGGATCACAAGCAGACAAATCAGCACCCATACTTGAGTATGTTACCATTCCTATAAGGACATATGCATTTGCTGCTGCTGATGCTGCTGGAAAGGAAAAAGGTGGTCCACAAGTAATACCAGTTGATGAAAACATGCATGAATCTTCAAGCGCTGATAAAGGAAAATCTGGCGCTGACAAGACAAATTCAGGCGTTGATGGCTGATACAACGTTTTTCATTGGGTTCAAGATTTAAGTTCTCGGTATCTCCTCGAATTGATCAGAGCTAAAAGTGGAATGATTTGTTCTTGGTGACAAATAGTGGTTTGGTTTTCTATTCTACTAAAAAGGTAAATATGTGAATTAAAATAAAAGTAATCTAGAAGCAATTAGTTAATAAAAATAAACCTGAATTAAAATTAAACTAGAACAGTAACTTGTGAATACCTCCAAAATTTCTCTATCCGGAATAAAAGTGGCTACTCGGAATAAGTGACAACACGGAATAAAGAAAGCTATGCGGAATATTTGACTGTGCGGAATAACTAAGACTCTATGCGGATAAAACTGTTACTCGGAATAAACATGCTCTATGCGGAATAAAGTTTGCCATGCGGAACAATAATCTATGCGGAAAAACAAGGCTATGCGGAATAAAGTACTACCCGAAATAATGAGACCATGCGGAATATAAAGGCTATCCGGAATGCTAATCCTACGCGGAATGAAAGCCTACTCGGAATATTGGACAATTCGGAATAAAAATCCTATGCGGAATAAAAATTGACCAAAGCTTACTCGGAATAAGTTCTATGCGGAATATTTTCTATGCGGAATAAATGAGTGCCATGCGGAATATAGAAATATTCCGAATAGGGGACAAAACAAAATGACTATCTGGAATATACGATTATTCCGAATAAGAGGCAAGACAAAATGACTATTCGGAATAAACTGGACGAAGAACAGTAACATAAACTCATAAACAGGGGAATACGAATTTTTTACCAAATCAAGCCAAATAAACAAAAAGGTTTAACCAAATTAACCAACAATCATCTATTAACCATAAGGATCAAATCCCAATCATAAAAACACAAAACCATTAACTTTAGAAGATCAAACTCAACTAAATAAGAACTTAAGAACTTTGAATAAAAAGATGAAAATGAACAAGATGAATGAAATGATTAAATAAAAACTTGTATTGATGATTAAGATTCAATAAACAAAATGGAAGGATTAAGCTTACAAGATTCAAGAAGAAATCAAAGGAAAATGAAAACCACTCCTTAAGGGAGATGGTTCTTCCTACGAACTAGGAAAAGAGTAACAGAAAGAAAAACTAAAAAACTAGGTGCAAATTTTGTGAGGGTGATTTCCTTTTATAGGCTAAGTGGTTGGTTGGTGAGTGGGCTTTCTCCCTTTCTTCTTGCCTTCTCGTCTTTTCAGAAAAGTTGACGTTTTCGATTCTGATTCGGGATTTGTCGACGATAAAATTCAACTCGTCTTTTAATTTCTTCGTTCAATAGACTTGAGTTTCTTCGACATATGTAAATCTTCCATCTTTGGTCCTTTTCTTAATCTTCAAATAGGCCCATTGACTTCAAATCTTTTGCATCTCTTGGACAATAGACTTCGTCTTTAGTCTTTTTCCTTGATAAAACCCGTGCAATCCCATGTTTTCTTTAATATTCATCCGGTTGACTCTGAAAACACAATAAACACAAAAACCACGCATAATTCCAAACAAATGATATTAAACACGCGTTTTGGTCTTGTTTTAGTAAGAAATAAGTGGTAAAAGGATGGGTGTTTTCACACCTATCAAATCCCCTATACTTAACCATTGCCATGCCCTCATGCAATGCTTAGTGATAACGCAATTTTACATTTTTCTCATAATCAATCAACCTTGGCCTTATTAACATACTACTAAACAAAAAATTAAAGTACTAAGAGAAATTAAAACTTTAAAGTAAACAAAAGGATAGAAAACCATTTTCACTTGAAAATAGCTATATGGAAATAACTTGCAAAGAGATCAAGGACTTACATTAGGGCTTAGGTGCTGCGAAGATTTATCACCCTCAAGTTTCACGTTCCCCAAACTAAGCTTAAAAACGAGATCACTGTTATTATAAGTTAGCAAATCAACACTTACACACATAGCTTAATTATATGCTTAAACTCCCTTATTCCTAGGTGTATCTCTTATATTTTATTTTTGTCTTAGAATGATCATGAAGATGCATTTTTGGACTTATTTCGATAGTTTATTTTGGTTGAAAGCAAAGTAGGACGATTTGATCAATAGTTAGCTAAAGGACAAAATCTCTTAAAACTGCTTCTCGGGATATCAAAAAGTTCATATCTTGGCATAACTTGGTTCACGATTTGAGACCTTTCTCAGGCCGATATTTGGCATGAACTTCATACTTCATATCTTGAGAGACGTGCTTGAGATAATGGTCTTCTCATCGTTAATAGAGTTTCTTCACTTGGAGACTTTTGAGGGGTACTCCAACTTTGTTGACCATGACTTCATGATTATTTCTTCAATCTCTAATTGGGATTTTGAGATACAACGATCCGGCTCCTTTTCGGACTTGGATCTATTTATCCTCATACCTTGTTAGGGTTTTTTCGGATAGACTTCTCCATGATCTTTATGGGAGTTGATTGCTTTTCGTCGTGAGTCTTGATCCTTCATATTGATTTTGGGAATAATGCTTTTCACATCACCTTGGATCTTTAGCAATAAGATTGAATCCTCATGCCTTGTTAGGGCCTTTTTGGACTCGCCAATCTTCGCGCCCCGCTTCATAAGTTATGCCTTGGCTATGAACTCTTATCATTACCGAGCAACTTTTAAACGATCTTGGGCTAGAAGCTAAGTAACTTTTCAAATCGTACGACCTTACTTATTGCAGATAAATTATTAGCAAGTGATGGGAGAATAGGCAAATAATTACACCAAGTGAGCTTGTGCAAGAATACCGACTTATAACTGACTGTATCATTTCTCGTCCTCCACAATTTAAAATCTCAATTAATGAGACTCGTGGATACTTAGCCTAATAAACCAATTAAGGTCTACATGGTTAAGGATACTAGCTAGAATAAACTTGGATAAGTCTATTCGGGTTGAGTCAAAATAATCGCAACGAGCCTAATATGTCAAAGATTTCAAAACTAGCTATACCACTTTATGAATATATATATATTTTTTTTATTTTTTTTTTGACTTTATTGCGGGATATATACATATGAAAGCAACGATAAAAATTTAAATATTACGACTATATGTGCAAAGTTAATAAAAAATTTGAAAAATGTTGAAAAAGATGATTTTCAGGTTAAATGAAGGCATTTTCATGGAAAAGTCCACTTAAAACATCGATAGAAGTCCCCCCTAAACTTAAGATAAACATTGTCCTCAATGCTTAAGCATGTGGGAAAAGTCTCCCCTACACTTATGACATTGTGCACGTTGGTTAAATCAAGCTAAGGAAGAGACGACTAAAGTGATCAATTTCAAATGTGAGTATGAAAAAAATTGAATCACGATAGTTGAGAGATAGAACCGGATTTCGGATAACCGGGAGCACGGTTCTTCAAAGGTTCCAAAAGTGCATTCTTCCCTGTAATCACATCACCATAGAAACATGAAGAACCTATAGAGGTCCCCCTACACTTAGACGGTTAAAACAAAAAGGGATAGATATTCGGGCTGCCTCCCGAGGAGCGCTTGTTTTTGATAACCGAGTCACGAGCCTATCTCGGCCCAAAATTAGTTCATGGGGAACGTGGTGAGGGATGGAATCATCTCCTGAGAGATGTCCTCACCAAAGTACAACTTCACTCGTTGGCCATTCACCTTAAAATTAGGTCCATTAGGTTGAGCGAGCTCGAGAGTACCATATGGAAAAATTTGGGCAATGGTGAATGGGCCGGACCAACGAGATTTCAGCTTGCCCGAAAAGATTTTCAACCGAGAGTTAAAGAGTAAAACTTTGTCTCCAACTTGGAACTCTCGGTTCTTAATCTTTGAGTCGTGAATGAGCTTAGTCTTTTCCTTATAGATCAAAGAATTTTCATAAGCCTCATTACGGAGTTCATTGAGCTCATTGAGTTGGATCTTGCGTAGGTCACCGGCTTTGTTGATATCGAAATTAGCCCACTTCAAGGCCCAGTAAGCCTTGTGCTCCAACTCAATGGGGAGGTGGCATGCTTTCCCGTACACGAGACGATATGGTGTACAACCAATTGGAGTCTTGTATGCGGTACGGAAAGCCCACAAAGCATCATCAAGTTTATCGGCCCATGAGGCACGATGCTCTCCCACGGTTCTTTCAAGAATTCGCTTTAATCCTCGGTTGGATATTTCAGCCTGGCCATTAGTTTGTGGGTGGTAGGCGGTGGAAAGACGATGATTGACACCATACTTAGCCATGACTCTTGCGAATTGGTCATTGCAAAAATGAGTCCCACGATCACTAATAATGGTACGAGGCACACTGAATCTAGCGAATAGCGATTTCAAAAAGTTACAAACCACCCTTGCGTCATTAGTAGGTAAAGCTTTCGCTTCAACCCACTTTGAAACGTAGTCAACGGCTACAAGGATGTATTTGTTTCCTTTAGATGAAGGGAATGGCCCCATAAAGTCGATACCCCAAACATCAAAGATTTCACACTCTTGAATGAAATTCTGAGGCATTTCGTATTTATGTGTGATCTTGCCTTGTTTTTGGCAAGCATCACAACGCTTAACCATCTCGTGAGCGTCACGATAGATGGTGGGCCAATAAAATCCCGAGTCAAACACTTTTTTGGCGGTGTAGTTGGGACTAAAGTGACCACCGGTGGGTCCTTTGTGGCAAGCGTCAAGGATTTCTAAAGCTGTCGGTCCATCAACACATCGGCGAATAATCAAGTCGGCACATTGTTTTAAAAGATACGGTCATCCCAAAAGTAAGTCTTGATGTCTTTGAAGAACTTCTTCTTTTGTTGGGATTTTAACCCGTCAACGAGAATTCCACCCGCCAAGTAGTTTGCAATGTCCGCAAACCACGGGGTTTCATCAGAAGTCGAGTTGATAGACATTAAGGTCTCCAAGGGAAAAGAATCATTGATTTCTTTGTTCGGATGATCCCCTTGGTAAGGATCCTCAAGTCTACTGAGATGATCCGCGGCTAGGTTTTCAGCTCCTTTTTTATCGCGAATTTCGATTTTAAATTCTTGGAGTAGCAAAACCCAGCGAAGAAGTCTTGGTTTGGAATCTTGCTTAGTCAACAAGTACTTCAACGCGGAATGATCGGTGTAAACGATTGTGGTGGAAAGGACAAGATAGGGGCGGAACTTTTCAAAGGCATAGACAACAGCTAAAAGCTCTTTTTCGGTTGTCGTGTAATGCAATTGAGCTCCCGTCATTGTCTTGCTAGCGTAATGGATTGGTTGGAAGTGTTTGTTCACTCGTTGGCCCAAAACCGCTCCAATAGCAAAGTCACTAGCATCGCACATCAACTCGAAAGGCAGCTCCCAATTAGGGGTAACCAAGACGGGTGCCTTAGTAAGCTTATCCTTAAGCAAGTTGAAGGCTTCAAGACACTCTTTAGAAAAGATAAAAGGAGTGTCTTTTTCCAAGAGGTGGGTCATCGGGCGAGCGATTTGAGAAAAATCTTTGATAAAGCGACGGTAGAAGCCCGCATGACCAAGGAAACTTCTCACACCCTTCACGGTTGAAGGTGGAGGCAACTTAGCGATAACATCGACTTTAGCACGGTCTACTTCAAGACCGGCTTTGGAGATCTTGTGTCCTAGCACGATGCCCTATTTTACAATGAAATGGCATTTTTCCCAATTAAGAACAAGGCGAGTGTCTTCACACCGCTTAAGCATACGTTCTAAATTGGCAAGACAAGCAGAGAATGAATCGCCATAAACCGAGAAATCATCCATGAATACTTCCATAGTGTCTTTCACCATGTCATGGAAGATAGCCATCATACACCTTTGGAACGTCCCAGGAGCATTGCATAAACCAAAAGGCATACGTTTGTAAGCAAATGTTCCGGAGGGACAAGTGAATGTGGTATTTTCTTGGTCCTTGGGATCGATGGGAATTTGAAAATACCCGGAGAAGCCGTCTAAAAAGCAGTAATAGTCATTACCAGCTAGACGCTCGAGCATTTGATCCATGAAAGGAAGAGGAAAGTGGTCTTTTCTCGTGACATCATTGAGCTTGCGATAATCAATACAAACTCTCCACCCAGTAACGAGACGAGTGGGAATCAACTCGTTGTGTTCATTAGAAACAACGGTTATTCCGCCCTTCTTGGGCACACAATGTACGGGACTTACCCACGGCGAATCTGAAATAGAGTAAATCAAGCTGGAATCTAGAAGTTTGATAACCTCTTGTTTGATGACGTCATGAATGCGAGGATTAACCCTTCTTTGGCTCTGGATTGCGGGTTTAAAGTCATCTTACATGAGAATCTCGTGAGTACAAAAGTTAGGATCAATTCCGCGGATATCGGAAATTTTCCAAGCAATAGCCTTCTTATGATCTTTAAGCACGGCGATGAGGCGAGATTTCTCTTCTTATTTCAATTCCTTAGCAATGATGACAGGCGACTTCTTGTTTTCGTCAAGGAACACATACTCGAGATGGGGCGTTAACTCCTTAAGTTCTAAATCCGGAGGATTTTCGATGGGAGGCGTTTTCAAAGTCGGAGCATCGATAGAAATAACCGTGGGAGATGGTGGAGAAATATTGTCGTCTTTAAGAAGGTTCTCAATGAGTCGAAGATCTTCATCTCAATTGGTGGTAGAATCGTCATTAGCTAAGTGCACATCTCCCATGGTGGCTTCCAAATCTTTCCAAAGGAAATCACTTTCTCCAAATAGAGATAGTGATGAGTCAATAGAGGAAACGGTCTCAACATTGGGAAGAGAGGTAGGAATTCTTTTACAAGCATTTTGAAGTGTTCTTCACAAGCCTCATCAAGAACGTCAATACAATTAACACTCTCGTTAGAATAAGGCTGTTTAGAAAGCTTTCCCATGTTGAAGACAATTTTATCGTCACCCACTCTCATGATAAGCTCACCAGCTTCAACATCGATGAGAGTGCGACCGGTCCTCAGGAATGGACGACCAACAATTAATGGCACACGAGGGTCCATCTCGTAGTCGACGACGACGAAATCGGCAGGAAAAGTGAATTTGTCGACTCCTACAAAGACGTCTTCGGCGATCCCCACTGGATAAGCAACCGTACGGTTAGCTAATTCCAAAGTCATTTTGGTGGGGACAAGCTCAGGGAGAGATAATTGCTTCCAAACGCATAGAGGCATTAAATTAATACTGGCACCTAGATCGGCTAGGGCCATGCAATTCTCTACTCCCGGGAAGTTACATGGGATTAAGAAACGACCCGGATCACCAAGCTTGGTTGGAAATTCCTTAAGAGCACTGCAGAGCAATTCTCATTAAGTTGGGTGTTAGCGATATCAAGAAGCTTCTCCTTGTCGCTAAGAAGATCTTTGAACATTTTCGCGTATTTAGGCATGTGAGCGAGAGCCTCAGCGAAGGAGATGTTGAAATTCAATTGTTTAAATATTTTGAGAAAGTTCGAAACTTGAATATCATCCTTGCTTTTGAGCTTCTCTTTCCTCAACCTTGACGGATAAGGTATATCGGAATAAGAGGAAGGCTTTGGGAGAATAGGATCACTCACATCCTTGGGTGGAGGAGGGGTAGAAGTAAGAGGTGGAGGAATTGGGGAAATAGAAGGAGGAGGAATAGGAGCAGGTGACTCGTTTTCCTTAGTCACAATCACCGGTGGAGGTATAGGAAGCTCGGGATCCTTGGTACCTTTGCCACTGCGAGTGGTGATTGCTTTCATCTCCCCTCTTGGGTTCGCAACGGTGTTACTCGGAAGAGTACCCGAAGAAGAGGGTTGATTACCTTGGAAGAAACTAGCCATCATGTTCCTTAAGTCATTCGTTTGAATATCCAAAGTGTTTCTCATATCAGCTCTCAGATCATTCCCTTGTTTAACCAGGTCTGCTTTCAAGTTGAGCACTTCCCGTTGGAGATTTTCCACGATCACATCATTAGTCCTCATGTAGGTTCCAATGTCTTGGTGTAATGCGATGGGTTGGTTGGGAGGAGCATTGTATGCGGGTGGTTGATAAGCAGGTTGCTGGTAAACTTGGTTGTTTCTTTGAGGTGGATATGGTTGTTTGTGAGGTGGTATGTATGGTGCACGAGGTTGTTGTTGTTGTTGAGGAGGGCGATTTAGGTTTTGTTGTTGGTTTGGGTTGTTAGGAGAAAAACCGTGTGGTGAGAGATAGTTGTTTGAGCGGTAGCTAAGCAAGTTGCGGTCACCTTGAGGACGAGCTTGATAAGCCGCCGGAGGATAGGTACCGTATGCTGCATTCACATTCTCAGAAGGATACTCTTGGGTGGCGGTACAAGTGGTGTAAGAGTGAGGACCCCCGCAGATTTCACATGGTTGGCTGACAGCATTGACTTGAGCGTTTTTAGCATTGATGCTGTTGGTGTTGCTAGCGGTTTGGGTAGCAAGCGATTCAAGAAGCGCAGTGATTTTGTCAATTCGCTTGTCGCTGTCACTAGTACTAGCACTAGCGGCATTAGTCCGCACACTCTTGGTTTGCACACGAGACTTATTCTCAATGATATCCCAAGCAGCATTGGAAGTCTTAACCAAAATATTACCCCCGAGGCACTGTTTAGTGAATCTTGGTCATTCATGCTTAAACCATTATAAAAAGTGTTAATTTGGTGCACTTTGGTAAAACCATGTTGTGGGTATTTTCTTCAAAGATCTTTAAAACGGTCCCAAGATTCACTAAAAGACTCATCGTACTTTTGTTCAAAATTAATGATTTCATTCCGCAAAGCGGTAGTACGAGAGGGTGGGAAAATGTAATTGATAAATTTGGTCTCCAAATCCGTCCACGTAAGAATACTTTGTGGCGGTTCCTTTGCAAGCCAATGCTGGGCTTGTCCCTCTAAAGAAAAGGGAAAAAGTTGTAAGCGGATTACCTCTTGTGGAACACCATTGAATTTGACCGTATTCGTGAGTTGCAAGAATCTCTTGATGTGGTCATGAGGATCATCAATGGTACGCCCCAAGAATGGTTGAGCAGAGACCATCTGGATAAAACCGGATTTGAGCTCAAAGTTGTTGGCTGTAATCGCGGGTATGACAATTGGATCATTGTTGCCATCTACATGTGCTTGCAGAAGTTCAATCATCGGGCGATTATCCGGTAGAGGCTCATTGTTGTTGTTATTATTGTTGTTGAGAGGTGGATTGTTATTGTTTTGAGGTGGGTTATTGTTGTTGTTTTGTACACCGGCCATGTCTAAGTCTTCGAGAGGCTCGGGCTCTTGATAAGACGTTGATCGTGTACGCATGCACCTACAAAAGAACTAACAAAGCAAGCAAGAAATATTTTTGGTTTTTATGGTTTTTTTAATTTTTTTGTATTTTTGAAAATTTTATATTTTTTAGGATTTTTGAAAATTTTTATGAAAAAGGTAACGTTCACGGCGAACGGATCCCAAAATTCAAGTTCTCACAAAAAACTGTTGATCTTAACGAGAAGAGCCGGCAGCGGCGCCATTTGATACAACGTATTTCATTGGGTTCAAGATTTAAGTTCTCGGTATCTCCTCGAATTGATCACAGCTAAAAGTGGAATGATTTGTTCTTGGTGACAAATAGTGGTTTGATTTTCTATTCTACTAAAAATGTAAATATGTGAATTAAAATAAAAGTAATCTAGAAGCAATTAGTTAATAAAAATAAACCTGAATTAGAATTAAACTAGAACAGTAACTTGTGAATACCTCCAAAATTTCTCTATCCGGAGTAAAAGTGGCTACTCGGAATAAGTGACAACACGGAATAAAGAAAGCTATGCGGAATATTTGACTGTGCGGAATAACTAAGACTCTATGCGGAATAAACTGTTACTCGGAATAAACATGCTCTATGCGGAATAAAGTTTGCCATGCGGAACAATAATCTATGCGAAAAAACAAGGCTATGCGGAATAAAGTACTACCCGGAATAATGAGACCATGCGGAATATAAAGGCTATCCGGAATACTAATCCTACGCGGAATAAAAGCCTACTCGGAATATTGGACAATTCGGAATAAAAATCCTATGCGGAATAAAAATTGACCAAAGCTTACTCGGAATAAGTTCTATGCGGAATATTTTCTATGCGGAATAAATGAGTGCCATGTGGAATATAGAAATATTCCGAATAGGGGACAAAACAAAATGACTATCCGGAATATACGATTATTCCGAATAAGAGGCAAGACAAAATGACTATTCGGAATAAACTGGACGAAGAACAGTAACAGAAACTCATAAACAGGGGAATACAAATTTTTTACCAAAACGAGCCAAATAAACAAAAAGGTTTAACCAAATTAACCAACAATCATCTATTAACCATAAGGATCAAATCCCAATCATAAAAACACAAAACCATTAACTTTAGAAGATCAAACTCAACTAAATAAGAACTTAAGAACATTGAATAAAAAGATGAAAATGAACAAGATGAATGAAAAGATTAAATAAAAACCTGTATTGATGATTAAGATTCAATAAACAAAATGGAAGGATTAAGCTTACAAGATTCAAGAAGAAATCAAAGGAAAATGAAAACCACTCCTTAAGGGAGATGGTTCTTCCTACGAACTAGGAAAAGAGTAACAGAAAGAAAAACTAAAAAACTAGGTGCAAATTTTGTGAGGGTGATTTCCTTTTATAGGCTAAGTGGTTGGTTGGTGAGTGGGCTTTCTCCCTTTATTCTTGTCTTCTCGTCTTTTCAGAAAAGTTGACGTTTTCGATTCTGATTCGGGATTTGTCGAGATTAAATTCAACTCGTCTTTTAATTTCTTCGTTCAATAGACTTGAGTTTCTTCGACATATTTAAATCTTCCATCTTTGGTCCTTTTCTTCGATAAATCTTCAAATAGGCCCATTGACTTCAAATCTTTTGCATCTCTTGGACAATAGACTTCGTCTTTAGTCTTTTTCCTTGATAAAACCCGTGCAATCCCATGTTTTCTTTAATATTCATCCGGTTGACTCTGAAAACACAATAAACACAAAAACAACCATAATTCGAAACAAATGATATTAAACACGCGTTTTGGTCTTGTTTTAGTAAGAAATAAGTGGTAAAAGGATGGGTGTTTTCACACCTATCAATGGCTCAAACGTTGACAGCCCTAATTCAGGCGTTGACAACTCTTTTGACCATTTATTCTCTTCTAGTGTTTTTGAACAAGGTGAACCATCCAATATTCATGGAGAGGTTCATTCAGATGATGATAGAAGAGAATTTGAAGAAGATATTGGCAACTTGGAGACTGAAATTGATGATAACACAATAATTCAAGGAGGAGTACTTACATCTACTATGAAGAATCACCCTTCTTCTCTAATCATAGGTGATGTGATGAATCCTATACAAACTAGAAGGTCTCATCAGAATCATGGAGGATTTATTGCCAATATTCACAAGAAGGTTGATACCCCTCTTGTTCAAGCATGTTTGTTTGCTTGTTTTCTGTTACAACAGGAACCCAAGAAGATTTTTGATGCTCTCAAAGAACCAAGTTGGGTGGAAGCAATGCAAGATGAGCTTCACCAATTTGCTATTTAGGATGTTTGGGAGCTAGTTGATTGTCGCAGACATGTCAGACCTATTTGGACAAGATGGGTTCTTAGAAACAAAAAGGATGAGAGAGGAATTGTGGTAAAAAACAAGGCACGTTTAGTTTCTCAAGGCTATACACAAGAGGAAGGGATAGACTATGAAGAGGTTGTTGCACATGTTGCAAGGATTGAGGCAATAAGGATTTTCCTAGCCTATGCTTCTTGAATGGGATTTATAGTCTATCAAATGGATGTGAAGAGTGCTTTTCTTTATGGCACAATTGTAGAGGAGGTTTATGTAATGCATCCTCCTAGTTTTGAAGATCCAAAACATCCAGACAAGGTGTATAGAGTGAAGAAAGCTATGTATGGACTTCATCAAGCCCCAAGAGCATGGTATGGCACATTGTCCACCTATCTGGTGGAAAAGGGATTCAAAAGGGGCACTATAGATCAGACTTTGTTTACAAAGAAGACTAGTAAGGATTTCTTACTTGTTCAGGTTTATGTGGATGATATCATCTTTGGCTCTTCTAGTCCAAAGATGAGTGAATAATTTTCCAAGCTCATGACAGACAAGTTCAAGATGAGTGCAATAGGAGAGATGAACTTCTTTCAATTGTTACAAGTTCAGCAGAAAGAAGATGGTATCTTCATCTCTCAAGACAAATATGTAGCAGAAATCTTGAAGAAGTTTGGCTTTTCTCCAAATGAGAAACGGGCTAGCACACCCATGGACAGGGAACACCCTTGGGGAAAGATTAGAGATGGAAAAGAGGTGGATGTCAGGCATTATAGGTTAATGATTGGATCATTGATGTATCTTACAACTTCAAGACCTGACATCATGTTTGCTGTGTGTGCATGTGCACGCCATCAAGTGACTCCCAAAGAGTGTCATCTTCATGCTGTCAATAGGATTTTTAGGTACCTTAGGTGATATCCCAACTTGGGATTATGGTATCCAAAAGATTCTCCATTGGAGCTTATTTCATATTCAGATAGTGATTATGAGGGTGACAAGTTTGATAGAAAATCCACAACTGGTGGATGCCAATTTCTTTGGAGTAGGTTGATATCTTGGCAATGCAAGAAACAAACAGTGGTGGCCAACTCTACAACTGAAGCAGAATATGTAGCTGCAGCTGCTTGTTGTGGACAAGTCTTATGGATTCAGAACCATCTGTTGGATTATGGGTATAATTTCATGCATACCAAGTAGAAAATAACAGTACTTTATGCTTTATTAAAAATCCTGTACATCATTCTAAAACAAAGTACATAGAAATTTAGACATCATTTTGTAAGAGATTGTTTTGAAAAAGGTTTAATACAACCAGATAGGGTTGACACAGAAGAAAATGTGGCAAATTTATTAACTAAACCTTTTGATACTGGGAGATTTCAATACTTGGTAATAAGTATTAGAATGATCAATCTTACCTAATATGTGTTTTTGAACTCTTTTTAAAAGTATGTACATGATATGCATTGTTATTGGTCTTTGAACAAAATTAGATTTTCCACTTTATTTGTCTAACGCTGACAAAGGTTATTTTAACGCTGACAAGTGTTAAATTGACGTTGCCAGTAACATGTTAGTTTTGTGGTTTTTGATCTACTTATGCAGGCGTTGTTAGCATTATACAAATGGATACAGAGTTGCTTATGGATTCTTGGAGCTTACTTGGAGCATGTTCATGTTTATGGATGATGGTTGGAATATTTATATTCCTATCTTGACATAAATTTTTATTACATGCATTATATTTGGCAACTTATGTATCATAGTTTAAGGCGAGGTTTAGGAAACCTTTAGGACTTTTTGGGTATTCATATAATACTCTTATCACAATTCTAGATTGTGTCCACTGGTGAGTACGAGTTAGTTTACTAACTCGTGAGGCACTGTAGCATGCAAAGTTGATATACTATGCACACTGCCAAGACTTTTTGACCTAGAATTGGATGTTGTCTGTTGGAGATTTGGGTATGATTTTTATTGGGCTTACCTAGGAAGTTACAAAGGATTTTATGAGATAACTTCACTGTTAAGAACTTTGGTTAGCAAGGGACACTTGAGGACAATTATGTCTATCTTGCTTTTGCAAGTGTGCATGATTGGATAGTGCTTGCCACCCTATGGTAATTTTCAGTCTATAGGTTATCTTTACTAGGATAAATTACTTTGTTAAGGTCCTTTTTCATTTTTTATTATTTTTATTTTTGGACGTTGACAGTTTTATTTCCAAATGTTGTTAGGACCAATTTTGATGTTGACATGGCAATTTCCAACGTTCACAAGAATATAGCCGTTGAGCATTGACAGGTTATTTTTGACCGTTGATGAACATTGGGTCCTACCTAGTTGTTATTTTTGATGAAAATTTGGTCCGTAGTTTTAGGAGTTGGTAACTTTTTATTAATGCACAAGATAAGTTATATATTTTCAAGATTTTCATCATTCTATTTTGAAAATAACTGCCTCATCTTTGACCAATCACATGTTTTCACCTCTCCTATATATTTGGCTCATTATTTTGAAATAGGGTAATTGCTTATTCTTGTCTATCTAAATTTTCATACACTTTCATCTTTCATAACATATATCACAGCTTTCTACATCAATGGCGCCTAAGTTTAAACCGAGTGATTTGGTATTGGGGTTAAGAAGTCAGCACAACATGGTTGCCTATTTAGAGGCTGACAACACTCTGTTTCCTCAATATACTCAGATGGTGGAGTATTTAAATGCATCCCCGTTAAGGTATGCACTTTCTCATGCTCCTCTTATCCCTGTCACTCATATTAAACAATTTTGGAATACTATCACTTCCTCAACAGTTAATAATGTGACTACATTGACTGCTATAGTCTATGGGCTTCAATGGGTGGTTACTGAAGCCTTGGTTCGCTAGTCTTTGCATCTTATTGATGCAGATGGTATAACCACCCTACCTATTGGTGAGCTAGAATAAGGACTTCAAGATTTGGGTTATCATTTCCCTGAAGAGGGAACTTTAAACAAATATTCCAAACAGGAATTTCCCCCAGCTTGGAAGTACTTGATACATGTCATTCTTCAATGTTTGAGTCCCAAATGTACTGCACATAATGAAATTAACAGATCAATTGGGAGTGCCATTGTGTGTATTGCTACTGGGCAAAAATATAATTTTTCCAAAATGATTTTTGATGGCATGTGTAAAAACAAGGGTAGCAAGATGACTCTTGCGTACCCAAGATTTTTGCAAATGGTTTTTGATGCACAAAGATATTGCACCAGGGATCATGAAGATTTTTATACGATCCTTGTGCAAAAGAAAGAAATTTTTGGAAAGATGGATACACCCTCACACAAAGAATTACCCCTTACCCAAGCCATGCTTGCTGTTATTGCAGCAGCACAACCTCAACCAGACCCACAACCACGACCAGACCTATTACTTGAACCATCACCATCACCCCAGCATATGGAAATTGACCAAGATCCCTTCAACGCTGACACATTAAATGTTGGCGTTGACACTCCAAATCCAAACGCTGACACCCTCTTACAACAAACCCAAACAGCCCTTAACCTTCAAACTGAAACCCAATCCACATCATCTTCTACACCCCCTGAATTTAGTTTGGTAAAACGCCCAAGGACTACTGGAGTGTTCTCCTCTAGTGGTCTGATTGTGGTAAAATACGACCTTTAGGAAAAGGAGCGTAAAAGCGGTAAGTATTAAGTGTACGTTTAGGAAAACGAAAACACTAATGACCCTTATGGTGCGAAATTTCGTTTCCCAAGGAGGTATATGTGTGTGAAAAACTTGTTAAATGTTTGTGATTAATATTTGGTTTAGAAGGGGATGAGAAAAGAAGATGACGAAGACGTAAAAATTAATACTAGAAAGTTAAAACGTAAAACCTTGAAAACTACAAAAAATAAAAATTAATTCTAAAAATTACCAAAAATTCACCAAAAATCAAAATTAATAAACTAAGAGTTTACCAATAATCAAAATTTTCAAACCTTTTAAATAATTAAATATTCAATTTTTAAATGCTAATTAAAGCCCTAAAAATCAAATAAATTATCAAAAAGCCCAAATAAAGATTCTTCAATTGGTAAACCTCTAATATGACCTAAAAAGATTAAAAACTATTTTTAGAAATTTTTAAACTAATAAAAACTATTTAAAATGATTTAAAAACTATTAAAACTTAAAACAATTATAAAACTTAATCTAAAAGAGATAAAATTATTCTAAAAGTTGCTAAATTTCTATTTTAATGTATTAAAGCTAAGAAAAATGTAAAAAGTTGGAAAATGTGAAATTTGAAAAATAATAATAAAATAATATTAAAATAATATTAAAAACCAAAAATTTATAAAAAATTCTAAAAACTTGCAAATTAGTTTATTTTAACCTAAATAATCAGAAAATCAAAGTGAAATGACCACAATACCCCTATTGGGCCCTCAAATAGGCCAAAACCAAAAACAGTCAACCTTAATGGGCTTTTGGGCCCAAATAGTCAAACTTGGCCCAATTAACTTGGAAAATCCCTATCTGACTCAAAATTTAATTCTAAGAACAAAACTCTAAAGGCCCAAAAGCTGAATGTGAGCTTATCACAGCTTAATAAGCAGACAACTTATTCTTATTGGGCTTTTCAGCCCATTAAGCAATAAGCCAATGCCATAAGCTCTAATTTGACACACAACCTTCTTTTGGGATGCTTATGAGATCTGTAAAAAGAAATTTTGAAAAAACACACTCAATAAGTCAGAAATAAGCAAAGTATTATTTCACTAAAAGACAAAATAGTCGGGTTTGAGATTTAGGACACCTCAGAAGCTCTAGTTTGTTGCAAAAGCTCACAAATAGCTTAACTAAGAATAATCAATCAAGAAAATCACAAAAAGCCAAGTAGAATGAGCTGTAAGAGCAAATAAGCTGGCTGAAAAAGCCAAATAAGCTAGTTTTCTAGCAAAAGCTTAACCAAAAGACTTGTAACCTTCCAGATTTGATATTAAGCTAAGAAAAATGATTTCTATTACAAAAGCCAAGTTGTTGCATGTGCCAATAAGAAGTTCTCAAAAATAAGCCAATTTGTGCTTATTTGACCAAAAGTCAAAGTACTCCAAAATGCACCAAATGATCAGGAATGGTGCAAGGGCTTGTTATAAGCAAATTTTGTGAAGGACTCAAGGAGGAGGCCTTGTGAATCAAGAGGTCAGTTGACCTTTTGATGACAGATTTTGGCAATAAGGGCTTAATTAGCCAGTTAGCTTATAAGCCAGATACAAAGCACACCAAATAGCAAAATCCAATCACAAGCAGCACATAAACAAGTTCCAAGCAGCAAAATCACAAGGCATACACTAGGATAACAAATGCAAGCACAAATTGAGGTGGTCACTTTGCTGATGCAAATGACCACTTCAGCAACTTTTGATAAGCTATAAAAACCACAATAAGCTACCAAATTCAACAACTAGATAACCAATAGATAGCTTATCACCCAAACTATTCCCAAACCAGATTTCAGACCTTAGATCCAACAAACAAAGAAGTTATTGGATCTGATGTGTATGACCAATTTCAAAACCACTTTTATCAGATTTTTGCAATACTTCAAATCCCTTTTCCAAACTTGCAGAAACTTAACCAATGACTAAAACTTGTATATTAAGACTTGTTTAGACCTCCTAAACCCTAAGAACCAAGGGCACAAGGCCACAAGGCCTTATGAACCAGTAATCTTAAACAATCCTTTATCAACCACTTTTCAAACAAACTTCTGATTTTTAAATACAACCTATTGATTTTAATGATCAAATAGCTACACTAGGTGACAACTAACACAATCAAACTAAAAAATAACCAGCACAAACACAAGAACTCAAAATCCAAGTACCAAATCCAAAATAGACATAAACATGAAATTTTTAGAGGAATCTTAACAAGAGGTTATACTTGCCTTCCACAACATCCTAGGAAGGCCAGCTATGCTCCTTGGACCTTGTTCAACAACTAGAACAAGACCAAGGTACTTCAACAAGAAAGATGATGAATGCCTTGGTTGATGTTTCAAAGCAGAAACTCAAGGACTTGATGTCTTCAACACAAGCAACAAACAACTCAACCAAGGGCTCTAATCCCTTCACAAGCTTGGTGTCAACAAGCTTGCAAGAGCTTATAGCTTATGGTTAAGGGTTAGTACACAAAAATAAGCAAAATCAGAACCTTATTTCAAGCTTTTTCAAACTTGAAACACCTTACCAAACATAAACGTCCTTGATCCAAAAGGTTCAAGCACACTTATAACAATCAATGGAACTCAGAACCACCCTTTAAACAACACTAACTTTGAAAAACATAAAAAGGAATTACAATTTTCTCAAAATACCAACTTTTATAAATTTTAAAAAGGAATTACAAGTTTAAAAGGTAAAGACTGGAACAAAGGGACTCTCACATGTTGAGGTCTCCTTTTATAGGCAAATGCCAGGCTACACTATTCACAAACCCTAGAAGTGAATTCTCTAAAATACCCTTAAGTCCTTGAGGCAGTTTGTTGTTGATGAGCTTTCCAAAGTGATCCCAAACGTTCATTTTAGAATTGTGATGAAGCAATGAGTCATAGCTGTTGATTTTGCCACGTTGGATGACTTGGAGGGCAAGTAGCATTCTGATTGGTGGAAAGGGAATTGGGGGTGGGGTCCATTGTGAGTGGGAGTGAGGGTTTTGAGGTTGGGATGGTTTTCTGCATGTGTGAATCACACGTGGGTGTGGGTAATTGGGATTTACCCTTTGGTTTAAGTGAGATGGTAACTGGGGGTGAAAAGGTGAATAGTAGTGTGTTTGATCCGTTTTTGGTGGGATGGAAAGTGTTTGGCGCAATTTCATTTCAAATGTTTCAGTTGCACACATTTAGCCCTTGTGTTTTGGGAATTTTGGTAAATCAAGTATTTCAGCCCTAAAAACGATTTTCCTTTGTAAATAACTTTCAGCCTTTGACACTTTTGGCACAAACTTTTGGAAAAAGGATTACAATGATTGTTTTTGTCATTTTAAGATATTTCAAGGGCTGATCTTGGACTTTCTTGATCTTTAAAGGTCTTCAGTGTATCTTTGGCTTTGATGAGGGACCATAATTGACAATTTGAAATTGTTGAGGGACTAATCTTGCCATTTCTTCAAAGTGGAAGGACCTTTTGTGTAATTTTGACAAACTTAAGGGACCAAACTTGTAATTATCAATATACAAGGTTTTTAAGTGTCATTTGTTCAATAAATAAGGATCAATCTTGCACATCTTTAAGTCTTCAAGGGTATTTGTTGAATATTCCATGATTTAGGGCCCGGTTCTTTGTACGACTTCATTTCTCGTGTCCGTTTTTCCTTGTATCTTGTGATCTTTTGTCTTTTTCACGATATCCATACCTAAAATACACAAGTAAATAAACACAAGCATATATATGGTATATTATGACATTTTTATGCATTAAAAGCCCGAAAAGAACGATGAGATCATGTATAAATGCCATCTCATCACTCCCCCATACTAAGCCATTGTCGTGCCCTCACGCAATGCTAGAATAAAGTATCTAAGCATCAACAAAGTTCAATTTTATTAACCTTTATTGAAGAGTAAAAGACTTGCAACATACTACGAAGATGTGTAAAGACATAACATATGATTTTCATCACAAAAAGTGACTTTTAGGGTCAAAGAATATAAACAAGCAAATGTCCCTTAGAGTAAACTTCGTCATCCTTGATTGTCATACATTCCATGTTAAGTGCAAAAATGAGATCATTGTTGGTACAAGTCACAATGCTAACACTACTCATACGTCCAAATTGTGTAATACTTTTTCCTCCCGCAATCCTAGTTATTATAAAAAGAAATGGGTTACTAGCATTTTTTTATCTATTTGTCATGGATCACAAGTGATTCATATTGACTTATTTGAGTAGTTATTAGTCCGAAAGCAAAGTATCACGATTTGATCAATAGTTAGCCGAAGGACAAAATCTTTTAAAACGGCTTCTCGTGTATCTCCTTAAGTTCATATCTTGGCATAACTCGTTTCACGATTTGAGACCTTTCTCGGACCGATATTTGGCATGTACTTCATACTTCAAATCTTGGGAAGACGTTTTTGAAATTATGGTCTTCTCTTCACATATTTGGAATTTCTTCACTTGACGTTTTTGAGAGATTCTTCATATTTGGACCACGACTTCATCATTTTTCTTCAATCTTTACTTTGGATTTTGGTGTACAACGATCCGCCTCCTTTTCGGACTTGGATATATTTATCCTCATACCTTGTAAGGGTCTTTTTGGATAGATTTTCTCCATGATCTTTAGGGGAGTAATTGCTTTTCGTCGTGTGTCTCGATCCTTCATATTGATTTAGGAATAATGATACTTCACATCATCTTTGGATCTTTAGCAAAAATAGAGCTCCTCATGCCTTGTTAGGGCCTTTTTGGATGATCGCCAATCTTCGCGTCCCGCTTCAATAAGTTATGCCTTGGCTATGAACTCTATTCAACCCCGAGCAACTTTTAAACGATCTTGCGCTAGAGGCTAAGTAACCTTTCAAATTGTACGACCTTACTTATTGCAATTATGATTTATTCCTAATGCATTGATCTTATGGGAAGAAAAAGCCACAATTAAAAACATATGAGTTTTTGAAAGAACATTTTCATGTTCTACGTTTAGCATGATCACTTGTCTAACTCTATCATCTCTCGTTCTTCACTATATAAAGACCTCTAATTAAAAAGACTCGTGAATACTTAGCCATGCAAGTCAAAATTAAGCCAAATTTGGATTAGCTTTCATTAAGACTATATCAAATCAAAGTTTTGGGTTTTCAAGCCACCTATAGGATCTTGCACTTTCTTGGACTTTTTCAAGTTTAGAGAATGCGTTTTATAGTTCCCTTGATAAGTGACTTTCTAGGATCAATTATAGGAACTTGCGAAAAGTTCTTGTTCTTAACCCGAATGAGCTAAGACTTTCGCGTTTTAAAGCTCCCTATATAAAAGTCTAGCAAAACTTGAATTGAGCGGGTTAAGGAATGTAAATGGCTCCAAATGCCCATCAAGTCAAAAATTAACTCTTATTCTACCCAACGGAAAATATACATTCGTGTCTTAAAAACACTTATGAAAACTTAAGAAAAATTTAAAAATTTGGCCATTTTTAGCCTTATTAGTAACAAAAGATTGAAAATTGTAAAGCGTGAGGGCGTAGCAAAGCATGTACCTATTCACCCCCCATACTAAAAGTAAACATTGTCCTCAATGTTTCGAGTCTAAAGGTGGAGCACCCCCATACTAGAGACGAAGAATCGAATGCTTAGGATCTAGCATGGAAAGGGTGATCAACAATATATCTAAAGCCGTTTATTAAGTATGCTAAAAGATAATTTTTAGAACAACAAAGGATATGTCATGGATATCGTGAAAAACTTCTTTAAGCAAACGATGGAGGCTTACGTAAACGAACACGAGAGTCTTCAATCGTAGATGATGATGATGATCTAGATAACACAATCACAAACAACCACGAGACAACGAGTTGAAAGGGTACAAGTCCCCTTATTAGTGAATAGTAAGCATAAAGGATAAGCATGGGATCTCCCCCACGAGGCACCTCGTTTTTGATTACCGAGTCATGAGCTCGACTCGATCCCCTCAATGCTAATTATCATTGGGGAAGGTGACTTGGTCGAGGGCAACCATTGAAGGAATTTCCCCACCAAAGTAGTGCTTAAGCCTATGTCCATTCACCTTGAAATTAGGACCATCATCTTGAGCTAGCTCGATGGTCCCATACGGAAACACTTGTGTAATGGTGAACGGACCCGACCAACGAGATTTCAATTTCCCGGAAATTATCTTAAGTCGAGAGTTAAAAAGAAACACTTGATCACCAACGTTAAAAACCCGGTTTTTAATCTTTAAATAATGAAACTTTTTAGTCTTTTCTTAAAAATTAATGAATTTTCATAAGCATTATCTCTTAATTCATCCAATTCATTCAATTGTATTTTCCGGTGATCTCCCGCGGTCTTCAAGTCAAAGTTTGCATGCTTAAGGGCCCAATATGCCTTGTGCTCCAACTCAATGGGCAAATGACAATTCTTCCCATAGACTAACTTATAAGGAGTGCAACCGATAGTTGTCTTATAAGCGGTCCTAAAGGCCCATAAAGCGTCATCAAGTTTGTCGGACCATGAAGCACGGTTTTCTCCAATTGACCTCTCTAAAATCCTCTTCAAAGCTCGGTTCGAAACCTCGACTTGCCCACTCGTTTCGGGTGATAAGCCGTAGAAAGACGATGAGTAACTCCATATTTCTTTAGAACCTTTTCGAATTGGTCATTACAAAAATGGGTTCCACGATCGCTTATAATAGCACGAGGGGTTCCGAACTGAGAGAATAGTTGCTTCAAAAACTTCACTACCACACGAGCATCATTAGTAGGTAAAGCCTTAGCTTCCACCCACTTAGAAAGGTAGTCCACCGCGACGAGGATATATTTGTTGCCATGAGACGATGGGAACGGCCCCATAAAGTCTATTCCCCATATGTCGAAAATCTCACACACTTGAATTATGTTTTGCGGCATTTCATCACGTTGAGACGATTTTCCTTGACGTTGGCACGAATCACACGACTTCACAAGTGCGTGTGCATCACGATAGATAGAAGGCCAAAAGAAACCGGCATCGAACACTTTCTTAGCCGTGAGATTAGCACCGTGGTGACCACCCGTGGGTCCCTCGTGACAACCTCTAAGGATATTAGAAGCTTCGACACCAAAAACACAACGTCGAACGAGTTGATCCGCACAAACCCGAAAGAGATAAGGGTCGTCCCAAAAATAGAACTTGACGTCACGAAAGAATTTTCGTTTTTGTTGTGTCGTCATACCCTTGATTATGAAATTGCCCGCATGGTAATTTGCAATGTCGGCAAACCATGGGGTGGTGTCTTTAGAATTCACTACACCGAGAGTCTCGAGAGGAAATGTTTCGGTGATTTCCTTGTTTTCGAAAACATCTTTGTGAGGATCTTCTAGACGAGAGAGATGATCGGCCACTAGATTCTTGGCTCCTTTTTTGTCAAGCACGGTGACATCAAATTCTTGGAGGAGGAGCATCCAACGAAGCAATCTCGGCTTAGCATCTTGCTTAGCTAAGAGATACTTGATAGCCGAATGGCCGGTATACACGATTCTTTTAGTCAAGACGAGATAAGGTCGGAATTTCTCAAAAGCATAGACTACGGCAAGGAATTCCTTTTCCGTTGTGGTGTACTTTAATTGAGCCTCGGTCATCGTCTTACTAGCATAATGGATAGGACGGAAATGCTTGTCATAACGTTGCCCTAAGATGGCCCCTATATCATAATCACTTGCATCGCACATGATTTCAAAGGGTAATTCCCAATTAGGAGCAACAAGAATGGGAGCTTCGGTAAGTTTCCTTTTGAGAGTTTCGAAAGCTCTAACACAATCCTCATTGAAATTAAAAGGAGCATCCTTCTCGAGAAGGTGTGTCATAGGTCGAGAGATTTTCGAAAAGTCCTTGATGAAACGACGATAAAAGCCCACGTGGCCTAGGAAACTCCTAACTCCCTTAACGGTTTTGGGATGAGGTAACTTGGCGATGACGTCTACCTTAGCTTTATCGACCCCAATCCCCGCCTTCGACACCTTATGTCCCAATTAAGCACAAGATTGGTTTCTTCACAACGTTTTAACATTTGCTCGAGATTAGATAAACATGACGTGAACGAATTGCCAAACACCGAAAAGTCATCCATAAACACTTCCATCGACTTCTCGATCATATCGTGAAAAATCGCCATCATACACCGTTGAAACGTGCCCGATGCATTACAAAGTCTGAAAGGCATCCTACGATAAGCGAACGTTCCATAAGGACACGTAAACGTAGTCTTCTCTTGATCACGAGGGTCGATAGGGATTTGAAAGTAACCGGAAAAACCATCTAAAAAGCAATAGAATTCATTTCCCGCAAGTCGCTCCAACATTTGATCCATGAAGGGAAAAGGAAAGTGGTCTTTACGAGTGGCGTCATTTAACTTTCGGTAGTCAATGCACACCCTCCAACCGGTCACAACACGAGTGGGAATTAACTCGTTGTTTTCATTAGGCACAACGGTCATTCCTCCCTTTTTAGGGACACAATGGATTGGGCTCACCCATGGGCTATCGGATATAGGATAAATCATTCCCGCGTCAAGGAGTTTAAGGACCTCCATTTTAATGACATCGTGAATTTTGGGATTCACCCTTCTTTGACTTTGAATTGCGGGTTTGTAGTCCTCCTCCATTAAAATCTTGTGAGTACAAAATTTTGGGTCAATACCCTTAATGTCAGATATTTTCCACGCAATTGCCCCTTTATGAGCCTTAAGAACTTTCAAGAGCTCGGTTTTTTCATCATTAGCAAGACCTCTTGCAATAATAACCGGCAACTTGTCATCACCTTCCAAGAATGCGTATTCAAGGTGAGAAGGAAGATCTTTCAATTCAAGGATAGGTGGTTCCTCGATTGAAGATTTTGGTTCAACACTCATAACTTCCATCGGCGAAAGAAATGGTGGAATAGAAGTATCATCACTAATCAACACTTCATCTTCATTGTCGATTTCATTTGAAGTGAGATCGCATCCTTGGAATGGAGTGAGATTTGGTGTGGAATTAGCAAGAATCAGATCCAAAATAGTGGGATTGCCACTTGACGAGCTATCAGAAAAACCTAACACTTCTTGTGAAAACTCATCGCAAACCACATCAACGATGTCAATGTGATTGATTGTAGCGATTGCATAAACATGAGAAGGTTTTGAGTTTTGAGTAGTGTTTATAACAAGTTCCTCTTCGTTGAATCTCAAAGTGATAGCTCTTGCATGAACATCGATAAGCGATCTCGAAGTGTCTAAAAATGAACGACCTAAAATTAGAGGAACTTGAGGATCCGCGGGGATGTCAACTACTATAAAATCAACGGGATAGTAGAACTTCCCCACTTTCACGAAAACATCTTCGTCTACTCCACATGCTAAAATCGTAGAATGATCGGCCATCTCGATAGACATGTTCGAAGGAATAAGAGTCGGAAGCGAAAGCGATTTCCAAATGGAAAATGGCATCAAATTAATGCTCGCACCAAGATCGGCCAAGGCGATGCATTCTTTCATTTCTTGTATGTTACAAGGAATGAGAAACTTTCCGGGGTCACCAACTTTTTCCGGTATGCGGTTAAGATAAACCAAAGAACAATTAGCAAGCTTTGAAAGCTTTTCCTTATCGCTCATCATACTTTTAAAAGTGGAAGCGAAACAAGGCATATACAACAACGCGTCGGCTAAACTCACATCAAAATGCACTTGTTGAAACATCTTTATAAAAAGCTCGATTTGTTGTTTGTTACGTTCTTGCAATTTCTCTTTGTTTCGTCTCGAAGGGTAGGGTAAAGGTGGTGTGGGTTGGTCATTAGGAAACGGCCTTGGAAACTCGGGTTCCATAATTGGTATTGGTTCAACCGTAGGTGTGGTATGAGCGGTACTTCGTGGGATTGTAATGTGCTCCTTTTTGACCATCACCTCGGGTTCTTTCTCGATTTCCTTCTCCGTAGAAGTACTTGGACGAGAGATTGGTTCCTTGAAAGTTTTACCACTTCGTGTAGTAATAACCTTCATTTCTCCCTTCGGGTTTGCAATGGTATCACTAGGAAGACCACCCGAGGAAGAGTGTTTACACATGATTGCTTCAAACATCTGTTGGGTCTACTAGATGTAGATCTTGCAGCCTGTCAGGACCGGTGAATGACTTCTGTAATCACAAGTCAAATCACAAAGAGACTCTATACACAATATGAATGTAGAATATAAATATAAACAAGAGAAATAGAATAACTATAACGACTTGATCCTTTCTAAGGATTTCTAATATTGATAATGGCTAGAACTATGTTTTGTATAGGTGTGTCTAACCCTTCTGCCTAAGGTTCCTTTTATACTACAAGGAAACCCTAATACATCATTAAAGAAAACGTGTAAAACTGATATGCATATCCTTTCCTAACATATCTCATGCATATCCTAACAGAATATTAAGTAAATAATAAAGTTTGACTTCGACTAGGACCAGGAGCAGGACTTGCTCCTACTACGACTAGGACCAGGAGGAACTACATACCTCCTAGTGTACCTATTACATATAACTATTACAATGGTCCTAACAATCCTCCCCTAAACTTGAATTTGACCTGTTGAGTTCAAGTTTCCTAGAAAACGTGCAAAGAAAGCCCGAGGATTGTATCAGCAAAACAAATAGCAGCATCAACAAGATAAGAATCAGACGAACAGCCGCATGAAACACTAGAAGCTTCTCCAAAGCTTGTAACAAATCAGCATCAGGTTAAATCTTTTCAGCAACATGAGCAGATTTGATGAGCCTTTACCAAGTAGCTGCTCGCTCTTGGGCTAGCTAGTCATTATGGTGGAATAAGCATCACCCTGGGAGACTAGAACCCAGCCCAACTCTTAGAACGTGAATCAATGGTGAGTGGGAGTACCCTGATGATTTTAGGCAAACCATCACAGCCGTCAACAGATTTGATGCGTCTTTACCAGAAGCCGTACCCCTCTGGACTCGCCAACTCTTAGCAATGAAGCATCGGTGAGTTGAACACCCTATAGCTTTAAGCAAGCTATTACAGCTATCAACGGATTTGATAAGATCTTTACCAAGAGCCGTACCCCCTTGGATTAGCCACTTTTCAGTCCAAGACTATGGCAAGTGAAAACCATCCAGTTTTGGGTAACCTGGCAACCATCAACGGATTTGAGAATCGCACCAGGAGCCGTACCCTCAAGGTGAATCAACTTTTTCTTGTCGATGAGACATGGTAAGTTGAGAACCATTTGTTGTGTGGACCACGTCCAACACCAAGTGAAACCAAGTACCAGAACAAATTCAAACCAGGAACCACATCTTGAAACATCCAAGGGATATTATGTACAAGTATAAAAGCTAAACTGTGTTAAAGTATAAGCAGATACTATATAAAAAGTAAAATTTTGTTTTTTTTTTTTTTTTTTTTAAATATAAAGAATAAAATTCACCAATCACTGTACATATTGGTGAAAAGAATCAAAATAAGAACAAAAATGCAAAGTATAAACACTTACAACCCAATCACCTTACATACCAGAAGCTGCCTTCTTATCCGCGAGCAACCGTGCCTGAATACCTTCTACCAAAGATGTGGCCATACTCGACTCATTCCCAGAAGGAGCAGTAGAAATCTGCAAGTGACTTGCCAACATTGCTTCCATGGAAGAAATAGTCAAAGGATACACAACATCCGTCAGCATAAACACCACATGACCAGATTCTAATTCCAACACATGAACTCCACATCCAGCATATAGCTTCCAGCGAGTAATCTCCCATTGCATTTGATCCTTCCATATGCCCAAAGCAGTAGCAGATGGAGGAGGGTCCAACATCAGCTTGAGATCGGCCCAGAGACGGACACCAGGCCAGGAAGACACCGCCATGGGGTTAAACGGCATACTAGAATCAACAAGCCCAAACAACGCCATAAGATCCATACGGTCAGCCCACGACAACACACCTTGTAAACCTGTTACCAATCGCACAGTCCCATCACTCAAAGTAATCCGATGGGAGACCCCACCAAGAAGTGTTGTAGAACTCTCAACCGTATAACCCGTAATACTTCCATTGCCCAAGGGTAAGTCAGAATCGCTGTCCGAAGCTGCATCAATTAAGTTCTCAGGATCACGCTTCTCATACGGAACTGATTTACCACGACGAACACGACGAGCATGTTTCTGGCGAGTGGAACGTCGAGGCGTGGGAGCCGAAGGAGTTGATTCGACCTTCACCTGAACTTCAGCAACAGCAGGGGAAGCAGTAGAAGTAGACGCATGAACATGTCCACCCAAAGAACCACCAGGAGCTGCATCAGAAGTAAGATTAGGTTGTGTTGCAGGAACTTGTGGTGATGAAGATGGCACATCAGATGTAGCAGCAATAGGTATGGTGGGATCAACAAAATGCTTGCAGGAACATTGGTGGTGGTGGAAGCATGAGTGGTGGTGGTAGTAACAAAGATGGTAGTAGCAGGACCAGCAGTAGAACCAATAGGAGCAGCCAAGGGTGTAGTAGAAGGACCAACAGAAGTAGCAATAGAACCAGAAGGACTACCATCAGAACCAGGAGTGGGTACATCAAATGTCAAAGCCCTCACCCGAGCCCAAGACCACGGAGCATTGAAATGAGTAGCAGATTGATATTTGACATAACGTTGCATCTGCTGGCGCTGCTCAGTCCGAGAGAGAGGTCTGTTCCTTCGCTGTTTCTTTAGTTCTTCAGCAAGAGCCAACTGATGCTTACGCATCATCACCATAGCACGCGGAATACAATTGTGTTCATCAACATCATCACCCAACAGATCTTTAAACTGAGCATAATCCCGAGTAAGAACAGTCAACACTTGCATCCATTCACCATCAGTCCAGTGCATAGCATCATGCTGAATTTGCGCACGCCTTCGCTCTCGAAGCTCTTCCTCAGCAACCCTATCCTCCTCATCAATCTCAGCCTGAACCCGACGAGCAGCCTCTTCACCAAGTCTTTCTTCTTCAATCTGTCGACGAGTGCGCTTGCGAGTGGGAGATGGATAATCAGTCATTGGGGCTTTTCCCTTCGGATCATGAGAAGGACCATCATGAGAACCAGCAGCAACATCAGAATCACCACCCATAGAAGGGGGAATAGCACTAGGAGAAGGAACATTGGAGGACATTGGAGGAACCGGCAAATCATCATAAACCTTATCAGCAAAGGCAGCCTTTGCCAACAACGTCAAGCCATCCTCAACATTCTCCGCACCCTCATCCTCAGAATCTGAAAGAACCACATGCTTCTTGCGACGACGTTGTTGATTCTCCAATACCTTTATACGATCGGCCAGAGGAAGAACAAACTCCCTTGTGAGCTTCCGATGTTGGTTCAAGTCAACTTCCAAACAAATCATCCTCTCATGGTACCTGTGCATAAGATCTAGCAAAGATGTCAGTGTAGTAGGCTCCTCCGCCTGCCCCCCAAGAGAACTTGGATCAGGGAAAGCATCACGGGAGCCCGAAGCAACATTTGGGTCAACCTGTGGAGAACTAGCATCAAACGGGATATCAGTCGAGTGTGGGGCAGGGCTAGGAGGTGGAGTCTCCACAAATGGAGACTGATGTGGAACGGAGGAAGGACCAGCCTTGGAAGGGGATGGTTTTTCAACCACCACTTCCTCAACTAGCTCCTCCTCTACCACAGGAGTGGCACCACCAGTAGGAGCCTCCTCCTTCTCCATGGGGTCATCATCTAACACAACCAACTCAGGAGCCTCCTCCTCCTGACCCATAGGACCCTGAGCCAACCCCATCATGGCTTCAGTCAGGGGCCTCCAATCCCCAGGAAACCCATTCATCATGTTGTAATACACTTTAGCAGTAAGTTTAGATGGCACATGCTCTGTCCTATCACGTGGAATGCACACAAGAATTTGTTGAAGAAACCTAGGGTACATAAGAAATTTCTTCCTCGAACCAGCAGTCGACAAATTACTAGCCATCCCCTCAAATAGATAATGAGAAAAACTAAACACTCTACCCTGGGCTAAACATATAAGACCAGTAGCCAAAGGAGTAGGGAACGCATCCCAACTCCCCGACTTGGGACTCATACAATGGATTAAATAGTGAACCAGAATCTTCCACTAAGGGGAAAACCTATTCTTTTGGAAGTTAAACTTCCCCCCATGTTCATAACCTATGGCAGCCATACCCTCTAATACTTCCGAATTGGGAAGTGATACAACACCCCCCTCATCCTGAAGATGAAGAGAAGAGCGAATAGACGCTTCAGTTACCACATAAGCACGTCCATCTATGGTAGCATGGAGTGCTCGTGGACGTCCAGCCACATTCACAAGCTCAGCAGACGCCCAAAATTGACGTATCACACTATCATATATGGCAGGACAAACAGTAAATGCAAACCTTAAGTTTGAAGCTTTAATAAACTCCAAGATATCAGCAAAATGTTCACGATTCGGACCATCACCCAGATAAGCAACACGATTATGAGCAGGTTGGTAAGCAAGAGCAGCCATGGATCTTGATGAATGGATGGATTGGGATTGGGATGTAGAGAGTAGAAGCGGTTTTTGTGTGTGTGTTAATTGTAATGAGTGAGTCAATGGTGTATGTTGACCATATATGAAGAAAGTAGTAACTGTTCATTGACCCCTATTAATGGGGGGTTGCCCTTTCAAATTAAACCATAATGACATAATAACCACTTGCCCTTTTTAACACAATAACCAACCCCCAATTTACTTGCTGAATTCAAACTTGTAAATACCAGTATTGGGAGCGTTGACCAAAAGTCAAAGCACACAATGGCCAGACCAGGAGCAAAACGTGATTAACAAAGGACAAAAGGAATGAACAGTAGCCAGACCAGTACCAGTACCAATAGCCAAACACCACTAAACATGGAAGGATTTTAAACCACCAGAAGGCAACCAAGCATAACTAGAAGCTGACCAAAGAGGACCAGAAGCCAGTCATGTAAGGCCATATCCACCAGAAGAGAGCAAAAATCCTCCATCAGAAACACCACACACCATCATAACCAAGAAATTATGTTGTTAAATACTATGCATACGTTAGACTAACCTAATATGTACACAAAGCCTCCCCTTAGGCTTTGCCTCCCCTCAATCCTAGATCTCAAGGATTGACCATCCTAATATGAACCACCAAGTGGTTAAACCGAGGACCATCAAAAGCTTTAGTCAACAAATCAGCAACATTGTCATCCGTATGAACTTTAAGAACCTGTATCAGCTTCTTCTCATTGTCATCGCGTATAAAATGATGCCGAATCTCAATATGCTTCGTCCGCTGATTAAATACAGGATTCTTCACAATGCAAATAGTGCTTTGATTGTCAATAAAAATTTTGGTATTCATAAAATTGAAACCATAGTCCAACATCTGATTTTGGATCCATAAGACTTGACCACAACAACTAGCAGCCGCAACGTATTCAGCTTCTGTTGAAGAAGTAGCTACGATTGTCTGTTTCTTACATTGCCATGAAATAAGCCGACGACCCAAAAATTGACAACCACGAGGACAATGTTGTACCTGAGGTGAGATGCCCATAAGAGCAAACTCTTCTGCTTCTTCTGCATCAGAGGGATTCCCAGCAATCATTGCCAACACATCAGTCGAGGATTCAGCTGATTCCAGAGTAGAAGCCTGATGATCATTCCAGTTGACCATAGAGTCAACCGATACCAATGCCTTCCTGTCATCTTTAACCTCCTGAACCTTGAAAGCGGAGTACCTGTTCTTCTCCTGATCATTCTTGCTAGGGCACTCCCTTGCAAAGTGACCCTGTTGCTGGCAGTTATAGCACCGTACCTTGCTTCTATCGAATCTTGCTGGCTCCCGAGGGTTGTAATTAAACTTCCTCCCTGCTTTCTTCTCAAACTTGTGAACCCTAAGAGTAAGCATGGCCATCTGCCATTTAAGATCTATCTCATCCAGGACAAGTTTATCGATCTGTTTGAAGTCATCAAAAGCAAGTTGTTGTTCAGCAGTAACATCAGCCACAAAAGAATGTAGAACAGCTTCTACCATACTACCAGACTTGGCAGCAGGATCAGAAGCAGAAGACATGGGACTAGATGCATATGACATGGGACTAGTATGCTGAATAGTATGCTGGGAGGAGACAGTATTGCTTGGGCTACTTGCATATGACATGGGACTAGATGCCATAGAGCTCACAAAGGCTGAATTAGTAGGAGTGGGAAAAGAGTCACTAGGATATCCTCTCACATGAGGTTTGAATGTTCTGAGCCTATGAAACAAATCATCAAAGGTGAGATAGTCAAGCCCACCTTTGGCTTTGAGAGAGATCACCACCTGGTTCCAAGAGTAGGGTAAGGCTTTAAGAAACCTTGCATTAATATCACCATCATCAGGTTTTGACCGAAGTTGATTCAATTGGCTCAAGATCTTCTGGAACCTATCATACCCTTGATTTAGACCTTCAGTTTCTGAGATTTTGAATTCGGTAAATTCATCTCTCAGCATGGACCTTCGCATTTTCTTTGACTCCTCATTCCCGCCAAACCTTGCTTTTATGCCATTCCAGATCTCTCTGGCATCATCCAAATGGTAGAAGTCACCCATGTGATCTTCAGGAAGAGATTGAAGCAAAATTGTTTTTGCTTTTACCTCCTTCTGAATAGCGATGATATCCTCATGAGATTTAGGTTCAAGAAGAGTAATATTACCGTTCTTGTCTCGTCCAGTAAGTTTCCTGCCGTTTCCATTCAGAATGATCTTCCAAAGATCTTGATCAGTGTTGGTGATCCACCATTCCATCTTCATTGCCCAGTTATCATATTCACCTTTCTTCAGAAGAGGGAATTTTCCATTTGTGTTGGAGACCGTAGCCAGGATCTGTTGTGGTTGCACAATTTTAGGAGTACTTTCTTCTCCTGTTTGAGTAGAAGTTGAGGCAGACATGATAAACAGATTGTTAGTAATAAAAGAACTTGATTCTGCTTGTATAGAGACCCTCCCAGTCTCTGATACCACTTGTTGGGTCTACTAGATGTAGATCTTGTAGCCTGTCAGGACCGGTGAATGACTTCTGTAATCACAAGTCAAATCACAAAGAGACTCTATACACAATATGAATGTAGAATATAAATATAAACAAGAGAAACAGAATAACTATAACGACTTGATCCTTTCTAAGGATTTCTAATATTGATAATGGCTAGAACTATGTTTTGTATAGGTGTGTCTAACCCTTCTGCCTAAGGTTCCTTTTATACTACAAGGAAACCCTAATACATCATTAAAGAAAACGTGTAAAACTGATATGCATATCCTTTCCTAACATATCTCATGCATATCCTAACAGAATATTAAGTAAATAATAAAGTTTGACTTCGACTAGGACCAGGAGCAGGACTTGCTCCTACTACGACTAGGACCAGGAGGAACTACATACCTCCTAGTGTACCTATTACATATAACTATTACAATGGTCCTAACAACATCTTAGCCATTCGGTCCTCAAATTTTGATTGCCTAGCATCCGCTTTTAATAACTCTTGCTTAATCTCATGTTGTCCTAATTCCATCTTTTGTTGATTTTGTTGAAGACGTTGGACATTTCCTTCCATTTTGTTTGCATGAGTTTTAAGTTCATTAGCAAGTTCATTTTTAAGCTCGTTTTTCAACTCGGATCTTAAGCTAATCATCTCACGTTGCATGTTATCAAATTTAGCATCATTTGCTTTAGCATAATCCAAAAATTCTCCTTGAAGATTTTTAGTGTAAGCATTTTGAAAACCTTGTGTAGTGTTTTAAAAATCACGGTTTTGGTTTTGATTAGAAATTTGTCCATTCCCATTTTGATAATTCCCTTTGTTGTAATTGCGTGAATTGCCTTGGTAATTACCACCTTGGTTGTTGTTTCGATAATTATTAAAATTTTGATTTGGTGGAGCTTGATTTTGGCGGGAACCTTGACCGTTTTGGTTGTAAGTTCCCGTTGCTACATAAGCACTCGAAGTGTTACCATCCGCGGTAATGCACTCAGAAAGATCATGAGCTCCACCACAAGACAAACAACTCTTAGTAACCGCTTTAACCGAAGCGGAATTTGAAGCTTCTTGAGCTTTCCAATGGGATATAAGATTAGCAAATCTATCAAAAAACCGATTTTCCTCATTAGCTTCATCATGTAAGGCATTAATGCTACGAGACGATGACGATGAAGACGAACCCAAATTGGCAACACTCGGTGTGTTACGAGGGCTATAAACCTTAGATCTATTCTCGATGATTTGTAAAGCCTCATTTGTCGTCTTGCACAAAAAATTACCACCCGCGGCGGCATTCAAATAATCTCGTTCATGATCATTAAGCCCATTATAAAAAGTATCAACTTGATGCAATTCCGTAAAATCATGGTGTGGACATTCATGTAACATTTCTTTAAAGCGTTCCCATGCCATTGAAAAAACTTTCATTATTTCTTTGCACAAATCGTGAAATCTCATTTTTCAAATGTGTTGTTTTAGATGGTGGAAAAAACTTGTTCACAAACTTAGAAACGAGATCGGCCCATGTCAAAATCGAATTTGGCGGTTCTTTCTCAAGCCAAATTTTTGCGGGTCCATCTAAAGAGTATGGAAACAACATCATCTTAATGGCGTCATGTGGAACATCCTTAAACTTGCTAGTGGCGGTGAGACGGTTAAAATTCCTAATGTGATAGTGCGGGTTGTCTTTCTCGTGACCTTTAAACTTATTTGCTTGCAACATCGACATTAAACCCGTCTTAATCTCGAAATTCTCCGCAAGGATGGCGGGAATCACAATAGCCTCTCCAAAACCCTCGCTGGGTGCTTGTAGCAACTCCATCATAGTACGATTAGCCATGACGACTTCTTGTTCTACAATAGGTTCAACAATTGGAGGTTGTTCTTCAATCAACGTCTCTTGATTGGCTTGCTTTTGAAGACGTTTACGAGCTCGTTTTGCTTGATTACGAGTGATCATAAACTTCACGAAGAATGGGAGGTGAGCAAAGAAGATTCTTTTTGGGTGTTTTGTGAATTTTCAATTTTTTTGTGTTTTTGATGATATTTAATTTTTTTGTATTTTGGTTGTATCTACAAAATCTCTCCTCTAATCAAACTCTAGATTAAAGAAGCCTCAGAGGAATGAAAACGATCACGTGGAGTGAACGCCTTCGAATGACTTTAGAACTTTGGTGAAAACCAAGTTGTTCAAGAGGGTTTAATCACAAAGAAACCAAGCAAATATATTATACGTAATAATACTTTGGGCGGCAAAACCCTCGATTAGCCTTCAATCTCAAAATACTCACAAGCAAGCGGGGAAGCGAGGCGGCGCGAAGCACTTAAGAGCCTTTTTCCTTAGGGTATATTTTATAATACCCGCCTTATACCCACCTTATAGTTTGTATTTTTCAAAATCGAGCTTCACGAAAGTATTTATCTATTTTTGCCTTTTTCTTTTTGTTTGAGATTCGAATACAATAATTGAGTGATGAAATCCCAATTAAGGTTTTGTTTTCACACTTTTGGAGATATTGTTTATTTGTTGTGATACTTAATACAATATAGTAATAATATTTTTACAAGAAAAACCAAGAAAACCGATAATACCTATTAGTAGAGTTCTACTAATACAAATACTATTTATGGTTAATATTAAAAACAACAATACAAATTAATCACGACACACCTCCCCGGCAGCGGCGCCAAAATGATTGTGGTAAAATACGACCTTTAGGAAAAGGAGCGTAAAAGCGGTAAGTATTAAGTGTACGTTTAGGAAAACGTAAACACTAATGACCCTTATGGTGTGAAAGTTCGTTTCTCAAGGAGGTATATGTGTGTGAAAAACTTGTTAAATGTTTGTGATTAATGATTGGTTTAGAAGGGGATGAGAAAAGAAGATGACGAAGACGTAAAAATTACTACTAGAAAGTTAAAACGTAAAACCTTGAAAACTACAAAAAATAAAAATTAATTCTAAAAATTACCAAAAATTCACCAAAAATCAAAATTAATAAACTAAGAGTTTACCAGTGATCAAAACTTTTTCAAACCTTTTAAATAATTAAATATTCAATTTTTAAATGCTAATTAAAGCCCTAAAAATTAAATAAATTATCAAAAAGCCCAAATAAAGATTCTTTAATTGGTAAACCTCTAAAATGACCTAAAAAGATTAAAAACTATTTTTAGAAATTTTTAAACTAATAAAAACTATTTAAAATGATTTAAAAACTATTAAAACTTAAAATAATTATAAAATTAATCTAAAAGAGATAAAATTATTCTAAAAGTTGCTAAATTTCTAATTTAATGTATTAAAGCTAAGAAAAATGTAAAAAGTTGGAAAATGTGAAATTTGAAAAATAATAATAAAATAATATTAAAATAATATTAAAAATCCAAAATTTATAAAAAATTCTAAAAACTTGCAAACTAGTTTATTTTAACCTAACTAATCAGAAAATCAAAGTGTAATGACCAGAATACCCCTATTGGGCCCTCAAATAGGCCAAAACCAAAAACAGTCAACCTTAATGGGCTTTTGGGCCCAAAAAGTCAAACTTGGCCCAAATAACTTGGAAAAGCCCTATCTGACTCAAAATTTAATTCTAAGAATAAAACTCTAAAGGCCCAAAAGCTGAATGTGAGCTTATCACAGCTTAATAAGCAGACAGCTTATTCTTATTGGGCTTTTCAGCCCATTAAGCAATAAGCCAATGCCATAAGCTCTAATTTGACACACAACCTTGTTTTGGGATGCTTATGAGATCTGTAAAAAGAAATTTTGAAAAAACACACTCAATAAGCCAGAAATAAGCAAAGTATTATTTCACTAAAAGACAAAATAGTCGGGTTTGAGATTTAGGACACCTCAGAAGCTCTAGTTTGTTGCAAAAGCTCACAAATAGCTTAACTAAGAATGATCAATCAAGAAAATCACAAAAAGCCAAGTAGAATAAGCTGGCTGAAAAATCCAAATAAGCTAGTTTTCTAGCAAAAGCTTAACCAAAAGACTTGTAACCTTCCAGTTTTGATATTAAGCTAAGAAAAATGATTTCTATTACAAAAGCCAAGTTGTTGCATGTGCCAATAAGCAGTTCTCAAAAATAAGCCAATTTGTGCTTATTTGACCAAAAGTCAAAGTACTCAAAATGCACCAAATGATCAGGAATGGTGCAAGGGCTTGTTATAAGCAAATTTTGTGAATGACTCAAGGAGGAGGCCTTGTGAATCAAGAGTGCAGTTGACCTTTTGATGACAGATTTTGGCAATAAGGGCTTAATAAGCCAGTTAGCTTATATGCCAGATACAAAGCACACCAAATAGCAAAATCCAATCACAAGCAGCACATAAACAAGTTCCAAGCAGCAAAATCACAAGGCATACACTAGGATAACAAATGCAAGCACAAATTGAGGTGGTCACTTTGCTGATGCAAATGACCACTTCAGCAACTTTTGATAAGCTATAAAAACCACAATAAGCCACCAAATTCAACAACCAGATAACCAATAGATAGCTTATCACCCAAAATATTCCCAAACCAGATTTCAGACCTTAGATCCAACAAACAAAGAAGTTATTGGATCTGATGTGTTTGACCAATTTCAAAACCACTTTTATCAGATTTTTGTAATACTTCAAATCCCTTTTCCAAACTTGCAGAAACTTAACCAATGACTAAAACTTGTATATTAAGACTTGTTTAGACCTCCCAAACCCTAAGAACCAAGGGCACAAGGCCAAAAGGCCTTATGAACCAGTAATCCCAAACAATCATTTATCAACCACTTTTCAAACAAACTTCTGATTTTTAAACACAACCTATTGATTTTAATGATCAAATAGCTACACTAGGTGACAACTAACACAATCAAACTCAAAAATAACAAGCACAAACACAAGAACTCAAAATCCAAGTACCAAATCCAAAATAGACATAAACATGAAATTTTTAGAGGAATCTTAACAAGAGGTTATACCTGCCTTCCACAACATCCTAGGAAGGCCAGCTATGCTCCTTGGACCTTGTTCAACAACTAGAACAAGACCAAGGTACTTCAACAAGAAAGATGATGAATGCCTTGGTTGATGTTTCAAAGCAGAAACTCAAGGACTTGATGTCTTCAACACAAGCAGCAAACAACTCAACCAAGGGCTCTAATCCCTTCACAAGCTTGGTGTCAACAAGCTTGCAAGAGCTTATAGCTTATGGTTAAGGGTTAGTACACAAAAATAAGCAAAATCAGAACCTTCTTTCAAGCTTTTTCAAACTTGAAAAACCTTACCAAACATAAACGTCCTTGATCCAAAAGGTTCAAGCACACTTATAACAATCAATGGAACTCAGAATCACCCTTTAAACAACACCAACTTTAAAAAACATAAAAAGGAATTACAATTTTCTCAAAATACCAACTTTTATAAATTTTAAAAAGGAATTACAAGTTTAAAAGGTAAAGACTGGAACAAAGGGACTCTCACATGTTGAGGTCTCCTTTTATAGGCAAATACCAGGCTACACTATTCACAAACCCTAGAAGTGAATTCTCTAAAATGCCCTTAAGTCCTTGAGGCAGTTTGTTGTTGATGAGCTGTCCAAAGTGATCCCAAACGTTCATTTTAGCTTTGTGATGAAGCAATGAGTCATAGCTGTTGATTTTGCCACGTTGGATGACTTGGAGGGCAAGTAGCATTCTGATTGGTGGAAAGGGAATTGGGGGTGGGGTCCATTGTGAGTGGGAGTGAGGGTTTTGAGGTTGGGATGGTTTTCTGCATGTGTGAATCACACGTGGGTGTGGGTAATTAGGATTTACCCTTTGGTTTAAGTGAGATGGTAACTGGGGGTGAAAAGGTAAATAGTTGTGTGTTTGATCCGTTTTTGGTGGGATGGAAAGTGTTTGGCGCAATTTCATTTCAAATGTTTCAGTTGCACACAGTTAGCCCTTGTGTTTTGGGAATTTTGGTAAATCAAGTATTTCAGCCCTAAAACGATTTTCCTTTGTAAATAACTTTCAGCCTTTGACACTTTTGGCACAAACTTTTGGAAAAAGGATTACAAGGATTGTTTTTGTCATTTTGAGATATTTCAAGGGCTGATCTTGGACTTTCTTGATCTTCAAAGGTCTTCAATGAATCTTTGGCTTTGATGAGGGACCATAATTGACAATTTGAAATTGTTGAGGGACTAATCTTGCCATTTCTTCAAAGTGGAAGGACCTTTTGTGTAATTTTGACAAACTTAAGGGACCAAACTTGTAATTATCAATATACAAGGGTTTTAAGTGTCAATTCTTCAATAAATAAGGATCAATCTTGCACATCTTTAAGTCTTCAAGGGTATTTGTTGAATATTCCATGATTTAGGGCCCGGTTCTTTGTACGGCTTCGTTTCTCGTGTCCGTTTTTCCTTGTATCTTGTGATCTTTTGACTTTTTCACGATATCCATACCTAAAATACACAAGTAAATAAACACAAGCATATATATGGTATATTATGACATTTATATGCATTAAAAGCCGAAAAGAACGATGAGATCATGTATAAATGCCAGCTCATCATGGTCCTAGCCATGTTGCAGAGAGAACCACCACCACAAGTGTGGTTGGTGACATGGGTGGGGCTAGGACTATTGGTACTAGCTTAGATACAGGCCAAGCCAGTCCTAAAAACATTAAGACCCCATCCATGCCCCACGACTCTATTTTGGGAGGTAAAATTCCCATTCTAGAGGAGGGCAGATTGGAACCCTATACATTGTTGGAATTGATGGCTATCTGCATTAGCTTACAAAAGCAAAATGCAAACCTTGTACATACTGTCTCTACCCAAGGCCTTGAACTCAAGCAATTGAGGGAGAGGATTGTTGTTTTGGAAGCTGTTGAGCTTAGGAGACGGCAGACACGAGTCCTTTCATCAGGGGAGGATTCTTACAAAGGGGAGGAAGCTGCTACTGAGCCATTTAATGCAAGTGACAAAGGCTCAGGTGGTTCTACTGGTGTAGAAATGGCTGAAGCTTTAACTAGCTTGAAGGAGAGGCCAGTTATTGATGTTTCACTGGCAACTCCAACAAAGATTTCATTTATGGAGATGCTGGAATAGGTTTCTAAGCCAAGCGCTGACAAGAGTAAGTTGACTGTTGATAGACAGGTTTTTGACGCTGACAAGCTAAGCGCTGATAGGAGTATGTTAGGAGTTGACACAAAGGTTTTGGACGTTGTTAGACCTGCAGGTATGGTTGATGTATCCTAGTCATCAGCTATCATCAAAGATGTGTCTACACATGTACCATCATTATCTTTACCCATCATTGATATATTAGATAAGGGTAAAGGGATTATGGTAGAAACAGTGGTTCCCAAGGATGCAACCCAAGTAAAATTTGATTCCATGTTGGTTGCACGACTTGAAAAAGAAGAAAGGATGAAGGAGACTGATAAGAGTAAGGAAAGTAGTGGTGATGAGAGCACATATTCAAGTGTAATGATTATTGAAGAACCAGAGAGGCTTGAATATGGTGATGAGTTGGCAAAGGAAAAGCTTGCAGAGTTGAAGAATCAGGTGGATTATGAGATGCCTAAAGTTGCTCAGATGTACTTTGCATGGGAAAATAAGGTAATGGAGAATCCAGACACGACTTTTGTCAGATCAAATTTGGGGTTTGGAAATTATACTAAGAGTTCAAAGGGATTGCAACGTGATTCTGAAATATAAAGCTAGCAAAGTTCTTTCACAGACTAAGACAGCTAGAAGGGAGCTCTACTACATGTTGCTCAGATGTCATCAAACAGGATGGACTTTTAGAAAGTTGCAGGGATTGTCCTTTGATGAATTGGAGTATAAGGCTTATCTTTTATGGGAAAGTGTGCAAGAGCAGAACACTATTAGACATCTTTCAGATGAAAGAAAGGAAGAACTTGCAGAAGAAATGGAGATCCAAAAGGCTTTGGTTACACCAAGACCATTGAAGAAGGGAGTTCCACTTGAGTTTCCAAAAATTTTAGATAGAGTGAATCCTAGTGAAGTTGTTATTAGAAAGAGTATTAAGCTCTCACCCTTGGAAGTTTCACATATGGTAGAAGTGTTGGAAATACGTTTTTACGTATTTAGGAAGATTCAGTCACTCCGACAATATATTAAGTAGTAGGTCGTAGTCTAGATATCTTTTAATATATCAAACAAGGAAAAGCCCGATCCATGCTTGTATGGCCGGCCCAATTGTAAGCCCAAGCGGATCTTATGGGCTTGGTATATAAACCCTCTCCTTAGATGGAGAGGGTGTGGTTTCATTTCATTTTACACATAGTTAATCACTTTCTCTCTCTAAAGTGTGTGTGAAATCATCTATCTTTATATCTCTTTCTCTCTCCAGACATAAGCTAGATTTAAAATATCCTACAAATGGTATCAAGAGCCATGGGATGATTGTATTGTATATGTGTTTGTGTTCTTGATTCATACGCCTATTTTGATCCATTTTACTCGAACAAATTTTTTTTTTGTGTTTTTTATGGGTTTTTTCTTGATACAAATCTTCTACATAGTTGTGGTAGAGATTTGGTATATTTACTGTGGCTAAAAACACAAAATTTTTGGGTGTTTTGATCATTTTTTGGCTTAAAATCTCGAATTGGTTGAGTTTTGTCCGAGAAAAGTGGGAAATATTCCGACAAAAACCATTAGAAAGGGGTTTCAGTATTCCGACAACTTCCATCGGAATAGGGTTTATCATTTCGACCATTATTCCGACGGATATTCCGATTGTGGTATTCCGATAGAAGGTATTCCATTAGAAGGTATTGAGACAAGAGTATTCTGATAGGGGTTATTCCGATAGGTTCATTCCGACAGGGGTATTCTGATAGTTTATTCCCATAGGGTATTCCGATAGAAGGTATTCCGACAAGAGTATTCCGATAGGGGTTATTTCGATAGGTTCATTCAGACAGGGGTATTCCGATAGTTTATTCTGACAGGGTATTCGTGTGTTTTTTGTGGAATTTTTTGGTCATCGAGAACATAACTTAGGGGATTTCAACATTATTTCCCGGATTTAACACACAACAACAAATACAGTTACTTTCTGTCATTGTTCGATCAACATTTGTAAATCTTAACTTAACGAAATGCAGTACACATCTCTTACGGATAAGTCCATCCTCTCGGTACGATAATCATCCACCAATGTTGGTGAAGACTATGTATGAGGATTGGGCTTCCCGATTGGAACTTTATATGTTGAACAAAGAAAATGGACATCTAATTTGGGCATCGGTGCTCAATGGACCATTGGTATATGGTACTGTGACGGAAGGTGCTGTTACTCGTCCTCGCACCACGGGTGAACTAACTGGAGATGCTAAGATACAAGACAAGTGTGATAAACAAGCTACAAATATCATTCTCCAAGCCCTTCCTCCAGATGTCTACAAACTCGTCAGTAAACATAAAGTTGCCAAAGAGTTATGGGATAGAATTCGTGTTCTAATGCAAGGCACTTCGTTAACTAAACAAGAACGAGAGTGTAAGCTTTATGATACTTTTGATAAGTTTTCCTATGTGCCATGGGAGACTCTCAATGACTACTATTTGAGATTTACCCTATTGTTGCGTGAGCTCAATATCTATGGCATGGCAATTCCTACATTTCAATTGGACACCAAGTATTTGAACACTCTTCCTTCAGAATGGAAAAAGTACGTGACGGATGTTAAATTGGCTAAGGACTTGCATAACACCAATGTGGATCAACTTCAAGCTTTTCTTCAACAACACGAATGCCATGTGATCGAGTCTCGGTTGTCTACACCTCAAGTTCATGATCCACTTGCCATGTATGCTTCTCAACAAAACCTGGCTTATACTTATCAACAACCATCATACTTGCAGCAGCCACCACCACACACCTATCAGCAACCACAACAACCATCTTATCAACCACTAATGATGCCACATCAATCATTGCAACAAAGTGTTCATCAACAATCTTTTCCAGAGCAACCACCACATCAGACATCACCATCACAAGCCAACACTTCTACAATGGGTTATACTCCTCAGCAAGGATATATTCCAATTGAAGCACAACTAGCACAAGCCTTGTAATCCAATGAACTTCCACCAATCCAAGCACCGGTCTTTACTCCAAATGATACGCTAGCTGATGTTCTAAACCATCTCACTGCCTACTTGTCAAAACTTGTTGCAACTAGAGGATTTCCACCAACAAACAATCAGATCTGCACCTCTTCAAATCCTCGACAACAAGCCACTGTTCAAGATGGTCAAGTAACGGTGAAACCTATTCAGGGAAGGCAAACTTCATATGGACCTCCTACAAAGACTGTGAATGATCAAGCTGTGAATTCTCAAGCTAATGGAAATGGATACGTTGTTTCAACCGTTCTTTGATGAATTCTTTACTCCTCCAAGTATTGTTGGTCCAGAACCTGAGGTAATAGCTCCGGTAATCGAAGTTGTCGCTCCAGCAACCGAAGCACGATCAGACACATCTACACCTAAAATTGGTCAAGATATACCATCAACGAGTAATTCTCAACCAACACCCGAATCAACTTCCCATGTCATGCCTATTGATGATGAAGAGAATGATGATGATCACGATTTGGAATTCGCTCAAATACGTGAACTTCCATTCTTTGGTGTACCAATTCCCGACCATAATCAAGCCGGGTCGTCCACCTCAGAGGAAGCTCCTACTACGGTGTACTCTAATCCACGGATTCGTGAACATGACAGCACGTGGACAAAGGATCATCCTATAGATTCTATTATTGGTGACCCTAATCATCCGGTATCCACACGAAGTCAGTTACAAGAAAATGCAATGTTTTGTCATTTTGATGCTTTTCTCACTGAAGTTGACCCTAAGACATGGCAAGAAGCTTTTACTCAATCCTGTTGGATAGAAGCTATGCAAGAAGAACTTAATGAATTTATACGTCTTGAAGTATGGGAACTTGTCCCATGCCTGGACAAGTGCAGTTACTCACTTTGAAATGGGTTTACAAGGTGAAACTCGACGAGTTAGGCGGAATATTGAAGAACAAAGCTCGACTAGTAGCTCGTGGATACAAGCAATTATTAGGCATCGACTTTATGGAATCCTTTGCACATGTTGCCCGTTTGGAAGCTATTAGACTATTCCTTGCTTATGCAATCCACATGAATATGATCGTCTATCAGATGGATGTGAAGACAGCATTTCTAAATGGTGAAATCAAGGAAGAGGTCTATGTTCAACAGCCAGATGGTTTTGTGAATCCTAAATATCCTAATCATGTGTACAAGCTTAATAAGGCTCTCTATGGGTTGAAGCAAGCTCCTCGCGCATGGTATGATCTATTGTCACAATTCCTCATCACGCAAGGCTTCACTAAAGGCAAGGTGGATCCCACACTGTTCATTCAGAAACGAGGTAAAGATATGATTATGGTACAAATATATGTTGATGATATTATATTTGTTGCCTCGACCCAAACCTTATCCGATGAATTTGGGACACTCATGTCTTCCAAGTTTAAGATGTCAATGATGGGCAAGGTATCATTCTTCTTAGGACTTCAGAGATCTAAGAGTCCTAGAGGCATCTTTATCAATCAATCCAAGTATGCCCTTGAATCGCTTAAGAAATATAAGATGGAATCTTGTGACCCCGTTGATACTCCAATGGTGGAACGAACTAAACTTGATGCAGATCCACATGGAGTTGCCGTTGATCCGACACTTTATCGTGGAATGATAGGTACTCTTCTGTATATCACAGCTAGTCGACATGATCTTCAGTTTGCTATATGTATGTGTGCTCGGTATCAAACTCAACCTACTGAGTTACACTTAGCTACTGTTAAACGGATCTTTCGATATCTTAAAGGAACCTATTAATCGGGGACTTTGGTATTCGAATGACTCTTCGATTGCACTTATAGCATATGCAGATGCGGATCACGCGGGTTGTCAAGATACAAGGCGTAGCACGAGTGGAACATTGCAACTACTAGGAGATCGATTAATTAGCTGGGCATCGAAAAGGCAGAAAAGCTCTGCAATTTCAAGTACGGAAGCAGAATACATAGCTATGTCCGGTTGCTGTGCTCAAATTATTTGGATGAGATCGCAATTAACCGACTATGGTCTAGGTTTCAACAAAATTCCGATGTACTGCGACAACAAAAGTTCAACTGCCTTATGCTGCAACAATGTTCAATTCTCCCGGTCAAAGCATATTGACATTCGCTTCCACTTTATCAAGGAGCAAGTGGAAAATGGAGTGATCGAGCTTTACTTTATCCGATCTAAGTATCAATTGGCGGATATTTTCAAGAAGGCTTTAGATCGCGCTCGAATTGAATTTTTGGCCGACAAGCTTGGAATGAGAACCTTCTCGCCTGAGACTCTTAAGGAACTGGCAGATGAAGCGAAAGAATAGTGGTGGTAAACTATTCTCCGTATACTTGGTGATCATTTGTATATATTGTTTATATTTTTATCCACAAAAGCAAAATACAAAAATATAAAACCATAAAAATACCATAAAAATTGAAAAATTCAGAAAAATCCAAAAATATTTTTACTTTATTTTTAGAAGGCATGTCTTTTGGTACGATAATATTTACGGCCTTAGAAATGTTGATTAATATTGACACGGCGCCAGAGTTCATACAAAAGTTGCAAATATTTCATAAAACATGCCCATATGGCTTGTAGTTATTTAAGACTGCAACCCGTTTTTCATTTTAAAGTCAAGTATTTCTTATGAAAACTTTGGCTCTCAACGGGAATTAATTTTCTCAGGCAAGGTTTACTTTAAAACCTTGTAAGGGATCAAGTTTACTTTATAACTTGGTCTAACACAAATCTATCTACGCATCAGTGCATTTATTTGTTAAAACAAGAGAAGTCTTGTTTTTATGAAGCTATCATCTCTACAACCATAACTATCTACAATTGGTATCCACATACTCGACGATGTGACTACTCAAACGACGACTACAACTCTTTCAATAGAACACGGGTCAACAATTGAGGGGGAGCAATTGTCAAGCATTCAGAATCTTCGATGCCGAAAGTGCCAAGCTCACTAATTGGTGTTAAGACAACAATACCAACCGTACACGTGGTGTCAAGAGATGACTTCAGACGTGACGAGGCGACCAACATATGCTGACAAGAACCATTTGATCTTATCATATGATGTTCTCATCAGTCAGGTCCAACCTTGTCAATTTTTTCCTAATATGGTGAATATGTGATCATGTTACAAATCGGTATCATATCTCATACATTTGGTATCATGAAGATAAAACGGACTTGCATTTCTTCCCAAAACCTTTGTTAATACTTCATTAAATCAATTGATATTAAAAACATCGATTAGGTTAATATTTTTAATATGGGGGAGAAAATGTGATTTAATATGGAAATTATCACAAATGGTTTCACTTAATGTGCTGGCTCATCCCGACATATGCGAAGTGTTTTCGAATATCATGGCATATGTGAAGGGGGAGCAAAAAGGATTTGCATATCAAAACGGATTTTCATGGTGACATATACTTACCCAAAACCCATTTATTTCACGACGATGAAGATTGTGGTGACATAAGGATGGTAGATAGGTTAAGTCCAATGATTCTTCTAGAACCGGAGGAATCTTCCCAAGGACATTCCATAGCTAGAAATAGTAGTCCTTAAGAAAGATGGAGAAAGATTGTGAATGTAGTTGAATGCCGACCAAGTGCTTAAGTTAGCACTAGAACAATCACAACAAGGTGCTAGTTATGACGTATTGGTAAGCATTGAAGGGGTTGAAGAATGAAAAAGAATTGTAATGATAAAGGGTCTAAAGAAAGAAGCCCTCCTTACAACTTAGGCAGAAACCGGGTCAAAACATATGCTATTGAGATCATTTTAATGATGCTAGATATTGAAGATAGACATCATGGACCCAGTGATGCAATGCACAACCCATCCCAGCTAACTCAGATATCTCTCAAAAGGTATTTGTTTTATTCACACGGAGACAACACATTATCTATCTATTTATTCACTCCGAGTAAACTGGTATTGAAAAGGTGGCACTCTTCTCCAGCCTCCAATCACTAAAATCCAAAATGCACGATCGAGTCTAGAGCAATTTGAGATCATCAAAAATCTCATTAGGACACACTTTCATAATTCGTTACTTCTTCACACACTGTGAAAAGTAAGAAAGATCTTAAGAGTCCTACGCAAAATCTTCATGATCTTGCCTGAACATCCGAGTAATAGGAAAGTATTTACAATGAAGATGGAAATCCTTCTTGAGCGAATATCAAAAAGCTCGTGGTAGGTGACTTGTGCGATTCTTTATGAATCAAGCTTGTGATAACTGGAAAGCAACAATGGTTTAATTCTTAACTGAATTTAAACACGCTCCAGGCCTCTATGCAATATCTTAGTGATCTTGCCAAAACACTCAGAGTGATACCTTAGTATTCACAGTGATATGTGGAAATCCTTCTAGTGTTAACCTTAAACAGCACTTGGTAGGTGACTTGCAAGATTCAATATGAATCAAGCTCGTGACAACTGGAAAGCAATGATGGTGAGATTCTTTAATGAATCAAACTTGTTCCAGGAATCAGAATCGACGGCTTCAATCATGCAGATAATTTTATCCAAATGATTCACTCTTTACGTTCGCAGTCAGCTTTGGACGGTCGAGTAAAGAGAACGGGTTTACCCGCGAAATCTTGTCAAGGAGATATTTAATCAAATTTACCTGCCACAAGTACGATATTTTATATCGTCCAACGGTCTTCACCAACCAGAGGTAAAATTCTACCGAATTAGAATGAAATGTTCAAAGCCATTTCGTTCGTGTCTACTTATGTTGCGGCATTTGAAGACGGTGGCGTTGCTGAATCCGAGAAGAAGTCGTCCCCGCATGCTTGTACTTTATGCACTTAATACCTCATCCAATTCAAGAAAGCCTAAAAGTTAAGTCTTCTGCTGTATCGAACTCTGAAGCTTTCAAGAATTATGAAGGCATAAGTATGTGGGACATGAAGTCACGAAGAGGCGAAGATCACAAGTGATGGATTCACAAGATCAAGGCAAGAGATTAATGCTCAAGATTGATATAGAAGATCACATCAGCATGTTCACCAGAAAAGAAAAAGAAAATAAAGACGAAGACTACGAGCTCAAGACAAGCATAGTATACTAGCTTTATTTTATTATTGTAACTTGGGTAACGCCCTTGTTTGGAGTGACCTCCATTAGGGGGAGATTGTTGGAAATACGTTTTTACGTATTTAGGAAGATTCGGTCACTCTGACAATATATTAAGTAGTAGTTCGTAGTGTAGATATCTTTTAATATATCAAACAAGGAAAATCGCGGTCCATGCTTGTATGGCTGGCCCAATTGTAAGCCCAAGCCCATCTTATGGGCTTGGTATATAAACCCTCTCCTTAGATGGAGAGGGTGTGGTTTCATTTCATTTTACACATAGTTAATCACTTTTTCTCTCTAAAGTGTGTGTGAAATCATTGATCTTTCTATCTCTTTCTCTCTCTAAACATAAGCTAGATTTACAATATCCTACAAGAAGTGTTACCTCATGATTCTAGAAACCCTATAGTTAGCTTTGAGGAAGATGCAAGTGGGTTTTGGATGATTGGCAGATATGGGAAGAAGGTACATACTTTCACTACTCATATGTCTTTGTTTGTAAGCCTGGATAGGGAAGACTTGGTAGACCTTTGGAGGTTGATGCAGGCCAAGTATGAGACTGAAGCACCTACTTCAGTCAATGGAATAAAGATTTGGGCAACATTCAAGAGAATGTGTGCACCAGATGAAGAAGATCCAATTTGGAAGGATCTTGATGATGTCAGTGGACTTCAATGGCGTCTACATTCAGCAGCTGGTGTTTATCATTTGAGTACTACAAAGTTTTCTGAATATCTTCTTGTGGATGCTGAATATCCTATGTCCAAAGTAGTTTTGAAGAAAATGGTATCAAGACAGCTGGAGATGGATTATACAAGTGACGTTGGCAAAGATTTGATTAGGTTTATTTATTTCCATCTTAATAAGATTTGTAAGAATCCTCCTTGTACTTAGTTTTATTCAGAAACTTGATTACTAGAGTAGATATCAAGTTTAGGCGAGGATTGTTGGGAATAAAATGTAGCCAAGACACTTGGACGCTGACAAGAGGAAATTGGACGTTGATAGGAAGAAATCAAGCGTTGTCAAGACAAGAATTGACTGGAAGAAGTCAAGCGTTGATAAGAAGAATTCAAGAACTGACAGGATACTTAGTCTACACGTTTTATGTTTCTAGTATGTTTCTAGTAAAGATATGTTCGTAAATGTATTTCTTATGTTTATCTTTCCTAAAATAGCTGATACGTAGACTCTTGTACAAGGTTCTTTAATCTATAAAAGGAGGCCTTTAGGTTTAGTTCAATATATGTTTTTTACACTTTCATTGTATGCAAGTTCGATTAATCAATCAAAGTGAAAGTTTGGTTTATCTGTTTTGTTTGTTCTTATTCAAGTATTAATTCCGCATAGTACTTGAATTGTTTATACAAAAAAGTTTCTCTAAGTGTTTAACTTGATTTAATCTCGTTTACACAAAGCTAATTCGATCTAAGTTTGGGATCAACATTTAAAACCCGCGAGGGGGATAAATGCTATTTAAAAGTAAAATGAACACAAGTCATGATTGATTGTTTGGACCCGAATGTTGCCTGTGGTTGCCTTGAATTGTATAAGTACCTAAATTGTAAAAGTCCCTAAATTCATGAGCCATTAACTATCTTCTGACTTGATGTTGTGAGTTGGGAATAGCCGCTTATTCTAATGATAGTACTATTGGGCTGACGACCCTATCTGAAACCAGGGCTTTACGCTGAGTAACCTCTGGGAAGGATAATTTTACGAGAATGAGAATGTGGTATACTTGCAATTGATACCCTACTAGGGGCACTGGAATTCATCTAGTCATGCCAGGTTTAGGCGTGGGTGACTAAGTTAAGGGGTCGGTGTCATGAGCTTAATACAATTCTATAGTTATTGCTATATGCTTGAATGCCTGATTAATAGATTGTATGCGCACAATTCTATTAAATGATCTTGATTGATTTTTCTCTTGTGTTCAAATGATAATTTGGAAAACCTATAGACTCGCTCAACCGTTGTGTTGATGATTTTAAGCATGTATTTCAGGTGATTGAAGTGGATTGTTGATGGAGCTTGCTGGAAAAGGATTGCGGGTTGCTTTTGTGGTGTTTGGTCTAAAACAAATTTCTTTCACTTTTGTCATAAAATTTATAATGTAGGGTCATGTACTTCGATAAAATTGTTTGTTGATTGGATAAAATCTTTGGGGGACCTAAATGTAACTCTAATATTTCTAAAACTGTTTTAATTGGGATCGAAAGTTTTAGACAATGGTTAAATTATATCCTTTTATATTCCAAATGTACGCTTTTGAGATTGTTTAATGTTGGAAACTCATTTTATGTGACGACATTTAAGAATTCCCGTTAGTTATCATAGTCACGCACATTTAGACTAGACTAGGTTCGTTGTAAAGTTTAGGTTGTGTGTGTGACTATATATACCCCTCCTTAGCTTCCAAGGAGGGGTGTTGATTGTCATTTGTTCATTTTCCAAATACATTTTCATTTCACTTTCAACCTCTCCTCTCTCTCTCTAAGTCATCAATGGCTACCACCACCATTTACCACCACATTAGACCACCGGATCCGATTTAGCATTTCTACATTTGGCATCAGAGCCTCGGTTCTATCCTTGGATCGTGTTCGTGTATTCGATTTGGTGGTCTAATTTTTTTCTTTGTGTCTCGTTATATTTATTTCTGTCCATTTTGTCAAAAAAAAAATTTTGTCACGTCCTCAATATTTGTTGGGGATAACCATTTGTCACAAAATTTTTGTCCAATCTATCCAAACCGTCTCAATATTTGTTATGGGTTTTCATTGTCTCATAAGTCATACAAATCTGGTCACTGTTTTTGGGTTTCTGTATTTCTTGTTTATGCAGTTAGAAAAGGACAAGTTTGCAGATCCACCATTTTCGGTTTCCTCAAAACCCTTTTCAGATGGAACATTCAGATTGGGATTCAGATTGGGTTTCCGACAGCCTTTCCGATTGGATATTCAGATTGAACATTCAGATTGGTTATTCAGATGGGGGTGTTTGTTTGATTCCAATGATGACTCAAAAAACAAATATTCCGATGGGATTTTTTTTTGACTTTCCGATGGACTCATTTGTAAGACACAACTTTGACTCAAAAAAACAAATATTCCGATGGAACATCTTTTTGACATTCCGATGGACTCTGTTTTTAAAAAAAAAAACTTGTGAACCAAATATTTGTGACCAAAACCAACACCCATCACAACCGAGTCAACTCGGTAATTACCGAGTTGACTCAGTTAAACTCACTGAGTTTTTGCAACACAAAAATCATTCCATCCTTATACCTCCACAACACCACAAACTAAACCTAATACCCATCGTCTCCTATTCCCCAATCCAATCTAAGACTCGAACTCAACATAAAATCAGAAAACATTTAGATCTCAGATTTATTTTCGTGATATATCGACATGCATGTCAAGATCTATTAAGATCTATACTCACTAAAATCATTCATCATTGATCTTTTTGAACCGTCACAGATCCATGTATGGTTTAACCCATCTTATTTAATATTCAAAAATACAGAAAGATTTATAACAACTTTGTTATAATCTATTCTTGTTTCGATCCACTCAACAAAAACCAATATGAAACCTACCCGAGATCTTTAATTTAAAGATCTTGAAGATGAACCTCCGATTATTATATGTGCTTCGATTTATGCTTGTCACCCAGATTGAGCAGGAATGTTTTAAACATCTTGTGATATCTGCTTGATATGCAAGCTGATGGAGGTTGATTTGTACCACGGTTTTATATGGGTATTCGATTCGATGGAGGAGTAATACTTTATAGGATTGATTGATGAGAGTGAGTTAACTGAGATTTAAGATGATTAACTCAAATGACGAGTTTTGATATGATGGATTTTTTGGGGGGTTGACTGAGATGGATGAGGTAGGAGGATTTGTGAGGGGACTAAGGATTCGAGATGAGTTTTAGGTGAGAGAAAAGTGGTGGTGGATGATAACTTGAGGTATGAGTGCAATTAGGGTAAATGATGTATTATATACCCGAACACTCTTATTCACTTTTGTTGGGTTTGATATATTTTGTAATGGGCTGGTCTTACATTATTTCGCACAATGGAATTGGCAACTCAATTGATGGACCGAGAATTTAAATGGGCCATTGTCCCTGTTTGTATTAACTTGGTGATGATGGACCGGGTTCCACAATTGGGCCACATTTTTTTGGTTATTATATCACATTGGGCCAGACGTGTGAAGTATGTGAATTGGGCCAGACATGTGAATTTAGGGTTGAAAATTTGTTATTTCAAAATTTTATTTATCATTTCATTATGATACATGTTAAAATTTTTTGATTTACCTATTTTAAAAGTGACAAAACGTCGAGAAAATGTGACGAGAATTTATTTGAGACGAGACCAAGAAAAAATGGGCGATTTTTTAGTGGCTACAGATTTTGTTTGATCGGGTATTAATTACGTGACGTTGAAGACGGATTTTTCGAAGGCGTGTTCTTATTTTATCTTTGAAATCGGGGTTGGTTGGATGCATGATTTTAAAGATAACTTGTTCGTGCTTAATCTTAGAATGAAGACTAGTTTATCTAGTTTTCGGGTTCGGGGTGGATGGTTGATGACACAACTTTTTATGATATGATAGAACACAAACTTCACGAAATTCTTCTTCGAACATCAAACTTACTATAAGAATTTTTCCCCTTAATCATATACGTCTTACAAAAATATCCGAGCCATAAATATCAAAACGATATTCTGAATAAAATAGAGATTTCATGTACCTTCGTGTGTATAATCTCCTCGTTTTGTGTGTAAAAACGTAACCAATTATCACACAGCAGCTTTATCTCCTTTATCCGAGTTCCTTCAATTCTGTCAGCGCTTCTGTCAGCGCCTGACTTATAAACATCAACGTAAAAAATATACACTGTCAGCGTCGAACTTACTTTCTGTCAACGTCTGAATCCCGTTTGTCAGCGTCACAATTACAAATGTCAGCCTCGTAAAAAACAAGCATGAGCATCCTAAACATAACTCTCAACAGTGGTTTTTTCCTTCTTGTGAGTACACAAATACATTCTTTTTAACCAATGTACCACACACATCTCACTTCCACATCAACTAACCATCATATGTCTTTGTAGCGAATCATGGTATATTAATATAAGCTTGAAACAAATAACCACGTGATCCATTTTTCCTTAATTGCGTCTGAGACTACAATATCCAATTCCAAGTGCTGCTACAACTAAATCGACAACTTCTTTGTCTTTTGTCCAATCATCATTCAATTCATCATAGGCACCGACCAATAGTACTTTATGGGACCACAATCAATTCGTACCATGTCCCATACCTTCAGGTTACTATTTTTCTTGAATCTCCAAACAATGCATATTACCCTTAATGATAAAGAAACGTATAAAAGAGTACCTTCTTTGGAAAAATCAGTATACCATATTGGACCACACGGAGGTAACATCTGCCAATCGTACTATCCCTTTATTCCTTTGAACATCAACAATTAATATAACTGAGCTCTCTTTTCACTTGGACCATTGTGCGTTCACATGAATGACTAGCAAGATCTCACGTGATTTAATACCTTTGAATTGAAGCAAGATATTATAACAGTAACAAAAGCGTTCTTCAATTCACGATCTTAACCGCTGCTATCAACGTTCTTAAAATCAATCGATCTAGGGTTTACAAATTCAAGCATCGAAACCCTAACTTAGGATTTGTAAATTAACATTAGATTGTGTATCATCACACATTACAACATCCACAACAGATACGCATCCTCGATCAGAATACCAGATCTAGGGTTCTTGAAACCCTAGTTCATGATTTTATGTGAAAAAGCAAAAACGTCAATACCATAACCAGCGAACTTCGACGTTGAATAACTTCTTCATTAGAGCTCAGATCAAAGATCCCTTCGGTGAGATTCTATACACAAGTTCCAAGAATCTACAGTTAAAATTTCACGATAATCCAACGGTTAACAAAGGAGAAATCGTGTTTTAAACACGACTGTCCACAGAAAACTACATGTGAACACTTCTTCCTACTGCTGACTTCGACGCGCTATAACTCTTTCTTGAGGATAGATCTTGACAATCCCTCCGGTGGATATCTAGCTATATGTGTATAGAACACACACAAAAGTTTTCCTGACGATCCAACTGTTCAATAAAAAGTTATGCCTTGCTGAATACTACTGCGCACACAAAAACGTATATAAACCCTAATACGGGTTTCTTCTTTTTCGCCATTAACGGAACACCTTGTTGATCCTAGCATCGAGAGACACCCATTCTGATACCAATTGATGAATACTATAGATTCGGATCTTTATGCTGCTAGGCATGATTATCATTCATATTATTTAACATAGCGGAATTAGAACAATAATAATGAACAAGGGGTTGTGGACAAGATGATATATTCCCAAACGTTACTTGTATTATTAAATACAAATAACATCTAGACGTGTATACATTGAATCCCACGTCTAGACACACGAATTGCTTGTAGGTTACATTGTGAATGATTGTTATATAAAAACATATGTATGTTTTCTTTATATATTAGAAAACATAGCTTACAAAGAAAGCTCATAATAAGACAACTAAATCTTCTATTATTTTGTGCTAATATCTTCTACAAGTTTGTCCACCAACTTGTAGAATTCTTCATTGTCAGATTTAGTCCTTGTCTTTTGTGTTTTAACTTATCAACTCAATAATTCGACCCAACAATCTTCCCCTAGTTGATGATGTCAAAACACTTCTCTTAAGCGTGAATCCTTTGTATGTAGTACATGATCTCCAAGAAGCTTCCCCTTAAGTATAACAAATATTCTTCCCCTTTTGACACATCTATAGGGAATATGTGAAAGTAATCTTGAAGATTCTCCAAAAGTAGCTCTTTGTAATGATCTTTGAAGACAAACCTGTGTTCCATGTCTTGCACTATCCATGTGACTCCAAAACTCATGGCTATAATGAGTAGACTATAAAACTCACGGCTATAATGAGTAGTCTCTTGACAAAAAGAGTTCTCTAGAAAATATGAGCATAGAACGTCTTAAGAAAAATCTCATACCTTTGCTACCTTTTTATCAAGTCCGTTGTCACAAATTAAAAGAACCTTCAAAAGTAATGATGACCAGACACAACTTTTTAAGATATGATAGAACACAAACTTCACGAAATTCTTCTTCGAACATCAAACTTACTATAAGAATTCTTCCCCTTAATCATATACGTCTTCTAAAAATATCCGAGCCATAAATATCAAAACGATATTCTGAATAAAATAGAGATTCCATGTACATTCGTGTGTATAATCTCCTCGTTTTGTGTGTAAAAACGTAACCAATTATCACACAGCAGCTTTATCTCCTTTATTCGAGATCCTTCAGTTCTGTCAGCGCTTCTGTCAGCGCCTGACTTATAAACATCAGCGTAAAAAATATACGCTGTCAGCGTCGAACTTACTTTCTGTCAGCGTCTGAATCCCGTTTGTCAGCGTCACAATTACAAATGTTAGCGTCGTAAAAAACAAGCATGATCGTCCTAAACATAACTCTCAACAGTGGCTTTTCCTTCTTGTGAGTACAAAAATACATTCTTTTTAACCAATGTACCACACACATCTCACGTCCACATCAATTATCCATCATATGTCTTTGTAGCGAATCATGGTATATTAATATAAGCTTGAAACAAATAACCACGTGATCCATTTTTCCTTAATTACGTCTGAGACTACAATATCCAATTCCAAGAGCTGCTACAACCAAATCGACCACTTCTTTGTCTTTTGTCTAATCATCATTCAATTCATCATAGGCATCGACCAATAGTACTTTCTGGGACCACAATCAATTTATACCATGTCCCATACCTTCATGTTACTATTTTTCTTGAATCTCCAATCAATTCATATTACTCTTACTGATAAAGAAATGAATAAAAGGGTACCTTCTTTGGATAAATCAGTATACCGTATTGGACCACACAGAGGTAACATCTGCCAATCATACTATCCCTTTATTCCTTTGAACATCAACCATTAATATAACTAAGCTCTCTTTTCACTTGGACCATTGTGCGTTCACATGAATGACCAGCAAGATCTCACGTGATTTAATAACTTTGAATTGAAGCAAGATATTATAACAGTAACAAAAGCGTTCTTCAATTCACGATCTTAACTGCTGCTATCAACGTTCTTAAAATCAAACGATCTAGGGTTTACAAATTCAAGCATCGAAACCCTAACTTAGGATTTGTAAATTAACCTTAGATCGTGTATCATCACACATTACAACATCCACAAAAGATACGCATCCTCGATCAGAATACCAGATCTAGGGTTCTTGAAACCCTAGTTCATGATTTTATGTGAAAAAGCAAAAACGTTAATACCATAACCAGCGAACTTCGACGTTAAATAACTTCTTCATTAGAGGTCAGATCGAAGATCCCTTCAGTGAGATTCTAGATACAAGTGCCAAGAACCTACAGTTAAAATTTCACGATAATCTAACGGTTAACGAAGGAGAAATCGTGTTTTGAACACGGCTGTCCATAGAAAACTGCATGTGAACACTTCTTCCTACTGCTGACTTCGACGCGCTATAACTCTTTCTTGAGGATAGATCTTGACAATCCCTTCGGTGGATATCTAGCTATATGTGTATAGAACACATACAAAAATTTTCGTGACGATCCAACGGTTCAATAAAAAGTTATGCCTTGCTGAATACTACTGCGCACACAAAAACGTATATAAACCCTAATACGGGTTTTCTTCTTTTTCGCCATTAACGGAACACCTTATTGATCCTAGAATCGAGAGCCACCCGTTCTGATACCAATTGATGAATACTATAGATTCGGATCTTTAAGCTGCTAGGCATGATTATCATTCATATTATTTAACATAGCGGAATTAGAACAATAATCATGAACAAGGTGTTGTGGACAAAATGAGATATTCCCAAACGTTACCTGTATTATTAAATACAAATAACATCTAGAAGTGTATACATTGAATCCCACGTCTAGACACACGAATTGCTTGTAGGTTACATTGTGAATGATTGTTATATAAAACCCTACGTATGTTTTCTTTATATAATAGAAAACATAGCTTACAAAGAAAGCTCATAATAAGACAACTAAATCTTCTATTATTCTGTGCTAATATCTTTTACAAGTTTGTCCACCAGCTTGTAGAATTCTTCATTGTCAGATTTAGTCCTTGTCTTTTGTGTTTTGGCTTATCAACTCAATAATTCGACCCAACAATCTTCCCCTAGTTGATGATGTCAAAACACTTCTCTTAAGCGTGAATCCTTTGTATGTAGTACATGATCTCCAAGAAGCTTCCCCTTAAGTATAGCACATATTCTTCCCCTTTTGACACATCAATAGGGAATATGTGAAAGTATGCAATCTTGAAGATTCTCCAAAATTAGCTCTATGTAATGATCTTTGAAGAAAAATAACTATAATATTCTTGATGTAGAAGTAGAATAACCCAAACCTGTGTTCCATGTCTTGCACTATCCATGTGACTCCAAAACTCACGGCTATAATGAGTAGACTATAAAACTCACGGCTATAATGAGTAGTCTCTTGACAAAAAGAGTTCTCTAGAAAATATGAGCATATAACGTCTTAAGAAAAATCTCATACCTTTGCTACCTTTTTATCAAGTCCGTTGTCACAAATTAAAAGAACCTTCAAAAGTAATTTTGACCAGACACAACTTTTTAAGATATGATAGAACACAAACTTCACGAAATTCTTCTTCGAACATCAAACTTACTATAAGAATTTTTCCCCTTAATCATATACGTCTTCTAAAAATATCCGAGCCATAAATATCAAAACGATATTCTGAATAAAATAGAGATTCCATGTACCGTCGTGTGTATAATCTCCTCGTTTTGTGTGTAAAAACGTAACCAATTATCACACAGCAGCTTTATCTCCTTTATCCGAGATCCTTCAATTCTGTCAGCGCTTCTGTCAGCCCCTGACTTATAAACATCAACGTAAAAAATATACGCTGTCAGCGTCGAACTTACTTTCTGTCAGCGTCTGAATCCCGTTTATCAGCGTCACAATTACAAATGTCAGCGTCGTAAAAAACAAGCATGAGCATCCTAAACATAACTCTAAATAGTGGCTTTTTCCTTCTTGTGAGTACACAAATACATTCTTTTTAACCAATGTACCACACACATCTCACTTCCACATCAACTAACCATCATATGTCTTTGTAGCGAATCATGGTATATTAATATAAGCTTGAAACAAATAACCACGTGATCCATTTTTCCTTAATTGCGTCTAAGACTACAATATCCAATTCCAAGCGCTGCTACAACCAAATCGACCACTTCTTTGTCTTTTGTCCAATCATCATTCAATTCATCATAGGCACAGAACAATAGTACTTTATGGGACCACAATCAATTCGTACCATGTCCCATACCTTCATGTTACTATTTTTCTTGAATCTCCAAACAATGCATATTACCCTTAATGATAAAGAAACGAATAAAAGAGTACCTTCTTTGGACAAATCAGTATACCATATTGGACCACACAGAGGTAACATCTACCAATCGTACTATCCCTTTATTCCTTTGAACATCAACCATTAATATAACTGAGCTCTCTTTTCACTTGGACCATTGTGTGTTCACATGAATGACCAGCAAGATCTCACGTGATTTAATACCTTTGAATTGAAGCAAGATATTATAACAGTAACAAAAGCGTTCTTCAATTCACGATCTTAACCGCTGCTATCAACGTTCTTAAAATCAATCGATCTAGGGTTTACAAATTCAAGCATCGAAACCCTAACTTAGGATTTGTAAATTAACATTAGATCGTGTATCATTACACATTACAACATCCACAACAAATACACATCCTCGATCAGAATACCAGATCTAGGGTTCTTGAAACCCTAGTTCATGATTTTATGTGAAAAAGCAAAAACGTCAATACCATAACCAGCAAACTTCGACGTTGAATAACTTATTCATTAGAGCTCAGATCGAAGATCCCTTCGGTGAGATTCTATACAAAAGTTCCAAGAATCTACAGTTAAAATTTCACGATAATCCAACGGTTAACAAAGGAGAAATCGTGTTTTGAACACGGCTGTCCACAGAAAACTGCATGTGAACACTTCTTCCTACTGCTGACTTCGACGCGCTATAACTCTTTCTTGAGGATAGATCTTGACAATCCCTCCGGTGGATATCTAGCTATATGTGTATAGAACAGACACAAAATTTTTAGTGACGATCCAACGGTTCAATAAAAAGTTATGCCTTGCTGAATACTACTACGCACACAAAAATGTATATAAACCCTAATACGGGTTTTCTTCTTTTTCGCCATTAACGAAACACCTTGTTGATCCTAGCATCGAGAGCCACCCGTTCTGATACCAATTGATGAATACTATAGATTCGGATCTTTAAGCTGCTAGGCATGATTATCATTCATATTATTTAACATAGCGGAATTAGAACAATAATAATGAACAAGGTGTTGTGGAAAAGATGAGATATTCCCAAACGTTACTTGTATTATTAAATACAAATAACATCTAGACGTGTATACATTGAATCCCACGTCTAGACACACGAATTACTTGTAGGTTACATTGTGAATGATTGTTATATAAAAACCTACGTATGTTTTCTTTATATATTAGAAAACATAGCTTACAAAGAAAGCTCATAATAGGACAACTAAATCTTCTATTATTCTGTGCTAATATCGTCTACAAATTTGTCCACCAACTTGTAGAATTCTTCATTGTCAGATTTAGTCCTTGTCTTTTGTGTTTTGACTTATCAACTCAATAATTCGACCCAACAATCTTCCCCTAGTTGATGATGTCCAAACACTTCTCTTAAGCGTGAATCCTTTATATGTAGTACATGATCTCCAAGAAGCTTCCCCTTAAGTATAACACATATTCTTCCCCTTTTGACACATCTATAGGGAATATGTGAAAGTAATCTTGAAGATTCTTCAAAAGTAGCTCTATGTAATGATCTTTGAAGAAAAATAACTATAATATTCTTGATGTAGAAGTAGAATAACCCAAAACTGTGTTCCATGTCTTGCACTATCCATGTGACTCCAAAACTCATGGCTATAATGAGTAGACTATAAAACTCACGGCTATAATGAGTAGTCTCTTGACAAAAAGAGTTCTCTAGCAAATATGAGCATAGAACGTCTTAAGAAAAATCTCATACCTTTGCTACCTTTTTATCAAGTCCGTTGTCACAAATTAAAAGAACCTTCAAAAGTAATGATGACCAGACACAACTTTTTAAGATATGATAGAACACAAACTTCACGAAATTCTTCTTCGAACATCAAACTTATTATAAGAATTTCCCCTTAATCATATACGTCTTCTAAAAATATCCGAGCCATAAATATCAAAACGATATTCTAAATAAAATAGAGATTCCATGTACCTTCGTGTGTATAATCTCCTCGTTTTGTGTGTAAAAACGTAACCAATTATCACACAGCAGCTTTATCTCCTTTATTCGAGATCCTTCAATTATGTCAGCGCTTCTGTCAGCGCCTGACTTATAAACATCAGCGTAAAAAATATACGCTGTCAGCGTCGAACTTACTTTCTGTCAGCGTCTGAATCCCGTTTGTCAGCGTCACAATTACAAATGTCAGCGTCGTAAAAAACAAGCATGAGCGTCCTAAACATAACTCTCAATAGTGGCTTTTTCCTTCTTGTGAGTACAAAAATAAATTCTTTTTAACCAATGTACCACACACATCTCACGTCCACATCAACTATCCATCATATGTCTTTGTAGTGAATCATGGTATATTAATATAAGCTTGAAACAAATAACCACGTGATCTATTTTTCCTTAATTACGTCTGAGACTACAATATCCAATTCCAAGCGCTGCTACAACCAAATCGACCACTTCTTTGTCTTTTGTCCAATCATCATTCAATTCATCATAGGCATCGACCAATAGTACTTTCTGGGACCATAATCAATTTGTACCATGTCCCATACCTTCACGTTACTATTTTTCTTGAATCTCCAATCAATGCATATTACTCTTACTGATAAAGAAACGAATAAAAGAGTACCTTCTTTGGACAAATCAGTATACCGTATTGGACCACACAGAGGTAACATCTGCCAATCGTACTATCCCTTTATTCCTTTGAACATCAACCATTAATATAACTAAGCTCTCTTTTCACTTGGACCATTGTGCGTTCACATGAATGACCAGCAAGATCTCACGTGATTTAATAACTTTGAATTGAAGCAAGATATTATAACAGTAACATAAGCGTTCTTCAATTCACGATCTTAACTGCTGCTATCAACGTCCTTAAAATCAATCGATCTAGGGTTTACAAATTCAAGCATTAAAACCCTAACTTAGGATTTTTAAATTAACCTTAGATCGTGTATCATCACACATTACAACATCCACAACAGATACGCATCCTCGATCAGAATACCAGATCTAGGGTTCTTGAAACCCTAGTTCATGATTTTATGTGAAAAAGCAAAAACGTCAATACCGTAACCAGCGAACTTCGACGTTGAATAACTTTTTCATTAGAGCTCAGATCGAAGATCCCTTCGGTGAGATTCTAGACACAAGTGCCAAGAATCTACAGTTCAAATTTCATGATGATCCAACGGTTAACGAAGGAGAAATCGTGTTTTGAACACGGCTATCCACAGAAAACTACATGTGAACACTTCTTCCTACAGCTGACTTCGACGCGCTATAACTATTTCTTGAGGATAGATCTTGCCAATCCCTCCAGTGGATATCTAGCTATATCTGTATAGAACACACACAAAAATTTTCGTGACGATCCAACAGTTCAATAAAAAGTTATGCCTTGCTGAATACTGCTGCACACACAAAAACGTATATAAACCCTAATACGGGTTTTCTTCTTTTTCGCCATTAACGGAATACCTTGTTGATCCTAGCATGGAGAGCCACCCGTTCTGATACCAATTGATGAATCCTATAGATTCGAATCTTTAAGCTGCTAGGCATGATTACCATTCATATGATTTAACATAGCGGAATTAGAACAATAATCATGAACAAGGTGTTGAGGACAAGATGAGATATTCCCAAACGTTATTTGTATTATTAAATACAAATAACATCTAGACGTGTATACATTGAATCCCACGTCTAGACACACGAATTGCTTGTAGGTTACATTGTGAATGATTGTTATATAAAAACCTACATATGTTTTCTTTATATATTAGAAAACATAGCTTACAAAGAAAGCTAATAATAAGACAAGTAAATCTTATATTATTCTATGCTAATATCTTCTACAAGTTTGTCCACCAGCTTGTAGAATTCTTCATTGTCAGATTTTAGTCCTTGTCTTTTGTTTTTTGACTTATCAACTCAATAATTCGACCCAACAGGAACAACTAGGAAACAAGGGGGTAACACTTCATGGTACTAGTGACAATGAATTATAAATGACTCAAAAATGACGTAATAAAAGACATATATATTACATCACGATATATCAGAGTTTTAAAGCATAGGTCCTACAAGTTTTAAAACATAATAAAGTACCATTACATCATGGTTTTAAAGTTTTATAGATACCAAAAGATAAGCGGAAGACTTTGACAACTTTAAATATATCAAAAGTATGAACACAACACAGAACTTCCAATCTGCCAACATCCAGCGGGATCCTATCCTAGCTTTAAGCGTTATTACCTGAGATTAAAACATGTAAACCCGTCTCATAGGTTTTGTAAAATAAGTAATGGAACACAATAGAGTTTGTAAAACAAGTAATGAGGGGGGATGAGTATGTACATTATCCATAGTCATGGTATATAGTATTGCTATTTAGTTCATGAAACCGAAGCTTAACAATCATTGTAAGTTCCTCTAGTAAGTATTTAGCCTCAATACTCAAGTATATACACATGAAATGTATCAATGTAATACAAGACGGGGATTGTCAATCTTGATGGATCCACCCACAACATTCGCGCTTAACACAAAGTATACGGGACAATTAACGGTACATGATCAAGAGAGGAAACCTAAGGCTATAGACTAAAAGCAATAATATCAATGAATTCATCTAGTGGCATACATTTCTGGATAGCATATAGTTTAAAAGATTGTGTTCCAAAATGATAATCTCACCTAACATTTTGAAACAATGAACAAGTAGTAAAAGGGGCTATGAACTCACCTTAGTTATAAGGTGAACCAACACGGAAATTGAGGGCTGAGTAGTAACAACGAGAAATCAAGCGACTTTAAATCATCCAAGACATACGATAACGGGACGCGAAAATTTAGAAGATCCAAAAATAATGTTTAGAAAACACTCGAATTTAAATTAGTACATAAACCATGTTATGAGACGCAAGAAAAACCATGCAAGTGACACTTCTAGACTCCTCTAGAAGTTTACTTTTACTAGACAATGCTCTCAGAAACACTCAACCGGTATACATCAAATGTACAAGCTCATTTCCCATACTTAGACACGTCAAAAATTTATGAAACGACTTGAGGAACTCACTTACTATCTATAGAAAGTCCTATAGTAATTTCTTCAAATGTTTTTACTTCTAAGACTTCCTGCCCGACACATCTTTGAATTACAAAAACCGGACAGATTTACGCCTTCGACTCGCAAAACCATTTTGACCTTTCTAACTAATTCCGTTTACAAAACCGACACTTGAGTTTGAAAATAGACTCACAACCCTAGGTCTAGAGCCCAAGAACACCCCTTGAATATTTTCAAAACTCATTTTTATAGTCCCCGAGATTCGATCCAAATATCCAACAACAAATTCGGATTGTGCCGATACTCGTCTCCCGGTACACGAATAATCAAACTATCGTAACTTCCTCCTCGTTTTGAGTTAAAAGCTCTAATTTATATTAAAACGAAGGTAATGAAAATCTCTACAACGCTATCTTATTATATTAACAATAATTCAAAATTTAAGATACCCAAAATCAGCCTTAAACCTATTGCCCTAAACCACCACTCTAAAACTCATACCAAAACACTTTTTCAACACAAATTACCCATTTTTCTACCATAACTAACATCTTATAATTATCCCTTATCAATATTAACACTTGCATGTAACACAAACAAAAATCAAAATAAAAAACTTAAACTTTTTATCATCAAAACATGAAGATCTTATCATGATCATCACATGCATGATGATCAAAACTCATACCAACCATAAAAACATAAGAAACTTGGAAACTTGATGCATGTGAGAAATTTTTGTATCAATAGAATCACCTTTCTATTTCTAACATGGGTCTTAATTTAGTTTTAAATGATTCAAGCCAAAAATCAAGATTGAGTTTGTGTTTGGTATGTGTGGTCTCATGGTAGAAGAGGGGGGGGGGGGGGGGAGGTGATGTTTGTTTTTTTTATAAATTGTATGTGTTTGTTTTAGGTAGAAAAATGTATTTATATAGTGGTAGGTGAAGGGATTAAATTTTCCAAGTTTGCATTTCTTTGGACTATAAGTAAATATTTAGTTAAAAAGCGGGAAATGACTATTAGTCAATTTTTACAAATATTTACGGGAATCGGGTTTCGTAAAAATACTTCTCAAAAGTTAAAACGCCCTCAAAATATTATAATATAGTCTCCCGACTCGACTTAACGCGTCATTAAAAAGAAAACGTCGAACATTGAAACATTGAAAATAAAACGTGAAATACAAGGATTTAACACTGTGCCCGTTATCGGTCTATACTCAACACCAAGTAAAGATTAACATCTTAAGGTAGAAATAAATAGCCCTCGATCCTCGTTCCTTTGATTCAAGTAAACTTTGTAAAAATGCACGCGGGTGCTTTTAAATGAAAATATGTGATTTAAATAAATATGGAAGCATAAAATAATAATAATTTTATAATTCCGAATAATTATTATCAATGATTAAAATAGTAGCTAAAAGTAAAATAATTACCTGGAAAATAGGAGATCTCACAGTCTACCCCCCTAAAGGAACTCTGGTCCCCCAGAGTTTAACTGGAGATGCAAGAAGACGAGAAAAAAGGGGATACTTAGCCTTGACCTGATATTCGCTTTTCCAAGTAAACTCAGCACCCCAGCGTGAATCCCAACGAACCTTAACAATAGGAATCCAACTACGTTTCAGCTTCTTGACTTGATGATCCACAATCTCAATCGGTTCTTCAATGAAGTACATTTTGTCGCCCACCCTTATTTCTTCTAACGATATCTAAACAACTGATTTGGCTAAGCATTTCTTAAGGTTGGAAACGTGAAATACATTGTGAACACAACTTAACTCCTGAGGTAACTTCATTCGATAGGCTACCGAACCAAGACGCTCAACGATCTCGAATGGTCCTACAAAACGTGGTGCAAGTTTTCCTCTTTTGCAGAATCTCACAATACCCTTCCATGGTGATACTCGTAGCAGCACACGGTCTCCAACTTGAAACTCAAGCGGTCTGCGTCTTTTGTCTGCGTAACTCTTTTGACCACTTCTAGCAGTTTTCAGTCTTTCCCTAATCTTTACAATCTTTTTTGTAGTTTCTAGGACTAATTCAGGCCCTATCAGTTGACTATCACCCACTTGATTCCATATCACTGGTGATTGATAGGTGTGTAAACACCCATCCTTTTTACCACTTAACTAAAATAATAACCAAGCCAAAACGTGTATTTTATGTCGTAAATGTCGGAATTATGCGTGGTTTGTGTTTTTGTTATGATTTACGATCAAAATGTGAAAAGGGAGGAAAACACGGGCTTTCACGGGCTTTTATCGAAGAAAAAGACAAAATACGAAGTCGAAAGATCAAGAGTGCTAAAAGAACGGAAGTCCAAGGCCAATTCTGAAGATTTATCGAAGAAAAAGTCTAAAGACGGAAGTTTAATAAAATCCGAAGAACTCAAGTCTAAATTAATGAAGAAATTACAAGACGAGTTTATTAATCCCGAGACAAAGTCGAAAAAAGTCGAAGAAATTAGAAGACGAGAAGTCGAGAAAGAAAGAAGAATGAACCAACACATGTTTAGTTTTCCTAATCACTATAAATAGACTCCTAATGTGTCATTAGGAGTTGTTGGCTAATTTGACACACTAGTCTTCCATTTTAATTACTTGCACTTTTCTTAATTGCACCTTTAATTTCTTGTCTTGCACCTTAAATTTGTAAGTTTAATCTTACTTTTAATTGTTGAATCCTTAATCTTAATTAATTTTAATTAATCTCTCATTCTACCTTTCTTGTTTTGCTTAATCTTTGTGCTTATTATCTTATTGTCATGCTTATTTGATTACTTGTTATGTTTTTATGATTATGATTGTGTTAGCTTATTGATTTGATAGCTTATTGTGTTTTTCTTAAATTTGATTAAGTGCTTCTTAGTTAATTTTTTATAAAAAGTTGTTTTTAAACATTTTATTTATTTAGTGTTTTTAAAAGTTTTTAATTTTGGTTCAATAGCTTTTTCTTAAATTTGCCTTGGTAAAAGTTTTAGTTAAGTGCTTATTTGTGTTTAGCTTAATTTTAGTCTCTAGCTTATTTGATTTTAGTTCTATCCGGGTTTCGGTAAAACCCTATTATTCCGGATAAGGGTTAAAACCTTATTCCGGATAGGTTCCATTTGTGTTATTCCGGATAAGCATCCTTTGGATATTCCGGATATAAAACCCTCTTATTCCGGATAAGGGGCAAGTCCATTATTCCGGATAGTATTGCGACTCAACATTCCGGATAAAGAGAAGAACTTTATTCCGGATAAGATGGATTCTTGATTCCGGATAGTGTGAAGAAGATTATTCCGGAATACATTCCGGATAAGGCCACAAAGGATTCCGGATAGTGGTGTGTTGTGTATCCCGGATAAGGACCTGGAAATCATTCCGGATAAGCTCCATTTGGTTATTCCGGATATAGCACAGGTCATTATTCCGGATAAGCATTACTTGGTGGATTCCGGATAAGATCTAGAAGGGGATTCCGGATAAGCTTAACTTGCTTATTTCGGATAAGCTGCCATGTTACGAATTCCTGATAGTGGATAGAACAGCATTCCGGATAAGGAACAAGTTGATTATTCCGGATAAGAGTGATAATTTTATTCCGGATAAGCAGCAGGCTTGTTATCCAGGATAAGAGTAAGATTGGATTCCGATTAGTGACAGTATTTTGGATCCCGGCTCAGGTTCTGTTTACTTCCTTTTTATTTTTAGGTATTATTTTAATTGTTTAACTTTATTTTAATTTTCAAGTTTATATTTTTTATTACATTGTCAAATTTAATTTTTCGTCACGCTTTAATTTTAAGTCATTTAATCAATTTACTTTTCCAAGTTTTAATATTGCACCATTTAAGTTTTAATTAGTTGTAGATTTATTTACCCGTCATTTACTTTAAAGTTTGGCACATTTATTTTTCAACAACGACAAATATTCTTTTTCACCAAAAGACGACAGAGTCGCACTTAAACCAGTAATCAATTCGATTAGACACAATCAACGAAATTTAATTTTTATACTTGGTAAAAGCGAGTTATCAAATGGCACCGCTGCCGGCTCTTTTCGTAAAGCTTAACGGTTTTCTGTGAGAGACGCGTTGAATTTTGGGATCCGTTCACTTGTGAACGTTATTTTTCTTGTTCAAAAATTTTCAAAAATCCATAAAAATTAAAAATTGTTAAAAATCCGTAAAAATTAAAAAAATTTCAAAAATCCAAAAAGATTTTATTTTTATTTTTATAGTGTATATATATTGTCTATTGCTTTGGTATCTTTTTCTTTTGCTTTCGCGGGTGTATGCGTACTAGATCTTCAACTTATCTAGAGCCCGAGATTCATAAAGATTTAGCTATGGCAGGTGTGAACAACAACAATAACCCACCGCACCTCAACAATAACAACAACAATGTTCCACCACCCGATCTTCGGACAATGGAGGATCTTTGTCAACCTACAATGAATGGACGAGGAGGATCGATTGCCGATGCAAATCACGGCTCCGGAGTTTTCGTTGAAGCATCACATGATCCAACAAGTGCAGAACACTTGTCCATTTCGCGGATTGCCGGATGATGATGCCAACAAACACCTCGACAAATTCATTACCGTTACTCAAAGCATGAAGTTGCCCGGTGTTACTATGGATTTTCTTCGCCTTCACCTATTTCCACACACCTTATCCCACCATGCTGAAAAATGGTTTGATCGTTCTCCAAAGAATTCAATTCATACTTGGGATGAGATGACTCAACGCTTTTTGTCGCGCTACTTTCCACCATCCATGGTCACGAGCCTTCGAAATCAAATTAGTGGATTTACCCAAGAACCCGATGAATCACTTTTTGATGCTTGGGAACGCTATAATGTTTTGATTGATCGATGTCCAAACCACAACATGCTCCCCGTCACCTTAATTGATACTTTCTACAACGGTTTGACTTTTCGTGATCGTGATTCGATTAATGCAGCCGCCGGCGGCACATTTATGAAAAGAAGACCTGAGGAGTGTAGAGAGCTTATAGAGAACATGACTACTCACCACAAAAATTGGGATTCATCCGCATCTTCAAGATCAAACCCGAGAGTCAATGTTTCTTCTACTTCTTTAAACCCGGATATCACCGAATTGACCCGCGCAATGGTCAAAATGAGCAACAACATGCAACTCTTGGCTACAAATCATCAACAACAAGTTAAATCTGTAGCAATTTCTTGTGAGACTTGCGGCGGTCCTCACTCATACACTGATTGTCCTTCTACTCAAGACAATCCGGAAAACGTGTATGCGGCTTATGGTAACTACTCAACGGAAAACCATCAAGCCCGACCTCAAGGTGATCGTAACTTGTTAAGTTACCGTTCTAACAACTTTATTTCACCCGGTTTTTCTCTTCAAAACCACAACCCCAACAACTACAATCGAAGCAACCAAATCCCACCTTGAGCTTCTAATCCTTATCACCCACCCGCTCAACAAGCCCCACCTATTCATCAAGATGTTGAAACCTTAATGAGAACCTAAGGAGAGCAAATTAAGAATCTGCAAAGCAAAATTAACAACTTGAAAGGGGATATCACTAAGCAAGGTAATGACATTAGATCCGAGCTTCGACATGATATACAAACCTCTTTTAGCACTCAAACAAATGATTTGAAGAATATGCTGGCGAGTTTCTTACCAACCACTCAACCCTCTACTTCGGGCTCTCTACCTTCAAACATCGTCACCAACCCGAGAGCGAATGGGAGTGCTATCACTACACGCAGTGGAGCAACCTTAGTAGGACCATCTATCCCTCTCCCAGTTACTCCATCTACACCTCCTCTACCACCATTTATCCCTCCTACTCCCACGCCTAGTATTAGTTCTCCATTACCGTCTCTACCTCTTACTGAAGTACCCAAGAAGAAGAACCCTTCACCAACCCCACCTTCCACCTATAAACCAGATATTCCTTATCCTTCTCGCTTAGACAAGGCTAATTTTCAAACCAAGGATGACATTCAAGTGTCGAACTATTTGAAGATGATCTCTCAAATGAATTTCAACATTAGCCTTGTTGAAGCACTTGTGCACATGCCGAATTCGTCAAAGCATTCAAGGAATTGCTTAACAAGAAGGAAAAGCTGGTTGAGCTTGTCAACACATGCTTAAATGAAAACTGTTATGCAGTTATTATTAAAGAACTTCCGGAGAAACTTAGAGATCCCGGTCGTTTTGTGTTGCCTTGCATTTTTAACAAAACCGAAGAATTTACTGCCTTAGCTGATCTAGGGGCAAGTATAAATTTGATGCCTTTAAGTGTTTGGAAAAAGTTATCATTACCCGATCTTACACCAACAAAGATGACTCTTGAGCTTGCAAATCGTACTCTCGCTTACCCCGTTGGTATTGCCGAAGATGTGTTCATTAAAGTTGGCACCTTCACTTTTTCGGTCGACTTTGTTGTTGTTGACTATGAAATGGACCCTCGTATTCCTTTAATACTTGTTCGGCCATTTTTAAGAACCGGAAAAGATCTAGTCGATGTTGCCGAAGGTGAGTTAATCTTAAGGGTCAGGAATGATGCACAAGTGTTCAAAATGGGGAAGATCACAACCAAATCTAATGGAAGAGAATCAGCGAATATGATTAATGTTCTTGATGATTTTATCGTCTACAACAATCCTCTATTCGATTCTTGCTATGATAATCCACTGTTCAAAGATAATGTGGATGATTCTCTATCCAATTTCGATCCTCCACCAATTTATGATTCTCCATCGATCTTTGATGCTTATGATGACGATTCTAGTTCCAATGGAGATGATTATGATGATTTTACTTCTGAGTATCCAGACATGCCCACTTATGATGATTTTTATGAGGCTGATACTCTCTCGAGTGATTCTTCACATGATGAAGATTCTCTGCCAACAGCACTTGATCCTACTTTGGATGACTACTCATTTGAGGAAGACTTTGCTACTTTTCTCAACACTTACTTCCCAAATGAGAGTGATGCTCCTCCTTTGGACTTTGATGATTATGGTCTTCATACTACTTTCGATATGAAGAAACCCGCTTCAAAGGAGAAAAAGCCGTCGGACACCGATATCCGCAGCACTTATGTCTTAACTCCTCTCTATCCACCTTCTGAGGATGAAATTGCGAGATTTATGATCGGATCTTCTTCAAGATCTGCTGAGCCTGAGTGTTATTTTCCCCTAAAAGAAAAAGGTGTTCGACCCCGGTATTGGAATCTTCAAGCCATCTCAGTATCCATCTGATGAAATAAAAGGAAAGATTTTTAGAAACCAAGGAGATATGGTTGCACCTCAGCACCCTTACTACCATCGTACTCCATCGTTGCTTAAGGGAACCTTGCCTGTTCTTCTTTGGCTTGCCTTGTTCACCTTAAGCTTGTGCTATTTTATGGACGAAAACCATGTATTTGATCCCGGAGGATGTGTTTCAAGTTTCTCTCTATGATAATCAAGGTCGAGTCAGGCTCACGACTCGGTTAACAAAAACAAGCGCTTCTCGGAAGGCAACCCGCAGTATCTATCCTTTTTCTCTTGTTTTTATAATAAGTGTAGGGGGAGACCCTAGTATGTGTTTGTTGTTTTCTTTCTAATCATATGCAGGGATTCAAGCTTTCCAAGATCCAGTCTTGATGCCTTTTGACGACCCGTGATTCTGTGTTCCCGTCTTCCTGGTTTTATCCTAAACTCTTTTGATTCTTTATTTTATATTTTCCAATATTAAAATAGGAATCACTTTAGTTTCTCTTCCTTAACAAGATTTAAACAAAGTGCACAATGTTCTAAGTGTAGGGAGTTTACTTCCACATGCTTAAACATTGAGGACAATGTTTATATTAAGTGTAGGGGGGACTTCTATCGAAGTTAAGTGGTCTTTTCCTTGTTTTGTCCTCATTTTAACCAGAAAATCGATTTTTCGACATTTTTCTATTTTGTCCTATTAGTTTTTCCCTTGTTATAGTTATTTTCTTTCTTTGCTAGAATAAATTTTAATAAAGTGGTTTTAATTTGTAAACGTTGTGAATCTTTTGACTCAACCCGAGTTTACTTATCAAAGTTTACTCTAGCTAGTATCCTTAACGTGTTTAAGTCAAGTTTTGCTAGGCTTTTATATAGGGAACTTTAAAACGCGAAAGTCTTAACTCTCACGGGTTAAGAACAAGAACTTTTCGCAAGTTCTATAATTGATCCTAGAGATTCGTTTATCAAAGGAACTTTAAAACGCAAATTCTAAACTTGAAAGAGTCTAAGAAGATGCAAGATCCTATAGGCGACTCGAAAACCCAAAACTTTGATTTAATAGGCTAAGCATCCACGAGTCTCATTCCTTGAGATTTTAAATTGTAGAGAATGAGATATGATAGAGTCAATTATAAGCTTGGTATTCTTTCATGAATTTATGTGAGTTAATTATGAGCTTTTTCTCCCATAGCTTGTTAATAAATATATTTGCAATAAATAAGGTTGTATGATTTGAAAAGTTACTTAGCTTCTAGCCCAATATCGTTTAAAAGTTGCTCGGTATTGATTAGAGTTCATAGCCAAGGCATAACTTATTGAAGCGGGATGCGAAGATTGGCGAGTCCGAAAAGGCCCTAACAAGGCATGAGGGCTACATTTTGTTGCTAAAGATCCAAAAGTGATGTGAAGAATCATTTATCAAAAATCAATATGAAGGATCGAGACACACGACGAAAATCTAATACTCCCGTAAAGATCATGGAGAAGTCTATCCAAAAAGGCCCTAACAAGGTATGAGGATAAATAGATCCAAGTCCTAAAAGGAGGCGGATCGTTGTATATCAAAATCCCAAATAAAGATTGGAGAAAAATGAAGAACTCGTGGTCCAAATATGAAGAATCTCTCAAAAAGTTCAAGTGAAGAAATTCCTATTATGAAGAAAAGACCATTATTTCATGAACGTCTCTCAGGATTTGAAGTATGAAGTCGCTGCCAAATATCGGTCCGAGAAAGGTCTCAAATCGTGAAGCGATTTATGCCAAGATATGAACTTTATGAGGTCCCGAGAAGCAGTTTTAAAAGATTATGTCCTTTAGCTAACTATTGATTAAATCGTCCCACTTTATTTTCAGCCTAATAACTATCGATATAAGTCAACAATGCATCATCGTGATCATTCAAGACAACAATAAAATATAAGAGATACACCTAGTGTTAGCCTCAAAATATTGAGTCAAACAAGAATGCTCGGTCATAGGTTATTATTGTAATATTAGTTAGAACGTTGTAATAGGTAGTTAATTAGTCGTAGTTTACGGGCTTGGATTTAAACTAATTAAAGTCCAAAAGACAAGCCCGGCCCAATATATAGTCCATTAAAGCCCGCATGTGGGTGGACTATATATACTACCCTCCTAGCATGTTAGGAGGGTTGGTTGTTCATTTTTCTCACTTCTAATCTAATATTCCAAAAGTTAATCCTCTCCTCCTCTCTAGTTTCTCTCACTACTTTCTCTCTCTAGGAATTCATCTCTTCTTCATCTATTTTTCTTTCTTTCTTCATTGCTTAATCATCACAAATATATGGGACAACAATTGGTATCAATCGCCATAGGGGTAGTTTTGTGATTCGTTGTTGATTTTACTTGGTTCGTGTGATTTTCTCTTATAATCATCTCGAATTCAAGATTTTTTTTTGTGTTTTCTATGCTCTAAATCTTGATATAAATCTTCTACATAGCCGTGGTAGGGATTTGGTCGCATTTGGTTTGTTCAAATCATGGATTTCTTGTCGAAAATATCATTTTTTTACCTCAATATCTCGTAATAGTGCTATTATTCCGATCAGTGCAATCGGAAAAGGGATTAGTGATTCCGATCACTCGCATCAGAAAAGGGTTTAATCATTCCGACCAGTCTTTCCGACATCATTCCGACAAGGTATTCCGATTGCATTCCGATTAGGTCATTCCGACATCATTCCGACAAGGGATTGCAATTGCATTCCGATTAGGACATTCCGACATCATTCCGACGAAGGGATTCCGATTGTATTCTGATAAGTGATTCCGACGACATTCCGATGATGTGTTTTGCTAAATTTTGTTTGAGTATTTTTTAGACTTAGCCACCATCTAGACTAGTTTTGGAATATCGTTGACACGAAGATCAAAAAAAAAGAGCTAAAATTTTTCCGTCAAGTAAATTCAAATTTTTTCCATACTAGTTTTAGGACATTTCTAGCTCAATTTCAAAATTTGGCGATACAAAAATTTTTGGTCTACGGTTTTTGTCGGACTGGAGAATTTATTGTCGGACTGGAGAAAAATTGCAATTTTTGAAATTTAAACCACAACAAGAATCACAACAAATCTACTTAAGATCCATATTCACTTCATCATTTCAGAGAATATTGAGATGGATTCTACTGCCGAATATCGTGTGACGAACAACAACATAATGGTGGTGGGTAACAAAGAGAGACCACCAATGCTTGTATCTGGTCGGTATGCTCAATGGCAATCACGTTTCATACGATACCTTGACACAAGACCTAATGGTGATGCCTTGAGGAAATGTATTACTCATGGACCATATATATTCAAGAAGATCTCAATTCCTCCAAGAGCAGCCACAGATGCTACTGATCCAATACCTGCAAGTGAACGTGATGAAACAAGAGCCGATCTCACACCTGAAAATTATGCTTGGCATGATGCGGAGAAGGAAGCCATCTATATGGTTTTAAGTGGGATTGGAGATGATATTTTGTAACACCCCATTTTGGAAATGGAAATATCATAGACATTATGGCGTGTCATCAAAGCATACAAGGAAAAATGTCTAAACATTACTTGACCATAAAAAGGAAAATACCGGAATCAAACATCGGTAGTCCAAAAGTAAAGCTCATCACACACAAACATAGTATAATCAAGGAAAGGACTAAACAATGTCCAAAGCATAAGTATCATAAGAAAGGAAATGCATAATGTAAAGAAGGCTAGACAGCTTCCAGTCCATATGCACGTACTCTTAGTGTCTACGAGCGTCCCTGAGTACCTGCCGTTTTGGGAACATAGAAAAGGAAAACGGCTGAGCAAATACGCTCAGTGCACGGATGTACAATAAAGCATGAATAGGATAAGCATATAACATAATAACAGCGGAAGAAAACTAAGTCCCGAGTAACCTGATTAAGTCTTAGTAAAACTGGTTTAATAGTTTGAAAGTCTTATGTTTATCTTATAAAAACTGTTTGTCATATTTTACCATTTAGCCAATATAGGTCATGAAAATCCACCGTGCATGAATACTTGGAGGGGTGACCTCATCATGCAAATTAGAGGGGCTGCCTCTAATTTAATATATTGGTTTTTGGGTAGGAGGGATCAGCTCCTTGTGAAGGATGCAAGGCACACACCACATTCACCATGAATCCTGAATAAAAACATGTAACTAGGATGCACCCATACGCCCCACATGATAAATATAAATAAATGGTCAAAAGCTGAAGGGACGCCACGAGCAATCACTCCGCTGTGGTGAAGTCATAACATCAGTGTCTCTAATGTTATGGTTATGGTACCTCCATAACTAGGTGAAACTAGTCATGCATGTATATGGCTATAGGTAATCTTAATTAAACATAAGCAATCAAACACGTAACTTATACTACGGGAAAACGGTTGGCTGCATACGGGGAATCCTAATAAGGAAAGAATGTCCATACTGAAAGGACGGGAATCCGTACCTTATGTCCAGTGAACGAAGAAGACGAACTGAGAGGAATCCTACTTCCGAATCACTAGTGCTACATAAATACATACATGAATAAGTATCTGCTTACTAAATACGTAGCTGGTTTTATGTCATGTCTTAGCTTATTTTATGTGTTCTTACCATGTTTTACTGTTTCTAAGCCTTAAACTGTGTTTTATCTTATATTCTGTTTAATCTGATTAAGTATTTTCTGGTATTTCATGTGTTATTATACTTACTGTGTAATAATAAGTAACTTTCCAAAAATAGCAGGTTTCCTTAAATAGAAGTTTCCAAAAATAGAAAGTTTCCAAAAATAGAAAGTTACCAAAAATAGAAAGTTTCCAAAAATAGAAAGTTTCCAAAAATAGAAAGTTTCCAAAAATAGAAAGTTTCCAAAAATAGAAAGTTTCTAAAAACAGAATTACTGCTTAAAATAGATAAGTTTCTAAAAATAGAAAGTTTCCATAAATAGATCAGCTGCCTTAATTAAATAAGTTTCCATAAACAGATTAGCTGCCTGAAATAAATAAGTTTCTAAAAATAGAAAGTTTCTATAATTAGAAATAAGCTGGTTAAATAATCTAAGTATATAAGCCAAAGTGTTTTCATGATTATATTCTAAGTCATATGATATAATGTATAGTTTAATAATTATTTCATGTAATTAAATTAAACTATAGGTTAAAATATTTAATTAAAGTATAACATGTTTTTAATTAAATAAGTTAAATACTTAGGTTAAAATATGTATTATTATATATTAATAATATAACCTAAGTCATGTTAATTAATTGATTATATCCATGGTTTTAAAATAATTAATTAATTATAAGTCTTAAATATACAAATACTTAGGTTAAAATAATTTCATTATTATTATAATTAAAATAACCTAAGTCATGTTATTAAATTAATCATATCATTTTATTAATTTAATTTTAACATAAGATCATAACATAAAAAAACTAAACATACACTATGAACCGGATCTAGACTAAAAAACATGAACCGAACATGAAATCAACACCGTACCCCGAACCAACTCGGGTACCCCGTGTTTTAATGCTGCCGTGGGACCCACACGCACCAACCAAGACCATATGGGCTTGGTGGTGGTCGGATTGGCAAACCGAAACCCATTCGGGTTCGATGCAGCCTGCGACCAAAACAAACACCCCTTAAAAATACCCTTTTGATTTTATTTAACACCAAATCATGTTAGATTCATGTTTAATTATTATGTTTTTATAAAAACAACACATGTTCTTGATTTATAAAAAGATTAAATCAAAAGAAAAGGTTTAAAAAGGTTTTACCGAATTCGTGGATCAAAAGGACGAAGAACCAACACGATCAATCACTAAAACTTCAAGATCCAAGATCACAAATCACCTCCTATGGTGGTTGTAGGGTGGCGGCACAAAAGACAAGGAAGGAGGAGGTTTTAGGTTTTCTTAAAAATCTTCTGTGAATGAGAAAATGAGTAGTGTAAAAATTATAAACCCCCTTTTAGTAAATTTGACAAATGGGCTTGGCCCATTTGCCTCTTGTTGCCGCGGGTAGGGACCCCACTTGGGGTATCCGTACCTTTTTTGGTGTCTCGTTATTAAGTTAAACGTTTATGATTATTTATGTTCTTGTTTTAAATGTTCTCGTTACGTAAACACCGTGATCTAATATATTTAATTACGCTCGTAATAAATATATATACGTAATTAATAATAGTTCGTGTTTTAATTACGTTCATGATTTCATGATCGCATGTTCGTGATTAATTATCGTCAAATAAATATTACGTGATCGTGCATAGTAAATACTTATCGTGTTCTAACACGTACGTAATACGTAAACTCCTAACACGTAATCGTAATCATGCTATATTAGGAAAGTTTTAATCTAGTACGTACGATCCTAAGGGTACTATGCATGGTAAAAGCATGCGGGTTTTACAACTCTTCCCCCCTAAAAAGAATAATTCGTCCCCGAATTATAGATAAAGTAAACTGGAAAAGAAGAACATACCCGAATTCAAAATATGAAATGAGGGTAAGAAGCCCGGATAGACTCCTCTGTTTCCCAAGTGGCTTCCCGCTCGGTATGATCCCTGCATAGAATTTTGACGAATGGAATCGTCTTCTTTCTCATGACTCGTTCTTTTCTGTCAAGAACTCGTTCGGGTTCTTCTATAAAAGTGAGATCTTCACGTATCTGTTCCAGTGGATACTGAACCATGTGAAGGGGATGATACTGGTACCCTCTGAGTAAGGACACATGAAACACATTGTGCACATGCGAAAGCTGCGGAGGTAACGCCAATCGGTAAGATACTTCACCGACTCGTTCAATGATATCAAACGGTCTGATGAAACGAGGACTGAGCTTCCCTTTAATCCCGAAGCGTCTAACACCACGTGCCGGCGAAACCTTAAGGAAGACGTGATCTCCTACGTTAAAGTGTATATCCCTACGATGCTTCTCGGCGTAACTCTTCTGACGTGACCGTGCCTCCTGAATTTTCTGCTTAGCTACAACGATCTTTTCATTGGCCATCTCTATGATTTCCGGTCCTTCAATTGTTCGTTCGCCAACCTGATCCCAGCAGATTGGGGCGCGACACTTTCTGCCATACAACATCTCAAATGGAGCACACTTGATACTTGCGTGCCAACTGTTGTTGTATGCAAACTCCACCAAACAGATGTATTCGTCCCAATCACCCGTCCATTCCAACACACATGACCTCAACATATCCTCAAATGTCTGAATGGTTCGCTCCGACTGTCCGTCCATTTGAGGATGAAAAGCCGTGCTAAGCTTAAGTTGTGTACCCCAAGCTTTCTGCAGACTTTCCCAAAAGCGCGAAGTGAATCGAGGATCTCTGTCTGAGACGATGCTGGATGGTGCACCGTGGAGTCTCATGATCTCTCGTCTGCACGTATCTGCGAGTTTACTTACCGAATCTTCCTTGCGGATCGGTAAGAAATGAGCTGATTTGGTAAGTCGATCAACGATAACCCAAATTCCATCGTGATTCCTTTTGGTAGGCGGAAGACCGGTAACAAAATCCATGGTGATTTTGTCACACTTCCACTCTGGAATATCTAACGGTTGATGGAGACCGCCAGATCGCTGATGCTCGATCTTAACCTGCTGGCAGGTAAGACATTTGGAGACGTAAGTGGCCACATCCTGTTTCATACCACAACACCAAAAGTACTGCTTGATGTCATGGTACATCTTGGTCGAACCAGGATGTATACAGAATGGGGAGTTATGAGCATCAGCTAACAAAGCTTCCCGGAGTTCTTGGTCATCAGGAACACAAAGTCTAGTGCCCTGCCATACGATACCATCTGCATCTACTCTGAATTCTGTCCACTTCTCCAAATTTTGTACTATCGCCCAGATTTCTCCGTCATCCCTCTCAGCTTCCTTGATCTTAGATAGTAACTCGGGTTCTACTCTAAGATTAGCCCAGTAGCCGTGCTGTCCACGTACCATGTACTCGATGTCTAGTCGCTCCAAGTCACTTATGATTTCCTCTTCGATTCTAATGCCGTTGATCATTCCGGACTTCCTACTAAGAGCATCTGCTACTACATTTGCCTTTCCGGGATGATACTGTAGATTAATGTCATAATCCTTCAACAGCTCTAACCATCTCCTCTGCCTCATGTTCAATTCACGCTGAGTGAAGATATACTTCAAACTCTTGTGGTCCGTGAAAATGTCACATGATTCTCCATATAAGTAGTGCCTCCATATATTTAATGCAAACACGACTGCAACAAATTCCAGGTCGTGCGTGGGGTAATTTTCTTCATAAGGCTTAAGCTGCCGTGAAGCGTACACGATCACTTTCCCATGTTGCATGAGAACACAGCCAAGTCCCTTCCCCGATGCATCGCTGTAGATTTGAAATCCACCCGTACCAGATGGTAGAGTAAGAATAGGTGCAGATACTAGCTTCTGCTTCAGGTCTTCAAAGCTCTTCTCTCGATCTTCAGTCCAGACGAATTTCTCCCCTTTCCGCATCAGTTTGGTCAATGGTAGTGCTAGGCGGGAAAAGTTCTCCACGAACCTACGGTAATAGCCAGCTAAGCCTAAGAAACTGCGGACTTCCGTCGCTGATGTCGGCCTTGGCCACTTAGTAATGGCCTCAACCTTCGCTGGTTCCATAGTGATTCCTTCTACTGATACAATGTGACCTAAGAATGCCACCTTGTCTAACCAGAACTCACACTTGGAGAATTTAGCATACAGCTGCTTCTGGCGAAGAATCTGAAGTACTGTATGAAGATGGTCTTCGTGTTCCTCCTTGGACTTTGAGAAAATCAGGATGTCATCGATGAAGACAATGACGAACTTGTCCAGAAATTCATGGAAGATTCTGTTCATCAAATCCATGAACACTGCTGGAGCATTTGTCAGGCCAAATGGCATAACTACAAACTCGTAGTGGCCATAACGGGTACGAAAGGCAGTCTTAGCGATGTCCTGCTCCTTGACCCGTAGCTGATGATAGCTTGACCTAAGATCGATCTTGGAGAAGTGTTTGGCCCCTTGGAGTTGGTCAAACAGATCGTCAATACGTGGCAGTGGATATCTATTCCGAATGGTAATCTTGTTGAGCTCGCGATAGTCTATGCAAAGAGGCATACTGTCGTCCTTCTTCTTAACAAATAAGACCGGTGCGCCCCATGGAGATACGCTCGGTCGAATGAAACCTCGTTCAAGAAGTTATTGCAGTTTATCCTTCAGCTCCTTCAGCTCTATGGGAGCCATGCGATAAGGAGCCTTGGAGATTGGTTCAGCTCCTGGAACTAGCTCGATACTGAATTCCACTTCTCGTGCAGGTGGTATGCCCGGAAGTTCTGCTGGAAACACATCTTGGAATTCCGACACTATAGGTTGATCTTGAATCGATGGGGATTCAGCATCCATGTCGTGAACCGTAGCTAGATAAGCCCCGCGGCCATGTGACAGTAGTGCACGCGCTTGCAGGGCGGATATGACTTGTACAGACCGTCCGGGTATGAACCCATTATGAATGTACTCTGGTGCATTAACATCACCGAAGATAACTCGATATGAATGGCAGTCTATGGTAGCATGATATTTGGATAGCCAATCCATGCCCAAAATCATGTCGAAGTCATTCATGCCCAGCGGAAGTGTGTCGACATGTCGAACCTTATCATCAAATTCTAGGGGAAGAATCTTGTATACGTGGGTGACTAATACAGAGTCCCTCAAAGGCGTGGAAATAGTAAGCCTATTTTCTAGTGGCAAGGGAGGCATCCTAATGTTCTTAACATAAGCAGTAGAAATAACCGAGTGAGTAGCACCCGTATCGAAAAGAACACATGCAGCTTGACCATACATATATAAGATTCTAGTGATGGTACCTGTAGACTTGTTGGCCTGGTCTCGAGATGTCGTGTAGACACGCCCGACAGTAGGAGGCGACTTGGTATCAGCATGTCCCGATGTACCCTCCATCTCGCCCTTACGGCAATCCTTCATAATATGGCCAGGAAGACCACACTTGAAGCACGCATCAGTATTACGGCGACATGGTCCTGGGTGCCTACGGTGGCAACTAGAGCAAAGAGGATGAGTGTATCCTCCAGCAGGTGCTCTGGCTGGCTGAGGACCTGATAAAACATTTTACATAAGACATGATAGTTGGGTACAAAGGACAAAGCGGATAATCGTAAGATTGAATACCAGTGATAGCTGGACGGCTAGGCTGCGAAGCTCTCTTGTTCTGCTCCCTACCGTTTCCATGGTTCCTGGTAGGAGTTTGATAAAGTGTCAGAATATGAGTTATAACATAAAACATAAGGAATTGCGTATGTATTAGGACCTGCTGCTGTTGGAGTGCCCAGCGTTGTTACGGTAATTGTCATTACCACCACGCCTATCCGTAGCAGAACGGTCGTTAGTCTGACCGTTTCCCTTGGGTTGATGAGGCTGCTGCTGAGTAGCCGACTGAGACCGGTCCCCAGTTTTCTGCCTGGAAGATACATTTAAGAGATGAATAATTGACATATGGAAAATATACGGATTGGTCACCGATTGAATACGATTTTTTACCTCTTGTCGGGTCTTTCAGCTTCCTCGAACTCATCTCTCTCCTGCAGCATCTCCAGCTTTCGTGCTGCATCGGCCACTTGTGCTACAGTATTGAACGTAACACACACCAGATTGTTTGCGACCGATGTGCGAAGAGCCCATCTAAAGTGATGTGCCTGCTCTTCAGGAGTACCTGCTGCCGCACCAAGGAAACCAGCCAAGCGAAGAAAGCGCTGCATAAACTTGTTGCTATTCTCCCCAGCTCTCTGTTGGATCCCATGGTACTCTCTCTTGAGCTTGTCCTGCTCAGCCTTGGGAAAGAACTGCTCCATCACCCTGTCCTTGAACTGAGCCCAAGTCAAACCAGCAACCCACTCATCACCACCTTCAGATTGCATCAATGCTAACCACTAGTTGAGTACATCGCCTTCGAACCGATAGCATGCCAACCTCGCCTTGTATGCGGGGTCACAGCCCATAGCGTTGAAAATCTTCTCGATGTGAGCCAACTAGCTTTCAGCATCGCTGGGGCTATCCGACTTCTCAAAAGCTCGAGGGCGAAGCTTGTTGAATCTCTCCAGCCATACTGCTAATGTCACTGGAGGAGGTGGCTGATTATGCTGCTGATTGTTGGCAGCTTGAACTTCAACCCTGATGTCATTCCTCAGTTGAGGAAGCAAGGCCTGCATGGCAGCCTGAATTGCAGCATTGAGCTGCTCCTGTTCGCGTGTGAGAACCATCTGACAGTATAACATAAAACATATGATTATACAGATCAAAACATAAAATCTATATATACATGAAAAAAATTTATACTAAAATTTCACGAGAAAAATTTTATGCAAGAAAATTTTGTGTATGAATGCATGATGCAGTTTTATGAAAACTTTTGTATGCTCGAGAGTGAACGCCTCTGGTCAGTTCACCCAAAACAAAAGACATAGCGAGGGGAAGCCTATGGGTCGGTCCCAAATCTAAAAGTTTCGATAAAACACATGCGACTAAATAGGGCCAGTCCTGTACCAACCATTACTTAGTAAAAAACCCTGCAACAATGACATGTATATGTATGCTTAAAATGATGAATGCATGAAAACAACGGTCAGTTCTAGGAAGACCGTAGTGACTACCCACTAATGACAGGTCATATTTGAGAGCCTACAGGTCAAAGCCTTGGCTCTGATACCATAATTGTAACACCCCATTTTGGAAATGGAAATATCACAAACATTATGGCGTGTCATCAAAGCATACAAGGAAAAATGTCTAAACATTACTTGACCATAAAAAGGAAAATACCGGAATCAAACATCGGTAGTTCAAAAGTAAAGCTCATCACACACAAACATAGTATAATCAAGGAAAGGACTAAACAATGTCCAAAGCATAAGTATCATAAGAAAGGAAATGCATAATGTAAAGAAGGCTAGACAGCTTCCAGTCCATATGCACGTACTCATAGTGTCTACGAGCGTCCCTGAGTACCTGCCGTTTTGAGAACATAGAAAAGGAAAACGGCTGAGCAAATACGCTCAGTGCACGGATGTACAATAAAGCATGAATAGGATAAGCATACAACATAATAACAGCGGAAGAAAACTAAGTCCCGAGTAACCTGATTAAGTCTTAGTAAAACTGGTTTAATAGTTTGAAAGTCTTATGTTTATCTTATAAAAACTGTTTGTCATGTTTTACCATTTAGCCAATATAGGTCATGAAAATCCACCGTGCATGAATACTTGAAGGGGTTACCTTAACATGCAAATTAGAGGGGCTGCCTCTAATTTAATATACTGGTTTTTGGGTAGGAGGGATCAGCTCCTTATGAAGGATGCAAGGCACACACCACATTCACCATGAATCCTGAATAAAAACATGTAACTAGGATGCACCCATACGCCCCACATGATAAATATAAATAAATGGCCAAAAGCTGAAGGGACGCCACGAGCAATCACTCCGTCGTGGTGAAGTCATAACATCAGTGCCTCTAATGTTATGGTTATGGTACCTCCATAACTAGGTGAAACTGGTCATGCATGTATATGACTATAGGTAATCTTAATTAAACATAAGCAATCAAACACGTAACTTATACTACGGGAAAACAGTTGGCTGCATACGGGGAATCCTAATAAGGAAAGAATGTTCATACTGAAAGTACGGGAATCCGTACCTTATGTCCAGTGAACGAAGAAGACGAACTGAGAGGAATCCTACTTCCGAATCACTAGTGCTACATAAATACATACATGAATAAGTATCTGCTTACTAAATACGTAGCTGGTTTTATGTCATGTCTTAGCTTATTTTATGTGTTCTTACCATGTTTTACTGTTTCTAAGCCTTAAACTGTGTTTTATCTTATATTCTGTTTAATCTGATTAAGTATTTCTGGTATTTCATGTGTTATTATACTTACTGTGTAATAATAAGTAAATTTCCAAAAATAGCAGGTTTCCTAAAATAGAAGTTTCCAAAAATAGAAAGTTTCAAAAAATAGAAAGTTACCAATAAAAGAAAGTTTCCAAAAATAGAAAGTTTCCAAAAATAGAAAGTTTCCAAAAATAGAAAGTTTCCAAAAATAGAATTACTGCTTAAAATAGATAAGTTTCTAAAAATAGAAAGTTTCCATAAATAGATCAGCTGCCTTAATTAATTAAGTTTCCATAAATAGATTAGCTGCCTGAAATAAATAAGTTTCTAAAAATAGAAAGTTTCCATAATTAGAAATAAGCTGGTTAAATAAGCTAAGTATATAAGCCTAAGTGTTTTCATTATTATTTTCTAAGTCATATGATATAATGTATAGTTTAATAATTATTTCATGTAATTAAATTAAACTATAGGTTAAAATATTTAATTAAAGTATAACATGTTTTTAATTAAATAAGTTAAATACTTAGGTTAAAATATGTATTATTATATATTAATAATATAACCTAAGTCATGTTAATTAATTAATTATATCCATGGTTTTAAAATAATTAATTAATTATAAGTCTTAATATACAAATACTTAGGTTAAAATAATTTCATGATTATTATAATTAAAATAACCTAAGTCATGTTATTAAATTAATCATATCATTTTATTAATTTAATTTTAACATAAGATCATAACATAAAAAAACTAAACATACACCATGAACCGGATCTAGACTAAAAAGCATGAACCGGACATGAAATCAACACCGTACCCCGAACCAACTCGGGGTACCCCGTGTTTTACTGCTGCCATGGGACCCACACGCACCAACCAAGACCATATGGTCTTGGTGGTGGTCGGCTTGGCAAACCGAAACCCATTCGGGTTCGGTGCAGCCTGCGGCCAAAACAAACACCCCTTAAAAACACCCTTTTGATTTTATTTAACACCAAATCATGTTAGATCCATGTTTAATTATTATGTTTTTACAAAAACAACACATGTTCTTGATTTTTAAAAAGATTAAATCAAAAGAAAAGGTTTAAAAAGGTTTTACCGAATTCGTGGATCAAAAGGACGAAGAACCAACACGATCAATCACTAAAACTTCAAGATCCAAGATCACAAATCACCTCCTATGGTGGTTGTAGGGTGGCGGCACAAAAGACAAGGAAGGAGGAGGTTTTAGGTTTTCTTAAAAATCTTCTGTGAATGAGAAAATGAGTAGTGTAAAAATAATAAACCCCCTTTTAGTAAATTTGACAAATGGGCTTGGCCCATTTGCCTCTTGTTGCCGCGGGTAGGGACCCCACTTGGGGTACCCGTACCTTTTTCCGTGTCTCGTTATTAAGTTAAACGTTTGTGATTATTTATGTTCGTGTTTTAAATGTTCTCGTTACGTAAATACCGTGATCTAATATATTTAATTACGCTCGTAATAAATATATATACGTAATTAATAATAGTTCGTGTTTTAATTACGTTCATGATTTCATGATCGCATGTTCGTGATTAATTATCGTCAAATAAATATTACGTGATCGTGCATAGTAAATACTTATCGTGTTCTAACACGTACGTAATACGTAAACTCCTAACACGTAATCGTAATCATGCTATATTAGGAAAGTTTTAATCTAGTACGTACGATCCTAAGGGTACTATGCATGGTAAAAGCATGCGGGTTTTACATATTTACTCCACGGTTGATGCATGCCCGACAGCACATGAAATGTGGACTGCTATTGAACGCTTGCAACAAGGAGAATCACTCAACAAACAAGATGTCAAAACAAACTTGTTTTGGAATTTTGGCAAGTTTACTTCAAGGGATGGAGAGTTAATTGACTCTTACTACTCCAGGTTTTATAAGATGATGAATGACATGACAAGAAATAATCTGCAAGTCTCCACCATGCAAGTCAATGTTCAATTTCTTCAACAACTTCAACCCGAGTGGACACGGTTCGTCACTTTGGTGAAACAACAAGAAAAGCTAGACGAGGTCTCATATCATCGACTCTTTGATATCTTGAAGCAATTTCAGAATGAAGCAAATGAGATTCGAGCTGAACGTATTGCCAAGACGGCTAATCCACTTGCTTTAGTGACTACAACTCAACATGTTCAAGGTCATAACTCTCGTGCTCCTAAGTCATATTCCACTACATCATCTTCACCACGATCTTCCACATCATCTAAGTCTTCATCATCCACAAGATCTCGAGGTAAAGTGCCAAGAGCACCATCAGCACCATCTGAGTCATCATCTGAAGAAGATAGTGATGAAGACCAACCTCAAAAGAATCGAGAGATGAAACAACAAATTGCTTTCATAATGAAGACTTACAAGAAGATCTACAAACCCACCAACAACAATCTTCGCACATCATCTAACACCAAGAATCGATATGTTGAGAGTCCTCCAAGGTATGACACACGTCGACGTGGTGAAAGTCCTTCTAGGTATGATCGACATAATCCAACGCATGTTGAGGGTTCTGCAAGGTATGATCGACAAACTGCCAAGTATGATACTCAGAGGATTGCTGCTGCTACTGGGAATAGGGAAACGGTTGGAAGTCAAGTGGTTCAGTAGAGTGGGATTCAATGTTTTAATTGCCAAGGTTATGGGCATATGGCAAAGGAATGCAGGAAGCCGAAAAGGGTTAGAGACTCCAGCTATCACAAGGAAAAGATGTTGCTATGCAAGAAGATGGAAGCAGGGGTTAAATTGTCAGCTCAGGAAGGAGCAATGCTTGATGATACTGATGATGAAGATTCTGATCAAGAGCTCGATGCACATTACTCGTACATGGCAAAGGTTGAAGAAGTTCTCAAAGTCACTGAAGATGACAATGGCCCTATCTTTGACACTGAGCCACTCGATAAGGTACACACTACTGATGAATATAATGTGTTTGGTGATATTCATGAGCATAGTGATCTACCCTATGCCATTAATGACACATGTAACCTTTTCCACTACGAGTGGTGATTGCTTTCATCTCCCCTCTTGGATTCGCAACGGTATTACTCGGAAGAGTACCCGAAGAAGAGGGTTGATTACTTTGGATGAGCGAACCAATCATATCACGAAGGTGAAGAGCTTGATTGTTAAAAGAGTTTTGCATGTTGGCATTAATATCATTGCTGTGTTTGGCCATGTCGTTCCTTAGCTCGGCTCGAATATCGCTCCCTTGTTTCACCATGTCATTCTTCAAGTTGACAAATTGACTCTGAAGATTCGTCACCATCTCACGATTAGTCTTCATGAACGTCTCGACGTCTTGATTAACGGCCATCGGTTGATTGAGAGGTGGAGCTTGGTAAGCTTGAGAATTTCCTTGAGTTGGGTATGGGTTTCTTTGGGATTGATATTGATTTTGAGCACGAGGTTGGGATTGGTTGTTTCGGTTGTAGCTTTGTTGTTGGTTTTGGTTTGCAGGAGGGAAACCGGGAGGAGCAAGATAATTGTTGGAACGATAACTTAGCAAGCCACGGTCTCCTTGAGGGCGAGCTTGATAGCCTCCCGTGGGATAAGTGCCGTAAGCTGCGTTAACGTCTTCAGAATAATTGCTTTGTGTAGAAGGACACTCATTGTAGGAATGAGGACCACCACATGTGTCACAAGAGATAACAACGGCTTTAGCTTGTTGAGTTTGGTTAGAAGTCAAAATTTGGAGACTTTTGTTGATATCAAGAAGAGCACGTTCCAAAACAGATGGGTTGGTGGTGGTAGAAGTAGACGAAACATTGACTCTCTGATTAGATCTTGAGGATGCGGAAGAATCCCAATTCTTGTGGTGAGTAGTCATGTTTTCAATCAACTCTCGACACTCCTCCGGTCTCCTTTTCATAAAAGTACCACCGGCGGCGGCATTGATCGTGTCACGATCACGAAAAGTGAGACCATTGTAAAAGGTGTCAATGAGAGTGACGGGGAGCATATTGTGATTAGGACAACGGTCGATCAAATCATTGTAGCGTTCCCAAGCATCGAAAAGCGATTCATCATTCTCTTGCATAAATCCACTGATTTGGTTACGAAGGCTAGTGACCATGGATGGTGGGAAGTAGCGCGATAAAAAGCGTTGAGTCATGTCGTTCCACGTATGAATAGAATTCTTAGGAAGACGGTCAAACCATTTTTCGGCATGGTGAGAAAGCGAGTGTGGAAAAAGTTGAAGGCGAAGGTCATCCATAGAAACACCGGGGCACTTCATGCTTTGGGTAATGGTAATGAATTTGTCGAGGTGTTTGTTGGCATCATCATCCGGAATTCCACGAAAAGGGTTCGTTTGCCCTTGTTGTATCATGTGATGCTTCAACGAAAACTCCTGAGCCGTGACGTGCATTGGCGCAATCGGGCCTCCGCGTCCGTTCATGGTGGGTTGGCACAATTCCTCCATGGTTCGTAAATCAGGTAGAAGGACATTGTTGTTGTTGTTGTTGTTGTTGTTATTCAAATTATTTTGAGGTGGGTGATTATTATTGTTATTAACACCAGCCATATCTAAATCTTCAAGATTCTCGGGCTCAGAATAGTTTGTAGATCTAGTACGCATGCACCTGCAGAAGAAAAATATACACAAAGAGAATATCTATATAATATTTTTGGTGCAAAACCTTTTGAAAAGAATTGCTTTTTAATGATTTTATAATGTTTTTGAATTTTTGAAGAGTTTTATATTTTTTAGGATTTTTGGAAATTTTTATAGCAATGAAAATAACGTTCAAAGAACGGATCCCAAAATTCAATGCGTCTCTCACTAGAAACCGTTTATCTTAACGAAAAGAGCCGGCAGCGGCGCCATTTAATACAAGGCTTTTGACACCTCGTATCAAAGTTCGTTATAGTTCCGAATCTTTTCGAATTGAAAACCGGTCTTAAGTGCGACTCAATTGTCTTTTGGTGAATCAAGAGAATGGTTGGTTTGTTTTAAACTAATTGCAAGTAATAAAAGTGTCGTTGAGTAAATGGAAGTTTAAAAGATTAATATTGAAATGGCAAGTAAAATAAATGCATGAAACTTAGAGATGATAATGGAAAAGTACTAACTCACTAAATAAAACTAACACTTGGAAAATTTTCAGAAAATAAAAAGTACTATAAGAAAGTGATATCGAAGGAAACCAAAACAAGCCAAAAAGAGGACCCGATCGGAATGTTTTCCGATCGGATGGTCGGAATATGGGTAAAGTGACACGATCGGAATATAGGACAAAAGGTCAATCGGAATAAGCACATACACCACAATCGGAATATGTAAATGTTGCCAAATCGGAATATGAGACTTGAGGCCCAATCGGAATATGCAGCTAGCTATCAATCGGAATATGTGCAAATAATGAACCAATCGGAAAGTGAACAAGGGCTGCTAATCGGAATATGGGAACAATCCCAATCGGAACATGCAAAATTCTTGCCGTCGGAATATGAGCAAGGCCTGATCGGAATGTTTGTGGGGTGCCAATCGGAAAGCCAAAGCCCTCTTCCGATTGGGCTCAATCGGAATGTGGGGAGGGATGCTCGGAAAAAGGGGCCAATCGGAAAAGGGAGTTAAACCTCCTCCTAAAATTGTGGAAATCGGTTAAGCAAGTAAATAAGCTATATTTGAGAGCTTATCACAACACTAACCCGAATCAATGCTTAAACCGGATCAAATAAGCACCAGAATCAACTTATCAACCCGAAATCAAACAACTTTTTGTATCAAACAAAAAAAACATCAACTTTTTAATAAACTTTTTAATAAGAAAAATAAGCTAATCATAAAAATAAGCCAATAAGCACAAAAGTCTTATAGCTTAATCAAATGAAAACTTATAAAATGATCAAAAGATTAACTTTTTAGCATGAAATCAATTAGAACAACACGGATCACATGATAATCACACCAAAATCAATCTTAAATCAAAGAAAAGTAGAATGAGATTAAGAGATAAAAGCTTAAAATGGAACTTGATTAATAAAAATAAGCAATACAAAGAGTTGATCTTGAAAGATTAAAAGAAAAAGATGAACTAGTGAGAGAAAGTTTAAGACTTTCTCTCTCTAAAAACTAAAAAGTGAAAAATTAACTAAAAATCTAACCACCCTCCTAATGACTATTAGGAGGGTATTTATAGGGAAGGTGGAGGGAGTGCATGTGTTGCCTCTTCTTTCTTGCTTTCTTCACGTTTTCTCGACTCGACTTTAATTCTTCGTCTTTGTCGTCTCGGGATTTGAACTTGTCTTTTAATTTTCTTCTTCTATTAGACTTAAGTTCTTCGACTTCGTTAAACTTCCGTCTTTTGACTTCGTCTTTTCCCGTTTTTTTCGATAAAAGCCTGTGAAAGCCTGTGTTTTCTTCCTTTTTCATATTTTGGTCCTAAAACACAATAAAAACACAAACCACGCATAATTCCGACTTTTACGACATAAATCACACGTTTTGGTCTTGTTATTATTGGAAATAAGTGGTAAAAGGATAAGTGTTTTCACACTTATTAATAGTGATCTACCCAATGCCATTAATGACACATGTATGATGGAAACGGTTGATAGCAATACCACACCCGATTCATCAGACATGTGCAATAATGAGTCTGAGGATGATCAACATGCAAATGAATATGATGAAGAGGAACGTATTGCGCTTGTTAATTTAATTGCTACTTTACAAAAAGATGTCACTGAAAATAAAAAGAGTCAAAAGCAATTAAAGAAGGAAAACGCTACGCTCACTCAAAGCTTTGAAGAATGCAAAGCTTCTCTTATCAAATCTACTGACATGACTGAAAGCTATAGAGATGAGCTCCTTCAGAAAACCAAAGAGCTTGAGGGGTACAAGGGAAGTGCGTTAAAAAGTCAAAAGGACGATTTTGAAAACAAATATAATATAACTCTTGAGTTATTAGCAAAAGAGAAGCGTCAATATAATGTTTTCTTAATGGACGAACGCCAAAAAACGTACCTTGCCAACACCAAAGTTAATGAACTTGAACAAAAGCTCTCTATGACCACTACTGATTCTGCTAAAATTCTTGAGGATAAGAAACAAGAAGTAGATGCGCTAAAACAAGACTTCAAAAGTAGATATGATAAAGAAACTAAAAAGGTAACGAAATTAGAAGCATAAGTCGAATTTTTGAAGAACGTTGTTTATAAAACACATGATTCTATTCAATCTGTAAGAATGCTGGCACCTCCTTCGATGTTTAAGGGTCAAGCTAGCTTTGCAAGTCCTGAGTACCTTGCCAAAGCTCAAGCTGCGAACCCGTGTCTTTATCTTGATGAGACTGAAAAGACAGATCTTGATTGCATGCCTGTTAATGCCGATAGTGAAGAGACTGCCCTTTGGGATGCTGATAGTCAACCACTTGTTAATAAGGAGTTTGTGAAACCATAAATTATGCTTATGAGAATATTCTTTATGGCCTTTTCAACAAACAAACTCAGAAAACTCATGAGGAAGTGTTCCTAGAATGCACACAAAAGATAATTCAATGGAAGAAAGCATTTGCCCCTAAGAAATCTAATGTTTACAAATACATAAACTACCTCCCTCTAGATGAATCTAAAAGCAAGAGTAGGAAAACATTAGGTATTCTTAAACACCACATAGATAATGTTAAATCTATTGTTAAAAGAGACTGGGCAAAACGTGAAATTGCTGAGTGGATACGTCCGATTCCTCAAGATATTATCTTGCTTGTGAAAGAACTCTTAATTCCTAACACGGCGTTGATTAAAGAAACTGTTCTTCAACTTGAAGAGTTCATTCGAACTGAAATGTATGATGATTTAAAATATGTTGAATCTCTTGAGAAACACATTGAAAATCTTCAAATGGAGAAGACTGATTTTTCAGATGAATATGATTTACTATTGCAAGAATGTGTTTCTAACGATGTTATGTGTGCTTATTTTACATCTTGTGCTGATATTGATGAATATTCTGAAGTTGCATGCCAATATCTTAATAAAAGCAAAGAATGTGAACGTCTTGAAATTGAGCTTTCGAAACGTAAAGAAAATGTTGACAAAAAGGCTTTTGAGTTACTTCAACACAAAAATAATTTCCTTCAAAAACATTGTCATTCACTTGAACTTGCTTTGCAAAAAGACGTTGATAGTTTTCCACACGATAATAAATTGCAAGAAAAACTTTCCCAAACATTTCGAGAAATGAATGAACCGAATTTGGAAATTAAAGGGTTGAAAGCTCAGTTACAAGACAGGGACTGAGCGATAGTAGAGTTGCAGAAACTCATTGCTAAAATGGGTGGGAAAATTGTGGAACCTAGCATTAAGAAAAATGTTGTTAGACAACCCAATGCCTCTAAAGAGAATAGATCCTCTATTTTGGGAAAACCATCTGCTTTATCTAATTCCTCGTTTGCAAAACCTGTGTTTGCCCCCAAGATGGATGGAAAGGAAAGGTTACCACAAGCTCAACCCATACGGAATCCTATAGCACCAAGCGTTAAGCACAATAATGTGATTAAACTAGGGATGTATAGAATGCCCACTAAGCCCACAAACAAAGTTACTCAATCGCCTCAGACTTCTAGAAACACTAATATTCGTGTGTCTTCTACTACATGAATAGTTTCCACTACTAGTGTTAGCCGGCCTCAGCTTAAGCGCACTCAAGTGAACGATAAGGTCTGGAAACACAAGAATCAAGGGGAGATGCAGGAAGTAGAACAACACCCTAGGAATTTGAATGTTTTTAAGAATAAAAAGTCTGTAATCGCATGTAATAACGATTTGAATGCTGTGAATGATTTGAATGCTATGAATGTGAAATTTGTTTGTGTCAAATGTGGAAAGTGTGCTAATGCTAATCATTCTATGTGTGCTATAAATAAAGTCAAAGGCGTAGATACTAGAACTAAGAAGCAAGTTGCAATGCCTATTAGAGCTAGTAAACCCAAACGCAAAGTGAACCATTCTGGTGCAACCCCCACTGAGAAAAGTAATGCATCTTACTCCACCACTAAGAATCCTAGAAGCAAAATTAAGGAATTATATGAGTCTCCCAGTAAGTCTTGCAAATGGTGGTTTGCTAATCAATGTCCTCCCGAATATAAATGGATGCCTAAAGTTAGGACAGAAAATGTGAAAACGAGTGTTAGTTTGCCTTTAAATGTTGATAAGGACACTAATGATTCTACTATCACAACTACTGTGGTATCCAATTTAGCAAATGCTCCATCGTGTTCTAACTCTTCTGCAGGTGATACAAATAATTCTCTTCATATTGGACTCCGGATGCACGAAGCACATGACGGGGAATCTCAAGCTTCTAATTAACTTCGTGGAAAAGTTCCTGGGTACGGTCCGATTCGGAAATGATCAATTTGCACCGATCCTAGGATATGGAGATTTGGTTCAGGGGAATATCACGATTAAAAGGGTATACTACGTCGAAGGGCTCAATCACAATCTTTTCTCGGTTGGTCAATTCTGTGATGCGGATTTGGAGGTTGCTTTCAGAAAGAAGACATGTTTTGTTCGTGATTATGATGGGAATGACTTACTTACCGGTACACGGGGTACTGATCTTTATACAATTTCACTTCAAGACACAACCTCATCTACTCCAATTTGCTTCATGGCTAAAGCTTCAACGACTCAGGCATGGTTATGGCATCAACGACTTTCTCATCTCAACTTTGATACCATTAACTTGCTTTCTAAGAAAGATATCGTGAGAGGCCTTCCAAGCTTGAAATTCATCAAAGATCATCTTTGTTCTTCTTGTGAACTTTGTAAAGCTAAACGAAGTAGCTTCAAAACAAAAACCACACCATGCTCAAAAGGACGGTTAGATCTTCTTCATATGGATCTGTGTGGTCCCATGCGTGTTCAGAGTATCAATGGAAAGAAATATATTCTGGTAGTAGTCGATGATTACTCAAGGTACACATGGACTCACTTCTTGAGGTCCAAGGATGAAACACCCGACGTTCTCATCAGCTTCCTTAAATTGATACAACGTGGTCTTCAAGCTCAAGTTAAAGTGGTTCGTACTGACCGAGGTACAGAATTTTTGAATTCAAATATGAGAAAGTATTTTGAAGCCGAAGGGATTGAACATGAAACATCTATTGCTCGAACACCCGAACAAAACGACGTTGTTGAAAGACGAAACCATACTTTGGTTGAAGCTGCTCGAACATTATTATCCGCTTCAAAACTTCCACTATATTTTTGGGCCGAAGCCGTGTCAACCGCATGCTACACACAAAACCGTTCCTTAATATCCCAAGACACGAAAAGACACCATATCACATAATTCATGATCAAAAACCTTCACTCAAACACCTTCATGTTTTTGGATGTACTTGTTACATTATACGAGATGGTGAAAATTTGGATAAGATGAAAGAAAAAGGCGATGCATGTATTCTTGTGGGATATGCAACTCAGTATAAGGGATACAGAGTGTACAACAAGAGAACAAAACTGATAGTCGAGACTATTCATATCAGATTTGATGAATTGCAAGAAATGGCACTTGAACAAAACAGTTTAAGTCCCGATCCACAACGACAAACGACTTCCGTTCACAACCGCACGGAACTCGGAACTCAAGACCACAACAATGAACCGTCAAGTTCAACGCTGGTTCCAGAAATTGTTCCTAGAGATGATATGACAATCGACACGACAATTGAAGAGTCGGAAATGTTATATGGACCAATGTATGACGAATATTTCACGGGGGAGATACAAGTTGTATCGAAGTCTTTCGCTGTCACTCATGATAAGAATGATGATACTGATCATCGTCAACAACTAGATACAACTTCATCTACGTCAACACGGGTTGCTGCAGATTTACCTCCTCAGAATATCACTTCAACAATCGATCCTACAACATCCACAACTACTGTCATTGCTCCAGAGAACACAAATCAAGCAGACAATGCATTATCTGACGAAGACGAGATCATCAACCCATTCGGTACACCGGTACATGAAACTGGAGAGTCTTCTACTCGCCATGTTTGATCCGTCAAATATGCATACTTTCTATCAACGACATCCTTCAACACATCATTGGACCCGAGATCATCCTTTGGTTCATGTCATTGGAAACCCTTCACAACCCGTTCGCACAAGACGACAGCATAACACCGATGTCGATGTTTGTATGTTCGCACTCGCCATGAGTTCAGCTGAACCGAAAAACATCAAAGAAGAATTAGCTGATCATGCTTGGATTGAATCGATGACGGATGAACTTCAACAATTTAAAAGACTTAAAGTCTGGGAACTTGTTGACAGACCATACGATGTAACACCATTAAATCTTCGATGGATCTGAAAAAACAAGATGGATGAAGAGAACACGATCATCAAGAATAAATCTAGACTAGTGGCTAAAGGGTATGGACAGAAAGAGGCTATTGATTTTGAAGAATCATTTGCACTAGTAGCTCGAATGGAAGCGGTCAGGATCTTCCTTGCTTATGTTGCACATAAGGGATTCATCGTTTATCAAATGGACGTAAAGACAGCGTTTCTTAACGGTCCTTTGAAGGAAGAAGTTTATGTCACGTAGCCGGAAGGATTCGTCAATCCTCATTATCCTGACAAGGTGTATCGTCTCCACAAAGCACTTTATGGACTCAAGCAAGCTCCAAGGACGTGGTACGACGAGCTCTCGAAATTTCTGGTCTCCAAAGGTTTCTCAAAAGGTTCCATTGATTTAACTTTGTTCACTTATAAATATGGGGATGACATTTTGCTTGTGCAAATTTATGTTGATGACATTCTTTTCAGGTCTACAAACCCAAAACTTTCAAAATGGTTTGAAAAAGTAATGCACAGCAGATTTGAAATGTCTATGATGGGCGAACTAAAATTCTTTCTAGGAATTCAAGTTCACCAAGGTATATTCATTAACCAAGCTAAGTATTGTCAAGAGATAATCACAAAGCATGGTATGACATCATGTGACCCCGTTGGGACACCTTTATCAACCACATCCCTAGATGCTGATTTGGAGGGATTACCCATAGATCAAACGAGATATCGTTCCATGATCGGGTCCCTCATGTACTTGATAGTAAGCAGACCTGATATTCATCATGCTACATGTTATTGTGCACGATATCAAGCACGACCCACTGAAAAGCACCTCAATGAGGTTAAACGAATCTTTCGGTACCTTAAGAATACCATTCACATGGGACTCTGGTATCCGAGGGAAACCAGTTTCTTTCTAACGGCCTATTTAGATTCTGATCATGCAGGGTGTCTTGATACACGTAAAAGTACTTCTGGTGGTGCACAATTTATAGGTCAAGACAAGCTTGTGGGATGGTCTTCCAAGAAGCAGGATTGCACGTCACTTTCATCAGCCGAAGCGGAGTATGTGTCTGTATCTACGTGTTGTGCTCAAGTTCTTTGGATGAGAACACAACTCACGAATTATGGCTTCCACTTTGATAAAGTACCTATGTACTGTGATTCAAAGTCTACCATAGCCATCTCCTGCAATCTGGTACAGCATTCCCGCACGAAGCACATTGATGTCCGATATCACTTCATTAAGGAACAAGTTGAAAGAGGTATTGTTGAATTATACTTTGTTGGAACTGATTACCAATTAGCTGACTTGTTTACAAAAGCTCTTTCGAAAGAGAGGTTTGCGTATCTTGTTAGGAAAATTGGTATGAGATGTTTGACTCCAACAGAACTGGAGATTCTGGCAAAGAAGCCTGCTTGATTCATCTATCAAACATCTACTTGTAAATATTAATGAAAAAGAAAAATACAAAATTAAAAAATTTTTGATAATCTAAAAATATTCTTCTCGACATGTCTTTCAGTATCGATAATATGGACGTACCTAGAAATGTCGCTCAATAACGACACGGGTGTGTACATAAAGCTCGAATGAAAGTTGTAAATATTCTTCAAAACATGTCATTTCTATCTTTTCAACAGAAATTGTCTATTTTGGACAATATTTCCAACAACGGGTAGAGCAATCTATCTTGGGTTGAGCTTGTCACAAAACATTCAACGTTTTGAGCTCAACACAATGGCTTGTAATCACTTTCAGATTGCAACCTGGATCAAAATTCACGGGGGAGTGTACGCTTTTGTACTCTTACCCTTAGCAAAAGAAGTTAAATCTTCTTACACTTGAGTGGATTCGTCAAGACATTCAAAGTCTATGAAATCAAGTTTATGCTTTAGAAAAACCTTTTCGTCAAAAAGAATTGATTTTTCAAAAAGCGTTGAACACAATTTTTTCAAGAATTTCTCAATGATATTCAAAATCTTTCAAAAATTGTGTATTCAACAACTCCTATCCTCAAAAGTTTAATGTGGATCAAATCCTCGTAATGACAATTCCATTGGATCAATTTTTGAGTGGGAGCAATTCAACTTCATGAAAAAGATTAACACATCTTTCTCCCGAAGATTTTCAAGACTATTTTTCAAAATTTATTTTAATCAAATTTGGTATCTCTAATATCAAAAGATTTTATATATTAGAGATAGGGGAGAAAATGTGATTAAAATGTGATCTTATATAAGACTCAAGCACTTTAAGTCTTACCTACATGTGCGAAACACTTTCGATTATCGATGCACATGTGAAGGGGGAGCATTTCTGAAACGACAAAACTAGCAAGGTGTTAAATGTTTTTCAAACACTTTGTTAGAATTTAAATTCGTTTTCATGGTTACGATCAAATACCCACAACATCTTTATTTCACGACGTTATTGGTGTCAAAAGGGTGGTTAGGTTTAAGTCCAATGATCCAACCAGAACCGGAGGGATCTTCCCAGGGACAATCCAATAGATGATTAGAAGTCCTTAGGAAAGATGGAGTAGAATGTGAACGTAGCTGAATGCCGACTAAGTACTGATGATAACACTGGAACAATCACAACAAGGTGCTATTAATGATGTCTTGGTAAGCATTGAAGGGGTTGAAGAATGAAAAAGAAATGTAAGGATAAAGGGTCTAAATAAAGAATCCCTCTATACAACTTAGGCAGAAACCAGGTCAACTCATCATGAAGACAAACTCGTCATGGACCCAGTGATGTGAAGCACAACCCTTTCCTAGCTATTCAGGCTTCTCTCAAAAGAAGTTTGTTTTATTGTCACGGAAATCAACACGACTTCTATTTACTTTCTCACTCCGAGATAGTTGATATTGAATAGGTGGCATCTGCTCCAGCCTCCGACCACTAAAAGTGCACAAATCGAGTCTAGAGCCAAGAGATCAATCAAATCTCGTTAGGATACACGGATTAAGATCAAGAGAGTCCTACGCTATATCCTTGTGATATTTCTAGAACACTCAGAGTGATACTACTTAGTATTAACAATGATGAGTGGAAATCCTTCTAGTGTTAACATCAAACAGCACTGCGGTAGGTCATATGCAAGATTCGTTATGAATTGAACATATGTAAAACTGAAAAGCAACAGTGGTTTGATTCTGAATTGATTCAAACTTCTTTCAGGTTTCTACGCAATATCCTTATGGTCTTGCCAGAACATTCAGAGTGATATTTATTAATACTCACAGTGACAAATGGAAATCCTTCTAGCGTCAACATCAAACAACGCTACGGTAGGTGACTTGTGAGATTCTTATGAATCAAACTTGTGTCAACTGGAAAGCAACAATGGTAAGATATTTATCCAATTGATTCACTCTTTATGTTCGCAGTGTTGCTTTGAGACGGTCGAGTAAAGAGAAAGGATAGTACAGTCGTGAAACCCTGTCAAGGAGATTCATAATTGAATCTACCTAATCACAAGTACGATATTTAATATCGTATAATGGTCTTCACCGACCGGAGGTAAAACGCTAACGATTTAGGACGAATGTCAAAGCCATTTAGTCCGTGTCCATGTTTTGTCTCGAGAAGGTGGCGTCGCGGTGTACCCAGCAAAGTCAAAGATTCATAACCACATATTCATGCCCAAAGACCTATCCAACAATTGCTAGTGTGAGCATGTGGATAAAGACACAAGATCGCAAGATGGCAATGACAAGTCAAGGATGATTTGAAGATCTCAAGACAAAAAGACAAAGTCGAAAGACAACAACAAAGGCTCAAAGATCACAGCATGAAGGAACAAAACTACTGTTACACGTTCAAGGCTCATTTATGACGAGATTCGTAATCTCCTTTGATCTCCAAATATCAAAAGGGTATGACCTCACATTGGGGGAGATTGTTAGCCTCAAAATATTGAGTCAAACAAGAATGCTCGGTCATAGGTTATTATTGTAATATTAGTTAGAACGTTGTAATAGGTAGTTAATTAGTCGTGGTTTACGGGCTTGGATTTAAACTAATTAAAGTCCAAAAGACAAGCCCGACCCAATATATAGTCCATTAAAGCCCGCATGTGGGTGGACTATATATACTACCCTCCTAGCATGTTAGGAGGGTTGGTTGTTCATTTTTCTCACTTCTAATCTAATATTCCAAAAGTTATTCCTCTCCTCCTCTCTACTTTCTCTCACTACTTTCTCTCTCTAGGAATTCATCTCTTCTTCATCTATTTTTCTTTTTTTCTTCATTGCTTAATCATCACAAATATATGGGACAACACCTAGGAATAAGGGAGTCTAAGTAAATAATTGGCCCACATGAGTTCGTGTTAGTTTTCTAACTTATAATAACAATGATCTTGTTTTTAAGCTTGGTTTGGGGAACGTGAAACTTGAGGATGATAATCATTCACGACATTCTAAAACCCTAAGGTAAGTTTTTGATCTTTTTACTTGTTTCCTTCTTTTAAGTATTTTGTCTCTTTAATAAAGGACAATGTGGATTGATTATGATGGAAAATGTAAAACTTGCTTTGTAACTAATGCATTGCATGAGGACATTGCAATGGTCAAGTGTAGGGGATTTGATAGGTGTGTAAACACCCATCCTTTTTACCACTTAACTACAATATTAACCAAGCCAAAACGTGTATTTTATGTCGTAAATGTCGGAATTATGCGTGGTTTGTGTTTTTGTTGTGATTTAGGATCAAAATGTGAAAAGGGAGGAAAACACGGGCTTTCACGGGCTTTTATCGAAGAAAAAGACAAAAGACGAAGTCGAAAGATCAAGAGTGCTAAAAGAACGGAAGTCCAAGGTCAATTCTGAAGATTTATCGAAGAAAAAGTCTAAAGACGTAAGTTTAATAAAAGCCGAAGAACTCAAGTCTAAATTAATGAAGAAATTACAAGACGAGTTTATTAATCCCGAGACAAAGTCGAAAAAAGTCGAAGAAATTAGAAGACGAGAAGTCGAGAAAGAAAGAAGAATGAACCAACACATGTTTAGTTTTCCTAATCACTATAAATAGACTCCTAATGTGTCATTAGGAGTTGTTGGCTAATTTGACACACTAGTCTTCCATTTTAATTACTTGCACTTTTCTTAATTACACTTTTAATTTCTTGTCTTGCACCTTAAATTTGTAAGTTTAATCTTTACTTTTAATTGTTGAATCCTTAATCTTAATCAAGTTTTAATTAATCTCTCATTCTACCTTTCTTGTTTTGCTTAATCTTTGTGCTTATTATCTTATTGTCATGCTTATTTTATTACTTGTTATGTTTTTATGATTATGATTGTGTTAGCTTATTGATTTGATAGCTTATTGTGTTTTTCTTAAATTTGATTAAGTGCTTCTTAGTTAATTTTTATAAAAAGTTGTTTTTAAACATTTTATTTATTTAGTGTTTTTAAAAGTTTTTAAATTTTGGTTCAATAGCTTTTTCTTAAATTTGCCTTGGTAAAAGTTTTAGTTAAGTGCTTATTTGTGCTTAACATAATTTCAGTCTCTAGCTTATTTGATTTTAGTTCTATCCGGGTTTTGGTAAAACCCTATTATTCCGGATAAGGGTTAAAACCTTATTCCGGATAGGTTCCATTTGTGTTATTCCGGATAAGCATCCTTTGGATATTCCGGATATAAAACCCTCTATCCGGATAAGGGTCAAGTCCATTATTCCGGATAGTATTGCGACTCAACATTCCGGATAAAGAGAAGAACTTTATTCCGGATAAGCTAGGTTCTTGATTCCAGATAATGTGAAGAAGATTATTCCGGATACTAATCCAGAATAAATTCTGGATAAGGCTACAAAGGATTCCGGATAGTGGTGTGTTGTGTATCCCAGATAAGGACCCAGAAATCATTCCGGATAAGCTCCATTTGGTTATTCCGGATATAGCACAGGTCATTATTCCGGATAAGCATTACTTGGTGGATTCCGGATAAGATCTCGGAGGGGATTCCGGATAAGCTTAACTTGCTTATTCCGGATAAGCTGCCAGGTTACGAATTCCGGATAGTGGATAGAACAGCATTCCTGATAAGGAACAAGTTGATTATTCCGGATAAGAGTGACAGTTTTATTCCGGATAAGCAGCAGGTTTGTTATCCAGGATAAGAGTAAGATTGGATTCCGATTAGTGACAGTATTTTAGATCCCGGCTCAGGTTCTGTTTACTTCCTTTTTATTTTTAAGTATTATTTTAATTGTTTAACTTTATTTTAATTTTCAAGTTTACATTTTTTATTACATTGTCAAATTTAATTTTCGTCACGCTTTAATTTTAAGTCATTTAATCAATTTACTTTTCCAAGTTTTAATATTGCACCATTTAAGTTTTAATTAGTTGTGGATTTATTTACCCGTCATTTACTTTAAAGTCTTGCACATTTATTTTACAACAACGACAAATATTCTTTTTCACCAAAAGACGACTGAGTCGCACTTAAACCAGTAATCAACTCGATTAGACACAATCAACGAACTTTAATTTTTATACTTGGTAAAAGCGAGTTATCAGTGATCTGCATTTACGTCCGTATAATGCCTCGAATGGTGAACACTCGACACTTTTATGATAACTGTTATTATAGGAAAATTCGACCAAACGTATATGAGTGTCCCAACTACCTCCAAATTACAAAACACATGCCCGCAACATGTCTTCCAAAGTTTGAATAGTGCGTTCACTCTTTCCATCCCTCTTGCAGTGATATGCTATACTCATTAATACTTGTGTACCCAACGCCTTTTGAAATTCCTTCCAGAAATGAGATGCAAAACGACCATCCCTATCAGAAATAATCGACACCGGTACTCCGTGTTTTGCAACAATCTCATTGTTGTAAATTCGAGCCAGTTTTTCAGTTTTATAATCCTCACGAATAGGGAGAAAGTAAGAAGATTTTGTTAACCTATCAACAATAACCCAAACTGTATCATAACCACCACTGCTTTTGGGTAACTTTGTGACTAAGTCCATTGTATGCCTTTCCCATTTCCATTCAGGGACTTCTGGTTGTTGAAAAAGACCTGAAGGTTTCTGATGTACTGCTTTAATCTTTGAACAAGTATAACATCCAGTAGTTTTGGTTAATGTAATATCCATGTTCATAAATAAAAAGGTGATTTTACTCTAAATTTTTTGCATTTTCACTATACTACATGACTGACTTATGGATCTCACTATCACAATTGCCACATCAACATATGCCTATATGTTGTAAACACTATGTATATATCAAGTCTATGTTCTAAAAGTTACCATATGAATAAACAATGAATAAGAACAACTCAAATATAACAAGGATACCCTAAATTCCCATAGAAACCCTAGAAATCCCTTATAAACTAATATTTCAAGCAATGTAATCACAAAATGACAATGTACTATTATTAAACACTCTACACTAATTCTAATCCACCAAATAAAGGAAAGTTAAATAATTAGAAAACACTAATATTCACTAATCATAAGCTAATTACAAGAAAATGACCTAAAACCAAGATTAGCATATAAAATCCAATCTATAATGAATTAGACTCTAATCTTTTGAAACAAAACATAAAACTCAACTAAGTATCATAATATGATCATACATTTGTCTTGAACCAAGTTACAAACTATTTATTACATAAAGTACAAGTTTTCAAAGCATAGAACGTTAATCTTATTTAAGTAACCCTAGAATATGATCAACTTATATAAACACTCAAACTAAGAATGTAGAATCCATAGAAATCATAAACATACTATATATGACTTAGAATAAGCATACATTAAGATATAAACCCTAATTACTCAAGTTAGAAAATCATTAGGATTAATGACCTAAAAACCCTAATATTAAAAAATCTACATGGAATCACTACATAGTTCTTTTTGGACAAGTCTACAAATACTTATAGGACTTCATTAAAATTATAATATTATATTAATAAATTTACAAGTACCCTAATGCACAAGGTACAAGATTTCAATGCATTACTTGTAAATTAGGTCAAAATAGGTATTTTTACTCTTTAGACATGTTTACCCTAATTAAACCCTTAAACCAAGTGTAAGAACTCATTGGACACCTAAGACACAATGTATAGGACCTAAATTAAGATTACATCAGTAGCTTAGAGGAGGATAATCACATTTTCTAAGATTAAACCCTAGATCATTAGAAAATCCTAAATCTACAAATGTATACTTCCCATTTTCACATCAAACCTTTGATAACCTTCAAACCAAGGACCCAAATCTCTTAAATAGAATGTATAAACTCTAGTTAATCCCTAATCATTCACTAATCACTTTCCTAACCCCTTAATCACCAAAAACCCAAAGCATAAGTTACAAGCGCTAGATTTTGAATCCTGTTTTACATCTTCCCTCCAAAACTCATTTTCAAACCATTTCCCTCTATTCCAAGTTTGAAAACCTGATATTTATTCATCCTAAGATATTTTAGGAGCGTGACAAGTAGGTGGATCACCTATTTGCTTTCTACACATCACCATTATTATCTACATGTTTCCGTGATCCATTTCTAGCCATAAGGAAGGATTAGGACAAAGATACAAGGTATAAACTTGTGTAGTCTTCACTAGCCTTCATTTGTCACCCCTCTATCCATCTTACACGTTTTAATGCATAACTTGGAGGCTAAGGGTCATTTCAAGTATAAATAGGGGTGTATACCTTCATTTGAAACTTGCACCCCATTTCCTTTGTATCTTATACCCATTGTAACACCACATTTTGATAAATGGAATGTCACACGTGATTATTACGTGTCATCAAAGCATGCAAAGTAATATGTACTAAAACATACATGACCATAAGGAAAACCGAAATCAAACATCGGTTCTGAAACATAAGCCCAAAACATAAATAAAGTAAATGAACAAAAGGAAGACTAAACAAGCATAAATATATGAAGGCATGAGGAGAAGAAGTCTAAGGTAGCTCCCATCCTATGCGTGTCCTCTAAATGCTCCAGTCTAACTTTAGGTACCTGTCGTTTTGGGACATGGAAAGGAAAGTAACGGCTGAGCATAACGCTTAGTGCACAGATATACGACATAGTAGGAATGGCTGAAACATAAATAAGACTAATAGCAGCAGAAATGTATAAGTCCTGGAAAACCTGGAATAACTTAGTAAAACTGGTTTTATAGTTTCAAAAGCCTTATGTTTATCTTATAAAAACTGTTTAACATGTTAACCATTAAGCCAATATAGGTCATGAAATATCAACGTGCATGAATACTTGGAGGGGTGACCTCGTCATGCAATTAGAGGGGCTGCCTCTAATTAATATAAGTTTTGGGTAGGAGGGATCAACTCCTTGTGAAAGATGCAAGGCACATAGCAAAGTAACCTGAATAATCTGTAAAAACATGTAACCTAGGATGCACCCATACGCCCCACATGAAAATAATAATATGGCCAAAAGCTGAAGGGACGCCACGAGCTATCCCTCCGTCTTGGTGAAGTCATAACACTGGTGCCTCCAGTGTTATGGTTATGATACCTCCATAACTAGGTGAAACTGGTCATGCATGTATATGGCTTTAAATATCTAGTTAAACATAAGCAATTCAAAAACATATAAAACATATACTGGGAAAATAGTTGGCTACATACGGGGAAGCCTAAAAGGAAAGAATGTCCATACTGAAAGGACGGAAAATCCGTACCTTGTGTCTAGTGAATGAAGAAGACGAACGTAAGAGAGTCCTACTTTGATATCACTAATGCTACATAAATAATATACGTGTATAAGTATTCTGATTACTGAGTACGTAACTGGTTTTATATCATGTCTTAGCTTGTTTTACATGTTCATGTCATGTTTTACTGATCTTATCGTTATGCTGTGTTTATCATATATTCTGTCTATTCTGATTAAGTATTACTTGTATTTCTTGTATTATTATACTTGTTGTGTAATAATAAGTAACTTTCTAAAAATAGGAGGTTTCCTAAAATAGAAAGTTTCCAAATATAGATTGTTTAAAAAAAATAGAAAGTTTCCAAAAATACAAAGTTTCCAAAAATAGAAAGTTTTCAAAAAATAGAAAGTTTCCAAAAATAGAAAGTTTCCAAAAATAGAAAGTTTCCATAACTAGATTAGCTTCCTTAATTAAATAAGTTTCTAAAAATAGTAAGTTTCCATAAATAGATTAGCTGCCTTAATCAAATAAGTTTCTAAAAATAGAAGGTTTCCATAATTAGAAATAAGCTGGATTATTAAGCTAATAATATAGGCTTAAGTTTAACTGATTAATATTCTAAGTCATGTGATATATAGTATAGTTTATTAATTATTACATTTAAATTAAATAAACTATAGGTTATAAGATTTAATTAAATATAACATGATTTAATTAAATAAAATGTAAATAATACTTAGGTTAAAACATGTATTAATATTTATTATTAATATAACCTAAGTCATGGAAATTAATTAATTATATGCCATGTTTTAATAATTAATTAATTAAATCATAAAATACTTAGGTTAAAATCATGTATTATTATTACTAATAATAATTAACCTAAGTCATGTCCCAAATTAAATTAATTACATAGCATGTTAAATTAATTTGATTAAACCTTGTAATTATTTAACTTGTAAAAATAAATAATTAACTTGAAAAATAAACCGTGAACGGAACCCATGTTTTAAACCTAAACATGTCATGAACCGGTCTGTGAACCCCTTGAACCGGATCTACACTCTTAACCATGGCAAACCGCCACCGGCCTAAACCGATGGTGCGTGTGATTTTACAGCCGAGACCCCCTAATGACACCAAGGCTAACCCCGACATGCGTCGGGGTCCCTTGGTTGCTTGCGGCAAAAACACCCCAACCAAACCGAGACCTTGTGGTCTCGGTTGGTGATGATTAAACAACCACCGAGAGCCTTGCTCTCGGTTTACCCATTAGCCGAACCAAAACACCCCTTAAACCATATATTTTTAATCCCACTTGATTAGATCAACATGTTTATTAACTTGTTTTTAATAATCCCATGATTTCATGTTTATAGATCTAATAAACAATTCAAAAGAGAAGGTTTAAGAAGATTACCGATTCGTGGATCAAAAGGAAATTACTAACACGAACAACCTTGCAATAAATTAGATCCACCAAAATCAACAAACACCCCTTTGTGGTGTTCATATGTGGCAGCCAAGAGGAGAAGGAAAAGGAGGCTAGGGTTTTGTGTTTTTTTTTCTAATTCTCTGTAAATGAAAATATGTTCTCCCTTTTGCTTGTTTTAGTTAAATCAAAAGTGGGCTTGGCCCCTTCCTTTTCCCTATATGTCGTGGGTATGTGGGCCCCCCAAGGGGAAACCCGTTGTTTTCCCGTGTTCTAATTATTTACGTGTTTTCGTGTCGTGTTTACGTGATTTAATTATCTATCGTTCGTGTCGTAATAAATATTTATACGTAATCGTAGTAAATATTACGTAAATACATAATAATAGGTTCGTGATTATTTACGTTCATGATTTCATGTTCATAATTATAATTATTGTTGATAACAATTATCGTGTCCTAATATGTATTAAATACTTATCATCTAATAACACGTACGTAATACTTGTAATTCCTATTCGTGAAACATTAACGTGCTATAAAAGGAAAGTTTTAATCATGTACGTAGAATTATATATGTACTGTTCATGGTAAAAGCATGCGGGTTTTACACCCATTCTCCATTTCCACCTCTATATACGTCTTAGGAAATCCCACAAGACCAAAAACCAGGTCTAGAAGCTAGACATTGAAGCTCTTGAAGCTTTGATAGCAAGTTGTGTTCATAAGAAGCCACAAGGAGCCATTTTGGAGCTACCTAAGTAAATCTATGTTAACCAAGGCTTTGATCTTGTTATAAAGTTTAATTATACTTGATATAATGCTAAAACTATGTTAGACAGATAATCCAAAAGAAACTAAGTCATTTCATCATTTTAAATGAAAGTTATAAGTTAAAGATGTCTTAAAACCCTAGTTTTGTAATCTACATGAAATAATAAGCAAAAACCCATTTTAAAAGCTATAATTCTGAAGAAATGTTGTTATTATGATTATAAATGTGTTCATAAACTTTGTTTTCAAATCTTAGATCATTTGGATCATTTTTAAGCTTGTTATGTGATTTTTACAATTTTAGGGACTAAAACTGTCAATTCTGAAACTATAAATCATTTTGGGCCAAAAGTGTCATTTATTACATTATAATCTATAAGAATAAATGTTGTAAATTTTGAGACCCTAAGCTTAAATAATAAAGGTTTAAATTGCAATTTATGAAACAATATACTTAAAGGGTAAAAAGTGTAATTACACCAAACTATAATAAGAAGGACTATTTTTGCCAACATTAAAACTCAAAATGTAATAAAACATGTTGTGTCATGTTATTAGCGAGCTTTTTACAAAGATGTTCCATCTCGATATTACGTTCTGACTGAGTGGTTGGGTTTACGATTTAAAGTGCCCTCGCTCCTCAAACGTTTATAGAATGGCTTATGAGTATGATCGCCCGAACAATGATACTATTACTCAAAAAATTAATCCAATCAAAGAATGTTAATTAAAGATAATGAACTCAAGACTAACACTTGGTATATATGCATATTGTTTGTCAGTCCAGATTCTGTGAGAAGGTTGTGGTTGGATAATAAAAAAGACTCTATAGGCTAAGGTGAGTTTATAGCCTCACATTTTAAAAAGCTTACAAACAATTTGAAAACCCGTGAGGGGATATATGCAAAACTAGAATACAAGTATTTTTTTATGCTGCCAATATGATTTATTGACACTATGTTTACTTGTTGCCATCCAAAGTCCCTTTTTTAATTGTAAAATCCATGATTTTACCATTATAAAATATAATAACTTTGTACCCAATAATGCTAGAACATTTTCTCATGTATTACATTTCTATATATATGTGAACATGTCTTATGTGTACTTATATACTTACATGCTTTTTACAAATAATTATATAACACTCACCTTGTAATTATACATGGACAAATACTAAAATACATACATTCGTGAATATCCACAATACTTAACAAAATGAAAAACACAACTACTCCATATATGTTCTAGCCGTGTATATACATTATACATTCATGCACATCTTCTAGAAATAAGGAAGTATATACTTTGTCATACCCACTACACTTAACCAAATTAATACTTCCACACTTGGGTCACCATGTAGCCGTATATATGTATACATGCATACATGCAAATCTTGGAAATGACCCTTATACCCTCCTTAGCTCATCTACACACTTATGGATAAATACTTGGCAAAACCTTGCCACCTTTTTGGTTACTATCACACGGAATGACTAGAGAAGAGCAAATGGTTTCTTGTTTTTGCCAAGACACATAACACTTGGCATTGGAAATCTTCCCCATGAGATTGTGTCCCCCCATCTCTCTCTTCTCTAGCCGTCTATATCCCCACCCCCATTCATTTCTCATGCAAAAAAATCTCAAACATTCTCTCTATCTATCTCACCCTCAATCATACGGATAACAACAAAGATACATCCAATAACACATTTACTTCACACCATCTTGTCTTCATCCTCTTAACTACTAATCATTTGGTATTATCTATACCAACTTGATACTTAAGACCACCAAGATAAACCCTAGCTGAACAAATCTAGGTCACGGCTTGGATTTTTTTTTGGGTTTCATTATCCTCAAGGTTGAAACACTAATCTCCTTAGTCCTCTTGATCTTTCCTTGGTAACATTAACTAGAAGGTATCACTAATCTTACTTTTCTTCATTTACTTATATTTTCTTTGCATGCATCATCATTCACTTGGTAATCACATATGATAAACCTATAAAAACTCAAGATTTGGAAAAATCATGACCTATATAGGTCACGACATATTTTTGATATGACATAAGACATGTATAATTTTTTTAGTAATAAAAATATGATTATGTATTTATGATAATCTTGGAAAAGATCATTCATTTGATAAGCATATAGGAAGAACTTGTTGGGAACTTAAAACTAGAAAAACCATGACCTTAAAGGTCACGACTTATTTTTGTACACACCAAGGTTTGTGTAACAAGGTTTTAATAAAGGAACATTTAATTGTCTATGTTTAAATGACCTAATAAAAATCATAAAAACATTTTATGTAAGTAATTATAGCCGTGAGCTATAAACCTCATGGTTGGATTTTTAATGAACATGCAAGCTTATGATAAACCTAGATCTCATGTTTATACTTTAAATTAATTTTTTTAATCATGTAATAAACATAGATCTTATAATGAAAACCCATGGAAAAAGAATATAGCTGTGGACTATATAAGTTCATAATGAACTTGTGATGAACTTGTAAACATGTAATAAGTCTAGATCTTATTTTGGACATTGTAAATTATTTGTAAACCTATAACAAGTTTAAATCACATTTTGGAACACCAAAATTTATATAGCCGTGGGCTATATAGTTCCTAGTGAACTTATGGTTGACTTATAAACTTGTAAACAACCTAGATATCATTAGGGGACTTTTAAACTTACATGCAAACATATATCAAGCTTGGACTTATTTTGTTATACTATAATAATTATAGCCGTGGGTTATAAGCTTATATTAAGGCTTATGACTAACATGCAAGCTATATCTAACTTGGATCTTAGTTGAATCACACCAAATAAAAACATGTTGTGGGTCTTACTCTCTATTTTAGAGATCTTGACTTAGTTATTATAAACCAATAATAAGCTTGTAAAAATCCATAGATTCTATACCTTGATAAATGGTTAAGTATTATTAATGGACTAATCAAGCCCATGTAACATTAGCCTAAAAATTTAAATAGGCCCAATAAGCCCAATAGAATATAGCCGTGTATATGTAAGAGCCCATTAGGCTCATTTAATGTCTTGTAAGCCCACTTAACTAATCCTAGTTTATTAATGGACTTAAAAATATGTTTAGACCCATTAGATAGCCCATTAACTCTTTTGAAACATTTAATAAGCCCACTTGGTATTTTAATACTTAAATAAAGTTTTTATAACAAAACTATAACTTATAAAAACTTTTGGACTAAAAATGTAAATTAATAAAACTTATGGATTAAAATTGTGACATTTGAAACTCGTTTTGATGAAACATTAAGTACAAGGACTTGTATTGTAAATATCCAAAAGTTTAAGGGTTCATTAATTCCATTCGTGACTTATTAAACCCTAGGGACCGTTTTTGCAAGTTTCCTAATGCTAAATTATAATTTTATAACCCTAAGGACTATTTATGTAATAAGCCGAAACATTTAGAAGCCCTAGGGACTATTCTCGTCATTTAGTGAAAGTTATAAAACCTAATTATAACTAGAGGGACTATTTTTTCCATAAACTCGAAAGTATTACAAGCCCTAGGTACTAAGAGTGTAAGATCCGAACGTTTTACTTTAATAAAATATTGAGGGACTAGTTTTGCACATATCCGAAACATAAACTAACCCTAAAACCCTTATTCCATTTAAATTAGTAAAACTTGAATAAATCCTAAACTATAAGGACTAAAACCGTAATTTCATAAACTTGTTACTTATAAACTACTTGATAAATGTTGGAAACTTTTGGGGACTTTAAGCTACATAAAATGTTTATATTTTACTTTATAAAATAATTTATATAAACTATATATATAAATTAAATACAAGTATACTTATACAAAAATTGTAAGTAAAACATTTTTACTTAAAAAGGAAATTTATTTACAAGTTTAATTGAACGTTAATAATACTTGTATTACAGTAACTTAAATAAACACAGTAATATTAATAAAATGCCTAAAAATTGTATAAGCATGCACATATGTTTCCTGCATTATTTACTGAGACTGTACTATTTAATTAGGCAGTTGACTGTGACGTGAGCATTATCTGGATTTCATTTATTGCACAGCTATTACAAACTCTAAGGTGAGTTTACAGCCCCACACAAGATATTGATAAACTTTTAAAATCCTCTAAGGGGGAGAAAACATGCAACTTCTTTGATGGACATAAACTGAACTATACAAACTTTGATTACGATTTCCTATTGTAGAAACTGTTAAAATTATTGTAATTTGCCCGAATATTATAAATAGATCTATTTGGGATTAACGATCCACGTCTCGCTGAGTAGCGCTCACTGTGTCTTGGCCTGGACAACAGATGTATACCATGTTGGAACTGGAAGTGGGAGCCTTTTTGTAAGGTAACGGGGTTCTCATCTGTTGAGAACCATGGAAGTTAAGCCTAAGTTTTGGGCAATAGGGAATGTAATTACCTTTTTAGTATAAATGCTTTGTGCATTGCTATTACTGTGATCGTTTACTGTCCAAACTTATTTTATTAAACCTGTAAATTCACCAACTTTATGTTGACCCTCTAAGCATGTTTTTCGCTGGAAAATGAAGCTAGTACGTGGTGTGTGCATGGACTCAAGCATCATAATAGTCTGCATTGTAGGACTCATCAGGTGTTTCTACTTGGGAAAAATAAACAATTTATTTTGATTATGTTAAAGACAATTTTTATAAATTTGTAACACTGTTCATGTAATATATGTTGGATGATCTTTTATCCTATGCTCTATGTACTATTTGCTATCGATCCACCCCTGTGACATCCAAATATTATTTCTGCTGCCTTTGACCCGACCCGGGGTGTCACAGAGAATGGTATCAGAGCGATAGTTATAGAGAACCAGATAAATTTAAATAAAATAAATTTTTTTTATTAAAAGTGGACTATAACTAAACAAAAATCTTTTGGGTATTTTTTTTGGGACTATATTAGTTAAGCATGTAGAACATAGGGCATATATATATATATATATATATATATATATATATATATATATATTATGTGAATTAAGTGTGCATTGATTATTAACAATCCGGTTAATTAATATTATGAGTATTAACGTAACCTTAAAACATTGCGTTAACTTGTAACCAAAATTTTTCTTTTGTTTGTAAGCTTATACTTACGTCAAATTTAAAATAATACTATTTTCAGAGTATCATGACTCCACCTGTTGCATCTCCGACTATTCTACCAGAGGTAACCCCCGCTCCAACTATCTCTACGTCACCAAGATTTGTACACTGTGGATGGCTGTCGGCCTCAGATTCCAAGGACAGCCAGACTGTCGGAGCTGCATTTCCTGATGACTCTCTCACTGCTCCACCATCAGCTACACTGGTCCCCATTACTGTGGAGGAGGACCAGGTGACTCCCGACCTACCACCTCAAGCACCGCCATCATTACTTTTGGGAATAAATCTATGCTTATTTGTTTCCCCTGCTAGAGTAAGTTCCCCCTGCTACATAACAAAGGCAGGGGGATTGGTTCCCCTGCTGAAGTCAAAGGCCCTGCCGTCAAAGATAACCATGGAATAGATTTTTACGCGTTTCAGTTATTATTCCTTAATACTTTCCATAGTTTGTTAGTAGTGATCTTGTACGTGAGTTCTTGTGCCTATAAAAGGACTCACTAGGTTAGCATGCAAAGTGTGTCTTTCTCATTTCGTTTTTCATTATTATTACTTTAAGGTTTTGTAAACCCTAATACCACTTTGGGTATTCGTATATCTTTGATATATTAAAGTTCAACGTTTGAATCTCATTTGTTCTTGTGCTAAACATTACATTCCGCATCTTGTTTAGTTACTTTGCTTTGCAAAATTTCTCTAGTGTTAGATTGAATTCTTTCTCTCTATCACAACCCTTAAACAAGCTATTAAGGTTTAAGATCTGACTTTGGGATCAAAAAGTGGTATCAGAGCTTGTTGAGAAACTTTGTCTAAATCAAGAACAAAATCCTCATAGCAAACATGTCTTCAGATTCATCCACAAACAGCAACAACCACAATAACCTCAAGTTACCCATGTTGGATCCTGAAAACTTTGAATTATGGGAATTCAGAATCCAACAATACCTGAAAATGGAACACTATGTTCTCTGGGAGATCATAGAGTTTGGTGATCAATTCAACAAAATGGTGGCAGTTGAAGAGGGCAAGGATGAAGGTGAAAGTTCCAAAGGTAAGGACAAGAAGAAATCTGCTGCTCTATGTGATAAGGAAATACTGGCTAGAAGGCATGATGTCAGGGCTCACAGCTTATTGCTGTTGGCCCTACCAGATAGACATCAACTCAGATTCAGGAAATACAAAACAGCTAAGGATCTATGGGAAGCCATAGGCAAAACCTTTGGAGGAAATGAAGCCACAAAGAAGAAGAAGAAAAATCAAATGCTGAATGATTTTGCTTCTTTCAAAGCAATTGGTGATGAATCAGTTGGAGCTATTTACAATAGGCTTCAAGATATGGTGGCCCACTTGGAATTCTTTGATATTGAGGTATCAAAAGAGCAGGTGAACACCAGGTTTCTTAACAGTCTCTAGAAAGAATGGTTTGTCTATAAGGCAATTTGGCAGAATAAGGATGATTTGGATGAAAAAGACATTGATGACATATATAATAACTTAAAGGTTTTTGAACCTATTGTCAAAGAAATGAAGTCAAAAGGAACAATCCCCACCAACTCAAGTGGAATCATCGATTCCCCTGCTAACATGGCATTCATATCACAAAGCAGTGGAATCTCCAAGAACAGTGGAATAGAAGTAGCCCCTGCTACCTATTCCCCTGCTACCAGATCTGGACCTTCCTATGATGAAGAAAGACCAGCTACATTCAGCCTTGATACTGCATGTGCTTTTATAGCATCACAAGGGCCACAAGGATCTACAGTATTACATGAAGATATAAATCAAATCAGCAAGCAAGTGCTAGAAGAATTGGATATCAAGTGGAATATGGCTTTGCTCAGCATGAGAGCCAACAGGTTTCACAAGAAGTATGGGGAGAAGATCACAATTAATCCCTCTGATGTGGCTGGGTTTGATAAAATAATAGTTGAATGCTACAATTGTGGCAAGAAGGGTCATTTTGCCAGGGAATGCAGAGGACCTAAGTATGGAAATAGCTAGAGAAAGGAGACAAGAGATGATGATTCTGGTGCTAAAGCCATGGTAGCCATGCAAGGGATAGATGGAGCAAATGGATGGGACTGGAGTGCTATGACAGAGAATGTGGAAAGAAATCAAGCCTTGTTTGCTGAGGAAAAGGAAGAAGACTTTGCACTTATGGCTATGTCAAGTTCCAGTTCTGACAATGAGGTATATGATGACTCATACTGTACTAAAGCTTGTAGGAAAAATACTGAGTCTCTGAATGATCAAATCAGAAAGGTAAAAGCTGACTATATCAATTGTGATAATGATCTTGATAATTACAAACGTGCTTTAGAACAACTAGAGTCCACCATAAGAGAGTATAGGCAAAGAGAAAGTGATTATAGGGATCACATTGTGATTCTAGAAAGAGATGCCAAGGAGAATAACCAATCTATAAATGTTTTAACTGCTGAACTTGAAATTTTCAAAGCTAACCAAAAGATAGATGAGGAAACTGTTGAAAAATTTGGAAAAGCTTCAAAAGATTTAACCAAGGCATTTGAAATTGGTCAATCTCCTAAGGACAAAACAGGGTTTGGAATTAAGAATATGAATGCTACCATACCACCACCCCCTGCTAACATCCATGCTCCCTCTCCTAGAAAAGACTTGTCATGGACTGGTCTCCCTTGTTTTGAAAAACAGGATGACATTGAGTTTGACTTGAGTGCTTATATACCTAATAACCTTGATACAGAAGAGTCTCTAGTTAAAACTAGTGTCATTAGGGATGTTAAACAGGAACAGGTTGGTTTAAAGCAAATTGACAACCCTGTTCGATTTTCAAAAGAAAGAATTTCTAGCAGCAATCCTAATTCTAAGAGTATCTCTCCCAAATCTAAGGCTAGGCCACAGTCTCCTAAGCCTACCATTAAATATATTGGTATGTACAGGAATGTCAGAGGTAATCAAAGAAATTGGAATGACCAAAAGTCTCATCAATTAGGAGAAGACTTTATGATAAATACCAAGCCCTGCTTCACATGTGGCAGTTTTGAACACACTTATCAAGAGTGTAAGGCACCAATGGAGATGGTGGCTGCAAATCCCTTAAAGGATATGCAACCTAAAACCATTCTTCTAAATGCAGGGGCAAAATCCTTTTCCCCTGCCAAGTATGTTGCCCCTGCCTTGAGAAATAGGGTGACTGATAAATATGTTGTTCCTGCCCTTAGGAAGGAAAATGATGTTCACCCAAAGCCCAACACTTCTGTGACCACCCCAACACCTTATACTGCATATAAATCTGGCCCTAGACCTTACCAACACATGAATAGAGGCCAAAACAAAAGGTGGGTTCCCTCTGCTAAGCATAAGGATTCCCCTGCTAAAACTAGGGTATCCCCTGCTAGAAAAGTTGTACATTCTAGGAACATGGGAAGATGGGGAAAAGATGTGAAAGCCTCAGCTCGTTGGGTTTGGGCACCCAAAAGGGGTACTCAATCTAATGGTGTATCTCTAGTTTTTGATAAGCTATCCTACATTGATACACGAGGTAGGTCCAAGTCTGTGATGGCTTGGGTCCCCAAGAAAAACTAATTTGTTTTTCCTTTTGCAGGTGACAAAGAAGACAAGGGATGATAGAGCATATTGGGATAGTGGATGCTCAAGAAGTATGACTGGACAAAAAGCTTACTTGTCTAACTTTGTGCCCCTGCATGACAATGATGGTGTTTCTTTTGGAGATGGGCATGGAACTATAACAGGAAAAGGAACTATTGTCACAAATGGGATGACTTTTGACAATGTGTACTTGGTGAAAGAACTCAAGTATAATCTCTTCAGTGTGTCACAGATGACTGATAACAAGAATTTTGTCTTGTTTACTGACACTGAATGCTTGGTATTAGGAAAGGAGTTTGTCTTGCCAAAAGACACTCCAATTGTTCTCAGAACACCAAGACAGAAGAACATGTACACAATTGATCTCAAGGACATATCTCTCCAAGACAATGAAACATGTTTCATTGCCAAAGCTTCCGCAGATGAATGTAAGAAATGGCATAGAAGACTTGGTCATCTTAATTTCAAGAACATGAACAAACTAGTAAAGCATAATCTGGTTCATGGTCTTCCTTCCAAGTCTTTTGCCACTGAACATACTTGTGCAGCATGTCTGAAAGGGAAGCAACACAAAGCATCTTGCAAGTCAAAAACAAGTATGTCCACCACCAAGCCATTGGAACTACTGCATATGGATCTTTTTGGTCCTACTTCTGTGGCATGTATAATGAAGAAATGGTACTGCTTAGTGATTACTGATGATTTTTCAAGGTTTACATGGACATTCTTTCTATTTGAAAAGAGTGACACTGCTGATGTACTCATTGGGTTCATGAATCAAATTGAACTGTCAAAAAGCATGAAGGTAGTTACCATGAGATCAGACAATGGTGGTGAGTTCAGAAATCAGAAACTGGATTCTTTCTGCATAAACAAAGGCATCAAGAGGCAATTCAGCATTGCTAGAACACCTCAACAGAATGGAGTGGCAGAAAGAAGGAATAGGACACTCATTGAAGCTGCAAGAACTATGCTGTCTGATTCCAAACTTCCAGTTATCTTTTGGGCTGAAGCTGTATCCACTGCTTGTTATGTACAAAACAGGGCCTTGGTTATTAAGGCACACAACAAGACCCCTTATCAGCTGTTTAATGGAAGACCTCCCTTAATTGACTTTTTCAGACCTTTTGGGTGCCATGTTATCATCTTGAACACCATTGATAATCTAGGTAAGTTTAGTGAAAAGGGTGATGATGGATACTTTGTGGGTTATTCATTAAACAGCAAGGGATATAGGGTCTTCAACAAGAAGACAAGCAAAATCACAGAAAATCTTCATGTGAACTTTGTTGAAGACAAACCTGAAAATGTTCAAACAGGTCCTGACTGGTTCTTTGATATAGATGTACTTTCCAAGTCCATGAATTATGTACCTGTTGTCTTGCAGAACACTAACATTTCAGGTACTCAAGAAACAATTGGTGCAGAGAAGTCACCTCTGAGGTACATGAATGTACCCTCATTGTTTCCTAGTGAAGCTGATAATCAAGAAGATAATTCTACTTCAGGAAAAGAACAGCCAATCTCATCCCCTGATATGACTGAAGGCAGTGGAATGGCTGAAAGCAGTGGAATCCAGGATTCCCCTGCTAGAGGAATTGATTCCTCTTTCACAAAGGATCATAATGCTAACGAGACTACTGATGCATAAAGAGAATCCCCACTCATCTCATCCTCTACACCCATAAATGATGGTCCTATGATATCCATCAGTGGAAGTAGAATCATCAGGAGTGGATGCCCTAGTTATTCAGAGCTTCATTCTGCTCACCAGCACCCATCTCTAGGTCATGCTGTCTCATTTGGAAGTTCCTTTGAGGACTTCTTTCCTAATCAAAATAGCCCCATCAATACTGATTTGGAAGAAGATGAAACAGAAGTCATCATGCAGCCTACATATAGAATCAATAAGGATCATCCTATCTCTCAGATCATTGGCAATCTTGAAGCCCCCATACATACAAGGTATACAGCAAAGGAGCACAGCTTCATTGCTAATATCACCATGAAGTTCAATCATGACAACATGCAATGTTGTCTGTTTACTGCATTTTTGTCACAAGAAGAGCCAAAGAAGATTTTTCAGGCTTTAAATGACCCAAGCTGGGTTGAAGCCATGCAAGAGGAGCTCTTACAATTCGACATACAAGAGGTTTAGATTCTGGTTGATTGTCCCAAATGGGCAAGGCCTATTGGGACCAAGTGGGTACTCAGGAACAAAAAGGATGAAAGGGGAATAGTTGTCAGGAACAAAGCAAGGTTAGTGGCACAAGGGTATACTCAGGAAGAAGGGATTGATTATGAAGAGGTGTTTGCTCCAGTAGCCAGGATTGAAGCTATTAGATTATTTCTTGCTTATGCCTCATTCATGGACTTCACTCTTTTCCAGACGGATGTGAAAAGTGCCTTCTTATATGGAACCATTGATGAAGAAGTCTATGTCATGCAACCACCAGGGTTTGAAGATCCAGAACATCCTGACAAAGTATACAAAGTGAAAAAGGCCATGTATGGCCTTCACCAAGCTCCCGGAGCCTGGTATGGTACTCTTTCTAAATATCTCCTAGACAATGGATTCAGCAGGGGGAAGATTGATCAGACCCTGTTTACCAAGAAACAAAAGGGTGACCTTCTTCTAGTACAAGTCTATGTGGATGACATCATTTTTGGATCAACTAACTCCATGCTTAGCAAAGAGTTTGCCAAATTGATGCAGGATAAATTCCAAATGAGTGCCATGGGAGAACTAAACTTCTTTTTGGGGTTACAAGTTCAGCAGCGGAAAGATGGGATATTTATCTCACAAGACAAATATGTGGCTGAGATTGTAAAGAAGGTTGGCATGTCTGATGGGAAGAAGGTGTCCACTCCCATGGACAAGGATCATCCATGGGGAAAGGATGGTCCTGGAAAGCCTATAGATGTCAGGAATTACAGGTCTATGATTGGGTCTCTTATGTATCTCACTGCTTCAAGACCTTACATCATGTTTGCAGTCTGCTTATGTGCAAGATACCAGGTGTCACCAACAGAGTGTCACTTATTTGCTATGAAAAGGATTTTTAGATATCTAAAATGTCATCCTACCTTAGGACTATGGTATCCAAAGGAGTCACCATTTGAGCTGATAGCCTATTCAGATAGTGATTATGCTGGTAACAACAATGATAGGAAGTCTACAACAGGGGGATGCCAATTTTTGGGGAGCAGGCTTATATCTTGGCAATGTAAGAAGCAGACTATCATGGCAACATCCACAACTGAAGCTGAGTATGTAGCAGCTGCTGCATGCTGTGGTCAAGTTCTTTGGGTGCAAAATCAATTGCTTGATTATGGGTATAACTTTCTTAAAACCAAGATATTCATTGACAACAACAACACTATTTGCATCATAAAGAACCCTGTTTTTCATAGCAAAACCAAACACATTGAAATTAGACATCACTTTATCAGAGATTGTTTTGAAAAAGGACTGATTGTCCCTGAGAAAATTGATACAGAACTTAATGTTTCTGATCTTTTAACAAAAGCTTTTGATGTAGGGAGGTTTTAGTATCTGGTTGCTGGTATTGGAATGGTTACTCCTTAAAATCTGATGTCTATTTTGTCATGTATAATCAGGGTTACTTCACTGCTGTTGTTGTATAATTGTTAGTCAATTTGACCATTTCTTTCATTCCACTGCTTTTTAACACTGATTCCCCTGCTTGGGGTTCATTCCCCTGCCAAGAGGATTTTTCTCTTAAGCTGGGTGTGTTCTTTTTACAAAAGTGGTTTTATGTGGTTTTAGACTAACAATGCAGAGGTTCATATGGTGCATACTATTCTCGTTGGTGGATCAGGTATATACTCTATGTTTCAGGGGAGGTTAGGTCACACCTTTAGGATCAGGGTATCCTTAGGATGCTCATATATGATCTTAGATCATATCCACTGGTGAGTGAGGGTTCAGGTTAATGATGACTTGCTGCAAAGCTTGTCAGAATTCTGAAACCTTGAGGCACTGTAGAGTGTGCTTACATTTCTCTATTAAAACAGCTTGCTGTTCAAATACAGACCTGTGGCACACATTGCCAAGACTGACTGACCATAGGTAAGGGACAAGGTTGGGATGGTGACTGGGGTATGCATGATTTCTTGGGATAACCTGGTGTAGGGGGGACTTATGTATTAACTTTTTGTATTGGGACCATTGCTGAATAGAGGACTCTTGAGTTTCTATGTATCTATCTTGTGTATACAAGTGTGTGCATTAGAGCAGAGCTAGTTAGCATTAGTCTCTCCATGACTAGTTCAATACCCCTAGGAAAGTTTCCCCTGCTTTTATCTTTTATTCCCCTGCTTTCACAACATTCCCCTGTTTGACCGTTGACCGACAATACCGTTACCCTGTTCATAGCCGTTGGGTCTGCTTGCTTAAATTTTGGTTAGGGAATATTTTATTATTTTTAAAAGATATTTAAGGCGCTTTCTTCGCTGATTGGTAATCTTTTCCTTCTTTTTCAAATATATTAATTTTTTATCAAGATTTATCCTTGATATTTTTGCAATTTGAAAATTTTGGTCCAATCACAGCCCTTCAATTTGCCTATATAAACTTAATTCCCTTTACCAGCAGGTCCATACATCTCTCTCGACCTAATCCCACTTACCTCTCATTTCTATAAACCTCCAAACTATTTTCAAAATTCATCATGACCCTTAAAATTGCTCCTAATCATAACCAAATTGCTTTGCTTCATGATGAACCAGCCGAGTTTGCTGATGCTGTGGCCTTTCTAAAGTCTTCGTACTTCAGAGTGGCCCTTCTCATCAATCCTCGCATTTATACCTCACACATTCAACAGTTCTGGTCTAAAGCCATGACCAAAACAGTGAATGGAGAGGTCATAATTCAAAGCACAGTTGATGGTCATTCCAAGGTAATCACACTTGCCTCCATCAGGGAGAATCTTCTCCTTGATGATGAGGATGGAATAACCAACTTTTCTGAGGCTGAAATTTTTGAAGGTCTTGTTAAATTGGGGTACAAACTTTCTGAAAATAAAAAATGTAAGTTTGCTAAAGGCCAGTTTGCCCCTCATTGGAAATATTTGATTCATACTATCATGCAATGTTTGTCACCAAAACCCACTGCTTTTAATGAGGTTGGTAGTGAGATAGCTTCTGCCCTGATCTGCTTTGCAACAGGAAAGAAGTATTGTTTTTCTCAAATGATTTTTAAAGGCATGGTTAAAAATGTTTCAAGCACCTCAAAGTTCTGTATGTATCCAAGGTTTATAGAAATTTTGCTGAATATGAGTGAACATGGTCCCATTACACACAAAAACTATTTTTCAGCAACCCAACACACCACCAAACTCTTCACCACATTACTTGCACCATCACCTTTGTTTTCTGGCAGAAACATTCCATTCACTTCAATTATGATGGACCAAATCCGATGGGAAGAAGCCAAAAATCAAACAGCCATAAATCAACCTGCTGATTCCCCTGCCAAGAACCTACCACCTGCTGATCCACAACAAGAAAGGCGTTCAAAATCTAGGTTTGCCAGGTCTCCCTTGCCTGGTGAATCTTCACAAGCAGCAGAAAGGAGAGTCTCCAAGAGTTTGGAGCAACCTGGGGGTTTGGCTGCCACTACTGTCTCATCCTCAAGGGGTGAGCAGGATAGTGACACCATCAATAAGTCCTCTCCCCCACTCCATGATATCCAACAAGGGGAGAAATTCCCTTCTAGGATTGAGAGCAGTATGAAACCTTTGACAAATCTGGAATTGACGAAAATGTGCATGAGTCTGAAAAGGCAGAATGCACAACTAGTACAAGATGTCAAAAAGCAAGGTCTGGTTATCTCTCAACTGGAAACCAGACTTGCTACTCTTGAGGGGAGGAGAAAGCCCAGACTGATTCTTTCCACAGATGAGGATGCTTCCAAAGGGGAGGAAATTCCACACACAGAAGGATCTACTGAGTATTATTCATATCCTGGTGGGGAGCATGGAAAGATAACAAGTGCTAAGAAAGGGATGGAGAGAGAAAGTGTTGATAAGGGAAGTGACAAGGGGAGTGCAACCAAAGATATTGCTCAAACATTGCTCACCATGGGCAATCAAGAAGAAGCCTCTGCTTCAAAAGTTTCCCCTGCCATTGCTGATCCCACTGCTGTAAGTTTATCCCCTGCTAAGAACATTACTCAAACATTTGTTAGGAAGAACAGAAAGCAACCAGCTCAGAAGGGGATAACAATCAAAGAACCTGCATCTAAAGCAAAACCAGCACCAGCAGTGGATCCAAAAGACAAAGGAAAAGGAAGCATGGTGCAACAGCCCAAGAGAAAATACAAGCATCTGACTCCTGAACAGCAAAAGGCCCAAGAAGCACATGATGCACAAGTAGCTCTCAGGCTACAACAAGAGGAAATGGATATGCAGGATCAAAGAATGGAGAAGATGAGGCCCAAAGATATGCTAAAGCAGGTTGAGATTATGCATAGAGAACTAGATGACAGGGTACCTCATGTTGGAGAGTTTCTTGATCAATGGGAGAAGGAGTTGAAAAATGCTCCTTTGGAAGACAGGTATGAGTTGACTTGCCTTGTTTACAAATATCAAACTGAATATCTGGAAAAAAGGGCAATGCAAATTCAGAGTGAGAAGTATCGAACTTCAGAGAAAGGGCATCTTGATCACTACAAAGTTCTGCGTAAGAGACATATAAAGTGGAAGGATGGTGACTTCAGAGATATGAGTTTTGATGCCATAAAGAGAGCAGTCAGACCAGTTCTAAAGTTGTATGATGTGGAGGATTGGATGACTATCAACACTCCTGAGGAAGCTGAATATCTTAGGAGACAAAGTGAAGTGCTACAGAAAGCTAGAGAAACAAAGAAAAGAAAAGCTGGAGAGACTACACAAGCAGGTGCATCATCCCAAGCAGGGGCATCGCATCAAGCAGGTGGAAGTTTTCCAGAAATACTTGAGAAGTCCGTACTTAATGTACAAAGAGCAGCAAAGAGACTCAAGAGAATGGAGAAAGTAGGCATAGTTACTAAAGAGTCTCAAAAGCCTTCAAATGATGAGATTGATAAACAGCTGATTCTGCAAGAAAATGATGATATCTCACCTAGTGAGCTTGGAAAGAAGTTTGCTATTATAGAGTATGCTGTTTATGAACACAAAGGGAGGACTTGGTGGAAGCTTACAAGAGCTGACAATACAGCACAGACCTTTCTAAGTCTAGATGTCATGTTTCAAATTTTAGATAGTGAAGACTTAGAAGATCTGTGGAAAATATTGAAGAAAACGTTTGCTACAAAACCTCCTGCCATGGATGGTGTGGAGAAGGATTGGGTAATCTGGGAGTGCATGCATAGAATGTATGAGCATGAGTTATTTGATCCTATATTTGATGCAGTAAACAAAGGAGATTTGTTGTATTGGAAGCTATTCACTAATTCTGGGGTCTATGAGGTGGTGATGGAAGGTGTGAGTGTGTACTTGCTCAATCATAGGTATTATCCCTTCTCTTAGGACACCTTGAAGAAACTGGCACAGGCTAACCTAATTGTAGATGCTAAGAAGCCTGTTGCTTATGATCTGGTAAGAATGGTTCATAGTCAGATTTGGCCAGAGAGTTTGTAAGCATCCTCATCAACTAGCATTTATTCAGAAACTTGTCTTTAGGGGAAAGCACAAGTTTAGGGGAGGATTGTTGGGAATAAATCTATGCTTATTTGTTTCCCCTGCTAGTTGATTATTCGTACCCCTGCTAGAATAAGTTCCCCCTGCTACATAACAAAGGCAGGGGGATTGTTTCCCCTGCTGAAGTCAAAGGCCCTGCCGTCAAAGATAAACATGGAATAGATTTTTACGCGTTTCAGTTATTATTCCTTAATACTTTCCATAGTTTGTTAGTAGTGATCTTGTACGTGAGTTCTTGTGCCTATAAAAGGACTCACTAGGTTAGCATGCAAAGTGTGTCTTTCTCATTTCGTTTTTCATTATTATTACTTTAAGGTTTTGTAAACCCTAATACCACTTTGGGTATTCGTATATCTTTGATATATTAAAGTTCAACGTTTGAATCTCATTTGTTCTTGTGCTAAACATTACATTCCGCATCTTGTTTAGTTACTTTGCTTTGCAAAGTTTCTCTAGTGTTAGATTGAATTCTTTCTCTCTATCACAACCCTTAAACAAGCTATTAAGGTTTAAGATCTGACTTTGGGATCAACAATTACCTCAGGGCTACTTTCCCGGGTCTCTACTTCCTCGTAAGAGGAGGTATGAGGTTACTCCCGACTCCACTTTTGAGGTCGGCGAGGGTTCCGGGACGGGACATGCTAATACGGTCCAAGCCCAGATTGCCGCTTTGGCCGTACGCCAGGAGCAGGACATGTCGGATGTCCATAGCATGTTGACAGCTGGCCAGGCGGGGTACACTATTGTGCATGAGCGTATAGATTGTCTCTTTTAGACCATGTGGGTAGAAGCCCAGGCATCCAGAGGTGTTCGGGCCATGACCGATGAGGCGTTACAATAGTTGCTGGAGGAGAACTACTGTCTCCGTCAGCATATTCACACCTTGGATGGCTTTCAGCACCAGACCCATGCTACTCTCACTGCACAAGAGCAGTCCTTGTCCACTTTCTTTGACCTTGCAGCAATACGACATAATGGAGTGATTGCAGAGACCGCCTATCTCATAGGAGCCGTTGACAGGCTTCGATCCCAGTAGCTGACCGCACTCCGTCTGCTTAAGGAGACCCGACTGGCAATTTAGGCATCGCAGAGTACCAGGTCAGCATCTGCAGCTTCACCAGCCCCACCAGCACCAGCCTCATCCAGCAGACCTGCTAGGCAAGATTAGAGTAGATGTACTAGACTTCTTTTACATCATGATAAGCTTTTGGGTTGTATCCCAGCTATCATGGTATAAGACATTTTGTACTTTTATTTTCTTCTAGCTTTTGTGACCTATCGTTGTACTGTACTCTTTCTAATAGGTGTTTTGATGTGATGTACCATTACCCTTGACAAGTCTTGTTGAGCCTTTGACTTGGATTTGTTATGCTTAATGTATGTTTAATTTCTTACGGAAATGGAATGTAATCACTTTCTTTTGTTAAGTCTATTATGCGCTGTATTATATTATGAAATCTTGACAGGTTATCCAATTTGTTATGAAACCTATGCACGGACTTTCCCTGTGCAATTAATACAAAAACTGTACTAACACTTAAACTAATGATCTCATCTTGTGTATGATTATAGACAAATGGCGATTACTCGATCGAACCCTAACAATGCAACAACCTCAAACGCCACAAATACCGACAATATTGAAGCTACTCAAAATGTCACTGCTACCCAACTTAGGGAAATGATTAATGAGGGCATCGCAGCAGCAATGGCAGCCAGAGGAGTTGACCGGAATATGAACGATGGTCAAAACCTTAATGCACGCAGAAACAATGCCAACATGGGTTTCTCTTACCCTGACTTCCTGAAATGCAAACCCTCATACTACCGTGGAAAGGAAGGAGTCGTGGAACTAATGCAATGTTTTGAAAGGTTGGAGAATGTATTCTGCATCAGTGACTGTGCTGATGAGAAAAAAGTCAAACTCGCCACCTACACACTACTTGAGAGTGCCCTTACTTGGTGGAACTTAGTTGTTGCTACCCTTGGGCACGATGGTGCTTATACTCTCACATGGGCCAACCTTAAGGAGAGAATGACTGCAAAGTACTGCCCAAGAGGCGAAATGAAGAAATTGGAGATTGAACTGCGGGATCTTAAGTGCAAGAACAATGACATCATTTGGTACAACCAAATATTTAAAGAATTAATCCTGATGTGTACCAGAATGTTTCCTCAAAGGGAAGAAAATATTGAGAAGTATGGCAGTGGATTCCCTAACGTCATTCATGACAGCGTGCTTGCATCACGACCCACTACTGTCGAAAGTGCTATGGAGTTTGCAACTAAATTGATCGACAAACGAGCCTGTAACCTGTCAGAAAGGCAAACAGAGAACAAAAGAAAGTTGGATGAAAACTTCCATAGCCAACATCAACAGCCTCCCAAGAGACAGGACATTGGGCAAGTTTATGGTACTACTCCCATAGCCAGCACCAGGAACTACTCAGTATCCAAGCCTAAGTGCCCAAAGTGCAACTATCACCATCGTGTTGGAGGTTAGTGTCATGGATGCTACAAATGTGGTCAACCAGGCCATTTTGCTCGTGATTGTCAAGCCAATGATGTTACCCCGGTTCGGCCTAATAGTAACCCCGGGAACAACCGCAGAGGCGGATCCAATGCCCGTGGGAGCGGGAGCAGACAACAGTGAAACCGTAACCCTGCAAGAGGAAACAATAATGGTCCGAGGAGAACAGTAGTGTGTTATGAATGTGGAGCCCCTAGACATGCGAGACCAGATTATCCCAAGTTGACTAACCAGAAAAAGGACGACAAGGGAACCTCATCACAAGTGTACATGGTGAGCAATGCAAAATCCAACCCGGATTCCAACATCGTTACCGGTACGTTTCTACTAAACCATCGTTATTCATCCATTTTATTTGACACCAGAGCAGACCGAAGTTTTATATCGACTGAATTTAGTAATGTATTGGAAGTCACCCTATCAGTTTTAGACCCCCACTACACCGTAGAATTAGCCGACGGAAAAATTGTGAAAGCCGATGCTATTGTTCTAGGTTGTACCTTAAATCTTTCCAATCACCCATTCAACATTGATCTAATCCTGGTAAACCTTGGTAGCTTCGATGTCATTATTGGCATGGATTGGTTAGCAAAATATCGTGCAGTTATCGTGTGTGATGAAAAACTGGTTCGTTTACCATGGGGAAATGAAACCTTGATCATTCAAGGAGATGGTAACCCGGACATAATCAACACTAGACTTAGTGTCATATCCTGCACCAAAGTCCAGAAATATTTGGTAAAAGGATTCCCCATCTTCTTAGCCAACTTTCCCAAATTGATGAGGTAGGCAAACCTAAACCTAAAAGACGTGTCCAACTCACAATGGGTGTATTTTGTAGGGTTATGTTTGTCATCCAAGGCAAATCTAAATCTAAAAGACATTTCCAACTCATAATGGGTGTATTTTGTAGGGTTATGTTTGACATCCAAGGCAAACCTAAACCTAAAAGACATGTCGAACTCACAATGGGTGTATTTTGTAGGGTTATGTTTTCCATCCAAGGAAAACCTAAACCTAAAAGACATGTCCAACTCACAATGGGTGTATTTTGTAGGGTTATGTTTGTCATCCAAGGCAAACCTAAACCTAAAAGACATGTCCAACTCACAATGGGTGTATTTTGTTGGGTTATGTTTGCCCTCCAAGGCAAACCTAAACCTAAAAGACATGTCCAATTCACAATGGGTGTATTTTGTAGGGTTATGTTTGTCATCCAAGGCAAACGTAAACCTAAAATACATGTCCAATTTACAATGGGTGTATTTAGTAGGGTTGTGTTTGGCATCCCCCCAAAAAGATATGTTGGACGTCCTCTACTTTTGGACAATCCTCTTCCTTTTGGGTCCAATTAGTTCGACTATACCATCATCCAGCCAGCTTTGGAGAAGGATTGACTTCCTTCTTTTAGAAGTCAAAATTTTTGCAAATTTTGAACCACCAACAGTGGATGCACGACCCTTGTTGCATCTCACAAAAGGTGCACTTCTTTAATCTTGGTATCTTCTTTTGTTTCGACCATTTGAGATGTTTATTTTCTACGCCCCTCACGCCCAGCCTGACCACAATTGAAGCAAATTCTTTGCAACTTCCTACCCAACAACCATCAACAATAATCTTAACCATTCCGCCGAGTGGAGTTGTAGTATCATAAATTAATGTTTGCATTCCACAGGCTTGAAGTATATGAGAAAGTCTTTCGCGTATAGTTGTTGACACAAGAGCGGTACCAGTTAAATTTTTTTTATTATCAACCCACAATTTTCACCATCGGGTGTAGAGAATAACATATCTTTCACCAGAAAGAAGGATACTGGTATAGTGCATCTCCAGCTTTCCCAGCATATAAAACATCCTGACGTGTCCTCCTCATACCAGAAACCATTTGCAATGGATTTGCCCTCCCAACCAAAGCCACAACCCCATTGGTCTTCTCCCAGCTTTTGAGAGGATGTGACCACGACCCCGTTGAAAAAGCCCTCGTAAGCCCATTCGTAATAATAGCAGCATCCAAATACTGCTCAATCGGATGCATAGTGCGATCCGGATAAAGATCTCTTTGCATTGTCTTCACCATTCGTTTATGAGCATGTTTGAGATGAACTTTTATATCTATAACATCTTTTATAACACCCCCAATTCACATTGCCCAGCGGAAATACACAATTGGGTGTTATTCACAAACTTCATTTCACAATACACTTTATATGACCTTAAAGCAATATATTTAGGAATAAATAAGAAAATAATTTAAATCAATGTATAAAACCTTCAGTCCTAAGTAAAATCAGTTTAAAAATATATCAGAGTAGAATTCAGGTTCCCCTAGGATCTTAATCAAAATTACAAACCTTTTACCAAAATACTGGACCATATACTATAAATTTATGACAAACGGGAAAGAAATATGTTTTAGACAAAATTACTACAAAAGCAATCCCGCAATCCTTCTCCAGTAAGCTCCGCAACTCAACAACTTCAAGTACCTGAAATACATGGTTAAAATCATCAACACAACGGTTGAGCAAGTATATAGGTTTAACAAAACATAATTGAACACATCGTAAAAATCATTCACAATTTTTTAATAGCATTGTGGCCATACAATCTATTAATCAGACATTCATCTTATAGAAATAGCTAATGAATTGTATTAAGCTCATGACACAGGCCCCTTAACTTAGTCACCCACGCCAAATGCCAGCATGACCATAAGAATTACAGTTCCCCTAATAGGGTATCAATTGCAAGTATACCACATTCTCATTCTCGTAAAATTATCCTTCCCAGAGGTTACTCAGCGTAAAGCCCTGGTCTCAGATATGGTCGTCAGCCCAATAGTACTATCATTAGAATAAGCGGCTATTCCCAACTCACAACATCAAGTCAGAATATAGTTAATGTCTCATGAATTTAGGGACTTTTGGAATTTAGGTACTTATACAATTCATATCAACAAAGGCAACAAAGCCAACATTCGGGTCCAACAATTACTCATGACATGTGTTCATTTTACTTCAAATAGCATGTATCCCCCTCGCGGGTTTTAAAATCATTAAAACAAGTAGAAAGCGAGGCTATAGACTCACCTGAAGTATTGACAGTAGTATGACGACTTTCAACGATCGATGATGCCAGGCGAACACGAAATTCACAATCTATCAAAATAAAACGCGTGCCTTTAATAATACATCCAAGTAATATTTCATACTTAATAAAATGAAATAAATATCTCAAAGTTAAAATCAATCTCACACCATACTCAATTTAAAAATTCCTACTTACGTACACTTTTACACTTTTATTCTTTCAAAAACTGTCGATATATATATTAATCGTCCAAATTGTTTTCCTTACTCAAATACGTCAATAGCTTACGATACTAATCAGAAACTTCACTTACTATATATAGAAAGACCTCCCAAAAGTTGGTTAAAAGATTTTACTTTTAAAGTTCACTGCCCGACTCATCTTCGAACTACAAAAACCGGACATTTTTACGTCAACAACTCATATAGTCTTTTTAACTTATTTATTTGACTCCGTTGACAAAACCGACACTCATCTTTGAAAATAGACTCAACATCATAATGTTTATCACTTAACATCAGTCCTTGAACCATTTTAAAATTCTTTTTATAGTCCCCGAGATTCGATCCAAATATCGAAAACAATTATATATTGTGATGATACTCGTCTTCCGGTACACGAATAATCGAACTATCATAACTTTTCGCTCGTTTGGAGCTAGAAGCTCTACCTTATACCAAATCGAAGCTTATGAAATACACTACAACAATATCTAATTAGTTCATATCATACTCAAACTTATATTTTCCAAAAATATCCTTTTATATTCTGGTCAAAATTACCTCTTTAAAAATCACTCAAAATCAAAATTTTACCACATTTTAACATCATTTTTACCACTATAATCATCCTAATATTACTACTTTCAATTCTAGCACACTGTATCATCCAATATGATCAAATCAAATAAAACCCAACTCAAAATTTCAACATGCAACAACTTAAAATAATATATAACATCATAAACACCTACATGCAACAATCAAACAAGATCAAACATACAAGATTTTTTATCAAAAATGGGTTTTTTTATAAAAAGTTCATGCATGTAAGAAATTTTCATACCAAAATGTATAGATTGAATAGATAAGAATGGGTCTTTGATTAGTTTTTGAATATTCAACCTCAAAATTAAAATCCAAGGGGTGTTTGTGTTGGTTGTGGGTGACGGACAAGAAAGAAAAGAGAGAGGGGAGAGAAAATTTTGGTGAGTGGAGTGGTGTAGTGTGTGTTTTTGAGTTTAAATTTTCCTTTCATATGGGAAAAGTTTAGGGTAGTTTTTGTCAATTGTGATTCTTGTGGACCAAAGTGCAAATACTTGGTTAAAAAACGGGAAATGACTATTAGTCAATTTCGAAAATATTTACGGGTCTCGGGTATCATAAAAATACGTCTCAAAACATAAATGCACACAAAATATGATATTATATAGTCCCGACACGACTTAATACGACATTAAAATAAAACCGTCAAAATATTAAACATCGACATGTTTAAAATAAAACGTAAAATTTCTGGGCATCCGTTGATATCGTCATTACTAATAATCCTCGCAACTCGTCAAAACGTAAAAATATAACTTCCAACATTCATCCAAATCAAATCACCAATCGTCATGACAATCAATCTCGTCAAAAATTTCAAAAATATACGTAAAAATATAATTAAATAATGACCACGAGTTTGGTTTGTCACATCCTACCCTCCTAAAAGAGAGCGACGTCCCGGCGCTCAACCCGCCTCACACTCGCACTTACTCACTTCTAGAGTCAACGTGACCTCTTATCCTCAAGAGATACTCACGTCTTTCACACCAGTTCAACTCAATCCTTATGATATTACCATACAACCGAATATTACTACACTCCAACTTCCAAATTTCACTTTCCAATATGATAATATTCTTTCCTCATTCTTACTCCTTCTGCATCACTTCCTTAGTCTCATTCCTGTTTCAATACTCTGATAACTTGACCCACGACTATGTAAGTTCTCAAATTAAGATGTGCAATTATCACCGCATAAAGATTTCATCTTCACTAGGTTCCATTAGTCCTCATAGTAAAATATTAAAGATATCATAATCCCAAGTTTCAATCACATCAACATAAATTCAATTGCCATCGTTCAAATTATCCTTTCACTCTGTCCGTTTTCACTAGATTTCTATTGATGATGGAATCTCTTTCCGAAAATACGCAATATTCTTTCTTGACTCAATTCTTCTCACTTCTGTAAAGATCTCTAATACTCAAAAGTCAATTTCAGTCTCTGGGTTACGTATATTATGTTCAAACCTTATTCAATGCTCATTCCTTCTTACCGCAATTTCCAATATTCAAAAATACTGACACTATGTCCCGAGGTTACACTAAACTAAATACAATGAGATTATCAATAATTCTGACCAGTCACTTATATACCTCCTATACTCATCTTCCACTTTCATTCATTCTAACAATCACTACACTGAATTACTGTAGCTTCCATAGTACATCATTACATCTTCCTAATATCATATATTGTTTAAACAACTCCGTTAGTCTCCTATATTCAAATCTGAAATGTATAATGGTCAAATCACTTCCGGATATCATAATACATTTTGGTTCCAGAATCAGACTGTATCAATACTTCAACTTGTGAAATTCCTTCAATACTACGTGTGACACTCTCAGCACTCTTAGAATAATTGAATTCTCCTTGATCTGAAAAATTCATTCACCACCGACCCTTGCATTCTTAAAACATTCTCTGATCTAATGGAAGGAGAATTAGATAATCACAATAACCATTTTTTTTCCACAAAAACATACATCTCACTCTCTCATCTCTACTACCGTTCTATTTCAAAATTTACGACAATCTATTGATCCTCTTTCTTTGGTATTCCCTTTCCATTAGTTTATCAGTTCAATTCTAACTTTCTTTCCATTCTGCTTGTTGTAATCAATATTCCAAAAATCTCAAGACTCAAGAGTCAATTCTCAATTAATTTAGAAATTGTATATACCCTTTTTCCTTCTCCTCCTTACTAAATACTCACTAGTTGATAGTGAAGGTATCCACACTCATCCTTCATAATCTAGAACACACTTCGTAATACAGAACTATAACATATCTCATCTATAATTTACTGATTATTATTTTCTAGTCATCATTAGGTAATCCTTCACTCCTTTCTTTTGAAATTCCCGAATGGCATTTATAAATAAGTCCTTATTATCCTTATTTTCTTTATACTTGATTCCATACAAGTAATACTTTAAAATCCCAAAATAAATACCACATCGAAACTCATGATCATATAAATCCCGTTATACTTCTTTAATCGAGTCAACACACTACTATTACTTTCTCTTTCCATTTGATATTATTAAAATATCATCACTGCAACTCTATAATTCCTCAAATTCCTCCTATACTAACTATACAGCACAGAACTTCAATCTAACCTCAGCGTTCATAAACAGCTTCCTCAACTACAAAAATCAGATCTCAAAACTACAACTTAGATGCATGAGTGGATTTCACACGCTCAGTTCTTCTTTGTCAGCTTTATCAATGGTTCAACAATCAGTGAAAACCTCCTGATAAACCTCCGATAACACTCAGCTTATACAAAGGAATTGACAAGCTTCATTCGGTTTCGTCGGTATCGACAAAGCCTCAATCATTTCAATCTAGTCAAGACTTTGACGATCAATTTAGCCATAGATCGCACATTCCAAAACATCTATATTAACTTTACCTAAAATTCATATCCAAAGAATTTCACACACCATTCCTCCTTCCCTAACAATTTTTCCAATTGTTATTAAATACTCTCCTTTCCTTCCTTAATATCCATCAAACAAAACATCAATCATCAGTAATGGATACCAATTTCTGATACTCAGTTTGTTCATCCTCATAGCAATCATCTTATTCCCAAAACATCCAGATTCTTTCCTTACTTCCATTATTACTTCTCTGATGACTTACCCTTTCAGTCTAATCTGATTATCCTTATTGTCTCATCTGCCAACCCTTATAATTAATCATATTACCATCCTCAACTTCCTGATAATGCCATATAACAAAATATCCAATCAGATTACATAACTCCCATCACTAAGCTAATACAAAGCTTCTTCTTCCCAAGACGACAGTGAACTCTACGATTCTGTAGAACAATCTCAAAATACCCTTAAATACTAACTCATGTTATCATTCCCTTCCGACTACTACTGGTAAAGCGCACAAAAAATTCAATCTATTACTGTTTCCTCCTACATACCTTCTCATCATTGACCCATAAAATCTTCAAATAGAAATTCCACTGATTACATCCTGAAATTAGTACTCCATGCTCAACAACATTCCAATTTAATTCTTTCCACCTTTACTTATCATATCCTATGACATTCATCCTTATCCCAGTTAACTTTCTCACAACTCTAGTTCAGTTAATTGCGCGATACCTCTTAATTCCATAAGTTCAGAAAATATTCCCTTAATATATATATAGTTATTAACAATCCTTCCATCGGTTAATTTCTCATTTCAACCAATCGGTAATTCTCGTTGATTTCTCGTCCTCAGGTCAACTAAAATTTAACATCTTCAAATCTCAATATATCCTCAATAACACCTTCAGAATTTCAATACACCATCAATAACACCTTCAGAATTTCAATATACCATCAATAACACCTTCAGGATTCTAATGAAATTCTAACTCAATGATTATCAGATAAAAATATGCAAATTACAACATCAGAATCTCAAATCTTATTAGCATTTCTAAAATATAGGCTGTGATAGCAGCAACATTCCTTTCATATTGATTTTCCATTATCTGAATAATTCCTTTATTCAATCTCCTTTACTGAAATGAAAACATTTCATTACCACAAAAATACCAATTCCTATACCACACTCCTTGTTATTCCTTCAGCAGCCCGACCTCCAGCTAGTCCGTACTTACGACAAGTAAATAGATAATATCTTAAGTGGAATAAAATATATGTGATCTACACATCATACTTCCTCCTGCGTACCCGATTTATAGCAACCGCTTGAATACCATCTCTTCTTATCTTAGGCTGTTAAATTCCAAGTTTACCTTCTATTAGAGGAAATAAATTTCCTATTCCTTATTGTCATTCGCAACAATACCGTTCCTTTTATCTTTTTCTGCCACACTTAATTTCAAATCAGGATCAATCTTTAAATTACTATCTCTTTTCGTCTAGTTGAACATTCCCAAATGACTATTGATATCTCAAAACATCCATCAGTTACACGAACTTATCCATATAGTTGCACCTTTCCAATTACCATTAATATCCATACGAAACTCTTTACCACATCTCTTCTCATTACTAGGAACCTAACATACAGGAATCCTTTAAAATCTTGTAGAATAGCAGCAACATCTTCAACTGAAACATCAGCATCTTCAGTCTCAACACCTCGTCTCCTTGCAGCACTATCAGCTTCAAACAATCTAACAACTATTCCCACGATCATATAATCTACCCAAAAGTTAACAACCTTTGGAGAAATATTTCAAGAAACTCAGTCACGTAGAATCCCACTAATGACAGAAACATATCTCACTCAACTCTTTCTACTGTTATCATGGATGAAAGAAACATGATAAGTATACACATCGAGATAGAAAGAAAATGATCTTTTTATCAAGATATATCATGAATACTACATGCGCCAACAACACAATACTACCTAAATTCCATAATCATCTCAGAAAAGAGAAGATAACAAAGACACATCAAGATACTAAAGGGTAATAGCATATTTCATCCATAAATCCGAGAAACTCGCAACAAATCTTGTCACTACAGTCACTTACCCTTATCATCCGAAACAACAACAATAATAATCCATCGCAATACTACCTCACAACATCTAAATAATTTAAATACAACACAACAATACATAAACTGAAATACAACAAAGACCCATCACTTCATCACTCCAGAGGATGTGGCACATCATTTTCTCCAACTTGGATCGTCCCTCCTTTATCTTCATTTGGTACTAACTTGTAGCTCCTCCATTTTGGATCAAAACACGACGGCTCCTCAAATCCATACCTCAAATGCGCTCCTTGACATGGCGGATCTATCATATCATGCAAATCAACATACATCTCACTATCCTGGAACTTCCAATGCGGTCCAAGATACAACCCAAGATACAGCCTAAGATGAGCTACATATTCACTTAACCTGCGAAGCCTATCTCTCTCTTCCTGATACTTCTAAAAATCAGTTCCATAACTTCTCACTTCAGCTTTAACCTCAGTTCTTCTAACTTCACTCTGAGTCCGATAATTATCACTTTCAGATTCTACAACATTTTTCTTATCGTCCGTATCATCCTCATAATCTAACCACCAATCTGAATTCTTATGATTACATCCTTGCTGACATTGCATACCCCGTTGACCTACAGCATATCCCCGCCTATTGTTGTTAAGTGATATGTCGGATATTTTCTGAAATTACAGAAAATTCAAAGGTACATAAGGTCATTATTCAAATATATATATATATATATATATATATATATATATATATATATATATATATGCAATGCATAATTATGCAAATGCAAATGATTTACGTATGCCAAATATATATGTATGTGATGCAATGAAGATAATAATTATACATTAATCATAAAAATGAAATTATGATGAAAACACTCCACGTCCTTTCATTTATACCAATACCTTATCGTAGTATTTACTTATTAAATACTCAGGAATTCAGAACAGTTTTGAGGGATACATCTATAATAACAAAGCATATTAAAAATAAATAAATAATCTTACCGGAGCCTTGCAGAGAAGTTACGTTGCTTTTATATAATACTTTTGACACCAAAGTTATAGTTTAGGACATTTTAAAAAATCGACCTAATTCGGTTTAACTAAAAATCTCTGGTTACCAATCTATAACACCCCCAATTTTCATTGCGCAGCGGAAATACACAATTGGGTCTTATTCACAAACTTCATTTCACAATACACTTTATATGACCTTAAAGCAATATATTTAGGAATAAATAAGAAAATAATTTAAATCAATGTCTAAAACCTTCAATCCCAAGTAAAATCAGTTTAAAAATATATCAGAGTAGCGTTCAGGTTCCCCTAGGATCTTAATCAAAACGAAAAACCTTTTACCAAAATACTGGACCATATTCTATAAATTTATGACAAACGGGAAAGAAATATGTTTTAGACCAAATTATTACAAAAGCAATCCCGCAATCCTTCTCCAGCAAGCTCCGCAACTCAACAACTTCAAGTACCTGAAATACATGCTTAAAATCATCAACACAACGATTGAGCAAGTCTATAGGTTTAACAAAACATAATTGAACACATCGTAAAAATCATTCACAATTGTTTAATAGCATTGTGGCCATACAATCTATTAATAAGGCATTTCATCTTATAGCAATAGCTAATGAATTGTATTAAGCTCATGACCCCGACCCCTTAACTTAGTCACGCACGCCAAATGCCAACATGACTACAAGAATTCCAGTGCCCCTACTAGGGTATTAATTGCAAGTATACCACATTCTCATTCTCGTAAAATTATCCTTCCCAGAGGTTACTCAGCGTAAAGCCCTGGTCTCAGATAGGGTCGTCAGCCTAATAGTACTATCATTAGAATAAGCGGCTATTCCCAACTCACAACGTTAAGTCAGAAGATTGTTAACGGCTCATGAATTCAGGGACTTTGGCAATTTAGGTACTTATACAATTCAAATCAACAAAGGCAACAAAGGCAACATTCGGGTCCAACAATTACTCATGACATGTGTTCATTTTACTTCAAATAGCATGTATCCCCCTCGCGGGTTTTAAAATCATTAAAACAAGTAGAAAGCGAGGCTATAGACTCATCTGAAGAATTAACAGTAGTATGACGACTTTCAACGATCGATGATGCCCGGCGAACACGAAATTCACAATCTATCAAAATAAAACGCGTGCCTTTAATAATATATCCAAGTAATATTTAATACTTAATAAAATGAAATAAATATCTCAAAGTCAAAATCAAACTCACACCATACTCAATTTAATAATTCCTTCTTACGTACACTTTTAATAATTCCTTCTTACGATACTAATCAGAAACTTCACTTACTATATAAAGAAAGACCTCCCAAAAGTTGGTTAAAAGATTTTACTTTTAAAGTTCCCTGCCCGACTCATCTTCGAACTACAAAAACTGGACAGTTTTACGTCAACAACTCATATACTCTTTTTAACTTATTTATTTGACTCTGTTTACAAAACCGACACTCATCTTTGAAAATAGACTCAAACATTTTATCACTTAAAATCAGTACTTGACCCATTTTAAAATACTTTTTATAGTCCCCGAGATTTGATCCGAATATCGACAACAATTATATATTGTGACTTACTCGTCTCCCGGTACACGAATAGTCAAACTATCATAACTTTTCATTCGTTTGGAGCTAGAAGCTCTACATTATACCAAATCGAAGCTTATGAAATACTCTACAACAATATCTAATTAGTTCATATCATACTCAAACTTATATTTTCCAAAAATAGCCTTTTATATTCTGGTCAAAATTACCCCTTTAAAAATCACTCAAAATCAAATTTTTACCATATTTTAACATCATTTTTACCACTATAATCATCCTAATATTACTACTTTCAATACTAACACACTATATCATCCTAGATGATCAAATAAAATAAAACTCAACTCAAAATTTCAACATGCAACAACTTAAAATAATATATAACACCATAAACAACTATATACAACAATCAAACAAGATCAAACATACAAGATTTTTCATCCAAAATGGGTTTTTATAAAAAGTTCATGCATGTAAGAGATTTTCATACCAAAATGTAGAGATTAAAAAGATAAGAATGGGTCTTTGATTAGTTTTTGAAGATTCAACCTCAAAATTAAAATCCAAGGGGTGTTTGTGTTGGTTGTGGGTGACGGACAAGAAAGAAAAGAGAGAGAGGAGCGAAAATTTTGGTGAGTGGAGTGGTGTAGTGTGTGTTTTTGAGTTTAAATTATCCTTTTATATGGGAAAAGTTTAGGGTAGTTTTTGACAATTGTGATTCTTGTGGATCAAAGTGCAAATACTTGGTAAAAAAACGGGAAATGACTATTAGTCAATTTCGAAAATATTTACGGGTCTCGGGTTTCATAAAAATGCTTCTCAAAACATAAAACGCACACAAATGTGATATTATATAATACCGGCATGACTTAATATGACATTAAAATAAAAACGTCAACATATTAATCATCGACATGTTTAAAATAAAACGTAAATTTTTTGGGCATCCGTTGATATCGTCATTACTAATAATCCTCGCAACTCGTCAAAATGTTAAAATATAACTTCCAACATTCATCCAAATCAAATCACCACTCGTCATGACAATCAATCTCGGCAAAAATTTCAAAAATATACATAAGAATATAATTAAATAATGACCACGGGTTTGGGTTGTCACATCTTTTCACTTAACCGATGACAAATTTCTTAGTAGCTTTGAGGACAAAGCTAAAATAACGGGTTGGTGCTGTAAAATCCATGATTTTACCATTATAAAATTTAATAACTTTGTACCCAATAATTCTAGAACATTTTATCATGTATTACATTTCTATATATATGTGAACATGTCTTATGTGTACTTATATACTTACATGCTTTTTACAAATAATTATATAACACTCACCTTGTAATTATACATGGACAAATACTAAAATGCATACATTTGTGAATATCCACAATACTTAACAAAATGAAAAACACTACTACTCCATATATGTTCTAGCCGTGTATATACATTATACATGCATGCACATCTTCTATAAATATGGAAGTATATACTTTGTCATACCCACTACACTTAACCAAATTAATACTTCCACACTTAGGTCACCATGTAGCCGTGTATATGTATACATGCATACATGCACACACATGCAAATCTTGGAAAGGACCCTTATACCCTCTTTAGCCCATCTACACACTCATGGATAAACACTTGGCAAAACCTTGCCTCCTTTTTGGTTACTATCACACGACATGACTAGAGAAGAGCAAAGGGTTTCTTTTTTTTTCTAAGACACATAACACTTGGCTTTGGAAATCTTCCCCATGAGATTGTGTCCCCCATATCTCTCTTCTCTAGCCGTCTATATCCCCACCCCCATTCATTTCTCGTGCAAACAAATCTCAAACATTCTCCCAATCTCTCGCACCCTAAATCATACGGATAACAACAAAGATACATCCAAGAACACATTTACTTCACACCATCTTGTCTCCATCCTCTTTACTACTAATCATTTGGTATTATCTATACCAACTTGATACTCAAGACCACCAAGATAAACCCTAGCCGAACCAATCTAGGTCACGGCTTGGATTTGGTTTTAGGGTTTCATTATCCTCAAGATTGAAACACTAATCTCCTTATTCCTCTTGATCTTTCCTTGGTAACATTAACTAGAAGGTATCACTAATATTACTTTTCTTCATTTACTTATATATTCTTTGCATGCATCATCATTCACTTGGTAATCACATATGATAAACCTATAAAACTCAAGATTTGGAAAAATCATGACCTATATAGGTTACGACATATTTTAGATATGTCATAAGACATGTATAAATTTTTTAGTAATAAACATATGATTATGTATTTATGATAATCTTGGAAAATATCATTCATTTGATAATCATATAGGAAGAACTTGTTGGGAACTCAAAACTAGAAAAACCATGACCTTAAAGGTCATGGCTTATTTTTGTACACACCAAGGTTTGTGTAACAAGGTTTTAATAAAGGAACATGTAATTGTCTATGTTTAAATGACGTAATAAAAATCATAAAAACATTTTATGTAAGTAATTATAGCCGTGAGCTATAAACCGCATGGTTGGATTTTTGATGAACATGTAAGCTTATGATAAACCTAGATCTCATGTTTATACTTTAAATTGTTTTTTAATCATGTAATAAACATAGATCTTATAATGAAAACTCATGGAAAAAGAATATAGCCGTGGGATATATAAGTTCATAATGAACTTGTGATGAACTTGTAAACATGTAATAAGTCTAGATCTTATTTTGGACTTTGTAAATTATTTGTAAACCTATAACAAGTTTAAATCACATTTTGGAACACCAAAGTTTATATAGCCGTGGGCTATATAGTTTCTAGTGAACTTATGGTTGACTTATAAACTTGTAAATAACTTAGATATCATTAGGGGACTTTTAAACTTACATGCAAGCATATATCAAGCTTGGACTTGATTTGTTATACTATAAATAACTATAGCCGTGGGTTATAAGCTTATATTAAGGCTTATGACTAACATGCAACCTATAACTAACTTGGATCTTATTTGAATCACACTAAATAAAAACATGACATGGGTCTTACTCTCTATTTTAGAGATATTGACTTAAATATTATAAATCAATAATAAGCTTGTAAAAATCCATAGATTATATACCTTGATAAATTGTTAAGTATTATTAATGGACTAATCAAGCCCATGCGACATTAGCCCAAAAACTTAAATAGGCCCAATAAGCCCAATACAATATAGTCGTGTATATGTAAGAGCCCATTAGGCCCATTTAATGTCTTGTAAGCCTACTTAACTAATCCTAGTTTATTAATGGACTTAAAAATATGTTTAGACCCATTAGATAGCCCATTAACTCTTTTGACACATTTAATAAGCCCACTTGGTATTTTAATACTTAAATAAAGTTTTTATAACAAAAATATAACTTATAAAAACTTTGGGACTAAAAATGTAAATTAATAAAACTTGTGGATTACAACCGTGACATTTGAAACTTGTTTTGATAAAACATTAAGTACAAGGACTAGTATTGTAAATATCCAAAAGTTTAAGTGTTCATTAATTCCATTCGTGACTTATTAAACCCTAGGGATCGTTTTTGCAAGTTTCTTAAAGTTAAGTTATAGTTTTATAACCCTAAGGACTATTTATGTAATAAGACGAAACATTTAGAAGCCCTAGGGACTATTCTTGTCATTTAGTGAAAGTCATGAAACTTAATTATATCTAGAGGGACTATTTTTTCCATAACCTGAAAGTATTACAAGCCCTATGTACTAAAAGTGTAAGATCCAAAAGTTTTACTTTAAAAATATATGGAGGGACTAGTTTTGCACATATCCGAAACTTAAACAAACCCTAAAACCCTTATTCCATTTAAATTAGTAAAACTTGAATAAATCCTAAACTATAAGGACTAAAACCGTAATTTCATAAACTTGTAACTTATAAACTACTTAGTATATGTTGGAAAATTTTGGGGACTTTATGTTACATCTATTTTACTTTATAAAATAATTTATATAAACTATATATATAAATTAAATACAAGTATACTTATACAAAAATTGTAAGTAAAACATTTTTACTTAAACATGAATTTATTTAGAAGTTTAATTGAACGTTAATAATACTTGTATTACAGTAACGTAAATAAACACAGTAATATTAATAAACTGTCTAAAAATTGTATAAGCATGCACATATGTTTCCTGCATTATTTACTGAGCCTGTATTACTTATATAGGCAATTGACTGTGACGTGAGCATTATCTAGATTTCATTTATTGCACAGCTATTACAAACTCTAAGGTGAGTTTACAGCCCCACACAAGATATTGATAAACTTTTAAAATCTTCTAAGGGGGAGAAAAATGCCACTTCTTTTATGGACATAAACCGAACTGTATAAACTTTGATTACGATTGCCTATTGTAGAAACTGTTAAAATTATTGCAATTTGCCCGAATGTTATAAATAGATCTATTTGGGATTGACGATCCTCATCTAGGTGAGTAGCGCTCACTGTGCCTTGGTCTGGACAACAGATGTATACCATGTTGGAACTGGAATTGGGAGCCTTTTTGTAAGGCAACGGGGTTCTCATCTGTTGAGAACCATGGAAGTTAAGCCTCAGATTTGGGCAATAGGGAATGTAATTACCTTTTTAGTATAAATGCTTTGTGCATTGCTACTACTGTGATCGTTTACTGTCCAAACTTATTTTATTAAACCTGTAAATTCACCAACTTTATGTTGACCCTTTAAGCATGTTTTTCTCAGGAAAATGAAGCTAGTATGTGGTGTGTGCATGGACTCAAGCATCATAATAGTCTGCATTGTAGGATTTATCATGGGTTTCTACTTAGGAAAAACAAACAATTTATTTTGATTATGTTAAGATAATTTTTATAAATTTGTAACACTGTTCATGTAATATGTGTTGGATAATCTTTCATCCTATGCTCTATGTACTATTTGCTATCGATCCACCCCTGTGACATCCAAATATTATTTCCGCTGCCTTTGACCCGACCCGGGGTGTCACATTAATCGTGAACCGCTAATCATTTAATGAGCGCTAATATCGTGAATAGTACTATTGGAGACTGACATCTCCTATCTGGGCATGTCGCACTTGCTAGCAGCTAATGGTCCATTCATAGGCTAAACAAATATGCTTTATTTTGCAAAACTCAGGATAGTCTGACAATCATCCTGCTTAGGGGCAATTTGTTGGATTTTTCTAAAAATGTCTAGTCGCGGGTCATGAGCTAGTGCAATAAGAATCGATGAATTTAAAACTGGGTGTATAACGCTGTAGCCCGAGAGTTATACTTGTATTCAAATCATTTTTAAAACCTATAAATTCACTCAACCTTTGTGTTGACTTTAAGCATATATCTCAGGTGATTTAAGACTGGCATGCTATGGATGGTGGAGTCTTGAATAAGTTATCATTCTATCAATAAAACAAGATCTTTGGGAAACCTGTGTTTATACAGCATACGTACAGTTGTTTATTAAATTCTTATTTAAATAAACGAATGATAATAATTGTTTTATAAAAATGTCTTTTTGGCATTTTCTTTTATTGTGACTATGGTACTATGAAGTAATACCCCAGATCAATATTCCGCTGCGTAAAGGTAAAATGGGGGTGTTACAGATTGGTATCAGAGCTTGCAGTTATAGAGAATAAGGTTTTCCTAAACTATAACTAAGATTTTAAAAAATTCAAGACTATCAGCCATCAGCAGCGCCAACGTAAGATTTTTTATCTCTTTAGAAGCATATCTCATGTTATTATGTTATAAAAACTACAAGGATGTCTACTTCCACCTATATTCTCATCTCCGACGATGATGAAAGAGAAATTCTGATGTTCACTCCATCTTCCACAGACGTGCGTGTTTCGAATTTGTCTTTTTACGATACCTCAGAAGTACAAGAATATTTGTCACATCAAACTGAAGTGATGAATAGTACACATTCACCTACATCTCATTTTCTGTTACCTGAGGATCTTTTATTCGTTTCCCAATCGAAGTCGTGAAGAGCCTTATGAAACTAAAGAGATCTCTAGAGCACGGATTGTGGAAAAGCATGAGCGGCAATTAACTGCAATTGCAAGTCATCTCGATGCAATTTCCTTAGAAGCTTTTAGAAGAGTAGAAAGTAATGTTAGAAATTTGATAAGAGGAAGAGCAGAAATTGAAGAGCATTTTATGAAGTTGGAATATAAAATGGACGTTAGCCGACGTCATAATATTAAACTGAGTAAAAGAATGCATTGTTTTGAAGTAGAAACGGCAAGACTTGATGTAACACTCTCAATTTTCGTATCGGTACAGCGGAAGTGTCTTTTAGAGTGTTACGGGATAGCACAACAACTCCAATCATAGACAACACATAAAAATGGTTGTACAAGGTTCAACATACATTCATTCGATAAAAAGTTTTAAAGTGTACAACAGGTCCCAAATTATACAGGTCATTAAGTTTACAAAACATAGATCGAATGAACATTTTTAATATTATGTGGGCCATCAGAGTCGATCTCCATCCGGATTACCTTCAAGCACCTGAGATAAAAACATGCAAAAATCATATCAGCGAATGTCGAGTGAATTCATAGAGTTTAATAAAACCGTTATATAAAACAATCGTTGAAATCAGAACACAAGTATAATATCGGAAGTAAGTCCTCGTATTGCTATTCAGGCAATATATAAATCAAGCATACATCTTAAACCGTCTATGAGACCGTAGTCTCAATATTACCATTATAGGTAATATTATCATCGTTATTAGCATCGTTATCGTATTGTATTGAAATACATTGTAGTTACATTTGGATTATTATTAGCCGCATGACATTGTTACTTACTATAAAAACAACGGGCCGCGAACCCGACAAAAAATTTTCCCATCTAAGTTAGCGTGTCGTCACAAAAATCACGCTATGTAATCTTCTCATACATAAATTCGCTTACCAATCAATGTTGTACGACGAGGATCAACCGTCAAGGCGCGAACTGGGGTGATCGTCCCCAAATAGTACTATCATATGCATAAGCGTCTACCAAATCCTGGTAGTTCACAATTCATGCTAATGGGACTTTAAGTGACATAACCTAACTACTAATAATCCTTTTTATCTCGTTTATAGGGTCATAGCATCATTCGGGTCCATATCATTAAGCATACCATCGGGACTACTTGTGTTCTATTTTTATCAAAATCTAGCATGTTATCTCCCTCGCGGGTTTACAAATCAATTTATAAAACATTTGAAAGAGTGCGAGGCTATGAACTCACGTTGATAATGAAAGGCGGATTATCGGCTACGGGCGTGCTTCGGTCACGTAAACCTATATAAATAATAATCGGTCTTAGACTTTTGTCCAATGACTTTATCCAAATAACAATTTACATATGATGATTTTTGTACATATGATGATGATCAAGTGGGTTTATATATCCTTGTTTACTCATTTTAGTGTTTACGTATTGGTAACTTTTTACTAGTTTACTAGTTTTACCTATTTACCAACTTTAAGTCCAATAAGCTCATTATAAGTTCTTTAACTTGTTTTAATTCATTTTATACTTATATTATCAGTATTTACACTTTATATGTTGGTCTCAAATGGGTTAATCCCAATAAGTTCTTTTTATAAGTGTTTAACTTATTTAGTCTAATTATTAGTCCAATATGCTTACTTAGCTCGTTAATGTCCGTATGTCCTATAGTTTGGGTTTTATCGGTTTTACTTGTATTAGATACTTATATATCAGTATATGACTTTTAAAAACTTTAAATTAGACGGGTTTGATCGTCTAAGTTTAATTGGCGAAAAACGTTAATTTTACGGTAATAGCCGAAAAAGTCGTAAAAATCATGTTTATAGTTTTTATAGCTTATAAATATTATTCAACTACCATTTTTATAAATTGTCCATTTATTTAACCTTATACATATTTATATAAATGAAATTCATAAGTTAGTGGGTTTTAATTTCACATTTTATACTATATAATTTGAGTGCTTATATAATAGTATTAAACATTAATTCTTTAAAATCTGATTTTTAGTTTCATCTTCACCATTTTTATCATATCTAGAGTTCTACAATGAATTAGAAGCTCATTTTTTGATGGCATGAACTTCATATTATGTGGTACAATTAACTTAGTTATAGCTACTGCTCATTCTAAGTTTAACTATCCTTAACAGTCCCTACAAAACAGACTATCCAGATTAGCACACTCATCTTGTTTTGATCATAACTCACTCATTATAATGATTCCATTGCATGGCCAACTCTCACATGTGTATGACATCTTGTACTTACTGTAAATGGACTCCACAATGCAAATTTATCAGTTTATGTTTTCGTTACATACTATTTTTATACAGCCAACAAATTAAGCATGATTTTAGCCTTGTTTCTTATGGTTATTAATCTTTTTAAGCATATTTATCAACACTTGATCCCCACACAACATTTTTATCATCATATATTCATCATATACATATACAACAAGAAAGAAAATACATTTGATCTTTACAAAAATAACAAGAGAAAATGGAGAGGATGATCTTCTTTACCAACCAAGAGTATATCTTATTTTTGGAAGATAAGAACTTGATGAACACCAAATATATCTCCAAGATCATCAAACACCAAGAAAGTATGTTGAGAAATCAGCCCTAGGAAACAAGCAAATCACCTCATTTGTTGTTAAAATGGCCACCAAGTAATCAAGGCTTCAAGGTAACTCCATAATATAGCTAGATAACAAGTATTTTGTGGCTAGAAAAGATCAATGGTGGTGTTTGTTCTTGAATATGGGACGGCAATGGGGATGGAGTTGAGAACGTTTGAGTTGTTTTTGCATGAGTGAATGGTAGTATGTGAGTTAGCTAGTGGTTTTTGTGTTAGTGGTAGCTTAAGTGTAAGGCTAGCTTACCCTTGTAAGCTAAATGTTTACATGATGCCACATCTTTGATGTGGTGTCTATCTTGGGCAGTCCCATAGTTAGTGGGGTGGGATAATTTATTTTGTCCCATCCCGATAATTTACTGGTACTCCTCAATTCTAGTTTCCTCGATTTGCGTGCCCTCGGGTCGTTTTACAAAAAACGTTTTTATAAATTATGAATCAACGTCACAAAACGAATCCAATAAAAATTGTCTCATCAAAAACGTAAATACGTAATCCTAAGGTTTCCGGTTTAGTCGTAAAGGACGCTAAATTATTCATGTAAGCCCAAATTTAAATCTGTAAATTGTGAGTTCATCAACCAACACAAATATAAGTTTCAAAATATTATACGAGAAAATAATTCTCTACCTGAAAATGTTAGATTGTCACAGCTTTTCCTCCTAAAAGGGATCAACGTCCTCGTGATCCATTTCATTTTGATGTCCGTTTCTTATTGAAATCGAAGAGGTGCGGATATTTCTTCCACATTTCATCCTCTCGTTCCCAAGTATATTCCGGTCCATGCTTTGAATTCCATCGGATCTTGACAATAGGTATCCGAATTTGTTTCAGTTGCTTTACCTCACGATCCATAACCTCTACGGGTTCTTCGATAAAATGCAACTTCCCATCTATTCGAACCTTATCCAACGAAATTTTCTCATCACTCACTACTAGACATTTCTTCAGATTAGATACATGGAATGTGTTGTGAACACCATGAAGTTCTGGGGGTAACTCTAGTTTGTAAGCCACTGGACCTACTCTAGATAAAATCTTAAAGGGTCCAATATAACGGGGATTCAATTTTCCTCGCTTTCCAAATCTTATAACGCCTTTCAATGACGATACTTTTAACACTACTTGGTCACCCACTTTAAACTCCATCGACTTCCGCCGCACATCCGCGTAACTTTTCTGTGTACTACGGGCAGTCAAAAACCTATTCTTAATCTGAGCTATCATCTCCGTAGTCTCCCGGATCAATTCCGGTCCCGTGAGCTGGGTATCCCCAACTTCACTCCAACATACAGGAGATCTACACTTCCTACCATACAAAGCTTCAAACGGTGCAGCCTTAATACTAGAATGGTAACTATTGTTATACGAAAACTCTTCTAACGGCAAATGTTTATCCCAATTCTTACCAAAATCTAACACACAAGCTCTCAACATATCTTCTAGTGTTTGTATCGTCCTTTCACTCTGCCCATTAGTCTGGGGGTGATAAGCAGTGCTCATGTCGAGATTCGTTCCCAAAGATCTTTGGAGAGATTTCCAAAAATTCGATGCGAATCTAGGATCTCGATCTGAAATGAGCGATACAGGCACTCCATGCTTGCATACATCATTATCAAGGTATATACGAGTCAGCTTCTCCAGTGAGAACTGCTCTTTAACCGGAATGAAGTGTGCTGATTTGGTCAGTCTATCGACAATGACCCAAATCGAGTTGTTTCCAGATGATGTTCTAGGAAGCTTGGTGATAAAGTCCTTCGTAATTCGCTCCCACTTCCATTCAGGAATCTTTGGCTGTTGAAGTAGTCCTGATGGCTTTTGATGTTCAGCTTTGACTCTAGCACAAGTCAAGCATTGAAGAACATACATAGCAATATCAGCTTTCATATTCGGCCACCAGTACAACTTCTTCAAATCATGGTACATTTTATCAGATCCCGGATGAATGGAATACTTAGATTTATGGGATTCTAACATAATCAAATCTCTTAAGCCTCCAAACTTAGGTATCCACATACGACCTCTTAAGCATTTCACTCCATCATCTCTAACCTCTAAAGGATCTCCTTCTCCTCGGAACCCTTCATTAACAAAATTTTCCTTCTTACAAGCTTCTATTTGCGCGTTTCTAGTTTGCTCAGGAAAATTATTGTGCACGATCAAGACTAGAGAATGTACCCTGATAGGCTCTCTATCCTTCCTGCTTAACGCATCGGCAACAACATTGGCTTTTCCTGGGTGATATTTTATATCATAATCATAATCACTTAACAACTCTATCCATCTTCGTTGCCTCATGTTCAATTCCTTTTGATCGAGAATATACTGTAGGCTTTTGTGATCGGTGAATACCGTACACTTGGTGCCATACAAATAATGTCTCCACAACCTAAGAGCAAAGACTACAGCTCCTAACTCAAGATCATGAGTAGTATAATTCTCCTCATTCTTCCTTATTTGCCTAGAAGCATAAGCTATCACTTTCTCTCGCTGCATCAAAACAGCTCCATAGCCTCTAAGAGATGCATCACAATACACTACAAAATCTTCCCTCCCGTCGGGTAATGATAAAATTGGCGCACTACATAATTTTTGCTTCAATGTTTGAAATGCTCCATCTTCATCAATTCCCCAAATGAAAGGTTTATTCTTCTGGGTAAGCTTAGTCAAGGGTTTAGCTATCAAAGAAAATTCTTTAATGAATCGCCTATAATAGCCAGCCAATCCTAAGAACTGTCGCACTTCCGTTGGCGTTGCCGGTGCAAACCAATTCTTAATGGCTTCAACCTTTGCAGGATCAACATGAATTCCATCTTTGTTAATCACATGACCAAGAAATTGCACAGAATCTAACCAGAAATCACATTTCAAAAACTTAGCATACAACCTTTCATCCTTCAACAAATTCAAAACAATCCTTTAATGTTCTCTATGTTCATCTTCATTCTTAGAATAGATTAGAATATCTTCAATAAACACAATCAAAAATTTATACAAGTAGGGCTTGCACACTCGATTCATTAAATCCATGAAAACCGCAGGTGCGTTAGTTAACCCAAATGGCATTACTTGAAATTCATAGTGTCCATAACGAGTTCTAAATGCAGTTATAGGAATATCTTCTTCACGGACGCGAAGTTGGTGATATCCTGACCGCAGATCTATCTTTGAATACACACTAGATCCTTTTAGTTGATCAAACAAATCATCAATCCTAGGTAAAGGATATCGATTTTTAATTGTCAACTTATTCAGTTCCCTATAGTCAATGCACATACGGAAAGATCCATCCTTCTTCTTAACGAACAAGACTGGAGCTCCCCAAGGCGAGGAGCTCGGTCGAATAAAACCTTTATCAGACAACTCCTTAAGTTGCTCAGATAACTCCTTTAATTCAGAAGGGGCTAATCGGTAAGGCGCACGTGCCACCGGTGCAGCACCAGGAATTAAATCGATTCGAAACTCTACTTGCCTTATCGGTGGAAGTCCGGGTAAATCTTTAGGAAATACCTCAGGAAATTCACAAATAATAGGTACATCTTCCAATCGTTTCTCCCTAGACTCATTTCCGGTCACTTGAGCTAAGAATAACTCACAACCGTTCCTGATGTACTTTTGGACTTTAATACATGAAACGATTTTCAAACGGGATTCACCTCGATTACCATCAATTACTAACGTCCTATTCCTAAGAGGAATCTTAACCTTCTTTTCTCCACATAAAATAGTAGCATTATTCAACGACAACCAATCCATACCAATAATAATATCAAAACTACCTAATTCTATCAACATCAAATCAATCGGAAAGAATAGTTCAAGAGATTTAGAGAGCATCTTTCTAATAGCTTAATAGTTTTCACTAATTTACCATTAGCCAATTCCACCTCGTAACTGGTATTTATCTCAACAGGTTCAATGTCAATAAGGGCACTAAATTTAGTGGATACAAAGCTCCTATCAGCACCCGAATCAAATAAAGCAACAGCATAATGATTGTTGAGTAAAAACGTACCGGTAACGACATACGGATCCTCTTTCTTCACCTCAATTGTTCCAAGTTGATAGACACCACCCTGGGGGTTTCTTCCAGGTACAATCGCTTTCAACTTGCGGCATTCCGATTTCCTATGACCTTCTTCATTACAGTTGAAGCAAATGGTTCCCTTATTACACCTTTCAACCTTGTGTCCAAGCTTTCCGCAATTTCGGCACTTCCAGCAATCGCCAGCATGCTTCTTGTTGCCACACTTAGGACATCTATCATCGTTTCGCGGTGTATTGTTGGTAAGAGAATTTGCATTCCCCTTTCTCTGGTTCTGACGGCGATTGAAATTCTTCCTATTATCACCTCTATCTGCACGATCACCGTCACCCTTTCTTTTCTCACCAACACGGACTTCATCTTCCCTATCCTGAATTATCTGTCCAATGAGTTGGTAAGCCATTCAAACAGCATCAACAATGGTCAGTGATTTAGATGATGTCACGTCCCCCCGGATATTCTTGGTCAACCCTTTAATATATTGCTCAATTCGGATCTCTTCGGGTTCCACCAATCGAGGACATAACAAGGCCAACTCATGGAATCGGTTTGTGTAACTATCAATGTCCACACCTTTCATTCTCAGATGAATCAACTCTTGTTCTAACCTAATAATCACACTACGGGGACAAAACTCCAAAGTCATCCACTTCTTAATTTCAGCCCAAGGAGTAGCATTAGCAGCATCAATACCCATGAAAGCAATTCTCCTGGTCCACCAAGTCAACGCACGACCTTTAAGAGTAGCCTTAGCAAAAGTCACCTTATCTTCCTCCTTACACTTACTAATCCGAAACACCGACTCAATCTTTTCAATCCACTGGCTTAATCCTACAGCACCTTCAGTTCCATTAAAAGGTAGAGGTTCACACTTCATGAACGTCACATAAGTACAGCCGCCAACTTCAGGTGCATTAGTTCCAAGTCCTCCTACATTTCCTCCAACATTAGCATTCACATTCACATTAGTACCGCCAATTCCACTACCGCCAGCTCCACTACCGCCAGCTCCACTACCGCCAGCTTCATTTCTAGCATTTTCCATAAATTCAGTCATAGATGCGGTAACTTGCTCCGTAATAATCCTACGTACATCATCCTCAGTCACAGCCTTCTTGGGCGGCATAGTTCTATAATTTCACAATTTCAAAGTATTAAGCATTCACCCAACAAGGGATTCATATAATATGGATTGAATTCATAATCAAGATACAAGTAAGGCATAATATGGAATTCAAGACAAGATACCTATTTCATTCGATTTGAAACAAAAGCATTGTCTTAGTTACATCCCATATCAAAGTTCTAGCACTATATATATACTCAAAATTCGTGCCAAGTCTACTACTAACAAGTCGGTTCAGTCAAAGCTACAAAAGTACAAAAGATACAAAGGTCACTACTAAATACAGACTGGTTTACTGAGAACCGCCAGATGGTCCATCATTCATCGTCTTCTGTATCTTTGTCGGACGATCACTAGACACATCTTCAGCTAGGCGCTTACGGATCACTCCTCTTTCAACCATGTCAGCATAAAATCTACTATTCCAACCCACGGATATATTCAACTCCTTCTCAGCTTTCTCACGCATCGCACGAGCTACATTCAACTGAATCTCCATAGAATTCACCTTTTTCTTCATAGCAGCAAACTCACCACTTTTTAACACTGATAACCTCCTAAAAGCCTCATTCAAACCACGCTCTACATCAGTCAAATCCAGACTAAGCAATTCCCGCTCTTTCTCACCAACCTTAGTCTTCGACTCCAAATAAGCAACTTGATTCTGAACAACACCTAATCCAATCTCTGTCATACTACTCTTAACACGGGAAGCATCTAGATCACGTATCAAGGTCCATGGTGCAAGACCATCAATATGAGTAGCCTCTCGAGTACTAGACGACTCTCCTATCACACGTCTACGAGTAGCAATACCATCAGTACCGTCAGGTGCATTATCATCCTCATCCTCGTCTGATTCAGAATCAGATTCAGACGATTCAGACATTTCATCCCTAGGTAGCTCAACTTCAGAATCAGACAAATAAACTGGTGGGGGCAAAGGCTCGCCCTCTAGAACATCATAAGGGTAAATAAGCTCGGCTTCCTCCTCATCATCAACCTCATCGTCTATACCTACATCCTCCTCGACATCCTCGTCGTCAATCTCATCATCTAAATTATCTAACCCAATCTCCTCATCATTCTTAATAACAACATTATCAATCTCATTTTCTACCATATCAACCTGAGGGGCAATCTGATCTCCTAGTCCTATCTCGGGCTCGGGATCCTCAAATGGTTCCTCCTTATCATCCATATCATAATCTACTATGTCTAAATAAGGATCATCATCTACATTAGGTTCGTGAATAGCATGGTTCTCTACAGGAATATTAGGGTCAGCCATGACAATCTACATTTATATATATCTCGTATTAGGATAACATACTATTTAAACAATTACATACTGAAACCACGATATATACATATATATAAATTAAATTATATATATCAAAATATATATCTTCTCAATAGGGCTTGTTGGTAACGTCGGAGATCTTTGGCACCGTTATAGTCAAAAGATTTTTCAAATATTTTCTCAAATGTTCATAGTTAAAAGATTTTGAAAAGTTTTGTTCAAAACCTTGGTTTTTAAAATCCTTTGTTCTCTATAACGAGAGCTCTGATACCAAACTGTAACACTCTCAATTTTCGTATCGGTACATCGGAAGGGTCTTTTAGAGTGTTACGGGATAGCACAATAACTCCAATCATAGACAACACATAAAAATGGTTGTACAAGGTTCAAAATACATTCATTCGATAAAAAGTTTTAAAGTGTACAACAGGTCCCAAATTATACAGGTCATTAAGTTTACAAAACATAGATCTAATTAACATTTTTAATATTATGTGGGCCATCAGAGTCGATCTCCATCCGGATTACCTTCAAGCACCTGAGATAAAAACATGCAAAAATCATATCAGCGAATGTCGAGTGAATTCATAGAGTTTAATAAAACCGTTATATAAAACAATCGTTGAAATCAGAACACAAGTATAATATCAGAAGTAAGTCCTCGTATTGCTAGTCAGACAATATATAAATCAAGCATACATCTTAAACCGTCCATGAGACCGTAGTCTCAATATTACCATTATAGGTAATATTATCATCGTTATTAGCATCGTTATCGTATTGTATTGAAATACATTGTGGTTACATTTTGATTATTATTAGCCGCATGACATTGTTACCTGATAGGTGTGTAAACACCCATCTTTTCTACCACTTAATTACAAGAATAACCGGACCTAAACATGTATTTTATGTCTTTTATGTCGGAATTATGCGTGGTTTGTGTTTTTGTTGTAATTTAGGATGAAATTATGAAAAGTGGAGAAAACACGGGAATTCACGGGCATTCACGACTTTTATTGAAGAAAAAGATGAAAGACGAAGTCGAGAAGTCAAGAGTGGAAAAAGAACGGAAGTCCAAGACCAATTCTGAAGATTTATCAAAGAAAAAGTCAAAAGACGGAAGTTTATCAAAAGCCGAGAAACTCAAGTCTATTTTATTGAAGAAATTAAAGACGAGTTCAAAAGATATCCCGAGCCACAAGTCCTTAAAGTCCAAATTTAAAAGAAAGATTAGAAGAAAAGGACTAATGACGCAATTAATGAAGATTAAATGAAGGAGGGACTTAATCCCGTAATTAACAAGAAATGAAGGAGGGGAGGAAGCTTCCTTAATCCTCCCCTATAAATAGTTTAGATTGTTAAGCATTTGTTTTTGTTGGATAGCTTGACAAACTATCTCTTCCATTTTTAATTACCTTGCACCTTTAATTACTTGTCCAATTTAATTACCTTGTCTTGCACTTAATTACCATTTAATTCAAGTAAGTCTTTCTTTTTAATTCTTGTCAAGCTTTATCTTTACCTTGTTGATCTCATTCTTCCTTTCTTTAATCTTTGTGTTGATTTGTTTATGTTCAAGTTCTTTATTTTTGTTGATTTGATTAAAGTGGGTTTTGATTATCTTGATCTTTATTGTTTGATTTTTTGTTTTGGATTGATTGTTTATGTTTATTAGATGTTTTGTTATTAGTTTGGTTTAATCTTTTTGTTGATTTAGTTAAGTTTTTATTTGATTCGTATCTTTTTAGCCTTCCTTGTTCTTCGGATCTCTTTACTGAACTTGCCCAGATTCGTGCCAGCCAACATTCCGAATAGGGGATTGCCAGATTTATTCCGAGTAAAGACTTTCGTTGGGAGACTATTCGGAATATTCAATATTCCGAATAGAGGTTGTTTTCCGAATAGACCTGTTATTCCGAATAGGGGGATATTCCGTGTAGGACAAACTTTCCGAATAGAAGCTATATTCCGAATAGGCCTGAACATTCCGAATAGCACGTTTTTCCGCATAGGGAAGTATATTCCGAATAGGAGGGATTTTCCGCATAAAGCACTTTTCCGAATAGGCCAAACATTCCGAATAGAACTTTATTCCGAATAGGGACAGATATTCCGAGTAGAGAAATATTCCGAATAGGAGGATTATTCCGAATAGGGTTTAGTTTTCCGCATTAGGAACTATTCCGAATAGGGCACCTTTTTCCGAATAGTGACAGTATTCCGCATAGGGGTTTTATTCCGGATAGGGACTTATTATTTTTATTTTAGCATTTAATTTCGAGCTTTACTTTTCCTACCTTTTTACTTAGTTGCACTTTAAGTTTATCGCCTTAGATTTATTTTAGCTTTGCCTTAGTTTAAGTTTTAGTTTTAGTTGCGTTTTAAGTTTGCCTTAGTTAGATTTAAGTTTGCGTTATTTACTTAATTGCCCTTTAGTTTTAGTCGCGCTTTAAATACTTGCACTTTATTTTAATTAGATTTAGATTTACTTTAATTGCACTTTTTCTTTAATTGTTTTGCACCTTTTATTTTCAAAACTACAACGACACATCTTTGTTTCACCAAAGTACAACTGAGTCACACATTAAACATAAAGTTTTTCAATTCGAAGAGACCAACACAACGAACTTTTAATTTTTATACGGGCCAAAAGCCTTGTATCAAATGGCGCCGCTGCCGGCTCTTTTCGTAAAGATCAACAGTTTTTTGTGAGGGACACGTTGCTTTTTGGGATCCGTTCACTTGTGAGCGTTATTTTTTGCATAAAAAATTCAAAAAATCATAAAAATTTAAAAAATTCAAAAAACCATAAAAATTAAAAATTTCAAAAATCCAAAAAGATTTTATCTTTCTTGTGTATATATATTGTCTTTGTGTTTGGTTTTGTTTTCTTTTGCATTTTCAGGTGTATGCGTACTAGATCTTCTAATTATCAAGAGCCCGAGCCTCAAGAAGATTTAGATATGGCAGGTGTCAACAACAACAACATGCCACCGCACCTCAATAATAATAATAATAACAACAATGCTCTTCCACAGCCCGATCTTCGGACCATGGAGGAACTTTGTCAACCAACAATGTTTGGACGAGGAGGACCGATTGCGCCGATGCAAATCAACGCTCCTGAGTTTTCGTTGAAGCACCACATGATTCAACAAGTACAAACAAACCCATTTAGAGGATTGCCTGATGATGATGCCAACAAACACCTCGACAAGTTCATTACAATCACCCAGAGCATGAAGTTGGCTGGTGCCACTATGGATGAGCTTCGCCTACAACTCTTTCCACAAACTCTATTACATCATGCCGAGAAATGGTTTGATCGTCTCCCGAAGAATTCTATTCATACTTGGGATGACATGACTCAACGCTTTTTGTCGCGCTACTTTCCACCATCCATGGTCACAAGCCTTCGCAATCAGATCAGCGGTTTCATGCAAGATCCCGATGAATCTCTTTTTGATGCATGGGAGAGATATAATGTCTTGATCGACCGTTGTCCAAACCACAACATGCTTCCGGTCACCTTGATCGATACTTTCTACAACGGATTGACTTTTCGAGATCGTGATACGATCAATGCAGCCGTCGGTGGCACATTTATGAAAAGGAGACCCGAGGAGTGTAGAGAGTTAATTGAAAACATGACTACTCATCATAAGAACTGGGATTCCTCTGCTTCTTCTAGAAACAACACGAGAGTCAATGTTTCTTCTACCTCAGCAAACCCTGAGATGACCGAACTCACCCGCATGATGGCTGAAATGAGCAAAAGTATTACGCTTCACACTTCAAACCAACAACAACAACAAGTTAAAGCGGTTGCTAATCCTTGTGAAACATGTGGCGGTCCTCACTCATACACCGATTGTCCTTCGACACAAGGAAATCCGGAAAATGTGTATGCAGCTTACGGTAATTATTCACCGGAAAATTACCAAGCTAGACAACAAGGGGATAGAAATCTGCTGAGCTACCGTTCCAACAACTACCTTTCACCCGGTTTTTCTCCTCAAAACCAAAATCCCGCCAACAACTACAATAGAAGCAACCAAATCCCACCTCGTGCTTCTAACCCTTATCAACCACCCACCCAACAACACCCACCCATTAATCCCGATGTTGACACAATCATGAGAACTCAAGGTGAGCAAATCAAGAATCTACAGAGCCAAATAATCAATTTGAAAGGAGATATCTTGAAGCAAGGAAATGACATCAGAACCGAGGTTCGTGATAATCTTCAATCCTCTTTCATCACTCAAACAACTGGATTAAAGAATCTGTTGGGTAGTTTCTTGCCTGAAGCTCAACCTTCTTCTTCTTCGGGTTCTCTACCTTCAAACACCGTCACTAATCCGCGAGCAAATGTGAGTGCTATAACTACGCGTAGTGAAATTACCATTGTCAATCCACCTGACTCACCACCATCATCTACACCTCCTCCACCACCATGTATCCCTACTCCTCTTACACTTAGTGATAGTACACCATTACCGTCTCCGCCTCGTCATGACGATGTATCTCGGAAGGACCCTTCAACATCACAACCTTCACCAACTACACCTTCACCTAACCCTTGTCAACCTAGAATCCCATACCCTTCTCGCATACGCAAGACCAATGATCTAACCAAGAATGACTGCCAAGTATCGAAATATGTGGATATGCTATCTAAAATGACCATTAACATTAGCCTTGTTGAAGCACTTTGCCACATGCCGAAATTTGTCAAAGCATTCAAGGAATTGCTTAGCAAGAAGGAGAAGCTGATTGAACTCGCCAACACACGCTTAAATGAAAACTGCTCTACAGTTCTTCTTAGAGAACTTCTGGAAAAGCTTGGCGATCCCGGTCGTTTTGTGTTGCCTTGCGTGTTCAACAAAACTAAAGAATTTACTGCCCTTGCTGATCTCGGGGCTAGTATTAATTTGATGCCACTGAGTGTTTGGAAAACACTATCATTGCCCGACCTCATTCCAACAAAGATGACTCTCGAACTTGCAAACCGCACTCTCGCTTACCCCGTTGGTATAGCCGAAGACGTGTTTATCAAAGTTGGCACATTTACCTTCCCGGTCGATTTTGTCGTAGTTGATTATGCAATGGACCCTCGTATTCCTTTAATACTTGGTCGGCCATTTTTGAGAACCGGACGTGCTTTAATAGATGTGGCCGAAGGTGAGTTAATCTTACGAGTCGGGGATGATTCTAAAGTTTTTAAAATGGGGAAACTTACAGGAAAATCCTTTGGAGGCCGAGAATCAGTGAATATGATAAATGTGCTCGATGACTTTACCGTCTACGATAATCCTTTATTCGAGTCTTCCACTGATAATCCACTCTTTGAAGATGATGTGGATGATTCTCTCCCTACTTTGGACGCTTCTCCCATTTATGATTCACCACCGGTCTTTGATGCTTATGATGATGATAATTCTAGCTCAGATTCGGATGATTTTGATTGTACTTCTGAGTATCCCGAGCTGCCTACATATGATGATTTTGATGAGGCCGATACTCTCTCGAGCGATTCTTCACATGGTGAAGATCCTCCGCCATCACTCGATCCTACTTTGGACGATTACTCATTCGAGGAAGATTTCTCTGAATTTCTCAACACATACTTCCCTCATGAGAGTGATGCACCTCCTTTGGACTTTGAAGATTATCGTCTTGATCCTACTTTGGATTTGAAGAGCATTTTGTCCAAGGAGAAGAAACCAGTTGACACCGAAATCCGTTGCACTTATGATTTGACACCTCTTTGTACCACTTCTGAGGACGAGGTTGTGCTTCTTTGCGGATCTTCTTCACACTCGGCTGAGCCGGAGTGCTATTTTCCCCTGAAGGAAAAGGTGTTCGATCCCGGTATTGAAGTTTTTAAGCCATCTCAGTATCCACCTGATGAAATAAAAGGAAAAATCTTTGGAAATTTTGAAGACATGCTTACACCGCTTCCTACTTGCTTCCACCGTGCTCCATCGCTGCTTAAGGGAACCTTGCCACTTCTCTTCTGGCTTGCCTTGTTCGCCTTAAGCTCTTTCTTATTGATGGATGAAAACCATGTCTTTGATCCTGGTGGATTTGTTTCATGCTACTTCTGTTGATAATCAAGGTCGAGTCAGGCTCACGACTCGGTTAACAAAAACCAAGCGCTTCTTGGGAGGCAACCCATGCATCTATCTTTTCGATTTCTTTACCATAAGTGTAGGGGGGACCCTTTGGATTGCTATCTCCTCTCCTCACTTCTTAATCAGGGATTCGAGCTTCAATAATCCACTCTTGCTGATTCTTGACGACCCGTGATTCCGTGTTCTACTTCTCCCCGGTTCTATCCTAAACTCTTTTCGATTCACTATTTTATATTTTCTCAATATTAAAATAGGAATCTCTTTAGTTGTCTTTTCCTTAGCGAGATTTAAACAACGTGCACAATGTCCTAAGTGTAGGTGAGTTTACTCCCACACGCTTAAACATTGAGGACAATGTTTATCTCAAGTGTAGGGGGGACTTCTATCGAAGTTAAGTGGTCTTTTCCTTGTATTTGTCCTCATTTTAACCGGAAAATCAATTTTTCGACATTTTTCAAAATTTTTGATCTATTTTGGCCTATTAGTTTTCCCTTTTGTATAGTTATTTTCTTTCCTTATTAGAATAAATGTTTAATAAGTGGTTTTAATTTTCAAACGTTGTGAATCTTTTGACTCAACCCGAGTTTACTCTAGCTAGTATCCTTAACGTGTTTAAGTCAAGTTTTGCTAGGCTTTTATATAGGGAGCTATAAAACGCGAAAGTCTTAACTCACACGGGTTAAGAACAAGAACTTTTCGCAAGTTCCTATAATTGATCCTAGAGAGTCGTTTATCAAGGGAACTTTAAGATGCGATTTCTAAACTTGAAAGAGTCTAAGAATTTGCAAGATCCTATAGGCGACTCGAAAACCCAAAACTTTGATTTAATAGGCTAAGTATCCACGAGTCTCATTACTTGAGATTTTAAACTGTGGAGAACGAGAGATGATAGAGCCAACTATAAGTTCGGTATTCTTTCGTGAATTTATGTGAGTTAATTATAAGTCTATTCTCCCATCGCTTGCTAATAAATTTATCTGCTAATAAATAAGGTTGTACGATTTGAAAAGTTACTTAGCTTCTAGCCCCAGATCGTTTAAAAGTTGCTCGGTAATGACGAGAGTTCATAGCCAAGGCATAACTTATGAAGCGGGGCGCGAAGATTGGCGAGTCCGAAAAGGCCCTAACAAGGCATGAGGGCTATGTTTTGTTGCTAAAGATCCAAAAGTGATGTGAAGAATCATTTATCGAAAATCAATATGAAGGATCGAGACACACGACGAAAAGCAAAAACTCCCAAAAAGTCATGGAGAAGTGTATCCGAAAAGACCCTAACAAGGTATGAGGATAAATAGATCCAAGTCAATAAAGGAGGCGGATCGTTGTATATCAAAATCCAAAATAAAGATTGGAGAAAAATGAAGAAGTCGTGGTCCATATATGAAGAATCTCTCAAAAATTCCAAGTGAAGAAATTCCATTTATGAAGAGAAGACCATTATTTCATGAGCGTCTCTCAAGATTTGAAGTATGAAGTCGCTGCCAAATATCGGCCCGAGAAAGGTCTCAAATCGCGAACCAAGTTATGCCAAGATATGAACTTTTTGATATCCCGAGAAGCAGTTTTAAAAGATTTGGTCCTTTAGCTAACTATTGATTAAATCGTGCACTTTATTTTTAGACTTAATAATTATCTAAATAAGTCAAACAATGCATCTTCGTGATCATTCAAGACAAATAATAAAATATAAGAGATACCCATAGGAATAAGGGAGTCTAAGTGAATAATTGGCCCACATGAGTTCGTGTTAGTTTACTAACTTATAATAACAATGATCTCGTTTTTAAGCTTGGTTTGGAGAAAGTGAAAAGTTGAGGATGATGATTATTCATGACATTTTCAAAACCCAAGGTATGCTTTTAATTTCTTTGCTTTGCATTTCTTTTAATTTTCTATCTCTTTAATAAAGGCCAACGTGGATTGATTATGATGAAAAGTGTAAACATGCTTTGTAACTAATGCATTGCATGAGGACATTGCAATGGTCAAGTGTAGGGGATTTGATAGGTGTGTAAACACCCATCTTTTCTACCACTTAATTACAAGAATAACCGGACCTAAACGTGTATTTTATGTCTTTTATGTCGAAATTATGCGTGGTTTGTGTTTTTGTTGTAATTTAGGATGAAATTATGAAAAGTGGAGAAAACACGGGAATTCACGGGCATTCACGACTTTTATTGAAGAAAAAGATGAAAGACGAAGTCGAGAAGTCAAGAGTGGAAAAAGAACGGAAGTCCAAGACCAATTCTGAAGATTTATCGAAGAAAAAGTCAAAAGACGGAAGTTTATCAAAAGCCGAGAAACTCAAGTCTATTTTATTGAAGAAATTGAAGACGAGTTCAAAAGATATCCCGAGCCACAAGTCCTTAAAGTCCAAATTTAAAAGAAAGATTAGAAGAAAATGACTAATGACGCAATTAATGAAGATTAAATGAAGGAGGGACTTAATCCCGCAATTAACAAGAAATGAAGGAGGGGAGGAAGCTTCCTTAATCCTCCCCTATAAATAGTTTAGATTGTTAAGCATTTGTTTTTGTTGGATAGCTTGACAAACTATCTCTTCCATTTTTAATTACCTTGCACCTTTAATTACTTGTCCAATTTAATTACCTTGTCTTGCACTTAATTACCATTTAATTCAAGTAAGTCTTTCTTTTTAATTCTTGTCAAGCTTTATCTTTACCTTGTTGATCTCATTCTTCCTTTCTTTAATCTTTGTGTTGATTTGTTTATGTTCAAGTTCTTTATTTTTGTTGATTTGATTAAAGTGGGTTTTGATTATCTTGATCTTTATTGTTTAATTTGTTGTTTTGGATTGATTGTTTATGTTTATTAGATGTTTTGTTATTAGTTTGGTTTAATCTTTTTGTTGATTTAGTTAAGTTTTTATTTGATTCGTATCTTTTTAGCCTTCCTTGTTCTTCGGATCTCTTTACTGAACTTGCCCAGATTCGTGCCAGCCAACATTCCGAATAGGGGATTGCCAGATTTATTCCGAGTAAAGACTTTCGTTGGGAGACTATTCGGAATATTCAATATTCCGAATAGAGGTTGTTTTCCGAATAGACCTGTTATTCAGAATAGGGGGATATTCCGTGTAGGACAAACTTTCCGAATAGAAGCTATATTCCGAATAGGCCTGAACATTCCGAATAGCACGTTTTTCCGCATAGGGAAGTATATTCCGAATAGGAGGGATTTTCCGCATAAAGCACTTTTCCGAATAGGCCAAACATTCCGAATAGAACTTTATTCCGAATAGGGACAGATATTCCGAGTAGAGAAATATTCCGAATAGGAGGATTATTCCGAATAGGGTTTAGTTTTCCACATAAGGTACTATTCCGAATAGGGCACCTTATTCCGAATAGTGACAGTATTCCGCATAGGGGTTTTATTCCGGATAGGGACTTATTATTTTCATTTTAGCATTTAATTTCGAGCTTTACTTTTCCTACCTTTTTACTTAGTTGCACTTTAAGTTTATCGCCTTAGATTTATTTTAGCTTTGCCTTAGTTTAAGTTTTAGTTTTAGTTGCGTTTTAAGTTTGCCTTAGTTAGATTTAAGTTTGCGTTATTTACTTAATTGCCCTTTAGTTTTAGTCGCGCTTTAAATACTTGCACTTTATTTTAATTAGATTTAGATTTACTTTAATTGCACTTTTTCTTTAATTGTTTTGCACCTTTTATTTTCAAAACTACAACGACACATCTTTGTTTCACCAAAGTACAACTGAGTCACACATTAAACATAAAGTTTTTCAATTCGAAGAGACCAACACAACGAAATTTTAATTTTTATACGGGCCAAAAGCCTTGTATTATTACCTTACTATAAAAACAACGGGCCGCGAACCCGACAAACAATTTGCCCATCCAAGTTAGCGTGTCGTCATAAAAATCACGCTATGTAATCTTCTCATACATATATTCGCTTACCAATCAATGTGGTACGACGGGGAACAACCGTCAAGGCGCGAAATGGGGTGATCGTCCCCAAATAGTACTATCATATGCATAAGCGTCTACCAAATCCCGGTAGTTCATAATTCATGCTAATGGGACTTTAAGTGACATAACCTAACTACTAATAATCCTTTTTATCTCGTTTATAGGGTCATAGCATCATTCGGGTCCATATCATTAAGCATACCATCGGGACTACTTGTGTTCTATTTTTATCAAAATCTAGCATGTTATCTCCCTCGCGGGTTTACAAATCATTTTATAAAACATTTAATAGAGTGCGAGGCTATGAACTCACGTTGATAATGAAAGGCGGATTATCGGCTACGGGCGTGCTTCGGTCACGGAAACCTATATAAATAATAATCGGTCTTAGTCTTTTGTCCAATGACTTTATCCAAATAACAATATACATATGATGATTTTTGTACATATTATGATGATCAAGTGGGTTTATATATCCTTGTTTACTCATTTTAGTGTTTACGTATTGGTAACTTTTTACTAGTTTACTAGTTTTACCTATTTACCAACTTTAAGTCCAATAAGCTCATTATAAGTTCTTTAACTTGTTTTAATTCATTTTATACTTATATTATCAGTATTTACACTTTATATGTTGGGCCCATATGGGTTAAGCCCAATAAGTTCTTTTTATAAGTGTTTAACTTATTTAGTCCAATTATTAGTCCAATATGCTTACTTAGCTCGTTAATGTCCGTATGTCCTATAGTTCGGGTTTTATCGGTTTTACTTGTATTAGATACTTATATATCAGTATATGACTTTTAAAAACTTTACATTAGATGGGTTTGATCGTCTAAGTTTTAATTGGCGAAAAACGTTAATTTTATGGTAATAGCCGAAAAAGTCGTAAAAATCATGTTTATAGTTTTTATAGCTTATAAATATTATTCAACTACCATTTTTATAAATTGTCCATTTATTTAACCTTATACATATTTATATAAATGAAATTCATAAGTTAGTGGGTTTTAATTTCACATTTTATACTATATAATTTGAGTGCTTATATAATAGTATTAAACATTAAGTCTTCAAAATCTGATTTTTAGTTTCATCTTCACCATTTTTATCATATCTAGAGTTATACAATAAATTAGAAGCTCTTTTTTGGATAGCATGAACTTCATATTATGTGCTACAATTAACTTAGATATAGATACTGCTCATTCTAAGTTTAACTATCCTTAACAGTCCCTACAAAACAGACTATCCAGATTAGCACACTCATCTTGTTTTGATCATATCTCACTCATTTTAATGAATCCATTGCATGGCCAACTCTCACATGTGTATGACATCTTGTACTTACTGTAAATGGATTCCACCATGCAAATTTATTAGTTTAAGTTTTGGTTACATACTGTTTTTATACAGCCAACAAATTAAGCATGATTTTAGCCTTGTTTCTTATGGTTATTAATCTTTTTAAGCATATTTATCAACACTTGATCCCCACACAACATTTTTATCATCATATATTCATCATATACATATACAACAAGAAAGAAAATACATTTGATCTTTACAAAAATAACAAGAGAAAATGGAGAGGATGATCTTCTTTACCAACCAAGAGTATATCTTGTTTTTGGAAGACAAGAACTTGATGAACACCAAATATATCTCCAAGATCATCAAACACCAAGAAAGTTTGTTGAGAAATCAGCCCTAGGACACAAGCAAATCACCTCCTTTGTTGCTAAAATGGCCACCAAGTAATCAAGGCTTCAAGGTAACTCCATAATATAGCTAGATAACAAGTATTTTGTGGCTAGAAAAGATCAATGGTGGTGTTTGTTCTTGAATATGGGACGGAAATGGGGATGGAGTTGAGAGAGTTTGAGTTGTTTTTGCATGAGTGAATGGTAGTATGTGAGTTAGCTAGTGGTTTTTGTGTTAGTGGTAGCTTAAATGTAAGGCTAGCTTACACTTGTAAGCTAAATGTTTACATGATGCCACATCTTTGATGTGGTGTCTATCTTGGGCCGTCCCATAGTTAGTGGGGTGGGATAATTTATTTTGTCCCTTCCTGCTAATTTACGGGTACTCCTCGATTCTAGTTTCCTCGATTTGCGTGCCCTCGGGTCGTTTTACGAAAAACATTTTTATAAATTATGAATCAACGGCACAAAACGAATCCAATAAAAATTGTCTCATAAAAAACGGAGTTCAAAAACGTAAATACGTAATCCTAAGGTTTCCGGTTTAGTCGTAAAGGACGCTAAATTATGCACGTAAGCCCAAATTTAAATCCGTAAATTGTGAGTTCATCAACCAACACAAAAATAAGTTTCAAAATATTATACGAGAAAATAATTCTCTACCTGAAAATGTTAGATTGTCACACTTGATAAGGAGAACGCTGAACTGGGAGAGGAACTTACGAGAACTGGGCTTAATTTAGAAGTACTCATTTAAAATCTCAAAGCTACAAACAATCTGACTTCGGATATAGTTTGGACATAATTGAGGAGATTAAAATGAGGAATTAAGCTTAGAAATCTAGTCTCAGTTTGTAAATATGTACAGTTTTCTATATGTAACAGCGATGCTTATTGTGTAAATATGAACGATAAGTTATGAATAAATAAAGAAGTGTGCGTTTGTTCTTGGAACTCTTGTCATTTTATTCGTATTATGAATCCTCATATATGAATTTGTTAAGAAATTTCCTTTCATATTATGAATCCTCATATATGTAATTCCCTAAAGAATGAGAACTTGACAATGATATATTAAATTTATTCCATACTCCACGTATAAAAGTTTAATATCAAGTGTTATTTTGTGGTAGGATGGCTCCTACAAGAGCATCAACATCTGCGACAATAAATATGACACCTGAAGAAATAAGGCAGTTGGTTGCTGAGAGTGTGACTACAGCTTTGCAAGCACAAGCCACCAATGTAGCCGGAGCAAGTAATGGAAATGCTGTTAGAAGAGAAGTTCATGTTGAAAGAATATTTACTTAAAAGGATCTCATGAACTGTCAGCCTTTTAATTATAAAGGATCTGAAGGAGCTGTTGGACTTATCCGCTGGTTTGAGAGAACTGAATCAATATTTATTCGCAGTGACTGTTCTGAAGATTGTAAAGTGAAGTTTGCTACGAGTACGTTAGTAGAAGAAGCTTTATCTTGGTGGATTGCTTATGTACAACCCATTGGTATAGAACAAGCTTATCTTCAAAAATCTGCTAACTAAGAAGTATTGTCCTGGCAATGAGATTAGGAAAATGGAGGAGGAATTCTATAATTTAGCAGTGAAGGAGAATAATCTTAAAGGTTATATCCGAAGATTTCAGGAAGTAGCATCACTATGTCCTAACATGGTGCCTAATTCTCATTGCACCATCCTTTTTCTTAACAAAGAGCACGTGAGCTCCCTACGGCGAATGACTCAGTTTAATGAAACCTTTCTCTTGTAATTCCTTAAGCTGATTCGATAATTCGCTCATTTCAAACGGGGCTAAGCGATAAGGCGACTTGGCAACAGGCAGTGCACCCGGAATAAGATCGATAAGGAATTCAACTTCGCGCACAGGAGGTAATCTCGAAAAGTCATCTGTAATATTCCAGGAAATTTACAAATGATACGGATATCATCAAGCTTTTTCTTATCAGCCTTGATACAAAGAAGAGAATTCGGATTGTCATCCGGCTTGTATGATATGTAAATCTTGCTTATGTTTTAGAGAGAGAAAGAGATAGAGAGATGGTGAGAACATACACACTTAGAGAGAGAAAGTGAAAGAAAAACACTTTTTCACTATGTGTAAAAATGAGGAACACACACCCTCTCCATCAAAGGAGAGGGTTTATATACCCAAGCCTTGTGATGGGCTTGGGCTTACAATGTTGGGCCGGCCTACACATGTTGTAGGCTAGGCTTGACTTTTTTTGTTTAATAAAGATATCTAGACTACGAGCTACTACTTAATATATTGTCAGAGTGACCGAATCTTCCTAAATACGTAAAAACGTATTTCCAACAATCTCCCCCTAAGGGAGGTCACTCCAAACAAGGGAGTTACCCGAGTTACAATAATGAAATAAACCTAGCATACTATGCTTGTCTTGAGCTCGTTGTCTTCGTCTTTCTTTTCTTTTTCTTTTCTGGTGAACATGCTGATGTGATCTTTGATATCAATCTTGAGAATTAATCTCTTGCCTTGATCTCGTACATCCATCACTTATGATCTTCGCCTCTTCGTGACGCCATGTCCCACATACTTATACCTTCGTAATTCTTGAAAGCATCAGAGTTTGATACAGCGGAAGACTTAACTTTTAGGCTTTCTTGAATTAAATGAGATATTAAGTGCATAAAGTATAAGCATGCGGGGACGACTTCTTCTCGGATTCCGCAACGCCACCGTCTTCAAATGCCGCAACATAAGTTGACACGAACGAAATGGCTTTAAACAATTCATTCTAAATCGGTAGCATTTTACCTCCGGTCGGTGAAGACCGTTGGACGATATTAGATATCGTACCCGTGACGGATAGTTTCAATTAAGTAACTTCCTGACAGGATTTCGCGGGTAAACCCGTTCTCTTTATTCGACCGTCCAAAGCTGACTGCGAACATAAAGAGTGAATCATTTGGATAATAATATCCGCATGATTTGAAGCCGTCAATTCATGTTCCTGGAACAAGTGAAATTCAATTAAGAACCGCACCATCGTTGCTTTCCAGTTTTCACGAGCTTGATTCGTATAGAATCTTGTAAGTTACCTACCAAGTGCTGTTTGAGGTTAACACTAGAAGGATTTCCACTCATCATTGTGAACACTAAGGTATCACTCTAAGTGTTCTGGCAAGATCACTAAGATATTGCGTAGAGGCCTGGAACGTGTTTAAATTCAGCTAAGAATTAAACAGCTGTTGTTTTCCAGCTATCACAAGTTTGATTCATAAAGAATCGCACAAGTCACCTACCATGAGCTTTTTGATATTCGCTCAAGAAGGATTTCCATCTTCATTGTAAATACTTTCGTATTACTCGGATGTTCAGGAAAGATCATGAAGATTTTGCGTAGGACTCTTAAAATCATTCTTACTTTTCACAGTGTGTGAAGAAGCACGGAAATATGAAAGTGTGTCCTAATGAGATATTTGATGATCTTAAATGGCTCTAGACTCGATCGTGCATTTTGGATTTTAGTGATCGGAGGCTGGAGAGGAGTGCCACCATTTCAATACCAATTTATTCGGAGTGAATAAATCGATAGATAACGTGTTGTCTCCGTGTGATTAAAACAAATATTTTTTAAGAGATATCTGAGTTAGCTGGGATGGGTTGTGCATTGCATCACTGGGTCTATGATGTCTATCTTCATTATCAAGCATCATTAAAATGATCTCAATAGCATATGTGTTGACCCGATTTCTGCCTAAAGTTGTAAGAAGGGCTTCTTTCTTTACACCCTTTATCTTTACAATTCTTTTTCATTCTTCAACCCCTTCAATGCTTACCAATACGTCATAACTAGCACCTTGTTGTGATTGTTCCAGTGCTAACTTAAGTACTTGGTTGGCATTCAGCTACGTTCACAATCTTTCTCCTTCTTTCCTAAGGACTACTATTTCTAGCTATGAAATGTCCTTGGGAAGATTCCTCCGGTTCTGGAAGAATCATTGGACTTAACCTATCCTACCATGCTTATGTCACCACAATCTTCATCGTCGTGAAATAAATGGGTTTTGGGTAAGTATATGTCACCATGAAAATCCATTTTGATATGTAAATCCGTTTTGCTCCCCCTTAACATATGCCACGATATTCGAAAACATTTCGCATATGTCGGGATGAGCCAACACGTTAAGTCAATCCATTTTTGATAATTTCCCATATTAAATCACATTTTCTCCACCATATTAAAAATATTAACCCAATCGATGTTTTTAATATCAATTGATTTAATGAAGTTTTAACAAAGGTTTTGGGAAGAAAAATGCAAGTCCGTTTTATCTTCATGATACCAAATGTATGAGATATGATATCGATTTGTAGCATGATCACATATTCACCATATTAAAAAAGAATTTACAAGGTTAGACCTGATAGATGAGAACATCATATGATAAGATCTAATGGTTCTTGTCAGCATATGTTGGTCGCCTCATCAAGTCTGAAGTCATCTCTTGTCACCACATGTACGATGGTATTGTTGTCTTGACACCAACTTGTGAACTTGGCGCGTTCGGCATCGAAGATTCTGAATGCTTGACAATTGCTCCCCCTCAATTGTTGACCCGTGTTCTATTGAAAGAGTTGTAGTCGTCGGTTGAGTAGTCGCATCGTCGAGTATGTAGATACCATTTGTAGATTGCTATGGTTGTAGAGATGATAGCTTCCTAAAAACAAGACTTCTCTTGTTTTAACAAATAAATGCACTGAAACGTACATAGATTTGTGTTAGACCAAGTTATAAAGTAAACTTGATCCCTTACAAGGTTTTAAAGTAAACCTTGCCCAAGAAAATTAATTCCCGTTGTTAGCCAAAGCTTTCATAAGAAATACCTGACTTTAATGTGAAAACCGGGTTGCAGTCAGAAATAACTACAAGCCATAAGGGCATGTTTTATGAAATATTTACAACTTTTATACGAACTCTATTTATGGCGCCGTGTCGATATTAATCAACTTTTATAAGGCCGTAAATATTATCGTACCAAAACACATGCCTTTAAAAAATAAAGTAAAAATATTTTTGGATTATTATGAATTTTTCAATTTTTATGGTTTTTATATGGTTTTATATTTTTGTATTTTGCTTTTGTGGATAAAGATATAAACAATATATACAAATGATCACCAAGGATACGGAGAATAGTTTTACCAAGACTATTCTTTCGCTTCATCTGCTAGTTCCTTTAGAGTCTCAGGCGAGAAGGTTCTCATTCCTAGCTTGTCGGCCAAAAATTCAATTCGAGCGCGATATAAAGCCTTCGTGAAAATATCCGCCAATTGATACTCAGATCGGACAAAGTAAAGCTCGATTACACCATTTTCCACTTGCTCCTTGATGAAGTGGTAGCGAATGTCAATATGCTTTGACCGGGAGAATTGAACATTGTTGCAGCATAAGGCAATTGCACTCTTGTTGTCGCAGTACATCGGAATTTTGTTGAAACCTAGACCATAGTCAGTTAATTGTGATCTCATCCAAAGAATTTGAGCACAGCAACCGGACATAGCTATGTATTCTGCTTCCGTACTTGATATTGCAGCGCTTTTCTGCCTTTTCGGTGCCCAACTGATTAGTCGATCTCCTAGTAGTTGCAAAGTTCCACTCGTGCTACGCCTTGTATCTTGACAACCCGCGTGATCCGCATCTGCATATGCCATTAGTGCAATAGAAGAGTCCTTCGAATACCAAAGTCCCCGATTAATGGTTACTTTAAGATATCAAAAGATCCGTTTCATAGTAGCCAAGTGTAACTCAGTAGGCCGAGTTTGATACCGAGCACACATACATATAGCAAATTGAAGATCAGGTCGACTAGCTGTGAGATACAGAAGAGTACCGATCATTCCACGATACAGTGTCGGATCAACGGCAACTCCATGTGGATCTTCATCAATCTTAGTTCGTTCCACCATTGGAGTATCCACGGGATCGCAAGATTCCATCTTATATTTCTTAAGCGATTCAAGGGCATACTTGGATTGATTGATACAGATGCCTCTCGAACTCTGAGATATCTGAAGACCTAAGAAGAATGATACCTTGCCCATCATTGACATCTTAAACTTGGAAGACATGAGTGTCCCAAACTCATCCGATAAGGTTTGGGTCGAGGCTGCAAATATAATATCATCAACATATATTTTTACCATAATCATATCTTTACCTCGTTTCTGAATGAACAGCGTGGGATCCACCTTGCCTTTAGCGAAGCCTTGCGTAATGAGGAATTGTGACAAAAGATCATACCATGCGCGAGGAGCTTGCTTCAACCCATAGAGAGCCTTCTTAAGCTTGTACACATGATTAGGATATTTAGGATTCACAAAACCATCCGACTGTTGAACATAGACCTCTTCCTTGATTTCACCATTAAGAAATGTCGTCTTCACATCCATCTGATAGACGATCATATTCATATGGGCTGCATAAGCGAGGAATAGTCTAATAGCTTCCAAACGGGCAACAGGTGCAAAGGATTCCATAAAGTCGATGCCTAATAATTGCTTGTATCAACGAGCTACTAGTCTAGCTTTGTTCTTTAATATTCCTCCTAACTCATCAAGTTTCACCTTGTAAACCCATTTCAAAGTGAGTAACTGCACTTGATCCGGGCATGGGACAAGTTCCCAAACTTCAAGACGTATGAATTCGTTAAGTTTTTCTTGCATAGCTACTATCCAACAAGATTGAGTAAAAGCTTGTTGCCATGTCTTAGGTTCAACTTCAGTGAGAAAGGCATCAAAGTGACAAAACATTGCACTTTCTTGTAACTGACTTCGTGTGGATAGCGGACGATTAGGGTCACCAATAATAGAATCTATAGGATGATCCTTTGTCCACTTGCTGTCATGTTCACGAATCCGTGGATTGGAGTAAACCGTAGAAGGAGCTTCCTTTGAGGTGGACGACCCGGCTTGATTAGGGTCGGGAATAGGTACACCAAAGAATGGAAGTTCACGCATTTGAGCGAATTCCAAATCGTGATCATCATCATCCTCTTCATCATTAATAGGCATGACATGGATAGTTGAAACAGGTGTTGGTTGAGAATTACTTGTTGTAGGTATATCTTGACCAATTGTAGGTGCAGATGTATCTGATTGTGCAACGGTTGCTGGAGCGACAACTTCGGTTACCGGAGCTATTACCTCAGGTTCTGGAGCAACAATTGTTGGAGGAGTAAAGAATTCATCAAATAACGGTTGAAACAACGTATCCCATTCAGTCCTAGAAGGTGGTTTAAATGATGATGAAGTAGGGTTGTTTGGGACAAGACCAGAGCTAATGTTACTGGGTCCCATTTCATGAAGTGCGGGTTCAGAGCTGTTTTGCTCAGAAGCCATTGCTGTCAGCTCATCAAAATCAACATTCATAGTTTCGAGGATCTTGCTAGAGTTACGGTTGTAGATTCCGTATGCCTTCTTTATGGGTGCGTAACCAATGAAAATACCAATATCAGCCTTTGGTTGAAGTTTTCCCAAATTGTCACCATCATTATTTGGATAGCAAAGAGAACCAAATACATGAAGATATGATAAATCTGGTACTTTACCATGGAGAAGCTCACAAGGTGTTTTACCATGGCGTTTACGAATTAGTGACCGGTTTTTGGTGTACCCTACTGTAGATATTGCTTCTGCCCATAAAAATAATGGAGCCTTTGCGTAAATTAACATCGTTCGAGCAGCTTCCATAAGTGTGCGATTTCGCCTTTCAACGACACCGTTTTGTTGTGAAGTACGAGCAACGGATGTTTCATGAGAAATACCAACTTCTTCATAATAATCACGCAAGATTTGATTCACAAATTCGGTTCCATTATCTGTACGAATGCGTCGGACAGTAGTGTTGAGACGCACTTGAATCATCTTGAGAAATCCGATGATGAATTTAGGTGCCTCATTTTTTGCTTTAAGAAATTTCACCCATGTAAACCGAGAGTAATCATCGACAATGACGAGGATGTACTTTTTACCACTAAGACTTTCAACACGCATTGGCCTACAAAGATCCATATGCAACAGATAAAGTTTCTCTTGGTTGGTGTCTTCCGTCTTGGGTTTGTAAGATTTCTTAGTGCTTTTCCCCACTGTATACGCAGAACACAAATGATCCTTGTGAAATGATAGTTTAGGAAGACCACGAACAAGTTCGTTTTTCGCCAAGTGATTAATAGCGTCAATGTTAAGATGAGATAACCGTCGATGCCATAACCATGACTTAGTCTTCGATGCTTTGGAGAGAAGACATACGGGAGAACCGTGTGACAATCCGTCAATTTACGATTGATATTTTATTCTCAAATATTATTTGAAAAATATTATTTTAATGTTACAATATGAACTCACTTATTTTTGGGAAGAAATTTGGATTTACGTCTTGAAGTAGCATCGACTACGTTTAAACCGGAGGATTCTACGTTACGTGCTTACGTTTACATACACCGTCCTTGGTGACAGTCCGACATTTCAGAAAATAAATTTGTCCATGAATATTATTTTGGAGTTTTAAATTTGTGTTGGTTCATAAACTCACAAATTTACGAGAAGAGATTAGGACTTACGATTTTATTTTAACGTCCTTTACGACTAAACCGGAAACCTTAGGATTACGTATTTACGTTTTTGAACTCCGTTTTTGATGAGACAATTTTTATTGGATTCGTTTTGTGACGTAGATTCATAATTTATAAAAACGTTTTTCGTAAAACGACCCGAGGGCACGCAAATCGAGGAAACTGGAATCGAGGAATACCCGTAAACTAGTGAGATGGGACAAAATACATTGTCCCGCCCCACTAGCACACAGGGGCGGCCAAAAACACCACCACACCCTTAGGTGGCACCCTTACACTTTATTAAGTTACACATGTAACTTAAGCTTACAAAGTAAGCTATTCAAACCACAAAACTACCTATCACAAAACCATTTGTTCATATTTCACATGCAAAACCACACATTTTCTCTCTTCCTCACTCTTTATGCCGTCCATACTACCACCACCACCATCATGTTCATCAACTTTTCTACCATAAATCTTATGTTTAACTTGCATAAGATGGAAACCTATAGAAGACTTGAAGATTGGAGGTGATTATAACTTCCATGGAGGAGTATTCATGGTCTCATGGGGCTGATTTTCCACAAGGAGTTGATGAAGATTGGAGGTCATGAAGATGGTCTTGGCTATGCACAAGTTTCTCCATCAAAATCCATGTTTTGATCACAACTTACATCATCATGGTGGTATAAAGATTGTCCTCCTCAACTTCTTGTTATTTTGATTATGTAAACATGTATTTTATTTCCTATTGTATATGTATATGATGATTATATGATGATAAAAATGTTATGTGGGGATTTGTTGTTGATAAACATGATTAAAAAGATGAAAAACCATAAGAATCAAGGTTAAAATCTTGGTTAAATTTGATGGCTGTATAAAACAGTAAAGAACCATATGTTTAACTGATAAAATGATGAAGTAGAATGGATTTACAGTAAGCTATGGGTCATGTACACATGTGAGATTTGGCCATGCAATGGAATCATTGTAATGAGTGAGATATGATCAAAACAAGTTTAGGGTATAAATCTGAGGTTACTGTTTTGGACGATTTTTAAAAACTATTTAAAAGATGATTCAACAGTAGCTATAAAAGAGTTAAATGTAGCACATATCATGTAGTTTATGTGATAACAATTTGAGCTTCTATCTCCATATAGAACTCAAGATATGGTAGTTTTGGTGAAGATGAAGTTAAAAATCAGATTTTTGGAAATTAAAGAATAATACTATTATGTAAGCACTCACATTTTAATATATAAAATGTAAAATAAAAACCCACTAACTTGTAAAACTTATTTATATAAATATATATAAAAGGGTAATCAAATGGATAAATTATATAAATGGTGGTGAAATAATGTTTATAAGTAATAAAAACTATAAACATGATTTTTACGACTTTTTCGGCTATTGCCGTAAAATTAACGTTTTTGTTAAATAAAACTTAGATGGTTGGACCCGTCTAATGAAAACTTTATAAAACTTATATACTGATATATAGACATGTATGACAATTAAAAACCGATAAAACCCGAACTATAGGGCATACGGACATTAACAAGTTAAATAAACATATTGGACAAATAAATGGACTAAATAGGATAAAAACTTGTAAAAAGAATCTATTTGGCTTAACCCATTTAGGCCCAACTTGGAAAGTATACATACTGATAATATAGGTATCAAAAGGGATAAAAACAAGTTGAAGAACATATAATAGGCTTATTGGACCTAAAACACGTAAATAGGTAAAACGAGAAAACTAGTATAAAAGTTATCGACACATAACTCTAAAATGAGTAAACGAGAATATGTAAACCCACTTGATCATCATATATATAATCATCATATGTATACATAATTGTTATTTTTATAAAGTCATTGGACATGAGTCTAAGACCGAGTATTATTTGTCTAGGTTTCCGTGATTGAAGCACGTACCGTACGACCGAATTGCCGATAATCGCCTTCCCACATCAACGTGAGTTCATAGCCTCGCACTCTTTTAAATGTTTTATAAATGCTTTATAAACCCGCGAGGGAGATAACATGTTAGTTTTTATAAAAGTTTGGACACCATTTGTCCCGATTGTTTGTTTATTGATTTTGGACCCGAATGATTGAATGACCCGATTGTATGACCGGATAAATGATTAATGGACCCGATAGATGAAATCAAATGGATTATGAAAGTTAGGTTATGTCACTAAAAGTCCCATTAGCATGAATTGTGAACTACCGGGAGTTGGTAGACGCTTATGCATTTAATAGTACTATTTGGGGACGATCACCCCAGTTCGCGCCTTGACGGTTGATCCCCGTCGTGCCACATTGATTGGTAAGCGAATTTATGTATGAGAAGATTTCAATAGCGTGACCTTTGTGACGACACGCTACTTTAGATGGGAAAAATTGGTATCGGGTTAGCTACCCGTTGTTGGTTTAGTAAGGTAACAATGTCATGCGGCTTATAATAATCCAAAAACTAACGAAATACTACTAGACGCTCCGAATTATGATGTATTGCCTGACTAGCAATACTGGGTCATACTATTGATATTATGTTTGTGTTTTGGTTTTCATAACCATATTCATATAACGGTTTTATTTAATCTATACAACGTTGCAAAACGTATTGTATGGTGTTTTTAACGACAATGATTCGTATAATGATTTTTAAGGCAAATGCCTATATTATGATTTTCGATAAAGATTTATATAAAATGACTTTGGCTATTTTATGGCCTATTAAAATGATTTGTACAAGATGATTTTCAGTAATAATTTTATACTGATATTATATTGATGGATTTTATTAAACTCTATGAATTCACTCGGCGTTATCGCTGACCTTTTCTTTTAACATGTTTTATCTCAGGTACTTGAAGGTAATTCTCGGGAAGACGACAAGAATTCATGGCCCGCACTTAAACAATATTTTCCATTCAAATGTTTGTAAAACCTGTATTAAATATAATGACTTGGGACCGATGTAATTTTAATGTTTATGAATGGAAATGATTTATTATTAAACGACGCGATTTTTATGCGTTGTCTATGATGTGAGTAATGTGCTATCCCGTAACACCAACGAGTCTTCCGCTGTACTGAGTTGTATAAATTTGGGGGTGTTACAGTTTGGTACCAGAGCTCTCGTTATAGAGAACGAAAGATTTTTAAAACCAAGGTTTTGAATAAAACTTTCAAAATCTTTTAACTATAAACATTTTTCTAAAAATGTCTAAAAATCTTTTGACTATAACGGTGCCGAAGAATTCCCGAGTTACCGACAAGGCCAAGACTGAGAAGTGTTATTTTAATATATATATGTACTTGGATTATATATATATATATATATATGATGTAAATTGATTACATAATTGTTTGATGATTATTTTGATATTTATACGAGGTATTTATACGACGTAGATTGTCACAAGTAACCCTAACTCCCCTAGTAAATTAAATCGAAGCTATTCTCGTAGGAATTCTAGCTATCCTAGATCTAAACCAAGTTGTGGATATTTATGATCCCGACAAATGGTTGATATTCGTAGAAATGAAGATATTAGTTGATTGTGATATTGAAAAAGAATTGGCGAGATTAAATCTGATACCGATGTCATGACGATCTTTTCTTATAGAGTGGAGTTTGATAAAACATTACCACCTAGAAAGATGTCATCTGATTCGTTGTCACCCAATTCTTAAATTTGAAATCGAAAGGGTGAATGTTGCACTTGAGGCTGTTATTGGAACCATTACCCAAAAGCCTCATGCCACTAATACCTTTCCGAGAAGTCTAAGTTGAATGATCAAGTCATTTCATATTAAAGACTCATTTGATAATTGTTGTTGTAAGAGCTAATAGGATTGGAAATTAAGTGTTGATTTATATTGAGATTGTATTGCCTTTACAAGGCCGAAGAATAATATTGAAAGTATTGGAGATTGAGGTAGGATATCGAATTGAGTATAAAATTGGTTGAAACTTGAATAAATAAAAGTAAAACTTAACCTATATGGAATATGAGATTGTTAAGAGGAAGTCGTTAAGTTTTGTGAATGAATTATAAGGTTTTAATTGATTGTAGGGTTGTGTTAAGGGTTGTTCCTAGGCCATTGTCCACTAATGAGGATGCCCAGTGTCCAAGAAATTAATCGAAGAAATCTTCTTCTGAATTGAGACCGATGGATCTTCTGGGACATGTGGAACACCTAATGACTCTTGTAAATTAGTATTCATTGTGGTATCTTTTAAATATCCCTAACTTAACTGAGATATCAGTTGGTAGGATGAGTTCTGAGAATTGTATGACATAGTGACACGTAATGTGTTACGGTACAATTTTGACTTGTTTGTGATTAATGAAAAGACTACCTTTGATTACTAAATTCTACATGTATCGATGTTATCTATCTTTTCTTGCTTCATCCTAATGTTCGCATTAGTAATGTAACCATTGAACAAGTACTCATCTTGATTTGAGTTATGTTGTGAATTATTCTTCGTGAGTGCCATCGAGGTCATGAATTTCATGATTAAGTGGCTAAGCTCATTCCCTATCATATCATAGTTAAGTTCTTGGTGAACAACTCTTCATCACTCTTTTGCAGATCACACATTGTTTTTATAAAGTTAAAACGGTATCCTTTGAGAAAATTTAATTTTCATCACAATAAGGATTATTCATAGTGAGATTTATAAGTGATTGTTATTGAAATGAAGCTGTTTATAAAACACTTTGGAAAACCTAATTGTTTTCATAACAAAGAAAATATTTGTAAATATATTTTTGATTCTTATTTAAGAATTAAGCATGAAAATGTTTTTATTATATACCTGATGATAAAATTTTGACGAACTGAGTATTGCATCGTTAATCTTGAAATTGTATATAGTTGCGCGCCTACATACAATTTGGAATGAACCATGCAAGACTGATTAGTAGTCACCATAAAACTAATGAATAAACACTACAGTTTCTTTGAAGATTGCGAAAGATTAAATTTTTTGAGATCTGCAAGAAGTGAAAAATAGGGACATATTGATAGGGACACCTACATATGTGCCCGTACTATCTATTCTTCTGAGTTGAATTTACTCATCTGTGGAAATTGTCTTATTTGACAATTGACAATTCTTTCTTGTCCAATTCTCCCGTAGTGAGATTCTTAGGAAAAGTATTTGATTATCGAGTGTTGATACCCGACTGGATGTATTGACGTTCTTATCATTTCTTATGATTTCATTTCATTTGAATAACCTGAGTAACGATCCGAGGAGCTTTCGAATGCGTACTCAAATTATGAAAACATGGGATATATTCATATTCATTAAATGTTTTCGTCTGTATCTGATTTGAAATTCTCTCGCGTAGATTTTGCGTTGAACTTTCTCTTTTAAGGTTAGTTATGTCTCCAGAAATCCTTGAACTTGTGAAGGATTATGAATTATTATTAGTCTTTTGAGAAGTTCACATCTTATCGACGGCAATGAAACTGAAAAGTTGATAACGCCGGCAGAATGGATTGATTGATGATGACATGACGACATTGTCTTAATTGATGGGAACTCAAGTAGAATTCCCCTAAATGATAAGATGTTGACTATCAAAAGTTATCTAAATAATTCTTGATGGATGACTTGAAATTATACCATGAATGGTTGTGAACTAGTTATAGATATTGTAATCTAGAAAGAACCTAATATGAGTATATTAAAAGATGTTTATGTTATTTGAAATCTTAGGAAGTATTTGTTTATGAATTAACTAGACTTTTGCCATTAAGGCAAGTTGGAATTGGTATTGATTATATTCCCGGTGCTGCAATTGTGGCTTGTGCACTGTACGTCAGCACCATCTAAATTAAAGGAATTACCATACAACTGAGAAAGTTGTCGGAGAAAGATTTTATTATACCAAGCCTGTCATCCTGAAGAGCTATGGTGTTATCTTTCCTTATATTTATAGATTTCTGTGACTGAGTAAATTGACAATCGAAAACGATATCCATAACTCGAAATGGAAGAATTGTTCGATCATTTACAAGGTTCTAGCAAATTTGATCCATAGCATGGTTATCATCAACTTCGCATCTGCGAAAGAGATTATCTATTCCAATCAATACATCCGGTACTTGTAATGAACTTTATGAGTTTCACGTGATGTCGTTTGGATTGACAATGCACATGTAGTATTCATAAATTCGGTGAATCACGTGTGTAGGCTGTAATTTGATAAATTCATGCTTGCGATCATTAAGGACCAATTGTTTGTATATAAGAATAATAATGAGTTAATAATTAGTTATAAATTGCCCTGAATTGGCTAAACAATGAAAACATGTACCTTGAATATTTAACATGTGATTAAAAACTTAATCCTTTACATAAAATGACCGTTGGATTAATAATGGTAAGATGTATGCATATAGACTCTTCAAAAATTAAGAGCCCTTTTAAAGACTTTGAGTATTACTAAAAAGAAAATGGAAATATGTTTTGACGAATGTTTTAACAAAGGATTTTAAGGGATTATTCCCTTATACACAAACCATTTAACTAAACTTCTGTTTAGGGGTAAATGTTTGTGTATACCTCAAGATAACTTAAGAAGGACTGAGTAAAACCATTTATACCATAACCTGAAATTTGAAACGATAATTTTTGCTTTTCAACTAAGAAATTTTGACCAAAGGTATAACCAAAGATTTTTCAAATATTTACGAATCTTATTAATTATTTTCGATAAATCACCAAAAATCTTGTTAATTAAATTAAAATTTATTTTGAACATTTTATATAATTGGTTGAACTAAGAAATTTAAAACGTTTACGCCTCATAAAAATTAACTAATATTTATTTAATTAATCATAATAATTATCGACGCTTTTGACGACGGATTGAGTAAAACGGATAAAAATGATAGATGAGACGAAACAAAAACATAGAAGATATGAAGAAATAATTTTGAATAAATACGGTTGTGATATTTATTTCATCAATAAGGTGAACGTAATTACTGACGCATAGTAGAGAAAGAATATCTGAGTGAATTGTGGACATGAAAATTTTATAATCATGAGAAGTGAATATAGATACCGACGCATTATGTATAAAAGATAAAGAATCCATTAGGACGTGTTCCTTAATAATGAAGGTGCACAATAAATTGCCGAACGATATAAAAATAAACAATGTTTCTAAAAAGGAATAATATAGATAAAAAAGGGGTTCGCGGCTAATGTGAACCATCAGAATTGAGAAGCCGATAGCGTTAAATATTTTAAAAGGCCGTTTATGGTTGCCTAAATATGGAAAATTGTGAGATATAGTTATGTTGGAATTTATAAGAATAAGTATTATATGTATGTCATTTATGACTAAAAGTATCTTTGTCTGAAGAAATTGTACTGATGGAAATTATGAAGGCAGACATCGCCTCATACATTAGTAAACGTCTAGCTATTGCGAAGGTCGTCATCTGAATTTGATTCGATTTGGGTTATCGTCGACAGACTGACCAAATCTGCTAATATCATTCCCGTTAATGATAAATGCAAAAGAGTTATGTAAACATAGTGTGCCTGTATCGATCATCTTTATCAAGATCCTCGCTTCGCATCGAATTTAGAGATTTGCTCAGAAATCATTGAGAACGAACCTTGATGAGAGTACTATGTACCACCCCAAATCGAAGGGACGAGGTAAAGTAACGATACAAAGTGATATAAGTGCTGTTTTATGTTTGAATGATCGACCTTTAGTAATAGACCGTATAATCGTTTTCCTTTGGAGAGATTATCATTGATAATCATCTTGTTAGGATTGAGATCGAATCTTGTTAGGATCTATATTAGAGCATCTATAAGCAGGAGTTGAGATGAGATATCCGACATACACCCATTGTGAGTTGGACATGTCTCTTAGGTTTAAGGTTTCCTATGATGGCGAACCTAACCTTACAAAATACCTGACCCGCGAGATCTGAAATGATTGTTGAAATTAGGATCTGATTATTGACTGCCGGTAATGGGCAAGAGGTTATGTGAATGTGAAATATAGATCTTGAAGTGCCAAATGGGTAGCGAAGTTATGCCAAAAATATTAATCTTGGAAAAATGAATTCATGATCTGACAAATCATGGGATATAAGTCCCCGTTGTATGGGACCATTGAGATGATGTAAAAGATTGGTTTGAAAGGCATATAAGCTGGATCTACCCTAGGACTTCAAGAACCGCGTGAATTATGTTTCGTAAATCGAACTTGATGGAATATCTATCAAGTGAAAATCTGACTGTTCTTAGTAAAGCTTAGATCGGCAAAAAGTTGCAATCATCAAAAACCCGTGAACATCATGGATAGAGAAAGTAAGTCAACATTAAGCCTGATCTTATTCCCGTAGTTATGTTTGATGAAACTCGCGTATTATAATGAATTGCACTTGTGAGAAAGGACCGAATGTGGAGGAAATACCCACATGGCTTTAACTCTATAAGAAGCGAGTAGTAAGATGATCTTTGAGGACAAAGATCCTGTTTAGGGGTAAATGCTGTGACAATCCGTCAATTTACGATTGATATTTTATTCTCAAATATTATTTGAAAAATATTATTTTAATGTTACAATATGAACTCACTTATTTTTGGGAAGAAATTTGGATTTACGTCTTGAAGTAGCATCGACTACGTTTAAACCGGAGGATTCTACGTTACGTGCTTACGTTTACATACACCGTCCTTGGTGACAGTCCGACATTTCAGAAAATAAATTTGTCCATGAATATTATTTTGGAGTTTTAAATTTGTGTTGGTTCATAAACTCACAAATTTACGAGAAGAGATTAGGACTTACGATTTTATTTTAACGTCCTTTACGACTAAACCGGAAACCTTAGGATTACGTATTTACGTTTTTGAACTCCGTTTTTGATGAGACAATTTTTATTGGATTCGTTTTGTGACGTAGATTCATAATTTATAAAAACGTTTTTCGTAAAACGACCCGAGGGCACGCAAATCAAGGAAACTGGAATCGAGGAATACCCGTAAACTAGTGAGATGGGACAAAATACATTGTCCCACCCCACTAGCACACATGGGCGGCCAAAAACACCACCACACCCTTAGGTGGCACCCTTACACTTTATTAAGTTACACATGTAACTTAAGCTTACAAAGTAAGCTATTCAAACCACAAAACTACCTGTCACAAAACCATTTGTTCATATTTCACATGCAAAACCACACATTTTCTCTCTTCCTCACTCTTTATGCCGTCCATACTACCACCACCACCATCATGTTCATCAACTTTTCTACCATAAATCTTATGTTTAACTTGCATAAGATGGAAACCTATAGAAGACTTGAAGATTGGAGGTGATTATAACTTCCATGGAGGAGTATTCATGGTCTCATGGGGCTGATTTTCCACAATGAGTTGATGAAGATTGGAGGTCATGAAGATGGTCTTGGCTATGCACAAGTTTCTCCATCAAAATCCATGTTTTGATCACAACTTACATCATCATGGTGGTATAAAGATTGTCCTCCTCAACTTCTTGTTATTTTGATTATGTAAACATGTATTTTATTTCCTATTGTATATGTATATGATTATTATATGATGATGAAAATGTTATGTGGGGATTTGTTGTTGATAAACATGATTAAAAAGGTGAAAAACCATAAGAAACAAGGTTAAAATCTTGGCTAAATTTGATGGCTGTATAAAACAGTAAAGAACCATATGTTTAACTGATAAAATGATGAAGTAGAATGGATTTACATTAAGCTATGGGTCTTGTACACATGTGAGATTTGGCCATGCAATGGAATCATTGTAATGAGTGAGATATGATCAAAACAAGTTTAGGGTATAAATCTGAGGTTACTGTTTTGGACGATTTTTAGAAAATATTTAGAAGATGATACAACAGTATCTATAGAAGAGTTAAATGTAGCACATATCATGTAGTTTATGTGATAAAAATTTGAGCTTCTATCTCCATATAGAACTCAAGATATGGCAGTTATGGTGAAGATGAAGTTAAAAATCAGATTTTTGGAAATTAAAGAATAATACTATTATATAAGCACTCACATTTTAATATATAAAATGTAAAATAAAAACCCACTAACTTGTAAAACTTATTTATATAAATATATATAAAAGGGTAATCAAATGGATAAATTATATAAATGGTGGTGAAATAATGTTTATAAGTAATAAAAACTATAAACATGATTTTTACGACTTTTTCGGCTATTGCCGTAAAATTAACGTTTTTGTTAAATAAAACTTAGATGGTTGGACCCGTCTAATGAAAACTTTATAAAACTTATATACTGATATATAGACATGTATGACAAGTAAAAACCGATAAAACCCGAACTATAGGGCATACGGACATTAACAAGTTAAATAAACATATTGGACTAATAAATGGACTAAATAGGATAAAAACTTGTAAAAAGAATCTATTGGGCTTAACCCATTTAGGCCCAACTTGGAAAGTATACATACTGAAAATATAGGTATAAAAGGGATAAAAACAAGTTGAAGAACTTATAATAGGCTTATTGGACCTAAAACACGTAAATAGGTAAAACGAGAAAACTAGTATAAAAGTTATCGACACATAACTCTAAAATGAGTAAACGAGAATATGTAAACCCACTTGATCATCATATATATATAATCATCATATGTATACATAATTGTTATTTTTATAAAGTCATTGGACATGAGTCTAAGACCGAGTATTATTTGTCTAGGTTTCCGTGATTGAAGCACGTACCGTACGACCGAATTGCCGATAATCGCCTTCCCACATCAACGTGAGTTCATAGCCTCGCACTCTTTTAAATGTTTTATAAATGCTTTATAAACCCGCGAGGGAGATAACATGTTATTTTTTATAAAAGTTTGGACACCATTTGTCCCGATTGTTTGTTTATTGATTTTGGACCCGAATGATTGAATGACCCGATTGTATGACCCGATAAATGATTAATGGACCCGATAGATGAAATCAAATGGATTATTAAAGTTAGGTTATGTCACTAAAAGTCCCATTAGCATGAATTGTGAACTACCGGGAGTTGGTAGACGCTTATGCATTTAATAGTACTATTTGGGGACGATCACCCCAGTTCGCGCCTTGACGGTTGATCCCCGTCGTGCCATATTGATTGGTAAGCGAATTTATGTATTAGAAGATTTCAATACCGTGACCTTTGTGACGACACGCTACTTTAGATGGGAAAAATTGGTATCGGTTTAGCTACCCGTTGTTGGTTTAGTAAGGTAACAATGTCACGCGGCTTATAATAATCCAAAAACTAACGAAATACTACTAGACGCTCCGAATTACGATGTATTGCCTGACTAGCAATACTGGGTCATACTATTGATATTATGTTTGTGTTTTGGTTTTCATAATCATATTCATATAACGGTTTTATTTAATCTATACAACGTTGCAAAACGTATTGTATGGTGTTTTTAACGACAATGATTCGTATAATGATTTTTAAGGCAAATGCCTATATTATGATTTTCGATAAAGATTTATATAAAATGACTTTGGCTATTTTATGGCCTATTAAAATGATTTGTACAAGATGATTTTCAGTAATAATTTTATACTGATATTATATTGATGGATTTTATTAAACTCTATGAATTCACTCGGCGTTATCGCTGACCTTTTCTTTTAACATGTTTTATCTCAGGTACTTCAAGGTAATTCTCGGGAAGACGACAAGAATTCATGGCCCGCACTTAAACAATATTTTCCATTCAAATGTTTGTAAAACCTGTATTAAATATAATGACTTGGGACCGATGTAATTTTAATGTTTATGAATGGAAATGATTTATTATTAAACGACGTGATTTTTATGCGTTGTCTATGATGTGAGTAATGTGCTATCCCGTAACACCAACGAGTCTTCCGCTGTACTGAGTTGTATAAATTTGGGGGTGTTACAAAGCGGCCATCATATCTTGTAGAGACAAAGTATACAAATTATTCCCTCGAGTACCTTTCAATAAATCAACCCCTTCCAAATTACGAATGAAGCAGGTATGCTCTCGAAAAGCAACTTCTAGGTTTGCATCACAAAATTGTCCCACAGAAAATAAGTTGTGACCGAGACCTTCCACATAATACACTCTTGAAATAATAACATTCCCAATATGATATTCACCATAACCCATTATCTTTGCAATATGATCATTTCCAAATCGAACCGTACCAAGAAACTTGCTGACGAAATTTCTGAGCTGAGAGCGATCTCCGGTCATATGCTTGGAGCAACCAGAGTCCAAATACCAGAGAACAATTTGGACCACCTGTTTTCAATAACAACAGTAGACAATGCGTTGGAAACTATTGGTTCCTGAGTGTTAGCAGATACAGATATAAGATTATCAGAATTGCTAACATGTTTGTGACCCTTAGATTTCCTGCGTTTTCTAATGTGAGTTTTAGCACTAACAGGTTTTACAGTTCCAACTTTCTTAGGTTTTGGATTATCCGCGGGCACTACAGTGGGAGTAGACCTATTTAAAGGGCACTTGGTTCCTACAGTAGTGTCGGTGTTCCTAGTTAAAGGACACGCTTGTGTTTTGGTAGCCTTGGTACTCCTAGTTAAAGGGCACGCTTTCTTCGCTTTAGTGGGAGTGATCCTAGTTAAAGGGCACGTATTTCCTACTATAGTGAAAGTTCTACCAGTGGGGCGCCACATCCAACCAACTTGGGTTAACACTTTCCCAGTCGGTTTCCATTCTAATCCATTTTTCCGGGCATACATCTCATTCACATGGTCAATAAGGCAAGAATCATGACGACTAGAAAACATACATTCATTGCAATTCCAACATTTCAAATTAGAATTCACACTAGGCTTAGAACACTGTACAACCGCAGAGCCTTTAGGTTTAGCTACATGATTCTTTTTATTCAAAACAGAAATAACATTCCTAGGATGGGCTTCTACTTTCTTCTTCACTTGACTACTAGATGGGGGCAAGATCCTATCATTCTTATTGTTTCTTTTAAGCTTAGATCTTTGAGCCTTAGTAGTGGTGCTTACTCCTGTAGAAGGCAACACGAGAATATTAGAAGCTGGTTTTGATTCTGCCTTATCTTTAGTGACCAAAGTTTGAGATGGTTTAGTCCTAGGGCCCTTGTTAAGTGGTGTGACGGCTATAAGGTTCCTTTTGATTGCACTAGAGGACGATGCTGAGACAGTGGTTGTGTTATCCACAACATTCTTACCTTTTAGAGTACGGAGTGTTTCCTTTAACTCAGCCAAGGCCAGATTTTTATCACAAATTTGCTCCCTTAAATCAGATATTTCCACCGACTTTCTATTCAATGGTTCAATCAACGATTGATTCTGTGCAGTGGTATTAGCACATGCGGGCTTTACTTAATCGAAGAGTCGTGTATTTTTCTATTTTAAGTTATCAACTTTGGACAAAATCTTGGAAACTCGATTATCTAGATCCAGTTTCAAATTCTCAGCCGCCTCAAGTACGTTCACACAGTTAAGCTCCTTAGATTTCTCTATTTCTATCGGCAAAGATTGAGCAACTTTGTCACTTGGCTGACGCTGTTTTGATTGTAAATTCAATCGAAAATTCTTTTTAAAGTTTGCGTCATCGATATTAACACCTTCGAATGACGTTTCAAAGATTTCTTGAATAAATTGTTGCTTACATTCAAGCGATATACAATGTGTTTTGAATCTTATCAAAACTTTTTGAAAGCGAAGAATATGAATCTTGAAGCTTTAAAAATTCAGCGTCAGATTCGTGACAAGTACTATCTACCACATTATCCACAGATTCAACATTATGCACAATAGAATCATCATCAACACTAGTATTCACACAGACGGAAACTATATCATGAGACATCACTTGCTTCAGAAGCTGATCATTTTGGCGTGAAACCCGTTCTATTTCAAGTAAAATGTTTTCAAAAGCATCTTCCATTTCATTGAAAACACATCTAGCTTCTTCTATTTCCAAAAACAAATCTTGATCAAGATTACTAAGACAAGCCTTAACATTTTCTACAAACGGAACAATTTCATTTCTGAACACAGCTCTAGTGTGCTCAAAGTTCCATTCACTTTCCGTTATGGCCGAAGCCGTCGTACGTTCCAAAATGACCTTGTCAAAATCGACTAAGTGTTGGTGAACCGCATTTAAGTTAACGGACGCCTTGCTTACCGGTGGAATTAACTTTGTTAAATCCGTTTTGACAAGTGTAGGAGACGTACTAGGAAGGTTTTCATTTGACAAACTTTGGGGCACAAGAACTTTCAATTCTGCTAATTCCTTTTGTAAGCGAATGCGTGTCTTTTTCAAAATTGGATCTTTGTTATGTTGATCATAATCAATTTTATGGAATTTTGAAAGCATTTTAGAATGAGTTTCATCCGCAAGTGATTGTGTATCCTCAGTACTACGAACAAAAGGTGCTTCTTTCGATTTGCCAATTATGGTCATATCATAAAGACCGGGAATATATTCCTGAGCTTGTTTTGCATAACCGGGATTAGGTGGTAAATCTTGAATACGTTTAAGTTCGATTTCTTTAAATGATTTAGTTAAAATATGAACCTTTTCTATGGAAGCGTATTGTTTTAAAAGCTGTTGTTCCTTGAATTTAAGAAGTTTGGTAGCATTAATTTCTGATTCAACCTTTTTAGACTCGAGAGTTTCGAAATCCATTTTAAGTTTCTGAAAATCATTGACAACCGACTCCTTTTATTTTAATTCATTAGAAAGATTAGCTTTTAATGATTCTATTTCTTTCAAGTGTTCAATCTTTTCAAAACGAAATTGGTCAAATTCAGAACATGTTATTTTCTCTGCTTGAAGGACCATTTCAAAAGTTTTGACCTTTTCTTTATGCAACGCAAGCTCAGCAGTTAGGGTGGAATTGGTATCTACGGATTGTCTGAGGGCCATATGCATTTGATCAATAATATGTTTAGGCACCTTGACCAAATCATGTTGAGCATAAGATTCCATACCCGTCGTAGCATTTGGTTGAGGTTCACTCAAATGTGTAGGATTGGGTACCACATCATTTGAGTTACTAGTTCCCGAATGCTGTTCGAGGTTGTCATTTTCATGCCCAACTTGATGTTGGTTATCATCTTTATTATTAGATGTGGTTGGTACCTCACTGACGACATCAGAACCGTAGTGAGAGAGGTTAGCAATGAGAGCAGCTTGGGCAAAATGAATGTCATCACAATCCGAATCATATGCGTCAAGATCATCTGCTTGATAAGCTGCATTAGAAGTGGAAACGACTGTAATGCCTTCAGTATCTGCTGCCCCTGGGTCTGCAAGAAATGCTAACTCCTCTGAATCGAAAATATTCCCCTTAGACTGAGCATCAACCAAATACATCTTCTCACGAAACCATGCATCATCACTCCTCCTTTTCGGCTGAGTCCATTCCCTAGCCATATGACCTTGTCCTCGGCAATTGTAGCAAGTCACAACCCTCTTCGGACCAATAGGACTCCCATTTCCACTAGCTTGATAATTCACAGCTTGATTGTTCCCAGTCCTTGTAGGAGGTCCATATGATATTTGCCTTCCCTGAATAGGTTGCACCGTCACTTGACCATCTTGAATAGTGGCTTGTTGTCGAGGATTTGATGAGCTGCGGAGTTGATTGTTTGTTGGTGGAAATCCTCTAGTTGCAACAAGTTTTGACAAGTAGGCTGTGAGATGGTTTAGAACATCAGCTGGCGTATCATTTGGAGTAAAGACCGGTGCTTGGATTGGTGGAAGTTCATTAGAGTAGAAAGCTTGTGCTGGTTGTGCTTCTATTGGAAAATATCCTTGCTGAGGAGTATAGCCCATTAGAGAAGTGTTGGCTTGTGATGGTGATGTCTGATATGGTGGTTGCTGCGGAAAAGATTGTTGATGAACACCTTGTTGAAATGCTTGCTGTGGCATCATTGGTGGTTGATAGGATGGTTGCTGATAGGTGTGTGGTGATGGTTGCTGCAAGTATGATGGTTGTTGATAAGTATAAGCCATGTTTTGTTGAGAAGCATACATTGCAAGTGGATCATGAACTTGAGGTGTAGACAACCGATCCTCGATCACATGGCATTCGTGTTGTTGAAGAAAAGCTTGAAGTTGTTCCACATTGGTGTTATGCAAGTCCTTAGCCAATTTAACATCCGTCACGTATTTTTTCCATTCTGAAGGAAGAGTGTTCAAATACTTGGTGTTCAATTGAAAGGTAGGAATTGTCATGCCATAGATATTGAGCTCATTCAACAGTAGGGTAAATCTCAGATAGTAATCATTGAGAGTCTTCCCTGGCACATAGGCAAACTTATCAAAAGTATCATAAAGCTTACACTCTCGTTCTTGTTTAGTTAACGAGGTTCCTTGCATGAGAACACGAATTCTATCCCATAACTCTTTGGCAACTTTATGTTTGCTGACGACTTTGTAGACATCTGGAGGAAGGGCTTGGAGAATGATGTTTGTAGCATACTTATCACATTTGTCTTGAATCTTCATATCTCCAGTCAATTCACCCGTTGTGCGAGGACGAGTAGTTGTACCTTCCGTCACTGTACCATAATCTAATGGTCCATTGAGCACCGATGCCCAAATGAGATGTCCATTCTCCTTGTTCAACATATAAAGTTCCATTCGGGAAGCCCATTCCTCATACATAGTCTTCACCAACATTGGTGGACGATTATCCGTACCCGAGAGGATGGACTTATCCGTAAGAGATGTGTACTCCATTTCAATAAGTTAAGATTTACAAACGTTGATCGATCAATGAAAGAAAGTAAATGTGTTTGTTGTTGTGAGTTGAAGTCGAGAAACAATGTTAAAATCCCCTAAAATATGTCCTCGATAAACAAAAAATTCCAAGTCAAAATTACACACGATTGTTCGAATTTTTTTAAGGAATAATTTTTGTAATCGGAATGTTGATCGGAATATCAGTCGGAATAAGCCCTATCGGAATAACCTTGATCGGAATCTCCCAAATCGGAATAAACCCTAATCGGAATGTCAAGGATCGGAAAGTCCTTAAATCGGAATGAACCAAATCGGAATGTCCCTAATCGGAATACCTAATCGGAATACCTAATCGGAATACCTAATCGGACCTAATCGGAATACCTAATTGGAATACCTGATCAGAATGTACCCAAAATCGGAATCCCTAAACCCTATTCCGATTACACTGATCGGAATGTCCTATAAACCCTTTTCCGATGACCTGATCGGAATAATTCCCACTTTTCTCGGACAAAACTCAACCAATTCGTGATTTTAAGCCAACAAATGATCAAAACACCCAAAAATTTTGTGTTTTTAGCCAAAGTAACTATACCAAATTCCTACCACAACTATGTAGAAGATTTGTATCAAGAAAAAACCGTAAAAAACAAAAAAAAAAATTTGGACGTGTGAAAATGGATCAAAAATGGCGAGAGAATCAAGAACACAAACACAAGAACTAAACAATCATCCCATGGCTCTTGATACCATTTGTATGATATGTAAATCTTGCTTTTGTTTTAGAGAGAGAAAGATATAGAGAGATGGTGAGAATACACACACTTAGAGAGAGAAAGTGAAAGAAAAACACTTTTTCACTATGTGTAAAAATGAGGAACACACACCCTCTCCATCAAAGGAGAGGGTTTATATACCCAAGCCTTGTGATGGGCTTGGGCTTACAATGTTGGGCCGGCCTACACATTTTGTAGGCTAGGCTTGACTTTGTTTGTTTAATAAAGATATCTAGACTACGAGCTACTACTTAATATATTGTCGGAGTGACCGAATCTTCCTAAATACGTAAAAACGTATTTCCAACACGGCTTCTCACAGCGAAGTTCTAAGGTTTTACCCGAAGAAAGAAGAATACGCACGATTCGTTCAAAACAAACAATGACAGCACGATGAGATGCTAACCAATCCATACCAACAATAACATTAATAAGTGTGAAAACACTTATCCTTTTACCACTTATTTCCAATAATAACAAGACCAAAACGTGTGATTTATGTCGTAAAAGTCGGAATTATGCGTGGTTTGTGTTTTTATTGTGTTTTAGGACCAAAATATTAAAAAGGAAGAAAACACGGGCTTTCACGGGCTTTTATCGAAGATAACGGGAAAAGACGAAGTCAAAAGATCAAGAGTGCAAAAAGAACGGAAGTCCAAGGCCTATTCTGAAGATTTATCGAAGAAAAAGTCAAAAGACGGAAGTTTAACGAAGTCGAAGAACTTAAGTCTAATAGAAGAAGAAAATTAAAAGACAAGTTCAAATCCCGAGACGACAAAGACGAAGAATTAAAGTCGAGTCGAGAAAACGTGAAGAAAGCAAGAAAGAAGATGCAACACATGCACTCCTTCCACCTTCCCTATAAATACCCTCCTAATAGTCATTAGGAGGGTGGTTAGAGAGGGTTAGAGTTTTTAGTTAGTTTTCCACTTTTTCTTAGTTTTCTCTAGTTTTAGAGAGAGAAAGTCTTAAACTTTCTCTCACTAGTTCATCTTTTTCTTTTAATCTTTCAAAAGTAAACACTTTGTATTGCTTATTTTTATTAATCAAGTTCATTTTAAGCTTTTATTTCTTAATCTCATTCTACTTTTCTTTGATTTAAGATTGATTTTGGTGCGAATATCATAAGATCCGTGTTGTTCTAATTGATTTCATGCTTAAAAAGTTAATCTTTTGATCGTTTTATAAGTTTTCATTTGATTAAGCTTTAAGACTTTTGTGCTTATTGGCTTATTTTTATGATTAGCTTATTTTTCTTATTAAAAAGTTTTATTAAAAAGTTTATGTTTTTATAGTTTGATCTAAAAAGTTGCTTATTTTCGAGTTGAATAAGTTGAGATAAGTGCTTATTTGATTCGGATAAGTATTCGGATTGTTAAGTTGTGGATATTAGCTTATTGAACTTAGCTTATTGTCTAGCTTAACCAAATCCCTTTATTTTCGGAAAAGGGAGTTTAAAACCCCTTTCCGATTGGGTTTTCCGACCGTGTACTCCACCCTAACTGATTTCCTTAATTTTCGGAAAGGGTGCAACTTCCCTTTCCGATTGGTGATTCCGAGCAGCCTATTCCCCTTTTCCGATTGAACCAATCGGATAAGGGTTTTCATTTTCCGATTGGCACCCCAAACATTCCGATCTAGCTCTTGTTGGTTATTCCGATAGGTATAAGTTTGTGTATTCCGATTGGGGTTCCTCTGCATATTCCGATTCACGCTTTTGTGGATTATTCTGATTGAAGGGTTTTTCCCAACATTCAGATTGGTAATCTTTGCTCATTCTGATTAGCTGCCCTTGTTTCATATTCCGATTGGGTCCCTAATCCCACATTCCGATTGACAGTCTTGCGGATATTCCGATCGGGCCTCTTTTGGCTTGTTTTGGTTTCTTTCGATCTTACTTTCTTATAGTAAATTTTATTTTCAGAAAATTTTCCAAGTGTTAGTTTTATTTAGTGTGTTAGTACTTTTCCATTGTCACCTTTAAGTTTCCTTGCATTTATTTTAGTTGTCATTTTAATATTAATCTTTTAACTTCCTTTTTACTCAACGACACTTTAATTACTTGCTATTAGTTTAAAACAAACAAACCAAACCATTCTCTTGATTCACCAAAAGACGATTGAGTCGCACTTAAGACCGGTTTTCAATTCGAAAAGAATCGGTTTAACGAACTTTCATACTAGGCCTAAAAACCAAGTATTAAATGGCGCCGCTGCCGGCTCTTTTCGTTACGATAAACGGTTTCTAGTGAGAGACGCATTGAATTTTGGGATCCGTTCTTTGAACGTTATTTTCATTTCTATAAAGATTTCCAAAAATCCATAAAAAAATATAAAACTCTTCAAAAATACAAAAACATTTAAAAAACCTATAAAAACCAAAAATATTATATAGATATTCTTTGTGTATATTTTTCTTCTGCAGGTGTATGCGTACTAGATCTTCCAACTATTCTGAGCCCGAGACTCTTGAAGATTTAGATATGGCTGGTGTTAATAACAACAATAATCACCCACCTCAACACAATTTGAATAACAACAACAACAACAATAACAATGTCCTTCTACCTGATTTACGAACCATGGAGGAATTGTGCCAACCCACCATGAACGGACGCGGAGGCCCGATTGCGCCAATGCACGTCACGGCTCAGGAGTTTTCGTTGAAGCATCACATGATACAACAAGTGCAAACGAACCCATTTCGTGGAATTCCGGATGATGATGCCAACAAACACCTCGACAAATTCATTACCATGACCCAAAGCATGAAGTGCTCCGGTGTTTCTATGGATGACCTTCGCCTCCAACTTTTTCCACACTCGCTTTCTCACCATGCCGAAAAATGGTTTGACCGTCTTCCTAAGAATTCTATTCATACGTGGAACGACATGACTCAACGCTTTTTATCGCGCTACTTTCCCCCATCCATGGTCACTAGCCTTCGTAATCAAATCAGTGGATTTATGCAAGAGAATGATGAATCGCTTTTCGATGCTTGGGAACGTTACAATGATTTGATCGACCGCTGTCCTAATCACAATATGCTCCCCGTCACTCTCATTGACACCTTCTACAATGGTCTCACTTTTCGTGATCGTGACACGATCAATGCCGCCGCCGGTGGTACTTTTATGAAAAGGAGACCGGAGTAGTGTCGAGAGTTGATTGAAAACATGACTACTCACCACAAGAATTGGGATTCTTCCGCATCCTCAAGATCTAATCAGAGAGTCAATGTTTCATCTACTTCTTCCACCACCAACTCGTCTGTTTTGGAACGTGCTATTCTTGATATTAACAAAAGTCTCCAAATTTTGACTTCTAACCAAACTCAACAAGCTAAAGCCGTTGTTATTTTTTGTGACACATGTGGTGGTCCTCATTCCTACAATGAGTGTCCTTCTACTCACGGCAATTATTCTGAAGACGTTAACGCAGCATATGGTACTTATCCCACGGGAGGCTATCAAGCCCGCCTTCAAGGAGACCGTGGCTTGCTCAGTTATCGTTCCAACAATTATCTTGCTCCTCCTGGTTTCCCTCCTGCAAACCAAAACCAACAACAAAGCTACAACCGAAACAACCAATCCCAACCTCGTGCTCAAAATCAATATCAATCCCAAAGAAACCCATACCCAACTCAAGGAAATTCTCAAGCTCCACCTCTCAATCAACCGATGGCCGTAAACCAAGACGTCGAGACGTTCATGAAGACTAATCGGGAGCTGGTGACGAATCTTCAAAGTCAATTTGTCAACTTGAAGAATGACATGGTGAAACAAGGGAGCGATATTCTAGCCGAGCTAAGGAATGATATGGCCAAACAAAGTGATGCAATTAATGCAAACATGCAAAACTCTTTTAACAATCAAGCTCTTCACCTTCGTGATATGATTGGTTCGCTCATCCAAAGTAATCAACCCTCTTCTGCGGGTACTCTTCCGAGTAATACCGTTGCGAATCCAAGAGGGTAGATGAAAGCAATCACCACTCGTAGTGGAAAAGGTTATATGGAACCCGAGCTTCCTACACCTCCACCCGTGATTGTGAACAAGGAAAAGAGCAACTTTCCCCACCTCCTTCACCTTCTATCCCCATTTCCCCACCACCCGTGGTTGTGAGTGATCCTATTCCCTTAAAGCCTTCTTCTTCATCCAATATACCTTATCCTTCAAGGTTGAGGAAAGAGAAGCAAAAGAGCAAGGATGATATTCAGGTTTCAAACTTCCTAAAAATGTTTAAACAATTGAATTTTAACATCTCCTTTGCCGAGGCTCTCGCTCAAATGCCCAAATACACTAAGATGTTTAAAGATCTTCTAAGTGATAAGGAAAAGCTTCTTGACATCGCTCAGACCCACCTTAATGAGAATTGCTCCGCAGTGCTCTTAAGACAATTGCCCACCAAACTTGGTGATCCGGGTCGCTTCTTGATTCCGTGCAACTTCCCGGGAGTAGAGAATTGCATGGCCCTAGCCGATCTAGGTGCCAGTATAAACTTAATGCCTTTAAGTGTTTGGAAGCAATTATCTCTCCCCGAGCTAGTCCCCACCAAAATGACTTTGGAATTAGCCAACCGTACGGTTGCTTATCCAGTGGGGATAGCCGAAGATGTCTTTGTTGGCGTCGACAAATTCACCTTCCCGGCGGATTTTGTTGTCGTTGATTCCGAGATGGATCCCCGTGTTCCATTAATCGTTGGACGTCCATTCCTGAGGACCGGTCGCACTCCTCATTGATGTAGCCGCGGGCGAAATAATCATGAGAGTTGGTGACGATAAAATTGTCTTCAACATGGGTAAGATTTCTAAGCAACCTTATTCGTATGAGAGTGTTAATGCTATTGATGTTCTCGATGAAGCTTGTGAAGAACATTTTCATGATGCTTGCAAAAGTACTCTTTCTTCTCTACCCAATGTTGAGACTGTTGCCTCAATTGCTCCAGCATTGAATCCTTTCGGAGAAAGTGACTTGGATGATTTCGAAGCTAGCTTGGGTCCTCTCGATATTAAGTATGATAATTTGTCCACCAATTGGGATGAAGATATTCGTACTATTGAGAGACTTCTCAATGAGGACCCGTTGTCTCCTCCTGCTTCTAAAGAGGTGACTAATGATGATCCATCGTTAGTTTCACCATCTATTGAGGATCCTCCTACTCTCGAGCTTAAGGACCTACCTCCTCATCTTGAGTACGTTTTTCTGGAAGACGACGAGAAGCTACCGGTCATCATCGCTAAGGATCTGCAAGAAGACGAAAAAGCCCGACTTGTCGCTGTGTTGAAGAAGCATAAAAGAGCTATCACTTGGAAAATCTCCGACATCCGCGGAATTGATCCTCACTTTTGCACACATAAAATTCTCATGGAGGACGACTTTAAGCCCAAAATTCAAAGTCAACGAAGGGTGAATCCTAAAATCCATGAAGTCATCAAAAAAGAGGTTATCAAACTTCTTGATGCAGGTATGATTTACCCTATTTCGGATTCACCATGGGTTAGTACAGTCCATTGTGTGCCTAAGAAAGGCGGAATCACCGTCGTGCCCAATCAAAACAACGAGTTGATTCCTACCCGTCTCGTTACTGGGTGGAGAGTTTGTATAGACTACCGCAAACTCAATGATGCCACGAGAAATGATCATTTCCCTCTACCTTTTATGGACCAAATGCTTGAACGTCTAGCGGGTAATGAATATTACTGCTTTCTGGATGGTTTCTCGGGTTATTTTCAAATACCCATCGATCCCCAAGATCAAGAGAAGACAACATTCACTTGTCCCTACGGCACATTTGCTTATAAAAGAATGCCTTTTGGCTTATGCAATGCCCCCGGGACTTTCCAAAGGTGCATGTTGGCTATCTTCCATGACATGGTTGAGCAAACCATGGAAGTCTTCATGGATGATTTCTCGGTCTTCGGGGATTCCTTCTCTGCTTTCCTTGCCAATTTGGAACGTATGCTTAAGCGGTGCGAAGACACTCGCCTTGTTCGAATTGGGAAAAATGCCATTTTATGGTAAAAGAAGGCATTGTGCTAGGACACAAAATCTCTAAAGCCGGTCTTGAAGTCGACCGTGCTAAAGTTGATGTCATAGCCAAATTACCTCCACCTTCAACCGTGAAGGGTGTGAGAAGTTTTCTGGGTCATGCGGGCTTCTATCGCCGATTCATTCAGGATTTCTCTAAAATCGCTCGCCCGATGACCCACCTCTTGGAAAAAGATACTCCTTTTATCTTTTCTAAAGAGTGTCTCGAATCCTTCAATCTTCTCAAGGATAAGCTAACTAAGGCACCGGTCTTGGTCACCCCTAATTGGGAGCTGCCTTTTGAATTGATGTGCGATGCTAGCGATTTTGCTATTGGTGCGGTTCTGGGCCAAAGAGTGAATAAACACTTCCAACCAATCCACTATGCTAGCAAAACAATGACGGGGGCTCAATTGCATTATACGACAACCGAAAAAGAGCTTTTAGCTGTTGTCTATGCTTTTGAGAAATTTCGCCCCTATCTTGTTTTATCCACCACCATCGTATACACGGACCATTCCGCGTTGAAGTACTTGATGACTAAGAACGATTCTAAGCCAAGACTTCTTCGCTGGGTTTTGCTCCTTCAAGAATTCAACATTGAAATTCGTGACAAGAAGGGAGCCGAAAACCTGGCCGCGGATCATCTGAGTCGACTTGAGGATCCATATCAAGGGGATCATCCAAACAAAGAGATCAATGACTCTTTCCCCCTTGAGACCTTAATGTCTATAAACCTCAATCTTGATGGCACCCCGTGGTTTGCGGACATTGCAAACTACTTAGCGGGTGGTATTCTCATCCAAGGGTTAACATCCCAACAAAAGAAGAAGTTCTTGAATGATGTTAAGACTTACTTTTGGGATGACCCTTATCTATTCAAACAGTGTGCTGATCTGATTATTCGTCGATGTGGTGACGGACCGGCAGCTTTTGACATCCTCCAAGCTTGCCACAAAGGACCCACCGGTGGTCACTTTGGTCCCAACTATACCGCTAAGAAAGTGTTTGATTCAGGATTCTACTGGCCCACCATTTATCATGACGCTCACGAAATGGTTAAGCATTGTGATGCTTGCCAACGTCAAGGCAAGATCACACATAAGGATGAGATGCCTCAAAATTTCATACAGGAATGTGAAATCTTTGACGTATGGGGCATCGACTTTATGGGGCCATTTCCATCATCCAAAGGGAACAAGTACATCCTCGTCGTCGTCGACTACGTTTCTAAATGGGTTGAAGCTAAGGCTCTTCCTACGAATGATGTGAGGGTGGTTGTGAACTTTTTGAAGCAGCTTTTCGCTTGATTTGGCGTTCCTCGTGCTATCATCAGTGACCGCGGGACTCATTTTTGCAACGAATAATTTGCACGAGTCATGGCAAAGTATGGTGTCAATCACCGTCTTTCCACCGCCTATCATCCCCAAACCAATGGGCAAGCCGAGATTTCCAATCGTGGCTTGAAGAGAATTTTGGAGCGTACTGTGGGAGAGCATCGTGCCGCGTGGGCCGATAAGTTAGATGATGCTCTGTGGGCTTTTCGTACTGCTTACAAGACCCCGATCGGTTGTACACCCTATCGTCTTGTGTACGGGAAAGCCTGCCACCTACCCATCGAGCTAGAACATAAGGCGCACTGGGCCTTGAAGTGGGCTAACTTCGACATCATCAAAGCCGGTGATCATCACAAGGTTCAACTCAACGAGCTAAATGAACTGAGGAATGAAGCTTATGAGAACTCGCTGATCTATAAGGAAAAGACGAAGATTATCCACGATGCTAAAATCAAGAACCGAGAGTTCCACGTTGGTGATCAAGTCTTACTCTTTAACTCTCGGTTGAAGATCTTCTCTGGCAAGTTGAAGAGCCGCTGGACTGGTCCATTCACCGTCGCCAAAGTCTTTCCGTATGGGACCATTGAGCTTTCTCAGCCGAATGGGCCCAATTTCAAGGTGAATGGCCAGCGTTTGAAGCTGTACTTTGGTGAGGACATCTCTCAGGAGATGATTCCATCCCTCACCACGTTCCCCATGAACTAAAATTGGGTCGAGTCAGGCTCATGACTCGGTGAACAAAAACAAGCGCTTCTCGGGAGGCAACCCGTGTTCTATCCTTTACTGCTTTCACAATAAGTGTAGGGGAGTCCCGCATATGTTTGTTGTCTTGTTTCTTGTGCTGTGCAGGGATTAAAGCTTCAGAAAGCATCTTGATGACTTTTGACGAACCGTGATACCGTGTTCCCATCTTCCCGGTTCTATCCTAAACTCTTGTGATTCAATATTTCATATTCTATATGTTCACATTGAATTCACTTTAGTTGTCCTTTCCTTAGCAAGATTTAAACAAAGTGCACAATGTACTAAGTGTAGGGGAGTTTACTCCCACATGCTTAAACATTGAGGATAATGTTTATCTCAAGTGTAGGGGGACTTCTATCGAAGTAAGAATTGGAGGTAGCATTCTACTGATGTTAAGTCATGGACTAGTTTCTTCAGCCCTTTTTCTATGTGTTGGTGTTCTATATGACCGACATAAGACTCGACTTGTTAGATATTACGGAGGTTTAGTGAGCACCATGCCCAATTTCTCTACCATTTTCTTCTTTTTCACTTTGGCCAATATGAGTTTACCTGGTACTAGCAGCTTTATCGGGGAATTTCTCATCTTAGTAGGAGCTTTCCAAAGAAATAGCTTAGTAGCCACATTAGCAGCGCTTGGGATGATTTTAGGCGCGGCGTATTCCCTTTGGCTATATAATCGTGTGGTTTCTGGGAATTTAAAACCGGATTTCCTCCATAAATTCTCCGATCTAAATGGTAGAGAAGTTTTCATATTTATACCTTTTCTTGTCGAATCCTGTCCCCGCCTATTAGATCCATGTCGACTCTAAGCAATATAGTACCTTAGGAAGTTGACGACTAGAAAAAACTATTCATTGTGACTATCCGATTTGAGTACTGTTATTGCTTTGGGGTTAAAGAGAACCTGTTGTATATGACAAATAGTTCTAACTTACAACGAGGGTCTTCATGATCTATTGCTTATAAGGAGTGATGCTACTTAGAGTTTTGAAAGTTCCTTGACCTGGTTTACTATTCCGCAAATCAGTACTATCAATGATTCGATCCTACCACTGCTTATGTGGTAACCTTGGGGTGCTATCAACCGATTCGATCCTACCACTGCTTATGTGGTAACCTTGGTGTGCTATCAACCGATTCGATCGCTTCTATGGTTAGCTATCCTTTTCTTCATGGAGGTTTTTTCATATCACTCTGAGGGTTCTCCTCTGTAGGTTTAGTATCTGCTGTAGTGAGTTCGGTAGGTTTAGTATCTGCTGTAGTGAGATCGGTGAAAGGTTTTTTGAGAATAGTAGAGTCTATTTCTTCTTTATTGATAGAGGGCTTTTTCATGCTCTCCAAATCCTTTTGTAGTTTCTCAATGAATTTCTCTTTCTCGTCTAGTTTGATACGTTGCTCGTAGATTTTCTCAATATATTTCTCTTTCTCTTTCTTTAACAGCGCTTGACCCTCTAGGGCTCTATTCCTGGTCTTTTCCATGAATTTGCCCTCATTTTAACCGGAAAATTTGATTTTTCGACATTTTTCAAAATTTTTAATCTATTTTGGCCTAGTTGTATAGTTGTATTTGCCTTTGTTATGTTTATTTCCTCTCCATTGCTAGAATAGTTTTTCAATAAAGTGGTTTTAGATTTTTCCTTGTCGTGAATATTTTGACTCAACCCGAGTTTACTTGCCTAAGTTTACTCTAGCTAGTATCCTTAACGTGTTTAAGTCAAGTTTTGCTAGGCTTTTATTTAGGGAGCTATAAAACACGAAAGTCTTAACTCTCACGGGTTAAGAACAAGAACTTTTCGCAAGTTCCTATAATTGATCCTAGAGAGTCGTTTATCAAGGGAACTTTAAAACACGATTTCTAAACTTGAAAAAGTCTAAGAATTTGCAAGATCCTATAGGCGACTCGAAAACCCAAAACTTTGATTTAATAGGCTAAGCATCCACGAGTCTCATTCCTTGAGATTTTAAACTGTGGAGAACGAGAGATGATAGAGTCAATTATAAGTTCGGTATTCTTTCGTGAATTTATGTGAGTTAATTATGAGCCTATTCTCCCTCCGCTTGTTAATAAATTTATCTGCTAATAAATAAGGTTGTACGATTTAAAAGGTTACTTAGCTTCTAGCCCCAGATCGTTTAAAAGTTGCTCGGTAATGACGAGATTTCATAGCCAAGGCATAACTTATGAAGCGGGGCGCGAAAATTGGCAAGTCCGAAAAGGCCCTAACAAGGCATGAGGGCTACATTTTGTTGCTAAAGATCCAAAAGTGATGTGAAGAATCATTTATCGAAAATCAATATGAAGGATCGAGACACACGACGAAAAGCAAGAACTCCCCAAAAGTCATGGAGAAGTCTATCCGAAAAGACCCTAACAAGGTATGAGGATAAATAGATCCAAGTCCTAAAAGGAGGCGGATCGTTGTATATCAAAGTCCAAAATAAAGATTGGAGAAAAATGAAGAAGTCGTGGTCCAAAGATGAAGAATCTCTCAAAAACTTCAAGTGAAGAAATTCCTATTATGAAGAGAAGACCATAATTTCAAGAACGTCTCTCGAAGATTCGAAGTATGAAGTCGCTGCCAAAAATCGGCCCGAGAAACGTCTCAAATCGCGAACCAAGTTATGCCAAGATATGAACTTTTTGATATCCCGAGAAGCAGTTTTAAAAGATTTGGTCCTTTAGCTAACTATTGATTAAATCGTTCACCTTATTTTCGGACTAAATAACTATCGAAATAAGTCAAACAATGCATCCTCGTGATCATTCAAGACAAAAATAAAATATAAGAGATACACCTAGGAATAAGGGAGTCTAAGTGAATAATTAGCCCACATGAGTTCGTGATAGTTTGCTAACTTATAATAACAATGATCTCGTTTTTAAGCTTGGTATGGGGAACGTGAAACTTGAGGATGATAAACGTTCATGGCCGCCAAAACCCAATGTAAGTTTTTAATTTCTTTACTTATTTCTATCTTTTACGTTTAGAATTTAATAAAGGCCAAGGTGGGTTATTAATGATGGAAAATGTTAACCGTGCTTTAAAATTAATGCATTGCATGAGGGCATTGCAATGGTCAAGTGTAGGGGATTTAATAAGTGTGAAAACACTTATCCTTTTACCACTTATTTCCAATAATAACAAGACCAAAACGTGTGATTTATGTCGTAAAAGTCGGAATTATGCGTGGTTTGTGTTTTTATTGTGTTTTAGGACCAAAATATTAAAAAGGAAGAAAACACGGGCTTTCACGGGCTTTTATCGAAGAAAACGGGAAAAGACGAAGTCAAAAGATCAAGAGTGCAAAAAGAACGGAAGTCCAAGGCCTATTCTGAAGATTTATCGAAGAAAAAGTCAAAAGACGGAAGTTTAACGAAGTCGAAGAACTTAAGTCTAATAGAAGAAGAAAATTAAAAGACAAGTTCAAATCCCGAGACGACAAAGACGAAGAATTAAAGTCGAGTCGAGAAAACGTGAAGAAAGCAAGAAAGAAGATGCAACACATGCACTCCTTCCACCTTCCCTATAAATACCCTCCTAATAGTCATTAGGAGGGTGGTTAGAGAGGGTTAGAGTTTTTAGTTAGTTTTCCACTTTTTCTTAGTTTTCTCTAGTTTTAGAGAGAGGAAGTCTTAAACTTTCTCTCACTAGTTCATCTTTTTCTTTTAATCTTTCAAAATTAAACACTTTGTATTGCTTATTTTTATTAATCAAGTTCATTTTAAGCTTTTATTTCTTAATCTCATTCTACTTTTCTTTGATTTAAGATTGATTTTGGTGCGAATATCATAAGATCCGTGTTGTTCTAATTGATTTCATGCTTATAAAGTTAATCTTTTGATCGTTTTATAAGTTTTCATTTGATTAAGCTTTAAGAATTTTGTGCTTATTGGTTTATTTTTACGATTAGCTTATTTTTCTTCTTAAAAAGTTTTATTAAAAAGTTTATGTTTTTATAGTTTGATCTAAAAAGTTGCTTATTTTCGAGTTGAATAAGTTGAGATAAGTGCTTATTTGATTCGGATAAGTATTCGGATTGTTAAGTTGTGGATATTAGCTTATTGAACTTAGCTTATTGTCTAGCTTAACCAAATCCCTTTATTTTCGGAAAAGGGAGTTTAAAACCCATTTCCGATTGGGTTTTCCGACCGTGTACTCCACCCTAACTGATTTCCTTAATTTTCGGAAAGGGTGCAACTTCCCTTTCCGATTGGTGATTCCGAGCAGCCTATTCCCCTTTTCCGATTGAACCAATCGGATAAGGGTTTTCATTTTCCGATTGGCACCCCAAACATTCCGATCTAGCTCTTGTTGGTTATTCCGATAGGTATAAGTTTGTGTATTCCGATTGGGGTTCCTCTGCATATTCCGATTCACGCTTTTGTGGATTATTCCGATTGAAGGGTTTTTCCCAACATTCAGATTGGTAATCTTAGCTCATTCCGATTAGTTGCCCTTGTTTCATATTCCGATTGGGTCCCTAATCCCACATTCCGATTGACAGTCTTGCGGATATTCCGATCGGGCCTCTTTTGGCTTGTTTTGGTTTCTTTCGATCTTACTTTCTTATAGTAAATTTTATTTTCAGAAAATTTTCCAAGTGTTAGTGTTATTTAGTGTGTTAGTACTTTTCCATTGTCACCTTTAAGTTTCCTTGCATTTATTTTAGTTGTCATTTTAATATTAATCTTTTAACTTCCTTTTTACTCAACGACACTTTAATTACTTGCTATTAGTTTAAAACAAACAAACCAAACCATTCTCTTGATTCACCAAAAGACGATTGAGTCG